>CM057458.1:201212500-202462500 GCA_016271365.2 Neoceratodus forsteri
GACTTGGCAAGGTTGGAGGAATGGTCAGACATATGGCAACTTAGATTCAATGCAAAGAAGTGCAAAGTAATGCACCTGGGAAACAAAAACCCAGGAGAAGAGTACACAACAGCAGGGGAGGTACTAACAACAACAAAAATGGAAAGGGACTTGGGGGTAGTCAGATCAGATGACCTAAAGGTGGGTAAACAATGTGAGAAGGTGGTAAGGAGAGCCAGATGGATACTGGGCTCATAGGAAGGGGCATCACAAGTAGAAAAAGGGAAGTGGTTATCCCTCTGTACAGACAGTTTGTGAGACCCCATCTGGAATACTGTGTACAGTTTTGGTGACCCCATCTATACAAGGACATAGACAGGATGGAAGCAGTCCAGAGAAGGGCAACTAAAATGGTGCAGGGTCTGCATCAGAAATCATATGAAGAGAGACTGAGAGAGCTTAATATGTATACCTTTGATGAAAGGAGGGATGGAGGGACATGATAGAAACTTTTAAGTACCTCAAGGGAATCAACAAAGTCCAGGAGGGTAGCATCTTTCAGAAAAAGAGATGTGTAAGAACAAGTGGGCACAATTTAAAGATAGAGGGGGGATGGCTCAGAGGTAATGTGAGGAAATTTTTTTTCACAGAGAGAGTGGTGGATGCATGGACCCACCTTCCTGGGGAGGTTGTTGGGTCTAAAACAGTGGGGGAATTCAAACATGAATGGGACAGACATAAGGCAATTGTAGTGGGGGGTTGCAGGAAGTAGGCTGTTGGTTAACTAGAACCTGCAGCTTATCCAATAGGAAGGGAAATGGGCAGACTGGGTGGGCCAAGTGGTCCTTATCTGCCATCAAAGTCTATGTTTCTATGTTTCTTGTGAAGTGTACAGCTGTCGTTTTTCACATCCTACCCAAAATGTGTTTTCGCACTTCCGGCGCAGAATAGCACGGCTGCTGTGTGAAATCAGTGTTCGCAGCACATTACAAAAATGACAGTGACACTGTTCATGAGCAGAGGTTCTAAAATGCCTGTGTTTAAAATTTGGTGACACTACTCCGTAAAATGACTGTTTTACGAGCGTGTGTAGGAACTGCGCATTGCACACTCGTAAGTTAGTGCATTTGCTATATTTTCACATCACATTCTCAACATTGGCATTTTAGCACACCTTCTTGTGAACTGTACAGCTGTCATTTATCACATCCTTGCTGAAATGTGTTTTCGCACTTCCGGCACAGAGTAGCATGGTCACTGTGTGAAATCAGTGTTCAGAGCACATTACAAAAATGACAGTGACACTGTTCATGAGCAGAGGTCCTAAAATGCCTGTGTTGAAAATTTGGTGACAATACTCCATAAAATGACTGTTTAACGAGCATGTGTAGCAACTGCGCATCGCACAGTTGTGAGTTAGCACATTCACACTATTTTCATGCCAGATTCTCAGCATTGGCATTTTAGCACACCTTCTTGTGAACCGTATAGCTGTCACTTTTCACATCTTGCCTGAAATGTGTTTTCGCACTTCTGGAGTAGAATAGCACGGTCGCTGTACAAAATCAGTGTTCAGAGCACATTATGAAAATGACAGTGACTACAAGTGTGCTTAGCAACTGCGCAATACACACTCATAAGTCAGTGCATTTGCAATATTTTCACGTCACATTTTCAGCATTGGCATTTTAGCACACTTTCTTGTGAACCGTACAGGTGTCATTTTTCACATCCTTGCTGAAATGTATTTTCAAACTTCTGGCACAGAATAGCGTGGTGGCTGTGCGAAATCACTTTTTGGGACACTTTCAGGAAATGACAGTGACACTATTTATCAGCATAGGCCCTAAAATGCCTAGGTTGAAAATTTGGTGGTGAAAGTCCAGACAATTACTGTGTTGCAAGCATGCATTGTGCAGTTTTCATGCACCCTTTGTAACATTGTCAGTCTGTAATATTTTCATGCCACATTTTCACCACTGGCATTTGTGCACACCTCATTATCAATAGTCCTGCTGCCATTTTCCACAGCCTTCCCAAAATGCATTCCCACAACTCTGCCACACAATGGCGTACTCACTGTGCAAAATCACCTTTTGGGACACGTTAAGAAACTCACAGCACTATGCCTCTCCACCTCCATCATTGCCAATGCCAGCACAACAATGTTCGGCATTGATAAATACTTGTTTTTGGAAAAAATCATCAAATTATGTTGTAAATTCAAAGTTTTGAAAAAACAGTGTCGTGTGCATGAAAGTGTTGCAAAAAAATAGTGTAGTGCGTTCAACAGTGTCGCAAAAAGTAGTGTCATGCATGTGAAAGTGTCGCAAATTTAAGCTTGGGAGTGGCAACTGTATTCATTATTGAATCATATCTGATTGCTATTTGACTGACAGCTAGTTCTGCCAATGTTATGCTAGATTTATCAGGCCATGTGAGACAACCAATCAGAGACGGACAACACTGAAGAAGAAGTCAACAGCAGCCATCTTAGTTAACACTGAGAGACAGCAGATTTATAACTGTAAGTACATTATATTTTATAAAGCATTTTTCTAGTATGATAAAAAGTGTTACTAACAGGTAAATAGTATTAATCAAAATGTTTTTTACTGCTCTATTTGACTATGTTGATAGGAATAACCTAGGAAGCTGCATTCTTTAGGTAAAACTGTTTAAAGTCAGATAGTAGTTTGGTACTTACTTGCACAGATACAGCTGCAAATGGAGGGAGATAGGAAGGTGCACGTGTACCCACAGCAGAAGAGGGAACCAATCAGACATGTTTCTGCAGTTGTAATTGTTTAAAACTGCCTATCAAAAGGATGCATTTTTCCCACCTTTTAATTTTAGCACATTTTAGATGTAGCAGAAGTGCAGTGATAGTCAGTGCATAGACTACATTGGTTAATGAAGGCACAGTAGTAGCCAATGGTTTGTTTTATTTGTGTGTTATGGATCAGCCCACTGAAGCTGGGTTGAAGTTAGGAGGGAAAATAGCAGTTTTACTTTCACTACTGCTTAGGAACTGCAGGGTGAACACTGCCTTTTTTGGTAGCTCTCTGTCCACTTATAAGTTTAAAAGCTGATAATGGCAGAAAACAGCAAAAGGACTTTGTGGATAGTTGGAAGCAGTATAGTGAGATGAGCATCTGAGTATGCTCAAAATAGTGATTTTGGGAGAAACCTGCAGCTCCCAAATTGCTGTGTGAAGTGGTTTGGTAGGGGTGGAATGAGGTGGGAGCACCTCATGCCAACCATGTACAGACTTTTGAGTACTCAGCTTCATCCAGACATATTGCTGATACATCTTGGAGGCAATGATTTGGGAACCAAACGCTGGGTAGATTTAGTAACAGAAGCAAAATTGGACCTTGCTTTTATTATGACTATGTTGCCTGCCTGTAAAATCATTTTTTCAGATATTACAGAGCGTAGGGTCTGGCAAGCAGAACACCATATGTACCTGATTGACAGAGCCCGAAGAAAAGTCAACATACAGATATCTGCATTTCTATGCATGTCTGGAATGTACACCATATGTCACCCGGAAGTTAAGTATTGTTATGATTGGCTATACCTACCAGACAGTGTACACTTCTCGCATGCTGGCAATTGCCATTTCCTGGGAGACCTTTGAGATGCAATCCTTAAAGTCCTCTAAGAATGTCAGACTGTTTGAACAAGTAGCAAAGTGCAAAAAAAGGTTCTTTTCAGAACCAAAAAATGTTGGCCAAAAAATAGAACAGCTGCATACATCACTCACACAGATGTAACACATGGGTCGGGAATATTCAGACTGTGCCAGGCTGTGGAACAAGCCTGGGCAAAGTGCAACTGCAATGCAGCAGGTTGTTGTCAAGGCAATATTTTACAGTGCTGTGACATGGTCAGCATTGTTAAATATTTCAGTCTGGCAACCTGCATTGTGCATGTTACTCTGGCACTACATGAGTATAAGTGGGCAGAGAGGAGTAGGGGGATACAATTCTGAAGTGCAGTGGTGGTAGGTTCAAGTATGACAGTATTTAGTACTGTACATGCAAATGGAGCTATAATGCATGCAAGGTGTTAATACACCTATTTGCATATAATAATGGCGTCAGTATGCAGGTGTGCTGTTCATCAGTAACTTGTTGCTGGTATTGTGTGAGTCAGTACCTGTTGGCTAGTGATGCGCCCCCCCCAGTTGCTTTGTGATAATGTATTTCAAAACTAGATCTTGGTTTTTCAATAAAAAAAATACTGCTGGTAATACAGTGGACTGTACCCTTTCACCTTATAATGGGTTAACTGTATAAAATGTATCCCTTGTGGCCCTGTTCATTGTACTTCCTCATTAAATTGGGCTGGAGTAGTAGCTGCAGTACAGCACAATGGTTACTTTTAAACAGAAAGCCCATAATTGAGTGAGGGGGTGGAGTGCAGTGGACCACCATGGATATATTTTTCATAGCAAAATCACAGTTGGTGAGGGAGGGCTGATGCCAACACACGGTAGCCCCAGACCTTGGGTGGCCACCCACAGCTGTTGGCTGCATATTGTAATGTGCAATACTGCAGGTACACTGTGGTTGTCATTTTTTAAAACTTTTTTTGTTTGGGGGGCTTCAACAGTGTGCAGCAGAAGTACAGGCTGTGGTTGCAGATGCTCATGTTATTACAGGATCAATACCAGGATGTGTCAAGCGTGCATAGGAGTCTTACTGTACCACAATATAACCCATGTGAAAAATAATTTCTGTGTGAAGTGGTATGGCAGGGTTGTGAAATGCTGTTCTTGCCATGTTCTAATCAGAATACTTCATAGAATACATAGAAATATATAGACTCTGAGACATGACAGTAATGGAATGTTTGTGTATGTTTTTATTGCAGTATCGAAAATTTAACATGAGACAGTGGAGCTTGAGAGAGATGTGCTTGCTGCTTGAGGCAGTCCAAGCGAGGGGGAGTGCTCGCATTTTAATGCGGTACACAAACCGGAAGTTGGACTCAATGAGGAGGCGCATTAACAGCTTCCTGCATATGGTACTAAAAGTCAAAAACAAAACCATAGTGCAGTTGAAGAGGAAGTGGAAGCTGTTGCACCAACGCTTCTACGTTTTGAAGCAGAGGGAGGAGATACCGGAGAATGATAAGTGCTGGTACTACCTCACGTATGAATTATGGGAAGCTGAAGGGAAGCTAGCTGCGGGGGAACGCCTCACTCACCGTAAATTATTCAATTAAAATTCCTCAGATTCTATGATATTATAGTACAGGTACACAATTGGGTAAAACAAAGTCTTTTTCTGATTGAAGTCTTTGTTGTTGTAGCCATGTTAGTATCACAATAAGATGTTACAAGTCAAGTTGCTGTAGTGTAAAACGACTGAATATTTCGTACGTCACAAGAGACGTCATTTTTTTAGTCTTTTGTAGTTTTTTTTGTGTTAAGGGAAAAAGTGTTTATAACTGTTATTAAATGATGCATTTTTTTGTGTTACATATACATATGTATATCTATATTTATGTATATATATATGTTCATACAATACATTTGTCTTGATATTGACTTGGATAAAAACATATATTTTATGATGCTTTTGAATGAATAACCCAATGATAGTGTTGGAGTTACTATCCAGTATTGATTTTATTTAAACAGAATTGTATTTCATGTGGCATGCTATATAAGTACTAAGTATTGTGTACTGAGTCAGCTTATGATCTTTTATTTATAAATATTTGTTTGCAGTAATTGTGATTTTATATGTGTCTGCAATGGCTCTGCAATATCTGATTACAGGCAATGTTAGGTGCCTGAAACATGTTGAATGCTTAAAGAAAGTGTTGCTAAAATGTGATGACATTTACATGCAAAACTTAGTGTATCTACTTATTATCTTCTTTCACAGACCAGCGCAAACACCCCCCAGTTGCAGCTGAGGTAGTACCAGCACAGTCCAAAGCTGTGGAGGCTGAGCACTCTGATGCCGACAGTGTCATTCTTGTCGAGTTAGATGGTAAGATGCTGATAGAAATAATTGTATTACATAATTGGGGTGGTATGGAGCTATCATGTAAGGTGTGAGCTGGACTACTTAACTCACTTCTTTTTAGGAAATACTCTTCAGAAAGTTAATATGACTTCCAGCACCCATGTAATATTTGTAATAATACAAAGTACACTAAAAAATTGAATAGAATCCTGAATTTTGAATGTCTAGCTGGCACCTTTTCAGCATTGTAAATACTCCGGTGTACCCACTGTAAAAGGTGCCAGCCACCACTCAGCCACATCAGGAACTCCCTGGCAAATCCGTATGTTCATTGCAAACACACCACTGCAAAGCTAATGGATGGATGGCAATCAAACGAGCAGCAAGTTTGAAATCAAATGGATGTTTTAAATATTTTTTTTTTGTAAAAAAACAAACAAGCCCTTTGTATAATTGCAATATACCCCTCCAGGAGTGGGTATACTGGAGGATTTACCACTCTTGGCATGGTTAAGTCTCTCGGCTGCACGTTGTGACTGAACTACACCAGCCGTGGTACATCTTCCAGTAAACCAACACCTTGTTGGGGTATATTGCTTAAAAATTCTAAAGAACAAGGTGTAGTACTTCATTACATAAATGGTGATACAAAAGGAACAGATTTTATAGCCAGATGTATGGTAGTTGTATACATCTCAGTTTGGTTTAACTGACTATGATCCACAATTGGTCATGACATTTCTAGACAGCAATGGTATGTGAAGTATTGTTGTCCTATGAATTTCTTATCTATTATTTTATAAGTGAATGTTGTCTTCATTGCACTCTAAGAAGATATTTGTGCAGATTTGAATTGCATTTTTGTGTCAGCTCATGTTCAAATTGAGTAATACAGGTATTCAGCCCAATATATGTTATCTAGATCTTAGCTGGTATATTTAAAGTGTTTTTGCATATTGATATGCAACCCACTTAGGTGAGATGTAGTGATGTGACCAGACACAATATACACAAGAGAATTTTTTGTTGTTCTCATAATGATGTGAGAAGGGAAGAATAGTAATATATGTTAATGAGGTTGGGGGGGCCGACTCATGCATATGTAACAGATTGTGATATTGAGCCTGTTATGTTCTGGTAATATATTGCCAGAATCTGTATATTTCTGAATGGACAGTATTGTATGTCTATGGTAACAGTGCAGTAGTAACTGAAAATGGGGTGAGTGTCACCTGAACAGCTGCATGGGCACGTGCAGTACTGCACAGACAGAGTTTCTGAATTACAGTGGGGTGTGCAGTGCTGATGTGGCTGGCAAAGTGTGGGAACTTCTCTGGAAGATCAGTTGTGGCACTGCTGGTACTGTTCATGTAAGTGAGTTTGTTGCTGTACCCACATGCAGGCCCAGTGCGTGGATGTCACTGCTGGTGAATGATACAACATCCCTGGAATCACAGAAGGTGGTCATAGCAAAGAGGAATGTGATACATGGTTGAATTACACAATGAGACAGTATAAAAAAATGTATTTCACAATAAAAGTTTAGTGGTAGATTAATATATTGTGGCATATGTTATAATATTTTTTACTTATATGTTTTATAGTGGCCAGGGAAGCTGTGACAGTAAGAACTGTGGAGGTGAAGGAGGAGCCAGGCACCAGCTCTAAGCGTAAGTACCATCATAAAAGATATTCACACAAGATATAGTGTCACAGTCCCCTGCACCCACAATGTCTGTTCAGTAGTATGGAACACCTTGTCACCCCTAAGGCAGCCATAGAACTACTAATTGCTAGGTACTGTGAGAGCAGTGTGGTTATTTCTGAAAGTGATGAGTAAGTGGGGGGGATGCAAACAGTACTGTAGTAGACAGTCTCAACATGTGAATGGATCATTTGTATATTGAGATTCTGTGACACAGTCTGTTATCTATGTTTAGATACCCAATTTTTGCTTTACTATGCATACAGGTGTACTATATGGTGTCACTTTCATGCATAGCTGGGAGGTATTTTGTTGTACAGTGTACCCTATTCGTTATGATGATACACTTATGATTAAATTTTTGTTTCTCAGTGGGTAGGTGGTCAGGTGGTAGTACTACATCAAGAGGGAATGTATGATGTGGTAAGACTAGTATGGCACATGAGAGCAGCTGTACTAAGCCAATTCTGAGTACGTTATCATAATTATCGCAATGTGTGTGGAGCGGTGATGGAGTGTACTGGACTGGTGTGTCATGCATGTATGTCATCATAAGTGTAATTGTATGAAGGGGGAGTGTGCTGGGATAAGAAGTGTATTTATAGATAGAAAGTTCGTGATAATCAAGATGATAAGGCCTACTGTAGTACAATGCATACTCAACCAATTCAAAACAAGTTTTCACTTCAATGGGGAGGGCGTAGTGTAGTAATTGAGCTAGTTGCCATATTGTAAGAGTGTGATAAATGGTAGCAGGGGGGTACAATGGATATGTCACATGGTATACTTGCCATTCACAGATGATGGGTGTACTGTAATGCTTTGCAATGTGTCAAGTCACCTGTAAGTGGGTACATATTGTTGTTTGCTTATGGTGTATGCCCACACCTGTACCCCTGCACAGAGACAGTGGAAGGTTAGTGTGCAGGTATATATATGACACAGATTACAGACTGAGTAATGAAGACTGATGACTATGTATGTTAGCAGGCCACTTATTTTTTCACATCAGTTACTGTTGCAGTTTGTTTCATCATAGCAAACTGCTGTAATATACAAAAGTGCAGATGCAAATAGGGCTATCATGCATGCAAGCTGGAAAATGGGGCCATTTGTATGTCATAATGGCCCCATTTGCATGCAGGTGTGCCAATCCCCGATGACTTGTGCCTGCCACCCTGCTAGGCTGCAGTCGTTGGGGAACGATGCCCCTTGCCCCTACTGGCAACATGCTCTGACGCCCATTTGTGTGCATATGTATAAATAATAAACAACCATATCACTGCTGGTCCACTGGAATGCTCGCAGCCTGATTGCTGGTATATGTGATAAGCTATTGGCCTATAACACTGGTGGTCCAGTGGAGTGCTCGTAGCACAATGCGGGGAATATGTAACGAAATAACAGTCTAACAGCCCTGGTGGTCCAGTGGACTGCTTATAGCCTGATTGTGGAGATATGTGATACACTTCAGTTTCCTATAATCCTGGTGGTCCAGTAGCCCACTTTCAGTCTGATCATGGTCATATGTAATGAAATTATGGTCCAATACCCTTGCTGGCATAGTGGACTGCTTGCAGCATGATTGCGGTTGTCAGTGAGATATGATGAGAAACTAATGCATCACTGATGGCTCAGCGTTACTCCCCTGCACACCCATGTACTGATCCCCACTGCCCCGCACCTCTGCAATTAGTGGTAGGTGGCAGTACCCCATCTGCTTGCCACCCCGCTGTCTGCCGACTGACTCAATATAGTAGTAGTGTACAGCCATTGGTCCACAGCGTAAGCAATGGTTGTGCAGGCCGTATCGTACTACACAGTACAGAAATGTGAATGCATCCATTCATATATCTGGGTTGTGTAGTATGGTATGGGCTGCACACCCATTGGCTTATGCTGTGGCCCAATGGGTGTACAGCTCTACTGTACAGAGTCAGTCATCGGGCGACGGGGTGGCAAGCCGGTAAGGAGCTGCAGACTGCTGCTGATGAGGAGGGAGCAGGGCAGTGAGGCTTAGTGGCTGGGAGGGAAGGGGTGTACCGCTGGACCACCAGGGATGGATTGGTTTGACATAATATACCACTGATGCCTGTAATCGGCCTGCGAGCGGTACACTGGACCACCAGGGATATAGGATCATTATTACTATACTAATGCCCACAATCAGGCATAGGGGGTGCCAGCATGAAGGTGCCACTGGAACTTGAGTGGCCACTCACAGCTGGCAGCTGCCATGTTGCACCCTGCAATATGCCAGCTCAGCTGTGGGTGGCCAGCTGTTGCTCTTTTTTTTGAGGGGATCAACTGTGTACAGTGCAAGTAAGGGTTGTGACTGCATGGGTTAATACATCCCAGGCTGGATATCGGAATGTGTGTAACATGGATGGGTATGACCCTCCTAATTGTGCTGCATACATTACTGATGTGCTTCAACTCACTGGCATTTGTACCAGGCACATTCCCCTTTTGAATATCACATTGGTACGCATCAGTGGGTTGTGCATGGTGACACTGTTGTGTGTGTTGCACAACCCTTCTGAATATCCCACCCACTGTTTCTTTACATGATGTGTAAAGAACATATTTCATTAATTAGTTGCCAAAGTCACTGAGCTGTTGGTTTGTAAATGTTTAACATTATTTCAAGTATTATAAAAAGGGTCTGAGAAATAGAGCTTTCTGATTGTCTGCAAACATTCTAACAGCCTTATGTTAATCTTTTATTAACATACATGTACAGATTTGCCATATGGTGAACAAAGTTTAAGAGTGTTAAAAAACATGTTTTATTATAATACGAATAAGGAACTCCCAGAGATTATGTTAATGGTCAGTTAATCACCATCTAGGAGCATGTGGTATTCGGTTACACATTGTGCCACACTACAGCCATACAGGTGATTAACAAAACATTAACATAACGCTTGGTCATGCCTTACTGTTTAATTAATATAACAGCAGTAAAAGATGATTTGCTTCAATGAAAATATGTACACAAAATAAATAACTATATGACATGTGTATCTTTTTTGTAGCAGTTATTAAACAGATGATTATATGAACATTAGATAATGGAAATAGTAGTGTTGGTGTACGGTCATGCTATTATTTTCATGCAGTTGTGAACAAATAATATAGGTGCAGATGTTCAAGTTCACTTGTTCATACACAATTGAAGAGCTAGTATCACTGTATATCAGACTGTGTTGTTTATTATGCCAAAACATTTAGGTAATGAGTGTTGCCAAATACTATCTGATATAGAACAACAATGTAGAAAGTATACTGTTCTTATAGATCTTTTCAAAGTTGTCCATGAGGAACGTAATATGGTAAAAAAAAAATACAATAACAGAACTGACAAGACAGGAGTTCTGATTTACATCACACTCCTAAATAGTCTTGAGACTGCCCAGAAAAATGTATTACAATTATTGAATTAGATATCAATATTGTAAGATGAAAGACAGGTAGGTAATCACCATTTTGAGGCTCATATATTAATTCATGTTTTTTGTCACTTTGCAGGTTGCCCTTGCTTAAAGCGGTGCACTGGCCACTGCCTCTGTTAATGCAGACTCGATCGCAAGGTTGACAGTCTGATAAGAGACAATGTTGCGCTCTGTGAGGGACAGGAGAAATTGCTGTCCTTCATGGAAGCGCAACAGAGGACTGTCAATCTTGTGCTTGAGCCTGTGGTGACAGCGGCTAGTGACACCATGGCCAGCTCCAGCACTTCACCTCCACCAGTGGCATCCAGCTTCCCTGGGACACAGTGACCAGCCTCCACAGCTGCTCCGGTATCTTCTCTGGAAGGCACAACAGCTTCCACTTCCATTGCGCCTCCACATTGAGTCCAACTTACAGGTTGGGCTGCCTCAAGCAGCAGCACACCTCTCTCTAAGAGTTGTTTTTAATATTGTAAATAGTTTGTTACATATTTTCCGACATATTTTTTACATTATCATTTTTCTAACTTTTTTAAATGAATATATGTATTTTTTATGTAACATTTATTTTAGTAGATAAAGAAAAAAATAATATATTTGTATGTATTTTTAATTTTTGCATTAAACATGATTGAATTTATTTAAAAAAATTTTTTGTCAGGACTGACTGTTTTCATTTGAACATTTAAAAATAATATTTTTTTACTTTTATATATAGAAAATAAATATTTTTTGAACATAACATTTTTTCTTGTGGTAATATTAAGTTGTGGAGATCTTTGTCATCAATATTTATAAAAAAAGGTCTGAAAAATTCAGCTTTCTGATTGGCGGCAAACATTCTACCAGCCTTATGTTAATGTTTTATTAACATACATGTGGAGTTTAACCATATGCTGAACAAGGTTTAACACTGTTTAAAACCATGTGTCATTATTATAGCAATAAGGCACTGCCAGGGATTATGCTAATGGTCAGTTAATCACCCTCTAGGTGCATGTAGCAGTCAGCTACACCTTGTGCCATGTACATCCCTAGCAGGTGATTAACAGACCATTAACAGAACCCTTGGTCATGCCTTATTGGTTAAATATTCTATAAGAAAGCATTTGGTTGCCTTAATTTGGTAAAGAAGGGTATTATACACAAAGTTTCAGGTTTAAACAGATAACACATTAAAATTCTTGTTGTGTTACATATCTTGCAGTGTTATGACAACATTTTTGTAGGTACATTAATAAGTATGAGTTATGTTCAGAATTTGTGTCTAGTAAAGGTACAGAAGAGGACCATGTAAGATATCTAAATATTTAACAGTGGTGCTGAGAAATAGAGTGCCACATTGTTTATGTCCCACAAGAGTAGTCTCATTGGCTGAAAAAAGATAGTGTATTAAACACTGCAACACCATAAATTAGTATGTGACATAACAATGGTAAGCAAAAGGAAATAGATAAATATTAAGAGGCATATGCTTGAGATGGATGTTGTCTTACTCTTCATAACAGAAAATTCTGCTAGATGACTTACTGTGTTCTTCATTTGTGTGCATTTGGCTATGTATGTGTGGTGCTGCCACAACAACATTTCAGGTAGTATTGGTACTTATTCTCAAAAAGACAGGATATTCATGGCAAAAAAACTCAGTTTAATGCATCAGTTAGGGTTGTTCCATAGTGACAAAAGCAAGGAAATTCGGTGTTAGGGTTGAAAACCCTAACTCCGCATTCACCCCCCCCAGCACCACACACACACAGACACACACACACACACACATGCAAATAGGGAGGAGGACCAAGGCAACATGACCAATCACAGACAACCAGCAGCAGGTGACAGAAATAAAAAACAACTGTCTAACTGTACTACCAGACGTCCCCACCCACCTGACCATGTACTGCATGCTCAGTGGAGATCAACAGCAAAACTGAGGCCATGTACACCAAACGTACATATCCTTGATTGCAGGTGCACACAATGTACCACACTTAGTAGTTGCATGGCCTTACCTAGCAATGCCCCACACCCCACCACACCTGGTACTGCATCTCAGCTATACTGTAGAGCACAGCAAAACTAAGTAGTTGTACAGGTATAATAAGTGTGGTTGATTTCATGTATACACAACCTCCCACTGTTAAGCACTGGAGGACCTTCACAAGGCAGTGCCCCACCCACTGAGACCAGGTACTGTGTAGTTACTGGAGAACCCCAGTTAAAATGAACCCATGAAGATCAACACTATTACTCCATGATTGCAGCCTTGCAAAGGTTAGTACAATAATGACTCACAGAGTCTGTGGTAGAGAATGCCCCCTCCCATCCTACAACACTTGGCCCATTGTGACTGAAAGCTATAGTAAAAGAAAGTCTGTTTATATCTACGGTACACCTACTTGATTGCTGGTGTACTACAATTAACATAGTTATCACTTGTATGCCATCAGCCACAGAATGGTCTGCCAAACCCAAAGACTAGGTACTACAACCTGAGTGTAGACTGACTACAAAAAAGTGAGGCTGTGGACATAAATGGTACAGCTCATTCATTGCAAGGATACTCAGCAGCTTACCACAATTTGGATTACTGTGGCGTCAGAGAGGCAATGCCATTGTCTTTACCAGATACTACATCCTCAGTAGAGAGATACAGCAAAAGTGAGCCTATACACATCCATGATACACCTCCGTCATTGTAGGTACAGTAATGTTAGCACATTTAGAAGTTGCTTGGCCTCAGCCAGCTAATTCCACTCCTTGTTAGACAGACCAGTTACTGCATTCTTAGTATACAAACACACTGAAGGTAAGTACATGGACATCAACAGTACATGTACATCACTGAAACTGTATATCTGTTAGTGACATTAGGAGTTGCACAGCCTTGTACAGGCAATAGTTTTCCCATACCTCCAGATCAGCCTGTGTATCTTGAGTGGACAGATGCAGTAAATTTACAACTACATACATTACATACTTAAATGCAACAGTTCTTGTATCTTGATGATGGATGTGTATTTTAGTACATTTATGTAGTTGTTTTTAGTTCTGTTTACTCATAAGTGTGCAAACCTTTGTACAACTGCAATCAGAGAGTAGCATTGTTGATATCCAGTCAGGGTGCAGTACCAGGTGTGGTGGGGTGTGGGGCATCACTAGGTAAGGCCATGCAACTACTAAGTGTGGTACGTTGTGTGCACCTGCAATCAGGGATGTATATGTTTGGTGTACATGGCCTCAGTTTTGCTGTTGATCTCCACTGAGCATGCAGTACCTGGTCAGGTGGGTGGGGATGTCTCTTAGTACATTTAGACAGTTGTTTTTTATTTCTGTCACCTGCTGCTGGTTGTCTGTGATTGGTCGTGTTGCCTTGGTCCTCCCCCCTACTTGCATATGTGTGTGTGTGTCTGTGTCTGTGTGTGTGGTGCTGGGGGGGTGAATGCAGAGTTAGGGTTTTCAACCCTAACACCAAATTTCCTCACTTTTGTCGCTGTGGAACAACCCTAACTGATGCATTAAACGGAGTTTGCCATAAATATATATATACGTGCATATTGTCAATATGATTTATTACATATTGCTGTTTGCACATCTGTTTTGTGATGATTATGTAAATACTTACTGTTACTTACTGTGGTAATATCTCCCATAAATCACTCCCCCAGGATGCACCTGGAAACAAACTATTAATAGTTCAGGTTACCTTTCTGGACAAAAACTTTTAAAAAATGTAAACATATATTTTCTTACCATTTTAAATACAGGATATTGGCTGACATATTTAAACATGACCAATTTTATGTTTTCATTTTTTTACCAGGAGTTGTACTGGGTCAAAAATTAATCTTCAGTCATGCCAGACATAAAAACTACAGCCAGATTTGTCTTGTTATGGAACCTGTTCACTGTGGAAACTCTGTTGGCAGCAACAATGCTACTTGGTGTGTCAGGGAGACAGTCTGGATATTGGCATTGTGGTGAAAGGGCAGAAATGTGAATGTGGAGGCCCAGGTTTGAATCCCACTACTGGATATTGAAGAAGTCACAACCTCCCCGAGAAAGGCAGAATTAGAATATGTAACAGTACTGTGATGGATTCACAAAACAGAGAGACTTGCTCTCTAGACTCACACAGCCAAAACTTGGTGCATTCCCAGACAACCTATGTTGGAAAGCATCCAGTAGAAAGTCTTGGAAAATTTGATGTGCAAAATTGCTAAGTACAAAATCCAACAGTATAATGTTACAGCTAGTCAGGCTCGAGAACTCCACTGTGACCTCAGCACTTCATACCTCACTTCATAAAGGGTAGAGTCAGTGGATGTTCAGGTGCTTTATATACTGAAACTTTTAAAGGCACACTGCATCTTAAATTTATCTCATTGACAGGTAATGACCAAACAATCGTATAGTATAGAAGACAGAGGAGTAGGTCAGATAAATTAATAGGAAAAGAAGAAAACAAAAATGAAAGTGGGTAGAGGGTATGGAAGTAAAAGGACTGGAATGATCCTGTTTCCTTCTTTTCTCTGGGACTTGGAGGTGTATGCACTTTGGAAAAAGGAAGTTTTTCCAGAATGTGTCAGGTGTTACAAACATGTCCTGTGTGTGAGCACTGAATAAATTGCACAGTCTACAATTCTGCAAGAGCTGCATTGTCAAAGAAGAGGGTGAGTACCCAATTTTTTCTGTGGACACTTACAGTGGCGTGAAAAAGTATTTGCCCCCTTCCTGATTTTCTCTAGTATTGCATATTTGTCACACTGGATGTTTTCAGGTCTTTAGAGAAAATGTAATATTAGATAAAGGGAACCTGAGTGAACAAATAACACTTGTTTTTTTTTTATTTCACTTATTTAATGAAAAAAAGTTAACCAACACCAACTGGCACTGTGTGAAAAAGTAATTGCCCCCTTACACTTAATAACTGGTTATGCCACATTTAGCTGCAATGACTGCAACCAAACACTTCCTATAATTCAATATCAGTCTTTCACATCGCTGTGGAGGAATTTTAACCCACTCTTCCTCGCAGAACTGCTTTAATTCAGTAACATTTGGTAGGTTTTCGAGCATGAACTGCTCGTTTCAGGTCCTGCCACAGCATCTCTATTGGGTTTAAGTCTGGACTTTGACTAGCCACTCAAAACTTTAATTTTACTTCTTTTTAGCCATTCTGATGTGGACTTGCTTTTGTGTTTTGGATCATTGTCTTGCTGCATGACCCAACTACGCTTCAGCTTCAGCTGACGGAAGGATGACTGGACATTCTCCTTAAGAATTTTCTGGTACAGAGCAGAATTCATGGTTCCTTTAATTATGGCAAGTCATCCAGGTCCTTAGGCAGCAAAGCATCCCCACACCATCACAATACCACCACCATGTTTGACTGTTGGTATGGTGTTCTTACTGTGGAATGCTGTGTTTGCTTTACGCGAGACATTATGGGATCCATGTTGTCCAAAAAGTTCCACTTTGGACTCATCTGTCCATAGAACATTTTCCCAAAAGGCTTGTGGATCATCCAGGTGCTTCTTGGCAATGAGAGATGAGCATTTATGTTCTTCTTGGTTAGCAGTGGTTTCACCTTGCTACTTCACATGAAGCCCATTTTTGCCCAGTCTCTTTCTGATTGTGGAGTCATGAACTCTGACCTTAGCTGAGGCAAGAGAAGCCTGCAGTTCTTGGATGTTGTTTTAGGATCCTTTGAGACTTCTTTGGATGATTTTACACTGCGCCTTGGAGTAATTTTGGCAGGCCCACTCCTGGGAAGGTTCACTACTGTTCCAAGTGTTCTCCATTTGGAGATTATGGCTCTCACTGTGGTTTGATGGAGTCCCAGAGCCTTAGAAATAGCTTTGTAACCCTTTCCAGACTGATAGAGGGCAACAAATTTTTTTCTGATCTTTTCAGGAACTTCCTTTGATCATGGCATAATGTGCTTGTTGAATCTTTGTGCTGGCAACGTGACTCTGATGGTAAGGGCCAAAATAAGTGAGGTTTATATTGAGCAGGGCTGGCTGTAATCAAGCCTGGCTGTGTTTAATCAGCTGACTCTAATTATCCCTTTAATTGGGTTGATTTAACTAGGGGCAATTACTTTTTCACACAGTGCCAGTTGGTGTTGGTTAACTTTTTCATTAAATAAATGAAATAAGTAAAAAAAAGTGTTATTTGTTCCTCCAGGTTCCTTTATCTAATATTATATTTTGTCTAAAGACCTGAAACATCCAGTGTGACAAATATGCAATAATAGAGAAAATCAGGAAGGGGCAAATACTTTTTCACGCCACTGTATGTGTAAATACATTTTTTTAAAAAGCATAATAATTTCAAAGCTGAAAAAGGAAAACATTAATAAAGTAATTCATTAGCTTGTAGACTCACCCTTCACTATTTTTGTATTAAAGAATTAATGATATTAGATATAGTTTAGATGTTTTCACTTTTATTGCTCTACAACTAATTTATACAAAGTTGCATCATTACCTGTTTGTTTAATGAACTGAGTAAGCATTTCTGCTGGAAGATTTTCAGCATGGTTTGTCTTGTAACGGTCAAGTTGTAGTTGTGCACAATTTAATAGTTTTGTTTGTGTGCCAGATGACTTAAGAGCGAACCATCAACTTCAGTACTCATTACTATGGATTTTTTTTATTAAAATCATCTCCTGATCTCTGCCGGCCAACTGGCACAGCAGTAGTGCTAGCCTGTGGTGCCGACAACCTGAGTTTGGGAATGAGCTTGAGTCATTGGAGGGGAATGGCAGAGGAGGAGGAGGAGGAGGATGATTGAGTATCCAGAAGACGTCTTTCCTTCTCTGTGGAGGGAGTGCTACAGCACTCAGAGCAGCACTATCCCCTAATGGAGGCTGGGGGAAAGAGCACTGAGCATGGTAAGAGTGACAGGTGCCCAGCATACCATTCACGGGAGCCTGTGGGTTGCTGCCGTTAACACCATTGCACGCTGCATATCTGTGCCACAAGGAGGGGGAGACCAGAAAACAGGAAACAAACTCCTGACTGGCAGGATGATAACTGCCTCTTGCATACCCTTCACCTGGCGACTCGGGTACGGCCACTGGATCTTTGACCTGGCAGGTCAAGCACACTTCCCACTACCCCACTGTGAGAGGTAAGCCATGGGAGCAAGTCCAGTATGTCCCAAGAGAAGCTGGGTTGATAGAGCTAGAGAACCAGTGCGATATGAGCCATGCAAGAAGGGAGACAAATGACCAACTGAAAAAACAGCATCTGCTGACCAGGGTAGCTCAAGGTTCAACTTTGTTTGCTGTTTTTAACTCGGATTTACTTCTGAACTACAAGGTACGTTGCTATTTGTTTATCCTTTGCAAAACTTAATTTCCAGACTACAGGTAAGAGAGCCAATGAATAATTTCCAAACCAAAATTAAAATCAAACAAGTATTTTTGTTTCAGTAAAAAAAAAAAATCTAACACAAACATACCAAATATACACTGAAATTACTGAATGAACACATTTAAAGTTTCTTTACTGGTGTCATCATGGTCGGGGGACTGTACTTTCAAATTTACTATGATAAATGTTATGAATAAATGAAATAGTTTAATTCAAACAGTTAGGAAAAGTACATAAATCTCCCTCTAGAGAAGCAGTGATTTCAACACAGACATACTGTAAGAGTTCTCTGCTGCTATGCTGGTATGCTTTCCAAGCATAGATCATACCTATTCAGTGCCCATCTTAAATCAGTTAGAGAATATTGAGGTCATCTCAGTCAGTTTTTTTTAAGCCCAGAAAACTCAGATGTTTTCATGCATCCAGTTACTATGCAGGTACCTTCCTGCTGGCAGAAGAGAATGTGGTTTAAAGCTCCCTGAAGAATCTGCACTTTCCTTGCAAACATTGCCCAATAGAGTGGTCAACTCTCTCATCTCTTCTTGTTGGTAAAACTGCACTGTGGCCAGACTTTTTCCTGTCATGGGTCACTCTTTCTGTCAGGTTAGCTGCCCTCTTTCAGGTCTCTATCACACCTTCACCCCAAATAACAGTGAAAACCTACAGTTCCTTACTTGTTTCGCTTAACTGATAAAAAAAAAAATAGGGTCGACTTGTCTGGCCAGGCTCTACTGCTGGTACTGAACTTGTGCAGAATGGGTGGTGGGGGTAGATACAGTAGACACATTTAAAAGGGCTTGGGATACATACATGGGCATAACCAATAGGGGGCAGGCTGAGAATAAAGGGTGGAGGTCTTCTTGGGGGGGTTCAGACAGACTGGATGGGCCGTGGGGTCCTTTTCTGCCAACAAATTTCTATGATACTATGATTTTATCTTTTACAACAGGCTTTATGGATAGACTGCTTCTGCTTCATGGATTGACCTTGTGCTGTAGCAGACAAGCTTCCTGATACAGGTTACAATGCCCCTTTTTAGCTCTACTGGCTTTTTTTGCTGTCATTCTCTGGAATCTTTTCTCCTCCTTCTCTAATAGACACCTTCTAGGTATAGAGACTGCACCATTCTGAAAGCAATTCTACTCTGTCACAATTTAGACAATTTTATCAACCTTTCCTTCCATATTTCTGCAGACAAACATAGAAACAGACAGCAGATAAGGACCACTTGGCTCATCTAGTCTGCTCCATTTTCCCTACCTACTGCAAAATACCACAGATCCTACTTGATCTTGGGCTTTTTCCTTCTCTTTTCTATTGGTAGGGTTCCCTTGTGCCTATCCCATGCATTCCTAAATTCCCCTATCATTTATGCCCCCACCACCTCTGCCGAGAGGCTGTTCCATGCATCCACCACCCTTTCTGTGAAAAAATACTTCCTCACCTTACCCCTGAGTCTACCCCTCTCCAGCTTCATAGCATGATTCCTAGTTCTAGACCATCTTTTTTCTGAAAGATTCTGCCCTCTTGTACCTTATTTATGCCCTTAAGATATTTGAAGGTCTCCGTCATATCCTCCCTCTCTCTCCAGTCTTCCACGGTATACATATTGAAGTCCTCTAGTCTTTCCTTATATGACTTTTGGTGCAGATCCTGCACCATTTGTGTTTGCCCTTCTCTGAACTGCCTCTACTTTGTCTATGTCCTTTCAGAGATGTAGTTTCCGGAACTGGATACAGTACTCCAGATGGGGTCCCTATCCTCTTTGCAATATACATCAATAATCTGGACTCGCAACTGGGTACAGCAAATGTGCACTTATTCGCAGATGATACTGTACTCTATACCACAAATTCATCCTTGGATCTGGCCCATGAGTACTTACAGAAAGACTTCGTCACCCTTCAATACAACCTTCTCACTCATAAGCTCCTCCTCAATGCCAAAAAGACTAAAGCAATGATTCTCTCACCAAAGTCTACTTCCGGATGTCCACATATCACACAGATCCGAACACTCTTAGATGAACCCCTTGAAGTAGTTGATACCTTTAAATACCTAGGTTTCTGGCTGGATAACAAGCTCAACTTTCTGTGCCACTTAAATGAAACCTCTAAGAAACTAAGACAGTGATTAGGTTTATTCTATCGCATTAAACACCTACTCACATTAGAAGCCAGAATGAGACTAGTACAAACTACATTCCTACCTATACTGGACAATGCTGACTTCCTTTACAGTCATTACCCATCAACGATGCTAAACAAACTGGACACCCTTTACCACCAGGCTTTAAGATTTACCTTAAATCTACCCCGTAGTACACATCACTGCCATCTACACCAGGTTTCGGGATGGACCTCACTCTCAACTAGAAAAAAAAGGAATGCTCTTCTCTGGTTTTTTAGAGCATTATCTGATAACCTCCCTGCATACATCTCGAACATCTTCAAATGGGCTAAAGGTTCCTATGGCCTGAGACGCTTCTCCTTAATCTGCTTCCAGATTCCTAGAGTGAAAACTACCCTTGGCTCAGCAGCAATCAACTTCTCACTTCCATCACTTTGGAACACTATGCAAGACTCATTAAAATTATCCTCACTTCCAAGCATTTTCACTTTCAAAGCTCTATTAACGGATTATCTGAAGGAATCATGCAACTGTTTCAGATGCCGATGACCCCTAAGCCCCGGGTGCCACTCTCAAATCCTATGCCTAAGTATCTCATCCACCCCACATTCCTAACAATAGAAACCTAGGAGCCTAAGCCTAGTTCCCTTATCCAAGATGGCCCTGCCTATTCTCTACCTTTTACCTATTCTGGCCTCCCTTTTGGCTGCCTACTCTTTCACCCCAATTTCTACCCTATTCCTTAATACCTGCTTATTTTCTATCATTTAGGTATGAGCTCTTACTTAGCGGAGACTATATGGGATTGTTGTCTCTTCTCATTTCAGTAAAGCTTATCATTATGTATCTTTGTATGTTAATTATGTTGACCGGTATGTATAGGCCCATATTGACCGGCACCTTCACAATGTTTTTTCTTTTTTTTTTTTTTGCACCATTGTCCGCCATAATTGTAATCTTATGAAGTGTACTGTATTGTATTAATGCCCAGGACCACCTTGAAAATGAGCTTGCTCAATGGTGTTTATGCCTGGTTAAATAAAGTGATTGATTGATTGATTGATTGATTTGTACAGTGCTATCACCACCACCTTTTTTCTGCTGGTGATACCATTCCTTATGCACCCCAGCATTCCACTGGCTCACCCCAAAGCCTTTTCACAATGCTTGGTAACCTTTACGCCATCAAATATGATTACCCTGAGGTCCCTTTCTTGTCTGGTGGTTGTCAATACTTCTCTCCCCCATCATTTACTCCTCCCCTGGGTTTCTGTACCCCCAAATGCATACTTTTACAGTTCTTTGGATTAAATATCAGCTGCTAGACTCAGGACCACTTCTTAAGCCTGCTTATGTCCCTCCTCATTTCCCCCCTCAGAGAGTCAACCCTATTGCAGATCTTAAGGTCATCTGCAAAGAGGCATACCTTCCCTTCCAGCCCCTCTGCACTGTCGCTTATAAAGACATTAAAGAGGACTGGCCCCAGAACTGATCCTCGTGGCACCCCACTGGTCACCCTCCTCTCACCCTCCTCTCCTCAGACTGTGTCTGGTGTTGAAGGCGTTGCTGAAATTCAGGTAGGCCACATCCACTGCCCTATTCCTGATCTAATTCCCTGGTTACCCAGTCAAAGAAATCTATCAGATTTGTCTGACATGACCATCCCGCTGTTAATCCATGCTGCCTAGGATCCTGTGGTCTGCTGGATTCAAGATATACAACAGTCCTTTCCTTTAGCAGTGATTCCATGAATTGTCCAACCACCAAGGTCAGGCTGACTGGCCTGTAATTGCCAGACTCCTCCCTGCTCACACTTTTGTGGAGAGGGACTACATCTGCCTTCCTCCAGTCCTCTGGAATACTCCAGTTTCCAGCAATTTGTTGAACAGGGCTGTCAGTGGTACTGTAAGCACCTCTTTAAGTTTCTTTAATATTCTTGGATGCATCCCTTCCAGCCTCATTGCCTTGTCCATTCTCAGTTTTGTGAGTTCCTTTTGGGACTCTCTCCTCCGTAAATGTACTGGTGTCCATCTCCCTTCCATCGATGCTCCTGTTGGTTAACTGAGGTCTCACACCTTCCCCTTTTTCTGTGAATACTGAACAAAAATATTTGTTCAAGATTGCTGCTTTCTTCAGGTCCCCCTCTGCAAACTCCCCTTCTTACCCTTTTAGCTTAACAATCCCACCCCTGGTCATTCTTCTTTCACTAACGTACCTGAGGAATGTCTTGTCCCCCTTTGTCACTGCCTAGTCTATTTATTCCTCCGTTTGCACCTTTGCACTACTGACTGCTTTCCCTGCCTCCCTGTGTTTTTCTAGATACACTTTCCTGTCTTCCTCCCTCTGTGTTTCCTTGTACCTCCTGAATGCCAGCCTTTTTGCTCTTACCTTTCCAGCCACTTGCTTTAAGAACCATAGTGGTTTTGTTTCTCTCGCTTTTGCTTAATCAAGCAAACTTTTCAAACACAAAGGTTTGTTACCTCCTCTATGGCTCCTTTTAGATTCTCCCACTGTTCCTCTATGCCCCCATCCTCCCCAACTGCCAGGACTTTCCTGAGACATTTCCCCATCTTTGCAAAGTCGGCCCTTCTGAAGTCCAGGACCCTCACTTTCATGCTTAGACTCCTTGTGAATCTGTCACTCTCTCTTCTTCTCCACCTGCTTTCACCTCAGTTGGTTTCCTTGAAGAAATATTTGGTTTGCTACATCAGAACAACACTACCCCAAATGCTTTGGAAAAAAAAGCTCTGTTTCTAGGCATGTCTATGTTCTGGACAATTGGAATACAAGTGCTATCTCTAAAGTGTCTCCTTTCTACATTTTTAAATCATAACATCATTCTTCACCAGTCAGGATTGTTTGTTTCTAAACATTCCAAGCACTCTTTTTCCACAGGAGGTTATCTCATGCAAACAGTTCTAAAACTGTACTGTTTTAAGTTCATTTAGCAGAGTCCATTTCTTCACATGGGGATTTTTCAATTTTTTTACAAAGTCAGACAGTTTTACTTTAAGGTCAATTTGCTTATTTTAAGACCAGAAATCTTTAACATGATTTATAGTATATTTATGTGCAAAGTTCCCAAGTCTCTTATAATAGTTTCTTCTCAAGTCTGTTGTGTGCCAGAACTGCTCAGGTTTGCGTCGCAGTTCTCTCACTCAGAGAACTCAAGAATGCATTCTTACAACCACAAGAGACATGGC
The DNA here is from genome assembly GCA_016271365.2 of Neoceratodus forsteri. Lineage (NCBI taxonomy): Eukaryota > Metazoa > Chordata > Ceratodontiformes > Ceratodontidae > Neoceratodus > Neoceratodus forsteri. The sequence goes on from CM057458.1 coordinate 201,236,336, forward strand.
AACTGTACATATAAACATATAACTACTGCAGGACTATTGGAATTTGCAATACCTGCAGCTTTGGTATCTGAGCTTCAAAAGAAATCTCTAAGTGACTTATTCTCCAGCTCAAATGCTTACTGACTTTAAAAAAAACCTTAAAATGAGTTTGATTTTTTTTTTCTCAGGCTAGAAGCGATCCCTTACATACATGGCCAAAATAATGAAAGCACAAGATGTGTTGTAAAAAAGTAATACTGTACTGTATGTTTATTAGCAGCAATAATTCAGACGATCTGTTGACACATAACTTTTTTACTAGTCCCCCCATCCCAAAACCCCTTTCTTGGCTTTCACCATGACTGTTTCTGACATAGGACCTTCAATATCTGTAGCTATTGCTTACAACAGAAATATTTTTTCCATCTTGAAGGCAGGCCAACTGTTAACTTCAGACAGTTCATCAACTGCAATACATTTGTGGTGTGTCTGGTTCTTTGTTCTTGCCTACTTATTTATCTTGGCTACTGAACCATAAGACATCTAAGAAAGGAATAGAGGAACATGTTTCATCCATCACTCGGGCAATGCCAAATACTCCATTCATCATACATTCTTAATCTAACCATCAGACTGATCCTACTCATATGCAATTCATTGAACTCAGACATGAGAAAGTTCCCTTTAAGGGAAGAAACCATATTTGGACCCTGCTCCAGTGAGAAGTTGAATGGATTTACACCTTTAAAGCCCTTCACCCATTAGGTCTAAATGAATTTTCTGTGTAGCCACCATCTAGGGCCCTTGGGGTCTACACCTCTGAACTTTCTGAGGAGGCTGGATTGGGGTTCTGTAACACTGCTACACTTGGCACTAGTAACTTGCAAATAACGTGGTGCCTCCACCTGGGGTGGTAACACAGGTGGAGGAGCCAACAAAAATGGCACTATCCTCCAGAGGCACTGCCTAAAGTGCCTTATTCTTTGCAGTGAAGCATAAAAGGCAACTCACATTTTAGTGTAAATCAGTGATGCTGGGTGCTCAGAGAATCTCAGACTGGTTTTGCGCCCTCACGCACACTTCTTTAAGGAGGAATTTTTAACTTTTGCAAACACAACGTGAAGGAACACCAATTTTGCTTTCATGAAAAGACCATGACTGAGATTTGGTGAATGGGAGCAATCAACCACACCCCTTTCTGGGCTATGTAACCCATCTTTCTCCAGTTTCATTTGGGAGCTCCAGTTTTTGAAGCAGCCAGAGGTTCTGGTCACTCCCCCCCCCATGTTTGCTGCTTTCCTCTTAGGTGTTTGGGGTATTTATGCTTATCTATTTATTTTTTTGCCTTCTGTTTAGTCTGTGTCTTCTGCGATTCTCTGGTTAGTATGTTTTGCCTTCTCTGTCTGTGGCATTGTGCTTTCTGCTTTTCTGTAGGGCAGCTCCACCTTTTTATGTTTCCTTGCACGTAAGCAAGAAATATTTTGTTTCATTTCAGAGACCAGCATTTCAGAGATGTGTCATGGACTAGCCCAATACAGAGCAATCTGCACTGGGCTCATCCCTGACAGAACAATGACCATGCAAGCAGAGTATGATGGTGGTCACAGTTTCTTGGGTGCAAACTTTGTGTACTTGAAAGGACAGAAGCACTCCAATGAGAGAGTGCTTCAGTACTTTCATTTGCATAAAGCCATTTGGCATGGGCTCCACCTCTGTGTAACAGCAAGTTGCTGTAGCAGGGATATACCCTCTGAACCCTGGCTCCATTAAAATAAATGTTTTTCCTGGTGTCCAGTTATACCCCACCCTCTGATCTCCATCCCCAATGACATTTAACCTTTCCCTGGTGTCCAGTTGTCCCCCATCCTATGATCCGTGGTCCCAGTAACATTAAACCATTCCCTCATGTCTGGTGATCCCCCTGCACTCTGATTGGCAGCCCCAGTAATATCTAACCATTCCCTGATGTCCAGTGGTCCTCCCCACTGTCCCATCACTGACCCCGTATTATATCAAATTTTCCATGGCATCTAGTGGCACCCCCTACCCACTGAGACCAGTCTCCCTACCAATGTAAGCTGTCCCTGGCATCTAGCAACTCTCCGTGCAGCTGGAACTGAGCAATCCACTCTGTAACTCCCCCTACCAGTTTTTCCAGTGTGGCATAACCACTATGGTGACTGTTACTGCCCTCCCCTCATCACTTCAGCTAGCTGCTGAATGGACTGACATATTGCATTTGTCATCTGTACTGTCAAGGGAAGGCACATACTGTCTAACAGTAAGTGCACTCCCTTTACAGTACAGAGGATGCATGCTACCTGTCAGTCCATACAGTGGCCAGCCAAGGCAATGTGAGGATGGCTGTGCTGGTCACTGTAGTAGATCCCTGGCACCAGGAAACCAGTAAGAGGGAGTGGTAGGGTGGGTTTCTTGGTGCCAGCAGTGTGTGGGGGGCTGCAAGACACCAAGAATGGCTTACACTTGTACAAGGATGGGGATCGGTGGGTGGGGGGTGTCACTAGATGACAGGGAATATTTTTACATAATATGGGGCCAGTGATCAGAGGGCAGAGGAGACCACTGGACACTAGAGAATGGTTAAATATTACCAGGACTGTTGATCAGAGGGCAGGGGGATCACTAGACACCAGGGAAAGGTTAAATATTACCAGAGCTGGCGATCGGAGGGTGAGGGCACTTGACACCAGGGTTGATGTTTCTTTTAATGGGGATGGGGATTGGAGAGTGGATGGGGCCAGTGGACACCAGGGAGGACATTTCTTTTAACAGGGCCAGGAATTGGAGGTGGGGCACTGGACACCAAGGACAACATTTCTTTTAACAGGGCTGAGGATCGGAGGAAGAGGGTGACACTAAGCACCAGGGAAATACTGAATACTAATGGGTATGGGAATCAGAGGGCAGGGGGGGCCACTAGGCATCAGGGGTTTATTGAATTCTAACAGGGATGGGGATTGGAGGATGGGGGTGACCACTATGCACCAGGGAAATATTTATTTTAACAAGGACAGGGATTGAAGTGGATGGGCTGGCCACAGGAAGGGTACAAACCTGCCACCACTTCCCATGCAATAGAGCCCATAATTGGCATGCATATGGCCTCTTAGTGTCCTGCATGCCCAACAGGCTTATTTGTGTGGTGCCATTTGAATATCGTGCCAGGGACTCCCGGCACTATCTGATCTGGGGCATTGTTCTCTGCACTTCCAGGATCCATGTCGGGGCAGCACTACTTGACTTAGTGCTGCACTGACATGTCCCTACATTCAATCAGACAGTGCCAGTGTACTGTCTGACTGAATATAGCATCCTTGGGGTCATGAGCAATGGGCAAGCACAGCACAAACTGTTGCACTATGCTTTTCCCCTTTTCCAATATCATGCCCTAAGTCTCTTATTGTGCTGGTAAGTTGATTGAACCTGACATGCTTCACACTGTTGGAATCAAATATGTCATAGCAATAGCAGACAGATCCTGTGAGATGCTTTCTTGCATTGTTTACCAGACCCATATAGCCTGCATGCATGGGTACTTGGGAATTGGCCATAGAACTGGTGGTACCCTTAACCCAGCTGTTTAATGACTCACTGAGGTCTGCCAAAGTACTATCACTCCACAAGGTGGAAGGGGGGGCAGAGAGGATACAGGCAACTACAGGCCTGTCAGTCATACCTCCATTGTAGATAAGCTTTTGCATTCCAATGGTCAAAGAAAGATTGGTGACCTGCTTACAGGAAAATGGATTGCAGGACAACAAGCTGTATGAGTTTATGTCAGGGAGGTCATGACAAACCAACCTGATACTGTTTTTTGACTGGGTCAGTAAGGTGATCAGCAGAGGACAGACAGTAGATTTGCTATACTTTGACTTCAGCAAGGCCTTCACCACACAGACCACACAGGAGGCTGCTAGAAAGTTGGAGAATTTGAAAGTGGAGCAGAATTTAGTCAGGAGGGTAGAAAATTGGCTTTGGGGGAGGCAATAGTGGGTAGTAGTGCATGGGTGCTGAGAAGTCACAAGTGCGGTACCAGAGGGATCTTTACTGGGACCTGTCCTATTCAATATGTTCATCAGTGACATAGGAAAAGGTATCTGGGGAAAGTTGTGTCCCTTTTCTAACTAAACAAAGCTCAGTAGTAGGGCAGACCATGAGAAATGGGTGCAGGAGCTCCAGATGGACCTAGAGAAACTGGAGCTGGTCTAAGGTCTGACAGTTGAGACTCAAAGCCAAGAAGTGCAAGGTAATGCGCTTAGGGACACAGAGCCCACATATAGAATACTGGATGGGAGGAGTTAGATTGGCCACTTCAACAAAGGAGAGGGATCTGGAGGGTATAATCAGTGACACCCTCAAGCAAATGAGCCACTGTAACAAACCATATAGCAAGGTATTGAGGAAGCTGGGTTTGTATAGGGAGGGATTTGGATAGTAGAAGCAGCAAAGGTGATTCCACCCCTATACAGATCCCTGGTGAGATCTCATCTGGAGTACTCTGCTCAGTTCTAAAATCCATCCCTGAGGAAGGACAAAGACAAACTAGAGTCAGCACACAGGAAAGTCACCAAGGTGATCCAGGGCCAACAAGGAAGATCCTATAAGGAACAGTTGGCAGCCTTAAATATGTACTTGCTGGAAGTCAGGCACTAGAGGGGGCAAGATTGAACGATATACCTTTCAGAGGGTTAGAAACAAGGTGAATGGCAAGGCCCTTTTACTTAGGGGAATGATGGGAGGTTGGTGGGGGTAAGTTCAAGAGAGATGTGAGGATGTTTTACTTCACAGAAAGGGTGGAGGTATCATGGAAGAGACAGGCAGTGGAAGTGGTGGAGGCAGATACCCTAAACAGGTTAAAACATGGCTAGGATAGTTGAGGGGGACTCAGAGTTCCTGAGAGGCAACAAAGAGACTAAGAGGTAATGGAGTGAGGGAGGAGGGCGATAACCCATCAGTGCAGGAGGTTGGTGGGGTGAGGTAATATAGTATGGGCAGACTTGATGGACCCTCAGTCTCCTTCTTCAGCCAGATTCTGTGTTCTAGTTATGGACCCTCTGTCTGCTTCTGAAATCAGATTCTGTGTTCTATTTTTCTTCTGTACAGTAAACCTCATTTTGTTTTACTCTTTTATTCATTGGCATATACATTAAACCCAATAGGGTTATTTTTCAAAAGGCATTTGTTACCTATTGGTTTTCTTTGAGTTTATTTTTCTCTCACCATTTCTATTTTTTTGTTTCAATTTCAAATTCCTTGTGTGCCACCCTGAAAACTAACTACTGAAGTCCATCTGATACTAGCAGACCTAAGTCAGTTACCTTCTTTCTAAATTGTACTTCAGGGATGATCAATACAAAAATTAAATATGTTACAGACTATATGACTACTATGGCTTTAAATCTGACAGTATAAAGGAGGTCAATTCAAAGATTTTATTGTTCTATCATTGACCGTTACAAAATTAAATACATATAAAATTCATTGATAAAAGTTACACATGTAACAGTATGAAATATACAAAGCACAAGACAAATAAACCAAATACAATAATAACATCCACTGTCAGAACAAAGTGCATAATGTAGAGATGCAGGAAAATCACTATGTCTATCTTAGTGTTGGGCACATACAGATTAAAAAATTCTTAAAGGTAGGCAATAACATCACTAAATGTCTACTACATAGAATAGCTATATTTCTGGAATAATGTAGATGGATGGGTAAAAATAAATGAGGAACTGTCTTTACACATATAATAAGGCTCAGGAACCTCCATCCTTTTGTTTGTCCCCCACTGTCCCAAAAAGTGTATAGGTGGTGCCGAGCTCCAGGGATGGTTAGGAGGAGGAGGGCAGAGGCTAGGTCTGGTGGGGGAATGGTAAGGAGTGGGCAGATTGGGGTAGTGGGAACAAGAAGATGCCCTGGGGTAAAATGGGCCCAGGAAAGGGGTCCTCCCTGCCTGGTTCCCATACCCAAGGGCTCTGCCATCAGCAGGCAAGTAACACAGTCTTCCTTGATCACTCATCCTACTTGGGCAGTGTTATGCAATGCCAGGTCTGTTAAGAACAAGACTGCTATAATAGCAGACCTTGTTGTATCATCTGACCTGACTTGTATCACCAAGACCTGGCTGGATGAAAATGCTGGTCCAGTTCTGGCTTCAGCAATTCCAGCTGGGTACTTGGTGGTACACCGCCCAAGGATGGATCGTAGTGGCTAGGGTGTAGCTATCTGTTTTAGGTCAGAACTGAACCTGGTGGAGGTCCCAGTGGGGATCACCAACTCCTTTGAATGTATCTTGGGTGAGGGTGTAGGGTGCAGGATTCTCCTCATTTACCATCCACCAGGAGATGGGAAAATGTTCCTGCAGGAAGTTGCTGACTTCATTGTTGACCTGTCATTGGAGTCCCCCAGATGGCTGATCCTGGGGGATTTCAGTGCATGGGTTGATGATGAACTTTCACAATTTGATCAAGACTTCCTCCAGCTAATGAGTTCACTGGGCCTTACACAGGTTACTACCTCCTCAATCCATACTGGAGGTCATTCATTGGACTTGGTGTTCCTCCTGGGGATGGAGATATCTGATTTGGTGGTGGACCCAGTCAGGTGGTCTGACCATCACACCATTGGGTTCAGTTTCATGGCTTCCCCCAGTAGGCCTGCCCCTACAGAGATGGTCTAGTACCATCCTTTGAGGGGTGTTACCCCAGATGGCCTAATGATGGTGCTGGATCTATTCAGTGTGCCGACTGGATGCATGGATCCAGGGGATCTAGCACTTGCCTATAATAAGGCAGTGGTGGTGGCCCTGGATTCCATTGTACCTGTTCATGTTCACCCCCTCACCCTCTGCCCAATGTCTCCCTGGTTTGATGAGACCTTGAGGGACCTGAGAAGAGTCGGGTCAAAGGCTAGAGCAGAGCTGGTGGAAATCGGGCCTAGAGTGTGACAGACTTAGATTGATGGACCATTATGTGGTCTGTCAATCAGAAATCACCAATAAGAAGGCAGAATTCCTGTCCAGGGAGATTGCTGTAGCACACAACTGACCAGCTCAGCTCTTCTGGACAGTGGACAGATTATGCAATCCAATCTGTCTCCAGTCTGGGGGAGCATTGTCACAAGAACGATGTGATGAGTTTGCTTGGTTCTTTGCAGATAAAGTTGCCACAATCAGGTCCAGTGTCTGTCCGGCTCGAAGTTGCGGTGATCAATAGGAGATGTCAGGTCCTCAGTTTATATGGTCTGACTTTAGCCAACCTGCAGTTACTGACATTGTGATGATCATCCAGATATTGTGACCAACCAGCTGTAGTTTGGATCCAGGCCCTACATGCCTCCTGGTAGGATACGTAGATGAGATCAGCCTGGTCCTAGCTGAGATAGTCTGGAGGTCACTGGAGAGGGGGATCTTCCTGGATCCCCTGAAGGAGGCGGTTGTTTGGCCCTTCCTTTAAAAGACCTCTCTTGACCTGGACTGCTTGGCAAACTACAGATCTGTCTCTAACCTACCATTTGTCGGTAAGGCTATTGAGAAGGTGGTTGTGTCACAATTGGATGATCATTTGACCAGCCACAATGTGTATGATTCTCTCTCCAGCCAGGATTTAGGAAAAGACATAGTACCGAGATGGCCCTTGTCCGGGTGCTGAATGACCTCCTAATAGCGAGAGATCAGAAGACCTGTTCCATCTTGGTTCTTCTTGATCTCTTTGCAGCATTTGATACTGTAGACCATGGTGTGCTGTTGGAGTGCCTGTGGCTCATCTGTGGACTGTCTGGTATGGTCCTCAGATGGTTTTGATCTTTTCTCGAGGGTAAGACTCAGAGAGTGGTGTCTGGGATTTATTCCTCGGCCCCTCTCCCCCTATCCTGTGGGGTGCCACAGGGCTCCATCTTATCACCCATGTTGTTTACAGTGTATATGCTGCCATTAGGAAAGATTATTAGGTGATACGGTCTGAGTTTTCACTGCTACGCAGATGATACTGAGCTGTACCTGTCCTTTGCACCTGGTCAGGATGTGTTCCTCTCAGTATTTAACAACTGTCTAGCCAAGATTCAGGACTGGATGAGTGCGAGCTGGCTGCAGTTGAACCTGACTAAAAGTGGACCCAGATTATTAGGAGTCAGGTTTGTCAGCAGGTCTACCCTCAGCAAAAATGGCTACATCACTGCCACATGAGACAGGGTGCATCGTAGGAGAAAAAAAGCCAATAAACCTATTTGTGATGGAGATCCCCAGGGGTCGTAAAACTACCATAGAGCTAGCAGTCTAATTTAGGAAAAACTCCTAATAGCAGACAGGACACACTAGGACTTAACATACATATCAAAACACTCTGTGTAAGATATGTTTTTTTTTTGCAAATTCTGGGTGGACTACTCCTTTAACTACCCAAGAGGAACAGGGGTAATAAAATCAGCTTGTATAATCATAAACCTTACAGGATCTTCCTTGCAACTAATTAAATTATACCAGTTCAAAGGTCCAGGATGTTTTGGCCAGGAATTGAATAGCAGATAACCATTCTAACAGGACAGTGTGAATTTTATTTTACGGGTGCCTACTGTCTACAGGGGACTTCAATGGCTTAGACTTTAAATGCCAGGATTTGATTTTTATAAACTGCAGAGCAACAACACTTCATGGCCAAATGGACTAGTTGCGCAGAGCTAGGAATTGATGAAACTGCAAGATTACAGACTGGGATAGCCAACACTATAAATAGTCCAGATCAGGGCATTTACAGACACATTTTCATCTGGACACTCTGCTTGACACACACCAGAAGCCAAACTACTGAGACCCAGTGTAGCTGCCAAAGACTAAAGGAAACTGCAAACCTTCACCCACTATTTCTTGACTTCAATTTACTGCAAATGTAAGGTAGACACCTTAGCTAACAGTTTTAGTGCATTTACATGTATACATTTTTTCCATTTTTTCCCTGTATACTATAACCCAAATTAGAGTATTCTCTTTTTAGTTGTAACTGTGTTTAAGTATTTTAGTAAAAAAAAAATTGTTTTCTTTCTAAAGAAAACTGCCTGAGTGATATTTATTTAAATTTGTGTGTGAATTGTGTAACAGTATTAATAATCTGTGATCAAACTGTTACTGCCAAAAAGGGGTGTCACAATAGCAAAACAATTGAGTAAAAGGGTCTGTAAGGGATCTGGAAGGATAGGGAGAATACAGTCTCAGGGATGAGTCTGCAGGGATTTTGAACCAGGCTGTTCCATGTCCTCTAGGGAGAAGGTCAAATCAAGCTTACACTGCTACCCTGAAGAGAGTATATGCCTGGGTCTTCCTCCTTTGTTTAATAGCCAAGAGAGGGTTCATATTTGGTCACAAGAGTCAAGATTGGTATGGTGCTCTTATCCAGAGTTAAAGGGACACCCTGGATCCTTGTGGCAGAGGTGCAGTCATGATCGTGGTGAACATTCAAAAAGGACCCATTGCACCATTTGCACTTAAGGGGGGCACTGTGAGCTCAGTGAGCCTGACCCCAGGAGTGGGTTCATGACAGATTTGGTGCACAGTGTTGAGATCTGAGAGATATGGTTGCAAACTGTTGCAATTCGAGATGTTGGTGACACAGGCATAACAGCTGGATTTGAGTCCAGTGTACCAGATTGATAAACTGTAAACAGTCCACACACAATCAAGATGAGAGTTAAAAAAAGAAATACATAATTTAGTTACAGTATAAAGTTTCCTACCCATTTTATTTTTTTCTCGGGTGAAAGCTAGTATAGCAGTAGTAAGGGAAGAAGATGGCTTCCATCTACAGCCAATACACTACAGAATGCCTAAAGCAGTTGTGTCAGGAAAGAGGTGTCCAGTGTGAGGGATGAACCAAAAGCACTTTGTGGAGGCTCTTGTGGCAGCTGATGAGCAAGCAACTGCCCAGGACATCGAGTCACAGCTGGTGACTGAAAGAGACCAGACTTTGGGAGTGGGGGTGCCAAGGGACTTCGCAGTGTCCAGTCCCAGGGGGAGGAGGAAAGTGAGACCAGAGGGAACCAAGAGCCACAGCACCAGGGGATTGTCACAGCAATGCTGGAGCCAGAAGGGATCAGGCTGCAACTAGAGTTGAGGAGACTGGAGTTGGAATTTGAGCAGAAAAGGTTTGAAGCCCAGCAGGAAAGACAGCAAAAGAGGTTCAAGATAAAGTTGCAAGAAAAATGACTTCAGAGAGAGGCTGAGAGAGAAGAAAAAGAATGTCAGAGGGAATTTGAACTGGAGAAGCCAAATGCCAATGACCAGCACCAGAGGAGGTATGTGGCAGGTGTGAATGTGGAACTCCAGGACTGGGGTACAAGTTAAAATCTAAATTAGTAGCTGAATTTAAACAGGGGGAGGAGATGGGTGCAGTTTTGAATTCATTTGAAAAGGTCTGTATCCAGGTTAAAATACCAGGGAATCCTGGAGCTTCCAGCTAGTCCCCACTGCTTACTGGAAAAGGATGTGAGGCACTAGGCCAAATGGACAATCAGTACAGCAATAATTATGAGAAACTTCAAGCTGCATTGCTCAAAAAGTATGAATTATTGCTTGAATCATACAGGATTAAGTTCCGTAAGCTCCTCAGAAGCTCTGACGTGAGCTATGAGGAACTCGCCACAAAGCAATAACAGTTTTTGAAACATTGGTGGGAGGGAGTAGAAGTGGACTATGTAGAGAAAATTAATGAGGTTGTACTTCCAGAGCTATTCATTTGGGCTTGCCCAGCAAAGCTAAAGACCTGGCTAGTGAACTGAGACCCCAAAATAGCACAGCAGGCTGCTGAGCTCTCAGACCTCTATGCCAGGAACAGGCCTGTTCTGAAAGGGAGTGGGATGAATGTGGCAGCATAGAAGGGGAAATGCACAACTTCAGGGCAGTCAAAACCCTCACTGTCTCCACAGAAAGGGGGAAGCCCAGGTTACAAAAAAGGATTTATCAGATAAACAAAATGATGATTGTTGGTTTTGCAAACAGCCAAAGCATCTTGCTAGACAGTGTCCTAAAAAGGCATAGAGTGGTGCTTGAAAAGAGTTTAGTGCATTGTGTATCCCTGAAAGCATGCCTATAGACATGAGTCAGTACATACACCTGGCTACTGTAAATGGAGTGTAGACCCATGGGTTAAGGGACACAGGGGCATCTCTTACCTTAGTAAAAGGGGATTTGGTTGAGCCTGAACAGCCTATACCTAATCAGTTTGTAACAGTATGGGGATTCACTGGGGAGTAAAAACTCTGCCACTAGCTAGTGTTCTCCTGGACTGGGGTGAGACAGGAGATAGGGTGAAAAAGGTTGCTGTGGCAGATAACCTCACCTTAGATGTGATTATAGGGAACAATTTCCAGAAGGGGGGGAGATGTGTGTGGTTACCCACAGTCAAACAGCAAAGGCTGATTGTAGTTCCCTGGACCCCATAGAAGCCTCTGTGGAAAACAATGTGAGGCTGGTTCCCCAGCCTGTGTTTCCTGAAATGGAGAGTAGTGAAAGGGAAGTATGATTTCCTGAAGTAGCAGTTTACAAAACAGTTACAGAAGGTTACTCTGAGGAGGGAGGGGTTACCAATGGTCAGAAAGTTAGGGATGGCAGTGACCCTGAATGCCCTGATGATAGAGCTATGGACCCCAGTTTAGGAACTGAAGGGGACATGTCCCATGCCTTGGGAAAATGTGAAGAATTTGCTGCTGCTTAGAGGACTGATCCTAGTTTGGAGAGGTTGAGGGTTTGTGCAGAATCTGACAGGACTCAAGAAGGTGATGTGAAACATAGAGTATTTTGGGACAATGGGCTGTTGTATACACAGGACGTGTGGACAGAGGGAGGAGTGATGGGCAAGCAGGGGTACCATGAGTGGTTGCTCAAGATATCCTCATGTCTGGACATCTGGGAATTGCATGCACCATGCAGCAATTGGCCCAGAATTTCTACTGGCACAATTTCACCCAAAAGGTGAAGGAATATTGCATGTCTTGTCACCAGTGCCACCAGAAAGGGAAGGCAGGTAGTAAAACCAAAGCCACCCTAATTCCCTTGCTCATTGTGGAGGAGCTATTCCAGAGAGTAGGAATGGATATTGTGGGACTTTGGAGTACCCCAAGCTCCTCCGGGAAGTGGTTTATCCTGACAGTGGTAGATTATGCCACCCGATACCCAGAGGTGGTTGCCCTCTCCTCACTTAGGACAGACAAAGTGGCAGATGCCTTGCTATGGTTTTTCTCTCATGTTTGGTTTCCGCAGGAGGTTATCACTGATCGATGGGGTACCTTCATGTTGGTCCTGATGAAGTGTTTGTGGGAGAAGTGTGGGGTGGTGCAAAGATGCATTACACCTTAGCACCCACAAGTCAACAGGCTTGTGGAAAGGTTTAATGGTACTCCAAAACTGATGCTCCAAGCATTTGCTGAACAGCATGGGAGGGACTGGGAGAAATACGTTCCCCACCTGTTGTTTGCATGCAGGGGGTACCCCAAGGGTTGACAGGGTTTCCCCCCTTTAAACTCTTATATGGACTTAGGGTGCATTGGCCCCTAGACTTGATCTGGGAAGACTGGGAAGGCAAGCACGTCACTCAGGGAACTCCCATAAGGGAGTATGTCCTAAAGTTTAGGGAAAAGCTGAAGGAGCTTATGGGAGCATCCCGGAGCAACCTGTCAGCCACCCAGCAGAAGCAAAAGGTCTGGTATGACCACAGAGCCAGAGCTCACTCATACAGTGTAGGTCAGGAAGTCATGGTCCTAATTCTGGTCCAGAAGGACAAGTTACAGGATGAGTGGGTGGGACCATACAAGTAGTCTGAGAGGTAAATGATGTGAACTATGTTGTAGAACTGCCTGACAGGAGACATACCTATAGAATGTACCATGTCAACATGATGAAGTCATATGCAAATAAGGCAGACATGGTATGTGCAGTGTGTAGTTTTGGGGAGAGAACTGATGAAAAAGACCTCCTACTGGACTTGCTGGGGGAAAACAAACAGGAGTCACCCCAGTTGACCCTGGAACAGACCATGGAAGTGCAAGAGGTTTTAGTGGACTTAACCCCCTTGTTTAAGGCCAAGCCTGGACTAACCTCCTTAGCGACACATGATGTAGACACGGAGATGCAAGTGCCCATATGGTGGACAGCCTACCGGGGGTCTGAGGCCATCCTAAAGGACATTAGGAGGGACGTAGAGGAAATGTTGGATTTAGGGGTAATCCAGAAATCCCATAGCCCCTGGGCTCGTCCATAGTCCTCGTTCCCAAGCCAGATGGCTCTACTCACCTTTGGGTGGACTATCAATATCATGGACTCAATGCAGTCATGAAGTCTGATGCCCACCCAATGCCACAGATGGATGAACTACTGGACAAGTTGGGAGGGGAGATATACCTTACCACCATTGACTTGACAAGAGTATTGGCAGGTGAAGTTAACTGCCAGAGCTAGGAACGGGTCAGCCTTCATCACTCAGATAGGATTATTTGAGTTCAGAGTAAAGCCTTTTGGAATAAAGAACACCCCTGCCACCTTCCAAAGTTTGGTCAACCAGGTGTTACATGGTACTGAAGAGTACGCAGTGGCATATCTGGATGATATTACCATCTTCAGTGCCAATTGGAAGGAACACCTGTCCCACCTTAAGGAAGTGTTGTGCAGGATACTGATGGCAGCACTCACTGTCAAGGCTGAAAAGTGCCAGGTGGCCATTGCAGAGGTAGCATAACTAGGACATGTAGTAGGGCAGGGGGCAGCTCCATCCCAATTAAGCCAAGATTGACGTGATAGAGGCATGGCCCAGGCCTGCAACCCAGAAGCAGTTTTGGAGTTTCCTAGGGACCACCAGGTACTATCGAAAGCTTGCACCAATTACAGTACCCTGGCAGCTCCCCTCTCTGGCCTGCTAAAGAAAAGACTGCCCAAAAAGGTAAAATGGGATCAGCCTGTGAATGAGCCTTTGCATAGCTAAAGGAGATGCCATGCAGTGCCCCTGTACTGACCAGTCCAGATTACAGTAAGCCATTTGTAGTCCAGACAGATACCTCAGATGTGAGGATTGGAGCAGTCCTCCGTCAAACCTCTAACCAAGGGAACTATTACCTGATAGTGTACCTTAGCAAAAAGTTGCTTCCCTGGGAGCAGACCTATTCCACAGTTGAAAAGGAATGCCTTGCACTGGTATGGGCCCTGAAGAAATTAGAGCCATACCTCTTTGGGAGGCACTTTGAGGTACAGACCGATCATAACCTCTGCTGTGGCTGACTCAGATGGGGAAAACAAGTGGTCATCTCTTAAGGTGGAGTACTGCCTTCCAGGGCTACAATATGACCATTACCCACAGAGCTGGACTGACCAATGCCAACGCAGATGGGCTATCTTGCCAGTTAGAACAGTGAACAGAATTTGTGAAAATCATTTGATGCCTAGGGATGGATTCCCACAAATTCAGCCTAGGAGGGATTGGTGTTGCGAGCTGCTCAACTGCTAGCCCTTAGTTGTAGATATAATTCTGTTTTATATATATATATATATATCTATATATGTATACATATATGTATTAGAGGCAAAAAACTCTGTTTAGTGCATTAGTTAGGGTTGTTCCACAGCAACAAAGTGAAATTCGGTGTTGGGTTGAAAACCCTCTGGACCCTGCACCCCCAACCAGCATTGGGGTGTGCATTGGGTTAGTCAGCTAACTCTACCCCATCACATGTGTAAAGCAGCAGAGTATAGGAGAATGGGGTGAGAGTTAGGACCGATGACCCCAATGCACCCCAATGCCAGTTGGGGGTGGGCGGAGGTCCAGAGGGTTTTCAACCTAACTGCAATTTCATCACTGTGTCATGGAACAACTACTATGCATTAAATGAGAGTTTTGCCTCTAATTTTCCTTCTTTGAGAATGATAACGAGAAATAGTGAACGTAATGCAGCAGTGGGAGCGGGAACCCTCGGCCCGCTCCCCCACCACTGATTTCTTGAGGCATAGTAACAGGAACAGCAATGCAAACAGATGCGCAAACAGTGGCACACATGGTAATGCAAGCGCAAATGAGAACAGAAAGGGTAACGCACACGGTGGTGTAGATGGGAATGGTCTGCCACGTAATGTGTTGTCACATAGTAACATGGTGCCTGCAAACAGAAATGTCAATGGGCATGGTGACGCAAAGTGAAACAGAAAGAGAAACAGTACAGTAGACAAAAATGGCAAAAAATAACAGAAATACAAGCGCAAATAAAAACGCAAAGGATAATGCACATGGTGGCGTAGACGTCAATGGTAAGTGAAACGGGTAAGGAACCACAAGCGGAAAGGGCAATGGTAACAGTAATGTAAGTGCACAGGCTGGTTTTCCCCAAAACCTGCATAGAGAAAGACAGTGAGTACAAAGAATGTATGCATAATAATGGGTATCGGAGCAGAAAATGAGGACTTGGAATACTAAATAGGTTATATCTCAGGAACCGTACGACGTAGAAAAAAAAAATTAAAAGTCATATGATTTACAACTGTCCTGACTAGTTTTATACTTAGCCCCCTAATGGGGCTAAGTATTTTTCTGATGAAAAGTCAGTATCTACTTTACGTTTCCGAGATCACAGGCTAAAAACACAGCGAAAAAGCAAATAGTGTTATCCTATGGGAAAAAAAGAAGTTCAGAGCGCATAACTTTGCCTCTCCTGTAATATTTTTAACCAATCCACTGAAAGGCACATCTGTGGGCTGTTGGCTGTCTTCCTCCAAATTTCAGGAAAAAGACCAAACCGTTATTTTGCAGCAGGGTGCCAAAGGATTCCTGTAATGCATCGGCGCCGTAATGTTATCCTATGGGAAAAACTGTCAACTTTGGAGTGCCGTAACTTTGCCACCATGTAATATTTTTTCAACACAACACTGAAAGGCACATCTGTGAGATGTTGGCTGCATTCCTTCCAACTTTCAGCTCAAAACTCCCAACCGTTCTTTTGCAGCACAGTGCCAAAGATTGCTGTCATTTTCCACAGACTAGAAAACTACTGTTGCAATTTTGCAAGCTTTCACAAAATTTGCGACACTTTCATGAGCAAAGTACTTTGTGAAAGTACTTTTCCAGAAATTTGAAAACATATTTCTGTGGTGTTTTACCCCAAAATAAAACATGGCTAGCATCCTCAGGGTCCGACTAGGTGAATACAAAAAGAATTAGGTTGCTAGATGGTCCCAAATTTAAATGCCAAGCATTTTCCTGATCACTAACTGAAAACAAAATGGCGGATTTGCGAAAGTAACAGGGCCATTTGCAAAAGTAAAAATGCATTTGCGAAACTTTCGAACTTTTTGTTAACTTTTCCCATTGACTTATAATGGGAAATTGTTTTTTGAATAACTTTTGAACCGTTTAATATTTTTTCACTAAATCTTTGAAAGGCACATTGGGGGCTCTGACCACATGTTCCCTGAAGATTTATGGCTGGTTGCTCAAACCGTGCGACCTGTACGCACGACCGTAGAATTCCAGAAAAAGTGTAAACGCACGCGCAGATCACGCTTAATAACTCCGCAGCTGTATATCCGACCAGTATGAAACTTGGCAGATCCCAAGGCCTATGGTTATTGATCTTGTATTCCAAATTTCAGGCATATCTGTCAAACAGTTGCAAAGTTATTAAGGTGCAAAATTTTGGGGATTAACATAGAAATGGCTCCTCAACTCTAACTATGGTAGCACTACCATTATATATATATATATATATATATATATATATATATATATATATATATATATATATATATATATATATATATATACATATATATGTGTGTGTGTGTAAATCTGTGTATTTGTACATGCCAAGACATGACAGTATCAGCACAAAGGCACCTAGGGAAAAGACTAGATTTTTAAAAATGGTTCGATCTTCTTTTATTATGTAAAATGTTTGTTCAGGATGCCTCCACTCTAGATGAGCAAAGGTTTTTCACAGTCTTGGGTTATCCAAGGTTGACCAACTAAATCAGTGATTGAAGCAAATCAGAATGAACTCCTCAAATCAAATCCTCTTCAGATTTTCATCTTTATTTTTTTATGTTTCAAACACTTTCCAAGGCTACATTTCATGGCAAAGGCCACTTCATCAGGCCCACTGTGTTTATAGATTCTAGTAAAATCATACCAACAAGTGTTTTAGTGACCAAACATTAGGGAAAAGCTTCCTTATATACCAGCATATTATCCTAAGACACATCCCATATGCTCTTCATAAATATTACTCTACAATAATAATTAAACAAACCATTGATTACTCTTGAATCAGTTCATAATAACAATAAAGGTCAGTTTTTCTAACCATATTCAACACGCTTATGTCCACTAAATATCTGACAAGATCCAAACCTACTATATATTATATTTCATATTATTATAGCCATTTATAAATCAAAATGCCATCATAACATCCATTAATTTCCTAAAATTAAGCAGACACTTCTGTTCAAAGGATCCTCACCTCTCTGGTTTGTAGCCATAGCCCAGCTCTATTTAAATCAATCTAATCAGTGTTCAATATACACCTGTAATCAAGTAAATTAAGTTTATCAAATATGATTGCAAAGCATTGTCTCAGCCAAATATCTCAATATTATCATTGTGACAAGGAGCTCTTGCCACTCTTGAGGACTGACCTTTTCTTAAATCTGTTGCAACAGTTCTTCTATTTCTTAGCCTAATCTATCTTTTACAATTTCTAATCCATAAAGTTGGCCACCTATGGGCACCCCCTTCCCTTTCTTGACTATGCTATAGAGTCCTCTTTAATTGTCCTTTTCCCTTTCAGGTCCTCATATAGGGAGGTTGTTGGGGTAACCTTCAAGCATATGTAAAACAGGTTGTGTTTATCATTGTTGGATTTAGCATGTAATAGCACTATGCCATAAAATGCCTTGATGTATATAGCTTATGTTTATGAAACCTGTAAATGTTGAAAATATCATGGCGCTAGGTGTTTTTGATTATGATAAAAGGTACTAGGTCACTATTATAAAAATTAAGTTAGTTGTGCTATTTAAAATGCATGTACATTGCTGTAAACTGAACAAGTCTGAAATGGCATAGTGATTTGCATATATCCTAAGATGCTTTGCATTATGGAAGTATGTGTGATGTTGTGTTTCTTTGAAACTCGTCTTATTGTCAATGCCCTTTGGGGTAACCCATGTTTCAGTGCTTCTGCACTGAGGTTCTTTGTTTTTAGCTTGTTTTGTTTTTATTTGAGTCCCCACTACCCAAGTAAACAAGGCCCTCATAGGGGTGGAGGCTGAATCTCAACTGCTGAGTTAGATCAGAGATCAGTGTCAGTAGGTGCTGGCTAAGTGCAGAGAACAGACATATATAGTCTGTTGCTGCAAACTGATGTACTGAAAAAGGGATATGCCATTTCTTAAGGTTATCTTCTGTATTTTGAATAAACATCACACAGATTGTGTGTTGAACTTGAAGATTGGTGTCTGGTCCATCTGTTTTCCCACAACCTCTCCACAATCATTAACTCACACTTATATGTTATCCTTAAAATCTTTCCATAAATATAATTCATTGTAAATATCCTTAGAGAATATTATTTGTAAACATAACTCACTAAAAACTTTCCTCAGATATGTTTATTTTTATCCTAACATACTTATATATTCTTTATTTTAATTTCGATATTGTCTTTCCCTTTGTCAATCAACTAGTATTGAGTGACCAAAACCGAACAGACTACGGCGGACTCCATTATCCAGGAAGTCTGCCGGGAGGTCTGTGCTTTTGATCCACTGATACTGGTAAGACGCCTCTTTCTTTTTTCTTGACACTTAAACAAAACATGTTTGACTAATGAGTTATAATATATGAACCCTGGGCAGGTCAGACAAAAATGTATTCTTTGCTTGTATTGATATAGATTGACAACGGGAAGGAAATATTGAAATTAAAGTAAAGAATATAGCAGGACCATCAAGATTAATCCATATTCGAGCTGGAGCATTGCCCTTCATGTTTTGAAAGTTTAGAGACTGATGATTTTCCATTAGTTTGGATTTTTAATAATATGGTCCTCTCATTTTCTGGGTTGTCCTAAACCAGGACTATATTTAAAGAGAAACCTGTTACAAGCACATCTGAATGTATGAACCCCGAGAGATTGCACCAAACAGGTATAAAGGAAATAAAACATTAAGTATGTTAGGATAAAAATAAGCATCTTGTCTCGATGTGGGGATCTGGGGTTTCCAGCTGCTGTTATTTCACTCCTCTTGGTTGCCAACCACATATCATAATTCTCCAAGTATGTAACCTTGAAGGGGGCATTCCATGAGACATCAGTAGGCTGGAGGAATTTAGTACCCCCTCAGCCATTATTGTTTTCTTTTTTTGGCATATTTTTTAACAGCTGGGCAGATGTTGCACCGGAATGTGTTCCAGACAAGGAGTCATTAAGGAAAACTGATGCTACCCCAATCTTTACCCATCCATTGCAGTGTCAGCTGCTCATTTGTTTATTTAAAAGTTGGTGATGGGAAGAGGCACACTGAGACGATGCTTGTTTCCAGGTGTGACCCAGGGAAGAAGGGATATGAGGAGTACACACTTCATAGAGGTTTGAATAGAACAGCACTTTAGAATGTGGCATATGGGAAATGAGCAAATCAGCAAATGAGGACGTAAGGTACAATAACGTAAACAATAACAGTAAATTAAATAATCAGATTAAGAATGTAGAACAGGAATAGTGCAATATGCAATAGGGACAATTGAAACATAGAATTATCAATTACATTCATCCAGCCATTATTGGAGAGACCAATAACTACACCAGGGAAGTTCATAAGATTTCTTTTGGCATTTGTATACTCTTCAGTACCACAGCGGGGTGGGGTGGGGGGCGTTTTCTGCCTTTGGCCATTGCATCAAGACAAACAGTGATTCATTGTTTCTTGTGGCTGGTAGTGAGAAGAGGAACCAATTTGGCACTGACAAGATCAATGGTGTGGTTTCCACGCATGTCTACCAAAACCACAGCTTTGTCCATGTTGCCAATATTGAAAAGAGGGACCTTTTGATTTTTTTTTTTATTTGACAATTGCAAAACTTAAAATCAGACACCATAGGGATGTAGTTTTGGGAGCATTTGGTCAACAGTGGTCTTCTTTGCCCCCCACCCTTTACAGGAACACTGAATGCTGTAACGGTAAATATGGTAAACAAAGCTGGAGAACCTTAGAGCTATGACTGTAGTCAAACTAAAGCTACCTTCAAGTTACATGTAATGTTGAGCTGTTTGTCAGACCCACTGTATAACAAAAGAATGAAATGTTTTGTATAACTAGTTTTATATATATATATATATATATATATATATATATATATATATATATATGTAAAAATGAATGGATATGTCAATTTCTCATGAAACTCAATAAAAAAGATTAACTGCAAACAAAAACAGTGGTCTTCTGTCTCATGGTGAACCCCCACCACCATAAAATGTATCTATTCATCTGAGGTTAGCATGAAATGCATGGTCCTGATTTATTACAAAAATATGAACATACAAAACTGACAGCAGATACAGGCTATTCAGTCTGCCTAGTTTGCTTGAGTGTGCAGCACTTCAGTCCATTAGACTGCAGCTGCCCCCCCATATGCCCTCTCCCCATATCCCACACCCTCCTGGTTTGTACCCTCCTCTTGAATCTGTCCCACCCTCTTTTAAAGCCCCCAACACTCTGCAGTGATACGACTTCCTCTGGCAAAGCGTTCCACCCTGCCACCACCCTTTCTGTGAAATAGTGCCTCCTCAGTTCCCTCTTGAACCTGCCCCCTTCCAACTTCATAGAGTGTCCCCTGGTTTCCCTTCCGCCCTTCAGATCGAACATACACCCGGTGTCTACTCTGTTCAAACCCTTTAGGTACTTGAAGGTCTCAGTCATATCCCCTCTCTCTCTTCTTTCCTCCAGAGTATACATATTGAACTCTCTTAGTCTCTCCTCATATGGTCTGTCCCCCAACCCCAAGATCATTTTTGTTGCTCTATGCTGTACCCCCTCCAGTAGTTTGATGTCTCTTCAAGTAGGGGCACCAGAACTGCATGCAGTACTCTAGGTGTGGTCTCACTAGGGACCTGTACAGGGGCAAGATGACCTCCCCACTCCTAGAAGTAATCCCCTTTGCTGTGCACCCTAGCATCCTGTTTGCCTTGGCTGCTGCCTTCCTGCACTGAGCAGAGTGATTCATCTCCCTGGTTACCAGCACTCACAGATCCTTATCCTCTTTGGATTTTATTAACGGGGCACCCTCCAGCCAGTAATTGTGTCTTGGGTTCTTGCCTCCTAAATGCATCACTTTTCACTTCTTGGCATTCAAACCAAGCTGCCAAGTGTGAGACCATTCCTCCAGTTTTGCCAAATCCTCCTGAAGTACTTTTGCTCCTTCCCCCCCATCTACCCTGGCACAAATCTTTGTGTCATCTGCGAAGATACTAATCTTGCTCTTAATCCCTTTTGCAATGTTGGCTATGAAAATGTTAAACAGAATCAGTCCCAGCACCGAGCCCTATGGTACATCACTTGTAACTGCCCTGAGTTCAGATGCCTCCCCCCAACTACTAGCTTCTGCTGTCTAACCTGCAGCCAGTTCTTGACTCATCTGACCAGTTTCCTTCCTGCTCCCAGACTCTTCAACTTGCAAGTCAGCCTACCATGTGGCACCAAGTCAAAGGCCTTGCTGAAATCCAGGTAGAGGACATCCACCGCATGTCCCCTGTCCAGTGCCCTCTTAACCCAGTCATGAAAATCAACCAAGTTCACCTGGCAGGATCTGCCCAAGACAAACCCATGCTGCCAGCTGTCCTGTAGACTGTTATCCTCAAGAAATTATACCAGTCCTTCCTTGAGGATTGTCCCCATCAGTTTTCCCACAATTGCAGTAAGGCTCACTGGTCTGTAGTTCCCTGGTTCATCATTGGGCCCACTCTTATCAAGAGGTATCACATGCTTCCCTCCAATCCCTGGGCATACACCCCAAGTTCAGAGAGGTATTGAACAGGTCCACCAATGGCCCTGCCATGACCTCTGACAACTGTCTCAGCACCCTGGGGTGAACTCTGTCTGGGCCAGGTGCCTTGTCCACCTTCAGGGACTTAAGGCCCTCCATCACCCTTTCCACCATGATTTCCCCATCTTTGATTGCTTCTCCCCCACCCTCTCCCACCTTGCCCTTCCTCTCAGGTATGGGCCCATCCCTCTCCTTGGTGAAGACTGAACAGAAGTATTCATTAAGTACCTCTGCCTGCCAGACCCCTTTTCTACTCACCCACTTCCCCTCCTGATCCTAACAATTTGATCCTTGCTCTTCCTCTTTCTCTGTGAAATATCTGAAGAAGTCCTTTTTTCCTTCTTTGATCCCCTGAGCTAACCTCCATTCCCTAGCCACCTTTGCTGCCTTACCTCTCTGCTCACTTCTTTGGTTTTCTTCACATATTCTGCTCTGTCTTCTGCCCTGCTGGATCTCCTGTAGGTCCAAAATGCATTCCTCTTTTCCCTCACCTTCTCCACTACCTTTCTGCTCATCCAGCTTGGTTTCTTGGTCCTGGCTTTCTTGTTCTGGCTCTTGACACAAGTGTCAGTGGCTTCAGCCAGTCCTGCCTTGATGACTGCCCATTTGTGTCCTGTGTCCATTTCTAGGCAGATGCTTGCCATATGACTTTCCAGTATGTGTCCCATCCTGCCAAGGTCTGCCGTTTTGAAGTCCAGGACCCTAGTTTTTGTAGTGGCTACTTTCCTACCCAGATTGATTGAGAACCACACTGTGCGGTGGTCACTGATTGCCAGATGTTCCTCCGCCCTTACATCCCTGACCTGTTCCCCATCTTCCAGTAACAGGACTAGTATATTCCCCTCCCTCATTGGCTCTATTACCCTCTGGGTAAGGAAGCCATCCTGGAATGTTTCCAGGAGGATCTGCTCCCTGGCACAAGTGGTTGCTGGGATGTTCCAGTCCACCCCTCGTAGACTAAAGTCCCCCATCACCACTGTGCTCCTTTTGCCACTATGCTTCCTTATCTGCTCCCCCAGTTCCCTGTTAATGTCCTCCTTCTGGGCTGGAGGTTTATAAACAACCCCCAGATAGATCTTGGTACCTTTCTGGCTGTGTAGTTGCAGCCAGGTTACTTCCAACCTGCCCTCCTCCCCTTCCTCCCTATTACATCTGATCCCTTCCCTTACATAAATGGCAACCCCCCCAGCCTTTCCTTTTTCTCTTTCCCTCTGGAATAGTTTGTACTCTGGGATGGTTAGGTTCCAGTCATGGTGCCTGGTTGCCCATGTCTCAGTAATGGCAGCTATGTCCACCTCCCCTCTGCCATCAGTGCCTGCATCTCTGCCAACTTGTTCCCCATGCTCCTAGTGTTTTGTGAAACCATCCTCCACACTGCTCATATCCTTCCTGCTTCCTTACCCTTCACTCCAACCTCTATTTTGCATAAGGTCATATATATTCCTGTGGTGGGGGAGGTCAATGGGACCCCTATCCTGGTAATTCCCAACTCCAATGCCTCCCGCCCTACCTAGTTTAAATGATATCTCTCGTTGATGAAATCCCCCAGCTTCTGCTTCATCACCTGTGACCCTGTCCTGCTGAGGTATAACCTATCCCCTGCATAATGCTATCCCAGCCCCCCACCATTCCCTCAGCCATTTGTTGAAGTCACTGATTCTTCTCTTCCTGTCTGTACTAGCCCTTGACACTGGCAAAATGTCTGAGAAGGCTACCATTGTTCCCTCTCTGCTGCATAGTTTTCCCACTTCCCTGAAGCTGTCTTGTACCTCCTCTATCCTTCTCCCTTACAGATAATTAGTTCCCAGGTGCACCACAATGTGTGGCTTCCCCCCCACCTTCCCCACATATCTGCCCATATGCTGCCCCACTCTACTCGCTGTCATGCCTGGCATGCATTCTACCCAGATGTTACTTTTTCTTGCACCCCTTCCCCCCATCTTATACACTTAAGTATAGAATCCCCTAGAATTATGACTCTCTGATGCTTATCCTCCTCACCCTCTTGTTGCCCTCCACTCCCCTGTCCCCCAACTTGCGAGGCCCTCCCATCCCCCGTCTCACCTCCCCTTTGCATCCCCTAATGTTTTCCCTGTCCTCTTCCCCCTCACAAATATGACCGAGCTACTAACCTCCAGCTACGAACTATTTTTCATCTGTGGAACCTCTCCTTTGCACTCACTTGTTGCTCTGTCCATGATGCTACCACCTCCTCTGCTATTAC
This sequence comes from Neoceratodus forsteri, assembly GCA_016271365.2. NCBI lineage: Eukaryota > Metazoa > Chordata > Ceratodontiformes > Ceratodontidae > Neoceratodus > Neoceratodus forsteri. The sequence goes on from CM057458.1 coordinate 201,260,630, forward strand.
TTACCCGTGTCTTCCCTGAAATGTGGCCGTCCCCCACTCAGACTCCCCTCCTCTCCCTATCCTTAGCCTTCCCAGGACTGCCTGCCATTTCCCCATCCTCCTGTCTCCTTGCTCCTTCCTTCCTTCTGGAGAGACTGCATCACCATCACCTTGCTGCCCCCCCCACCACTGTGTCTTCTTGGTGTACTGCCTACTGCCTCCCCACTGTGTACCTTTTTCCCTTGTAGCATCCTCTCTCTGCTCCTTCACTGTAGCTTTCCTCCTGCCTGCTACCTGGTCTTCCAGACTAGCCAACACTGAGAATCAGTTTGCAGTGCTAATCTCCTTTTCTTGAATGAGTCCAGCCCCCCTTCTCACAGGCTGATATCATTGCTGCAACCCAGTCTTAGTCATGCCCCTGTGCCTGATCCTTCTCCAGTCATCACTTCCTTCCCTTGGCTGCACCCTCCTGTGTGGCCCTCCTGCTGTCCCACCTAGTTCCCACTTATTTTTGCCTGTTTTGAGCTCTTTTGGATGCCTGATTAGTTTTCCCTCCTGGCTGTGTTCCCCCATTCTGTCTTCTCCATGCCTCCAGTTCCCTCATCAACCACCCTATTTCCTGCCTGAGCTGGCCCACCAGCCAACACACCCTACAGCCCCTTGCCTTCCAAGCCACTCCCAGGAATATGGCTGCTCCACATCCTTGGCAACATCCAACCCTTCTCATCTCCTGCCCACTTGACTCCCCTGCACATCCTCTCCTCCCTAAACCTGGTCCTACCCCACTCCATGGAACCCTTTCCCCACCTTGGACTCTGCATGTCTGCACAGGAAATATGCCGCCCTCCCAATTCGGCTCTTCCCTGTCTAGCAGCGTGGCCCACTGCCTGCTGTCCTACCAGCTGACACCCTGCTTATGCTACTCAAGATGCTACACTCCTGTTTTGTGGCACTCAAGCTTCGGAGTCGCTTGGTTCCCTTTGAAATATATTGGATCCCAGCCCCACTACTGGCAGGTCCGAGTCATGTGACCACTTCTCCCCCTCCTGTGTATTTCCCAACCTTTCCCTCCCTCAGTTAAATTTCCCCCTCCTCCCAGCTAAGACAAAATCATCTGTTTTGCAGTTACACTGTTTAAATCACACTGCACACATTGCTATCTCTTTAAATGCTAACTCAGTCCTAAAGGAAAACAAACAGCACAGAGAAAGTAGTCATCTTCTAGCTCCAGCTGCCTGCCTCCCTCTACTGAGTTTCAGCTCCAACTGAAAGCCAGGCTTTTAGTGCTATTGATTGTCTAGTGACTTGCATATGCTGTTCACATTGCAGGGAGAGCCAGGATGCTAGATTATTTTCAGATTCCAGATACTGACACTTGCAACCTCCACCATCAGGTCTGTTCCGTTTCTTGTTGCTCCTAATAGAGCCAAAAACTGTCAGTTTCTACTCAAAAAGTGGCAGCTTCTTTTGCCACTCCCACAACTGTTTTTGATATGCATTTAAGGCAGCAGCAAAAGGGCAGCTCCCTTTATGAATGGTATGATTAGCTGCAGGTACTTTAAACTCAAGGTGATAAGCTTTTCTTTTGGACATTTTTGTGGGCTAAGCTCTGAATGGGCTATTCTTTAAAGAAACAGCTAGAGTATTCACTAATTATACACAAATCAAAACACTGCACAACATTTTTTTGTGTGTAAATTGTGACTGTAGTTCTCTTTTAAGATGCTTTCCTAATTTTGATCATTTGTCCTGATTTTGTGATCCTACAGGGGTACTGTAGACAAACAGGAAATTTCTCAAGAGATATTAAAAAAAGGACAGGAAATACATGGACTTGTCATTTGGCTGCAACTGTAGTTTATATGAAACCATCAAGAAAAGGACATACTGTAAGCAGAGATGCAGCAAATTTAAAATCTGCCTGCGAAGTGAAAACAAAGTGGCCACTTCACGTTGGCACTTCGCTATGTGAAGTGCCCCATAGGAAAGGCTCACTTTGCCTTGTTATTACTTCGTGTTGTCATTCTGCTTTAAACGCGAAATAAGGCAGAGTGACAACAATATTGGCAGCACCCCACCCACACAGTCATCAGAATTAATGTTCATCCCCAAAGTGCTACTGTCTTGTGTCCAGAAAACTTCCCAGTGCTGACAAAGTGAAATGAGGGCAATAACAAGAAATGCAGTCTCCCAGAATTAATGGTGCACTCAGTCATGCACAGCGGTCACACACAGTCACCAGAATTAATGTGCATCCCCAAAATGCTACTGTCTTGTGTCCAGAAAATTCCCCAGTGCTGATGAAATGCTACTGTCTTGTGTTCAGAAAATTCCTGAGTGCTGATGAAGTGAAATGAGAGCGTAACAAGAAATGCAGTCTCCCAGAATTAATGGATCACTGCAAATGCACAGACAGATTAAGATTGCGCTGCACACTCAAGTGATGCATACGAAAAGGCACAACAACACCTAACTAGTGCACACAAGTCACAAATCCAAATCTGGAAAGGAATACATTTTGCCAGATGGGGGATTAGTACACGGCAGTAACAATCCACTACCAGTAAAGATACCACAAAGCAGTATAAAAAATTCATGCAGGTGCGGTGGATAGCAGGTTCATACTGCTGCAATTACTCTATGGCACAATAAAATATGTCTGATTTAATGGCATGCATCACGTACACACTCACACACACACTACAAGTAATGCGTAGCAAATTGAAAACCTTTAGTAATATAACCAAATGTTTTAAACAGACAAATTATACACTGTTGCACCACAACAATCAGCAAAACAATTTCAAGAATTACTGAATATATTACTGTGTGTACATTAACACAGTTTTACAAGAAAAATATAACCAAAACAGAATGACTGCCTTTTTCTCCCAGTTAATGTACCTACACCACAAATACGCCCATCCCCAAAGCACAGTTCACAGTACACAGACTGACTGTTCTAAATTAACATTCAAAATCCACACACAACAATAATCACTCAATGATATGCGCACAGAAAGGTTTCCTACAATCGATGTAGTAAATTTTGAGCAAACAAAAAGGACTCAAAAAGGCATTTTAAACAGCTTTTAGAGGTTTTGAATCATAGAGCTCTGAGAGCAAACTGTCTCCAGCTACTGCTACACACACACTACTCAGGCTAGAACTGAGGCTGTGTAGAACAATCTAGAGCCCATGTGACCTGCAATCCCATGAATCACTGCAGAATTTCATTTGGAGCTCAATTACAAGGTGAAGTAAGGTGAATTACATTGATTTCAATGTACTTCACCTTAAAATTGGTGGAGAAGTGGTTTGGGGAAGGTGGAATAATGCAAAAGTCTTTGGATTCAATGGACTTCATATTCCTCATTATGAAGCAAATACTCCGCTTCACATTGTGGAGTACTCCGCGGGTTCCACGTTAATCCGTGAATCACTTCGTGGAGTGAATTGGGGCCACTTCGCTAACCACTACTTATAGTACTGTAACTCACATGCTGTACAGGAAGGAAGGAAGGCAAATGCCTATGGCTGTACTTCCCCGATGAGCTGCAGCACAAAACTCCCCTACTTAAAAACACGTATTAATGAGTACAATGGTGGGGTGGTGAAGCCTGGAGAGATACTACAAAACAGGCTTACAATACATCCAAGCAACTAGTAAAAAAATTAATGTTGTGATTCATGAAGTGATTGTGAATCATGATTTGTGACTGCATTTGTGACCGTGATAATGAAAAATGTGATTCGGGTGTCAATGGTGTGAGATAACCAATATGAAACTGTATTGGGAACGTGAATGCCTAAGGCTATACTTCTTCGATGAGCTGTAATTTAAAACTCCCAGACTTAAAAACACGTATCAGTGAGTACAATGGTGAGACGTTGAAGCCTGGAGAGATACTACAAAACAGGCATACAATATATCCAAGTAACTAGAAAAATAAATTAATGTTGTGATTCGTGACGTGATCATGAATCGTGATTTGTGACTGCATTTGTGACTATGATAATGAAGAACATGATTCAGTGTTGATGGTGTAAGATAACCGGTATGAAACTATTGGGAACGCGAATGCCTACGGCTGTACTTCCCAGATGAGCTGTAGCTTAAAACTCCCAGACTTAAAAACATGTATCAATGAGTACAATGGTGGGGTGGTGAAGCCTGGAGAGATACTACAAAACAGGCTTACAATACATCCAAGTAACTAGGTAAAAAATTAATGTTGTGATACGTGACATGATCGTAAATCGTGATCTGTGACTGCATTTGTGACTGTGATGACGAAGAATGTGATTTGTATCACGAGTGACTCGTGACGATGGTCCTGACTTAAAAACACATATTAATGAGTACAATGTTCATGCAGAATTATGCACCACACCTATCCAGTACTCTGAAGGGAAGCCAAAGAAACAACTGTGACTTAAGTTACAGATGGAGACTGGGCCCTAACGAGATGCAAATGCATAGACAGATTAAGATTGCTTTGTGCACTGAAGAGATGCAGACACTAAGGCACAACACCTAACCAGCACTCACCATCAGAAATTCAAATCTGGATAACAATACTTTTGCTGGTTGGGGCGGGCCACAGGTGGGCAGTGTGCTGCACTGCTGCAGTAACAGTCACTAGTACTAGTACCAGTAAAGATACCACTAAGAAGTACAAAAATCACACAGCTGCAGTGGATAGCAGGTTCACATTGCTGAAATTATTATGTGGCACAATAAAAGGTGTCTGATTTGATGACACGCGTCACACACATACTCACATACACACTAAGTAATGCATTGCAAATTGAAAACTTCAGTAATATCACCACATATTTTAAACAAACTGAAATTATGCACTGCTGCACCACGACAATCAGTAAAAAAAGGCAAGAATTATTGCAACTATTACTCTGTGTACATTAACACAGTTATACAAGAAAAATATCACCAAAACAGAAAGCACTGTCTTTTTCTCCAAGTTAACCTAACTACATCACAGATACGCCCCTCCGCCAAAGCACACTTCCACTGTCTCCCAGTATACAGACTGAATGTCGTACATTAACATTCAAAATCCATACACAAACAATAAACGTTCGATGATGTGAGCACAGGAGGGTTTCCTATAATCAATGAACTAAAGTTTCAGCAAAAAAGAAATGCCTCAAAAAGGGTTTTTTAACAGCTTTTAGAAGGTTTGAATCACAGAGAGCTCTCAGAGCAGATTGTTTCCTACAGCTTCCTACACACACTACCCCAAACTGAGGCTGTGCAGAACAATCTAGAGCCCATGTGACCTGAAATCCCATGAATCACTGCAAAATCTGCCTTTGGAGCTTAAAAACAAAGAACTGAGGTGAAGTACATTGTTTTCAATGTACTTCACCTTAAGAATTGGTGGAGTAGTGGTTTGGGAAGGCGGAGTAATGTGAAGTCATTGTTTTCAATGGACTTGGGTTCACCAATGTAGCAAGTAATCGCTTCATGTTGCGGAGCACTCCGCGAATTCACCTTCACTCCTCGAATCACTTCGTGGAGCGAATTGGGGCCACTTAGCCCATCTCTAACTGTAAGCCTACATCAGATAAACAATGATTTAAACACAGGCCTAAGAGTTCTTTGCTTCCATGCTGGTAAGACCCCCACAAAGGACTTGGATCATCATGCCCATTCAGAGTGCAGAGACCAGCTTATATCAAATCGTAATTATTGTGGTCATCTCAATCTGTTTCTTTTTTAACCTCAGATTACTCAGCCAGTTTCATACTTCTGGTTATTAAGTAGGTACCTTCCTGATAGCAGAGGACAATGTTGGTGGAGTAGTGGATGTGGCCTAGCTAGATTTCAGTAAGGCTTTCAACATAATTCTACATAGAAGACTAGTAAACATGCTGGGTAGCTTAGAAGTGGGCCCAAAGGTGGCAAACTGGGTAAAGAATTGGTTAGGGGATAGGCAACAGAGAGTGGTGGTAAATGGTGGTAAACAGAGTTCACTCCGAGGAACGGAGCATGACCAGTGGGGTGCCTCAGGGATCAGAGCTGAGACCTATCCTCTAATGTCTTTATGAGTGACATTGTAGAGGAATTGAATGGGAAGGTCTGCCTCTTTGCAGATGACACCAAAATCTGCAATATGGTGGACACTCCGGGGGGCAGAAAGGATGAACAGAAACCTGAGAAAACTAGAAGAGTGGTTGAGGGTATTGCAGCTGGGTTTCAATGCAAACAAGTGCAAAATAGTGCACTTGGGGAACAGAAACCCAGGGGTGGAGTACAAATTGGGTGGAGTGGCATTTGTGAACACCACGCAGGAAAGAGACCTGGGGGACAATCATATCAGATGAACTAAAGGTGGCCGGGTAGTGTGACAAAGCAGTAGGGAGGGCTAGTGGGATGCGTGGGTGCATAAGGAGTGCTATCACTAGCAGAAAGAGGAAGGTGGTGTTGCCTCTGTATAGAGCACTGATAAAACCACACCTAGAGTACTGTGTCCAGTTCTGAAGACCACATCTCTGGAAGAACATAGAGTAGAGGCAGTCCAGAGGAGGGCAACTAAAATGGTGCAAGGTCTGCATCAAAATCCCTAGGAGGAGAGACTAAAGGACCTCAGTATGTACAGGGATACAATACAGACCTTTAAATACATTATAGTGGAAAATAAGGTACAAAAGGGAAGAATCTTTCAGAAGAGAAGGTGCTCAAGATCAAGGAGACATGCTATGAAGCTGGAGGGGGTAGATTCAGGAGAGATGTGAGGAAGTGCTTCTCCACAGGAAGAGTGGTGGATTTCTGGAACAGCCTTCCAGGGCAGATGGTGGGGGCAAAAGCAGTGGTGGGGTTCCAGAATGCATGGGATAAGCACAAGGAAATCATAGTGGAAAGGAAGGGGGGGCTGTAGATCAGGCACGGTCTGTGGTAATAGTGTAGGTAGAGAGAAATGGGCAGACTGGAGAGCCTAGTGGTCCTTGTCTGCTGTCAAATTCTGTGTTTCTATGTTTTTATTGTATGTTGCTTAAATTTCCTTGAAGTAGCTGCGCTCTCCTCAAAAGTATTGTATCACTCTGTGTAGCAGTCCACTGTTACCTATTTTGGCCAGTAAGGCTGCACTGTGGTTAGGCTTCTTGTTGCCATGGGTCACACTTTCTGCCAAGTGTGGCTGCCTTTTGTTGAGTCTCTGTTGTACTTTCCCCCTCAAGAAACAGTGAAAATGTATAGTTGGCTGGTTAGTCTATGGCCAGATGACACTGCTGGCACTGTTAAAGGGCATTTTTTACAACAGGCTTTGTGGATGTGCTGCTTCTGCTTGCTGAATTGGCCTTGTAGTGCAGCTCACAAGCTCCCTGAAATAGTTTGCAACACCCTTTTTTAGCTCTGTTGATCATCTTTGCTGTCATTCAATGAAATATGTTGCCCTCCATCTCTAATATAAAGTTTCTGGGTTTGAAGACTGCACCTTTCAGAATGCAGTTATATTCTGTCCCAGTTCAGTCCATTTTGCCAGCCTTTTGTTCCACAGAGCTGCTGACAATGTGTATTGGTAATTAGTCTCTCTCTCTCTCTCTTTGTCCAGTTTGAGGCAGATTACTAGAGAGCACTTGAAGAGTTAAGCCTTAACTTGAGAGTGGTTCTTTACTGGACCCCGGCATGGAGACATGAGGTGCTTTTACACACAGGTCTATCTAATGGAATAACTGTTACGGAAACAGTATTCCATTACATCCCTTGTGTGTAAAAAGCATTTGTTCCATTCCCTGGGTGAATGTTTGTCCAAACCGCAATCTCTGCTACTTGCGGTTTGCATGAACGTGTTTCGTTTGATCTGGCTGTATAAAAGCCATTCCGGTACCACTGCAGAAACTGCCATTACAGCAGCAAACTCAGGGGGAGCCGAAACAAATGGAGGCGGGATTAGCCGGAATATTCGCGGGGGTGTAAAAGTAAACCTGAATGCAACAGAGTACATCGGCGCCACACAGGTAACGTTTATTTTGTTTTACAAACCTGTGTGTAACAGCACCTGTGGTGTCTGGAGTTTGTGCCTAGAGCTTCCTCAGTCTGCCAGAAGGGAGAAAAAATCAGGCATAAATATTCATGGACCTGGCTGTCCCCCTTTACCCTATAAGAGGGAGAAGCAAGCTATGGGTCTGGGGGGGGGGACAGGGGAACAGTTCTGTGGAGACCAGAGAGACAGAGGGAGAGTCCAGCCTCTGTGGCTGCAACCAAGCTGAAGGGGGTATGTGGGCCCAAGTATGGTGGCAGGTTAACTTTGTCTGGGTGGCACTGGTCCCCACTGGTGAGGTCTCTGGAGGCTCAGGATTCAGCTGGGGTTCCAGAGCAGAAGCCCCCCCCAGGACTTAAGATGGAAGGAGCAGGACCTGGAAGAAGTCCTGCCTGTGAGAAGTTAAAGATCAAGTAATCTGATGGCACATGCAGGGCCGGAATTGGGGGGGGGCTGGTGCAAGGGATGCAAATGCACCCGGGCCCAGAGTGCATGGGGGGCCCAGAGTCCCCTGTAGTGCCCGATTTATTTCACTGTGCCTGCATTGCTCCAGGCACCCTGCCATTTAAACAAATGTATGTGTGCTGCTGCTTGTGAGTCACGGCAGCACACGCACATCCTCGTACCAGCAGCGCATGATAATGATGTTGATGTCTCACTGCTGGCTCCTCCTCTCAAGCTCTGACCCAACCCTCTGCTCTGCTCTGGCAACTTCCTTATCTTGCATGCTTGGCTGTGTTGCTCTCTCTCCTCCTCCCACTGTTCTTGCATGCAGGATGGACACAGACAGTCTTACAGTCACCTGACTAGCTGCTAATAGGTCAGGTGGGTTGGAGTAACCATCGTGGGACTAGTCCAGAACTGGAGATGCAGCAGTGTGATTGGCTCACATGCTGCCTCGGCAGTGTGTACCAGTGTTGGAGTTGGTCTACTGCAGTCTATCTGTTGTTGGACTGTGTTGTTGTGTGTAGTAGTATTCAATCAAGAATCAAGCTGCTCACATTTGGGCGGTGAATTAAAAAAAGTAAATAGTTGTTTTGTGACACTGTTGTTTCTCTTCTTTGCAAGTCTACAGACACTCGTCTAGCAAAAAAAAAAAGACAAGGGGTTGGGGAAGTTAACACTCACTCCTCTGATGGTGTGCAGCTCAGCGGAAAGATGGGGAGAGGAGGGTGAGACTGTGAGATCACCATCGCAGGATCGGGCTGCCTGCTGGGCCTGGCAGTGTGGGGTGTCATGGACTCGCAAGCCGGGCAGGTCCCTCAGGTCTGCTGGTCTGATAATAACAATCGAGTTAAAACCAGTACATTTCTGAGACTGTGCTAGTGTGCTGCCTCAGACTGCTCTAGAAAGAAAGTTTTTTTTTTCTTAAACTAGAGCTAGACTGTATGGCTACACTTGCAGCAGACAAGTTATCCTGTCAGTTGTAACTTAAAAAAGAACAAAACACACCTTGGCTTTTTTGCAAATAAGTGATTATTGTGCTCTGAGTGCTCAGTTCTGATAATAAGCAGCATCATTTATATATATATTTTTTGCTGCATCAGCCAGGCTAGCCACTGCCACTCCAGCCTTCAATATTTTACTCAAGTACTATAGTCAAAAGTAAAAACTATAATCATTAAATAAATAATAATAAAAGCAAAAGGAACGGCATGCAGAATTTCCAATAAAGAATACCAGTTCAGAAAGTGGAAAAGCAATAATTTTTTTGGGGAGGGCTGGCACACTTCTATGTGAGTCCGGGGGCACTTCACAGTCTTGCACCAGGGCTGAGTAAATCCTAGTGCCAGCCGTGGGCACATGGGAGTAGTGGAGGGCCACCTCTCAAGGGATGTCACCAGGATCTGTTAGGATCCACTCTCATCATCTGTAAGCAAAGGAGAGAGTAACTGTTTAGCTTCACTGAGTTTGTCTTTCCAAACTAAAGGCCTAGGCAGTAATTTGTAATTAGGTAAGCCCCTGGGCAGGTGCCCTGAATGAAGGTCATCAGTTGGAGGGGACCTGATTAGAGTTGGGGTTAGTACATCCCTAGGATGGGGCCAGGCTTAGGAGTCCATTTCTTTGGGCCACTAGGGCTATCAGTCTGGTATCGGAAGGATACACACACGGATGAACCAAATGTCTACTAAATGTAGAAGTAGGTTATAATGCTGATGTACTGTATTCTAATGGCTGTCACTTGCTGACACATTAAGACATGTGCAGGTATGCTTGTTCCCAGGGATAGTACTCACCCTGCCTGGGAGGATGCCAATGCAAATGGTCTTGGAAGTGCCAGGCCTCCAGGGACTCCAAAATGGGTGATAGACTCCCCTTCCCGCTCCCACCACTGTGAACTCTATCACTCTCTAACCTTCCTTCCACTATCTCACAGACGCATCTCTCACTGTGCCAAACTAACATCCAAATTTTGGTTCGGGGGGGCTCCCCTCCTATCTCTCATCCTCTCTCTCCACTCCATCTTCCCCAACCCACTCTCTCAGATCAAATGACACCCGCACTTTGACGGTCCCTCGGCTCTCCACCCTCATCGGTCAGATTGGTTTCGCCCATCATTTCCCTAAAATCTGGAATTCCCTCCCCCCTGAAATATGACACTCCTCCTCCAACTACTCCCTTATCTCTGCCCTACACAATTACTTTTTCCTCAGCTGTTCCTGCTTTAATTCACCTTAATACCTGTCCCCAGTTTCTGCCTTCCTAGCATGACCCCCCCCCCGGCAGGGTTCTCAACATCCTGAAGGGGGAAATCAGGAACTAGCTATCCCTTCTCCTCATATTCAGTTCTTGCCTCTCCCCCCTCTCTTCTCCACCTGCCCTTCTGGGTCACCAGTGTGCACAGCCTAACCCCATCCTTTTTACTCTAACAGCACTTGCGTACTACCTCAAGCCTGCTGCTGGTGCACTCATGCATTATAAATGGTTCTATCGCATTATTTACTGTTTTGTATGTTCATATGTTCTTTTGTATTTTTTTGGACATGTATTGTAATTTACCCAATGTTCCACTACTGCTTATTGTACAATGCCTTGTGTTCCAACTGTTGCACAATCTTACAATGTTGTATTGTTTGTACTACCCACATGCTATTGTAACTGATCATCCTTCACAATCCTATGTAACCCCTCCCCCCAGGTCACACCTTGAGATGAGCATCTTGTTGTTCAATGTGCCCTCCTGGTGAAACATTTCAATAAATAAATAATAATAGTAATAAATATGATAGTAATAGTAGTGCCTCTTTAAAGTCAAAGGGAGGCAATCCTAGCAAATGAAATAGATGTGTGGCATAGTGGGCATCAGATATGCTGAGGGGTAAAGGGACCCCTAGTAAATGAAATCCCATTTAAATTAAAGTAAGCGCTGAGAACATGGTTTTGACAGTGTAATATACTGGGTGTGTTTAGGAGTCAATGGTATCTGAACTTGATTGATGATGATGATGACTACTTATGAAGAACTAAGGAAGGCGAGGGTGCGGCCCTTCGAAGCTGTGTTACATCGTACAGCTCAATAAAATAAATCCTGCTTTATCCCAGCTCCCAGTATGAACATTCAGTTTATGTGTAAGTCTCATTGTCTGTGGTACCCAGAAAATGTGCATTGGCTGCTTCTGGTCCCCATTCACCCTGACCCATGGCGGCAGAAGTTAAGGTAGAGAAAGAAAGACAGGGTTTCATGGGATAAGGTAGTTACCTTTCTGAACGAGAACTGTCACCATATACCACTAGACATGGGGGTGCCTGGCCCTTACGTATTGAATCTGCAACTCTTTCTCCTTCTCCTTCTCCAGCTTTCACCTCTGGGTATTTCCTTGAAAACAAAAATCTGGTCTGTTTCATCAGACTCACCCCAAAGCCTGTGTTAAGTGTCTCTTTCTACAGCCCAGGACTATATGAATGTATAATCCCTGTTGCTATGGTAGCTGAGCTTCAAAAGAGGTCTCTATATAACTTTTTCTCTGGCTGTGAAGTTTACTGAGTTTTAAATGAAACCATAAAATGAGTTTGATTTTTTTTCCTTAGGCCAAAAGCTATCCCTTACATGGGAATTTGCTACAGTAAGTTTTATTTTTGTACTTAAAGGAAAATGGTATCAAACCTGTAAGTCATGTTTTACAAAGACGTTGTTTTTCCTTTTTTTACCATATTTTTCATTCCGTAGTCACCAGGGCTGCCCCTACCAGTGCTGGCATCCCCCAGACCCATTCCATCCTTTTTTGGCACTTACAGTACTTCAAGACCTTTAGTGTCACAGCATTGCTCTTACACTGTTGTGGTTCTTTTTTTTTTTTGGGGGGGGTTGCACAGCTACCTCCTCCAGCCCTATAGTGCAGGAAGTGGAGTGGCCAGCTGGAAGGGGAGGACCTTGGAGCACCAGGTATCCTATTGCTTCCTTCAGGATATTTCCTCTTTAGGATTCCCCCCAGCCCTGAGGATGTCAAAGGCAAGGGTGCTAAGTGTACATGTACACACTATATGCATGTACTGTATGCACACAGAACCAGCCTGTGTCCACCCTCATAAACTACTGTTTTGGTCACCCAGGTGGGAGTATTGCAATGGAATCTGCTACATACCATCCCCAGAAGAAAGTGTTACCTGGGACACTTGATCCTCCTCCAACTGGCCATTCCTGTACATCTCAGGCTCATTCCCAAACCCGGGTTGCAAATGCCAGAAAGCTGTTTTTCATTTATTGAATCCCATGCTGTTACTGTTTATTATACTGGAAAACAGTGCTCTTATCTAGTTGGAATGCAGTGATACTGTCTCATTATTCTGTGATAACCAGAAAGCAGACTGAATTAGGTCACGTGATGGCTGCATGACCAGACAGACTGATATTCTCTCCTGCCTCCTCGCTCCTTATTTTTATATTTTAGAGCCTCTCCTTGTAACTCTTTTACATTAGACTTACCTGGAGATACTTTCTATCTTCCAGATCACCCACAGGTTGCTTCCATTTGGCTGCGATGGACTCAGAAATTAAAGATTCCTTGCCCCGGCACACTCCACCTACCAAGCCGGATAAGGCTGCAAAAAATCTAAGCAGCAGAGTACTCCTGCATCAAAGTGCCCAGTTGCACAGGGAGCCCTAACAGTGGAACATTTTCTCAAAGAATTGGGACCTCTTAAGGAAGCACTGCTTACAATCAACGATTCAGTCCAGCAGCTCCATTCCTCAGTGGATTCATTGAACCGGCTAATGGAGGACACCGAGGCAATTACCTCCTCTCTGGACGATTGGCAAGTGAAAGTGGATCCAGAGATGTACGCACTTCATCAAAAATATAAAAAGTTAGAGGACCACCTCAAGGATTTGGAAGCCAGGAGCAGGCAGAACAATCTTGTGATGTTAGGGCTACTCAAAAAAGAAGAGGGCCCTAACCTTCTTCTTTTTATCCAAAAACTGTGAGAAAATCATTGGACCCTCCCCCAATGGACCGGCTTATGTGATTGAGTGGGTGCACAGTTCACTGTGTCCAGTGCCTCCTGCTGGAACCCCACCGAGACCCCTGACCTTCAAAATGCTTGAATTTTTATTTTATTTTATTTTTGTGTTTCATTTTGTATGTTTTTTTAGATTAGTTTAGTTTTTGATTATATTTGACATATATTGTTTAGTTTAAGCAGTAACATGTGCTGGCCTGCAGGTTCCACGGCGGTGTGCTATTCATCCTCCTCTCTTCGTACCCTCCGCCCTTTTTATACTCCTCCCCTGCAATTTGAGACTTACCAGCACTGTAGAGTGCTGGGTATTGTTCATAGGAGAGTGAGGAGGGCAGGGGTGGGTGAACAGGAGAGGATAAAAGAGCGGGGCCACCGTTTTGGGGTTACTAAGTCCAGAAGGTGCCCTGGGGCGAAATAGAATCCAGACCGGGGTTTCCTGTGTCTGGTGCCCATACCCAAGGGCACTACTGAATTTGGTGGGCAGATAGGCCGGACAGCCTCTCAGGCGGTGTTAGGCAATGCCAGGTCTGTTAGGAATAAGACCGCCATTATAGCCAATCTTATTAGTTCGGGTGACCTGGCGTGCATCACCGAGACCTGGCTGGATTAAAATTCAGGCCCCATATTGTAGGCCATGATTCCGGCCGGATACTCGATGATACACCGCCCGAGATTGGACCGCAGGGAAGTGGGGGTTGCAGTCTGTTTTAAGACTAAATTAGGCCTCACAAATGTGGTAGTAGGTGAGGCTGAATCCTTTGAGTGCACAGTTGTAGCAGGTGTAGGCGTTCGAATCGTTCTCATCTACTGTCCACCCGGAGATGGGAAACACTTCTTACAGGAAGTAGCAGACTTCCTCATTGATATGTCATTTGAGTCACCCAGATTGATGGTTCTGGGTGACTTTAACGCCTGGGTCGCTGATGAACTCTCACAATTTGGTAATTACTTCCTCCAACTTATGTCTTCTTTGGGCCTTGCACAGGTAGTTTCCACTGCTACACATAAATCTGGGCACTCTCTGGATTTAGTCTTCCTCTTAGGGATTGATTCATCCGACGTAGGGTTGGAACCAGTTGCCTGGTCTGACCACCACACCGTGAGGTTCAATTTTTGCACCCCCCTGAGAAGGTCTTCACCTGTGGAGATGGTCAGGTACCGCTCATTATGGAATATTACTTCCCAGGGCCTTGCAGTGGTCCTTGACCTCTCATCCCCCATGTTGGCTAGCAGTAACCTTCGAGGCACTGGTGTCGGCCTATAATACGGCCATTACGGTGGCCCTGGATCTTATTGCTCCTGTTTGTGAGCACCTCCTATCCCTTCATCCCAGGTCCCCTTGGTTTGATGGGACACTGAGGGAGTTGGGGAGACAGGGGTGAAAGTTAGAGCGTTGTTGGTGCAAGTCTGCCCTTGATGCCGACCACCTTAGATTGATGGAACATTATGCTATCAATCTGCAATCACCCATAAGAAGGCAGAATTCCTATCCAGGGAGATTGCAGTTGCACAGAATCTACCGGCTCAGTTGTTTCGGACTGTAGACAGACTGTGCAACCCAGCCTGTCTGCAAGTCCGAAAAGCTCTTTTGCAATTGGAGTGCGAGGAGCTCGCTCGGTTCTTTGCAACTAAGGTGGCTGACATCAGGGCAGGTTTGCATCCAGCAATCTCTAAGGGTGATATTGTGGAACAGTGCAAGTTCACAATACTTCAGTTCTCTTGGAGTTCCTTTTGCCAATCGGAGGTCGTGGATATTATGAGGATCATGCATAGTGTGCGGTCCACGAGCTGTAGTTTGGACCCTGGACCAACTCCCCTAATTTTGGGTAGTTCTGAGATCATCGGTCCAGTTATGGTGCAAATAGTCTGGTGCTTCTTAGAGTCAGGTGAGTTTTCTAACTCCCTGAAAGAGGCAGTGGTGACGCCCCTCTTGAAGAAAGCTACTTTGGACCCAGACTGTTTCTCAAACTACAGACCTATCTCTAACCTTCTCTTTATTGGGAAAGTTATTGAGAAGGTAGTGGCAGCCCAATTGGAAGACCATTTAACCATCCATAATGTCTATGAATCCTTCCAATCTGGTTTTCGTAAAAGACACAGCACCAAGACTGCACTGGTTCGGGTGCTTAATGATCTTCAGAGGGCGAGGGATCAGAAGAGACGTTCCATTCTAGTTCTTCTTGATCTCTCATCAGCTTTTGACACTGTGGATCACCTGGTGTTGTTAGCACACCAGAGGCTAATCTGTGGAATGTCGGGAACTGTTTTAAAATGGTTCACTTCATTCCTTACTAGGAGATCACAAAGAGCTGTGTCGGGGGTTCATTCCTCCAGCCCAACTTCTTTGTTGTGTGGGATGCCTCAGGGATCAGTGCTGTCACCCATGTTATTCGCAGTGTATATGCTGCCCCTCGGAGACATTATAAGATGGTATGGGCTGAGGTTTCACTGCTATGCAGATGATACCCAGCTATACCTGTCTTTTGCACCTGACCAGGATGGAGCTCTCTCAGTGTTTAATAACTGTCTGGAAGAAATCCAAGGGTGGATGGATTCTAGTTGGTTAAAGTTGAACTCAGAGAAGACAGAGGTGTTAGTGGTGGACCCTGGTGGTCAGATAGTGAGGTCGCATGATAGCACGCCCTCTGGAATTTTTCTTGATGGCGTGTCACTTCCGACCTCTGAACGGGTGCGCAACCCTGGGATTGTCCTAGACGACAGGCTGACCCTTCAATTTCAAGTGTCGGCCGTTGTCAGGACTTCCTTTTACCATCTTAGGAATACTGCCACAGTGCATCACCTTGTTCTGTCTGACTCTTTGCCAACGTTGGTCCACGACTTCGAGTCCTCGCGCCTAGACTACTGCAATGCCCTTTACTTTGGGCTTTCTGGGGTTGAAATCCGTCACCTACAGCTGGTGCAGAACACTGCAGCCCGGGTTTTGACTGGGACAAGGAGATCCAGTCACATTACCCCAGTACTGCGTGAATTGCACTGGTTTCCTATATGGTGGCGGATCACCTTTAAAGTCATTTTATTGACTTTCAAAGCCCTTCATGCTCAGGGTCCGACCTATCTGAAAGAACTTCTGGTGCCCCGGCCAATCGCTCCGCTCAGCTGACGAGGGGTTGTTAGAGATTCCAAGAGTGAGTTTAAAATCTTCTGGTAGTAGAGCATTTTCTTCTGCTGCACCCACTCTTTGGAATTCTCTACCACGCCGGTTAAGGGAGTGCACCTCCGTGGAGGTATTTAAGAAAAATTTAAAAACTCACCTGTGGCAGATGGCCTACTTGGAAGATGAATGAAATCTGATTGTAAATATTGTGTTTCGATTGTATGAATGATTTTATTGTTTGTTTTTAACATATGATGTTGTTATGTAATTATTTTATTTATATGTTTTTAATTGGTATTGTATATTGTGGTTTTTGATATGTAAAGCACCTTGATATTTTGAAAGGCGCTTTAAAAATAAAGTTATTATTATTATTAACTACTTGGACAGGCAGCATACCCTGTCAAAGACCAGAGATCTCAAAGATATCTTCTGGGAAGGGCATCTGTTGAGGATTGCGCAGGACTGTCCCTAGTCCTTTCATCAGAAGAGCAGGTAGCTCCACCTGACTGTGTCAAAATTAATAGTGGCTGGTATTCAAATCTGTGTGTGCTACCCGGAACTACTGCAAGTCTAGCACAGTGGATCCTGGTTAAGCTTTGAGTCTCCTGAAAAAGCCACCTCAGAGCTTTGTGCCCTACTTCCTGAATTATTTAAACCTGGCTGATTCCTTGGACTTTTGAAACTGAGGTATTTTCTAATTGCACACCGCTGCTTTATGGGTTAAGTCTTTAGTTCTTTTGATGTTTGCTTCTAGTTCTCCACGTTGCTCTGTGGGCTTCTACATGGAGGGGCTTTGATTTAACTTGCCTTAATCCCTGCTCCGGACACTTTTAAGAGGAGTTTTAACTGGTTTACTTGATTCTTTCTCTCAATACTGGAATTTAGTGGGGAGGATTTGGTGGACCAGCCAATAGCCTGAATATTTCCCCTCTTTCTTGGTCCCAACCTCTTATGTTGGTTGATTGACTCCTGGAATGGACTGAGTTCCTCCTTCAACAGACTGCTGATAATACCTTGGCCTTGTTTGAAAACTTTTGTGTTTTGACCCCATTTCCTATTCTTGCTGTGGTATGTGGACTACCTTATGCTGCCCCAGTTTGGACTTTCCTTGGGTTTTACAGGAACCAGAGGCCTAAGAATGGTGAACTGAGTTGCAGTATATCAGGGACTCCCGGGCTGCGAAGAGCATACTGCCAAGTGTAACTGTGATACGGATCTTATTGCTTTATTTCTGATACCGGATGCCTGCATCTTGACTTTACTGACTTGGAGGGATCACCATAGTTTTTTCTTTATTTAGTTCCTGATCCTTCAGAAGGCCACTGCTTGTCTTATATGGCGGACAATTATTGGCATCCATTCTCCTACTGGGACCTGGGGGCCTTATGGTTCAATGGCCCTGTCTATTTTGGGGGCACCTTCCTGGAGGGGCCCTGTTGCTAATGTCACCCTGGTTTTGTGATTTAGTGTTTCTAACCTACTTTTCTAATGTTAATGATGAATATGTTATTGTTTATCTTTAGTGGTACTTTAGGGGTGTGATAGCTCATTGCATGATTTACTTTTGGGGTCCATTGGGTCAGGTGGTGATTTGTTTCTTGGGAGGACCACAAACCAGGAGGAGCTAATGGTGGGGAGGCGGGTGCTCTATTTATCGTTTATTCTACTTGAAGTGGGAAGGGGACTGCGAGGGCAGATCTTTTTTGGCATCACAGGTGGGTGGACTGATGGTGTACAGTCTTTAGGACTGGGGTGAGACTTGTTTATGGGGTTAAAATAGTTTTTTCTGGTTGTATTTTTGAATGTTTGGGGGTTTCTGCTGACTCAGCTGATGGGAAGTGGGGGAGGGGTTCCTTCTAGAACAGCACCACTATTTAGGTTGGGGAACTTTAGTATACTTAAACACATGTCTAATGAGTAAAGTTACCTACCGTATTCTTTTATGGAACATTAGAAGAGCGCAAAATAACCTGAAACGGTACATGATTTTGCGACATTTACAAAAATCTCAGGTCAATTTAGCCTTCCTTCAGGAGTTGCATATGGCGTACAGACAATGCACCTCTTTTCCATAGGAGCTGGGTGGGTTGGTCAGTTGGGGCGGGCTCCAGTACGAGATGTGGGGGGTTGTAATTTTGATAGCTAGGGTACTTCCCTTCCACCTAATACAGGAAATTTGGGATCCAGAAGGTTGTTTCCTTTTTCTACACACTTGCCTGGGAGTTATGGAGTTGATTTTAGGCTTGGTGTATGGCCCAAATATGGGCACTCCTAATTTTTTCACCTCCTTGGGTCACCAGCTTTCCTCTCTGCCAGCTCTTCCAACACTGCTGGGCAGTGACTGGAATTTGGTTTTCCAGTTTGACCTTGATAGGTCTGGTTCATCTCGGAAAGGCCTCTCTCTCCCACTCAATGGGGGCTGCAGGACCTCATGGACAGCCATGGATTGATAGACTCCTGGCATCTTAATCCTACAGCATACCAGTATATCTTTTATTCCCATGTTCACGCATCATCTTCCCATATTGATTTCTTTCTCTTGTGTGAACTCTCCTTGCCAGACTTGGTGGCTTGTGATATCCTGCCCCTAGTCCTGTCTGATCATGCTCCTGTCACCCTTGCCCACTTCCTGAACATCTCGGGGGAGCATGACAGCATATGGAGACTTAATACTCAACTATTGCATGACCAGGGCTCTAACCTGAAATTGCATGACTACCTGTCCAACTTTCTGGTACACAGTGAGAGGTCCGTCAATCACTTGGATCTTCTCTGGGGAGCCCTGAAATGCGGTGTCCAAGGGGACTGTATCCATCTGCCCACTTTAAGAAAAAAGCAGTGTGCCCAGGAGGAAGACAGGCTTCTCTGAGAGATTAGCTCATGTAAGCGTTCACTATCCTCCTTGGTTTCCCCAGACTGCCAGCAGAGATTATGCTCCCTCTGGTCACAATACTATGAACTTATGGCAGAGAAAGCGGATATGGCCCTCTTCTAGACTAAAACTTGGTACCTTGAGTCAGGGGAGAGAGCAGGGTGGCCACTTGCATGGCACCTTAATCACTTAGAGGCCCAGAGGGCTATTTCCAGATTGCAACTGGACCCCCACGGTGTCCCCTTTACTAATCCCAGGGACATCGTGGAGGCTTTCCTGGACTTTTATGATAATCTGTATTGGGATGAATCTCCCTGTCTGATGTTACACAGATTTTGGCCTACCTAGCAGATATCCCACTCCCTCGCCTTAGGCAGGAGCAGCAGACCCTTCTAGACAGTATGATTTGGCTACAGGAGGTGTCTGACGCGCTAGATCAGCTCTCACTAAATAAGTCCCTGGGACGTGGCGGCCTATGTAACACATTTTATAAGGCTTTCAAAGCCGAGCTCTCCCCATTGCTAACTAGGCTATTCAATTCCTTCCTCACAGATGGGTTGTTTGACCCCTCTTTTAATAGAGCTTGGATTTCCTTGATATACACGGAGGGGAAGAACGAGCTTCTCCCCTTCAGTTATCATCCGATATCCTTGTTAAATTTGGATGTGAAATTATTTGCCAAACGTCTGGCAACTCAGCTTGGCTCAGTCTGGCAGTCTCTGGTCTCCTGGTCTCAGGTCGGCTTTATGGCAAACTAAATCTTGAGTGACCACCTGCAGAAGCTGATCTACCTAATGTCTGAGTCTGGGGAGGGCAGGACCCCAGCAGCTCTGGTCTCCCTGGATGCAGAGAAAGCCTTTGACCTGGTATCATGGCCATTTCTTTTTGAGGTCCTGTGGAGGTTTGGTCTCTCTCCAAATTTGTGCAGTTGGATACAACTTTTGTATGATGCATCATCAGCCCAGGTACGTGCAATGGGCTATCCTCAACATCTTTCTGCTGATCCAGAGGTACCAGACAGGGCTGCCCCCTCTCCCCCTACCTTTTTAATTTATATTTATTTTATTTTTTATTTTAGTTTTTGTTGGCCGGGTAAGTGCACTAGACAAGTCCTGCCTATTTTCAGGCACTACCCAGGGAAGGGGGTTACAGATGAATGCCAACTGACCTTGAACCAGATTAAGCTGTTGGTGGTATTTTTAGTGAACGAGGGAAATTTGGCCAGGACACCGGGGAAATTCCCCTACTCTTTTTCGATAAGTGCCATGGGATCTTTAACATCCACCTGAACTACCACCAATCCAGGCAGATGGGACCTCGGTTTAACGTCTCATCCGAAAGAAGGCACCTCAGAAGTGCAGCACCCCTCTCATGCTGCACTACAGTGTCAGTACTGGGATATTAACTCAAGTGCCAGATGTGAGAACTGAACCCACAGCCCTCTGATCTCCCGGCCTCAGAGGTGAGTGTGCTACTGATTTAGAACCCCTTTTGTATCGCTTGAATCATAATCCAGCCATTGCCAGCATCTCATTGGGTGGGGGAAGTTACAAATTATCCACATATGCAGACAATCTGCTTTTGCAAATAGAACAGCCTACAGTTTCCATTCCAGCTGCCATAGCTGAAATCTGTAAATGCTCCATGTTGGCTGGTTATAAATTAAACTGGAGAAATCCCAAGTTTTACCTGTAAACTCATTGGTCACTAAGCAGGAAATCCAGAATCTGGGCCTTGCATGGGTTTCCAAAGAACTGGTTTACCTGGGAATCAGAATACCATGCTCCTCCCTCTTGCTGAGAAAGACAAATCTGGCCGTGCTCCTTCAACTATCAGGCAGAATCTCCAGCAATGGATTGCTCTTCCACTGTCTCTGTGGGGCTGGGCAAGCATCATTAAAATGAATATTTTACTGTGGCTTCTTTACCCCCTGAGCATGCTTGGCCTTTTCCTCCCCAAGTCCTGGTTCCTGCAATTGCAATGAATCTTGAATCAATTTTTGTGGAAGGGGGGTTGTGATCTGACATACCTATCCTAAACTCTCGCAACTGAAAGAGGTAGGAGGGATTCGCATTCCAAACTTTTTCCTCTTTTATCTGGCTTCCCATGGAGCAAGGTGGCTCCACTGGGGCGATCCCACGATAGCTCTGACTACAGAAGATATCGCCTACTTGGCTTAATGTAGAGAAGAACCTTTGTAGGAAGGAGGGATTGCACCTTCGCAGCTTACAGTATCTCACCCCATCACGCTTGCCCCTAGGACTACAAGTCCCCCCTTAATCTGGTCCCTGAAGGCACGTGAGCAACTGTGCCAATACATAAAAGTAGACTGGTCCACTGACCTCTCTCAACCAATTTTAGGTAATCTGCATTTCCACATAATGGTTCACCCTATAATGAATGCCTTCTGTTCCCCTGATGGGGCGTGCAGGTACAGTACTTTCTTTGAGAGGGTCACCCAATCTCAATCCAGACAGTGATAGGCAATTTCTGTCTTCCTGTTTTCCACGGCTTCAAATACCTTCAACTGAGGAAAGTTTTGAATGAGTTTTTTGGGCCAGGTCCTTGGCAGGCACCTGCAATGGACCCTCTAGCAACCCTCTTAACTATTGCCATGCAACTGCATGCTACCTCTTGCATATACTCCTATCTGCAAACAATTGATCCTGGCTTGTTGACTGGGATTGGGTTTTATATAGTAAGTTGTCCTTTTCTTATACACCCCAGCAATGGCACTCAATTTAGTGCAATCTATAGCAGTATCTTCAGCGCAACAGACACAAAGGGACTCAATTTCGAGTACTCCATGACTTGTATTTCACACCAATCAAACTTTACCATATTGGCAAATCTCCCATGCCTAATTGTCCCTGTTGTATTTTGCCCAAAGGGGACTTGTACCACATGATATGGACTTGTGATAAGATCCAGACTCTGGCTTGTGATTAAAGCAGCCATTGATCCATTACTGGTGTTAGAGCAGGCTTTTACCCATGAAATTTGTCTGTTGGGTGATTTCTCTGCCCTCCCTGTTAAACACCGCAAAGCTCAGATGGCCCTTATTGCAATCTCTGTGAGAATTGTTGTTCTTTGACATTGGCGTGAGGAATGGCCTCCCTCATACCAGGAATGTTGTAATGAGCTACTGCAGGTCCTGGCAGTAGAAAAACATATTACCAAGAATCTACAGAAGGATGGCTCTTATTATTGAGTATTGGAAGTTCTTCACCCTCTCCTCATGGTTTTGAGCCAACCCCAGACCCCTCCCGCTGCATGATGGCCCTACCTCCAATCCCATCTAAAGGGGTGGCTCCCTAGTGCTGGGGTCTCTCAAGCCAGGGTGGATGGCTTCTTCAGAATAAGTAGATGCTCTTTACCCCTTTCTAGTTGGGCATGATCTCCTTGGTTACGCAGATTACCTCGGGGTGCTCTGTGTGGAGACGGGTGGGGGATTGGGAGGAGGGGTTAACTGAGTCTGGGGATTGCATATTGTTGGATTTTATCTATATGTTCCTTGTATAATATTATGTGTTTGTCTGTTGTTGTTGTCATATTATTGCTGGAATTTAATAAAGCATATAGATTTTAAAAAAAGTAGACTGAATAACGGGATATTAACTCTGCATTTTCATTGGCTGGACTGAATAATGGGACAGTGGTCAAACATGACCTTGTCTGCTTCAGGAAATTAATTGTTTATCTGGGATTTTAAACATAGAATTTTTATTTAAACTTTTGACTTTTGCCGGCCCAGTAGCGCTGAAGGTTGAAGTGCTGTATACCACACCTTGCGCCATGCCAGTGACCTGGGTTCAGGAACAGACTCAGATCATTCAGGTGTCAGCCGGGGGGGGTGAGGAAGGATTGAACGTCTGATGACAGCTCTCCTTCTTTGAGGGAGGAGGGACAATGTAGAGCGCTGTAGACTGACACCCACTGGAGGCTGGGGGTCAGCACAGACACGCTGCTCAGAATGGTGTGGACCCATACACAGGGTGTAAGACTGGCTACATGGAGGCATGAGCAGTCACCCTGCCCATTGTATGTGCATGAGTCCAGGGAGAAAACCAGAGGAAGACACCTCACAGAGGTAGGATGGCAACTGACCCCACAAGCTCCACACTGGTGGCCAGGCAGCTGTTCCAAGCCATGGACAGCTAAGGTAAGATCCTGGAGGAGCCGGATGATGGGGCTGAGGGGGTCATTAGGATGGGGGCTGCCATGGGGAGACTGGGGAGAGAAATGTAAAAAAAAAAAACTTTAGACTTTTAAAAAGGTTTTCACTGTTGCAAAAATGTTCTGTGGTTTGCTTTCAACTGTTCTCCACATGCAGTACAATAAACTGAATTTTAAACAGCAGCCTCTGGGTCCACTTGTCTTTTCTGCTTAAAATGAGTCACTTTTCCATTATAATAGTGATAACACCATAGTGTGTTGTTTTTTAGGGAAGGGTGGACCGACCCACCAAGAAGCAGTACCCCCCCACCATATCCAATGCGGTCCGATGGACCTGGATCGATAAGAGTCAGCTGCTAACTTGTACTGAGTTTGGGTCTATTGGCCACAAGTTGCTATTATTTTTAAAAAAGCACTGTAGCTTTCATCACTTCTATCTTTAGCTTGAAGATGGAGCTCTGAGATCCTGTGGAGCCCAGCCAGCCAGCTGTCACCTGATCACCACATTTCAGGTCATGTGACTGGCAGTGGCATCCTCCTGGGCTGGTGGTAGGTACTCATTCCTGCTTCACACTGGTAGGGGAGACAGCAGGCAAGGCCCAAGCAGGAGCGAGAGTGTCATTGGCTCATGAACGAGCGCATGCAATTGAAGGGCCGAGAAACTTGATTGGCCATATCCAGTCAGACTGACAGGCTAGGCAGCCTATAGCTGAAGGGAGACTGCCTGTCAGTCCTGACTGTTAGCTGATGCGGTGGGTAGGCAGATCTGGAACACACTGTAGCTCGGCATTTGTTAGAAGAGGCACCATTTGTGAGCAAACAGTTGGAGAGGATGGATGCATTGCTTGCTTGCTTTCATGTCTCAGTCTGAGAGTCTCAGTATTTTTTTATTCTATTTTATGCACCAATCTCGGTAAGGGCATCCTTCCAAGGTGCCCACTTGGTGGTGGCCTCTCACTTCCTGCCTGAACCCCCCATTGTCAGAACATACCCCACCCAGCCACCCCAGTAAGGCCCAGTTCCCCAGCAACTGGGTACCCCTGGGGGAGGGCATGCCAATCCCTGGCAACCTTGTAGACTCAAGGGGCCTACCTGGTGTCTGGAATGGTGATTGAGGAGTTTCCTGGTGCACTTGGGCCAGCGTTGGGATGTGGGCCAAGCCCCTGGAGCTTTTTTCATCTCCACTGGCCAGTGGGGGATTTTCTTTTAGTTCCATCCCTCTCATGAGCTTGGCGTGCAATGACACCATGGCGCATGGCAACCCTGCTGGCGTCTGCCATGCTCACCCCTCCAATTTAGTCTGCCATCTTGTAATAACCCTGATCTCCATCAACGGCCACCAGGAAGCTGGACAATCCCACAGCCCTCCCCACAGAGAGGAGAGCAGTCCTCCAGATGCTCAATCCTCTCCTGCCCCTGCTGACTCCGAGCACCCGAGTTCACTCCAGAGTCCATGTCACCAGCATGGCACGAGGTGTGGCATCCAGCACCTCAATGCACAGTGCCACTGGGCCGGTGAGAGTCTCAGTATTCAAAACACATTACATTGATAAAAACTTTGTGTGTCTGTGCTTGCTTTTGTAATATCTCTTAAAAAATAATGTGCTGCATTTAAGGAACAGTAAAAGGAAGGAGGAATATATATCTGGGGCTGGGGAATTGAAGTGAGAGTGAGAACATTGTGTGGGTAGGGCAGAGGACATTTGAAAGGCTCCTGGCGGTGGGCCTGATGGATATATACAGCAATAAGTTGGCAAAAAAAATAAAAAAGAAAGATAAACAGTAAAATATATTGAATTACTCTGTGTGTTTTAATTTCTACTGAGGTCATGTGGAGGTTGGAGGAATTGTTATTACCAGTCTGAGGGAGGACAATCAAATTCTAATCTAAACCTAAAATAAAAATAACCATAAACAGAAAAGGAAGTATTTCCTACAGTAAAAAAAAAAAGGAAAGGCCTTGTTAAAGTGGGTGAAGGGGGAGTGTGCATGGCTGTGAGGCTGAGGCTGAGCCTGTCCTGAGAGGACAAAGGAACTTGAGAACAACTGCGAGAACTAGAGAAAATACAACAGGCAAAAGCATTTTGGTGTAAAGAAAAAAATAAACCTAGACATAGTGGTAGAAGGGGGAGTGTGTCTTTGTGGCTGAGCCTGTCCTGAGAGGATAGAGGAACTTGAGAATAAAGGAGGACTAAAAAAAATACATAAAGGAAAAAGCTTTTTTTGTGTCATTAATAAATATATATACCTAGCTACAGTGGTGGAAAGGAGAGTGTGGCTGTGAGGCTGAGCCATTCCTGAGAGGACAGAGGAACTTGAGAACAAGTGAGTGAACTAAATGAAAAAATACATACAGGAAAAAGCATTCTTTTGTGCCATTAAAAAAAATAAACCTAGATACAGAGGTGGAAGGGGAAGTGTGTCTCTGAGGCTGAGCCTGTCCTAAAAGGACAGAGGAACTTGCAAACAAGTGAGTGGACTAAATAAAAAGAAAATGCATACAAGAAAAGGCATTTTTATGTGTAAAAATAAATAAAAATAAATCTAGATACAGAGGTGGAAGGGGGAGTGTGTCTCTGAGGCTGAGCCTGTCCTAAAAGGACAGAGGAACTTGCAAACAAGTGAGTGGACTAAATAAAAAGAAAATGCATACAAGAAAAGGCATTTTTATGTGTAAAAATAAATAAAAATAAATCTAGATACAGAGGTGGAAGGTGGAGTGTGTCTGTGAGGCCGATTCTGTCTTGAAAGGTCAGAGGAACTTGAGAACAAGTGAGATAACTAAATAAAAAGATAAGACATAACGGAAAAAGCCTTTTTCTGTGGCATTAACAAAAATATATACCTAGCTACAGTGGTGGAAAGGGGAGTGTGGCTGTGAGGCCAAGCCAGTCCTGAGAGGACAGAGGAACTTGAGAACAAGTGAGAGGACTAAATAAAAAGAAAATACATACAGGAAAAAGCATTTTTGTGTGTGCAAGAAAAATGAACCTATATACAGTGGTGGAAGGTGGAGTGTGACGGTGAGGTCGGGTCTGTCTTGAGAAAAAAGCAGTTCTGTGTGTAAAAAAATAAAATAAACCTAGATACAGTGGTGGAAGGGGGAGTGTGTCTATGAGGCCAAGCCTGCCCTGTAAGGATAGAGGAACTTGAGAAAAAGTGAGAGGACTAAATAAATAAAAAACTACATAAAGAAAAAAGCTTTTTTTGTGCTATTAAAAAAAATAAATCTAGCTACAGTGGTAGAATGGGGAGTGTGGCTGTGAGGCCAAGCCTGAGAGGACAGAGGAACTTGAGAACAAGTGAGAGGACTAAATAAAAAGAAAATTCATACAGGGAAAAGCATTCTTTTGTGTCATTAAAAAAAGTTAAACATGTGCACCAGACAGGGTGAGAAGGAGGCCGAAATGGGAAAAGGTATGGAGAAATGTATGGCACAAACAATACTGTACAGTCTGACTGGTAAAAATCCCATTGCTGGGACTTCTTCCATTAGCAGTAGTGATTCTTCCTCAATGCTGTCCAAACAGACAGGAAAGAGCAAAACTACCTTAACTAAAACTAAAAGAGTAGTCAGCACCACACGGAGTGGCAACCAAAGATATGGTACCTATGTGTACCATAGTACTAGTACTCAAATGAAACAGATGAGAAGTAATCAAGTTCTGACGAGAGTAATGTAATTTTTTTTATTATTATTAGGAGAGACACACTAAGCTGAAAGCTTGTTTACAGGTGTGACCTGGAAATTCAAGGAGATTAAGAGACTTGCTCAGGCTCACACAGTATGCAAGTGGTGGCTGTGGGATTCAAACCCAGGTCTCTCAGTTTGCAACTCAGAGCCTTAAACCACTGCGCTATACTGCCTACTTAAATAGAGGATGTAGACAAGGAGGGACAAAAGCAGAAACAAAAAGAAAGCCTGAATGAGGAAGAGGTGGCAGTTGCACAGACTCAGGATGAATATGATGATTTGGACTTGGATGGAATGGGCACGTGCAGGAGAAAGAAGAAGTGGGGGCAGCGCATTCTGATTTGAGTTCTATTTTTGTCCTGGAGGAGCTGTTGGATGATGCCAAGGATGAAACAAAGACAGACCTTGATGAGCAGCATCCCAGTGTAGAGAAAGAAAAACAGAGTGGAAGTGACAAAGAAGGACAGTATATTATGCATGTTAATAAAACAAAAAAGGTGACATCTTAAGTGTGGTCTTATTTTTCTCTGGCTGCTAGTACAAATTCTGGCAGAATGAAATTCTGCACAACATTCTAAATTCCACCAAATTCTGCTGAATTCCGCTGGAAATGGAATGGTGGAGTTCTGCTAGCATAATATAGTTATGGAATGATTTTCCATGGAAAAATAACTGTTCCACAGAATATTATTCATTGGATTTCAATATTTTCCACGGAAATTGTTGCAGAATAATTTTCTGCGGAAAAAATGCTATTGCGCGAATCACAGTAGGTGGAATTTTGCAGGTGAACAAGTGAAATTCCGATGCAAATTCTGCCAACGAAATGGTCATTCCACACTAATTCCACTGGTGGAATTCCACATTCTGCACAGCACTGCTGGCTGCCAATAATGAGTTATGAGCAATTTGTTCTAGATGTAAAAAGATCATCAGCAGAGGGAGCAAAAAAGGTACTTTGGATACCTCAGCATTAAAAAGACATTTAGGGAGACGTCAACCATTATGCCACAGGCATGATTTTTTGGTCAGAGAGAAAGATGACAACAACCTGCAGGCAGAGTTAGGTCAGACTACACCTGCACCTGTTACATCAAGTGGTAGTAACAGCACTGCTGCTTCAGAGCTTCTGTTTTGGAGCTGCATTTTCATGCTGCAAGGATCAGTAGTGTCCTTTGCTGCTAGGAAGAGGTGTAGGCTGGCGGGCTTCAGCGCTCCATCCGCAGCAAGAATCAGCAGTGGCCATTGTGACTAGGAGAAGGAGGGCACTGGCAGGTTTCAGCGCCACATCTGTGGCAAAGACCAGCAGCAGCTGCTGCTGCTAGAAGAAGAAGGAGGCCGGTGGGCTTCAGTGCCAAATTCGTGGCAAGGAAAAGCAGCAGCCATTGCTGCTAGGAAGAGGAGAGGGCCAGCAGGCTTCTTTTGGGCTTGTTTTTCTCTCTCCCAGCCACCCCACACCACCTCCATATTAAATGGTCTCACTGGGCTCCTCCCAGTAGAGGGCAAACCAGTCAGGGGAAGGCTAGAGAAGGAGTAAAGCAGGACAGCTCATCAGCTATAGGAAACAGCAAAGAACTGGTTGTGGGACATTTAAAGATGAAGAACTCAAGTACTGGTGATGGAACACTTAAAGAAGAGTTGCATCTGGGACTCTGAAATAGGTACAGTATAGAGGTTGGGCAGCCAGTACAAAGTGCTTTAGTTACTGTAATGATGGGCCATTAGTAGGTACTGTATAAAGGTTGGGAAGCCAGTACAAAGTGCATTAGGGCTGGAGTATTCAGATGATCATTGCTTTGTTAAGTAGAGCAATTGATGTACCACTGGGAACATAATTGCATCTAGGTTATTAGTACATTTTTCTGTTAAGTGCTAAGTGAAATCCCTGGAGTTTTGGGTGCTTAGAGGTACATTTAGAGGAACATTGCTTTGGCTAAGTATAGCTTAAAGGGCAAGGAGCAATTCAGATAAATGTAAACTGTAGACTGTATGGGTTATGGCTTTGTGCTGATGTGTTACATGATTTAAACTCGGAGGCTAAAAGTTGGAACTAATATTTTGCTGCCACTGTACCACAACCTAAATTCAGAAAGGGTGTTAAGTAGGGAAAAAGCTACAGGGGGAAAGGGTGATTCAGTAGCCTCAACCACAAGTTGTCTTTTTACTGAGTTTCAAATAGGGGAAAAACTAAATTGAGAGTTATATTGAGAAGGGGTAGTTCAGTAAGGAACATACTGATTTGTTCATGGTCCCGAGATGCTGTATTTTTGCTGTGTTTCAATAGTGGGAAAAACTGAATTTAATTTCAGTAGGGAACTAACTGAAATTGGGCAAGGGGGAAGTAATTGCACCTGAGTAAGGGTAAAACCGCTTTGGTGTGTTTAAAGGGCAAGCTGCCTAGAATGGTAAGCTCAACTTGTGTGTGTGTGGGAGGGGTATTGGTGAAATGGGGGAACATGAACAAAGCTGGAAAAAGAGGATGGGAAGGGACATGGGGGGAGTATGGGCAACCTTCAGCTGTAGTTGAGAGGGGGTGATGGTGGGCTAATAGATGGACAGGGAGGGAGGTAGAATGTAACAACTGAGGGGTGGCAATCTTTCTGAGAATAGCATGGAAATTGAGGGGATGTTATGTGTGCAGGCAATTAATGCAGCTTAGGAACGAGATCAGATATCTGCAAACTGAGCTGAGTAAGGGACTGTGGCCTGCAGTGGAGGGAAGTGCCACAGGAGGGGATGGCAGGAGGGAATCTTGGAGAGTGAGACAAATCAAATTGGAAGTGGGTGAAAAGCATAAAACGTTTGACAGATAGAGTTCTGAGGCAGGACAGCCCAATACAAAGAGAAGGCAATGGAAGAAAGGGGGAGAAATAGAAGTGGGGAGGGATGAGGAGATCTAGCAATCACAGTGTCAATAGTAGTAGGGTGGCTAATGACAAGAAGGAAGGAATAATGCATGGCAGTGAAGGGTCATTGAATAACCAGTTCACAGTACTAGCAGGATTGGGAGATGAGATGGGGGTGGCAGAGTAGCTGAAAATAGTCCAAAGGGGACAGGAATGGGAGTAAGGGACAAGGTGGGGGGGGATGGAGGAAGGGGTCAGGTAAGGGAAGTTGTGGGGAAGGATGGAAGAAGGGGAAGTTTGAGATGAAAGGGGTAGGGAGGCATCTAGGGGAGGAGGTAGGTACAGCCCGGTGGGAAGGGGTAGTTAAGTCAGGGGGAAAAGGTGGAGAAGAAGGCAGAGTGGGGATAGGTGCTGAGGATGGTACAACAGGGGCAGATGGGGGAACTACTGTGCTGGAGAAGGATGAGGAGTGGGAAAGATGGGGATGGGATAAAGGGGGGGCCAGTGAAAGTGAAACATGAAAACAAGGGGAGGATCTTAGCGCTAGGGGACTCTATACTAAAAGGGATCAGATGGGGAAGCAAGGGGGAGAGGCATAGTCGCATATGGTTGGAGGACATGCAGGGTATGACAGTGGAACAGGTGGGACAATCTGTTTTGGAATATGTTAGGAGTGGTAAGGAGAAACCTCATGTAATCTTACATTTGGGAACAAATGACTTGGAGGCAAATGATGTTGGTGTAGAGCAGGGGAGGTCTGAGGAGCTGTGACTGCTATGTGAAAAGGCAGGAAGGTCAGTAATGTTCCCAGATATACTTCCAGCACCCAGAGCAAGCACTCCAAGGAAACTGAGGATAAAGGAATTTAACACATGGCTAAGAAGCGGGTGTCAGTCAAAAGGGTATGGGCTGGTGGGGGGTGTGGAAGTATCTGGGAAGGCAGTGATCTCTATGCTAAGGATAGGCTACACTTAAGTGAGAAGATTAGGAGGAAATGGAAACAGAGATTGGGGGAACACACAGAAAACAATGAATATTTAAACTAGAGGAGGGGGGTGGCGAGTGGGCTGGAGTCTTCCAGGATCCACAGGAGGGGAAGCTGAATGAGTTTGCCCCCATACCAGCAACAAGGGACGTTGGGACAGTTCAGGAGGGGATACTAGAAAAGGAGAGCAAGTAGGGAGAGGGGGGAAGGAGGTGTGGTGAAGGGTAGTAACAGAATGCTAGGACTCTATGGAACAAAACATGAGAATTAAAGGCTCTCATGGCTAATGAGGACATAGACATGGCAGCTATCACTGAAACATGGGCCACAAATTACCATGACTGGGACCTAGCAGTACCTGGGCATAGGATATTTCAGAGGGACAGTGTAAAAGGGAAAGGGGGGGTGGCACTTTATGTGAGGGAGTTATTGAAGTGTGTCAGGGAGGAAGGGGAGGAGGGCAGCATGGAGTTATTATGGATGCAGCTCCAGGACTCTAAAGATTGGACTGTCTGGATGGAAGTGGAATACAGGCCACCCTCCCAGACTGAGGAGTTGAACAGAGAGATAGCCGGACAGATCAGAAGGGCCTGCGGCAAGGGCAGTACAGTGATTGTGGGGGGCTTCAATCTGCTGGGAGTGGATTGGGGCACCCCAGCAACCATGAATAGGAGTGAGCAGATACTTTTGGATGCCTTCCAGGACAGCTTCCTAGTGCAAATGGTCAGCAAGCCAACCAGGCTGGAGAACACCCTGCATCTCATGCTGACTAATGGAGAATTTGCGAAGGAGCTAAGGGTGAAGGAACCACTGACAGGGAGTGACCACCACTCGGTGTGGTTCATGATTAGCATGGGAAAAGAGGGAGTAAGAACAGGCACAAAGGTGTTATACTTCAGGAGGGCTGACTTCAGGAGGATGGGGGAAATAGTACAGTGGTATCGGGCCAGAAACCATCCAGGTATAGACACAGACCAGAAGTGGGAGGTCATTAAGATGGGGATTGTGGAGGCAACCAAAACATGTTCCAAGGTCCAGAGTAAGAGTGCTAGACCCAAGATACCTAGCTGGGTGAGCAAAAGGGTCATGGAGAAGGTAAGAAAGAAAAGAGCCACCTTTAGGAGGTACAAAGAGAGACGGGGATGAGGGGGGAGGACAGGGAGGAATACCTGAAGGAGTCAAAGGAGGTGACAAGGGTCGTCAGGGCAGCCAAGGTGTCCAGGGAACTTATGCTGGCATAGGGCATTAAAGTGGTGGAGAAGTACTTCTTCTGGTACATCAGGGAGAAAAGGAGTTGTAAGGACCAAATCGTAGGATTAGGAGGGAAGGGGGGGAGGTTGGGAGGAAACAGGGGCAGAACAGGCAGAAGCATTAAACAAATACTTCTGCATTTACTAAAGAGAAATGGGGGACTATACCCAAGGGGGGGGTGAGAGGGTAGGCACTGGGGGGAGGAGGTGACAGACAGGGAAATCCCAGTGGGCAGGGTACTGGAGGGCCTGAGGGCACTGAGGGGGGACAAGGCACCAGGACGAGATGGCATACACCCCAGGGTGCTGAAGGAGCTGGCAGAAGTCCTTGCTGTACCCTTGGCAGACCTATTCAATGCCTCCCTGGACCCAGGAAGGGTACCGCAGGACTGGAGGATGGCGCATGTGGTACCCCACCACAAGAGCAGCCCCAAGGATGAGCCAGGGAACTACAAACTAGTGAGCTTCACATCCTTCATGGTAAGCTGATAGAGACAAATCTGAAGAAGAGATTGGTTTCCCTTCTTGAGGCTAATGGCACTGCAGGACAGCAGACATCATGGGTTTGTCTCAAGCAGATTCTGTCAGACCAACCTGGTAGAGTACTATGACTGGGTAACCAGGCAATTAGACAGGAGCCATGCAGTGGATGTCCTGTACCTGGACATCAGTAAGACATTTGATTTGGTGCTGCATTATCTAAGCTGGAGGGCACAGGGGTGGGAGAGAAGATTTATTTTACTTATTTATTTATTTATTTTACTCTTTGGTAACTGGATAAGGCCCACGAGGCACAAGTTCCTGTTTTCAGGGGTGACCTGGGAGCTCTGGGCGGTTAAGTGACTTGCTCAGAGTCACACAGTATGCAAGTGGAGGTTGTGAGAATCAAACTCAGATCTGGTCTGCTGGATGTTATTAAGCTCATTCACACCTCGTTCTCTAACCTCTAGGCTATACTGCCAGCCCATATGATAGTGGGATGGGTAGTGAACTGGTTGCAAGGGAAACAGCACAGTGTGGTGGTGGGAGGGGAGCTCTCATCTCCCAGGGTGGTGACAAATGGGGTGCCACAGGGCTCTGTACTGGGGCTGGTGTTTTTTGGGATCTTCACAGCAGACATCTCAAGAGGCATCAAGAGCAAGATCAGTCTGTTTGCAGATGACATCAAGATGGGAGCAGTAGTGAACAATTTAGATGGGTGGCAGGGGTTGCAGGATGATCTGGCAAAATTGGGGGCCTGGTGAGACACTTGGCAGCTGGAGTTCAATGCCAAGAAATGTAAGGTGCTACATTTCGGTGCAAAAAACCCAAGGAGGAGCTACCTGGTAGGGGGGATTCAACTAGCCAAGACAGAAGAGGAGAAGGATCTGGGAGTGATTATAACAGGAGCAATGAACAACTCAGCTATAGGAAGGAAGCTGCAAAGGCCAACAGGATGCTGGGTTGTATTGCCAGAGGCATATCCTCGAGGATGGGGGAGGTGATCCTGCCACTATACCAGCCACTGGTTAGACCACACCTGGAGTACTGCCTGCAGTTCTGGAGACCATACCTGAAGAAGGACATTAGGTTACTGGAGGGAGTGCAGCGCAGGCCAACAAAAATGATCCATGGGTTGGGGACTTACCCTTCTAGAGCAGGCTGAGGGAGTTGCACATAGAAACATAGAAACATAGAAGTTGACGGCAGATAAAGACGTCAAGGCCCATCCAGTCTGCCCATTTCTTTTTCTTCCTTATGAATGTGCCATCGGACTATACTCTGTCAGTGGCCTATCTATTCATACTCATCTGTATTGCTCCCTTATCCAATCCCATGCCTGTTTGAAGCCCTGCACTGTATTCATATCCACCACTTCCTGAAGTAGGCCATTCCATGCATCCACCGCTCTTTCTGTGAAAAAGAACATCCTCACATTACCCCTTAATCAGCCTCTCTCTCTAATCTCATCCTGTGTCCTTTTGTCCTGCTATTTTTCTTATATTGAAACATGTTAGACTCTTTCACCTTGTTAATGCCCTTAAGGTGTTTGAATGTTTCAATCATATCACCTCTCTCCCGCCTTTGCTCTAGGGTATACATATTGAGCTCTGTTAATCTGTCCTCATATGTTTTCTGATGCAGTCCCTGCACCATTTTGGTTGCCCTTCTCTGGACTGCCTCAATTTGGTTAATGTCCTTGTGAAGGTGTGACCTCCAGTACTGCACGCAGTACTCCAGATGGGGCCTAACTAGTGTCTTGTAAAGAGGGATTATTACCTCCCTCTTCCTACTTGTGATACCCCTACTAATACACCCCAATATCCCTTTAGCCTTACCTACTGCTTTAGTGGTCTGCTTGGATGATTTCAGGTCATCGGTGATGATGACACCCAAGCCTCTTTCCTCCCTTGTCCAACTTCCCTCCAGCCTATAGGTGGCTTCAGGGTTTTCCTTCCCCATGTGCATAATCATGCACTTCTTTGTGTTAAACTCCAGTTGCCACTCTTCCAACCATTTTGCTACTTTATCCAGATCTCTTGTCATTCTGCCCACTCCATCTGGATCATCTAATCTGTAGCAGATCTTGGTGTCATCTGCAAACAAACAAACCTTACCCTCCAGTCCATCTGCAATGTCACTGATGAAGATATTGAAGAGGACTGGCCCCAGGACTGATCCCCGAGATACCCCACTTTTGACTTGCAGCTCTTCTGACTGTTTATCGTTTACCACCACTCTCTGTTTTCTGCCTGTCAACCAATTTGCCACCAAGTTGACCAACTTCTGACTCACCCCAAGCCTACCCAGTTTGTTAATCTATCTTCTATGTGGAACTGTATTGAAAGTTTTGCTGAAGTCAAGGTAGGCGACATCAACTGCTCCCCCTTGGTCCACCACTCTGGTTACCCAGTCAAAGAAATCTATGAGATTAGTTTGACAGGACCTTCCTTTTGTAAACCCATGCTGTCTTGGATCCTGTGCTCCTATGGATTCCAGGTGTTGCACTATCCTTTCCTTAAGGAGTGCCTCCATAATCTTGCTCACTACTGAGGTAAGACTGACTGGTCTATAGTTCCCTTCCTCCTCCCTGCTACCACTCTTGTGGAGCAGGATCACATGATCTCTACTCCAGTCTTCTGGGACCTCTCCAGTGCTCAGAGACTCACTAAACAGTTCTGCTAATGGCCAGGGTCACTGGAAAATTGCACCCACAATTTTTTTGCGGAATCTGCAATTTTCATCATTCTCAGCAAAAATTGACATGTTCTGCAATTTCTTGAAATTTTTGAGTTTTTATATTGAACTGTGTAAAAAGTATTAACATTTTTAATAAAATACTCTCAAATGTATTGACAATTTTGCATGCAGACTTGGGTTTGGCCGAAACAATGCAGTGCAAGGTAGGGCAAGGGTTTTCTGTGACACTGATTTCTTTTTAATCATTGTCTTGTTTGGTTTCAAAATCCACTGGCCAAGCATAAGTACACTTAAACACTAACATTTGTTTTGTGTTGAAGCAGTCTATCAGAAAACATTCTGTTGCCACACAGACTGAAATAAAAGATGGGAGAAAAGGTGCAAATTATCCCATTCACTTAAATGGGGTGCTAACTATGAAGCCTTTTTGTATGTGGCAGGGCAAGTTTTTCCTTGTGAGCATACATTCATTCAGACTAGTTTTGATTCAAACAGCTGAGGAGTTTTGGATGGCCCTGCTGATTTTAAACTTGAATAAGCTAGTTGCTAACAATGATCTTATTCTTAGCAACTACCCCCTAGATGCTCACATGCAAAGACTACAATAAAAACCTGACTGAAGTCTAAAAACAAACTTATAAAACACAGAATGTATCTGAACATTTATCGTTAACTAAATAAAATCATTGTAGCCAGAGTAAAACAAAGGTAAATTACAGGGTACCCTGACTACTGTATGATGCAGTAAAAATATATCAGTATTTTTTTTGAATTTTTTGGTAACTGCGTAAGGCCCACTAGGCACAAGTGCCTGTTTTCAGGTACAACCCAGGAGCACTGAGGAGGAGGTTAACGGACTTGCTCAGAATCACACAGTATGCAAGTGGAGGTTGTGGGAATCAAACCCAGGTATGCTAGATGCCGTCAGCTCATTCACAATTTCTTACTCTAACCTCTAGATTATACTGCCTGCCCCAATAACCCCCAGATTTAATGTTTAAATGAGTGATTTCAAAAATAGTGTACAGTACCTACAGTACAAATTCTAACCATTAAACACTTTAACAACATTTTACTAAAACTCAATTATTCACCACTCTACCTGCTTATTTTCTCTTGTACCAGAGTGGGTGAATAGCTGGCAGAGCACTGTAAATAGCTGTTGATTAGGCTTCATTATTCTACTGCCAGAAACAAAAAAAAATATTTCTTCTGGCTTTATTTAATATAGATTTGCTGTGGTTCACTTTATAGAATCTATTTAGCACTCATGAGTCAGATGCTTTTAAATTTTGGAAGATAGGCAATGCTTACAATAGCTGATCAGTTTAGTATTCTCTTAAGGAAAAAACTTTTCTTTATATTTTAAACATATTCAGGTGTCAGTATATTTATTTAGCAATTTATACTGACTAATAAATGCTGCAGAAAATGTTAAAAGATTTATTGTGATGCACTCATGGCCTGTAGAAGAACCCCTGCAATTTCCCGCAATTTTGGGTAACCTTTTCCATAATTTTCCAGTGGCCCTGTTAATGGCTCTGCTAGTTCCACCCTTAGCTCCTTTAGTACCCTGGGATGTATGCCATCAGGTCCCATTACCTTGTCCACTCTGAACTTATTGAGCTTTTGTAGGACCCTTTCTTTTGAGAAGGGACTAGTGCACACCTCCCTCCCCCCATGTCCATGGTGCTGAGCTGTGGGCCCCGCCCTACCTTCTCTTCAGTAAATACTAAGCAGAAGTATCTATTTAGGATAGATGCTTTTACATGGCCCTCCTCCTCACATGCCCCCTTATCCCCTTTGATCTTAGCAATACTCCCTCTGGACTTTCTCCTTTCACTAATGTATCTATAGAAAGTCTTGTCACCTTCATTTACTGTTTGTGCTAGTGTTTCCTCAGTTTGGGCCTTTGCCTGCCTTACTGCCTTCCCTGCTTCCCTTAGGGAAGTTTGGTATGCCTCCCTATCTTCATCCTGCTATGTTCCCTTATATTTCCTGAAGGCCAGCCTTTTGGCTCTGACCTTTTCTGCTACTGTTTTTGAGAATCAAAGTAGTTTCCTTCTTCTTTTGCACTTCCTTTTCTCTCCAAGACAATGGGATGTTGCTTCAAGTATTGCATCTTTTTTTTTTTTGGAAATTTAACATCTTTATTGTTTTGTAATGTAATACATCAGTAAACAAAGTATGAAATACAGAAGAAAGACTATCCAATACAAACAACAGGCAATGAATAGTCCATATAGAAGGGAAAATACATGACAGTGAAAGAATAACAAAAAACACCCTCCCCCTACCCCCCGCATAAACCCCACAGAGTGTGCTATAAAGTATAATACAGATTTTGTATGTATAGCTAGGAACTGAATACATTATGCTGACTTTGGGGAGACTATCAATTAACAGATATCAATGCAGGTATAAGGCATATAATTTATCCCATTTTTTATCGAAACCTGACAGATTATTGTGAGAGCCAGCAATCAGATGCTCAGTTCTAAAGTAGGCTGAGAGGTCATTCAGCCATTCAGTATCGGTTATAGTTAACTGGTCCAGCCAGTGTTTGAGCACTAGTTTCTTGACTACCATTGAGATTAAGGCTATATGGTATTTAAGCTCCTTAACCCAGATATTAGAATAGATTCCTAGAATACAAATCTCCACAGTAAAAAAAGATCTTCTAGGCCAAGTAAGGGATCTAAGTCTGATTGGATTAAGTGCCATAGAGGAGCAACTTTTTCACATGACCAAAGAATGTGAAGCAGGTTCCCATCAGCTTTGCCACATCTAGAACAGTCAGAAGTAGGCAGATGTCCAATTTTGGCTAGTTTTGCTGGTGTATAATATAGGTTGTGTAGTATGTGGTATTGGGTAATTCTGGGTTTGTCCTGAGTACGCATCTGTATAAGTCTAGCCAGATTCTAGGCCAATCAAAGTTTGTACCTAGCAACACAGAAGACCAGATTTTAGAGCCAGGAATAACATCTGGGTGGCCTATAGTTAGAAGAGAATTATATAAGAGGGATAAACAATGTGGTTTAAAGGTTAGGTCGTGGAAGCTGTCTAAAATAGGTTGTATTTTGGATTCTTGTGGGGAGGTACCAAATGTTTGCCCTATTAAATGTCTCAATTGAAAGATCTTGAAGGTGCAAGTAGTGGGAAGGTTATATTTGTTATTTATTTAGAGAAGGGAGAGAAGGGAATTGTGGGAATACAGGTCCGCTACTTTAGCATTCTGCAATTGAGGCAGCCAGTTGTGAGTGAGGTGTGTATTACCTATCCTGATGTTAGGGTTGAAAATAAGAGGTTGTGTAAAGTCTTGACATGGGGAGAGTTTCTTGGAGGAGCAGAATTGGTAGAAGACTCTAAGGGATGTCCCAATTACAGATTGACATATTGAGTCCGGTAGCCTGTTTGTAGGAATATAAAAGATAACTGGGGAGAGGAGATGATGTTGTAGGAGCATCTGTGATTCCAGTTGTATCCAGAAGGGAATATAATCACTCAAGAGGTTAGTATTCCATCTACCAATCTCGGAGAAATGGCTCGCGCAGTAGTAAAGGAAAAAATTAGGGAGGCGGAGACCGCCTGATGGTCTGGGGAGGCTCAATTTGAGATATGATTTCCTGGGTTGTTTATGTAGCCATATGAAGTCAGGAATGAGAGAGTGGACCTTCTGAAATACAGTGAGGGGGAGCTAGATGTTCAGCATATTCAAAGGGTAAAAAAGCCAAGGGAGAACGTTCATTTTGATTATGTTAATATGTCCCCAGAGAGTCAGTGAAAGAGCCTCCCATCTATGAAGATCTGACTGAAGAGTTGCCACTTGATCATCCAGGTTTGGTTTCCTGGTGAGAGACTGATCTGTGGTTAGGTGTATTCCCAGGTATTTAAGTGAATGAGGGGACCATTTAATATCAAGATTGTTGAAATCCACTTTATGAGTGAGATGATTGAGGGGGAAAAATTTCAGTTTTGTTTGGGTTAAGTTTATAGTTAGAGAGAGAGAGCTGTATTGGGATACTACTTCCAGTACATGCTTGAGAGAAGAATCAGGGTTCTCTAAATGAAGGAGAATATCATCCACATAGGCAGAGAGGGTAAGAGTGTGGTTTAAGTTGGAGATTCCTTTTATTTGTGGGGACTGTTTAATGTGGCGCAGAAGAGGCTTCAGGTAGAGATTGAATAAGAAAAGTGAGAGGGGCAGCCCTGTCTTGCACCACAGTAAAGGGAAAACTTTGAGGAAAAAACTCCGTTACAGTATATTTTTGCTATGGGGGATGAATATACAGCTTGGATCCATTGAAAGAATAAGGGGGGGAAGCCATTTTGCCCAAAGTTAACCAGAGAAATACCCAGTCTACTCTGTCAAAGGCTTTCTCAGTGTCCATCGAGATTAGGGCCATGGGGAATTGGGATAGATGGGCTGCCTGGAAAATATGGGTAATTTTCCTAAGCTGAGCTGCTGAAGACCTACCTGGGACAAAACCTACTTGTTCCTGGCTGAGAAGCTGGGACCATACCCTATGTACATGATTAGTAAGTAGTTTTGTCAAGATTTTAATATCACAGTTTAAGAGGAAGATCGGTCAGTAGCTTCCAGGGAGCAGGTGAGGTTTATCACCTTTCAAGAGAAGAATTATTGATGCCTCTAATAAAGTGGGGTCTAAAGGTTTAGCTTCTAATATATACTGGTATAATTTAAGCAGCAGATGTGCCAGCTCTTTGACAAAAGTTTTATAGAAGATGGTGGGAAAACCATCAGGGCCTGGAGCTTTATCTAGAGTTAAATCCTGAATAACCTCCACTATCTCTTCCAGGGTAATAGGTTCCACCAAAGAGATCTGGGTTTGTTCCGACAGGGAGGAAAGAACAAGAGAGTCTAGGTACTGCTCTATATTTTGAAAAGATGTCTCTGAGGGTTCCCCCGTAGAGATACCAATAGAGATTCTCAAAGGTAAAAGCTAGGATCTGTTTTTATCATACCATCTGGGGCCTGTATGGAGGGTATGAGTCTTGAGCTTTCTAGTTTTCATAACCAGAGAGCTAGAAGTTTCCTGGCCTTTTCCACTTGGTCTATATATGTAGAGTTAGTTTCCAAAATTGCATACTCTGCACTTTCTCTTAAAATGTCAGTGTATTTATTCCTAAGATCTAGAAGCTCTGATGCTGAAACAGGAGTAGTTGAAGATGCTAGGGATAGCTCTGCCATTCTAATTTGATCTAGTAGAGATAAGCCTTCTTTTTCTCTGTTTCTTTCTTCTAGATGCTATTTTAATAAGTTTGCAATGAATATAGCATTTGAGTGTACACCAGACACGGTCCTCCCTTTGAATTGAACCAATGTTTGTACCTGTGAAAGTTTGAATAGAAGACTGAATTCTAGAGATAGTGTTTTTATCCTTTAATAATTGTGTGTTCAGCTTCCACAACCTATCTCTGGAACTAGTAGGGGAGGGAGTAAGGTCTATCCAGACCAGTGAATGATCTGATAATACTGTTGCTTCAATGTTGGTTTGGCACAGACCGGGTAAGAAAGGAATACTATTAAGGATATAGTCCAATCTAGACCATGATTTATGGATGTTAGAGTAAAAGGTGAATAGCTGGTGAGATGGATTAAGTAAACACCATGGACCACAGAGTCCTAGCATGCCTATAAAATGATTTAGTGCTCTCTGGGATGCAGAGGTAAATTTTAAGGGTCAGTGTGTCCTATCTAGGTCTTGGTTGGGGGGAACATTCCAGTCCCCCCCAATATCAAGGAAATGGGGAGGAGTGGAACAATTTTACTGGCAAGCTCCATAAAAAATGAGGGTTCTCCACCCGGTGGGCCATATATGGAGCCTAGTAACACTACAGCCCCCATAAGGATGCCTTTAACAAGAAAGTATCTGCCATTAGGATCTATTACTGTGGAATCTGTTTGAAAGGAAATTGTGTTCTTAATTAGAATAACTACCCCTTTACTTGATGAGGGGTCTCCCGCTGCAAAAAATTGTGAGAACCCAAGTCTCTGTAGCCAAATGACATCTCTTGCCAACAGGTGAGTTTCTTGTAGCAGAATAATATCTGCATTGAGCAGGGTACAGTGCTTAAGGACCTGATATCTTTTTGTAGGCTCCCAAACTCCCCTAACATTCCAGAACACTATTTTACAGTGATTGATAGCCATAACTAACAATAAACCAGTTAATCTTTCCAGAGGAGAAAATGGTAAACAACAGTAACTGAGATTGAGATACACTCCAAACCTCACCCTCCCCCTCCCCACAGACCCCAGCAACCATATCCAGGTAGTGATCCTGTAGTAACATAAGCAGGCTGCTTGAAAAAAAATCCCAGAACTTGAAGCTGGTAAGGTTGCCCCCTTTTCCATCATCCCCTAAGACGTAATTTAAGTCTAGTCTGAACTTTGTGAGTACTAAAGCTGGAAATCTAACTGGTCCAGATCAAGGTATCAGTAGTACAGAGAGCAGTAGGCACTCTTCCTCCACCCTTAATGAACCCCAGCAACTATTTATACAAGCCTCCCTTGAAATAAAACCCATCAGATTAATTGTAAACAACCCCCCAAAAGTGAGATGTAAATGAAAGTTATGGAATGCTGGTTCTGTACAAGCTTAGAAGTTACTGTCTTCTTTAACCAGTGCCAACATAGGACTAATGTAAGGGATGTAAAGGAGCCACCCCCCCCACATTAGATGAGTTGTGCAGCAAACCCTGGGCTTACTCGATCCAGGGCAACCCCTCCCTCTCACCACATCTTCGAATCTGGATGCCAACATTGGGGAGGCTGTAAACTCCATCTATATAAACATAATGAGGGTCAATATGATACTTGGAGACCCAGAGGAAATAAAACCTAATTGGCATATGCTCCTGCCTTCCAACAATTTACTTTTAGCATTTTGGGTTTCTGGTGGCCTTATAACCTGCCAGCCCTGTTTCCAGTTCTTTATCCCCACCAAAAAAAGAAAAAAAAAGGGAAAAACAAATAGTACTCCTGACTTCGCTACCGGCAGAGGTATAACACAGTCTGTCCAGCATGGACTTTACAATTAAAAGTCTGTGTGTCTGTGTAGGGCAAGAAGTAAAGGAAAAAATAAAAAAATCCAATAGTCTGTACTTGCAGTGAAGTAGTCCTTGAAGGTTGTCTCCTTAAAGTGAGAGGAGTGAATAGGGGGAAACAAATAAGCGAACGGACCATTTTCGGTCCTACATAATAAAGATCCACCCTCTCCTTTATGTCCCATGGAAGCAGTTCCTGCTTAGTTAACCAGCTTCTGTATAGGTCTGCCCTCTGGTTTAGAAGACAGGAATTGCAGATGAGGAAATCAGGCCCACCCAAGAAGAACAAACAAGGCCAAGTGTGGGTTCAGATCTGCAGCAGGTAGGTGAAATTCCAGTTCCCTCAGATGCTTAATGTAAAGCAGAGAAATTCTTCTCTCTCACGGGGTCATGAATAATCCTACAAAAAAAATCTCAACCCTCTTTGAACAAGTCCAGAAGTCAATTCTTCAGGTCAGCCATAGCTAGAATCAGCATGTCATAAGAGATCCAGGAGACAGCCACTGACACTTGAAGTTTAGCAGGGTATAACATTTTGAATGGGATACTTGCTGCTATGAGTTTAGTAACTGTGGGGTGAAAGGCAGAGCACTTTTGGCGTGCCTCAAAAGGTAGGTCTTGGGTGAATCGCAGCTTGGAGCCCTTCCACTTAATTGACTGAAGTTCTTAGACTTTATTTAGCACATGTTGACATTCCACATAGCTCAAATATTTTAAGATTAGAGGTCTTGGTGGGGAACTCTGCAAGGGTCGAGGTCTAAGTGATTTGTGGGCTCGTTCAGTTTGGTAGTTACCCC
This sequence comes from Neoceratodus forsteri, assembly GCA_016271365.2. Classification (NCBI taxonomy): domain Eukaryota; kingdom Metazoa; phylum Chordata; order Ceratodontiformes; family Ceratodontidae; genus Neoceratodus; species Neoceratodus forsteri. Next base: position 201,304,061 of record CM057458.1, read on the forward strand.
TGAGGGGAGACAGCTCCACAATTTTTTGTAGTCATTTCTGGACAAAAAGAAAGACATTGTGGATTTTTTCTGTTTCAGGAAGACCCATTATTAAGATGTTGTTCCTCTGGCTCCTACCTTCAAGGTCTTCTGTTTTTAGTTGCAGCTTAGTAATTTGCTGTCTGAGCTGGATTATCTCTGGATCCTCTCTGTCTCTTCATTTTTCCACAGAGGTGGTTCTAGTTTTGTCACTAACCCTTCTAGCTAGATCTGACATGTCACTTCTAATTGATTTAATTTCAGTGGATATGTCAAGCAAAGTCTCTCTAAAAGGCAGTAGCTCTTGTAAAAATCGATCCTCTGCAAGTGGAACTGAAGGGCCTGTTGCTGGATTTTTGGAGCTGGAAGCTCCCCCTTGAGGTCTGGCTTTTTAAGGCAGCTTTTTAGGTGAGGGAGAAGGTGTATGTCTGAACTGGGCCATCTTCATATCTGCATCCATCGCGGAAGAAAAACTCCCAATAGTGATGTAAAAGTTGTTGATATTGAATGCTGAAGATGTCCTCTCCTCATTGTTGTGGTTATTAGGCAGTTTCCAGTTGAAATTAAGTAGTAAAAGACAAAGATGTGATGTTAAGGATAGGAGCCCTGTATCTCTGCTGCCACTAGGCTGCCTGCATCAGGTGACCATCTGAAGTATTGCATCTTTAATGCTTGCCCACTTTACCTGTCCCCACCCGTACTTCCTGTAGGAGAGGAAAGATAGGGGAGACATGATTGAAACCTTCAACTTCATGAAGAGATTAAATAAGACAGGCAGACAGGGTCTTTTCACATTAAGGAGGGGGAGGGACACTCAAGGGCACGATCTGAGATTGGAAGGGGGAAGGTTCAGGAGGGAAATTAGGAGATACTTTTTTACAGAGAGGGTGGTGTCAGGGTGCAATGCATTGCCAGAGGAAGTGGTATTCCGAAGAACAGTAGACTGCTTCAAAAGGGGGTGGGACAGGGTAAGGGGTAAGGTCACTGGAGGGGGAGGGGCAGCTGCAGTATAAGGGTTGCTAGCTGCACAGTCAAGCAGACTTGCTTGACCATAAGGCCTTTATCTGCTGGCAATTTCCTGTGTTCGTATATTCAGTTATATTGTCAACTTTTTCAGACTTCTTCAAGAGTAAGTACTACAGACAGTCCCATTTTGCCCTTATCATCATCCAACACTCCTAATGTTGGGCATCTGAAGACTTTAACTGCTAGAAGACAGCTCAATAACAGCATACTCATCCAGAAGCAATTGCTAAAACAAAACTCATTTTGGAGATGATAGTACTGGACTTACAGCCTTACAAAATGGTGGATCATGTAGTATTCAAAAGGCTTTTCAATCACCCATCACCATGATACAATATTCCATATAGGAAATATTTCTCTACTGTTGCCATACCTCAGATGTACAGTATGAGTAAGTAAGTGCTAAACTAAAAAATGCTTTAAAATATGCAGATGCTGGGGTTGTCCATCTGATTACTGACATATGGACAAGCTGCCGGCTAGAACCATTTATGTCACTGACTGCACATTGGGAATCATTTACTCCCAGTAGTGACACAGACAGTTCCCCTCTAAAACTGGCTTCCCTTCACATCTAGTATATCCGGTAGGATCATACAGTTGCTGTTCATCCTGGATGAACTCAATAGAGAGAGATACAGTACTGGCTTACATCACAAGGTCTTTCTGTAGGTTTTATTGTGACTGACAATGATTCAAACATAAAGAAAGCATTGTCTGATGGAGCTTTGTCCACATTCAGTGATTTTCACACTGCCATAATTTGATTATGCATACCTTTATGGAAGAGGAGAGAGATATAAAGGCTCTCACATATGTGGCAAAAAGAATATGCACACATTTCTACCACTCCTACAAAGCACACTGACTTCGGGCCATACAAGAAGAACACAGACTGCCTCCTAATACACTTGTCCAGGATGTTGCAACAAGGTGAAACTCTTACCTTTTACATGTTCCAATGATTGCTACAGCAAAAAATGTCTGTAAGACAGTCTACACTAGAGAACAGCATATGGGATGCTGATGTGTACATTAATCCTCAGCACTGGGCTGTTTTAGAACTTCTCATCAAGATTCTGCAACCCTTTAAGGAGATTACTAGGGAAGTGAGTTCTAACGGTGCCACACTCAGCTAAATAATCCCATTGATCACGATTCTTAGATTTCAGCTGAATGGAGTCAGAGATGACTTGGAAGATACAAGAAACCAGTTTCAAATGGGAGAGCCTAGTGCAATAGAAAGGGACTTGCCACCCAGAATAAAAAAGACATAGTACACTGAATGATTAAAACAGTAAGAGATGATGAGAAACTCTGTGAAATGCTGGCTGCAGAACATTATATTATATCGACAGTACTAAACCCACGGTTCAAGGTGAAACACCTCTCACAGCATGACCCAAATGTGTTTCAAAACTGCAGAGAGAAAATCATTCAAGAAGTAGATTTGATTTTGAAAACAACCATGACAACAGATGCAGCCCCTCATTTATTCCTCCTGCACCTTCACATCCCTATCTTCTCAGTCAGGCTACAAAACACTGTCAGCTGTTGCCATTTATTCTACATCCAGCAGTCATCTTTGGAGTCACTTGGATGCTGTTATCCTTGAAAAATCAGCCCTTCCTTCTCCATATGTCACTGCTTCTGCCCAGGCCATGGTTGACTGCTATTCAGCAGAAAAAGGTATCGAATGGAATGAAGATCCCATAAAATACTGATATAGCAAGGAACCTGTATGGCCTGCACTTGTGCAGGTAGCTTTGAAGTACATGGTCTGTCCCCCAACCAGTGAATTTACTGAGTGACTCTTTATCTGCGCAGGAAATGTGAAAATGGATACACAGCCTAGGCTACTACCAGAAAACATAGATAAGTTAACATTCTTATAAATAAACCTTCCATTGACTGGTTACACGTATGACCCAGAGGCAGCAAATACATTTCACATTGACCTCAAAGATGTCTATTTGGAAGACTAGAAAGATCACATTTTTTTTCAGAAATAGAAGTCAGTACTCTAGTAAGTCCTGATGTGGCCTACACAATTTTTGAATCTGATAGCACAATATTTTCAGCTTGTCCTCACAGACTTGGCTAATTTATGGATTGCCTGAACCTGATGCCACACTTTTCCCAGCATGTCCTAATGGACTTGTTTAATTTTTGAACCACCTAAAGTTGAGACTGATGGCACAGTGTTTTCAGCATGTCCTCCTCTCAAATTTGGCTAATTTTTGAATTGCCTGAACCTGATGGCACACTTTTTGCAGCATGTACTAAGGGACTTATCTAATTTTTGGATTGCCTGAATGTAGATCTCTGGACTTCTAAGGTTGTGCAGTTATTTTTTTGGTAGGGGGTCCCCTAAATGTGTTATCAATTTAGGTGGTTAGGTGGTGGGGACCCCATGCCATAGAAAATAACTGCATGACTCTCAGTGGAGCAGAGAATGAAGTAGTGCAACAATGACAAACTGATAAGTCCATTTATACTACTAAATGAAAATAGGATTCCCCCTCTGAGGTCAGACAGGTCAGTTTACAGTTACAACACTAGTACTGAGCAGGGAACAGACATATGTTAACTGTATGACTGCCATATTCAAATGACCAGCACATCAGTGCTATAAACTGACAGTTTTCACTTCCTGAAATGCTGTTTACAATTATATGTGTGTGTCACTGATCTCAATGTCGTTTTATGCATTTATATAGTAGATTTGCAGTTTTCACCACATTTTACAAAAGGTTCTGATTCGAATCAGAACTAATCAGAACTTATCAGGACTTTGGCCTGGATCCTAATCCTGATAATAAGGGTCAAGACCTTTTTGGGTCTGCCAATCCCCATTGTGTTTCCTTGGTAATAACTGGACCATGGGTTAATAAACACCTTGGCCTTCAGCATCGGTGTTTATTGGCCCCCTGGTCTGGTTATCACCTCATAAACCCAACACACTATGGACCACAGAGATTTGTAAAATAACATGGATGCATTGTGACAACAGTGTAAGTTCTTAAGAAGGACATTAACTACATCATACAGTTCTAATAGTATACTATATGTTTATATGGGTTCCACCCTTGGAATGCGCCCACAAAAGTACCACTGTCAGTGAGACTGCCAGCAAAAAGGCGACCACAAGCCGAATGCAGCAACAACAGTGCACAGGGGAGATAGGGCACCCACCAATGGCAGCGCTGGCAAAGAGTGCACACAATTGAACCCCCTAGAACTCCCCACTGAACAGCATTAGGGCTACCAGAAGGGTGGCAAGAAGGGACAGCACCACGGGCAAGAGTGCACCCACCAATGTGCCCCTGTGGACACAATGCTTGAGGAAACAGGGTGCAAAGTAAAGGTGAACATGGCAGCCACACTGGGCAACCATCCTGTGCCACAGTGTAAAAGGCCACCCAACTCCCAAGACTACCTACAGTGCCCCCCCCCACCGGAGCCCACATGGACAACAGCCATGCTGCCAGTGCAAGGACATGCCCCTACCCCATGCGGACATGGACCATGCAGTAACACAGTGCTCACCCAGCCAATGAGGGGTGGCTTCATCGACATGTTGCCCATTGGAATGCCACTGGGTGGTAGGGCAGGTGCACCACAGATGTCGCAGCAGTGTCAGCTTTTCCTGCAACACATAGGGTACCATGTTTACTCAGCACTGTGAATGCGGGTTTGCTCTTTCTGTTTTCACCACTTTGCTGGTGGTGAAATGCCGGTGCCATAATGATGGTGCCCTGATCACCTGGACCATTTTATAGATAGATAGATAGATAGATAGATAGATAGATAGATAGATAGATAGATAGATAGATATTTTATTTATATAGCACCCATCTCCAAAAACTCTGGGTGCTGCACAATATAACACATATAACATACACTTAGAAATACAATAATACAAATTTAAAACCAAACAACAACAATATACAGAATACAACTGGGAGCAGCAGCTTAACTAAGCATCATAAAATATACTATTATTATAAAACCCCTTCAATTGAAAGCTTGATTAAATAAATATGATTTTAGGCCCTTCTTAAAGGCTTCCACTGAGGGATCCTCCCTAAGATAGCCAGGCAAGGAGTTCCACAGGGTAGGCGCAGCCACTGCAAACCCTCGATCACCCGAATGCCGCAGCCTAACCCTGGGAACTCCAAGGAGGCCATCCCTGGCAGAACAGAGAGCCCAGGCTGGGTGATACGGCACAAGGAGCTCTTGCAGATAGACTGGGCCCCTCTTGTGCAGGGACTTATAGGTCAACAGCCCTATCTTGAGGACAACCCTCCACTGAACTGGCAGCCAGTGTAGTTCGCAGACAGCCGGGGTGATATGGTCATATCTTTTCACACCCAACAATAATCTTGCTGCCGCATTCTGCATCAGCTGCAGAATGCAGAGGTTGCCTCCAGATATTCATAGGTACTGGGCATTGTAGTAGTCTAACCTGGAAGTGACGAAAGCATGCACCAGTGTGGGCAGGTCATCAGGCCGGATCAGGGCTCAAATTTGTGCAATATTCCTGAGATGATAAAACCCGGTTCTTACCACGGCCGACACCTGCACCTCAAGTGTCAGGTCACCATCCAGGATTACTCCCAAATTCTTCACCTGCCTAAAGGGGGCTAAAGTCACACACCCCCAGCACAAGGTCATGGGGTAGTGTCAAACCCCACCTCCGCCCTGACAACCCGGCTTCACCACCAGTACCTCAGTCTTGTCTGGGTTTAGTTTAAGCCAATTCTGAGTCATCCATGTCTGTATTTCCTCAAGGCAGCTGTTAAATATAGAGTGTGACACCTGGCTGTTGGGAGTACAGGACAGGTACAGCTGTGTATCATCTGCATAGCAGTGAAAACCCAACCCGTACCACCTGATAATGTCCCCCAATGGCAGCATATTCACCATGAATAACAGAGGTGACAAGACTGACCCTTGCAGAACAGCACAGCACAGAGGCTTCTGATTTGATGAAAAAATTACCATGGTCACACTCTGCACGCTGTCTGTCAGGTATGACCTAAACCAGTTTATGACGTTTCCAAACAGGCCACACCAAAACCACAGTCGGTCAAGTAACACCTCATGGTCCACAGTGTTATGTATAGTTACTCTGTCTTTTGTAGTTATAAGAGTGCATTTTTGAGTTCTTTTGATGAGGGAACAGCAAAATGAATCTGAGCAGTTCTGGCACAGAAAGGACTTGAGAAGAATGTCTTATAACTTCAAGAGGCACTGGAACTGTACATATAAACATATTTCAAAGCATGAAAAATATTTTTATTAAACAAGTGGAGCTGGATTTAAAATTAAAATGTTTTCTTTGTGCAAAGTTAGAGAAAACCCTGTATGGGAAGTGGACTATGTCAACTGAACATAAACTATCTGCTTAAGACACACTGTTGTGGTTGCAAGAGTACCTGGAATGTTTGGATATAAACAAGCCTGACTGGCTAAGTAGAATGTCATGATTTATAATCACCATCAGAGTGTAAACCAGAAAGAAAAACTATTGCAGTTATTGAAAGGCCTGTAAAGGTGGAATAATAACATAATGAAACCAGTATTTGAAACTCAGCTACTATAGAAAACAATGGCTTGCAAACTCAAGGCAGTTTTCATTTGCACAGCTTCTCAGTAATAGCCTTCTACCCTATCTCTGGGCTCCTTGAATCTCCCTGTGCATCTTCTTATCCCCCTGCCTCTACAGGACTGGAAAGTGCTTTGGGAGACAGTTTGCATAACGACATTAGATAAAACCCAGTTCCTTCCCTTACCTTCACTGGTATAGCTGTTCCAAGGCAGACACACTCCATCACCATGTCAAGGCTGAAGTACAAGAGGAAGAACATAAATATTGGAAATAATAACTGTTATCAGACACTGTAGTTGCTTCTTTGGATAAACTGCCAAAGTAAAAAAAAGATAATATAGCTGGAGAGTGAAGCTCACTGATTTATTTGTGTGCTAACATTAGTCAGAAACACAGGCATTAAACACATTTATTCACAAAATATTGCTGGGCTTGAATGAATGATGAAGGAATAAATTCTGCAAAGTATAATAACTTCCCTGTTGCATTCCTGATAAGATGGATAAAGACCCTTGGAAGCACAAAACAAAGGTGTGACAGTATTATGGTAATAGAAAGGCTCTGCCCTCCTGCTGCACAGCAGGGACTTTATCCAGTTTGAATATGGAGCTTTGCCCTCTCATCTCTGGGTTAAATTATGAAAGTATTTCCAATCTCTTCTTGTAGTGCTCTTGTCAATGTTCTCTTTGTGTGGCAGTGACCAGAACAGGAGGCAGTAACTCAGCTGTGGTCTAACCTTGGCCTTGTACTGAGGGAGGATCACCTTCCTTGCTCTGGTCCATACACCCTCCCATAGTTGCATCTTTTCTACCCTCCCAAATTGATAAGCAGACAAAAATCATTTTCAAGGGACCTGCATCTACTAGATAACATAAAGAAATAGGGACTTGACCAAAATCCCATATGTTAGGAAAATCATTGTATTTATTTATTTAAAGTTGGTAACTGGGAAGGGCACACTGAACCAAGGCTCATTGGCAATGAGTCATTGCCAGGTGCAACCCAGGGGGAGGGGTACAGGGAGAAAAATACATGCAATAGTAAAGTGCAATCAGTGCAAATAGAACAGTGTACAGGCAGGTATGAGCTGCCAAGGCATACTGAACTATAGGTAACAGACATGTTACTGTGAAAATGAAGATACTGTTAATAATTGTAAACCATAGAAAAATATACAATGAACAATATACCAACAAAGAATGTAAGTGAAAAAAATAGCAGTATATACCCAGCAACTGTGAAGTGACGAGGACGTATTTGGGACATTACCCAAGCTAGGGCAGGTTAGTAGGCAGCAGGCATATAGTACGCAGCAGAGCAACAGATTATCCATGGCCAGTACAAGAGGGGGTGAAAAGGAGTTTGAGCTGGTATTTGAAAGAATGATAGGAGGGAGGCAGAGGAAGTGAGGGGGAGAGATAATTCAAAATCAATGGAAGACGGAAGGAGAGGGCGAATTAAGTCCCTGGAGTGAAGTGCAGAGGAGGTGAATGAGTTGGAACATAGGGGAGAGGAGGGGTAAGGAGGGAGCAATTGAAACATATTTAGAAAGGAAGGATGCACAGTGAAAGAGGTGGTGGAAGGCAAGAGGTGGAATAGAAAGATTAGTGTAAAGGGAGCAGTGTTAGGTTTGAGACAGAACATTAGCAGAAATGTGGCAGAAGGCATTGCACAGAGTGTCCAGACTGACAAGAGAGGATAAAGGGGCAGTGCCACAGACCATATCTGCATAGTCAAACACTGGAATCACTATCTTGGTGATTATTTTTTAGTGGACTGGAAGTGATAGAGAATCCATATTATGGTAGAGGACACCGAGTTGGGGAGTAGCTTTCTGTGGATAACATTGAGATGGGTTGAGAAGTCAAGTGTACCATGCACTCATACACACCGACATACTTGAAGTTGGAGATGACCTTTAGGGAAGTGTCATTTAGGGTGGAGAATATGGGGGGGGGGGCACTGTACAGCTTATGTCTTGTGCCAGAGGTTATTGACACAGTCTTCTCAGTATTGACCTGAAGTTGGTGGGATTGGAACCAGCACAGGATGTTATTAAAGTCACTCTGTAGCAATGTTTCCAGGGGTGGGACCAAGGCACCTGATTTACAAAGTACAGTATCATCTGCATACATGTGCATATGCAAGCTGACACAGAGGGGAGGTTCTTAATGAAGACTGACAGCAGGATTGTACCCAGAATGGAGACTTGGGGGACCCCAGACTGTATTGAGGGAGGGGGGACAAGGCATCATTAACTGGTACCAACTGGAGATGGCCAGAGATGTAGTATCTGAACCAGTTCATGGCTGGGACCGAAATACTTGCTCCTCTCAGCTTATCCAGAAGTAGCAGGTGGGCTACCGTATCAAGGGCTTTTTATAGGTCAATGAAAATGGCAGCAGCGGTGTGTTCCTGGTAAATGCCATTGAGGAAGGAGTCAGTAACATGTAGGAGAGAGGAAATGGTGGAGTGTCTTTTGCAGAAGTCAGATGAAAATGGAGAGAGGAAATTAGCAGCGTAGAGAAAGTCTGCAAATTGGAACTAGACAAGCTTCTCCTGCAGCTTGGCAAGAGTAGGAAGAAGAAAGATAGACTGAAAGTTGTCAGGAGAGGAGGGGGTCTCCAACTTTGTGGAGAGAATGGACCTTGACAAACTTCTAAGAATGGAATCAGAGCTGAGAGAGAAAGTGAGGTTAAGTAGGTGGGTGAGGAGGAGAGCGAGGCAGAGAAGAGGAGTAGTTTAGGGTCCAACCCACCCAAGCTGGAACCTTTGGAGAGGTTCAAGAAGTAAAGGTAACATAGGAACTCCAGTGGAAAGATGGGAAAGAAGTGAAAGTAAGAGTCAGGTGACAGCTGAAAGTGGGAGGACTAAGATGGGGGGATAAGCAGAAGGTTGTGAAAAAGTAGGGAGGGCTGGTGAAGAATCTATTAAAGTGAAAAGTAACCTGAAGGGAGTAGAGAATCATTCTCAAGCAGGACTACCAAGGAGGGAGGGAGGGAGGATTGAAGAGGGAATATATCACTTTCCAGAATTTAGCAGGGAACTTAGGGTTGTTCTGAAGGTTGGAGGCAACATAGTTTGACTTTGCTGCCCTGGTGACCTTGGTACAGAAATTTCTAAGTCTCTTGTAGGAAAGAAAGTCTGTAGGCCAGCCCACCAGCGCAGCAGTTGGATTTCTGCTTGTGACACCAGTGACCCAGGTTCAGGAACAGACCTGGGTTGTCAGAGGGCCAGCCGGGGGGAGAAGGATCGAGTTTCCCTAGACTGCTCTCCTTCTCCAGGGGGAGGATGGGGGTGTGTGTTTAGTGTCTAGTGACACCCAGCGGAGGCTGGGTTGCCACAAGCACACTGACGCCTGGATGTCTCAGGGGAGGGGTGGATGCTGGTCGTCATTGCACGTCCCCGCCCCTGCTTACAGGGGAAAGAAAATCTGGGTCAGGCTTGTCTTCATGATTCCCTGTCCCCAGGCCTCTCATTACCTCCGATGCCAGCTTCCCCCTGACCAGATACCAGAATTGCAGCATTAAGGGCTGGCACCACAACCCCGCCCTCTAGGGGGCAAGCCAGGGGTGACTGGGGGAAGAAAGCACAAGCTATGATCGGGGGGTGGAGGTCCCGGGGGTCCATGACCAGGGCAGACACTCCGACGGCCAGGTACCACCAAAAAGTAGTAAATAAAAAGAAAAAAGAAGATCTGTAGAGGAGTGTGAATATTTGAAATGAGAATATTTTAAATGAGACAAAGCAGTATCCCTCATTCTACAAAGATCAACGAGGTCTGCCATAATGTATGGCAAGGCCCCAATTTTTCTTCAGCACTTTGTAACCAAATTCAGCAGCAGGCCAAGTTACTATTTGCTACAGGACTTCTGTGGTGGCAGTTTGTAATTTCTGCAGTAGTTCTGCAGCAACAATGAACTGCTACATTACTGCATCAGCTCGTCATCTGGACACTGTGTCCATGGCAATGGCTATGGCAACCGGGATGGGGGGACGTGCAATACCACTAGTTTGCAAAGTAAACCCACAAGCTTTTATTAATAATATTTTTTTTAAAAAAAGCTTAACAAATAAATAATCTATCACACAAGATCGCATCCTACTGTATAATGAAATATGCAGAGGGGACATTGTGTGATAAATGATTTATCCGTACTCATGGTGTCTATGCTACTCATGAGGTTACCTGAGGTCAAACAGCAGTGTGTAGATAAATAATGTTTATACAATAGACTTCGAGAATATCACTCTCTGATTGGTCAGTTGGCACCTCTTCCCCATTGTAAATCTTCCATAGTACCAATGGGAAGAGGTGCCAGCTGTCTGTGAGCCACATCAACAAATCTCCTTTGAATCACTTCGAGCACACCAGCCCCCTATCAGGCAGAACTCGTACTTCTTGCTCTTCTCTGCCACATCCCTAAACATCAAAGTGAGCAGCTCAGTGGCTGCTACAAAAAGCATAATTCTGAGTACCACTTAACAGGACCGGTAACCTCTCTGAGAAACGTAAAACATTAAATCATTCAACACACACACAATACCCAACTAACTGCTTTTTTTTCTTGTTCTTGTTGCGTCCCTCGCTGTTCCACATTCTCTTGCTGGTGGTAGCCTCCTCCACTAGCAGCCCCACATTTGAAATCTGCCAAATCTGTCCCTCTCCTGTGGCAAATGAGGCTTATGACAGGAGAAAAAAAATGCAACAAAAAAAGAAATGTTAACATTGTTACCATGGCACTAAAGTGCAAGATGGCCAGGGAAAAGACTATAGTACATCATGGCAGTAGTGTAGGCTGCCCAGGAGGGTTCGGTCTCCTGCATGTGTGCAATACATGAACACCCTAGCAACTCAGGACTATTTTTTTCTCATGCAGTAAGAAATCCCACAAAATAATCTTAAATATGAAAATAAAAACATTTTTTGGTCCCATTATAAACACAGAAAAAGGGGGAACATTGTACGATTGCAATATACCACTCCAGGGTGTGGGTAACGCTAGAATTTACCACAGCTGGTGTGTTTTGTTGACTCAGCCTGCAGCCTCGTGATCAAACAACACACAAGGCATAGTAAATCCTAGCATAACCTACACCCTGTCGTGGTATATTGCTTAAATCACACACTACTTATCCCATATGTCTACATTAACATAGTTTTTTGTAGTTTTCACTTCTATTCCTGATTCCATCATGAATCGTATCATCATTCACGCAAAATGAAATAATTAGAATACTGGAAATAGTCCTGATGCACTGTATGGGCCCATCAGACCTTGACATGCATGGTGAGGGAAGGGTCTCCTTTGTGTGTGTGCCAGAACACTGCCCTGTACCTTCCCAGGCTGGGGCTGGTGCTGCACACCACAGTGCTTTCCCCATAGCCTCAGCCCATTCAGCTGGCTCACTGAGCTCGCACCCAAACTCAGATCACTGGCATGGGGAGGCATCAGGGGGGCCATTTCGGCTTTCAATGGAAGGGGGCAACAACTGGTCAGAGGGGCTATGGTGCTGGATCCAGGTGCTGAAAAATAAGAAAAACAACAATGGCCTGCAGTGCAGTGGGGGGGGCGACTGTCTCCCCCCTGCCCCCCCCAAAATGGCACCCCTGGGAGGCATCTTGATCCCTTCTGAGCCAATGGACATCCCTGAAAACAATATTACTTCATAATTTTTTTTTTGTGACACTTTGACACCAAAATTTCAACAGTCTTTTTAGGACCCCTCCTTACGAACATGAAAGGTGTCATTTAATAAAATACTGGACGAAACATAATTTTATGACAAAAGTGCAAAATCACATTTTGGCCAGAATGTGAAAATTAACAGATGTTATGTTCACGAGGTGGTGTAAAAATATAACTAACTTGAATATTTGGGGTCAAAATATAAAAAATTACCAAAGTTATGAGTGTGTGCAGAAAAATGACAACATACCTTCATGTTGTTAATTAATATTTTGACCCCAGATTTTCACCATAGTCTTCTTTTGATCCTACCTCATGAACTTGGTAGGTGACAATTTTTAAATCCTGGCCAAAACTGCATTTCATGCTATGAGTGTGAAAACATGTTTTGGCCAGGATTTGAAAACTGACAGCTGTCATGATCATGAGATGGTGTGAAAAAATGGCCATGCTGAAATAGTGGTGTCAAAATATATACAGTATATATATATTTTTTTGCTTTAAAAATTGCATTGGTTTATTATATGTAATATAACAATAAAAACATCTGGTTAAGAAAATGTTACATAGCTAAAAAACACCAAGAGATCATAAGGCCTCAAGTCAGACATAACAGTATATCGGGGTGAAATACATTACCCAACTGTCCACAAAGATAATTTGACAAGTGGTGTCAAAATATTGAAAATTACCAAATATATGAGTGTGCATTGAAAAATGTCAATGTGCCCTAAAAATGTAATTGTTGTTTTTTAATATCTTTACTCCCTATTTTCAACATAGCCTTTATATGACCCTACCTCATGAACCTGGTAGGTGACTGCGCAATCACCTTTTACGCCAGATTTGAATAAGTTCACCTACCTTGTTCATGAGCTGGGGTCCGAAAAAGGCCATATGAAAGATTTGGTGAAAAATATTTAAAAAAATGACAAAGTTATGTTTAAATGTTCAAAACACATTGAAAAAAACATTGTTTGCACTTACCTTGTTTCTTCAGTTCCTGGTTGATTTTGAAGAAAAAGGACACGTTCAGTGGTAGAGCCATGCTGGACCATTTCTGGGTGAGTGAGGATGTTAAGGGCAGTGGGGGGGGGCACTGCATGCTGAGTTGAGGATTGGGGTGGGGTATAGTGGGGGTTAAATAGAATGCTGCAAAACATGTAATTGGACAGTTGTCTGCATTTCAGGCTTCAAAATAAAAAAAAAAAATAAAAGGACCTAGGGTGACACTGGGGATTGGGTATGGCAGTGTCACAACATGGGGTATTATCATCAAATGTTGTGATCGAGATGGGGGGGTCTCTGCTTGGCCTCTCAACCCAAGATGGGCTTATAGTGTGTGGTGGAACATCGTTCTCCATCAAAATCCATTGCTGTCAAAATGTTGTTCTCCTACACTAGTGATGTTCGCAGTGCAGCAGAATGATTTTTTGTTCTACTGCACTGCGAACGTCACACACTGTGTCTTCGAGCAGCATTTGACAGTTAAGGCTCACTCCATAGACAGGACACATAGAGAAAGCAGCAATGTTGGTGGCAGTACTATCAAAGCCACTATCGGAATGGGATAGATTCACCCTCGATCAGGAAAACAAAAAAAACGGCAAAAAAACGAGAAATGACATGCGGCAATTTACATAGTTTCCGGAGAGACAACAATGAGCACAGGGCAATACATGATATTCCCACTACAGAGTTAAGACCGACTGTTAGCTGATTTTATCTATAAAATAAGAAGGTTAGATGGCAGTGAATAAACAGTTAAAATGTCAAGCATGAAAACATTCAGAATGTAAAGTTCTTTTATCCTTCTAGTAACCCAGTAAAAATGTTTTGAAGCAGAAACATGCTGTAGTGATTTTCTTTTTCCCCAAAAATGACGTTCCACCATACACTATAAAGAAAAGTGCATGGGGAACAGTTGACAACAGGGCTAATCTTTCACCTCGTTGGCACTATGACGACGGATTACATCTCGAGCTGCGCTCTCGAGGTAATCCATCGTCATAGTGCCAACGAGGTGAAAGAATAGCCCTGTTGTCAACTGTTCCCCATGCACTATCCTATATTTTGTTATTCAGTATTCCTGCTCAGAGCAGGTCTCAGTCCAGGAGGACTATTTTCTTTAAGTAAATTCCCCTACTCTGAATAGGGCTGAGCCCAGGACAGCAGACTGATTGTAAAGTCTTGCTGTGAATGGGGCTTAGACAAGTGGGGGGTAAAATCAAATAAAAGCAAGGGGGGTTCACCCAGGAGGAGGCAACTGCTTTTATGTATCAGGTTATAACAACACTACCAAAACAGCATCAGAGAAGACAGCGCTAGTCTGAATGTCACAACCACAGACAGCGATAGGAGATTTACAGTGCTGTGCCGTAAGCGTTCCCCCGATTGCTGTCCGTGGTGCTAGCAGAGCTCAAGGGTAGACAGATTCCAAAGGCTGGCTGAGTTGCTTCTGTGGTGTGGAGTGCTAAAGCATGGAGCAACTTAGTTAAATAATAATGGACATTACAGTTCTAATCCTGGTCTCCTCCCATTTGGGACTTTGATTTGTTTACAAGGGGCCATGGAAACAGTATTGCATGGCCCCACAAATTTCATTTTGCCCATGATTCGCTCCCCTCCTGGAGTTAGGATCCTTTAGTTTGGGAGGTGCGGGGGGCAGAGCCCCCTGTGTCGGAGGGTTTTGGGAGCAGAACCCCACAAATAAAAAAAATCTGGGGCCTTTTTTACTGCATGGTTCTTGACTGCGCTGTTCTAGTTGATGATGTTCCAACCCAGTGCCCTGCTTTTAACAAGCCTCTCCAAGTGGGTCACAGTGTCCCATTGTGTCAGTGAGTTACACAGTCTGCTGCAACATTTGCTGTTGGCCATGACTTCCATGATTAATTTTGTGGTTGGCCATGACTGCAGACCCACACGAAAACTCGGGGTCTTGTCTATGGGCTGTGGGATCCTCTCACATGAGGGTTTTTCAGGGAAGTATGTTTGTTCTACATGTGCATGAAATTAGAGTGGCTCAGGAAGAGGACCTCATCAATGTCAGTAGCAGTAAGGATAAGGGACCAGTCAGTAGAAGAAAGGTCAAGAGGAGGGAGTCCATATTTAGCAAATGAAGCAGCCTTTACCAGACAAATATAGAAGGGAAGGAGTGGAGTCAAATTTTCCTGTCGCAACAGGTCATGCTATTGTCAGTGAAGGCATTATAGATTTTGTTTTAACAGGAGAGCACTATAGTATAAAAACAAATAATATCTATATGTTTGATCATTCTTCAGTAAGTGGTTGCTGAATATAAACAAAATAATTATTTATTTAAAATTTGTTGTCTAGGAAAGACACACTAAGGTTAAAAGAAACCAAAACAAATAGTTTTGGCAGGAAGCCATTTAGGAAATGGATCTGATATAGCTGTACTGTAGATAAATGTGAGCTGTGTTTAAAAAAGTAACTTTTTACCTTCAATGCACTGATTTATTATATTGTCATCATGTTTGAAATTTGCAAACAAAGCTCAGCTCCACTTGAACCTGCAGCCATGATCGAACTGTAATGCACTCAGACATGTAATATGATGAGATCATTAGAAACATAGAATCTGTTGGCAGAAAATGACCGCTTGGCCTGTCTAGTGTGCCCAGATGTTCCCTGCATAATCTGTCTCCGCAGACCCTATCTGGTCTCCGGCAACCCTCCCATCTCCCTGCCTATATTCTAATATACCCCCACGTCCATCCCATTCATGCTTGGAGCCCCCCACTGTTTCATTTCCACCACTTCCACTGCCAGTCTGTCTCAGGTGTCCACCATACTTTCAGTTAAGAAATATTTCCTAAGTAAATAGTTATAGTACTAGTGCCACCCCAAAAAGAAGCTTAAAAGCTTGCAGTTCATTCAAATCAATTCAATTTTCTTTCTCGGTTTTCATTCCATCATTACTGTTATTGTTATTGTTGCGCTCTATTATTTTTTGTACTGTCCCCAGGATGCATCTGGAATCAAGCGATACTCTGCTCAGCATGCCTTCCTGGTAAAACTCTTAAGTAAATAAATAAATAAATATTTAGAGGTGTTCTTGGTCTCATCCTTCTGCCGAATCAAGAACAGCCTGATCATCATTGGTAAGATGACCCACTCATTGGTCAGGAAAGTACACTTTAAATTTTAACATGTCAATATGAGCTGAGATCCCACTGCTAACTCTTTTTCTTATGTGGAAACCATGCTCTGGTCCCATTTTTTATTTTAAATTTTACCATGTCAGTATGAGCTGAGGTCCCCCTGCTTTCATTCTTTTTTGTGGGGAAACCAGGCTCTGGTTTCATTTCTTGTATAGTGCGCTCTGACCCTTAAGAAGTTCACAGGTGATTGTTAGGAGACGGCCGTACCTGTCCTGTTTGAATGCAATATTAAAGGTTTAGCAAGCTCAACCCTGGCCACTACACAAATATTTTATCACATTTCTAATGCATCTTTCTTTATTTTTTCTAAACGTTTATACATGGTGCACCTGGTGTGTGGCCAAGATCAAACGCAAATAGTTATAGTACCAGGGCTCTCCCCCAAAGCTGCTTAAAAGCCTGCAGTTCATTCATATCAATTTAGTTAACTTACTTAGTTTTCATTCCATGATTTTAACATTTAGAGAGGTTATTGTTCTCATCGTTGAGCCAAACCATGGTCAGCTTGATCACCATTGGCAAGGTGACCCACTCATCTGTTAGGAAACTACTGTACACCTTAAATAACATGTCAATATGAGCTGAGGTCCCACAGATATCTCTTATTCTTATGCGGAAACCACTCTCTGGCCCCCTCTTTTCATTTAAAACTTTACCATGCCAATACAAGCTGAGGTCCCACTAATTTCTTACTTTTTTGTGTGGAAAGCATGCTCCGGCTTCATTTTGTATACAGCAGTGTGCTCTGGCACATAGGAGGTTCTCAGGTGATCACTGGGGAGCTCACCAATTAAGAGGAGGCTGCACCTTTCCTGTTTGTAATGCAGTGTTAAAAAGTTTAGCAAGTGCAATCCTGACTAATGCACAAAGATTTTATTATATTTCCATTGCATCATGCTTCAATTTTTTTTAAAGTTTACAGGGGTGCACCTGGCATGTGGTCAAAATCCAAAGTAAATAGTTATAGTACCAGTTCCACCCCCCCCCCAAAAGCTGCTTAAAAACCTGCAGTTTATTCAATCCCATTTTCTTCTTGATTTTCAGTCCATCATTTTAACATTTTGAGTTGTTCTTGGTCTCATCATTCAGCCAAATTGTGATCAGCCAGACTACTGTCAGCAGTGTGACCAACTCATTGCCCATGAAGCTGCTTTGGTGGGGGGGGGCACACTGGTACTATAACTATTTGCTTTTGATTTGGGCCACACACCAGGTACAACCCTGTAAACTTAAAAAAAATGATGCATTAGAAATGTGATAAAATCTTAATGTATTGGCCAGTGTTGAATTTGCTAAACATTTAACATTGTAAGAAATATTTCCTCAGGTATTTTCTTGAACTCCACCCCCTTCCCCCGCAGCTTCATTGCATACCCCCTGGTCCTGGTGCCCTCTCTTATTTGTGAAAAAACTTCCCTCCTGCACCCTTCTCACCCCTGTGAGGTGCCTGTCGGGATCTATTATGTCAACTTTCTCACCTTTCTTACAGGGTGTGCATGTTGAGATCCCTACGTCTCTTCTTGTAGGGATTCTTCTGTAACCCCTGCACCATTTTAGTGTTTTCCTCTTGTCTGCCTCAACCCTGTCTATGTCTTTTCTAAGGTGTGGTCTCCAAAACTGGACACAGTACTGAAAGTAGGGTCTCTCTAGTGAGCAATACAGAGGCAACACCACCTCTCCTTCTGGTGGAGATTCCCCTCCCTATGCACCCCAGCATCCCAATAGTTCTACCCACTGCTTTGTCACACTGCCCTGCCACTTTGATGTCCTCAGATATGATAGCCCCAAGGTTCCTTTCTTGTTTAATGACTGTCAGTATCCCCCCTCCACTATACTCAGTTCTTGGGCTCCTAGGCCCCAGGTACATGATTTTGTACTTTTTGGCACTGAACTCCAACTGCCATGTTTTTCACCACTCTTCGAGTTTCCCAATGTCCCTGCACATTCATTTCACCATCTCCTCAGTGGTGCCCTATTGCAAATGTCAGTATCATCTGCAGAAAGGCATGCCTCCCCTTCCAGTTCTTGTGCAATAGCACTTATGAAGGCATTGAAGAGGACCAGTCCCAGTACTGAGCCCTGTGGCATCCTGTTGGTCACTCTTTCATCATTAGAGTGAATGCCATTAACCACCACCCCCTGTCTCCTATTCATTAACCAGTTTCTAACCCAATTGACCACTTTGGATCCCACCAGTAGGCTGCTTAATTTCTTTACCAGATTTCTGTGCAGCACAGTGTTGAAGGCCTTGCTGAAGCTCATATAGGCAGTGTCCACTGCCCTCCCCGATCTAGTTCCCTGGTCACCCAGTTAATGAAATGTATCAGATTCCTTGGCATGACCTTCCTCCATGAAACTATGCTGCTTGTGGTTCTGCAGTCATTAAAAAGAGAGTGCTCCATGCCAAACACTAAATACTTATGGTGCCTTATTTCTAAGGCTAATGAATGCCCCTGTATGTTGCTTTTACCATATGTATTGATACTTAACATTTTCATTATACATCTTAGCAGTGTCAGTGGCTCAGTAGGTAGCACACTCGCCTCTGAGGCTGGGAGATCTGAGGGCTGTGGGTTCAGTTTTCACATCTGGTACTTGGGTTAATATCCCAGTACTGACACTGTAGTGCAGCATGAGAGGGGTGCTGCACTTCTGAGGTGCCGTCTTTCGGATGAGACGTTAAACCGAGGTCCCATCTGCCTGGATTGGTGGTAGTTCAGGTGGATGTTAAAGATCCCATGGCACTTATCGAAAAAGAGTAGGGGTATGTTTATTTAAAAGCAAAGCAAATATACAACATTTCAATACAGAAAAACAATTACATCAAAATTAAAAAATTTTCAAATGTGAAACTCAAAATCCATCTTGTATCCTGAGGGAAGAAAACAAAATTTTAGAAAAGAAAAACACTTTATATGTAACCAAAGGTAATTCAAAAAAAATTCCAATATCCTTCCCACATATTCTTTTTGAGAATTTTCCTTTCTCCTTCTTTAAGACGATCAATGTGGGCTAATACTTTCATGAATAAATCCTCAGGAGTAAGATAACGTTGTTGAAATAGAAACCAACATCTGGTCTGCCATACCCAATACAATATTATGATTGCTACAATATTCAAGGTACTATAATTACATTTCGACCAAGAGACTGGGAATAAACCAAAAAATAGAGCTCTCTGATCCCACTGACACCAAACTTTATTCCAAAAATGACGGCGCCACAAAAACCAAAAACGTAAAATAAAGGGACAAGAAAAATATAAATGAGACATAGTTTCTGTAAGATCTGTACAAGAATCCCGAAAACAATACCTATCCAATACTTGTTTATGCTTCTGATTACCACGTACATTAATTTTACCATGTGCTCCTAACCAAGCAATATCCCACATCGCCACAGGAATAGGAGAATCAATAAGACGATTTCCAATCTGTTTCTTTTCTATTGGTATAAACCCTGGAAAGACTTCCTCCAAAAAATGGGACTCTACTATTACTGCATACAATTGTTTCCGAGATAAATCTTTAATCATATGTACCGAAATATGCCATGTTTTTAGCATATCAAACACTATTACCCAATCTGTGGCTAAAACATATTTCCTTTTATTTTTATGGAGAAATTCCCCTATACTCCATTCCTGAAAAATCCCATTAAGTGATATACGTACCAAGGGAACCCAAAGCTGAAAAGAATCCATAACCAAAGGTTTCAAATTGGTTGAAAAGAAAAGTGAATAAAAGAACACTATTGGGTGAATCATAGAGACCCCTCCCTGCCAGTAGTTTTGCAACAAAACATTACGTTTAATTGGATTGAGGTGACTTCCCCACAAAAACAAGAAAAGAAAAGGCTTAAGAGAGGCACAAAAAAGCATCTGGGTAATGGAAAAATATGTGCTACATGTAAAAACAAAGGCAATAAACATGTTTTGATCAGAAAAATATGTTTCTTTTTACCCAAAAACCACTTATGCCACTTACTTACTTTTTCCCTACCCTTATTCAAACATATCTCCCAATTATACTTAGCCATATCCGGAACTCCAAAATAAATACCTAATAATTTATGCGGAGAATCCACTAACCTAATACCCCCAATAGAGGAAATACCCTCCAAAGATGAAGCCAAATTTAAACACACACTCTTTTGTAAATTTAAACTGGAACCGATAACTGATAAAAAAAAACGGTAGTACCTTACATAATAAACGACCCACCGAGGCAGTCGGTACCAAGACACATAAATCAACCGCATAACAGATTACTTTTTGAATACTGCAATCAAAACCAGAAAGACCTAAAAGTCTAGGAGATTTGTAAAGTAACCTGATAATAGGATCCAAAGCTATAACGAACAATAAGGGGCTCAAGGGACAACCTTGCCATACTCCCCGACGAATATAACAAGGAGATCCGATCCTTCCATTAATATATGGTCTGACATAAGCTAAGGAATAACATAAAATGAGCCAATTAACGAAAGTTTGTGGAAACCCATAGGCTCTGAGGGTCAACCATATAAATTCTTGAGAAATTCCATCAAAAGCTTTAGAAAGATCAAAATTAAATAAATAGCCATGTAGAGCCCCCTTTTGACCTTGAGAAAACAATTCTCTTATTAAAAGTAAAGCATCTCGGATGGACCTACCAGAAACTGAGCAATACTGAACGTTGAAAGTAAAGGCGGCAAATGTTTTGAAATCCTATTCCCAGTAATTTGGAAAAATTTTGTAATCCAGTATTTAGTAGGGTGATCGGTCTCCAATTCTTCAAGTCATTTTGTCACCTTTTTTATAAAGAAATAACATCAACCCTTCATACATTTGATCTGTTAAACGATCTTCTTGTAGAAAGGCATTAAATACAGCTAATAACTGATTTGGCATAAGCTTCCATAAGGACTTATAAATTTCCGCTGATAAACCATCTGAGCCAGGAGCCACCCTATCCCTAAGACCAAAAATAATTTCTTTCACTTCTTCGAAAGTAAAAGGTGTTACAAGCTCACGCCTTTGAAGTGTCGTTAAGGTAGGTACATCCAATGCTTGGAATAAAATTGTCATATCAGATGATTCAACAACTGGAGTTTCAAAGGTATGTTTCACAAATTTCGTAACACATTCCATAATATTTTCTTGCCCTTTAACTATATGTCTTTGATCGTCCAGCAGTTGATACATTTGTTTACCACTGAATTATTCTTTAGTAACATCAAGAGGATTAAATTGACGTTGTGTCCCAGTAGTTCGAAATTTCTGTTCGAAAATAATAGATTTTTGTCTATCATACTGCACTTTAGTTAAAGCAGTCTTAACCTCCTTTATACGGGCAGAGCAATCAGATCCATATAAATGAGATTCAGTGAATAATGCCAATAATTCAGCTCGTAAAAGACTGGAAGTATGGTGTCTGATATCAGCAAAAAATCTAGCGTAGTATTTAAAATAGGACACCATATATAGTTTAGTATCATTCCACCATTCGATCATAGAATCATAAAGGACAACTACTGTAATGCGATCCGAAATCAATTCCATAAACCCATGATAAAACTCAGGAACTGATATTAAAGACGAATTAACTCTCCAAACCCCTGGTCCCTGTGATAAAACTTCCCCTAACTGAATTTGTATCCCTATTAAATGATGATCTGAAGTAGCCATAGGTACTGTAATACCTGTTACCGCCCCAATAGTCTGCGAACAAAACCAAAAATCAATTCTAGAGGTTAATTTACCTTTCGAAAAGGTAGGTAACAGGGACTGGGCAAGTACATCAATTAAATTCATCTCTGTGATAATGTTACATAAAGCATGAGTATCACAATAAATTTTCTTATTGGGAGAGACTTCTAAACTAGTATTAAAATCTCCACCCCATAAAACAATCCGGTTTGTGAGCAAAAATGGTTTAATTAGGCGTAAAAGCTGAACCCTAGCAGCCTTTTGTTGTGGTGCATAAATATTAATAAGTCTATAAGGTAAATTATACCATAAAAGGTCCAATAATAATACTCTACCAGGTACCAAATCCACTATCTTTTGCAAAATAAAGTTAGATGAAATAAAGCAGAATCCAATGCGGAACAAAGGTCCTGTCCCAAGGACCAATTGAAGGCCCTAAACCCCAATCCCTTGAGGCTGTAGCTGCTTCCCCAGCTGTATACAATCTGACATCCTGCAACAAATAAGCTTCATAAGCCAAGCTATGTAAGGCTGAAAAAGTAGCTGTACGTTTATACTGTGAACGAATACTATTGACATTAAAACTGGCCAAGCGTATAGAAGACGTAACCAAAAGAAAAGAAAAAAACCACAGTAGAATTAACCACTTCATTTCTTTTTCTTCGATCTAACAGATTTCTTCTTTGAGGGAATCCCAGAATTATCAGCCAAGGGCAGTGGTGCTGAGGTAGCCATAGGAGGAGGAAGAAAAGGAATCCCCTAACTCGTCCTCTTCCATGGCATCACCCCAACTTTGTAAAGGTTCATATGGATTAGATACTGGGACAGAAAGTATAGACACTATTTCTGCTTGTTTAGTGGAGCGGCGTCGTCTAGCAACTGGTGGGGAGGGTTTTAAAGTTTCCCCTAACTCTACGTCTTCCCTTACTGGGAGAGATAGAGTCTGTATTAAAGCTTGGACTGAATCACTGGGGGAGGTAGATAACCCATCAAGTAATGGTGTTTCTATGGGTTCAGGGGGGTCTGGAATAGATAAATTTTCGGGAGGGTCAGGGATAATTGAATTTTCAGGAGAAATCGATAATAAATGGACCTTTTCCTTATTTTTGGTAAGATGTTCTGATCCTTGGGGGGGGGGGTTCTAGCAGTAGCGGAAGATTTAGCTGTATAGGAATCATGTTCTGTATAATCTGATGTATTATGGGCCGCCCATGGACATGCCACAAAAACATGTGAAGTTTCACCACATAGATTACAAGTAGGAGGGACCATACAAGATAACACTGAATGACCCAACATTCCACAAGATGTACATTTTAATTGGTCACAGTCAGAGCTTAAATGAGTTAATGAACCACATCTATAACATGAACGTGGTTGTCCTGGATAAAACAGTATACCACGATCCCTCCCTAAATAAAAACAATTAGGGAGATGCTGAACCCCAGCCTCAGTTATTTTAAGTTGTACATTAAATTTCCACCCTCCTGTCCAAAACCCATTATCATCAATTAAGGCATGTGGTACCCCGTTTACTGTACAACGTTGTTCTAACCAGTACAAAATATCCAAAACATTGACTCCTTCATTTCGAAAAAGAACAGTGATAACTTTAGCAGTTGGTCTGGTAATAGGAATTACCACAAAATGTTTCCAAACAGGGTCTACACGTGCAGTATAATAAGCAGACCAAAATTTATCCAATAATACAGCAGAATGAAAGGAAACTTCAAAATTGTGATCCCCAGAAGAATGAATAAAGGCATATACCTCTGAAGGTCGAATCCCTAAAGAGTCTATTATTAAAGTCTTGCCCACAAAATTTCGATCAGGGGGAAGATCCATACCCCCTTTGTAATGAATTCGTGTGACAAAATGTTTCCTCACCGGGACATCTGCAGGTTTGAAAAGAGAGGCATAGCTAGCTGGCTTTACATTTTGTACTTGAGGACGACTGTTGGCAGTATTACCCGAAGAACTAGCGTTTATGTTATTTTCTTCTATTTGTGGGCACTGACCTTTTATCATTGACGCTGATTCAGGTACCACAGCAGCAGTTTTTGGCATTGTAGCTACCACAAGTTCCGAAGTGCTCTGATGTAAAATACTTAATTCAGCCACCGGCTCAATCAAAACCGGACTCCGAGATTCGGTATCAGCAGGCGGAAATGACGCGCCATTTCGGTCCGTCTCTGAAACTTGTCTCTCTGCCAAAGCCTGTGCACACGAGCGTTCCCCCTGTGTTTCCGATCCTATCCCCAGTAAAGGAAATTGGGGATCCGGTATCCAAGCTTTTGGGGTCTTTATCCAACCTGCTTTTTCCAACACCACCTCCGGAGACCAGGTGGCGAGTCGGGCTGAAAAGGGGAATGAATCTTCATCTATGTCAATAGCAGGGACGCCCGCGTTTGTTTCCAGTGGGTCATCAATAACCTGCACATTACTTTTTTTTAACATGCCAGAAAAAGCTACCTGTCCGTTTTCTGGACGTTTTCTTTTTTTCTCTTCTTCTGTTGCCATAATCAGAACTACATCAGACGTTTTCCGACTTTCTGCACCTGCAGACTGGACCAACTCCTCAGCAGGTAAGATGATACTTGTATTTCCCATAGCAGCTGGAACAGATGAAGCCTCCTCGAGTGTTTCAATGAACTCCATGGGACCGTCTTCTACCACCTTTGCACTCTCTGCCGACTGAGACATACTGAACCTAGTCCAGTCGTCTCAGGGGAGGGGCCCCCTGCCATCAGAGTAGAGGAATTTCCTGGTGTCCTGGCCAAATTTCCCTCTTTCGCTCAAAATACCACCAACAGCTTAATCTGGTTCAAGGTCAGTTGGCATTCATCTGTATCCCCTTCCCCCGTGTCATGCCTGAAAATAGACAGGATTTGTCTAGTGCACTTACCCTGACAATAAAAACTAAATAAATAAAATACATGTGATAGAAATCAGTGCATTAAAGATAAAAAGTTATCCTTTTAAACACAGCATGTATTCATCTACAGATGTATGGGATCCATTTTATAAAAGGCTGCTTGCAGAAACAACCTGCTTAGGTACCCTTTAAGCTGTTTTCTGTTTGTGACCTGGGAGAGGATTGAATTATTAGAGGAAAAACAACATTATATTTACAAAATTAAAAAAGTGGTACCAATTGTGTCAGTGAATAGAAATATTACAGCAAAAAATCAGAATGAACAGTGTATAAAGGTTACATACTAGAAAGACATATATACAATGGAAAATAAATAAAATACGGTGGAATGAAATACAGTGCATAATAAACTAAATATGAAAACTAAATAGAAAAAAACTTATGAAAGCTGATTAGTAGAAAGCCAGTGTCACCCATAATATAATCCAAGCACAACCTCACAGGGTGAAATTAGTGCCCACATAATAGCCTACTTATGACTGTACATCCTATTTATGACTGTAAACACATAAATGGATCAATTTTATAATTGCAGTAAGACACCTTAGGGTGTGCATCGCTGGTATAATGTCACTATTGAGGTAGTTGAAGCTACAGTACTCAGCCTTGGGCTCATGCTGCACAGTGCACCTGAGATGTGATTTTATTACAGCAGACTCGCATCATAGCACACCTTATTACATACAAACATATGAAGAAGCCAGCAGAAGAAGGCTGTTTGGTCTATCAAGTCTGCTCCTGTTGCAAGGTCCACAGCTTGAGCTACTATCCCTGTCCCCTCTCCCCACTCTTTCTATCTCCCTACCCATGACCCTTACCCTCCCCCTGTACCTGTCCCAGCCTCTGAAAGCTGCCCACTGTCTTTAATGAGATTACCTCTTCTGGCAGCGCATTCCAAGTGTCCACCACCCTCTCTGTGAAGAAGTGCTTCCTGATCTCCCTCCTAAACCTCCCACCCTCCAGCTTAAGACTGAGCCCCCTCATGTTAAGGTTGCCACTCAGCTTAAAGAGACTCTCTTTATCAACCTTATTTATACCTTTCAAGTACTTGAAGGTCCCAATCATGTCCAATCTCTCTCTCTCTCTCTCTCTCTCTCTCTCTCTCCCGTCTTCCAGGACGTACATGTTCAGTGCCCTCAACCTCTCCTTGTATGCCTTACCCTGCTGACCAACTATCATCTTTGTAGCCCTCCTCTCGACCTTCTCCAGCAGGTTAATGTCCTTGTTGAGGTGTGGGTGCCAGTACTGAACTCCATACTCTAGATGTGGCCTTACCAGTGACCTGTACAAGAGCAGTATAACCTCCTCTCTCCTACTACTGATCCCCCTAGATATGCATCCCAGCATCTTGTTTGCCTTTGCTGCTGCTTTCTTGCACTGTGTGGAGTGTTTCAGATCACTAGTGATCATCACTCCCAGATCCTTCTCCTCCTCTGATGCAGATACTCGGACTCCACCCAGGTAGTACTCTGTCCTAAGATTCTTGGCTCCAATATGCATAACTTTGCATTTATTGGCATTGAAGCCAAGCTGCCAGATTCTGGACCACCTCCCTAGCTTTTCCAGATCTTCCTGTAGGTCCTGTATCCCTTTAGCTGTGTCCACTCTCCCACAGAGCTTGGTGTCATCCATGAACATGCACATTTTGTCCTTAATGACATCTCCAATGTCATTGATGAAGACATTGAACAACACCAGCCCCGGCACTGAGTCCTGCGGGACCCCACTGGTTACCTGTCTTGTACCAGATAACTCTTCCCCCAACAACTACCCTCTGGGTTCTATCCTTCAGCCATTTTTCCACCCATCTAGCCATCTTTTCCCCAACCCTGAGATCCACCAACTTCCTGATCAACCCTTTTGTGGGGCACAGAGTTATTGATTCAGTAGCCTTGAGTTAACTAGAGTATAGGGGCTGGTAAGTACTGAGAACTTGAACGAGGCTGTAATTGCAGTAATGGCTTATGAAGGGATGGGTAGAAAATAAGTAGCAGGTAGAGGGAATGGGACTGGGTAGGAAAACATTTATTGACGGCCTTCTAAAAGACTTAGGGCACATTACATTTCATCATGAACAAAACAATATATAAGAGATCATAAGCACCATACATTTAAAAGCATACAATATATGAAACATGCTGGCATTTTAGTGTGAAGCATCAGCATCATAAGAAGTCAAGGTGGAAATTTATGGTGAAAGGTCAAGGTAAATGGTGTCAAAGAGCCATTTCTAGGCTTCCACTGAGAAATGGCTTAGATTTGGCAACTCATGAATATTTGGTGAGAGGAAAGTTCACAAGATCAGGTCTGTGACTTAACACCCTACCCCCCACTGATTTCAATCTCAGATGAGGGAGTAACAACAGCCTCCTAATCTCCGGAATGTTGAGCTCTACCAAAGCAGTGGAGTGTCAGATATTTGAAAAGGTAGATAGTCCTCAGTCTATTCAGAGCCTTAAATGTAGCAGTAATAATCTTGTAATTGATCCTTTGTCTAACAGGCAACCAGTACAAATCGTGTAGCACCTAAGTGATATGCTCTGACCTCCTTCCAGAGCTCACACTTGCTGTAGGCATTTTATATTATAGGGGTTGACTGATAACTCTGATAAAAACATCTATCAGTACCACTAAACAGATTCCTTGTAATGACATGTAGACAGGCAACAAGGACTGCAGGTTATCAGCACTGTCATTACGTAGGTGCTGCTATCAGCCTTGTCTACACATCACTGATAACATCAATGCTGAACTACATTCAGTAGTAATGTTGCCAGTAATGTTTCAGCTGCAGTAAAGCACAAATTAAAGTACGAACTTGTAGCACAGCAACACAGAAGCACACATGAAACCCCCAAACACAGCAGAAAACTAACAAAATAACCATAGAAATACACAACCAAATGACACAATGAAGTCAACCCCCTATAATATAAAATGAATATGTGATGCTGCGCCATCTGATAGCAGTTTATATCAACACCTGTGGCAACTGAGCTTGGGGACTAAGCACTCGTGGCTCCGCTTCGCAGAGCCACTCATGATAACTCCCGAGCTCACTTGCCACTCATATTGATAAAACCACTATCCCCTTATCTGACCACAGGGCAGGCCTTTATACAGCAATAAAGGTGGGAGGCGACAAATGCTTGTACATGTGTTTTTGGATCTCCACATTTTAGATAGGCACATAACCTGGCACTGTTCCTTAATTGGTAAAAGCAGCTCCTGGACATAGCTGACATCTGCAATTCCAGAGTCAGCCTTTTGCTGTTAACTACTCCAAGTTTACTGGCTACCCTCTCTGCCATAAGCTGAATGTTATCAAATGCTGGTACCATTAGACTGCTTTTCAAAGTAAAGACCTATCAGTGCAAGCCCATCAGAAACATCAGGTGCCAAAGAATAATACAGCAAGGTATCATTCCCATGGCAGTGATACCCAATACTATGCCATCTTAGTGGTCCAACTCACTGCAAGCTGGCTCTATGACATTGGTTCAACAACTTTGTTGTCAACCGATGTTACAGTGATGGATTTATGTCAACCGCAATTGTGGTCGGCATAAAACCATTCACTACAGACTTTATTTTCTTCTGGGGGCTTCGCCTCTGAACCCCCCATGTGAGAGGCTCTGCCCCCCACAACCCCGTAACTAAACTAATCAACTCCGAGTCAGAGTTCATTTGGGGAGGGGGGTGCAAGATTCCTAGAAAGCAGTGCCAAGTCCCACAGTGACAGTACAGTGACCTGTCAATGTTGTCACTGTACTGTCATTCACGGTGCAGGTTTTGCTGTGCAACTGGCACACTCTGCAAGCCGATGGAATATTCTGCCTCACCTTTTCTCTATCCCTTTTGCTCCTATTTTGAGCAGTGGGGGAGAGCTGGCCTGAATACCAACAATCTTGGCAAGTCAATTGTTCACACATCTCCCAGGAAACCACTTCCTTAATCTGTAGACAGGTAGGATGTAAAAGCCTGCTCACAGTACAAAAACATTTAGCACATTTGTTTTTCTTAGCTGCAATGAGAGAAAGGAAATATTTAAACTTCTCAGACAGTCTTTCCTCCCAATGGCTACCATGATTTACCATCAGAACATGCTTGTCAGCATCCTCCTGAGATCTCTTCTAGCTGCACTCTTTCCTGTGCCCCTGTACTTTCACCTGCCAAAACATATCAGAGGACTGTAAAACTCTCTATCATGAAATAATAGTGCATGAATGTGTAGAAACCAGTGTGGCAGTTACTTCTGCCAAGGCAAAATTGTAAGCCTTAATAGCCATAGTTGACCACAAAGCAAATGCAGTAACCAGCATTGAAGTGACCAGAAGTTCCAAGATACCTTTCTGAATCCTGGTCCTGTTTATTTTAAATCTGTACTTTATTAAGAGTTATTTCCCTTTTTTTACAGGTACAAAGAACAGAAAAAAGAACAATGGCAATTATTCTCTCTTGAAAAATATAAGAATACTACAATTCAACAGAGGAGGAGATATGGAGCTCCAATACATAATTGTATAGAACAAAACAGTATAAGTCATCGGAATCATTGCATAGTGTGTCATATAATGGATTGTCTCTATTAATTAGGGCTGTGCAGGGGCTGAATATTATTTTCTGAATATCATGAACATTATGGCTCCAGAGAGTGGCTGGTCATGGAGGAGGAAGGGTTGAGCTCATCACCTTCTGGATTTATATTTGAGAATTGGGTGCTGGTGGATGGGAGAGAGTAGGTAAGGTTGAGTGCTGTGAGGGGAGGACACAAATTATTATTATTGTTATTATTTTAGCATAAAGAGCACTTTACATTAAGAAAGTTACTGGCTGTGGAGGCAGGTGGGTTGAGCTGGTCACTCAACAGGGGATTTAATAAAACATATTAAAAAAACTTCTGGATGCTGGGGGGGGTTATGCTTTTGATAGAGGGTGGGGGATGGTGGTTACAGGATTTTGTTTACCTGGTTTGGGGCTGGGAGAGGAGGAAGGGGGCTGTTTCATTTTTATTTATTTGCTTTTGGTAACTGGGTAGGTGCACTAGGCAGGACCTGCCTATTTTCAGGCACGACCCAGGAGAGAGCAAAACAAGTACAGAGATCAGATCATCAGCTATGAGGACAACATCAAACTGATATACAAAGGAGTTTCAGATACAGTTGTGCAGGTACAGTCGTAAGTATGACACTAAGCTAAGCACCAATCCATAAAACAAAACATGAATAAGAAAATAAGTGCAGTAGTCAGGAGCAAGCAACCAACAAAACAGTAAAAAGTAACATAACAGGTAGATCCAGTCAGGAGAAGACCAACAGCAAGTGTTGGCCAAGATGTGAATCAAGGTTAATTACGTGCTAGAGGGGAAGTAATGTCTGCAGGTAATGGAAGTAGGAAGGGAGAAAATTAACACATACAAGCATCAAGGCTGGTGAGGTGGGCGATCAGGGCTCATTTGAATGTGGCATGCGATTTGGTACACCTGAGGTGTAGAGGAAGGGAGTTCCAGAATTTGGGGGCATAGTGGGTAAAGGATTATTTCCCCATTTTAGTAAGGTAGGGAAGCACAGAGAGTAGGGCTGAGGCAGTAGACCAAAGCTGATGAGGTTGCACCATGGGGGAGAGTAGTCCAGCAAGGGAGGCAGGCTAGAAAGATCAAATAATGTTGTTGACCAGGCAGCCAAGGGCGAAAACATGCTTAGATGAGGGGGATAGCCATTGTAGGTCTGTGTATAAAGAGCAATGCTAGGTAAGGTGAGGGGCAGTCAGAGCGAATCTATAAATATTGTTGCATGTGACATCCCACTTTTGAAGGGTGCCCACTTGGCTTTGTTCAAAGATGGGCAGAGCATAGCAGAGCGGGTAGAAGAAGACCTTGGGCCACCGAGGCCCTAGCTGCAGGGGTGAGAGAGTGTCAAACATGGTAGTCTAGGCCCAATTTAGCATTGACAGATTTACAGATGGTATTAACATGTAGATGGAAGTCAAGGGCTGGGTCAGGTGTAACCCCATGGTATTTGAAAGATGGGGTTATGTGGACGGGGGACCTGTCGAGACAGGCAACATGTAGTGAGGCAGTAGAGTGGGAGCATTTCCTGTGAGAACTGAAAATTATGGCCTGTGTCTTGGCCACATTAAGGACCAGTCAATTGGAAGAGAGACATTTTTGGGTGAAGTGAAGGTCAAAGGAGAGGAGCGAGTTGATCTCGGGTACCGAGCTGGACGAGACATAGAGGACCAGATCATCGGCATATACCAGGGTACGACAGTGAGAGGAGATGGCAGACAGATTTTCTTTCTTTCTTTCTTTCTTTCTTTCTTTCTTTCTTTCTTTCTTTCTTTCTTTCTTTCTTTCTTTCTTTCTTTCTTTCTTCTTTTTTTTTTAAAGGCTAAATACTGAATACCTGAATACTGAATAACCAAATCTTTGACTGCCGAACTCCAAATATTCAGCTGAATATTCAGAAAATGGTATTTGCACAGCTTAATTAAAATACTGTACTAAGAAATGCTTCATGTTTCTTTGTCATCCTAAGTAAATTCCATATGGAAACCGTATAGCAGACACCCAAAATAAACATTGTTTCAATGAATTATTGTGTCTATTATTATGTACTGTATGTCATTCCATCTTGGGACATTACCACAATCAAGGAACAAACAGGGAATCTACATCTAATTGGTACAGGACCCAATGTCACTAGAAATCCTCACACTGCTGGTAATGCCCCCCCCCCCAAAAAAAACTATTGGTTAATTTTTCCATTTTGTATTGTATATGGAATTAACTGTTATGTGCCTATTGATAATTGTGGAAGCATTTTTAGTTTACCAAAGTCAGGTTATGAATGTCTTTTTCTAGCTGTCAACAGAGTTAGCAACAATCCCTTAATGCCCATGGTGGTATGGGTAAGAGAACTGATGACAGGGTCACTAAACTTCATTCTAAAAAAATGGTACCCATGGCACCCTCTATTTCCTTCCAATAATCTACTAATAAGGGACATGACCAAAACATGTGACCAAGGTTCACTCCGGGATCTACACACTCTTCCCAGAGAATCCCTCTCTAGGGACCTGTATAGTGTGGCTATAATGCTGGGGTTCTAAAATATCTCATTCTGTGTTTCCAAGAGAATCCATCCAGCCAATGGAGCCTGTGATACCATATTTCAGGATAATGTATTTTAGCCAGACTTTTAGCGTATGTTCTGTGTGAATTGCCCTATTCTATCTGTTTAGTATCGCTTCAGTATTATCAGAAAGCAATTCCAATGATAATGGTCCTGTTTTGAATCATTATGTATCATTTCAACATTTGGTTATGTCCTAATTGGAGCCCCAAGTCACAGTGCAGTGGTTTGGCAATGACACAGGGTCCACTGAGATATTTTCAAGGTCCAAACATATAACAAACACCAGGTCCAATGTGTGACTTCTCTAGTGTCTGGCCAAGGTAGTCCCATGTTTGAGACCCAGAGTTTTAGTAATCAATATATCAATCATATTGGAAAGGTTAAGAAATATAATAATAAAGGATTAAAACAAAATGGTTGAATAATGAAGTTAAAAGACATAAAGAAAAACAAACTATACAGCAAATAACTGCAAACTGAAAGTCAACCTACAAGGTTAGAATATAAAAAAATACAAAGGGAATGCAAAAATAAAATCAGTCATACACAAAAGAAACTAGAACTTTAACTTGCCAATGATGCAGACAAATATAACTGTAAACAATTTTATAATTATATAAACCATTTCAAAAAATCAGATAATAAATTAAGCACCATTAGTATTAATGGGGAAACAGTAATGGATCCAGTTAAAATAGCAAAATATTTCAATGAATGTTTTTGTTCTATATTCAAAAACAATGACACATCTGTACCATTGTATACCATCCTTACTGCTTATGAAATCAGCATACTGTATGTAAAGAAGAAATACACAATAAAATGTGAAACCTTAAAAATCCGAGTGCCTCTGGGCCTGACAAAATTTCAACCCTAATGCTGAAGATAATGGGAGATTCCACGACACTACCATTAAAGAGCAGGTACCCACTGTCAGGTACCCAGCCACCATCAAACATATATATCAGCGGACCTGCTCCGCTGTTGAGGGATATCAAGAATTCCATGTGCTTCCCTCCAGTTAAAAAGTTACAGCACCCTGAATTTGCACCCCCATAAAAACAGAGCCATGTCTGACATGCCCCAAGTAGGTTTTCCAGACCCCTTTTGCAATGTAAGAAAATGAAGACTGTGTGTGTGTTCCATAGACCTGTATTGGCGTCATTTTCAATGACTTTTAGTACTATTTAGAACTGCCATTTTGAAAAATGAAAGCAACCACTCCAGAAAACAGGGACTGTTACTCCAACGACTGCTTTGATTTTTCTACATGGCACTTTTAAATAGTACTAAAGGCCATAGACTTATCACATACATAGAGGTTAATGAAATGCACCCTCAGTATTCATTTTATGACATCACAAAAGGGGGCTGGGGGTGTGTCAGTCATGGCTCTGTTTTTATCCTGCCTGACCTCTCCAAAGTCCTTGAAAAGCTAGTTTACTCCCAAATAAAACTCCATATTGAATCATCTTCAATTCTCAAACCTGCACAATCCGTCTTCTGGCCCAACCATAGTATAATCACTGCTCTAGCCAAAGTTACCAATGAATGGGTCACAGCCATGGACTCCAAGAAAGTTACTGGTGCAGTATTCTTAGATCTCAGCAAAGTGTTTGACACTGTTGACCACAATCTATTAGTCTCAAGCCTAATAAAAGTAGGCTCCACCTCCTTTGCTGCCCAGTGGTTTACCAACTACTTATCTGGAAGGACCCAGAAAGTAAAAGCTGGTGGCCTTTGTTCTTCATTCCTCCCAGTGGCCAGGGGAGTCCCGCAAGGCTCCATATTAGGTCCCATCCTTTTCTTCCTGTACATCAATAACCTTGGCGCACATATATCCAAGTCCTATCTGCATTTCTTCGCAGACAATACAGTACAGTACACAGCAGGCCCTACTGCACACTGGCTGAAGTGAGGGATGTACTCCAAACCAACTTTGCACAACTAGAAATCCACCTAGTCAATGCTAAACTTCTCTTCAATGCCAAAAAATCCAAGGCCATGATCTTTTCCCCAAATACCACCACCATTTCCCTTACAAACACACACAAAGATTTCATCACTACCTCTTTAGGTGAACCCCTTGAAATCACCTCCAAATTCAAATATCTTGGTATGTGGCTAGACAGCAAGCTTTCCTTTCATGACCACCTTGACAATCTGGCAAGGAGGCTAAATATTAGGCTAGGTTTCTTCTTCTGCAACAAGTCCCTCTTTCCAATGGATACCAGAATTAGGCTGGTCTAGGCCACTATCCTGCCGCTACTTGACTATGGAGATCTAATCTGTTCCTCCGCAGTGGCCTCAGGACTTAGCAAGTTAGATGTCCTGCACCACTGTGCCATACGGTTCATGACAAACCTACCCTACTGAACCCACCATTGTGATTTGTACATAGCCGCTGGCTGGACATCACTCTCAACTAGATGCATGCTTCATGCTGGTATCTGGACTCTTAAGCTACTTCTGAACAAGCTCCTGAACTATCTCACAACTCTTTTCTGTATTTCCCTCAGTGCCTAGTCTCTTAGGAAAAATGACCTCCTCCTCCTTCATGTACCAAGAACTTGTACCTCATTCGGCAAGCAGGCCATATCAAGCATACTCCCAACTATCTGGAACCAGCTCCAAGGCACATTGAAGCTTCTTGGTACTGTCCCTGTCAGCCTATTGAAATGGTTGGCTGTGGCCAAAATAAAAGATATGTGCAGCTGCTTTTATTCCTAGCTCACTGCTCTACCCTTGCCAATTGCTTCCTCTTAATCACCTGGAAATTAGCTGCCTTGTTTACTCTGAACCATGCACTTTGTAACTTTTCAGTACTTGTATTTTTCTATGTCATTGTTTTATGCAACATGTTAATGCTTGCCCATATTTCTGTACTTGAATTTGTACTGTTTTTCAATTATACAATCTGTAACTGTCTGTCTGTGTCAAAGGACCTCCTTGTGAATGAGCTTGCTCAAGGGAGTTTTCCTACAATAAACTTGAAATTATAGGCATGCAAATTTGGGGTGCTATAACATTTTAACACCTCTCCACAGTGAAGCAGGTCTGCTATTATATATGTTTGAGGGGGGCTGGGTACATGACAATGGGTACCTGATCTTTAAAAATACTATTTAAATAATCAACAAATTAAGAAATAGCACCCAAAGATTGGAAGACTGCTAGCACAGCCCCAATTCATAAAAGGGAGACACACATAACATTCATAACTACTGACCAAACAGTGTAACCTCAGTTACTGGTAACATTTTGGAATCAGTAATAAAAGAGTTTAATCACAAACCACATTTTAGTAAACATTTATATCAATAAAGGTCAGCATGGCTTTAGAAACATAGAAACACAGAATCTGATGGCAGATAAGGACCGCTTGGCCCACCTAGTCAGCCCATTTTTCCTACCTGTTTTATATACCTCAGATCCTAAATGATCTGTGGCTTGCCCTCTCTTTCCTATCGCTAGAGTTCCTTTATGTCTGTGCCATGTGTTTTTGAATTCCCCCACCATTTTTATCCCTACAATCTCTGCCAGGAGGCTGTTCCATGGATCCACCACCCTTTCCACGAAAGAATGTTCTCTTATGTTACCCCTAAGTCTACCCTCCTCTATTTTCATTTCATGGTCCTTGTTCTTCAGCATCTTTTTTTTTGAAAGATTCTACCCTCTTGTACCTTATTTACATCGAGATATTTGAAAGTCTCTAACATACCCCCTCTCTCTCTCTCTTCTCCTCCAGAGAATACATATTGAGATCCTCCAATCTCCCTTCATATGACTTTTGGTGCAGCCCCTGCACCATTTTTGTCACCCTTCTCTGAACCGCTTCTACCACTTCAGTTCAGAGGAGGGCAACTAAAATGGTGCAGGGTCTGCAAGAGAAGCCGTATGAGGAGAGACTAAAGGAGCTTAATATGTATATCCTTGAGGAAAGAAGGGAGAGGGGGGACATGATAGAAACTTTTAAGTACCTCAATGGAATCAATAAAGTCCAAGAGGGTAGCATATTTCATAAAATGAGATGTGCAAGAACAAGGGGACACAGTTTGAAAATAGAGGGGGAATGGCTCTGGGGCAATGTGAGGAAGTATTTTTTTACAGAGAGGGTGGTGGATGCATGGAACAGCCTTCCTGAGGAGGTTATGGGGTCTAAAACTGTGGGAGAATTCAAGAATGCATGGGACAGACATAAGGCATTTTTTGTGGGGGGTAGGAAGAAATAGGCTGTTTGTTAAATAGGATCTGCAGCTTATCCTCTGGGTAGGGAAATGGGCAAACTAGGTGGGCCAGGTGGTCCTTGCCTGCCATCAAAGTCTATGTTTCTATGTTTCTATGTTCTACTCTGTCTATGTTCTTACAGAGATGCAGCCTCCTGAACTCAACTCAGTACTCTTGATGAGATCTCACCAATGTTCTATACCATGGCATCACCACCTCCTTCCTTCTGCGGGAGATACCCCTCCCTATGCAACCCAGCATTCCACTGGCTGTCCTCACAGTCTTCTCACATTGTTTGGTAACCTTTAGATCATCAGGTATGATTACTCCCAGGTCCCTTTCCTGTTTGGTGGACATCAGTACCTTGCACCCATCTGTACTCCTCCTCTGCATTTCTGTGCCTCAAGTGCATGATCTTGCACATCTTTGCATTGAATCTTAGCTGCCTCACCCTTGACCACTCCTCAAGCTTGCTTAGGTCCTTTCTCATTTTCCCTACCACTGCTGGAGTGTCAACCCTGTTGCAGATCTCTTTACAAAGAGACAATCATGTACTACTGATGTAGTCTGTTTTCACGGAAAAGTGACACAGTTCATAGACAACAACACACCTCACAATATCATTTTTGTTGATCTCTGTAAGGCATTTAATGCTGCACAACATTGGGCAGTGATTTAAAAGATGGTTAATATATCATTCCATCCACATATTGTTAACTATGTAAATAATTGCCTGAGAGGTAGAATCCAGCAAGCGGTAGTAATGGGCGTCTATTAAATGTGGGTGTGGTCAACAGTGGCATTTTGCAAGGCTCAGTTCTTGGCCCTATCACATTGCAACTCTATGAGAATAAATAATGGGGTTATAAACTGAAACAATAAATACGCTGATGACAGAAAGCTAGGTGGTCCCTGTAGCACCATTAAGAAGATATACACCATCTAAGATGAATATAAATAGAATATCCATCTGAGCTGTTAAGTGGGGAATGCAATTTAAAATCCCCAGAAGTAGCCTTATGTATCTAGGGAGAAAGAATAAAAAAACATAAATACTTATTATGCAATACCGAATTAAAAGAAGTGGAAAAGGAGAAAAGGTTTGGGTATTTTAATAACAAATAACGTTAAGCAAGAAAAACAATTCTCAGTGACTATTTTCAAGGCAAATAATGCATTGTGGTCCAAAAGAAAGAATAATAAAAGCTGTCAGTCTGAAGTCATCATCTTTCTATACAGAGCATATGTGAGACCACACCTTGATATGTAAATGCAATATCTCTGTGCCATTGCATATACTGTAATTTCAATGTTGACTACTGTGTAACTAATCCCAGGTCGCATTTGTCTCAGTGGGCCTACCCGGTAAACACAATTCAAGTAATTAAACAAAAATAAATTATGCTAGACAAGTATAGTGTCCTTACCCAGAAGAAAGCATTAAAAAGAGTTTAGTGAGTACAATGTAGAGCAACCAAAATTAATGTATGATCTGGAAGAAAAAAACATACAAAGAGAGGCAAGTCAATCTAAATTTAATGTCACTGACTACTAAAAAAGTGTAGGGAGATTTACTGTTTATGCATGATAATAGAAATGAGCCATACTTACTAAACAAACTTAAAATGGATTTTAAAGATTCAAATATTGTTCTGAAAGGACATTTATTACAAATAAAAGAATCAAATTTGTACACTGACATTAGAAAGTACTTCTTTAGTCAAATAATCATAAACATCTGTAATAACTTGTCCACAGAAGTAGTCATAAGTACTGTAACTCTAAAGCAGAAGATATATATATATATATATATATATATATATATATATATGTATATAAGACAAAGAACCTCTGTGTGCAAACACTGAGGCAAGGGTTACCCCAAAGGGCATTTGGCTGGGAAGCCAAGTTTCAAGGAAATACAAAATCATACATGCCCAAACAATGTATATATATATATATATATAAATAAATATTATAATAAAGAGTGCGCATTGGGGTTCTTTCCTCTCTCACCCCATCACATGTGGAAAAAGCTGAGGAATAGGAGAATGGGTGAGGTTAGGACCAATGACCCTAACGCC
This sequence comes from Neoceratodus forsteri, assembly GCA_016271365.2. Classification (NCBI taxonomy): domain Eukaryota; kingdom Metazoa; phylum Chordata; order Ceratodontiformes; family Ceratodontidae; genus Neoceratodus; species Neoceratodus forsteri. The sequence continues at coordinate 201,342,664 of CM057458.1, forward strand.
TTCATCCGTTGGGGTTGGCTGGAGGGTGCAAAGGGGTTTCAACCCTAACATCAGATCTAAAATCGAATAACATCAATTTCCTCACTTTTGTCGCTGTGGAACAGCCCTAACTGATGCATTAAATGGAGTTTTTGCCTCTAACTATATATATATATATATATATATATATATATATATCAATTGCAAAAAACTTCATTAATCACATCAGATTATTTCAAAGTGAAAATGTAGGAAATGTTGATTTCAACCCCACTCCACCTCATTTCCTGCACAGACCCACAGTCAGATGGAGCCTGTCATGGTGTCATGAACCCTAACACTCACCCCATTCCATTACAAAATTAGGTGACATGGTCACAGCATAGAAAAGTGGGGTGGTGTTAGGGTTTAGCCAAGACAGATCCTCCCCTGGGTCTGTGAGGGTGAGAATGGGTGTTAGGGTTAGAAACCTAATGCCACATTTCCCTAATTTTGTTGCTTTGACCCTAACTGATGCATTAACAAAGTCTTTTTGCAATTTATTTCCTTACTTTTTGAGATAGTATAATAGTATCCTTAGTTTTCTGTGTGAGCGCAGAGACCCTGCGCTCCCATCCCTCCATTGAGATAGTATAACAGTATTCTTATTTTTGTGGTGGGAGCACAGGATTCTTTGGAACCTGCTCTTTCATCTCTCCATTGATATAGCATAACAGTATCCTTATTTGATGATGGGAGCACAGGGTCCCTTGGACCCTGTGCTCCATCCCTCCACTGGAGCATCCGTATATGTATATAGCTATTGGGAAGCACAGGAGCTCTGGCTCCTGCATCCAGGTACAGCACAGCACTCACCAAATTGTCACCATACCCATGTTATTACCCTATCTCATGTTTCCAGCACAGAAACATTTTCAATCCCCATCAAAATGTAACTGTGCACTAGCGCAATGCCAATCCACAGTGCAGGCGCCAAAAACACATTTCGGACAGGATTTGAAAAATGACAGCTGTCATATACACTTGGGGGTGTAATGACAAGGCTATGTTGAAAATTTGGGTTTAAATATTTTAAATTTCCTAAGTTATGAGCAAGTGTAGTGAAATTATGATAAATAGTCGTAGTTCTATAATTTCTAATGATTTTGACCCCAGCTTTTAAAAATAGCCTTCCTATGACCTCACCACATGTACACAGTACAGAAAATTTTCAAATTCCTGCAAAACATAACTCTGTGCAACCACTAAACTATTCTGAGCTACTGGCATGAAAACACATTTTGGCCAGGATTTGAAAAATGTCAGCTGTGACATGGGGTACTAAGAAGACTATGTTGAAAATATGGGGTGAAAACACTGAAAATTTCCAAAGTTATGAGCGTGCATAGCAAGATTGCAATGAATGCCCATAATGCATTCATTTTTCAATGTAGCCTTCTTATAACCCCATCTCATGAACTATATTACTGACATTATGCAAATCCCACCGAAAAGGTGATTTCATCAACTGACCACAACATCACCTTTACAACAAGAGTTGCCTAATAATAGTTATATTGTTCATGAGGTGAGGTCCCCAAAAGGCCATGTTGAAAATTTGGGGCCAAAATCTCAATAAAGGGTTGTGTTATGGCCGAAAGTTGACTCCCCATTGAAATACATAGAAGCATGTTTAACTTACTTCATATTGCTGTTGCTGGTTCCAGCAGCAAGACGTGTCTTTGATCGGCAGATTGGGTCTCAAACCTGGCACCTCCTGAAGTGAGTGGTGGTCTCTGGGGATGCCATGGGGGGTGTTGGAATGAGGGTGCACAGCGGGGGGTCAGGTGGTGGATACGGGCGACATCGGTGATGGAGCTTTTTTTTTCTAAACAGCTTTAAGCCTCGCAAAACACACTGATGGATGTTTGTTTCTTTTCAGTGGGGAAGATAAATAAAACTGGGTCTGAAATTGGAGATACCAATGCCACCAATTATATCAATGGGCTTGGAGGGTGGTTGGGTACCACTAGACAACAGATAAAAAAATGGGACCTCTGTGACCCCCACAAACAAAAGTGGGTGGGGACAAAAGTAATTAAAAATACATTTTTTACAAATATTTGCATAGAAGTCACCATTGGGGGTATGCCACTATACATAATGGACTTTTCCCATTGGGGGGGTGACATCAACAAAAAATGAAAAAAAGTACAGCAGAAAGGTTTTCTTTGGTCCCTGTTTGCCACCCAATTTCCTTGTTCACCACGAATGGCGAACAAGGATTTTGGCCCTCTCGTCTGAAATTTTCATGACCAGATGGCCAGACTTCAATCTTTGTTCACCAGCCGGTCTCCTTGTTCACCACTCCTTTTATGTCTGGCAAACAAGAAAATCAATACAAGCCAGAGGAACTTTTGGCTTCAACTCCAGGATAGCACAAACACACTGTGAGCTAGTGTATGATAAAAAATACACTTTGTTAAGAAAGAGCAGTAGCACTCCCCTCACACCATGTGTCTATGTTTCATGTCACACTTGACACTTTTTCAAGACATCACAAAAGCATTATCCATCTACTTAAATAGCCCCACAGTCACACGTGACATTTAATATATTTAAAAAATCCACACATATTAAAAGTGACTAATATATACCAATAAATACCACATAACTCTATTCTTACCTAAAGAATGGTAAATATTACATACAATGCAGCTACATGTTACATAAAACAGCAAGCAGCATGGTGACTAAAATATACAAAAACAGTTTCAAGTATTCAATATTTTTAAATGCAGGAAAATAGAACCATTTCATCTTTTTTTCTCCTTTTTTTCCTTTTTCTTATTTAACATCTTCTTCTCAAATAAGGGGCCAGTTGGAAATGCCCATTTAATCTGGTAATTTCCCTGCATTCAGTTTGAACTTCCAATATGTTTCCTGACACATAAATGCATTATTTTAATCCCTCCTCTCCTCCCTACAGTCTCCTGTTCCAGTCCATAAAACTTAAAATAAAGGCCAACACCAGAATACTTAATGTGATTAGCTAATGCATTTTCTTCAGAACCTTATCTAATGTGTCTCAGATGTTTCAATTTTCTGTTCTTATATTTCCTCACTGTCTTTCCAATATAAAAACAGCCACAGTTACACTCAACCAGATATACCACTGATTCAGTTCCACAAGACATAAAAGATTGTGGGTGGAAAGTCATATCGTTGTTCGGTAATGAAGTATAATTTCCCACCTTTATGTGGTTACACACCATACAGTTACCACATTTTAAAGTTTTTGTTGGGTAACTGCTGCTGATTTTCCATGGGTTCTGTTCCACTCCAACTCTACACCAACATATCCTTCACATTTTTGGCTTTCTTGTAAGTGAACTGTGGCCCTCTCTTAATAACTTGTTCCAGTTCTAATACATGCCAATACTTTTGAATTATATTCTCTACCTCTTTCACCTGTGTGTTAAAGACAGTAATAAAATTAAGCAATAATGCATGACAGGATGTGGGTTGTGCTGGGATAACCTCATGATTTGGTGACTGGGCATGAGACCAGAGGCATCCAGCACCCCAGAAGTGACGTTATCTCAGTACAACCCACACACTGGAGTATATTATTGCTATTATACAATGGCTGTTATTTATTAATACTGTGGGGACCAAAATGAGCACATGAAGATGGCTATTAGGCAGAGAACAAGTGTTGGACATCCCTTTAATGTGTAGGGACATCTATTTTATAGTAAAAGTCGTACGGTTTTATTTTTAATTTTTTTTTTGAGGAAACACTCTGCATGTGAAAGCACTGTATCATGGGTATGCAAATAATCAATTGTCTGGTATCACTGTAGTGTGTTATACAATACCAGGCAATTAGGTATGTGCATACGCATGATACAATACATTCATCTGTGGTGTGTTTCTTCATAAAAAATAAAACTGTAAAACTGATACCATAAAAGAGATTTTCCCACACTGTAAAGAGGATGTTCTGACACTTGTTCTCTGCCTAACTATGAAATGTTTTAGCCATGACAAAAATGTTGTCTACCCCACAATATAAATACATACATTTTTTTCTATGAAACAAAGCTTGTGCTTCTGTTCTTTAATTACAACACATCACATTTTCTTGGTAAGAGAGGTTGTGGCTGGTTATTTAGTCTGCTATGCAATCATCTTTATGTTTGGACTTGATGCCGTGAGGTTATGCTCAGATAACCTCACTGTAACAAGCACACACTGACTAATCAGAGTCCAAGAAATGTTCTTGTCATTGTATAATTACTATTTTTGCCATCCATATTTTTTTCCATATTTCTTGGTATCAACAAATTTTCTTTTGGTATTCTATCAACCTTAATTTTAGCATCTTCAACAAAACTTTTGCTATAGCCCCATTCACAAAATATTTTGGTAAGTATTTCATTGTTTTTATGATATTCCTCTACAGTGCTACATTTCCTTTTGGCCCTCATATATTGGCCAAAGGGAATGCTACTGGCCACATGTTTGGGGTGGCAACTACCGGAATGAAGTATTCCATTTCTATCTGTAGGCTTATGAAATAGGTCCATTGCCAATCCTCCTTCCCTCCCCATGTTTAGATACCATTATGTCCAAAAATAATACCTGGACAGTACTTGCTGTTAGTGAAAAGTGTAGATTTTCATTAGTTAACTCCAAATATTAGATGAACATATTAAGTTCCTCCATGTCCCCTTTCCACAAAATAAATATATCATCCAGGTAACATCTGTAAAAATCCAATTTCTCAAAAAATACATTTTTCTCGGTCTTGCCTATGTACTGTTCCTCCCATTGGGCAAGGAAAATTGTGGCATAATGGGCATTGTGGCTCTATTGCCGCTCCTTTATCTGATGGTATATGTCAGATCCAAAAGAAAACATTTTTGTCATCACCATTTCAGTTAAATTCACTAAAAACTCAATAAAGTTTCCTGAGGAAGTTGTTCCCTCACATACGAACATACAAATGTGCCAGCAGAAACAGACCACTCGGTCTATCTAAGTCTGCCTGAGTGTGCAGGCAACACCCCTAGTTTGCAGCTCCCCCTACCTCCCTCCCTTTTGTTATCCCACTGCCACCACCACCCTCACTCTCCCTTATTCCCTGTCTCATGCCCTTTTGAAGCTGTTCACAGATTTACATGATACCACCCATTCTGGTACGGTGTTCCATGTTGCTACTATCCTCTCTGTGAAATAGTGTCTCCTCATTTCCTTCCTAAATCTTTCCCCCTCCATTCTTAGCCCATGCCCCCTGGTGACCCTCCCCCTCCTTAACTTAAAGACCCCATCTGCCCCATCCTTATTGATTCCCCTCAGATACTTGAATGTCTCTATCATGTTCACCCTGTACCTTCTATCCTCCAGGGTGGACATGTTGAGGTCTCCCAGCCTGCTGTCATAGTCTTTCCCCTCCATTCCACATATCATCTTTGTTGCCCTCCTCTACACCCCCTTCAGCAGCCTGATATCACAATTTAGGTGTGGCCTCCAAAACTGTGCACAATACTCTAAGTGCGGCCTTACCAGCGATCTATAGAGGGGCAAGATCACCTCACTTCACCTGGATTAAAAATCCCTCACTATGCACCCCAGCATTTTGTTCACTTTTGCAGCCACTCTCCTGCACTGGGCAGTGTTGTTCATGGTCCCCGTTATCATTACACCAAGGTCTTTCTCCTTCTCAGTGATCCCTAGCTAAACTTCCCCAGCCAGTATTCTCTCCTTGAGTTCTTCACCCCAAAGTGCATAACCTTACACTTCTTTGCATTGAAACCCAGCTGCCACCTCTCTGACCACTTCTCTAGCTTGCTTAGGTCCCCCTGCAGATGTTTCCACCCCTTCTCTCCATCCACCACTGCTCCAATTTTGGTGTCATCAGCAAACAGACTTACCTTGCTCACCACCCCAGTCCAGTGTCTGATATGAAGAGCCCAAACAATACTGGCCCAACACAGAGCCCTGTGACACCCACTCATCACCGGCCTTGGAGTTGAGAGCTCCCCTCTCACCACCACCCATTGCAGCCTCCCACTCAGTCAGCTTGTAATCCAATTAATCATTTTTGCCCCTACTCCTACACCAGTTAGCTTCCCCCCAAGCTGCCCATGACACACTGAATTGAAGGCCTTGCTGAAGTACAAGTAAAGAACATCCACCGCATGACCCTTACCCAGTTCACCTGTCACCCAGTCATAATATTGTATCAGGTTGGTTTGACAAGACTTCCCTGAAACAAACCCATGCTGCTTCACATCCTGGAGGCTATTGTCCTCCAGGTACGGCACCAGTCTTTCCTTTACTATCATTTCCATGAGTTTGCACACTATGGATGTGAGACTTACCAGACAATAATTACCCAGTTCATCCCTTGGCCTGCTCTTGTGTAATGCCCTACATGTGCCATCCTCCAGTCCAGTGGCACACATCCTGACTCCAGTGAGGTGCTGTACAGATCCACCATTGGCTCCGCCAACACCTCTACCATCTCCTTCAGCACCCTGGGGTGGACACCATCCAGCCCTGGTGCCTTGTCTACCTTCAGTGCCCTCAGTCCCTCTATTTATTTATTTATTTATTTATTTATTCAAGCGTTTAACCAGGAAGACATACTGAGCATGCAAACTGCTCGATTCCAGATGCTACTTTCGGAGGGGGAACATTGACAATAGTTGCAAACAGCATATATACAGGTGAACATACAGGTGGAAATACATAGTGTGGATTCTCTAACAATTGGATTAAGTGGCTAGGCATAGAGGTTCAAAAAACAGTAGAAAATACAATAGTTTGACAGCATGGAGCAGACAACTTGAGAAATGAGAGAACAGTAATTACAGTCATAGTTTAGTTGCAGAACTACATGCAGACAAATACTGTCATTTCACACGGAGAGCAGAATTGCCTAGGCACATGTGCAGGAAGCAGCAAAGTGAGCATGGAGCAGGGAGTTTAGGACTCTACTTGCCTCAATTCTTCCATCTGTCACCTCCTCTCCTCCTGTCCCTACCCTCCCAGCCCATGCTGGTAGCAGTCCCCAATTTTCTTCCATGAACACGGAACAAAAGTATTCATTCAGTGATTCTGCCTGCTCCTCCCCCTTTTCTGTCCACTCTCCACCCCTTTTTATCCTCACTTTTGTCTCTTTGCACTTTCTTTTCTCCCTGATGTATCTGAAGAAGTCTTTCTCTCCCCATTAATTCCCTGTGCTAATCTCAGCTCCCTCTGGGCCTTGGCTCCAAGACCATCTTCCACTTTCCTCCCTGTCCACTTCATTTCTTGTCCTCCTAAATCTCTGGTGAGCCACTTGTTTTACCCTCACCACCTTCACAACCTCACTGTTCAACCAGCATGTTTTTCTTGCTCTGCTTCTCTTACTCTGTGCCTTGGTGCAGGCTTCTGTTGCCTCTGTAACCCCCCATTTAATAATATCCCATTTCAGCTCCATGTCCATCTCATGCCTTATGCCCTCCAGTTTCTCTTTCAGTACTTCCTGCATCCTCCCAAAGTCCTCCCCCCTGAAGTTTATCACCTGAATAACTGATTTCTCTGGCTCCCCACACATCATGATATTAAACCACACCATTTGATGATCGCTGTCAGATAGTGGGTCCTCTACCTTTATTTCCCTCACTGCCTCCCCATTCGACAATACCAGATCTAAAGTGTTCTTTAGCCTAGTAGGTACAGTAACCAACTGTGTCAGGAGACCCTCCTGGATCGCATCCAGGAGCACTTGCTCCCTAGCACATAATGCATCCATTAAGGCATTAAGCCCATCACTTTGGGGATATTGATATACACAGATTGTATATCTAATATAACCAATATGTACTCAGGTTCCACAGCTATCTCCTGTATTAACTCTAAAAATTGCATTGTGTCTCTAATAAAAGATCTTGATTTCCAGGCTACATCTTTAATGAAAGTATCTATATACTGTGCTAAAGGTTCTGTGATGGAATTATTACTAGATACAGTTGGTTTGGTAGGAGGATTTAAAAAATTGTTATAAATTTTAGGCAGTCCATAAATAACTGGTCTAACAGGTGAGTCAACAGTTAGATAATCACATATTTCCTCTGAAATGACCCCCATTGTTACTGCCTTATTCAAATACACATCAATCTCCTGTTTGAATTTAAGAGTAGAGTCATAAGGCAACATCTTATAAAATTCATTATAAAATGGCTTTTCAAATCCAAACCTCTGATTGGCTAGTACATCATCTGAACCGTGTCCTTATCAGATGATATACTAGCCAACCGGGATTACTGCCCACTAAGATGCCCCATGACAACGATGAATCAGTGAGCTCTGCCAAGCATAAACAGAAATGCTGACTGCCAGAGCTCACTGAAGCAGCAGTACTGTGGGAAGTTGTCTTTTCTCATACTGCACCAGCAAGGAAACCATAATTGGTGCACCGGTGGGCCTGTGCCAGCTAAAAAAACAAACAAAAAAAAAACACAGATACATAAGCTGCCGACTTTCTACCTGCTCTTTTGTATATTATTTTCTTTCACTGTCCCCGGCATAACAGGGCACAGCATGAGATTAGAGGGAGGCCAGTTAAGGGGTAATTTGAGGAAGTTCTTTTTCACAGAAAGGGTGGTGAATGCATGGAACGGCCTACCTCAGGAAGTGGTGGATATGAATACAGTGCAGGGCTTCCAACAGGCATGGGATAGGCATAAGGGAGCAATACAGATGAGTATGAATAGATAGGCCATTGACAGAGCAAAGGCCAATGGCACATTCATAAGGTAGAAAAAGAAATGGGCAGACTAGATCGGCCTTTGCGGTCCTTATCTACCATCAACTTCTATGTTTCTATGTAACACTCTCACTCCCATCATTTCAAACAGCACCGAGGCCCGTGACTGTCACGATCTCACTCACATCGCAGGAAGCTCCAGTTCCACAAATAGTCTCAACATTTTGTTTCTTTTTTTTTACTCACTAGCCATCAGTTTTCTCATGACTCCATGTTTCAGCAGTCACTCCCACTGCTCCAGACTATATTTGGTCTCCAGACTCTATACCCCATCCCCACAGAGAGTGTATTCGGTATTCAGTCTCCGGACTCCATAACCACCCCCCCCCAGTCTTTTATCAGAAACTAGCCAGCAATAGACAAGTCCTGATCACAGCGTACAGTGCTGTACTGTCATCTCACAAAAAAAGAGACTTCATCACATCAAGTTCCCCATTAGTTACAATTTTAAAGCTGGGGAAAAAAACAACTGGAAACAGGTCCATACGGTGGCTGCAGATGGACACGCTCATTGTCAACAAAGTGGCACTCAAAACATCCAATGTGAGACAAAACTAAATGAAAATAAAAACAGACTCAAAAAATTATTTTTTGATGGTGGGAGGGTGTGGTAATAGGACAAACAGAACACCTCAACTCGGAAATGCTTTGCACAAGTAAAACTGAGTAGGCAGTCAGGTACACCTCAGATGCATACATGTTAAAATAATAATACAAAAAAAACCAAAACAGTTAAATGTATAGAGCTTGGGGGGGGGCATACATGCACTGTATAGTATTATTCTACTTTGTACCTAATGAATACCTAGGAAGACCTCTGCTGGGGACTATTTTTTTTACTATTTGACCTAGTGAAACCTCCATTTTTATGTTGCTTGCACACATGTGCAAGAAACATAGTGCCATCATCCGAGTTTTCGGAGATGTGACACCCGTCTTCCAATGTCGTCAGTGTGTTTGCAGGCACGGCCCCAGTTCCCCAATCACTGCAGCAGCTGTCAATGACAGCTGAAAATACAGTGGCATACAGTTGAAAGGGAGAGCTCCACTTCAGTGAGTAGAGCTCCCCCTCCACACACACACACGTGCGCCGCGCATGCACACTGCGTGCTCATGCGTCTTCCCCCTCCCCACACACTGTATGGCGATGGGGGTGCCCAATCCTATCGGCTCCATGCCCAAAAGCATCAGGTGCCCGCTGGGGAGCCACCCAGCGTGGCAAAATCCCATGGCTGACGGGGTGCCCAATCGCCGTCGGCTCCACCCCACCCCCAAAGCATCCAGGTGCCATGCTGGAGCCCACCCCAGCATGGCAAGAGTCTATTTTGGCCGGCAGGGGGTGCCCAATTCCCGTTAGCTGCCGCCCCAAGCATCCAGGTACTTGCGCTGAGGCCCACCCCAGTGTGACAAAATGATGTTATGGCAGACGGGGGTGCCTAATCCCCTGTCGGCTCCTGCCCCCACCAACATTCTTCCAGCTGCCATGCTGGGAGCCCACCTCAGCGTGGCAAACATCCCTCGACATCTTATGAAATAAAAATCCCTGCAAATACAAAAACTGTCCCTCGGCACTTCTCCCTGCCCCCGTTCCACAACCTGCACCCACCCACTGTGCACCCTGCCTCCCCACATCGCCCTCACCCCATACTTACCTCCGGAGCTCGGCGCAACGATCTTCGGCAGACCGGGAACACGTCTGCACTTTTCAAGGCCGACCGCGAACTGAGGAAATGCCAGTAAGCTGTATAATGGGATAGATAGGGTTTTTTCAACTTTATTGCATATCTCAGGCATTTATGGGAATTTTGGGCCCAAATTTTCAACATGGGGTTTTTGGGACCCCTCCTCATGAATTCTTGCACTGTCATGGTGTTAATTGGGCCCAAAGGGTGATTTTGCGGTCACTGTATGAAATCACCTTTCAGGACCGAGTAATGAAATGACACTGCCAGTGTTCATAAGGTGGGCTCTCAAAAAGTCTATGTTGAAAATTTGGTGAAAAAATTCCTAAAAATGACTGTTTTTCGAGCGTGCGTTGTGCAGTTCCTATGCACGCTCGTAAGTTCGCGAATTTTCAATATTTTCACTCCAGATTTTCAACATTACCATTTTACCACACCTCTTTTTGAGCAGTACAGCTGTCATTTTTCACATCTCATCCAAAATGTGTTTCCGCCCATGTAGCGCACAATGGCGCAGTCGGTGTGTGCAATCAATGTTTGGGACAGATTAAGAAAATCACAGTGACACTGTTCATGAGCAGAGGTCTTAAAATGGCTATGTTGAAAATTTGGTGAAAAAATTCCTAAAAATGACTGTTTACTGGCGTGCATTGCGCAGTTCTCACGCTGCGTTCAGTAAGTTCTCGCAATTTTCAATATTTCCTCCAGATTTTCAACATTGCCATTTTACCACACCTCCTTATGAGCAGTGCAGCTGTCATTTTTCACATCTTGCCCAAAACGTGTTTCCGCCCATGTAGCGCACAATGGCACAGTCGGTGTGCGAAATCAATGTATGGGACATATTACGAAAATCACAGTGACAGTGTTCATGAGCAGAGGTCTTAAAATGGCAATGTTGAAAATTTGGTGAAAAAATTCCTAAAAATTACTGTTTTACCAGCGTGTGTTGCACAGTTCCTATGTATGCTTGTAAGTTCGCAAATTTTTAATATTTGCACTCCAGATTTTCAACATTGCCATTTTACCACACCTCCTTATGAGCAGTACAGCTGTCATTTTTCACATGTCGCCCAAAATGTGTTTCCGTGCATGTAGCGCACAATGGCGCATTCAGTGTGTGCAATCAATGTTTAGGACAGATTAAGAAAATCACAGTGACACTGTTCATGAGCAGAGATCTTAATGGCTATGTTGAAAATTTGGTGAAAAAATCCCTTCAGGCGTTCTGCAATGTACTAATGAAGACATTGAACAGACCTGGCCCCAGGACCGATTCCTGCAGCACCCCACTGGTCGCCCCTTCTCCCTAGACTGCACACCATTTACCACCACTCTCTGCCTCCTGTCTGTTAGCCAGTTTCTAACCCAGTTTACCACCCTTTCCCCCATGCCCATCCTACCCAGCTAGTTTATCAGCCTCCTATATGGGATGGTGTCAAAGGCTTTGCTCAAATCAAGGTAAGCGTTGTCCACTGCCCCACCCTGATTCACTTCCTTTGTCACCCAGTCAAACAAATCAACCAGATTTATCTGACATGATGTCCCCACTGTGAATCCATGTTGTCTATGGTCCTGGGCTCCGATGGCATCTAGCTGCCCCACTATCCTTTCTTTAAGCAATGTCTCCATGATCTTCCCACTACTGAGGTGAGGCTGAATGGCCTATGTTCCTGCCTCCTCCCTGCTGCTGGACTTGTGTAGAGGGACCACATGCCCTCCTCCAGTTCACTCATGTTGAATGACTCAGTGAACATGGCTGCCAGAGGTACTGCTATCTCCCTTAGCAGTTCTGTTAATATCCTTGGGCTTATACCATCTGGTTCCATCGCTTTGTCCGCCTTCAATTTAGTGAGCTCCTGCAGACTCTCTTGCCTTTGAATGGACTATTGTCACCTCTTCACCCTTGGCAACTGCTGTACTGCTGTGGCCTTGCCCCTCCCACTCTTCTTTGAATACTGAACGGAAAGACACAGTGGATGTCTTGGGAGGAAGGCATGGAACTATCACTTCCAAATACCTAAACAGCACATACAGCACATACAAGCAAGCAAAATTCGGCATTGACAAATGCTTGTTGTATTTATAACTCTCTTTTGTTTTCATTTTTTTTTTTTATAATTACTTAAGTGCCCATTTTATAAGCTCAATAACACACTCCGAGGTGTGGGTTACATGCTGATAAGAGCACACCCAGGGACATAAGGCACTTGGTGCAAGCACCTCATGCCTTAGTACACCCCTGGGCATGCTCTAATCAGCACGTAACCCACACCTCATCATGTGTTATTGCTTGCATATTTGCTAGTTGTAAAGCCATCTCATTCAAATACTTATCTTTGTCCATCACTACCACAGCTCCACCCTTGTCTGCAGGCTTGATAGTGATGGTGATATTATTGTGCAGCTTTTTTATTGCCTCCCTTTCAGCCAATGTGCAATTCCAAAACTCTGGTTTTGGAGGAGTGTCCATCAAGATGCCTATGTCTCTTTCACATGACTGCAGAAAAAGACTCACAATGTTGTTCATGGTTGTGGGGATAACATTTGACTTTTTTCTTCACTTTATGTTAGCTTGTGTTACTCCTTCATGCACTGGTACTTTTCCATCATTACTCATTTCATGAATTTCATTACCCATCATGCTGTTTTGTTGTGAATTAATGTCAGTCTGAGCAAAGTGAACTTTAAGATTTAACTTTCATGTGAAAGCATGCAGGTCTACCATTGTTCAAAACAAGGAAATTGGCTGGCAAGTAAGGATTCCCAGTCTGGTCAACTCATCCTGAAATTCTCACAACCAGATGGCCAGAACAGAATCCTTGTTCACCAGCTAATTTCCATGTTCACCATCCTGATCCATCACTGGCAAGCAAGGATCCCCAGTTAGGCCATCTGTCACAGAAAATTTCAGGACAAGATGGCCAGACTGAAATATCCTTAACATATATATTCTTATTTATGTATGTATGTATGTCTTTGGTGACTGGGTAGGTGCACTGATACAGAGGACCATTTCCAGTCACAACCTAGGCTACAAGGTGGCAAAAAATAGGTACAGATACAAACAGTCAATTACAAGATAGAGTACATGCAAGGCCAACAGCTGGTGGTAAGGATGGAGACAGAGAAAAGTAATAATGCAATGACCATGTGCAGACAGGGTAGACAGGTAATGCTATATCAGTATGTACATAAGCATAGCCAAAATACAAGTGGTGCAAGACACAAGCAGTAATGGTATACAGATGCATGGTCCAATTCAAGTGAGAAAAAACAGTTGCTGTAATAAAAATTCAAATGGAAAAACAACCACAGTTTATAACATCAAAGGGGCAAGAGAGGAGGGAAGGGGCAGCGGTAGGCTTAAGGGTGGAGGCAGGAAGGAGAGAGGTGGGAAAAGGGACAGGCTAGTGGGGTAGGAGGGGGGTATAAGTGCTGTAGGGCATCAGGTGAAAGTCTGAGTGCTGTTAGAGCATAGTAGAGTTGTAGACCCTAGCATTGCTGAATGGAACAGTTAAAATTTTCAGCAGTGAGTAGCAGGTCTTCAGGTTATGTTTAAAAGCTATGTGGGGGAAGACACACAAACAGAAAGGGGATCTTGTTCCATAGGGAAGGTGTTGTGACTGAGAAAACTCGGGTTCCCATGGTGGTGGAGGCATGGGGTGCTTCTAGCGGGGGGACTGAGGATGCTCTGAGATTCCTTCTTTAAATTCAAAATGTATTGAAAAATGTTTCAACTAATTGACATTTTTAACAAAGTTGATTACAAGAAAGAAATTTGACACCAGATACATAAAAGTTTACAGGCATAGAAAATAATATTCTACCTACCTCTGTCTCCCTCCCTTGTATATATGCCTAAGTTTAAAACAAAAAAAAAACTAATACCATTTTCCCCATCCCCCTTCCTCCCTCCCCCTAGGTGCCAAGTAAAACTTACATCCTGTGTTCTCAACCATCCATTAAACCATGGGTGGGAGAGCCAGGAGCTATATATAAAATATAACAATGACAGTACTATAAAAGTTGGTTCTAAGTACTCTACAACCATGATAAAACTGTTTGATTACATTGTGTACAAGACATGTAGCATTTCCCACCTTTTCTTAAAGAGATCCATTCTGTTTGATAGACTAGCTGTCATTTTTTCCATCCTTAAATTATGCAGTAGTTCTTGCAGCCATTCTTGGTACGAAGGCAACAGGGAATCCTTCCAGTGTTTTAATATAACTTTTTTAACTGATATAGCCATTAAGGTAATATGGAAGTTCCTATTTATACCTGGAAAACCTGTAAAGTCACCTAATAGGCAAACTTCAGGCATGAAGTAATCTTGTAGGACCAACAAAGGATCTGTCTTAGTTTGGATTAATCTCCAAAGTGGGGAAATTGTTGGACATTCCCAAAACATATGAAATATTGTACATAGATCACCATTACATCTTTTAAATGAGAGTGTAGCAACTCTGCCCATCTTGAACACTTTACTAGGGGTTAAATACATATCATGTAAAATATGCATTTGCATTAAATGCAACCTGTCTTGTGTGATTAGTTTATGACAGGCCTCTCACAATTTAGATCCATCTGAAACAAGATTAGGATACAGGTTGTTCCAGTATGCAGAAACCCCTTCTACCTTAGGAAATAAACACAGATAGAGGAGACTATAAAGAGAGGAGACAGCGTGAGGGGTTAAGGCCAATAACACGCTGGACTGTAGCCAATTTTAAGGGTAACTTGAAATATTGGAGGGAGAGCTATTAGCAAAGTACTGTATCAACATGTGACAAAGTTGAAACCTTTGATAGGCTCTTTTTTTTTGGTAACTTTAAAAGAGGTGAGAAGAGCTGCAATGGCCTTCCATTCTTGATTGGGAGTACTGAAATCCTTTACCTGGTACTGTTCTAGGTGTGGGAGCCACTTGTCTGGTTTCGTTTTCCCTCCTAACTTGAAGTTAGGGTTTTGAAGGATAGATTGGGAAAGATCTTGTGAGTTATTATACCTTAATGTGGTGCAAAGTTGGTTATGTATACGTACTGATTGTCCCAGAGGATTTGTCCTTAATACAACAGGTAGGTCTTTGAACCGAAGGACTATTAGGACCAATAAGTCTATACCAGATGTTCTCGCTAACTCTCATTCGATAGTAACCCAGGAAGGTGTGAGGGGATGGAGGGATCCAGGGTATTAGAGGGTGCTGACCATTGAAGGTATTTACTTAATTGGCTTGCCCTGTAATATATATTAAAATGGGGAAGTTTTAAACCACCCAGAGTTTTAGGGGCTGCCAGTGTATGATAAGCACGTCGTGGCATTAGAAACTCTGATAAACTACTATGGGGGTTTTTGAACCATGCTTTGGGTAGCCACAAATTTAACATGTTGAGGGGGTAGAAAATAAGGGGGAGAATATCCATTTTGATAATATTCACCTGACCGCATAATGTTAATGGTAGGTCATTCCATCGGTTTAAGTCCTGTTTTATGAGTCTAAGTAAGTCATCCAAATTTAGCTTCCGCATTTGAGACTCTTTTGTTGATAGGTGGATTCCAAGATATTTCATTGTTTTAGGAGCCCATTTTAGTCCCAGATGTAGTGCATCTGATTTTGATACTTTGGGGTTAAGAGGAAAAACAATTGATTTTTCTGGGTTTAACTTATAATTTGATTTTGAACTATATTCCTGTATAACTTTTAGTAGTTCCTGTATTGATGGTTTAATTTAGGAAATATGCAGCAAGATATTATCTGCATACACAGATATTTTGGAAAGAGTAGATCCTATCTGTATACCATATATTCCAGGAGCTGACTGGATAGCTACTATGAGGGGTTCTAAATATGTTTTAAATAAAAGAGGTGATAGGGGGCATCCTTGTCTTGTGCCTGCCCCCAACGGGAAACTGGTCGATAGAGTACTGCTGCAGTAAACTTTGGCCATGGGATGCGAGTGCAAGACTTTTATCCATGAAATTAATTTCATGGAGAATCCAAATCTAGACAGGGTGCAAAATAAAAATTGCCAGTCAACTCTATCAAAAGCTTTCTCAGCATCTAGGGAAACCAACGCCACTGCCTGCGAGGAATCCCTAGATATAGAGAAAATATGTGAGAGTAGCCGGAGATGGTCAACTGAGAATCTGCCTCGCATAAAGCCTACTTGAGCGGGGGGTAATAAGACCTGGGAGCACTTTTTCAATCCTTTGAGCCAGTAGTTTAGTTAAGATTTTAAAATTTGTGTTTAGAAGGGATATAGGTCAGTAATTAACAATTTGGGAAGGGTCTTTGTCCCGTTTGGGGTCGATTTTATTGTCATTTAAGTTGAATACTATTAAAAGCCAGGGAGCTAACTGATATATGAATTTTTTATAGAAATGTGAGGAAAACCCATCTGGGACCAGTGCTTTGTTTGTGGGAAGATTGTTTAATGACTTGAATTATCTCTGCTATGGTAAAAGGTGCAGTCAAGCCGTCTATTTGATCCTGGGTCAAAATGGGAAGAGGTAGTCCCTCTAAATAAGAATCAACATCTTGTTGGGAAGGACGGTTTGCCATACAAGTATACAATGTTTTATAGTAATTCTGGAATGCTGTGTTAATATCCTTGGCCCGGGTTATTGGGGGAAGGGAATGGCCATAATTTATTGCAGTAATTTTTTCAAGGCATCTATTTTTTTCAGACGGAGAGCTAAAAGTTTCCTTGCTTTTTTTGCTTAGTTCCATATAAGTGGCCTATGTCCTCGGTATTGCCTCTTATGCCTGTTCTCTAAGTAATTCTTGCTACTTGTTTTGAATTTTAATAAGGGCTTCCTTTTCAGCATTGGGGGTCCATCTAGAAAGGCATTTTTCTTTTTTCTTAATTTGGTTCAGGAGATTCTTACACTCCAGAGTCGTCGAGCGTTTTTTGATGGTGGTCATCTAAATAATTTCTCCCCATAGGTAGCATTTTAGTGCACCCCATTCCATTGGAGGGGGAAATGTAGTACCCCAGTTCTCTTTTTTAAATAGCTCTAAGGCAATATATTGTTGGAGAATGTTTTATTCTTAAATATTTGGTTGTTGAACCTCAATTGTTTATCCTTTCCCCAATTTAAAGAAACCAAGAGGGCACATGTTACCATGGAGTGATCCAATCCTGTACCTGGTTCTATATGACTCTCCATCAGTCCTTGAATCAAGGATTTGCTCAGCCAGAAATAGTCCAGCCATGAGGATGTGTCGTGAACTGCTGAGAGAAAGATATATTCCCATGTCATAGGGTGCAATGTCCTCCATGAGTCATAGAGGCCTAAATGATCTACAAGGTCTCTCCAAGCCCTTTGTTCTGGTGAAAGCCCCTGGCTTTTTGAACCAGTGGCTCTATCCAGGTTAGGGTCAAAGGTGGCATTCCAGTCTCCACCCAGCAACATTGGGAAGTGCAAGAACGAGGTGAGAGTGGAGAGGAGTTCCATAAAGAGTGGTGGGGAGTCTGAGTTTGGTGCATAGATACTACCTATTAACATTTGAAAGTTATAAATAGTGCCAAGCACCAGAATGTTTCTTCAATTTTTATCTCTAATACATTGATGACAGTTGAAAGGAAATGCCATTGTAAATAAGATAGCTGTCCCTTTACTGTTACGGGAGTCTCCGGCAGCAAAAACTTTGCCAATCTGCTTTCTTCTCAGTAGAGTCTCCTCTCTATATAATAGATGGATCTCTTGTAAAAGTATTGCTTTACAACTTGTATTTTTTAAATGCTTAAATATTCTCATAAGCATTGAGGGATGTCTTGCACCTTTGACATTCCAAGTACAAAACTTACAAGACTGTGATATGTTTAACTATTAAAAAGCAATCATACCATGACCAGCTTGTGTATTTTCTGTAATAAATTAATTGGCACCTACCCCTATTATAAACCCTTTGTTCCAAGCAAGATCCTCAGAATTTCCCCATAAACCCTTTTTAACCCCTTAAACATATCCTTCATTACCCTCTGGCTATGAAGACTAATCCCTGAACACCAAATCAAACTAACAAAGTTTAAGACAAGAGTTTTAAAGCTATTTCTTATATTCAGAACATAGTTCCTTAAACTAGAACTAACCTTCTCCCACTTAAATTGGCTCATGGTGATCAGCAAATAGCAGGTCCCCACCCCACCCACCCGCCCCTGTTAAATATAATAAAGAACTATAGTCATAAATACTCCAAATTTTGTAAATTAACATTACTCTATAATTCCCTATTTATTGAGACTGTTAGTTTCCACAGTCTCTGGAGGCCTTTGTATTTGAAAAGCCCCCAACACATACCTTAAGAGTTATAGCTATTCTTGACTAGTAATTAAACCAGATCCATTACAAAAACCAAAATGCAGACAGCGTCACCCACATCATGCACCACCATTGCCTGCTAATATTAGATTAATATAACTGAGCTGAGAAGCAAAGAGTCCTTCAGTTGAGAAAACTGATAATTGTGAATTGAAAGTGCTTACTGTCCATACAGGGTCAAACGAACTGTATGAGGTAAATATTTACTCTGTAAAAAGTCCTTCTGTTAGAGATGTCCCCTAACTGAGAGATTCACAATCGTAGTGCTATCCAGGCATGCAGGTGATGGATGTCTAGTGATCAATCTTTTAAATAATCATAAACTCACCACAAAAACTTGGAATATCAGTATCTGTCTACCTAGGGTCGTGGAATAAATACTCTTCAGAACCAGGCAAAGTACCTTTGTACGCCAAGTAATAATCAAAAAATAAAACTTCTCACATTCTGTTCATGTCTTTCCTTATTTCCAACTAATAACTAACTTGTGAGTAAGCCGGTTTTTCTCAGTGGTCAGTAAACAGCTCAGGGCATTTCTGCTTTAGGTGGGCAGGATCCAACTCCTCGAAGGAGGACAAGGTACCATCCAAGTATACTTGCAGTTTCGCTGGATAAATCATGAGGAATTTTATTCCTGCTACCAAGCATTTAGATACGATAGGGTGGAATAAAGCATGATGTTGTCGGATTGTTGCAGGGAGGTCTTGTGTAACACAAATGCTTTTTCCCTCCCACAGAACATCTTGTAACTCCTGTAACTTTTGTAAAACATGTTGTTTTTCCTGATAATTCAGGAATCAACAGATCAGTTTTCTGGGGGGGGGACATTGGGAGCTGGCATGGGCGTACAGGCTTGGAGAGATCGCTCTAATGTGTATGTAGACCCAAATGGAGAAGGCCCAGCAACTTTTAGAAATAATTTTTGCAGAAACAGTAAGGCATCTGGACCTTCCTCCCTTTTGGTGATGCCTATAACTACAACATTGTTCCTTCTACTCCTCCCTTCCAAATCTTCAGTTTTGCTCTTCAGTTTTTTAATAGTTTGACGGTTAACTGTTGTAGCATTCTCCATTTTCTCAGTCCGCTTCTCCAATAAGAAAATGCGGGTCTTACAGTCTGAAGTGCGTCTATTAGTATCCTCCAAGGCTTCTGATAAAGATTTCACTTCTGATACCAGCGAGCATACCTCTTCCCAGAATGGTTGAAACTCCAAAAGAAATCGGTCCAGGGTAAGCAAATTTGAGTCGAGTGGTGTTGTGGAGGAGGCTGAGGTGCCTGAGTGGCCTGTGGGAGTGTTCTGTGCCCAGGGTTTCTTTGGCTGTTTTCCGGGAGTTACTGGTGGCATATGCTTAGGCAGCACTTGCCACATTTCCGAGTCTATTTCACACTCTCCTTTATTCATAATGATATCTGCCTTCTCTAATCAAGTTAAGAAGTAAGTAGGTAACTTTTTCTGATGAAATTAGTCAAGATTTGGAGTTAATTCACAGACGGGCGAGCGGAGCTCTGGTGGAGTGAGACCTATACCGTCAGCTGCATCACGTGACCCCCCCTTCATTATGCTCTGAGATCCCAACGGACCACTCTACCTGTCAAGAGGGGTGAGTAAGGGGAAATATGTTGATTACTGAGGGAGATGTCCACCAGACGGCCCATCGTATACTCAAAGTGACCTTGTAGGGTGAGCCACCCAAGCGACTGGTAGAGTGAGCAGTGGTGGGAGTGGTAAGGGGCTTGACAGACAAATTGACAGAGTTATTTGTCAAGTTTAGCCACTTGTGCAGGGTGGTGGATATGTGTGAGTAAACTGGGGAGCAGTAGTCAAGGAGAGGAAGTAGGCTGCCACATCCAATGGCCAGGCACACTTCAGCAGATAGGTAATGTTTGTGGTGGTACACGGCACCTATCTTCTGGTTGACATGTTCTGAGAAAGAAAGGAGGGTCAATGGTAATACCTAGATATTTGAAAGATGTGACAATTTCAAGTGGAGGAACAGCAGGGAGGAGTTGGCTTTGGTGGCTTTAGATAGGAAGGGTTTGGAACCGAACAGTATCAATTTAGTCCTTTTTTCATTGACTTGGAGCTTGTTTGAAAGGAACTAATGATGGGCGGATACATAGTTTTGTGTGAGGGTGGATGAGATTGAGTCAATAGATTTGTCGCTATGATAGATGACCAAATCATTAGCATAGAGAAGAACTTTACAGTTGAAGCTGTCATTGTGGAGTGTATTAATAAACATGGAAAAGAGCAGTGGTCCAGGAATGGAGCCCTGAGGAACTCCAGTGAGTACAGGAAGGGGAACTGAGGAAGTCTTGCCAATGATAACTGACTGAGTCCTGTTTGATAGATAGCTGCAGAACCAGGCAGAAGGTCCTGGGGAGTAGCCAAAGTGAAGCAGGGTTGAGTGGAGGAGGTGATGATCAACCAGGTCAAATGCTTTTGACAGATCATTGAAGATCATACCTGTGGGTTTGCTCTAGTCCATACTTCTTAGTACATGATCGGAAAAGAGGGCCAGGGCAGAGGAGGTACTATGTTGCTTATGTAAGCCTTGTTAGAGGGGGCATAGGAGGCTGTACTTTTCCAGGTGCTCTGTTAGCTGAGAGGGTATGGATTTTTCAAGCAGCTTGCTCAGGTGGAGGAGGAGGAAGATGGGTCGATAGTTATCGGGGGAGAGGGGATCACTGACTTTGAAGATCGGCATTATGTTAGCGTGTTTCCAGGAGTTGGGTACAGCAGCAGTAGTAAGGGCGAGATTGAGGATGAAAGGGAGTGGTTTTGTGATTGCAGGAGAGATTTGTTTTAGAAATGCAGGGTACAGACCATCACTGCCAGGCCTTCCTTTGGCTGGTAGGGATGTTTTAGTAGCTTGGCAGTGTCCGTATTCCTGATGGTCCCAAAGTGGAAAGGAGGGGGCAAGGTGGTGGTTGAGGAGGAGGAGGAGGGTAAGTTGTTTGGTTGGTGGTTTTGGGCAGGGGAGGACTGGATGGGGAGCTTGCTAAGATAGTGGGATAAGTTTGTGAATTTTAAGTTCAAAGCATTTGCAATATCAGTTGATACTGAGATGATACCAGAGGGGGATAAGAGCTGTGTTATCTGCCTGCTATTTTTGGGGTTTAGGAGAGAACCAATGGAGGCCCAGAAATTTCATGGGTTACTAAAGTTGTTGATTTTTTGATTTACATATTTACTTGTTCACCAGATGAACAAGGAGTGCCAAAAAAGGAGTTTAGAGAGTGGTGAACAAGGATTTTAAAATATAAAAAGAAAACTTTCCAGGGGCACACACGTCTGGAACCACACAGCACAGGTCATCAACTCCACATGAGCTGAAATCATACTTAAATGTGGCAAACAGACATCCCTGGGCATATTTATTTATTTTTATTTCTTTATTTGAATCTAGGATTACAAGTCCCTTTGAGCCAAGGCCCTTTTACAAAGGTTCCACGTCAATTCCAGGACAGCACAACAAAATATAACAATGCAAATGCAATTTTAGGCAGGATAAACAGATTAACACTCAGTTACATGGAAATAAATGCATACATTTTGGATAAGACAGGCAGGGCAGATGAGGGATTACAATAGAGTTACAAGAAATGGGAAGGACACTGGGAGGTATGAGCTGCCAGAGGCAATTGTCGCAACACATAAAGAAGTGCAAGTGGTAGAGCTGGGTGGAGAGGGGATAGATGAGAGAAAGGAGGGGGGAAGAGGAAGGATAAGGGAAAAAAGTAAAGTGCTATGTGGAAGAACTTAGGCAAAGACTGTGGGTTAGTAAGGAGGGCTGGCTAGGTGAGGCAGTCACAGGTGCTGGAGGCAGAGATATAGAGGTGGAGCCTTGTTTTGAATGGACCTAGCTTTGGACCGGAGGAGATATCAACATTTAGACTATTCAACCAGCTCGGGACCCTGTAGGCAAATGAACATTGTCCCAGAGAGGTTCGGCAGCAAGGGAACAATAGGAACTGAGATTTGGAGCCCCTAGTATGGTGGGAGTTACTATTTGGGCAGAGGAGGGCTTGGACCCCAAGGGGAGGGCAAGGCCTATGGTTATCTTCTTAGCCATAATGCAGGTTTGGTATTTTAGGTGGTTGGAAAGCTGAAACCTGCCAGTTTGGGTGAAGAGGTCACATGTATAGGTAAGTTGATGAGATCCAGTAATAAGTCGACAGGCTTTGTTGAGTGAAGTTGAAATGCATCTGAGGGCTGCTGAAGTGGCCAAGCCATATATGATGAGGCCATAGTCAATTACGGAGACAGCCAAGCTTTGAACTGCGACACTTAAGGCTGCTGGGTTAAGTATGTTATGTGCCTGTAGAGGATACCTAGCTGCATACTGGCAGCCTTGGTGATGTTGTTGATGTAGGTCCCATAGGACAGGTTACTGTCAAGAGTGATCCCCAGGTATATAAAGGACTGCACCTGTTCAAGGGTTGTTCCTAGGCAGTTTGTGATGGTCAGAGGATGCAGCCTGTTCTTTCTGTGGGAGTTACTAAAAAGCATTGACTTTGTTTTTCATAGTTGAGAATGAGTCTCTGTATGCTGAACCAGTTCTCAACAGATGCATGTTATACACAGATATGACATTTTGGGGAAAAATTAAAAAAAACAAGATGGCAACTGGTGAACAAGGAATTGTTTTC
The DNA here is from genome assembly GCA_016271365.2 of Neoceratodus forsteri. Classification (NCBI taxonomy): domain Eukaryota; kingdom Metazoa; phylum Chordata; order Ceratodontiformes; family Ceratodontidae; genus Neoceratodus; species Neoceratodus forsteri. The sequence continues at coordinate 201,366,103 of CM057458.1, forward strand.
TGGTGAGCCAGGATTGTCAACTGGTGAACCTGGATTGGCCCCTGGTGATCCAGCATCCTTGTTCATACCGTGAATCTATCCTAAAATATGAAAATCCTATTGAAAATAATGGGACCGTAAAAATGCTGTAATTTTGGAACGGATTAATATTGTTTCACCAAATAAATGTTGGCCTGTTCTGTCACTCAAGCTCTTTCTACCATAAACATTTCCGGCCACAATTCAACACAATCTAAGTGCAGCACGATGAGGAAAAAACTGCAAAAAGTGGCACATTTTCAGGGTTTTCACTATCTGGATCTCAGAATCTGAAAATCTGACCAGAGTGAAATTTGGTATGTCAAGAGACCTACCCCAGGAGACCACACATGCAGCATTTCATGCAAATCCATTGAACAGTTGCAAAGTTAGTAAAGTGCAACATTTGAGGTTTAACATAGAAATTGCTGCATAACCCTAACTATAGTGGTGCTACCATGTCATTATAAGATAAATATATATATATATATATATATATATATATATATATATATATATTATAGTGCAAGCTGCACTATAATTAGGGTATGAGCGACCACTTACATACTAAAGTCAAAAGTTTGGACATTAATAACTTTGGACCCGTTCAATGAATTTGCCTGAAATTTGGTACACACATTGGGGCACACTAGATTTCTTGATTTGCAAAATTGTGTTTGTTTTAGAGTGCTGGTCTTCATGTGCGAAAGCAGTGAAAATGCAAAATTATCCATTTTTGAAGGCACCTTTTGGCATTCTTAATGTGGTCCTGCATGGCCAGTAATGTGGTGTGCCACTCTGCAAGATGGCTTGTTTGAAAGAGCTTTGGTGACTGAACATGCCGCTTTTTGTTTGGTGAAAAAATATTAAGGCATTCAAAAGTTATGGCACTTTTAATTTCCCATTATACGTCAATGGGAAAATGTATATGTATATCTTGCAATCAAAGAATGGGGGGTTCTGGCCATCTGGTCTCACCTGGCAATCAAAGAATTTGCAGCCTCACGGTTAAAGAATCATTGTTGCTGAGCAATTTTCAAAATTCTTTGACCGCGAGGTCCGCCATCTTGTTTTCAGTTTTCCAATCACACAAACACAAATATCTCGGCTCAGGGGTCACTTCTGAAGTAAAACTTCAACGGGTTTTACTCAGAGGACCCTGATCTATCAACCCATGGCTTTGGTTCCATCCAAATCGGTAAAAAAATAGCATTATAAGCTTTTAAAATCTTAATTCGTGGCCTACGAACGATCTTTGATCGTGAGCCTGCAAATTCTTTGATCATGAGATTCTTTGATCACGATCTTGCATCGTGACCTAAAACACTAATATCTTGGCTCAGTGATGGGCTAGGGACACAAATGAGGGCTTTTTTTGCTCAGGAGGGTCTGTTCTGTCGCACCATGACATTGGTTTGGTTCAAATCAGTGAATAAATTGTGTTTCACCCTTTTTTATTCTTTGATCATGAGCCTGCAAATTTTTTGATCTTGAGGCTGCAAATTCTTTGATCATGAGATTCTTTGATTGTGATCTTGCATCGTGAGTGAGGAACGAGATGGGTGAATTTAAAAATCATTTTTCCCAGCCCATGGGTTCCCTAGGAAGTCAAATGAGGGTGGGTTTTACTCAGGGGGGCTTCATTCTGTTGAACCATGGTGGTGGTTTACTGCAATTGCTTCTATTTTTTATTATTTGTTCATGAGCCTGCAAATTCTTTGATCGTAAGGCTGAAAATTCTTTGATTGTGAGATTCTTTGATCGTGATCTTTGATCACAAAATAGGGACAAGATGGCCAGATTTCTTATAATGGAATAGATAGGTAAATGTTGCCAATCTTTGACATTGAATATCTCAGAAATGGTTTTGTCTTTTTACTTGAAATTTGGGGGGAAGAAAGGCAACATTCCACAGATTTGCCTTTTATTGGATTGGTCAAAAAGTATTACAGGGCGGCAAAGTTATGGCACTACAAATTTGGCACTTTTTCCCATAGGATAACATTATGGCGTCTGCCATAGTACAGGAATTCTTTGCCGCTCTGCTGGAAAATAACGGTTTCGTCTTTTGGGCTGAAATTTGGAGGGAAGAAATACAACATCCTACAAATGTACCTTTTGGTGGATTGGAGAAAAAATATTACAGAGTGGCAAAGTGACAGCACTCCAAAATTGACGATTTGTACCATAGGATAACATTATGACATCTGTCGCGTATTTCAGGGCCCGTATCTCAGAAACGGTGTGAGATACGGACTTTTTGTCAAAAAAATACTTAGCCCCAATTGGGGCTAAGCAAAAAACTAGCCAGGAAAGTAATAATTCATACAAAATTGTAATTATTTTCCTACACCATATGGTTCCTGAGATATAAGCAATTTAGTATTCCAAGTCATACTTTTCTGCTCTGAAGTCAATTATAATGCATACATTCTTTGTTTTCAATTCATTTTTTCAATGCAGTTTTTGGGGAAAAGAAGAGTGTGCCCTTTTGTTACTGTGACAGCTAGTGTTTCCAGTTGCGCTTCTGTTACCATTCGAATCACCGTTCACGTCTATGCCACAGTGTGTGTAACGGTTTGCGTTTTCATATGCGCTTGCATTTCTGTTTCTGTTGTCTTTACTGTTGTTGTTACTGTTACCATTTACGTTTACTATTGTGGTACCATGACCTTATGTGTAACAGTTTGCTTTTTGGTATGCGCTTGCATTTCTGTTTTTATTGGCTTTATTGTTGCTGTTACCATAACCATTTGCATTTACAACTATGGTTCCGTGAGTGTGTGCGTTACGGTTAGCGTTTTCGCACTTGCTTGCATTTCTGTTTACTTGGGTGTTATTGTTGGTGTTACTGTTACCATTTGCATTTACAATTGTGGTACTGTGAACGTGTGTGTTACCAGTTGCATTCTGTAAGCACTTCTATTTGATGTCTCCACTTACGTAACTGTTTGGTTTGGCATCACTTTACGCTTTTGTTTCTATTAACGTTTGCTTTGCTATTTACGTTTGCTTTGCCATGTGCATTACTGTTGCCGCTTGCGTTTGCTTTGCAGTTCCTGTTACTGTGTAACAAGACATCACATGGCAGGAAAGTGGGGGCCCTCATGTTTTAGGTCATGATGCAAGATCGTGATCAAAGAATCTCACCATCAAAGAATTTGCAGGCTCGCCATCAAAGATTGTTAGCGAGCTGAGAATTAAGATTTTAAAAGCTCATAACGCTATTTTTTTACTGATTTGGATGGAACCAAAGCCATGGCTTGATAGATCAGGGTCCCCTGAGTAAAACCCATCAAAGTTTTACTTCAGAAGTGACCCCTGAGCCGAGATATTTGTGTTTGTGTGATTGTAAAACTGAAAACAAGATGGCGGACCTTGCGGTCAAAGAATTTTGAAAATTCCTCAGGAACAAATATTCTTGAACCGTGAGGCTGCAAATTCTTTGATCGCCAGGTGAGACCAGATGGCCAGAACCCACATTCTTTGATAGCAAGATATACATATAAATTTTCCCATTAACTTATAATGGGAACTTAAAAGTGCCATAACTTTTGAATGCCTTAATATTTTTTCACCAAACAACAAGCAGCATGTTCAGCCACCAAAGCACTTTCAAACAAGCCATCTTGCAGAGTGGCACACCACACAATGGCTGTGCAGGACCACATTAAGAATGCCAAAAGGTGCCTTCAAAAATGGATAATTTTGCATTTTTCAGTGCTTTCGTACACGACGACCAGCACTCTGACACAAATGCAATTTGGCAAATCAAGAGAAATAGTGTGCCCCAACGTGTGTACCAAATTTCAGGCAAATCCATTGAATGGGTCCAAAGTTATTAATGTCCAAACTTTTGACTTTAGTATGTAAGTGGCCACTCAACCCTAACTATAGTGGCTTGACTGCACCACTATAATATATATATATATTAGAGGCAAAACAACTCTGTTTAATGCATTAGTTAGGGTTGTTCCACAGCAACAAAAGTGAGGAAATTCGGTGCTAGGGTTGAAAGCCCCCCTTGGACCCTCCTCACCCACACCCCCAACCAGCATCAGGGTGCACATTGGGGTTGCTGGCCCTAACTCTCACCCCCATCAGATGTGTGAAGAAGCAGAGGTATGGGAGAATGGGGTGGAGTTGGGGCGACAACTTAACACGCACCGATGCGAATTGAGAGGTGAGCAGGCGCTTTCAGCCTAACTAAACTCGTCACATTGCCGTGGAACAACCCTAACTAATGCATTAAATGGAGTTTTTTGCTTCTAATTTCTCTTCTTTTTGAGAATGATAATGAGAAATAGTGAATGTAATGTGTAGGGAGCATGGGTGTTGTCTTGTCACATAGTAACACGGTGCCCACAAATGCAAATGGTAATGCTCATGGTGACACAAAGTGAAACACAAAGATAAACAGTACTGTAGACACAAATGGGTAAAATAACACAAATGCAAGCGCAAATTAAAATGCAAAGGGTAACGCACATGGTGCCATAGACAGGAACAGTAAGTGAAATGGGTACAGAACTGCAAGCAGAAGCAGTAAGGGTAACAGTAATGTAAGCACACAGGATAGTTTTCCCCAAATGCAGCATAGAGAAAGACAGTGAGTACAAAGAATGTATGCATAATAAAGGGTCTCGGAGCAGAAAATGAGGAGTTTGAATACTAAATTGCTTATATCTCAGGGACCGTACGACGTAGAAAAAAATGTAAAAGTCATCCGATTTATGACTTTCGTGGCTAGTTTTATATTTAGCCCCTTTTTAAGTTCCCATTATAAGTCAATGGGAAAATTTTTCTGATGAAAAGTCTGTATCTCGCACCGTTTCTGAGATACGGGCCCTGAAAGGCGCGGCAAATGCCGTAATGTTATCCTATGGGAATAAAAGTGTAGTTCGGAGTGCCATAACTTTGGCTCCCTGTAATATTTTTTCACCAAACTGCTGAATGGCACATCTGTGGGATGTTGGCTTTCTTCCCTCCAAATGTCAACCCAAAAGACCAAACCGTTATTTTGCAGCATGGCGGCAAAGGATTCCTGTAGTGCGGCGGATGCCATAATGTTATCCTATGGGAAAAAGTGTCAACTTTGGAGTGCCATAACTTTGCCGCCCTGTAATATTTTTTCACTGAAATACTGAAAGACACATCTGTGAGATGTTGGCTGCGATCCCTCCAAAGTTCAGCCCAAAAGACCAAACCATTCTTTTGCAGCAGAAATTGCTGTCATCTTCCCACAGCCTCGCTTTCGCAAATTCATGCCACACTGTCGCAAATGCAAAAGTACTTTGCCAAAGTACTTTTTCCAGAAATTTGAAAAACATATTTCTGGGGTGTTTTACCCCAAAATAAAGACATGCCTAGCATCCTCAGGGTCCGACTAGGTGAATACGAAAAGAATTAGGTTGCTAGAGGGTCCCAAATTTAAATGCCAAGCATTTTTCTGATGACCAACTGAAAACAAAATGGCAGATTTGTGACAGTAAAAGGGCCATTTGTGAAAGTAAAAACTGCATTTGCGACACTGTCAAACTTTTTGTTAACTTTTTCCATTGATTTATAATGGGAAATTGTTTTTTGCATAACTTTTGAACCGTTTAATATTTTTTCACAAAATCAAAAGGCACATCGGGGACCCCAGCCGCATGTTCCCTGAAGATTTAGGACCGGTCGTGCAAACCGTGTGACCTGTAGAGATGCGCAAAGAATTCCAAAAAAGCGTAAACGCACATGCAGATCACGCTTAATAATTCTGTAGCCATATATTCGAACAGTACAAAAGTTGGCAGATCCCAAGATGTATGTTTCTTGATCGTGTATTCCAAATTTCAGGCAAATCCGTTCAATGGTTGCAAAGTTATTAAGGTGCAAAATTTTAGATTTAACATGTAAATGGCTCCTTAACCCTAACTATGGTATATAAATATATATATATATATATATATATATATATATATATATATATAGATATATATCTATATATATAGATATATATATATATCTCTATATATATATAGATATATATATCTATATATATATAGAGATATATATATATATTTAAGCGCCATCTATCTGAAGGGCTGCACTACCCCTGAATGCTGCCTAGGATGCCGGTTGAAGGGCTTGGGTTCATACTTAAGCAATAAGACATGATAGGGTGTGGTATATCATGGGATATCATCACGCCTCAGGTGGTTGGGCACGAGACCGCAGGCCGAGTGTATCCAATCATCTGAGAAGTGACGATATCCCCTAATATACCACACCCTGGAGTGACTTATTGCTATTATGAACTGGCTTCAAAGTCTTATGAGTAAAATATTAAAAAAGAACTTTCAAAACCTTTTGAAAATGAGTTGATTGTGGTGTTGGAGGAGTATCTTTTAAAAAAATAGTTCCTGGCAGCAGGTGGCACTGCTGTAAGTGGAGAAGGTGCAGCGGTGAACCCTGACTGTCTAAGGACTAGTTCTGGATATGAAGTGTATTGTCCCTGCATGTGTTTTTCATTCAGGTAAAATAGACAATCTTATTGTGATTTTTTGGGGGTTTTTTTGCCCACTGACGTTTTTGCCAGTTTGCCTGCGAGTTGCAGTTGTGGTGTTGCCGTTGGTGGAGGAAGGTATCTTAAAATGGGACACTAGTGCAAAAAAACAGGTACTTGGCCGTTTCTCTTCGGCTTTGTTTGCAATTGGCACGCTTATTGCCATTTAAATAAACTGGTATTGGTATCTTTTTATTGTGGGAGAAAACATGATTTGGCCGTTGTTGCTCCTGCGATACTGCCTTGCTGATGTTTGGCCATGAGGGGAAGTTGTATTGTTCTGGAAGGGGGGACTCTGCTGTGCGACTTCTGTTTACTGAGAGAGAAGAAACTGAGTCATGCACTGCTGCTGCGAAAACTGGTAGTGGAACTGAGTAGGCGAGTGATGAGCTGCTGCTACCGAGCACACTTTCAGCTGGGCTGTCTTGCTGCCTGGTGACCAGGGACTGGTTTCTTGTGGGTAAGGATGCTGGTAGCTGGAGGTTTTCTGAAGCCGTGATGATGTAGCTCGATATCATCACGGCTTCAGAAATGTCTCGGCCAATCAGCGACGTCCATTTATGATCACCAGTTCATAATTTACTTTAAAACTGGTTCTTTCCCAAGACAACACAAATGCATAGTACCTCCAACCAGAGTATACTTTTAAGTGGGCTAGAATAAACCTGGTACAACCCTGTGGGATGCTGTCCCCATCCACAGTACCACATAGCCACTCCCAAATATGACACAATACACATTTCCCCACATTTCAGACATTTTTGAATTACTGACTCTTTCTAATAATATGCTCACACAACAGATTTATGCAAAAATATCAAACAATTTATTTATGTGGAGGGAGGGTTAGCAGCAGGAAAGGTGGAGGTAGAGGTCAAGCTATTTACAATTGATTGGCCTTGGTTGGGATTGAACAGGTTTAGATTAGAATCAGGGATTTCATTTTGCATTTGGATTTGGACATTAATCACAGTGGCCACCCACCAACCTCTGAGGTATTCGATATGTCTGATCTGACTATCTAGTTAGCTGCATTTGATGGCAGAAACAATAAAATGACCACACAATACTAGTTCCCAAATTGCCTTAGGACCCTGCAATCCTAAAAACCTTTTTCTGGGTACCCAGTACTGGAGTCTCAAATGCTGCAGGCCTGTTATACGGTGCAGCTGTATTGGCCAGCTGAGATGGGGCCCTTGAAGAAAATAAACAATTATCTCTACTTTTAATTCTGAAACACATTCCTGACTGTAGATTATAGAACCTAAAGCTGGCTGATTTGACCAAAGCTTTACTCTAACTGCTGAACTTGACTTGACAACAACATTAAACTATTTACAAATCCCTCCAGATTTGAACAGGGCATGGGTCTTGCATATTCATGGTTTGGTAGTCATTATATGCAAGTTAAAACCAGGCTGTACAAGGTAGATTTGGGTCATCGCAGCAGGTGGGATCTGACTTTGGAGGCTAAGAGTCTGGGCAAAGGCTTATAGCCAGGGACACGATTACTGGCTGCAGGATCTTGTAGCTTTTGCAGATGGAAAACACCTTTTAGCTTCTGTTATAGTACCCCTCTCTGAGTTGAAGGCACCTTCCAGATCAGATCATGTCAGGACCGGGGCAGGCACACTTCATACCCCACGTCTAGGCTACACCCCTTAGGAAAAGCGCATATGGCAGCGCCCTAGGCAGCACACTACCAGGCTGTCTCCCAGGCCGATCTGAGATTGTTATGTTGCATTCAGCACATTTACCAGTAGCACATTTATACATTAGCTCACAGTAGTCACAATCCATTCAATCATGTGCCAGCATGGCCACCATGACCCCTCAAGCTTACAGACACAAATCTTCACTAAAGAGTGCTTCTTACCTAAGGCTAGGGTGACCCAGACTCTCACAGTCCATGCAATGTAACTTGAATCCTTAGCATCATCAGACAGAGCTTGAGACTTGGCTCTCCACCATTTGATAGTGTTACTTGACAATACAACTGGTCACATGCAGCTTCTCTTAAGCTTAAGACACAAACATCACAGTCCCTTTTGACTTGGCTGATGTTAGCAGCTCCAGCTTGAACATTTAGACATCTACTGGCATCCCAGGCACTGTTGGGTCAGCTTTGCATGGTTAGGGAATTCCCCTTCCAGTCCTGTAGCACTTTACACCATCACATTTAGCACATACATATACTGGATCCTTTCTTGGTCACTTTTCAACAGAGGTCCACCCTCTCTTGAGCACTGGTTAATGCAGGGTGCAGACAAGTGACAAGCACTTCTGGGCTTTCTGGGCTTCTCTGCCCCAAAGTTATTTCACCAACTTATACTTGTAAGCAGAAGTTTACTCAGATTATTGCAGAAAGGTTTTCTTTTCTCTGAGGGTTTCAGGCTTCTTCAGCACTCTCACTGCTGAGGCAGGACATGTGTAAAGCTCTCTCACAGCTGAAGATTCAGGTTTCACCCACATTTTCCCCAATCTGTGGAAAGGCGGTTGCTAGCCCTGGAAGATAATTTCTGGCAACCCCCAGGGTGTCAACTTCTGTTGCTTGCAGCCATTTGTCTCTCCGGCAAAAGCAGAGCTCCCCTTCCCCTATGAAGGGGCTCATGTTGAACCACTAGGCCCATTTTCTGTAGCTGAGGGCCTGAGCCCCCCTCTCTGTGGAGGAGCTCCCACTTAAACTCTCTACTCAGGCTGAAAACCTTGGGTTTTATGGAGTCCTTCTGGGGCTCTCCATTGGCTGAATTCACTTGTGTGTCCCTTCATGATTGGCTGAAATTACTTGTCAGTCCACAAAATTAATATTCATTAGCCTCACTCGATCCTCAATAGGCTCCCTGTTTTGGTGCCTGAATTAAGTCCCTGCATTTTCACCATAAGCACTTGCAAAATCCCAAGAGTCTCTTGCACTGTCCCAAAAATCCTTGCTTGAAATCCTGGCTTTCCAATTGGCTATTACTGCACAAGCATGGCTGCTAAAACACACAGTCCCCTTGCAGTTTAACAGTACCAGCTTTAAAGTTCTGGTGCAGCCAGGAAGATATATATTCATTTACCACTACCCCACTGTTTAGTAGCCATAACTGTGCCCTCTTAATCACTGCCCAGTTTAAACACTTTGCTTCTGTCTCTCGCCTGTCAATACTGCCAAAATATAGTGCCCCTAGGCAGCAGACAGACATCGCATCTGAGTCCCAATGTTTACAGTCTGGGCAGCCAGAATATTGATTTTATTTACATTGTTGCACCACTTCTCCTTAGCCCCTTTAGTGTCCTTGGTAGTGCTGCTTTCACTTAACATTTTAGGCAATCCCCATGCTGGTCACTGCTGCTAAAATGTACGGTCTCATGCAGCAGACCGGCAGCTCATTAATATTCATAGGGGCTTGCATTAATTTTCATGAGCCCCCATTTTGTAGTGCTCATAGTGCTTCTTATTTAATAAATACAGGGGCTCTCCTGGCCCGTGGGCAGGTCACTGGTCCCCTCTGTTCCTGGTCTAAGAGCTGGAACCACTGGGAAGCCATTCGCTTGACCACTACACCGGGTGGTCAGAAGATTAAAGGCGCGACTTGCACATGTGCAAGCTCACCAACCATGAAGCACTCAGGGAAATGGTCCACTGGAGCAAAAACAAATGCAGGGCTACTTGGGGACTCTGGGCCTACTGTACTTCTGGACCTCGGCCAATGCGGCAGTGAGACTGAGGAAATATCGGGGGACCATGAGGCAGTCAGGAGGCAGAAGAAAGCTCTCCAGCAATTAGAGCAAAAATGGGAGAATGAGCAATTAAGGTAAGCCCCCCATTTGGGGGGGGGGGGGGGCATTACAGATATATATACATTACAGTGGTGTGGTAGCACCACTATAGTTAAGGTTGAGTGCTCAATTCTATTTTAAAGCCACATTTTTTAACTTTAGTAACTTTGCAGCTGTTCAATGAATTTGCATGAAATTTTGCATGCATAATCTCTAGTGGTGGGTCCCATGACATGACAAATATTGTGTAAATCAACAGTGTGGTTTCTGAGATACAGTGTGTCAGAAATTGCTAAATTTACCTGTTTTTTGCCATTTCTTTGTTCACCTGTATCTCAGAAACAGTTTTAGGCTGTGGTTTGAAATTTTTGGGGTAGAAAGTCTTTGCCTCACAGATGTGCCTTTTGAAGGTTTGGTGAAAACATATTAATCTGTTGAAAGGTTATTACATTTTGAAATTTCCCATTATTTCCTATGGGAAAAAATATATGTCAGGCATAAAAATACTTTTATTTTCGCAGAAGCTAGTATTTTCACACACGGGGTCATATGTAAGCAATAAGGCATGAAGGGGTGTGTGTAAACCATATCTTACAGCATGGCCAGGGGTGTAGTAAAGCACGAGGCTGAAGGCCGAGTGACTTCAACTGCTGGTTGTGCTGTAAAATATGGTTTACACACCCCCGAGTGCATTATTGCACTTATAAAATTGACTCCTTTTTTTTTTTCTTTTGACTATTGGACAAGCATGTTTATATGGAGAAAAAATAGAGTTACTTGTGTGCATTTGTGATGAAATAGTCCTTCCGCCCACTGCAAGTGATGTTATTGATGATGTCATTGTATTATTGCCTACTTTCTTCTCCCTGTGTTTTTTCTCTGTTGTGCTCCACATTCAAGATATGGAATATTTACCACAGAATACATGGATTCAAAATTCTGCTCAGTTGCACTGGCAGATTGTTTCTCTCCCAACACACTGTACACAAAGACAACAAAGGCCTTTGTTACAGCCAGAGACTCAGTAATCTCACTGTCAGGGCAAGAAGAAGAGAGTTCCTTGATAAGCAAGTAAAGATAGAAAGGGGATTCTTCACTGTCAGCAAAGAAACAGTTGTAGTGAAAACCATAAACAATACTTATTGCTTCTAATTTGTTTATGAATGTAAGGAGAGTGTGATAATCAGGGAAACAACATTTAATTCATTTGTTTTATTATTTATTTATGGTAGTTTTATTTTAGGGCCAGGTTGAAGTTTTCTTCACTGTGTAAAGGTAGCAACCATGTTTGTGGTGGAAGAACAGTTCTGGCAGTAGGGGGCTAACTGGAATGCCTGTGTTCCAAATGCCCATTGATCATGTGTTGCAGACTCTTTACTGCTGAGCAGTCCTTTTTTTAACCATGTGTAAACCATATTTTACACATAAATAAGAGCCAATCAGATTACATGATTTTACCCTGCCATTTTGTAAAGTTTTTTTTTTTTGCATAGGACTCCTGTGTCTGCCATCCATCTTTCTTTCTTTCTTTCTTTCTTTCTTTCTTTCTTTCTTTCTTTCTTTCTTTCTTTCTTTCTTCTCCCCCAGATCCTTGTGTAATTTGTGTTGACATCAGGGGGCCCAATCCCTGTGTCAGCACAAGAAGCCACCTCCCTCTCCAGCAGTGTGTGACACTGGGGAGCCCACTCTCAGTGTCCTGAAATATTTATTTAGTTTTTATCTGAAAAGAAGAAAACCATCCCCTGACAAAAGAAAATGGTTCTTCATTGTCCTCACCTTCCCCCTCCTCCATCCCAACCCTCCCACTGAGCACCCACTACCTCACCCTCCTTACCATATACTTACTTCAGGAGGTAGTATGCTGTCATCTTCTGTGGACCAAGACAGGATCACAGTCTTCTATGAAGTGAATATTTCATGTTCAAAAATAAGTGTAGCTTGCAGAATTTTCGCACGTACCACATTTTTGAACATGAAATATCCACTTCTGATCAAGGATGTAGATGATTGAGACATTTTATTAGTAAAGAAAAAAACATTGTATTAGCTATAGTTCCTCTGTGGTGCAGAGGACAAGGAACAGGACATCCAAGGGTCATGGGTTTGAAACCACTCTCTCCTTAGTTATTTTTTTCCCTTCACCTTGCTTTCATTCTGGGACTACTCAACCAGCAGAACCTACTCATTTCTGAAAATGCATTCATTTTTGCTCGACCCATAATGAAAGGGAAGTAATGAGGGAAGAGTGACTTCAAACCCAGGACCCTTGGGTTTACAGTCACGTGCATTGTCCTCTACGTCACAGGACAAGGACAAGTAAGGAAGTGTTTTTTCCTTTACTTATGAATTATGTCAATGATGTGCCTGGCTTGATCTCAAGTAGATGGTTATGTGTAAAAATATGGTATGTGCAAAAATAGACATAGCGTATTTTTGCACATACCATATTTTTTGAACGTGAAATATTCACTTGAGGTCAAACATGCAAATGAATGACAGTGGGATTTTCTTGACTTCTAGAGCTGGAGCTGAAACTCATGTTGCTGGCTGTAATTTGTGCTGTGAGTTGACCTTATCACTGTCCCCTATCTGTATAGTGGTAACCCCCACCACCTTTCATATCTTTTCCTGGTGACTAGTGGCCCCCCACCCTCGGATTCCCATTTATTTTATTTATTTCTTTATTTATATAATCCCCCCAGATCTTTGTGTAATTTGATGACATCGGTGGCCCAATCCCCATGTCAGCACTAGAAGCCCCCCTCCCCAGCAGTATGGGACACAGGGGAGCCCACTCCAATGGAATGGAATTGCAGTTGCACAGAATAATGTTTTGGTATGGATTCAAAAATGTTCTGTACTAAAGTGACAAAAGCAAGGAAATGTGGTTTTAGGGTTTTCAACCCTAACACTCAACCCCCATCCTGCAGACACTGACAGGTGTGGGAGATGTGCCTTGTGGTTGTTAGCCCTAATGCTCACCCCATTCTCCTATACTGTACCCATCTCAGCTTATTTACTTATGGAATGGGGTGAGCATTAGGGCTGATGACCCCAAGGTACATTCCTGACACCTGTCAGTGTCTGCAGGGTGGGAGTGGGATGTTAGGGTTGGAAATTCTAACACCACATTTCCCTGCTTTTTTCACTTGAATAACAACCCTAACTGATGCAGTCACAAAATTTTTTGCAATTAATATATTATAGGGCACAGTCATGCCCCTATAGTTATGGTTCAGTAGCCTGTTTAATGTTAAACCTTAAATTTTGTACTTTAATAACTTTGCAACTAATCAATGTATTTGCACAAAATTTGGTATATGCTGTCCCATGGGGCAGATCTCTTGATGTGGCAAATTTCTTTCCAGTCAGATGTACTGATTCTGAGATCTGGATAGTGCTAAAACCTTAAAAGTCACCATTTTTTACAGCTTTTTCCTCACTGTTTTGCACCCAGATGGTGTGGGATTTTGGTGGGTTTTTTTTTTCTATGGTAGATATAGTTTGGGTTGCAGAATTGCCATGCTTTGTTTAGTGACAAAATATTAATCTGCTGCAAAGTTAATAAATTTTTAACTTCCCATTGTTTTCAATGGAAATTCTTCTGTTGAAATTAGAGGGATAAAGTTTGACCAAGGATTGACCTCACGAAAAAGGATTCGTTCTTGCAAGATCCATTCATTTTTCATGGGAATAAATCCCTTTTCATGACAGGAAAAATTATTTTTCTCCAGCCACCATCTTGTTTTGTTTTTCAATTATCTAAAAGCATGGAAAATACATAACATTTTGTCATTTTACAAATCAAACACCAGAACCTACCTAAATGGGCCCTATTTAGTTAGATTCTGGTGTTTGTTTTTGATAATTACAGCCAGAAATATATTTTTCTGGGCACCCAAAATCCCAGGTGCCCAGCATAGCGATAGGAGCCTTCTGCTGCGTTCTCTGTATGAGAACAGCAGATTTTATTTACTTCTGCAGCCACAGCTAAACTCCTGCTGCTGTGTGCAGTGTGACTTCTGACCCCTCATTTACCCTGGTTTCTAGTGGCATCCCTCACTCCCGATCACTGTTCCCATACATTCTCTGATGTCTATTTTCATACCCCACCCTCCAATCACTGTCCTCTAGCCCATACTTTATTTTATTGATATAATCTGACATCAGGATGCCCACCCTTGGTGTCAGGTGCCCCTTCCAGCAACCCACCCCCAGTGTCCTGAAACATTTCTTTATTTAAATCCTGTAAAAAGAAAACTGTCCCACAATGTCTTTTTCTTTTCTAACCTGAGAAAAAGAAAATGGTCCCTGCCATCTCCCACCTATTGAGCACCAACCACCCCACACACACCCTTACTCTGTGCTTACCACTGGAGGTGCAAGGCTGTCATCTTCTGTGGATTGAGACACATCTGCACTATTCAAAGCCAAACCATGAACTTACTAATAAAGGTAAGTGCCATGTAATATATTTCAATGGTATTCTGAACTTATGTTCATAACTTTGCCATTTTTGGAATTTTTTCACCAAATTTTCAACATGGCCTTTCTGGGGCCCCACCTTATCAACACTGCAACTGTCATTTCATTAATCAGACCCAGAAAGGTGATTTTGCAGTTTCTGGGCAAAATCACCTTTCAGGACTGAATAATGTAATTTAACCACCTGTGTTCACAGTGTTCTACATGGGGCTGGGGCTTAAAGGAGCCATGTTGAAGTTGAAGAAAAACCCTAAAAATTGCTGAGTTATGCATTCATAAATTTTTTCTACGCACATGCATAACTTTGGTAATTTTCAATATTTTGACTCTAAATTTTCAACATAGCCATCTTTTCACATCACCACATGAACAGTACATCTGTCATTTTTCACATCCTGTCTGAAACATGTTTTTGTACCTGTGACTTGGAATGGTGTTTTGACGTGGATTTGAAAATGTACACCTATGGGGTTTATGAGGTGGGGTCATAAGAAGACTATGTTGAAAATCTGGGGTCAAAATATGAAAAAATGCCACAGTTATGATCATTCATTGCAATTTTGCTATGCCCACTTGTAACTTTGGAAATGTTAAATATTTTTACCCCAGATTTTCAACATAGCCTTCTTATTATCCCAATTCATGTATGTCACAACTGTCAGTTTTTAAATCCTACCCAAAATGTGCTTTCACACCTGTGGGGCGTAATGGCATTGCAGTTTTGCAGAATTAAGTTTTGACAGGGATTCAAAAATGTTCTGCACCAGGTATATGAGGTGGGGTAATAAGATGGCTATGCTGAAAATTTGGTCACTGTTGTCCTATAAATGGAAGCACAGGGCCTGGAGGGTTTCCACCACTGCATACATATAGGCATCCGGACCCTGCACTCCCACAATAAAATAAGGATACTATTATACTATCTCAAAAAGGAAGGAAATCAGTTTTTTTATTTCTATTTATGTTATACTTGTAGGCATAAAGTTGCAAACAACTTTGTTAATGCTCCAGTTAGGGTCAAAATAAGTTGGGAAATGAGGTGTTAATGTTTCCCTAACACCCCACCCTCCCAAACCAGGCAGGAGAGCAGGTGTGGGGTGTGCCTTGGGCTTCTCAAGCCTAACGCTCACACCATTCCATCTGTAAATAAGGTCAGATGTGTAGGCTTTATGAGAATGGGGTAAGCTTTTGGCTTGAGAAGCCCAAGGCACACCCCACACCCACTCTCCTACCTGGTTTGGGAGTATGGAGTGTTAGCGAAACCCTAACACCTCATTTCCCCACTTTTCTCACTTTGACCCTAACTGGAGCATTAATGAAGTTATTTATAACTTGAGAAATGCTGGATTACTATGGGTAATTTATAAGAGCATTTGCCATCTTTGCTCGCTTACTACCTTAGTGAAGCTTAGTGTCGAAAATCTGATGGTCAGAACAGATTTTAGACTATTGGACCACTCAACTAAGCACCCTATTTTTCTTGTGAAGAGCAATACCTTGGCACTCTGTATGCAGTGGGTCTATGTGATAATGGCGATCGCAGAAAGGCGATCGCCATTAGGTGAATGTACATGGTCGAAAATCTATTTTGTCGATGTACACTCCCAGTGAACAGCACAAAGGCACTGGGAACTTGCTATTTTTTGGTTTATGCAGGGGGGAAAGCCCCCAACCCCCCACTAAAGATTCTCAACTCCAGGGTGGTGCATGTCAGGGGGTGAAAAAAAAAATGTTTTGGCAGACCGGTGCAAAAATCCCAACGCGCCCAGCACCGAACCTGTTACCCTCCGAATGCTAGCCTGCCATGAACCCACCATGCCACATGACCAGATCAGCAACCCACCATCATGCTACACCTCACAAACCCTCCCTCCCCTTCCACCCGTCGCATGGCATGCTTGCTCCCCCTCGCACATAAGCGTATACATATAGCGACAGGATGTCACCATATCCGTATTCACCCCCCTGTCCATTAGTCCTGTGAGCAGGCACCGTTATTGAGTCACCCTTTTTGTAAGTGGTCAATAGCGGTTACCCTTCTCACAGGATACCATATACAGTATTTAGTGCAGACATATAGGCAGATGTTTAAATTTTATTTATTTATTGAGTTTTGTTGACCTGGTAAGCCCACTGGGCCTAGAAGTTCCTTTTTCAGGGGAGACTGAGGGGGAGGGGGGATACAGATGGTAAGCAACTGAAATCAAACCAGAGTAAGCTTTTGGTGGTATTTTTAGTGAATGGGAGAAATTTGGCCAGGATTCTCCACAACAAGGTATGACAGCCACACTGTCTCCATCTTGTACCACTTCATCCTCCCTTTCTCTGGTGGGTGGCAGCATTCATGTCACTATTGTGTAGCAGGAACAGAGCTACAGAGCAACACTGACAATGTTAAGTAGGCTGAGGGGAAATTGTCACCAGACAGTGTATTTTGGGGAACACAGCACGTACTGTATGCACCATGGATTCTATTACACAGTACATGCCAAACCCATTAAATTATGCATGTCACCCTCCTGATGTAAGCCATCATACACAGGTAGTCTCATCCCCCAATACACCACCAATGGTCAGTATAACACGAGACACAGGACACATTCGTCACTCTAGAAATATAGATCTATTTAATGAATACAGAAATGAAATGTCACACTGCCTTGCAATTACAGTCACAGTATGCAAAAAATCAAAAAAACAGCATATGTTTTTACCAAATGCTGCTCTCTTACCACTTGTGCCCCAGTAGACAAATGCCAAGTCCACAGTGTCATAACATGGCTTTTCATTGCTAGTCCCTGATCATACCATCCACCTGGACATGGTGAGTCTAATCAGCTCAAACAAAATAGAGTATCTGACATCCACCTCCAAGGAATCCAGCAACTCAGACCCTTCAGCCCTCTCAGCTACAGAGGAGACAGTGTCCATTGTTGACTAGACTGCCCTGTTGGCATGTCCACTGCATGCTTGAAAGATGCAAGCTTTACACATATGTTAGGCAAGTAGCACTATCCACAATGTACTTGTTCTCATATACTTGAACTGGACAACATGCTGTAGGTCCCCAAACATCCAGCAGCTGACAGCCCCATGAAAAAAAAACAAGAGATAATGGCCCCACAAATAACCAGCAATATACTGAAAGGCTCTGAGCTGCAGATCTGGAGACCTGGGTTTGAATCCCACAGCCGCCTATGTGCATACTGTGTGATCCTGAGCAAGCCATTTGCTTCTATGTGATCCCAGGTAGCATCTGGAAAAAAGCTTTGGCTTAGTGTGCTACTCCTTGTTAAACACTGTTTCCTTTCCCTGCCCTAAATGATAACCCCCAAACAACCTGTAGCTATGTTCCCCAGCCTCTAGTGATATACATGTCCATAATGATTCACCAATCATTCACTGGGTGGCCAGATGCATAACTGTAACCCCCCTCCAGCTCCAAGCAAAGGATGCATGTCAGCAGATGGTCAGGGTACCAAGGTGCTTACTGTGGTGTTGATGGGTACATTCTGCTCCTTGCCTCAGCACCAGAACAGGTGGACTGTAGCTCAATGCAAGATTTGTGAACACAAGCAGAGACAGACTATAAATTTGAAGGCTGTAGCCAACCCTAAACCCACTATGCATGGTATACTTACTGGTGCTGATTCCTTCATGGCCAGGACTGGTCATCCCTATCCTCAGAAAGGCACAATATATTCAGTCACAGACCGTGTGTGGGGGTGACCTCCCCTGCCAATTCACATGGACCTATGGCCATAGGTTCACAGGCACATGGTCCTATGGCACTGCATGATGTCACCTTGCTGCTGCCTTCCTCTATCATCTGTGACTAATCAATCTGCTTAGTGTCACCAGTGGCACTTTTCACTCCACTCCCTCTCGCCCTATTGCACACCTGCTCTTTCACTAAGTTTACCATTTTACCACTAGGTCCAGTGTCTCTCAGTGCTTCTGCTTCAGTGACACTGCAGCTACTGATGAATCAGTATCAGGACTATTTTCTTGGGAGGGGGCAACTGACCAGCCAGGATAGAGTGCCCACCCAGCAAGGATCGGGGGGTAAGGTAAGTTGCTAGCTTCCGACAGCTTCACCTTCTATATTATGGTTCTGAGGACTCATTGGGAGGTTCAAGTTAGTGAGGGTCTGCTTCTCTACTGCAACTACTGTACAAGTACAGTATGTTGTCAACCAGGAGCAAAATGTATTTTTATTTAAACCATTGTGCAAGCTGCAGAAGGGGGAGGCTGTGAGGATGAGGTGGTCCAACATACAAGACCTTGGTGCCTAGGGAGTGTTTGAGACAAACACACCATTGGCTGCCATGCAACTGAATACTGAACACCCGAGTACTGACTATCCGGTCAAGTACTCAGAAAAATACATTCACATAGACCTATTATATGTTTCCATAGCAATGATCAACACAACTGACTGCACTGGAACAAAGTGTCTATGCTACTAATCAGTGCAGTGTTGTATGTGGACCCATATGAGGCCAGGCAGAGGGAATGATAGCACCATCAATGCACATATAGATCATTGCTGACTGCAGTGGATAAGTACAAAGCTGTATGAACAGTTTCCCATTTGACCCTGCCACCAAATCGAGCCTATACCTGCTGTTACATGACCAGCTGCAGTCATGGACATAGAAACATAGAAAGTTGACAGCAGAGGGAGACACAAGGTCCATCAAGTCTACCCAGAGATC
Organism: Neoceratodus forsteri; assembly: GCA_016271365.2. Classification (NCBI taxonomy): domain Eukaryota; kingdom Metazoa; phylum Chordata; order Ceratodontiformes; family Ceratodontidae; genus Neoceratodus; species Neoceratodus forsteri. The sequence goes on from CM057458.1 coordinate 201,385,633, forward strand.
CATAAGCCCATTAATGATCATTAATGATCTGGGGACCAAATATCCCTTCCCGAACTCCATTGTGCACCTTCCCCCTGGCTCTTAATCCATTTTCCATCTGTCCCAGCCCAGTTTGAATGCTGTCAATGACTTTGCCCCAACCAAATCAGTGGGCAGCCTATTCTAAGGCTCCACCACCCTTTCCGTGAGGTATTTTTTTCTTAAGATCTTTTTTAAAGCTCCCCCCAACTTTCATTCATGCCCCCTAGCGTTGGAGCAGGGAGCCCTGTTGAACAGTTCTGGATAGGGAACTCTGTTCCTTTCAGGAACTTGAAGGTTCCTGTCATGTCCCCCTTTCCCTCCTAGACTCCAGTGAAAACATGTTCAGCTCATGTAAGCATCCTTCATATGGGAGGTCGTGTAAACCCTGGATCATTTTTGTCACTCTCCTCTGAGCCATCTGTTGTCTGTTTATATCCTTTTTTAGGTGGGGGCCCCAAAACTGGACACAATACTCCAGGTGAGGCCTCTCCAGGGATCTGTATAATTGTAGAGTTACTTCCCTACTTCTGCTGTCAGACTTCGTCCTGATGTGTCCCAACATTCTGCTAGCTTTGCTGAATGCTGTCATGCACTGCCTGGACTGCTTAAGAGTGTCACATACTATGACTCCCAGGTCCTCTCTTCCTGAGGAACACTGAGCATGATCCCATTTAGCCAATAGGCTGTTCTTGGGTTCTTGTTACCCATATGCATCACCTTACACTCATTGGCATTCAAATTTAGCAGCCATATGCTTGCCCATTTTCCAGCATCTGAAGATCTTTTTCCAGGCTAACTGTTGGCATTCGACTCCTCCCCATACGCTAGCTGAGCGAATAGCCACACTAAACCAGATTCTACACATGCTACTCCGACTCATCCCTTCCAACTGTGCCAGATTAGCTACAAAGAAGTTGAAGACATAATTCTTAGCCTTGACACCAAGAAAAGCACAGGAGACGATGGCCTGGAATCATTTTTCTTACAGTTAGGGTATGCCCAGCTCACAGCCCCCATCCTTCACATCTTCAACCTGTCTATTAACACAGCCACTGTTCCATCCTGCTGGAAATCTGCCCATGTTCTTCCTCTCTTCAAATCAGGAGATCCTTGTGACTTAAACAACTACCGTCCTATCTCTATCTTGCCCGTTCTCTCCAAAGTGTTGGAAAAACTTATATACAACCAACTAAAAAATCACCTTAAAGCACACTCACTATTAAACCCGGCCCAATCTGGTTTCAGATTGAAGCACAGTACCATCTCGGCCTTGGCTAAAGTCTCTAATGACTGGATCCATGCTATGGACACCAAGAAGGTTACTTGTGCAGTCTTTCTAGACCTCAGCAAGGCCTTCAACACTGTAGACCATCACCTCCTAATCACCTGTCTTGCCCACATAGGTGCCACTCCATTCACCTTGCAGTGGTTTGCCAGTTATCTCACGGAAAGGATACAAAATGTCAAGGCCGATGGCCTACTATCTGCTCCCTTCCAATTGCCAGAGGATTCCCTCAAGGCTCCATCCTAGGACCAATCCTTTTCTCGCTCTACATTAACAACCTTGACTCCCACATAAAGAATTCTAGCATACATTTCTTTGCGGTTGATACGGTTATGTACACATCAGGCTCGTCCTTAACTAAAGTCAGGGAAGCAATCCAAGCTGACTTTATCCAGTTAGAAAGCAACCTTATCAATGCTAAGTTGCTCCTAAATGCCAAAAAAACTAAAACAATGATTTTTTAGAGACTTGCCTTGACTGATGCCCTACCTACCACATCTAAAAACGTCGTGGTTACCTCCCTAGGTGAACCCTTGGAAGTCGTAGATAAATTTAAATATCTAGGTATGTGGATAGACAACAAGCTTTCCTTCAACGCCCACATCGAGGATCTATCAAAGAGGCTTAAAGCACGCTTGGGTTTCTTCTACAGAAATAGGACCCTCTTTTCTCTCGCAACCCGTAAAAGACTGGTCCAAGCAACCTTCCTTCCCCTGCTGGATTATGGAGACATTATCTTTATATCCTCCCCAACCTTGAACCTATCAAAACTGGACATACTCTACCACCGTGCTCTTCGCTTCATTACCAACTTGGCATAGAGGACCCACCCCTGTGATCTTTATGCAGCAGTTGGGTGGTCCTCCCTTGCCACCGGACGTCTCCTCCATGTTGGCATTTGGACCCTCAAATTACTACTTCACAAACTGCCGGTCTATCATATGTCTCTCATACATATTTCGCACAGCGCCTACTCCCTAAGGAAATCCGACCTTATCCTACTAGATGTTCCCAGGACACGTACCACAGCCAGCCAAAAAGCTGTCTCATACACCCTACCAAACAGTTGGAACCAACTTCAAGCCATGCTGAAGCTAACCAGCACCGTATCAACTAGCTCCTACAAAACACTAGCCATCTCTAAATTAAAAGACATATGTAGGTGCAACTAGGCCCCCAACGCCTAGACAGCTCCTGAAGTACCAACTGGCCCTCTATTTTTTTATAAAGATGAAATGTGTTGATAATATAGGACTAGGCTAAAACTGGAATGTATAGCATACATAGTATAAGAACTTCCATTGTATATACCTCTTAATTGTATATAATTTTCTTTCTGTTGTCCTACATTGTATATCTCCTATCTATGTAATTGCGAACTGTATGTGTATATGATTCAGGACCTCCTTGTGAATGAGCTTGCTCAACGGAGTCTTTCCTGCAATAAACTTGAACTTGAACTTGAACTGTATCCTCACTGTCCACACTCCCTCCTAATTTTGTGTCATCAGCGAATAGGGCTATCTTACCCTAGATACCAACCCTGATATCACTGACGAGCATGTTGAACAGTACTGGACCCTGGACAGAGCCCTGTGGTACACGACTAGTAACATCTCCCTCTGATTTCTTCCCATTGATGACTACTGTGCTTCCTGTCCTTCAATCAGTTACCTACCTATCTAACAATGCACCTTGTGGCACCCAGATCCTCTAGCTTCCTCAGCAGGTGATCGTGTGGTATTGAATCAAAGTCCTTGCTGAAGTCAAAGTAAAGGAGATCTACCAGATGTCCACTATCGACTACCCTAGTTACTCAGTTGAAGAATGAAATCAGATTCATCTGGCGTGATCTTCCTGCCACAAATCCATGATGCCTGTCATCCGGAAGGCCATTATTTTCATGTAATCCACCAGATCCTGCTTAATCAAGGATTCATTAATTTTCCTACCTCCGATGTGAGACAGATTGGTCTGTAGTTACCAGCCTCCTCCCTGCTACCACCCTTGTGAAGTGGTACTACATCTACTCATCTCCGGTCTTCTGGCATGACTCCCGTCTGAAGCAATCTGTTGAATAAATGAGCCAATGAGTCCTCCAGCACCCACTCTAGATCCTTCAATATCCTATGATGGATCCCGTCTGGTTCAGGTGATTTGTCCTGCTTTATCCATTGTAGTGCCTCCTTGACCTTATTGGTTTAAATAGCTGCCATTTCCATCTGTGAGATCCCCCTGTCTACAGCTCTAATACAGGCATTGGTTCTCGATGTTCCTTGGTGAACGCTGAACAGAAGAAATTGTTCAAGACCTTGGCCTGTTCATTGTTATCCTCCACAATCCTGCCCCCATCCTTTAACTTGACTACCCCCCTCCCTTCTTTCTTTTTTCCTGAATATACCAAAATAACTGTTGCCCATCTTGGCCCCTTCTGCTATTTGCTGTTCTGCTGCCGCTTTAGCTTGTTTCACAACCCTTTTAGCCTCCCTATTTTTCTGTACATACACCTCCCAGTTGTTACCCCATCTTTTAAAGTTGAGAAAAGCTGATATGCCTTCCCTAACTCCCCCCTCTAAACCCCTAACAAACCCTACCCCTCTTCAGTACCCATGCAATGCCCCTGCTGCAGGTCCACCTCCTACCCACCTAAAAAACAGCATTCCTTCCCTTCCCCCAATTCCCTCCCTTCAGACCTTCCATTGTTCTCTTACTGTGATTTCTCAATCATCCAAAGTTGTACCAAGGACCTGTCCCTACCCTATCCTTACACCATTAACTCAACTCTTCCCTTCACTTCTCCACATCCTGAAAGGCTGGGGTTTGGCCTCTCTTCTCTCTCTCACCTTTACCCTCTCTTTTGTTCTTCCAAAGCCTATTACCCCATGCCGTCTACAACCTGCTTCCCTCCTATCATACTCTACCTTTTGCTGCCACAACCTGCTCCGCTCTTGTCATGATTGACCCCTGCCTTGTGCAGGCAGGGTCCTCAGCATACTGGAGGGGTAAGGACCCGACAGACCTTTCTCCTCCTACCTCTTTCTTCACCGCCTCCTTCCATCCCCTTCCATCCCCCCTGCTTCTCTGCCTACCGATATACCTACCTCTCACCTTCCCTTCTCCCCCTTATGTAGCCATAGCTATGGCTGACCCCTAATCTCTAATGCACTTGTAGTTAACTTGCACTTCTGTTATGGCTGACCCCTAATTTCTACTGCACTTGTAGTTAACTTGCACTTCTGTTATACCTTAGCAAACCTGTTCTGCCTGTGTTTACTCCTCACTAACTTCACTAGATCAAACTACAGCAATTCTATTCAGCCATTTTCTAGCTACACAGTTATGGATCATTTCGTGTATGCCTAAATGTTATTTTGTGTTGTTGTATCTAACTAGTCAAAAAGTGTTGGCATAGTATCTATCTAGTTCAAAACTGTTAGCATCCCGCTATTTTATTAGTCCTGTACAGTCTGCTCAAATTATTTGAATGTACCAGTTGGACCAGCATAACATTCTGTGGTGATTTGCATATGCAGCCCATGATGCTTTGCATTGTGGGGGCATGTGTGATTTTGTATTATTTGAATGTAATCTACTGTACTGTAAATTTATATTGTGTACCAAATCTCTGTAAACTTATCCTCATGTTCCCCTACCCCCCAGGTCGCACCGGGAGACAAGCAACTTGTTGCTCGGTGTGCCTTCCTGGTGAAACATTTTAATAAATAAAATAAAATAAAAAACATGCCATGCCTGGGCTATGTTCATGAAAAACAAGGTCCTTGCAGCATCGTTATGCTATAAAAACTGACTCCTTCCAGTAGGTTGGCAGGAAAATGATGGGCCTGAGCCTGTTTTCCAAGTCATGGGCATTTACTGCAGTTACTGATGTCTGTTTCACTGATGTCTGCTTCCCTCACATTGTGGAATACATTTATCCCTTCTAGGCAATTGCCATGGTTCCTTTATTTATAATATATCATGATTGTTGGTCATCTAAAAAAAGGCCTGAAAATAGCCCACCTAAACATCCGCAGTATCCCACACAACCACACGGAACTGACTGCCTGGGCCGCCCTTCATGAGCCGGACATCTTAGGGATCACGGAAACCTGGCTAAAGCCATGTATACCTGACTCCGCATGTGCCATTCCGGGCTACAGCCTTATTAGGTGCGGTAGGGGTGGTAGTAAATGTGGGGGAGGTGTACTTCTATACTTTAGGGGCCACCTAAACGTATCCACAGTGTCCCTGTCTCCTCCTGACCCCTCCGGTTGTGAATTCATTCACTCCCTCCTACTGCTCGGGAACTCAAAAAAGGTGCACCTGGTCTGCGCCTACAATCCCCCTAAGGGGAGGCCTGCCAGGACTCTCCTTCCTTCTTGACCACCTAAAAGGCAAGGTTGGTTCAAATGAGGTGCTCATCATGGGGGACTTCAACCTCAATTGGCTGGGGCCTAATATCAAACTTTATGAGCCGCTTCTCTCTGGCCTCGCCCTCCATCAGACTATCACTGATACTACCAGGTCCACCCCCCGGGGTGCCAAGGGCTCCCTTATTGACTGGATTCTGAGCAACAGATTAGACAAAATCATCCAGTCTGGTACACTTCTGGATGCGATCTCTGATCACTCTCCCATATACTGCATATGGGGTTCCTCTGTCCCCAAAATTCCCAGTAGAGTTATTCAGATGAGAGACTTCTCCAAGTTTATCCTCAATGACTTCTTGGACGACCTCCACCGCGCCAACTGGTCCAGGGTTCTAAGCTCTAATGACCCGAATTTAGCTCTGAACCACTTCCTGGCCATTCTTATCCCTCTGCAAAACCGACATGCTCCCCTCACGAAAAGGAGGGTGCGGGGTACGGTTACTAAATGGCTCCATGGAGGCTTACTAGCTCTCATGAAGCAGAGGGACAAGAGCTGGCTCAATTACAAAATCTCCGGGGAAAACCTCGACCTCCTTGAATATCGTCGGCTCAGAAATTCCTGCAAGGCCACCATCCGGGCCGCCAAGAGTGAGTTCTGCAAAACTGCCATGCTCAACTCGGCCTGCAACCCCCGGCGCTTCTGGCAAAACATTAAAAACATGGTCGGGGGGTCCGCCTCTAATTCAGGCACCGACATGATTGTTGAAGGGGCTAACTGTAATAACCCCCAGACTATAGCCTCTGCTTTTAACAACCTGTTCTCCTTTTTGCCTGCCACCCTATCCCTCCCACCTTCCTCCCCCGTACCTCCATGTACCCTCCCGGCCCCCCTTTTATTTAAAGCGAATCTCTGTTAGGGAGGCTCAAGCCCTGCTCACTGGTCTTTCTCACCACTCCGGGTGGGACACGATTATCTAGAACCTAAGCTCCTCAGCCTGGGGGCCCCCCTCCTTGCCCTGCTGATTACCCACATTTTCAACTCTTCCCTCACCTCAGGGATCTTACCCGATGCGTGGAAAGTGGCCAAGATTGTCCCAGTGCTTAAGCACGGCAACCCTAAGGAGATGAACAACTACCACCCCATTGCCATACTCTCTGCCACCAGCAAGCTACTCGAAAAGGATATAGCTGCACAAATCTCCCATTTCCTTCAGGAGCATGCGGTACTCTCCCCTGCCCAGCACGGGTTCAGGAAGGGGCACAGTTCGGCCACTGCTATTGCCATTGTCACCTCAGAAATCAGATCTTCCACCGACCTTGGCAGACTGACTGGAGCCATCTTCGTCGACCTTTCTAAGGCCTTTGATCAGGTTGACCACAGCCTCCTTCAATCCACCCTGCTCTCACAGGGCTTCTCCACCCGAGCACTTGCTTGGTCCACCAGCTACCTTGAGGGTAGACTACAATTCACCAGCTTCAACCATGCCACTTCGGACCTCTCCCCCATCAGATGCAGCGTCCCCCAAGGGTCTGTCCTTGGTCCCTTACTGTTCTCCCTCTACATCAACGAACTCCCCAACGTGGCTACCTCCGGGTCCACCACACTCTATGCAGATGACCTCGTACTACTGTCCAGCTCCCAGGACATCTCTACCATTAACGCTCAACTCAACTCTGACTTTGTGCATATCCAAAACTGGCTCGTGGGTCACAAGCTCTCGGCCAACCTGAACAAGACCCATGCCATGTTATTCGGGTCGATGGCTAAAACCACTTCATGCCCCTCCCCCCTTGCCATCCTTGGGGAGAATGGCTCCCTCCTGCCTGTCCTAAATTCCGCCAGGTACCTAGGGGTTACTCTTGATCCTCAGCTTGATCTTGCTGAGCACCTCCGAAACATCTGCAAAGCGTCTAACAGCAAGCTTGGATTAGCCTACAGGGCTAAGGACTGCCGCACTCCAGCCGCCAGGCTCCTCATAGCTAGAGGGATCCTCCTACCCACACTCTGCTATGGGTTGGTTGCCTTCGCACTGCTTCCGGGTGCCCGTCTTGTGAAATGGGACACGGCCTATAACAACATATGTCGCTTCGCCCTCTCTGCGCCTCGCCTTCTGCATCGGTGTGACCTCTATGCCCAACTGGGATGGCTTCCCCCTGATAAACACTGTGCCTTTGTCCTCATCAACATGGTCGATAATATTGTCTGGACTGCCCGCCCCTCTGCTCTCGCCCTTCCCTTCCAACACTGCACCCCGGCCTATCAACTTAGGTCCAGCTCGACCCATGTCTGTTTGATCCCACGGACCCGCTCTCTTACCGGTGATTGGGCCTTCTCTGCCTTCACCCCTAGACTTTGGAACTCCCTTCCCGCCCAAGTCCGGGCCGCCCCCTCCCACCCCAGCTTCAAAACATCCCTGTGGAAGTTCCTCAAGGCTGCCTCCACCTGTCTTTGTTCCACCTAGTTGTTGGGGACTGCCCCTCCCCCACACCTCCTACATACTGCATTTATCTAGCTCTCTCCCCTGTAGCACTTAGTCTACCCACCCTCCTCCGTGCGGTGCCCCCTCTCCCCTATCGCCCATTGCCCCCTCCCTTGTAGCACTTGCCTTACCCCCATCTTTCCTGCTCCGCTCTCTAGGGCTCGCAACTATAGGGCCTCTCTCAGTCTGCAGGCCTAGCCAGTCCTGTCGTGGTGGTCCCCATGTCCTTCCCTACCTCTCTCTGCACCCTCCAGCTCCCTGCTGGCCTACTTCCCTGCCTTCTCTCCCCATCGCCTACTTACCTGGTCCTCTTCCTGGACAGTCCCCTGCCCACCCCTTCCCCTGGCTTCCTGTCTAGCTCCCATTGGCTCCTCACCTTAGGACTACCTCCTCCAGGTGTATTGACTAGTTGCATTAGATGCCACACTCTCTCAACATTCTCAATCTCTAGCTGTAGTGGTTTATGTGTTTGCTTTCTTGCCTATTCTGTCGGGTTTTTTGTACCCCCCCCCGTATGTGGGTCTGCTAGCCTCCCTGACTATGTACCCTGTTCTCTGTTTTGATATTTCCCCTGGCCCACCTGTACTATGGGCGGTTTGTAACCATGATTAAGTACCATGTTCTCTGTATTGTGCTTCTATGCTACTGTGACTCTGTACCATGTTTTTCTGTTTTGTAACCTCCCGGGTCGCACCTGAAAATAGGCATTTGTTGTCTAGTGTGCCTACCTGGTTAACAAAAACAAATAAATAAAATAAATAAATGGAGACCTTTGCAGTGCATCCAGAATGGCTGATGGGTGGGTAATGATGTTGGGTGTGCATAATACGTGGCACACAGTCTTAACGTGATTAAAGTAATGTTCTCTCCTCTGGGGATGTGATGGCCTCTCACCCAGACACCTAGCTACTGGGGTTCCTGCCCTGGTCTCCCCCCATCATCTACATTTTCAATGAATCTTGAGCCACAGGCACCTTTCATTCAAGTTAGAAACATGCCCTAGTTGTCCCACTTCATTAAGGAGGTGCCACCGATGCAGTGACAAACTACCATCTCTTATCATCCCTTATCTCTACTCCTCTCCCTCTCCAACACACTCAAAAGTTTGGTCAGCAAACAAATCTCTAGTTACTTTGACAAACAGGGTTCATCATTCCTTTTCAGTCAGGCCTCTGCCCTGTCCATTCCACTTATACCTCCCTGCTCAGAATTACTGACTACATCCATTCACAGATGCATACTGGCCATGGGACTGATGCTGTTTTCATAGACTTGTCTAAAGTATTTGACACAGTTAATTATATGATGCTGTTAGCCAAGCTTGCCTCTGCTGGTGTCTCTGCCTCCTCTATACACTGGTTCAGCTCCTACCTCTCTGATAAAACCCAATCCATCAAATTAGGGTTGTCAATTTCCTCTCAACTCCAAGTATCTTTAGAGGTTCCTCTGGAGTCAGTCCTTGGCCCCCTTCTTTTCCTAGTTTTCACTAATGACTTACCCAACTGCCTAAATGTATGCAAATCCCACATGTATGCATATGATACCGTCATTTTCTCCTCTGGTCACTCTCTCTCTGACATCGACTCTGTAATTTCCTATAAATGCCTTGGGGTGATCCTAGATCAATGGCTAGACCATTCACTTCACATAAACCATATAGTGGGAATATGTTTTGTCACACTAGGTGCTCTCTATAGGGCTAAGAATTGTCTCCCTTTTAAAACCAGTAAAACTGTAGTGGAGTGCTTGATTTTACCATTGAAGGAACTAGTGGGTGTAGTTATCTCTGGAGCTTCCTCCTCTACCTTAGCAAAGCCATCTTCTTCACCTCACTCTGCAGGTTTGTGTTGAGCAGCTCTCCAAACACACATCATTGCACACTGCATAAGGACCTAGACTGGGCCTCCTTCCTGGACCTTAGGTATTAGTCCTCCCGGGTACCCTGCTTTTCTGTTTGAGTTTCAGTTTTTATAGAGATATTTATTAATTATATTTATGTATGCTGATATTTTATTGTTTTCATATTGATTTGTATTATTGTAGTATTGATAGTATGTTTTTGTTGTTCGGCACCCAGAACATTCGGGATTGGGAGCCAGAAAAATAAAATTGTCCTTGCCTTGCCTTCCCTATGAGGCAATCCCTCAATATTGCTCTTCTAGGCTCCAAATATTGGTCTGGAAAACTTCTGAGGTATATCGGTGACATACTTACCCCTCTTCTTATCCCTCATACTCTTTAAGGTCAGAGGACAGAAAATGACTACAGATTTCTACGTGTAGACTGATTCACCCATGTTGGAGCAAAAAACATATTGCCAATGTTGATTTCGGTGCAGACAACATGCTGCACAGCATTAGAGTACCAGGCATTATGTTTCCTGGGAGTTACAGCACCAAAGCACCCTCCCAGGAAACAGATGTCTTTTTTGGGGGGGGCTTCACCCCCTGTACCCCCAAAACTATATATAACATCGTCTGGGGCAGGCATTCCCTAGAGGGGTAGTAACAGTGTGGGCACACAGGCAGCATCAGTTAGGAGTGATCTAAAATCAAGATTGCCTCTTTCACTGTCGCTGTTATTGTGGCATCCTAATTGAGGTGACAATTTTAAGTCACCATTCTAACAGTATAGCATATAGACTCACTACAGGTCAAGCCTCTATCTGGTACAGACTTCCCCATATATGGAACAGTTTTACATCTTCCCTCACTACCATAACCAGTCTCCAGCTTGCAAAGGCTAAGCCTAAGAAGCACAGCAAGGCCCATTCATCCTTCCCAAATTGCTTTAGAGGTATTCCCAAATTTTAACGTGGACCTCGTTCATTTACTCATACCCTGACATGTCTGTGATGGACCTTCCTCATGAGTATTATATGTAGCAGTATTTGTCTTCTTTAGTATTGTGGGATTGTGTTGTCTCTTGTACCTCTGGTATCTGAATGTTTAAACTCTGTGCATACACTCTGTTAATTGGTTACTTTGTATATATTGTGTACTATAAATTTGATGACTTAGCGGCTTTGTGTGTGTGTGTATATATATATTTATAAAATGGGCAAAACATTTTCTCCAATCTGATTGGCTAAATGACCACTGTACCTGTGTCCTTATCAGCCCATAATTTGCCAACCGGCACTTCATACTACTGGGAAAGCTCTATAACCTGAGGTATCACTGTCCCACTTGCACCCCAGTCATGAACATCAGAGTGTGAAGCCGACCTCGATGTGTAAAAGGCGACTGCAAAACTCAAGTTGTCAGTTCACTCATCATTGAGCTGCAAACATGAAAATACTGCAACTTACAGGTAACAAACTGAAAAAAAAAACACCATTATAAAACCTGATCTAACCATAATTTTTGTCTCTTCACCACGGATGCTGTTTCTCCGGTCATCCCTGCCATTTTCACTCAGTACAGTCGGGTCCCGTAACCACACCCCTTTCAAATTTACAGTGCCAGAGTTTTTGAACTATCTGGTCTGTATCATTTTCTAACCTTTTCCTAATTTGTTTTAACACACTCAGCTAGCGACAGTAGAAAGACGAGACCGAGCGAGTACTAGAGGCAAACGTGAACATGCATTGCCATAGCGACACTCGCTGTGACTTGCGTATAGTTCTGTGAACTGTGGACTCACTCCCTCTTGGTTTTTGACTTACGGGCAGGTTTTCCAAAAGAAAACAAGTAAAGTAAAGCTAAGCAAAAAGAGACACATTTTTAGTTTTCAAACACACACTACCTTACTTTAAATGAGTGGCACATCATCATGTTCCTGTACTGCCAGCACTCGCTCACGCCACATTATGCTGTCAGCATTGATGAACCTCCTTCCCTCACACCCTGTGGAAATGGTATAAACATCCAGATACTTTTTTGAATACATACTTTAACACTTCTGTCAGGATCAGGTGTGTAGGTAGTTGGGAATGCAGTCAAAGATGGCAGGAGTAGGTGTGTGGGCAGCTGGAGCTCCAGTCAAACACAATTACAGGGACTATTTTTTATTATTTTCTACTGACCTCTTTTATTTACTCTTTTTTTTTTTGCATACACTTTGTGTATGCATTCTTTCACTGAGGTCTTTGGGGGGGGCCATTTTATTAGCACAATAAGACACTCTGAGGTGTGAGTTATGGCCTGATAAGAGCACTTCCCATGTGCTAAAGGCACTCGGTGCAAGTGCCTCGTGCCTCATAATGCACTTGGGCGTGTTCTTTATCAAGCCATAACCTACACCTCATCGTGTCTTATTGCTTGTACATATATATATATATATATATATATATATATATATATATATTAGAGGCAAAAACTCCATTTAATGCATCAGTTAGGGTTGTTCCACAGCGACAAAAGCAAGGAAATTCCATGTTAGGGTTGAAAACCCTAACTCCGAATTCACCCCCCCAGCACCACACACACACACACACACACACACACATATGCAAGTACGGGGGAGGACCAAGGCAACACGACCAATAACAGACAACCAGAAGCAGATGACAGAAATAACAAACAATTGTCTAAATGTACTACAAGACATCCCCACCCACCTGACCAGGTACTGCATGCTCAGTGGAGATCAACAGCAAAACTGAGGCCATGTACACCAAACATACACATCCCTGATTGCAGCTGCACACAACGTACCGCACTTAGTAGTTGCATGGCCTTACCTACCGATGCCCCACACCACACCACATGTGGTGGGCCACCTGAGCAATAGAGTTGAGCAAAACCAAGGACTTGTACAGGTATAATATCTCTGATTATAACAAGGGTTTGAGAAATGCAGCTTTCTGATTGGCTGTAAACATTCTAACAACCTTATGTTTAGTTTTTATTAACATACATGTAGAGCCTAACCATATGATGAACACGGTTTAATGTTGTTTAAAAAAACAGTTTTATTATGATAGCAATAAGCCACTCCCAGATATTATGTTAATGGTCAGTTTGTCACTGTCTAGTGACATGTGGTACTCGGCTACGCCTCATTCAACATTAAACCCCTAGAGGGTGATTAACAGACCATTTAACATAACCGTTGGTCATGCCTTATTGCTTAATTACCTTCATGTGTAGATACTCTCCCTCTGCTAGGCACTGCAGGAGCTTTGCAACACAGTGTCCCACCCAGTTACACCATCCACTGTCTAGTTACTGGAGAATGGCTGCGAATATGAACTCATGAAGATGAACAGTGTAACTTGATCATTACAGTCATCACTTAGTGTGATTATAACTAACAGAGTCAGTGATAGAGAATAACCCCTGCTGTCCTAGTACACTTATCCCATTGTGAGTTAAATCAATACTAAAAGACATTCTATTTATATATACACTATACCTACTTGATTCCTTTTGTAGCACAATTAACATAGTTATCACTTTGATAGCATCAGTGACAGAATTGTGGCAAACCCAAACACTAGGCATACAGCCTGAGTATTATACAACTGTTAAAAAAATTAGGCTGTGTCCATAAGTGGCATAGATCACTCATTGCAACAATAGTAAATGTATCACTATTTCAATAAGTTAGTCATCACAGATGCAATGACATTGTCTTTATCAGGTACAACATACTCAGTCAGTGCCTACAGGAAAATCTATCCTATAGACATCTCCGATACAGCTACGTCATTGTTGGCTCAGTAGTGCTATGATATTTAGAAGCTGCTTGGCCTGATCCATGCAATTACACTGTTTCTTACAAAGAATACTTACTGCATCTTTAGTATTCAAACACACTGAAGGTATATGTATGTACATCAGCAGTACACCTTCATCAGTAAGAATGCATCTGATAGTGGCAGTACAAATTTCACAGCGTTGAACAGGCAATGCTTTTCCATACGTTTACATCAGCCTCTCTATCTTGAGTAAACAGTTGCAGTAAATGTACTACTATGTAAATCACATACTAAATGCAACACTACTTTTATCTTGAGCATGGCTGTGTCTTGTAGTTAATTTATGTAGTTCTCTTAATTAATGTATATGCACTAGTGTTAAAACCTTTGTACAACTGTGATCATGCACCTTCAGCATTTATATTGACTAACGGCACAGTACCAGTTGTGGTGTGGTGTGGGGCATCGGTAGGTAAGGCCATGCAACTACTAAGTGTGGTACGTTGTGTGCAGCTGCAATCAGGGATGTGTACGTTTGGTGTACATGGCCTCAGTTTTGCTGTTGATCTCCACTGAGCATGCAGTACCTGGTCAGATGGGTGGGGATGTCTTGTAGTACATTGAGACAATTGTTTGTTATTTCTGTCACCTGCTGCCGGTTGTCTGTCATTGGTCGTGTTGCCTTGGTCCTCCCCCGTACTTGCATGTGAGTGTGTGTGTGTCTGTGTGTGTGTGGTGCTGGGGGGTGAATTCGGAGTTAGGGTTTTCAACCCTAACACCAAATTTCCTTGCTTTTGTCGCTGTGGAACAACCCTAACTGTTGCATTAAACAGAGTTTTTTTCTTCTAATTTCCCTTCTTTTTGAGAATGATAATGAGAAATAGTGAATGTAATGCGGCAGCGGGAGATCGGGGCCCACCTGCCACGTGATGTCTTGTCACATAGTAACATTGTGCCCTCAAATGCAAATCGTAATGCGCATGGTGATGCAAAGCAAAACAGAAAGAGAAACAGTACTGTAGACAGAAATGTTAAAAGCAACGCAAATGCAACCGCAAATGAAAACAAAAAAGGTAATGCACATGGTGGCGTAGAGTGAACGGTAAGTGAAACGGGTACGGAACCTCAAGCGGAAATGGTAATGGTAACAGTAATGTAAGTGCACAGGCTGGTTTTCCCCAAAAGCTGTATAGAGAAATACAGTGAGTACAAAGAATGTATGCAACATAATGACTCTCGGAACACAAAAATGAGGACTTGGAATAGTAAATTGCTTATATCTCAGTAACCGTACGACATAGAAAAAAATGTAAAAGTCATATGAATTATCAGTTTCCTGGCTAGTTTTGTACTTAGCCCCAGGAGGGCACTAAGAGTTTTTTTGACGAAAAGTCCGTATCTCGCACCGTTTTCGAGATACGGGCCCTGAAAGGCGCAGCGAATGCCGTAATGTTAGCCTATGGGAAAAAAACAGAAGTTCGGAGTGCCATAACTTTGCCTCCCTGTAATATTGTTTCACCAAACCACTGAAAGGCACATCTGTGGGATGTTGGCTGTGTTTCCTGCAAATTTCAGCCCAAAAGACCAAACCGTTATTTTGCAGCAGAGAGCCAAACGATTGCTGCAATGCGTCGTATGCCGTAATGTTATCCTATGGGAAAAAGTGTCAACTTTGGAGTACTGTAACTTTGCCACCATGTAATATTTTTTCAACAAAATACTGAAAGGCACATCTTTGAGACATCGGCTGCATTCCCTCCAAATTTCAGCCCAAAACTCCAAACCATTCTTTTGCAGCGGGATGCCAAAGAACTACTGTTATTTTGGGCATAGTGTCGCAAAGTAGTGTCGTGATTTGCGAAAGGTTTCACAAAAATTTGCGACACTTTCATGAGTGCGACACTACTTTGTGAAAGTAATTTTTCCAGAAATCTGAAAAACAAATTTCTGGGGTGTTTTACCCCAAAATAAAGACATGGCTAGCATCCTCAGGGCCCGACTAGGTGAATACAAAAAGAATTAGGTTGATAGAGGGTCTCAATTTTAAATGCCAAGCATTTTTCTGATCACTAACTGAAAACAAAATGGTGGATTTGCGACAGTAAAAGGGCCATTTGCGACAGTAAAAATGCATTTGCGAAAGTGTTGAACTTTTTGTTAACTTTTCCCATTGACTTATAATGGGAACTTGTTTTTTGAATAACTTTTGAACCGTTTAATATTTTTTCACGAAATCTTCA
The DNA here is from genome assembly GCA_016271365.2 of Neoceratodus forsteri. Taxonomy (NCBI): domain Eukaryota; kingdom Metazoa; phylum Chordata; order Ceratodontiformes; family Ceratodontidae; genus Neoceratodus; species Neoceratodus forsteri. The sequence goes on from CM057458.1 coordinate 201,401,673, forward strand.
AAAGGCATATCGGGGGCCCTGGCCACATGTTCTCTGAAGATTTTGGGCCAGTCACACAAACTTTACGACCTGTAGGCGGGACTATAGAATTCCAGAAAAAGCGTAAACGCACGCGCAGATCACGCTTAATAACTCCGCAGCTGTGTATCCAACCGGTACAAAACTTGGCAGATCCCAAGGCATATGGATCTTGATTGAGCATTCCAAATTTCAGGCAAATCCGTCAAACAGTTGCAAAGTTATTAAGGTGCAACATTTTGGGTTTAACATGTAAATGGCTTCAATCTCTAACTATGGTAGCACTACTGTGCTACCATAATATGTATGTATATATCTATATATATATATCTATATATATAGATATCTATATATATAGATATATATATATATCTATATATATATATATATATATATATATTATATATATATATATATATCTATATATATATATATATATATATATATATATCTATATATAGATATATATAGTGACTTGTACCTTTTACTACTGGAATTGTTATTTTGTACATCCTGATTTATTTCCTGCCCCCCCTTCCTGGGTCACAACTGGAAATAAGCTAATTTGGACTCTGTTTGCTTACCTGGAAAATACGTTACAAATAAAAAAGCATACTTGATTATGCCATTCCTCTTTCCATCCACAGAGGCCGAATATCAGTACAGACATGGCCACATGAGGACAGGGAGAGTGTTGGAACAACCTTAGTAAATGAATTGTACAATAAAATTTTACTTTTTAATTTTTTCTTTTATTTAACTCTCGGATTAAACACCTTTGAGCAAGAACAGCTCATTTACAAAGGTTCCACGTCAAAGTGTTGATAGACAAACAGGGTGAACATCATTACAAAGTTATACAGAAATTACACAGATGGTAGAGAACATACAAAGGTGAACATCATTATACATTATACAAGATTAAACAGGTAAGGTAGAAGTAGAGCTAGAACCAGTGATAGATGTGGGGAGACTGGCTCAGACTGAGAACTAAACAGTGCTTCAGTAGACTAGATGTGATGGCAGTTGTGGGGGAGGAACAATAGGGGGGGTAGACCCAGAAGAGATGGGCAGGCTAGAAGGCCATTGTCAAGTAGGGAGGAGGGACTGAGAAGTGCTAGTTGGGTAGAGAGTAGGGTACAGGGGTGCTAATAGTGCTAGTGTTGGTGAGGATGGGGTGGGGGGATTGTGGTAGCGGAGCGGGATGTACAGGTGGACTAAATAGCAGAAATGGAGCATGGCAAGCAGGATAATCTGGAGTACTAAGGGAGGATGGTGCTCTCATGTGAAATAGTCGCAGCTACTAGAAGAGGTAAGGTGTTCCCAGAGCAGCTGTTTGAAGGGGCCAATTGTGGGAGTATTCAGGATATCCCGGTTGAGAGCATTATACCAGTGAGGAGCCCTGTAGGCAAATGATCTTTGCCCCATGGAGGTCCGACATCTGAGAACCTGGAAGGTCTGATTGATGGCATTTTGGGTACACTGAGTAGTACAGTGCTTGTTTAGGAGCTTTTTGATACCTGGTGCCATGAGGCCTAGGAGTACCTTTTTCGTTAGTAAGCAGGTCTGATACTGTATCCTACAATGGACCTGGAGCCACACAGATTGGGTATATAGATCACAAGTATGAGTTAAATGGGTAGTGCCAATGAGTAGTCTGCAGGCTTTGTTAAGTGCTACCGTTATCCTATGGAGGGCTGTAGGGGAGGCGGAGCCATAGACGGCTAGACCATAGTCAATGATGGAGGTTACTGAGCTGTGGATTACCAGACACAGGGCAGCAGTAATCATACAATGCTTGTGCCTATGTAGCATTCCAATTCAAATGTTTATGGCCTTGGCAACATTCTCAATATGTTGTGTATAGGAGAGGAAGTTATCCAAAGTAATCCCAAGGTATTTGAACTGCATGACCTGCTCAAGCTGGATGCCAGAGCCATTCTTGATGGTGAGAGACTGGGTTTTGTGTTTTCTACACACACTGCTGAATAGTATAACCTTGGTCTTGCTGAAGTTCAGGATCAATTTGTTGGCACGGAACCATTCTTCAACCCTCGCAAAGTCTACCTGCAGATGGTGCTCGATGAGTTTAGAGTCCTGGTGGCTGGTTAAGATGACAGCAACATCTGCATAAAGTAACATTCTATGATGACAGGCACTAGGAAGATTATTCATGAATATACTAAACAGTAACGGTCCGAGGATGGAGCACTGGGGTACGCCTGAGAGGATCGGCTTTCAATTTGAGGTGGTATTGGCAATCCTAACTTGTTGGAACCGGCCCACAAGATAACTCTCAAACCATTGTAGTGCTTCATAGGAGAGACCAATGTTGGAAAGCTGTCTGAGTAGAAGAGGGTGGTTGATGGTGTTGAAAGCTTTTGTTAAGTCAATGAACACCGCACCAGTAGTTTCCCTGATCAAGTGTGTTGTGGATGTAACCCATAAACTCTAAAAGGGCAGTGGTGGTACTGTGCTCTTTTCTAAATCCATGCGGTTGAGGGCATTGGATTTCATATTTCTCTAGCTATTCAACTATCTGGTCCGAGACTATGCTTTCATGTGCTTTGGAAAGTGGAGGAAGAATGGAGATGGGCCTGTAGTTTGTGTGAAGCACCCTGTCTCCATTCTTATGAACAGGTGTGACAAGTGCCTGTTTCCAGAGTAAAGGGAAAAGAGAACTATGCAGTCCTAAGTGAGAGGTTGAAGATCTTTGTGATAGGTGTAAGTATTTCTTCAAGGATGAGTGAGACTAGTTTTAGATCGAGAGAATCACTGCTGGTACAAGGTTTATGGAGGGTCTTGCAAATGGAAATTCTTGCCAGGTGAAGTGGAGTCTCCTTGAAATAGAACTGTGGGGTGCTGCTGCTCAGGGATGTGTCAACATGGTGAGAACTAGTGTTAGGTGTGTCAAAGAAATCAGGTGGCAGAACACTACCCAGATCCGTGAAAGCATCATTGAAGGTATTGGTATTTATCCCGAGAGCGAGAACTGGGGCTCCATTGATGTTAAGTACTGTGGGTGGCAGCTTGGGATCTTTTCCCATGAGGTCTTTCAGGTTATTCCAGAATTTTTTCCCATCTCCCCAGGAGTTAGTGAACATTTCCCTAAAGTATTTACTTTTAGCATTTCAAATGGCATGTGTACATTCATTTCTGGCAGCTTTGTATCTTTGGATATCCACTTGCCTAGATGAGGCTCTTGCACAATGCCAGAGGTGGTCCCTCAGTTTCAGCTGAGATATTAGCTCAGGTGTTATCCATGGGTTTTAGTTCCCTCTCACCTTCATCTTTCTGGCAGGAGAATATGTATCACAGGCTGCAGGGAATTGTGAGATGAAGAGTTCCAGTGCTATGTTAATATCAGTGATAGTGTCTAGTGGAGACCAGTCCAGGTTACAAAAATGAGATTTGAATGATTCAAGGTGACCCTGCTTTAATACCCTTGCATATAGAAACTTAGGAGGGGGCTTATAGAACTTGTTGGACAGTCAAAGGTAATGGGGGAGTGATCACTAATGGTGTCGGGGAGCACATTCACCTGGGATATATGTTCTGGTTGGTTAGACAGAATTCAATCAAGCAGGGTGTGAGAACCTGCCTTGTAGTAATATCTGATGGGGGCAGTGACAAGCTGGGTGAGGTGCTGTGCTGCAGCAGCATCCTTATAGGAGCATGCATCAGGTGACAGCCAGTTTATGTTGAAGTCTCCTAGGATTATTGTTTCTGAGTTAAGACACTGACCCACAAGATATTCCAAGATGTTGTTGAAACCAGTAGATTGTTCCTTGGGGGAAGGTACACAGAGGCTATTGTCAGCACTTTGTAATGCACCCCAAGGAGAACCTTGATGGCAAGGACCTGGGATGGGGACCCAGGGTTTGGTACAGGTAGGGCATATGCTATGTAAAATAAAAAAAAAAATAAACCCATGTGAAACCATACGACCTTGCCAAATGACTTAATCGATGCTTGTCCAGATAAGGGCATGCAGAAGATGCAGAATGACTAGGCTGAGATTATGCCATGGGAGGAGTTAGTGTCAGGTTTAGGGGTGGCAGGTGTTGTATGGGGTATGTGCAGTGCCTTTTGTGAGCTTGGTACCCAGTGGAAGTATTCACACACTGTATTGAATTTACCCACAATGATGGTAGTGGTGTAGTGAGCAGGAAAGGTGCACTTGTGCAAGATGGGAGTTCCAAGGTGTGCCTTACCATGGCTTGTATGGCTTCAGAGGTCTTAAGGTCTTTGCATGTGGGTTGGGGTGTGTTGTACTGCCTCCTGATGAGGTGAAGTGCTCAGAACTTTGAGAGACCTGACAATTTGCATCTGATGCTGTTGTTCCTGTGTGAAAAAAAAACAGTTAGCATGTATCATTGTGACAGGGTCACTCATCAGATACAGGGTCATGAGTACCTAACTGGTGAGGCACTGATGTCATGGGTCATTGACTGGGGTGGGGACATCCTGATCCCTGGGTGCTACTGATACCAATACCTCCTCCATGTTCTCATCTGAGAACAAAGGATGGATTCCAGTTGCCCTAAGGTAACAGTGACAGGTCAGTATGTCTATTGATAGCATGTTGCACTGCCATGTGTGACTCAATACACTGTACTTACATGGCAGGCTGCCATGTTCATCTTTCATTCCATCCATGGATGAGCTAAGAGTGGTGTCAGCAATGACATCTTTTGTAGGCCAACTCCAGTACTTTGGAGTCCCATGCCATGGCTCCCTTTGAACTGGTGGACACTTGTTAGCTTGAGTCGTATGGTCACCCTTTGGAACTCAATACTTGATATTGAAAGAATACTGGAAAATAGGAAAAGCAAATGAAGAAAATTATATTACAGACTGGAAAAAGAAGGTATTACTGAATTATGTCACAACAAGTTACCGACTGATTTTTGGCACTGCAATTAGGTTGCCAGAACAAGGATGACAGTATGGGGCAATCTTGATTTTAGATTGCCCCTCAGTCATGTTGCCCTTTGTGCCCCCAGAACTTCTCCCCCCTCTGGGGCATGCCCACCCTAGAGGAGATTATATTTAGTTTCAAGGGGTGTGGTGGGACAAGCAGACTGTTTCCCAGGAGGTTCTTTGGCACTGTAACTCCTGGGAGATGAAATACCTGGCACTGTGATGCCTGTCAGCATGTTGCCTGCACCATAATCAGCATCGGCAACATGTTTGTCATTGTGGCATGGGTGAACCTTACTGAATGATCACCCTGCAATGCCTGTTCATCACATATTGCCAAAGACAAACAAAAACTTGGAGTGCCCCCCACCCCGTAGGCCTGTAGTAGCAGGAATAGGCTCTATGTTATAGCCTGTTTCAACCTATGTAAACTACCACATAAAGGATATTGTAAGAGAGACAAATTCATTTTTGAATGATTCTACAGGCGTAATAAATTTAATAAAACAGTTGATAGTACAGGATGGACAACAAGGGGAGGTATTTTTATGTACAGGAGACACAAGAGACCTCTATGCCTCATGAGATTGGTCTGGAAGCATTCACACATATCCTAGAAGCAAAAAGAGCAGATTTGAGACCACCTATTAACCTTTTTTAATATTCGATATTGTGGTTCTTACAAAGAACCATCTTAGTTTTGAATAGAAATTTTACATACAGAAAAGAGGGATTGCCATGGGTTCACCTTTGGCTCATCATACGCAGATCTAACCATGACCTTATTTGAAGATACTTACATTTCTTTGATAAACAGGCAAACCTCTTCCACACTAAAATAGCACTGTGCAAGTGGTTTATTGACAATGTTTTTATATGGAAAGGGACCAAAGAAAGACTCAATTTATAGTCTATTTACAAAATTGTGTATTTTTTTAATAACGGTGGAGTGTGTAATTTTTTTTTTAATTTACGGTGGAATGGAACAAAGATGAAATTATTTTTTGGGATTTAAAAGTGTATAGGACAGAAGAAAAATTGGGTGTACGTTGGTACAGAAAATGCACAGTTAAGAATACAATTATTGGAGGCTACCAGCTTCCATCTAACACATTATAACTAATATACTGAAAGCGCAGCATTTGATAATGAAAAAAAAATAATAGCAGAGGAGATGATTACATTGAGGCTAGAAAAGATTTAACTGACAGTCTTTTACCAAGAGGACATAAAATGAACATACTTGAGAAAGCACAGTTGGAGGTGGATAATGCACTCAAAATGTTGTTTTGCAGAAGAGAGGAAAATATAGAGAGAAGCCAAAAATCAAAGTGGTTACAGTACATCTGTAGCTTACTAAGACTACCACTTTAAATTAAAAAAAAAATATATATAGAATAGTGGATGGGTGACCATCTACAACAAAGCTGTGTTTCCACTGAGGGACTTGATGACATCAAAGAGACCTTGAGAGCGAAGCTCAAGAGGTCACTTTGATGTCATCAACTCCTGAGATGAAATACCAGCCTTGGTTGTGGATGGTACCCATCCACTATTTTATATAGTATATGGTTTCCTCCAAATGCACAAAGTTGAATATCACAAGGTTTGTACCTTGTATCCATGCTCCTGCTTGCTCTCAAATTCTCCCAGACTTTTCCTTGCTCTGCTTCAGTGCCACCCCCGAATATGCCATTCCTGCTCACTGCCATCCCACTCTGCTCTGACCTTGTAACTGTTTCACCGATTTAAAAAAAAAATAAAGAAACCTGGCAACTTAATAGTTTGGACACACAGCCCCGGATATTCAAACTGAGCCCAATAAGTGTGCAAGAGCAGGAGCAAGTGCAAGTCCACTGCGCCAATGCACAAGAAGCGCGATATTCAAAAACTGTGCAGGTCAAGATGCGCCTGCGGCACACGACTGAATATCGCACCACCTGCACCATAGCACAACCAGGATGTGCTGTTGCGGAGTTCAGATGCACCACAGCGCAACCAGAGATGCCCCGTGGAGCAAGGCAGCAGTGCAACAGCACAACCAGGGATGTGCAGGGACAGGATGCAGGGGCCCACCACCCATGCCACAGATGGGCAGAGGAGCATGCAGCAGAACAGACATCGCTCCCCACACCCCATGCACTGCACAACCGGTGGGGAGCCAGAATAACTACCAGCCCATGGATACCAGCAACCAACCCACAGCCAGGGCATGGTGCCCTAGCACACCCCCTGGCAAGCTGTGACTGGCACACAAGGAGGGATGATCACCCCATGCCACACCATCCCACCAATGCAGAGCACACCCTGCACCACAATCCCCATACACCCTGCCCAAGAGTAATGCCCAACAGTGCAGGACACCCCATGCATGCCACCACCCCCACTGTGACAATGCAACCCTGTGCACCATGGAGCCATGCAAGACAGACCCACCATGAGCACCCTGCAGTGGGCAGCAGACAGCGATGCACCAACTGCATACACAGTGCCACCCTGCACGTTCCCCCCGAGGTACAGCTGAGATACCGACCATACGTCAGGACACAAGGTACCCCACATGCTACAGGGCATGCCCCGGACCCCACCACCAGCAGTACAGCACCCTGCACACCCTCCCAAGGACACATCCTGTCCCAGCACTGGCCACAACAGCCAGCACAGACACACACAGTGTTGCATGGAAGCATGCACACAGGATGCAACACAGTGCATGGACAAACACCCCACCTATACCCAAGGGCACACAAACACAGGGACACAGTAGCGGGTCAACCAAGCCATTGGCGTGTGGCCACGGCAGCCGTGTATACACGGCCAGCACCCCTACATGGCACAGGTGTGCCAGCCACCCTGCGCAGGCACCATGAAGCTGTATGCCACAAGCATGCGGCCGGAGCACAAGTGACAGACAGTGGAGCACATCCTCTGCAACAGACATAAGTGACAGCATGGAGGTGGGACAACAACAGTGGAGGCCACAGTGCCACCCGAGGCAGACGGGCACCACACTAGTGACAGGAGGCAACCTGGCATTGTGCTGGGTACAGTGGTTGTCCAGCATGGACAGCCACAACTGACATGCCAGCAGATGGTGCATATCACAGACATGCAAGGTGTCAGCTGCTGTGCCATGGACAGTCTGACAGAGCGCCATGGAGACAAAGCATGCCTCCGTGGACCATGCACACAGGCAACAGTACACAGAGAACAACATACAAACCGCAGACAATGACTGACTCCCCCACCCACACCATAGGCGGGTCCCTGCCAGACACATACACACGCCCATGCCTGCACCACCCCCCACACCATGCACACCACTGCAGCCAAGCACCTGTAGCCCACTGCAAATCAGGAGACCACCACAGTTAAATATAACAAAATGTATGTATTAAACAACATAAACAATCAAACAGACTTACAAATACATACAAGGGTGGGGGAAAGCCACAAATCAAGGTGGGTGGAAAACAGTGGGCAGAGGTATACAAATGGGAGAGGGAAGAAGAGGTGTGTGGTGGGTTCAGGGGTTAGTTGAGTCAGGGGCATGGAGGGCCTATTGTCTGCCCTTTCCACTCTTGTGGCACCTTCGGGTGCATTGTCTCTGGACCCCATGCCACTCCATTCTCTCCAGAATCGCCAGGGATGCCCATGCCAGCTGCAGCAGCTCCTGCATGCCACGTTCTATGGCCATCCAGTGTTGTCCACCTAGGACAAGGGAGCAGAGTCAATACATGTGACTGTCCAGCCCCCTGCAGCCCATCCATTGTGCATGGCATACAGCTGTGTGCCACACTCCTGTGATGGCGTGCAACCACCCACAGTGACCACGTCCACAAGACCTGCCTACCCAGGCACCCACAGCTATGTGCACTGCTGCACACACCCACCACCCATGTCCCACACAGCACCACCGTGGCCGTACAATGACATGGCTATGCAGTGCTAAGGCAGTGGCACAGTCATGTACCCGGTGCATGCATGGACCACCATTGATGCACTCCCAAACATGCAGTGCCACCTGGACAGTGCGACTGTAACAAGTTGCGTGGCAGTGGTATCAATGGATGAGTAGCCATGCCCCTGCTCCGCCCTATTACACAGCATGCAATAGTAATCATGGATGTAAAGGCACTCACCATCATCAGGCTGGTCCCTGCACCTGTGTGGTCAGCATCCCTCCCGGCCCTGCTGGTCATCTTGCTCCACCTCACCTCCCCTCACCGCGGCGCTCCTCTGGGTCTAGAGGTGCAGAACATGGAGGAGAGAACATCAGTACAATCTGGTAGCAAAGTCCCCCCACCCCATGTCCTGCGGTAATCCCACACAGCCATACCCATCCACCCCCACCCGATACACAACCACAGGCCAACACTGGACAGCCCCCATGCTGTACACATGCCACTGTGATACCGGTATGGGTGTTAACAGTGGAATGGATGGGCACCTACCTGGCTGTGGCACCATACTCCTGGCACGTGCCCGCAGGTAGGCAAGCCTGTCCGGGTCCCTGCACTGGAGGTCCCAATGTCAGTGGTGACACCGCTCTAGCCATGTGCCCGATTCCTGTAGCCTCCTCCAGTGCCACCACCACCTCCTCCCATACTGCACTCCTGGCCCTGTCCAGATGCATCTCAAAATGCCCCAGCACTGGGGCTCTACTAGACACCAAATTGGCCAGCTCACTTAGCTCAAACAGCAGCTCTCCTTGCCATCTCTGAAGCTGGTTGGAGTCAAAATGGCAACTCAATGCGCATGGTCCGCCCGCGTGCAGATGCTGCGCTGTACAGCTGCTGCCATTCCTCGTGCTTTCACCAAACAGCATGATGGTAGGCGTACTCATGCGGACACATAGTCTCTAAGGGCAAGAAGTCAGAAGCACAGCGGTCAAGGGTCTCGCGCACGGACGCTACAGCATGATTGGTACTCACTGCATATGCAGCGCAGTGGAATGCCTGTGTGCCACCTTCTGTAGCGGCCTACTGCGCTGTGGCCCCAGTGCGCCTATGGCACCCCAGTGCCAGAGCGCCATACATGTGAACAGCGCAGTAGCACCACTGGCACAATGGTGGCCGTGCCCTGCATTGCTTCCCATGCACAGCATGTCAGCAGCATGGCAGGCGTCTGCGCCATCACCCCGGGCATGTGCCGTTTGGTGTCTACTGCGCATGTCACAGAAATGCGCCCTTGCCTGAGCACTTTCAACACAATTGTGCAAAGCGCAACAGCGTGATATTCAGCCGGCATATGCAAATCAGGTAATCAGCCATTCAATGGAGCATTTGCATCCACTTATAACTGCGCCTCACCTCATTTGCATGTGTTGCTCTATAAAAATGCAACATTGGGCTGCAGTGGCCATAGTCTGTATTTGCAGTCTATTGTGGTGAGTTGCATGCTGTTTGGGAGTGTGGACTGTGGTGTGTGGGACATGCATGGGACTGCACAGTCACAGGTAACACCTGTCATTCTCACAGAATGAAGAATGAGCGATCGTGAGGTGGAGGAAGAGGAACAGAGACGTTGGAGGAAGAGGAGGCCTAACTTCACAAAGACAGAAACAGATGCCCTGTTTGAGGCCTACCTCGACCAGGAGCCGCTGCTCAGCAGACGGCAGGGAACACCACAGACCCACAGGCCCGTGCCGTCAACCTGCATGGCAGCCACCAGCGGTCGGTGCAGGAGTGCAAAAAAAGAAGAGATAAGGCACATGTGAGGATTATGGACAAGGTGGCTGCCGGCCAGGGTAGCTTACGGAGCTGCAACTTGATGGGGACAGCTGGCCACCGCAACACCTGACCCACAAGAAGTGGGTTGCTGGCGGCATGCGGCCACGATGCCATCGAGGGTGTTCCAGGTGGTGGATTCAGATAGGCGGTAACCTGTCACTGCATGGTAGGTCCCTGGTCTGTCAATCGGGGGTGGGACAGGGTAGGGCAGATACATTAATGCTACTGTGTTGCCTTACAGCTCTGAGCATCTATATGGGTCAGTGCTGGTGGGCGGTGCATTGTCTCTGGACCCCGTGGCCACCCATTCTCTCCAGAATCACCAGGGATGCCCATGCCAGCGCAGCAGTCCTGCATGCCACGCCTATGGCCATCCAGTGTTGTCCACCTAGGACAAGGGAGCAGAGTCAATACATGTGACTGTCCAGCCCCTGCAGCCCATCCATTGTGCATGGCATACAGCTGTGTGCCACACTCCTGTGATGGCGCAACCACCCACAGTGACCACGTCCACAAGACCTGCCTACCCAGGCACCCATAGCCATGTGCACTGCGCACACACCCACCAATCTATGTCCCACACAGCACCACCGCGGCCGTGACAATGACATGGCTATGCAGTGTTAGTGGTGGCAATATGTACCCGTGCATGGCTGACCACCATTGATGCACTCCCAAACATGCAGTGCCACCGACAGTGCTGGACTGTAACAAGTGCAGTGCATGGCAGTGGTATCACGGATGGTGGCCATGCCCTGCTGCCCGCCCCTGTTACACAGCATGCAATAGTAATCATGGATAGGCACTCACCATCACTTCAGGCTGGTCCCTGGCACCTGTGTGGTCCGCATCCCTCCCGCCTGCTGGTCATCTTGGCACCACCTTCCTCTCCTCACCGGCCCTCTGGGTCTAGGTGTAAACATGGAGAGGAACATCAGTACAATCTGGTAGCAAAATGCAAAGTCCCCCCACCCCCATGTGTCTGTAATCCCACAGCCATACCCATCCATCCACCCCACCCCGATACCACCACCACGGCCAACACTGGACAGCCCCCATGTGCTGTACACATGCCACCGTGGATACCCGTATGTGGGTGTTAACAGTGTATGGATGGGGCACCTACCTGGCTGTGGCACCATGCCCCCTCCTGGCACGTGCGTCTCGCAGGTAGGCAGCCCGTCCGGTCCCTGCACTGGAGGTCCCCGCATCAGTGGTGACACCGCCAGCCATGTGCCCGATTCCCTGTGGCCTCCTCCAGTGCCACTCGTCACCACCACCTTCCTTCCCATATGCGTACTCCTGGCTCTGTCCAGGGTGCATCTCCAAAATGCCCCAGCATGGGGCTCTACTATGGCCACTAAATTGGCTGAGTCTTACTTGGCTCCAAACAGCAGCTCTTCCTTCTTGCCATCTCGAAGCTGGTTGAGCTCAAAATACGCCAGTAGCATGGTCCGCCATTGCAGATGCCGCGCTGGTGGCTGGAAGCGCTGCCATTCCCCATCGTGCTTTCACCAAACAGCATGATAGTGGCGTACCCATGCGGACACATGGTCTCTAGGGGGCAAAAGTCAGGCACAGGGTCAAGGGTCTCTCGCGCACGGACCGCTACAGCATGATTGGTACTCACTGCATGTAGCGCAATTGGGTGCCTGTGTGCCACCTTCTGTAGCGGCCTACTGCGCTGTGGCCCCAGTGCGCCTATGGCACCCCAGTGCCAGAGCGCCATACATGTGAACAGCGCAGTAGCACCACTGGCACAATGGTGGCCGCGTTCTGTATTGCTTCCTTCATGCACAGTATGTCAGCAGCATGGCAGGCGCCTGCGCCCATCACCCCGGCATGTGCCGTTTATGTCTACTCGTGACAAGTCACAGAAATGCGCCTCTTGCCTGAGCACTTTCAACACACCAGCAAAAGCGCAACAGCGTGATATTCAGCCGGCATATGCAAATCAGGTAATCAGCCATTCAATGGAGCATTTGCATCCACTTCTATAACTGCGCCTCACCTCATTTGTCATGTGTTGCCATAAAATGCAACATTGGGCTGCAGGGCCATAGTCTGTATTTGCAGTCTATTGTGGTGAGTTGCATGCTGTTTGGGAGTGTGGACTGTGGTGTGTGGACATGCATGGACTGCACAGTCACAGGTACACCTGTCATTCTCACAGAATGGAAGAATGAGCATCGTGAGGTGGAGGAAGAGGAACAGAGACGTTGGAGGAAGAGGAGGCCTAACTTCACAAAGACAGAAACAGATGCCCTGTTTGAGGCCTACCTCGACCAGGAGCCGCTGCTCAGCAGACGGCAGGGAACACCACAGACCCACAGGCCCGCGCCGTCAACCTGCATGGCAGCCACCAGCGGTCGGTGCAGGAGTGCAAAAAGAAGATGGGCACAGACAGGCGGAGGATTATGGACAAGGTGGCTGCCGTCAGGGTAGCACGGGCTGCAACCGGTGGGGGACAGCTGGCCATGCAACGCCTGACCCCACAAGAAGAGTGGGTTGCTGGCAGCATGCGGCACGATGCCATCGAGGGTGTTCCAGGTGGTGGATTCCAGATGGGTGGTAGCCTGTCACTGCATGGTAGGTCCTGGTCTGTCAATCGGGGTGGGACAGGGTAGGGCAGATACATTAATGCTACTGTGTTGCCTTACAGCTCCTGAGCATCTATATGGGTCAGTGCTGGTGGGCTTGTCCACTGAGGGTGATACCATGAACATAGAGGAAGGCCCATCCACCTCCACAGGCATCCGAGGGTCAGGGCAACATTGGGCCTGCCTGGACGTCCGGACTGATGTTGGTGGAGCAGGTGCAGAGGAATGTTCAGTACCCAGCAATACTACGGCATCCATGGATGCCGGCATGCTGAGACTCTGGCTGGTGCCGGATTCACCACTGATGCTGATGGAGCTCACTTCATGGACAGTGATATGCGTGGGCCACAGGATGGCCACACAGCAGGTGACATCACGGGCATGGCCGTGGGTGGTGCCACCATGGAGGCCTGCGTGACAACACAGTCCCAGCCTGTGCCTGTCTGCACCAGTGGGGCAGCACTGGTATGTGTCCAGGACAGTGGGGCTGTTGCAGCCACTGCGGTGGCACCGTTGAGCCCTGGAGAGCGGCAACTGGAGCGGCAGTGTCAGCAGTCGGCCAATGGCCATGGGGGTACAGTGTCAGGGGACAGGCATCAGTGCACCTCCTGTGGACATGCCCAGGCCTGGCCCTGGTGTGCAGCACCCACCCTCAAGGGGTGCTGCCCATCAGGGCCATGAATACCGTGAGGGACAGCATGCCGATCAGGCAGATAACTTCTTAGAAGAGCAAACCCGCATACTCCAAGAATCAGTCGATCAGCAGTTGCGGCTTGTGACGGTGGTGGATGCACTCAGTGCGGCTCTATGCCAGGAAGAGAAGTGGTACAGCAGAGACACCGCTCTGCTCCTGGCAGAGATGGACCAGATGCAGGAGGATGTGACAGCTGCCATTGACAGGCAGACACAGGCAATCACAGCTGTCATGGCCACAATGGGCACACAGTTATTTGCCCATGTGTCACAGACACCACGCAGTGCAATGTCCACCCCTCGTTACCGGCGTTGTGTGACACCCACCTTGTGAACACCAGGTTCAGCTGTGGGCATCCTGAGCATGCCTGGCACAGGCATGTTCGGTGTGCTGCAGACCCCTGTGCGAGCACGGTCACGTTCATGCAGCGGAACCCTTGGGGGATAGTCGGTGCCACCCCATGAGGCCATTGGTCAGCCTGTCACTGCTGGTAGGTCTCAGCGGGGCCGCCCACACATCTGTGGTGGCCATGGCACTGTGATGTGACTGAGTTGTCTCCCACCATGGCTACTGTCTGATGGTGCCTCTGTGTGCATTGGTGTGTCTTACCATGCAATGCACGGGTGGGGGTACTTGCCACCGCACACACACACACACGTTTCATCTACACACCCTCCCAGCTGCTGTCCCGCTGTGGTGTGCATGATGATGCCTGAGTTGTGCTGTCGCCACTGTGCAATGGTACTGATCCCCAACACACGACTAATGACAGGCACTGGGCAAGGTGGTCTGTGGACATGTGTGTGGCTAGGGTGGCGGTTGGGGTCAACATGCCTCCCACGCTTTGCATGTCTTGTGGGGTGTGTGTCTGTGTGTGTGTGCCTGTGTGACTCGTGCGTGTTACACCTTGCTCATCCCTGGCAGCGCATTATGGTTCCATGCTCGGCCAATTCCTTAACGACATGCACCCCTGGTTTTGTCCATGCATGTTTGTGGGTTGTGCCCTTAACACTGGTGGTTGCACATGGCCCCATGACTTACCTGGGTTGGTTGAAGTGCTCCTCTGTGATGGTGTCCCGGTGCAGCTGTGCCATCCGGATCAGTTGGGGGTCCCTTTGACCAAGGGGGGGCTTCCCATCACCATCTTCACCAGGGTCCTCATTGTCCCCATCGCTGTCCCCTTCTTTGACCTGTACGGCTATCCCACAGTTGTTGGCCATGTTGTGCAGGATGCAACAGGCCAGGAATAGCCCACAGGCCTTTGAGGGTCTGCACAGTAGGGCACCACCAGATGTGTCCAGGCAATGGAAATGTGCCTTCAGCATCCCGAACACCCGCTCAATGACATTGCGTGTGGTGGTATGTGCTTCATTGTAACATTGCTGCGATGGTGTCACAGGCCGCCGGTATGGTGTGAGCAGCCAGGGATGGAGTGGGTATCCACTGTCACCTGTGTGTAGAGGGTGGACATTAGTTTGGTGATCAGCATCGCCCTGCCTTGGGCCATCTAGGCCAATACCCATGTCACCTCTGACTATGCCTCCCAAGCTCCATGTCTTTCTGCGTGGTTTGCATACTCACCCACTAAGTGGCCAGTGGGGATGTCCCCACTCTTGAACCTGTGGCACAGTGTGGACTGGTGCCAGATGAAGGAATCATGTGCTCCCCCAGGGTGCATGGCACATACATTGATTATGCGCCCCCTGGCATCGCACACCACCTGGCAGTTGATGCTTGTATACCCCTTCCGATTCATGTATGCGGCCCCTTCGGGGCCAGGTGGCGTGCTACCCTGTGGAACTCCTGTATGTTTGCTGGGCACTCTGATGGTGTGCTGGGGAAACAGATGTACTCCGCAGCATGTGGCAGCAGTGCGCTGAGGAATTGGGTGAAGACGTGTGACATGGCTGACTGGGTTATGCCTGTCGTGTCCCCTGTTGGTCTCTGAAAGGTACCCGTGGTGAGCAGGTACATGACAGCTGTCACTTTGGTCTCCACTGACAGAGCATGGCTCCGTCGTGTGAGTGCCTGCATCACATCACTGCACAGCTCACAGAGCTGCCTCAGGATTGCCCGGTTCAGGTGGTACCGGCCCACGATCTCAGTACAGCTCGAAGCTGGTGCAGGCTCGGTACTGCCTGTTGAGGGCATACCACTGACGGGCTCTTCCATGGCCATGCCCCCCCCGCTGCCTGCTTTCTCACCCCCCTCATAACTGCCTCCATCTGGATGGTGGCACTGGCCATATCCATGGCTTGTGTTACCCCCCCCGGCAGCTGTTTCTCTGTTCCCCCTGCTGTCCTTGCTGCTACTCCTCCTGCACTGGGTACACCTCCCTTTAGTGGCTGTACTGCCCACTATCTGTGCCCTCAGTGCTGTGTGACACTTCCCCCTTTTGTCCTGCACTGTGGCACAGGCTCCCCCACACCTTCTCTCTTCCTGGTGGTTCCAGGTTCTCTGTCCTGCTCCTGCCCTGTCCTGCTCACAGTTTCTGTGTGCCTGTGTGGCTGCCTGCAGTTCACCAACATGTGACTTCCCTGTAGCATTCTTGCACTTTTCTCTTGTTCCTTTTTATTTTGGATCATTTCCGCTATCGCACAACTTCTGTTTGCTCCCCTATGGGACATGATGCATGTTGTTGAATATCACACTGTGCCATTTATGCATGGTTCCTCCCCCTTCAGTTGCACATGCATTCATTATCATTGCACTCTTACGCATTGTGATTTGGGGGGCATATCTGCCTCCAGCTGAATATCACAGAATGGCGCATTTTTGGACTTGCGCTGACGCATCCCTGTTGCACATAGTGCAACGCTTTTGAATATCTGGGCCACAGAGCCCACTATGCAGTCAGTGTCCAAATTATTCTATTCACCTGCTCACCCCCCGACCACCTGCTAAGCGCTGCCGCCATTTTTGAGTCTATTTTTTTTATCACTGCTGTTTTAACAAATTGGGTAACAGCTCAAGGCCAAAAAGTTGTTGTACTATCACTCTAACATCAGAACGATAGTACAACAACTTTTTTGACCTTTACAACAAGATTTGGAAAACCACTGTTTTCCATACACAATAAACCCTAACCATATACTATAAATAAATACTAGGAGACTTTGTGGTTACACCCACAAGAAATTAAAGCTTTTCAAGAGAAGCCATTGATTATAACAAAACAAACTCTGGTTAGCGCCAATATGGCTACAAAATGATGCATTTGCAGCATAGCTTTCTTATTACTTCACTAAATGAATCTCATTGATGAAAGTGTTAAAATCCCTGCCGAAATGTGACTGTGTGCCACCAAAATGTTATTCCATGCCACAGGAGTGAAAACACCTTTTGGGCAGAATTTGAAAAATGACAGCTGTCATGTTCATGAGGTGGTGTGAAAAAATTTAATTTAGAATGAAAGTATTTGAAAGTACTGAAGTTATGAGTGAGAGTAGAAAATTTCAATGTACACTCGTAACATTGCCATTTTTATATATTTTAACCCCAAATTTTCAACATTGCCTTCTTATGACCCCACCATGAGCAATGGTGGTGAAAATTTTCAAATCTCACCCAAAAGGTGATTTTGCCAAGTGACTGTAAAATTGCATATGGAGCCAATTTGCATAATTCCACCACCATTGTTCATGAGATGGAGTCAAAGAAGGCCATGTTGAAAATCTGGGCTGAAACTATGCAAATAGACAAAGCTATGCCTCAGATTTCAAAATACCATTGAAATACATTGAACTGCCCTTACTTTAGTATCACAAATTGCAGTTGCTGGTTCCAGCAACAAGACGTGTCTTCAATTGGAGAGTGGATATATGCCATGGGACCTGTTCAGGTGAGTGGAGGTGTGTGGGGGGGTGGAGAGGGTTGTGGGGTGGTGACTGCTGAGTGGGAGGTCTGGCTGGCAGGGGTCAGATCAGTGAAGGATCATTTTCTTTGTTAGAAGTTTAAAGGAAAAAAAAACATTGAGAGATGGTTTTCTTTATTACAGTTCCCATTTGGAAAAGTAATATGGGAATGGTGATCGGAGGATGGGGTGCCACTAGACACCAGGTTACCCACCCGACAGTGACAGTTCATCAGCGAAATCCCCTACAGTGACTACAGCACCATGCCACTGTAGGGAACCCACTGGAACCTAGCACTGTCGGGAAACGCTTACTATCCCTGGTGTCTGTCATTCTGAAGTCGCTGACTGCCTTGCTCTGCACTTCCTCTCCTCATACTTCAGTTGGCAGCTTCTTTTCTAGATACAAGAGCTAAAAAGGGAAAAAACAAACACTTTACTTTAGATCTGAGCTAACAGGGACTTACTTTAAACATGTACTTGTATTTTTCTTTTGGAGACTGAGCACGCTCAGTCACGCTACAGTTCAATATGATAAAAGTGAAAGTGCTCCGCGGTGGATCTTCTCCATGTATGGATGGCAGCTTTCTTTTTCTGAGAAAATGAATAAAACAGAATAAAAGTACTGTTTTTTTTCTTTTACTTTTTAAACCGAGTGACACTTAAACTTCTGGCAGCAAGTCCAGCACATTGACAGCACTTGTTCACGTTACATTGTGGCAGAAAGTGAAAGCCCTTCAACACGGAGCCACTGGGAAAATGGCAGGATCAACCAGATAAGACTTTTAAGTTACATTTTATTAAAAACATATGGCAGATTTAAACATATCTTGTGTTCACTGGTCTGGGGATTGCTGTATTGATTTGTTATTTCTGTTGGTGCTAGCCTGTTTGTGGCAGCCTGCTTGTGCTAGGGGTGTGTATGTGTGTGTGTTGTGTGTATGTTTGTGGCAGCTTTTCTGTGCCAGGTGTGAAGTGATCTTACTACTGGTGAGAAAGTTCAGAAGACTGGAAGGGAGCTGGAAAGTAGTACAGGC
This sequence comes from Neoceratodus forsteri, assembly GCA_016271365.2. NCBI lineage: Eukaryota > Metazoa > Chordata > Ceratodontiformes > Ceratodontidae > Neoceratodus > Neoceratodus forsteri. Next base: position 201,420,530 of record CM057458.1, read on the forward strand.
ATGTGGTCATACTGTGAGGTGTGCGGTCATTGTGGAATAATGCACGGTCATGTGACATGTTTCAACCAATCAGGATATTGGATTATCACAGATTTTTCTTACCCATTTATATGTATATATACAGTATATATATATATATATATATATATATATATATATATATATATATATATATATATAAACCCCCTCTTCCCTCTTAATACATAATCCCTACTTGCTTTTCCTTCGTTCAGTTACATACTGGAATATTTCTTATCTCCCCTTTTGGCCTCCCTCGCTATTTTCTCTACTATATTCACTTTAGCTCTCCAGATTATTTTCCCCACTTCCTTTAACTTCTCCTTGTAAACTTCCATATCCACCATCCCCTGTGAATCTTTATAGGTTCTGAACACATTCTTTTTCTTCCCTGACTGCTGTCCTCACCTCTGTTGTAAACCATAGTGGTTTCCTCCCCTTTTTACATTTGCTCACCCTCTTGGTGCATTGCTCTGTCGCCAACAGAATTCCCCTCTTTATTGCTCCCCCTAATTCTTCCACTCCCTCTAGGTTCTCTTTCCCTACTAGTTCCTTTTTCTAAAATCCACTTTCCTGAAGTCCAGAATCCTAGTGGTAGACCTATTCTTATCCAGCCCAGTCCAAAGCCTAAATCTTACCATCCTGTGGCCACTGTCTCTCAGATTTTCTCTGACCTCAACCTCCTCTACACTATCCCCATTGGTCATTACCAAGTCTAGTATGGCCTCTCCCCAGTCAGTTCCTTGACAAGCTGTTGAATAAATGCCTCCTGTGCTGGCTCCAATAGCTCCCTGTTCCTTACAGAAGTTGCTGCTGGGATCTCCCAGTTCACATAAGGAAGATTTAGATTCCCTACCACTAGAACTTCTCCTTTGCTGGCCATATTTTGTATTTCCCTAGCAAGCTCCCTATCAACCTCCTCTCCCTGGTTTTGTGGTCTGTATGCCACCCCTATACTTACTATCTCCCCAGTCCTCTTAGTTATCATGACCGAGAGGATCTCAGCTGAGCTCTGTCCTTCCCCACTCATTCTTGCTTTTACCCCTTTCCTTATGTATAGGGTGACCACACCTCCCTTTTTCCCTCTCCTGCCCCTCCTATATAGACTATACCCTGTTAGTTCGTCTTTCCATCTGTGGTTATCAGTCCACCACATCCCCATTACTGCTATCAGGTTTGGATCTTGTGCCCCCACCACTACCTCCAGGTCCCCCATCTTATTCCCCAGACTCCTAGTATTTGCCAGCAGACCCTTCCATCTGTACCCTTCTCCTCCATTCCCCTTCCTTCTGTTGTTCCCTGACCCCATTTGTGGGGGAATGTGAGATAGGCAAGTCCCACTACTATAGCTACTTTCTCTAGTCCACCCGTTTCATAATCCCCCTTCTTAGTTTAAATCATTCCCTAGTGTTTTATCTATGTACCCCTGCAGTTTCCCATTACCAATCTAGCTCCCTCATCCTCTAAATGTAGCTTGTCCCTTGCATTAAGGTGTACATCTACCCACATGTCCCCCCAATTCCCCTATGCATGTGTATCCCTCCTTTCCTTCTACACCACTGCCTTAGCCAGTGATTAAAATCTCTAGTTCTTAGCTGTCTGGCTGTACTTGCAGTGTACTGGAAGGACTTCATAAAAAGCCAGGGAACTAACTATCCCCTTACACCCCTTGTTTAACTCTCTGAATCTCTTTTGTATCTCTTCCCCTCATCCCCTGCCAGGTCATTTGTTCTGAGATGAAGGAATAGGTGTGGTTTACCTCCAATTAACACCACATAACTTGTCCACCATGGAAAGGAGGATTGTCACTGGAAGGGATTGACTTGGTCCTTTAGCTTAGGACTCCCTCTCCCAACCCTAGTGACTACAAGAAACAGTGGCAGCTCTTATCCAAAGCCACAGGGCAGAGCATCAGCAGGACAGGGGTGGCAGCTGAGACTACCTCTCAAGGCCCCAGAGAGACACAGCAATGGATGGCAGCTGCTCTGAACCCGAGCCACAGGACAGACTAGGACGGTAGCTTCAGGAGTGGCTGAACAAAACAGAGGCTATCTATATATATATATATATATATATATATATATATACACACACTTATATTCATTGCAAAAAAACTCCATTAATGCATCAGTTAGGGTTCCTATTACAGCAACAAAAGTATGGAAATTCAGTGTTAGAGAGTTCCCAATGCTACTACTCCACCCCCCGCCCTCCACACACCAATGAGCATCAGGGTGTGCCTTGGGGTCATCGGGCCTAACTCTCACCCCATTCCATGTGTAAGAAAGCTGAACTGGTATGGTATAGGAGAATAGCATGAAAGTTAGATCCAATGGCCCCAAGGCACACCCCAATGCCTGTTGGTGTGGCGTGTGGAGGGTGGGGGGTGAGGCGGTAGGGTTGGGAACTCTAACACTGAATTTCCATACTTTTGTCACTGTACTAGAAACCCTAACTGATGCATTAATAGAGTTTTTTTGTGGTGGGCTCAGGGGTAGGTTATGAACACAAATGAGGGTGGGTTTTGTTCAGGAGGCTTCATTCTATTGAGGCATGGCAGTGGTTTTATTTTGTTACACCTAAAAGTCAACTTTCACTATTTTTTATTCTTTGATCATAAGGCAGCAATTTCTTTAATCACCAGGCTGCAAATTCTTTGATCGCGAGGTTCTTTGATCGCGTTCCTGCAACGCAGGGTAGGGACATGGTGGCCCTTTTAAAAGTTAATTTCTCAGCTCAGGGGTGGCCTAAGAATTCAAATGAGGGTGAGTTTTGTTCAGCGGGGCTTGTTCTATTGAGGCATGGTGGTGGATTCAAGTTATTGTGGCTAGAAGTTGATTCTGACCATTTTTTATTCTTTGATTATGACTCAGAAAATTCTTTGATCACTAGCCTGCAAATTCTTTTATCATGAGATTCTTTGATCACCATCTTTGATCACAAGGGAGGGACAAGATGGCCAGATGTTATAATGGTATAAATAGGTAAATGTTTACATTCTTTAATTTTAAATATCTTGGATATGGTTTTGTGTTTTACTTGATATTTGGAGGGTGTTTACACCATGTTCTGTAGATGTGAATTATGGTGTTTATGTGTTGGAGAAAAAAATTTTTGTGGAGATATTGTATTGCATATTGCCTGTTCTGCATTCAGCATTTTCTACTGCGTTAGTGGGTTGAAATTAGTATGGTACCTGTTCTTGCTGGTGTCAATGTAGGTTTTACTTGTCAGGTGTATTTAGCTGATGTAACTTTCATCTGTACTCTGACAGTCTTGTGGATCATGATTTGTGAGCCACCACCTGCGACATGGTCAGATCATCCCTGTTGTTACCACACTGGGCATTATGCATGATCCTGCCTGATCTTCGTATTGTACAGTCCATGCCTCCTTGTACAGTGATGGATCTGCAGGGCTACTCACACCAAGTACATGGTGATGTGTATGTTAAATGTCCCACAGGGCTGCCGACACCCTGAGCACCCCCAAATTCAACGTTGATGAAGGCCTCGCAGGGTGGTGCTGTCATCACTCGACCTGTGCAATGGCCGAGTCAATAGCAAGAAATGCAGTAAATAACATGACAAAGCGTGGTAGTCTAGTGGTCCCCCTCTCATCACACAGTCATGCCAGCACTTCAGCACCCCCTCCCACACCTGGTCCCAGCTGATGACTGACACAATGAACTCTCACCTCCACGGCGAGCTGCTGAATGACTTATGTAGGAGTGCTACTGTAAAATGTACCAAGATATTTATTTCTGAGCACATTTTTACAGTTGCAGTCCTACATAAGTGAGTTGGAGGCTGGGCATGAAGGTGAGAGGTGGGCTGTTACACTTGCTAGCTGCAGATGGGTGACTGTGTGGTGGGAGGACTGGCACGGATGCCTGGGGTTGGGGGGCCAGTATAATAGCAGGTGTTGTTAGGTTATTTGTTGCATTTTTGGCCTGTGAGTCGAGGATTGAGAGACAGGTGGGGGGAAGAGAGTGGCACTCTGAGGGCATTTTATAATGGGGGATTTAGGGTTCTGGGGGTATGGGTAGCTCTTTGTGGCAGTCATTGTAGGTTTGGGGCAGGGGGGTGGGTAGCCCTGTAGGGCTCTTTGTGTAGATGTGGGGGTGGCACTTGATGTGGGTTGCCATGTGGGACACCTATTTGAGGCTAGCTTGGCATGGGGGGCATTTTCAATATGCATTGTGACATGCAATCAGGTATGCTGAACTCTGGGTGCACGTGGCAAGTATGTCTCAACCTGGAACACAGATTGCAAGTCCCCCCATGACAAGCTAGCCTCAATAGCCACTGCACACAGCCACAAGACACGATGCAGATTGCAAGTGCTCCCCATGCCAAGCTCGACTCACTAGGTGCCTCACACAGCAACTCACATCAATTGCCACCCCACGTGTATCACCATTGACACCTATTTAAGACAAGTTATTAGAATAGAATTAGACTTTTACCTAATTTATGCTTTTATGCCATTTAGTTATTGACTGCATGTGCACATGAGACAGTGATAAACATTTAGTGGTTCTCATGAGCATATTCATACATTTTTTAATAGCAGACCCACATGTGTAGATTATGCCAACAGTGTTAAAGTAGGTGACAATATTTTACATGTGATTAGACAGTTTTAGTTTGATGTCAACAGAGACATTATGTTTTATTTATACTTATGTATTTATTGTGTATTAGTAAAATTACAGACATTTTTACATTTTGAATTTGAGTATTACTGATGTTACATATCTTTTAATACTATTTTTTTTTACTAGCAGTTATTTATTTCAAAGTGGACCAAGTAATATCAAGAAGTAAAAGACAGATGAAAGCAACTAAAGAATTTCCAAGTGCAAGGTGTTACATCTTGGGTGGGGAAACCCTAAACACAGGTACACCCTGGGAGGGGAGGCGCTGGAGGCCTAAACAGGGGTAAAAGACATAGGGGTCATGGTGGATGCATGTATGAATAACTCTGAGCAGTGCAGGAGAGCAGCTAGCAAGGCAAACAGGATGTTGGGATGCATCATAAGGGGTATCACCTCTAGGAGCAGGGAAGTGATTCTGCCGCTGTACAATGGACTGGTTAGCCCACACCTTGAGTACTGTGTACAGTACTGGAGACCACACTTGAAGAGGGACATACAGCTCCCAGAGAGGGTACAGAGGAGGGCAACTAAGATGATACAAGGACTAGGGGATTTGACGTATGAGGACAGACTTGAGGAGCTCTGCCTGTTTTCATTAGAGGAGAGGAGAGACAGGGGGGGGACATGATTGAGGTGTTCAAGTACCTCAAGGGAATAAATAGGGTAAACATGGAGGGGATCTTTAGACTAAAGCAGGGAGGTATCCCCAGGGGGCATGGCTTGAAGTTGGAAGGTGGAAGAGTGAGGGGGAAAAGAGGAGGAGGTTTTTCACTGAGAGGGTGGTGGACCCTTGGAATGCACTGCCTGGTGAGCTGGTTCAGAGATCCACAGTGAAGGGCTTCAAGAGAGGGTGGGACAGACACAGAAAGTGGAAGTATCAGATGATGGCCTGGCCCAGGGGGGTGGGGATGGATGATAGGGGTTTCTGGAACACAAGGGGAGGAGGGCCTCAGCACCCAACTAGGGGATCTGAGGTTCGAGCAGACTCGATAGACTGTAAGGCCTAATCTGCTGGCAATTAGTATGTTAGTATGTTAGTATTTAACAATATCATGGTGTGGTGAGGCTACTCATTTCACAGCCATTTTTTAACTGATGCTGAAAAGGTTGGTCCATCTGCAAATCAGTTTTTTTTAAAACTATTTATCATTTGTGGAACTCCAAAATATGGACGATCCTGTTAAAGCAAGATCACACCAATTGTTTGCATTGTGGAGCAGAAGTACACAATCATTGTTTACATTTTCTGTTGAATTTTCAGTTGTACACATCTGTACAGATATATAGAAATGTGTTGTACAGTGGAAATAGGCCAGATAATCAGATGTATACATCCCTATAATCAGCTGTGAGCAATATAAACAGTAGCACTTAATGCAATGCAACAACATTACATGCAAGGATACAGCAGTTTTGGCACAGCTAATGAATGAATGCATGCAATTTTTCTGTGTTTTTTTAAACAAACAGAAATACCTCAGAGTCTAGCTAAGCAATATACATTAAATTTGAAGTTCAGCATTATATACCTATATACAAGTTTGTGTCACATTTTTTGGTAGAGTTTGTCATATTCAGTGTTGAGAGTGTAGTCTAAGAACAGTGACAGATAATTCTGTCAGATAGTGTTCAAGAAATGCAATTCAGTGCTAGCAGGTGACATCATAATGTAGGAAGTCATGCTGTTAATGTGAGTGTAATAACTACATCTGCCAAGACATAACTCACTAACTGACATGAGTGTAATATCCAGCACCTTTGAGTCTGCTTGGATTTGGCAGAAGTCAGTTCAGTGAGTATCATAGTCAAGGTCAAGAATGTAGACGACAACAGGGAAAGGAGTGAGAACTTAACCTGATGTGTATTGTACAAACAAATATAGTTCTCAACACAATATGTGGAGAACAGTGATTGCAACTCTGATAAGCGTGTTAGTAGATTACTGAGTTTGTCATCATCATGTAAGATTGTACTGTAAAACAACTGAATACACAGTAATGTGTGCTAAGACATACAGACTTAACAGAGGCATCTGCAAAGAGACATGACTCACTGACTGTCTAATGATTACAGCTCAACACCCTCAAGTCTACTTGAGCAGTAACACTGCAGTTTTTGTAGTGAATACATCAAAGTTGCAAATGCTCAATATCACAATACAAATAATTTTTGACAACTGTATTGCAATAAATGATGAAAACAGTATTGTTTTGCATCCAACGTATGAGCATGACAGTGTGATAAACAATTGTTTACTACAGTCTGTTACATTGGTGTACTGTTGTGGTTGTCTTCTACAATGGCAGAGAAATCAGAGCAATTAACATGGGCTGTGGTGATAGTGTACAACAAGTAGAACACATAGATCACCATGAGTGGTTTTACACACCAGTAGCTTTAGATGAAAGGTGTTACTTCTTCTATTAAAGAAAAATACATATGTACATTGGTGGAAAGAAAATAGTATCTGGATGGAATATACACACGGAATGTTATTGTTGCAAAGATGCTGGTTTAGTGAGGTGCTGTAATTAGATGGCATCACCCCTCCACATGTTGTGCAACATTGGTGCAATGGAGAATGATGACATATGCATCTTTCAGATGAACCTTTGCCAAGTGACATAGTGGCCAGAGTGAATGGATAGGCCGCTATGGAAGATAATTGCATTGGTGTCAAATTGAGTTCCTGAGAACATAGTTCTCCCAACAATGAAGTGAGAAATTGGTGTTGTGATTTTCATGCCTTGAGAGTTAAAACATTGCAATACAATCATTATGTATGAACTTGAAGATGTAACTCTCAGAGAGCAAACACAAGTACGACCACATCTTCTGCACAGCCAACCAGTTTCTGCATTTGCAAACAACTTACGGAACTTCACGGTTCTCTGTTCAGGAACATACACAGACAGCCAGAGCATGTCGTGAGTTGCTTGTGATTCTTTGTGGCCGCATGACAAACATGTGTACTTGCACACATAGTCAACTTTAAAGTGTTGAAGCAGATCAATGCCATCATCTGCTAAACTGTTTATCATTCCCATCATGAACTCTGTGACATCTTGTTGTGCATTGTCAGCAAACATTGATTGTCCTGCATATTTTCCAAGAGTTAGTGGTAGAGAAGTCAAGCTTTGTAAACTGGGCAACTGCACTTGACTACCACTAACGACCCTTTTTAATGCTTCTGACAGAGATGTCGACTGACTTGAGTTTAACACATCAGCAAACTCAGGGACGTGGAGAAGTGCTTGCATTGTAGCATTTGCATAGCAGTTTACTCGTGCTGTTGTCAAATTCTGGCAGTGAGTTAACCCCGATACATTTCTTCACAGGGGGAGATGCGAGTTGTTTATAGGAGAGAGTGCTCAGTAACTGAATGGTGAGGTGATGACTGTGGAGTCTTAGTGTGCTTTCTTTTTAGTTTGCACCCTTCGTCCATTGGGATATCTGTTCCTGACGCATACCTGGGAACTGGTAACAAAGGAGCATTTGGTTGGTACGATACATGTAATCTGTTTTACTCAACAATGCATTTTGTGGCAGCACGTATTTTACTTTCTGCTAGATTTACTATATGTAGTCCAGACAACTGTCTGACACAAGACAAAGCAACATAAGACATCCCATTCTTGAATATACCAGTGCCGATATCTACAATGGCACTATCAAGGCTGAGCCCTTGTGACTTGTGTATGGACACTGCATAAGCAGCACACAATGGAAATTGTTTCCTTGTCACATGTATGTCTTTCACAAGCTCAAACTTGACTGTAACTCTGTCTATTGGTCGAGGAGTTTCACAGTTGTTAAACTTAACATCCACAAGCTCCACAGTTGTATTTTGCACATTGTACTGGAACTAATGGATGTACCCCATGGCTCCGTTCACAAGACCTCGCTCCACATCTATGTTTCTGCAAAGCATGATACATGCATTTCTACACAGTGGTAGCACAGCTTCCAAGCCAGCAGTACGTGACACATCACTTGTCAGCTCTGTGAGGTGCTCAACCATTTTTGATACCATTGTTCACGATAGAGTTATACCATCTATGGTATCTATGCATGTGAGAGTAACAATAGGTTGCTGTTTCTCTCTGCATCATGATCTCATTGAACTCTGCACACTGTTTAAGTCTTGGGAATAGACATACAACACATACCCCAGATTTCTGCATATCTGCAAAGATATCACAAGCATCCTGAATAGGAGCATTATTTCTAGTGATGATGCGCTGTCTTAGCATTTCAACATGAGTGGCTGACAATGCACCAATGTGAGCCTCATCAAGTAATGCTTTGTAAGACATGTCACCTTGCTGTCTCATATTCTGTGAGAGTTCAACATACAAGAAGAACTCCCACAGATTGACTCCACCTATTCATCCAATTGTTTTCTTTGCCTCTTCAATGGAAAGAGTACAGAAAACATGTTTGCCATTTACAGGAGTCAGCTGCAGGAGATCTCCAAGAACAATAATATTCTTGTCACCAAATGGTATGTCATCATTGGTACCTAGTATCTCCTGTAAATGGAGGTGGACATATGTAAGGAGAACATTTGAAACCATGCTGAGCTCATCTATTATCAGCAAATGCATCTTGTCAAATATTGACCTCAGTTCAGAGACAACGTCATATGACAATTTCCTGTAATCACCACTCTTGCTATGCTCAACTGGCAACATGAATAAGCTATGAAGCATGATACCACCTATGTTATAAGCTGCCAAACCTGTAGGAGCAGCAACAATAACTGAGGTTGCAGAGTTAGTAAGGTCACACACACCTTTGCTTATAGTTTCAATCAAGAAACTTTTTCTAGTCCCAGCAGCACCACTAACAAACATCCTCACTGGTGTGTGCTCCTCACAAACACAGTGTCTGGTACTGTGCTGAATACCTTGTTGCACAGCATGTATCACAGACTAATACATGACTTTTTGGTGTGAGTTCAAGTTCTCAACAATGTCTGCAGATGACTCTGAGAACTGCATGCTTTGTTGCATTGTGCCCTCTACCTCTGATATTAGTACAGCTGGGTCATTAGGAGGAAGAGGGGCACCAAGAGTCCCTTCTCCTTCAACATCAACCATTTCCTGTGATGTTACTAGGGTGTCAACATCCAGAACTTAATTTGCTTTCTCCAACTGATTTTTTTCCATTTCGAGTCTGTCAGTGTAAGTGTCAGAGACCTGACTCTTAAAGGTATCATAAGTTTCTATGAACTCTTGCTCATATGTGTCAGATAATCCTTTCAATTCAGATTCTGATCTTAAAGGCTTGAACAGAAACAACAGAGCAAAATAGTAATGTTCTTTGCTTTCTGTTGTGCTCAAGCTGAGTTTGCAGTGGTCAATTAACAATGGTTTTTTCTTTTTCACATGTGAGCCATCAAACCTAGTGACTTTATATATGCTCTTCTCTGTGTCAGAAGGAACACCCCACTTGTAATAATACCATTGAGCAACTTCAAAGAGACAGAGATCGTCCATAGCACTGTGGCGCTGTGGATAGTAGTTGTCAATTAAGTTGCTCTTGAGAATATTTGTGGTTGTTGGTCTTGTAGCAGCCAGATCCTCAATATCTTTATGGCTCTTAAGGATGCGACACCTGTTCTGCTTGCAGTTCACATTGAAGAAACGAATGGAGTCTGACTTGCCATATAGACATACACCTGTAGGTCAGTCACTAACTTCATAAGCTCCACACTCACAGTGTGAGAGATTCTTAAGTCCCAGTGACCATAGCCTAGAAGACATTGACCTGTCACAGTTAGACAAGTCTTCTCACATTTCTTGTAGGTTTGTCTGCTCATTCTTAGTGATGTATGATGTGACATACCTCACGAGAGCCATGAATTATCAGCAACAAACTGAACATCAATGTTTGCCTGCCACATCAACAGAAGAGAAGGGCTATAGTCATTGATATAGACTTCCGATTCTCTGCGAGGTAGTTCATACACTCGCTTTGTTGATTTTGCCTTCAAGTGGTGTCATGTGGCAGAAAAGACATCATTGAGACAAGCATCCAGGCAAGCTTGTCTTGGGAAACCAAAATGGCATTGAGTGTACCATTGTGTCTTGTTCTTAACTTTCCTACAGCAGTACTTGCCGCACAGGTTTCAATGGAATTTCTGAACCAGTTCCCACAGTGTTGCACTGTCATACTTGTGTGGAATCTGACATGTGACATACTTCAATATGAAGCTTAGAATGTCACTTGTCTCATTGTCGCAATACGTGGGGCATCTTTTATCCACAGCAACATATGTATGTGTGGAGCACCACGAGCTTGGTACTCAACCCTCCAGAAGTAGTGCTCAACAATGCCAAGAGGAGGATTTGTCTTAGACAGTATGAACTTTAAAAGAACGTGGAACCGGTTGTGGAAGTAATGTGAAACAGTTAGTGGATCAAGTGAACATAGTTTGTTCAGAGTCATAGTTTGTATGTTCTCAACATCAGAGTTTGCCCATCTGAGAAGATCAAGCAGATCATCCCAATAATATTCAGCACAACTCAGTGTTACAAACCATGTTGCTGGTCCAAAATCTCTCAGCATGCACATCACCTCAGAGTGTCGTCTGTACCAATATCCCTTTGTACCACACATGCTAGGCAAAATGGAAGAAAGACTGACTTGCAGTGTTTCATCTTTGCTCTGCAACTTGTGTAGTAACTGTGCAGCTGTCATATTGGTGAACTCTGTACCAAGTCTCAATGTATGAGCAATACTAGCAGATAGGACACTAAGTTCACTTTTTCAAAGAAGGTGGAAGAGATATGCAATGTTTCTTTAAACTTGCCATCCTTATGTAGAACTCTTGAGACCCTATAGTCAGCTCCTTGAACACAAAGTTCTCGTTCATCTAATTGACCACCTGAGACAAGTGGAAACAGATCAGAAAAACAATGAGCTTCTAGAGTAGCCTAACACATACTTACAGGATTGCCCTCCATTTGCTTCATTTGATATAAATCAATGTTATTCATTACTGGATCCTTGCCATGAAATGGGTGTATGGTGAATTGCTCATAGACATTCTGTACATTTGTGATGTTAACCTTCTCCAGTACTGCTTTGTCAGAGTTCTCCACAGCATTACCTGTAGAAAGACCAGCAAATGCATCGATGTCAATGTCAGCATAAAAAGCATTATGCTCCTTTAGGTATCGCAAAGCATGCTTTACCTTCTCAATATTGCCTATGTCCTGCCATATTGTTTTTGCCTTTGTTGGTACACCATTCACCAACATGACTACACTATTGTCAGGGCCCCTGGTGTTCTGCGGCATAATTTTCTGATTTCTGCGGCAGGGCTCCTTGACTTCTGTGGCAACATTTTCTGATTTCTGCAGCATGATTTATTCATTTCTCTGGCAGAATTCAGTCCTGCCATTGGCTAAATGTGATGTGATGTCATCAATGACATCATATGCTGAGCATAGAGGAGGGGCTTCAGGATAAACGAGGTGGGAAAGAAAGCCTGACACTATGGAAAAACAGTATATTTATATGAAAATTCACCCAAAATAATGAATTCTGCAGCACTATATATATTCTGCAGCATGATGCAAATTCTGCGGCAAATTCCGCAACCGCAGAACCGCAGAATTCCAGGGGCCTTGACTATTGTCCTGAGAAATAGTGTTGACATTTTCTTGCAGAGGTAAAGGCAAAAATACAACAGAACCTTTCAGAGACCATAACAGTTCTTTGTTTGGCAGGTCTCGTGTCTTTGTATTCAGCCTGATGATTGTTTGAAATGGCTTCATGGTCTGAATTAGAATCCTCTCAAACAAGTTCAAGACTGCTATCTCAGGAGCAGTTGGTTCAATTTCCATCTTATTAAGTACAGACTGAGGAGGTAAAGTGTCACTCTTAATCTTGTTATAACAGTAAGAACAGAGTGACACAGTTCCAACTTCTCAAAAGTCAGACTTTAAGAAAAGGTATACATGAAGACGGCCCCACATTACATTCCAACATGAAATGTTCTGCAGGTCTATTGTGACACATAAGTGTTGTAGAACAGGCGCTCTCATGATACACAGATTTCATCAAATTTTTGTGTCTTGCTAATTTCAAATTTAGCAGAATCACATCCACAATTCTTCAGAAGCTAAGCTTCTTGCACCAGTGATGTGTGCATTGTGTTTGTGTGTTTGGCAACAGTAGCATTAGACCTCAATCTATGGGTTGTTTGCAACTGTTTTATGAAGTCCATAAATCCTTCCACATCTCCATTGTCGAGCAATGCTTGAAAGTGCATATAGTCTTGAACAACAGATCTCACTCGATATAATCTTTGTACAAATTTTTGAATGCCAGAGTTATGCACTGCTAGCATACAAAAGTGATGAAACGCACTGTCACAGTTCATGCTGTCTAAGCATGCAAGGGAGTGACCCATTAGGCCTGTGTGAAGCCAAATCTCACACTTGTCAATGGTGTGAATCAGTGTATAGTATATGGTTAGGGCTTATTCTAGATGGAAAACAGTGGCTTCTAAAATGTTGTTGTAGGACAGTTCAAAGGTCAAAAAACTTGTTGTTCTATCGTTCTGATGTCAGATCGATAGTACTACAACTTTTCAGCCTTGAGCAGCTACATGATTGGCTGAAAACAGAAGTGATCAAAAAATGCGCTCTAAAATGGTGGAGGTGTCTAACGATCAGTCAGTAGTGCCATTCAGTCAGATAGCTGGGACACGAACTGCCATACTCGGCTCCGTGTTCCCAAACTATCAGTTTACCAGTTTTTTTATTTCTTTTGCCAAGAGCAGGACCGCAGGAAGCAGTGAAGCACTGGTATCTTCGGTGTCAGAACTGGATGGCAACTGCAGCATGGACTGGGAGGGAGCGACCGAGCAATCGAGCGGGACAATATTCACAAGGTCTGAATCTTGTCAAAAGTCAAACCTCCAACAGTTTGGGGAACCATATACTAAATAAAATAGTATATGGTTGCTTAAACACAACAAGGCATTGTTGCCATCTCGGGGAAGTGATTCCATCACACGGACCTCTCGAGCTTCGCTCTTGAGGTCTGTGTGACATCATCACATCCCCTCGATGGCAACATAGCCTTGTTGTGTATGAGCAACCATACACTATTCTATATACGTCATTCAGATCTCTTTCTGGTTAGAAATGTTGAGAGGAAAGTTGCAATAGACATTATTGATTCTTCTCTAACATTGCATGTAGTGTCACATACCCATTTCTTAGCTGACAACTTTGGGTTACTTGCAACCTGTTCAACTTCAGTGTCATTCTGCAAGTCAAGGGTTTCATGAGATAGAACTATGACATTCTGCACTTTTCCCTGTTCATCAATTGTCAAACTGATGTTTCTATTGTATGTATGGTATGTCTCTTCCCAGAAGAATGCTTCTGAGTATTCTGTATGAAACCAGTCTCCTTGAAACACCACGGAGATATTTTCTGTGCTCAAGTGTTCAAAAGACAATAGTTTGTTTCTCATCTCCTCAATCTTTAAACTTAATATATCAATAGCTGACATCATTTCAACCCATAACTGGGAACGGGTTGCTAGAGCTACATTAACAAATTGTCTTACTCTCGAGCACAATTTTATTAATACAACCTTACTAAGCAGTCTGTTCCCTTTGCGTCTCACTATTCTAGAGATCACATGGTCAATTTTAGCTCTATGTGCAAGTTTTTTGAAAAAAATTGCCTTGTTGTGTTGTGAAGTAGTAGAACATCCACGGCCAGCATTTTTTTTTCTGTCTTGCAGATCTATACTTTGTTGATGACAGTGCTGGACGTTGTATCTGCACTGTTCCTCTAGAAAGTCTACTGGTCATAGTTTTACTGGAGGAGGTGTTATCTTTGTTTAAATGTGTACACTTTATGATATGTGTACTTGCAACAGAAGAAATTTTCTTTTTCTCCTGCTGACATGTTGCACCTTTACTGCTTACATGGTGTGACAATGAACAAGCAGTACACCTGGCAGTTTTACTTTGTTCTTTTACTTTATGGCAAATGGCCATGATTAAGGAGCTCAAGTATGTGTTCAATCTCTTGTCTGTTGTAGTCTCCTAAGAAAGAAAACAGAAAGTAGTGTAAGAATAATGTGCTATAGGTTAATAAAAAGTACATACTGCACAAGCCATTGACAGCATACTACAGTACAAAGAATTTCATTTGTTAATGCTAAAATTTGTATCACAGTGTGTGAGCAGATTAAATAATTTTGTGCACCACAGTGTTATCTGAATATTGGGTCAGATTGTAGCAGAGTAATGGTTGTCGAAAGACCACCTGTGGCAAGTGCAGTGGTGCACGTATCTGCTTATAACCAAGGTACAAGTTGCAGAATTGCTAAATGTGACTTGCTAAATGTTTTTGGCCACTTATGTCAACCTGTAATAATAACAGGATAGCCAGGGTACTATTACTCAATGGAGATAGTGCACAGTGGCATGACTCTGCACAAAGGTGCAACTGGTGTTTTTAATAGTGTCTGGGAGGTATAATATTAGTTATGTTGGTCGATGTAATTACATATTTATATCAAAGGGATGTTAATTGAGTAGGAAACTGAAGCAACACAAAGTTCCATGAGTTGTACATACAAAATTTCAAATTTTTGTCACGACCAAAGAATTTGTTGCCTTGCGAATGACCCTCACGATTAAAGACAGTCTCAATCAGAGAATTTGCACACTTGCAATCAAAGAACATGAAAACATAATAAAACAACACTAGATGTTTATTTTGCATAGTTACTGTGGTAGACAGGTCTTCTAAGGTATAAATAGACATCTGTCTGTATGGTGTGGTGAGAATGTCTAAAAAAACAGAGTTTTTTACAAGTACTCATTTTAAATAGTTTAAATCTCTCATTATTCTCTCGGACAAAGAAATTGTGAGCTCATGAATGATCCTCGCTATCAATCCGGGTGACGATCAAAGATTTTGCTCACTCATAATCAAAGATTTAAAAGTACTGTTATTGTTTGAAACACGATGAAATATTATAATTAACACTACATACAAGTTTTATAAGTAATGAAAACAGATATGCTCACATAGTCTATTGAAAGTTACTGATAAAAATGTTTATTTTATTTCTATTTTCTTTCAGACTTCAAATCTCACGTTATCCTAGTGGTCAAAGAATTTTCAGGCTCACAAACGATCCTCATGGTCAAACTGAGTCGCGATCAAAGAATTTGCACGGTCATGATCAAAGATTGTAAGAATATTGTAAAATTTTACAAAACATAGTAAACATGATTATTACTGTGATATTTATGTCTGCTGAGTAGTGGAAAGACTGAGGAGTACTCAGTGTGTTGAAAAAATATAAATTAAAACTTTTTTTTGAACTAGAGAGTCTTCAGCACCGAAGTCTCGCGTTACTCTCGTGATCAAAGATTTTGTAGGCTCGCGAGCGATGCTTGCGGTCAAACCGAGTTGTGATCAAATAATTTGCACTCTCGTGATCAAAGATTGTAAAAATATCATTACATTTTTCAAAACTTAGTAAAAATGATTATTGCCATCATATTTATTTGTGATACGTAGTAGAAACATTCATGAGTGCTCAGTGTGTTAAAAAAATACAGAATCTAGTGTTTTCAACAATTACAGAGACTGTAACAATGAAGTCTCATGTTATTTTCGCAATCCAAAGATTTTGCTGTCTTGCAAACAAAGAAATAGCTAACTTTATCATGTGACTTTCCTGAGCCAATAGACTCAGAGAATAACACTTCGGGGGCCATTTTGAGACTAGTACTTGAGCGGAAGCTACTCTGGGGCAAATAGTGAGTTATTTTCTCAGTACAATATTAGTTCATTTTAATTGAGTTTTTAGTTAGTTGGATAGCATATATGACTTTTTCAAGAGCATAACAAGCACTGTGCCATCTTTTATGCTGGATTTTGCAAATCTGTAGCCATGCTTTGGTGTGATAAATTACATGTTTAATATTGATTCATATACTTTTTTACTGTTGATAGTAGTTATCATAAGACTGTTACTGTGACAATTATTATAAGTGGGTGATTATACTGCCCAAGGTTTGCTATTGCTTGTATCAGTTTCTCATTTTTTATGAGAAATTTGTTACATTTAACAGTTGTTGCATAAAGGAGATCTACTGCAGTTTACTGGTAATACAGTTTGTGATAGTTGCTTGGTTGTAGTGTGAGAATAGCACTACAATTTGCTTAAATATGTGTTTATTTTAACACATGTGCTATCCTACCTGGGAAAGACATTCTGTGCTGTCTAGGCTAAGCTGCTAGTGACTGTTTTACTGTTATTAGATAGAGACATTCAAACTTATTTGTACTTAACACACATACTTTCACTAATTCTCTGTTAATACATACTAAGCACTGAATTATCTCAGCTGTAATCATAGTATAGCAAGATAATGACAATAGATAGTAGACTTAAACTGCTGAAGACTATGTCTGTGAGGTACATAGCTATGCTTCCACTCGCCACTCAAGCTGCTAGCTGAGAAAGAGAGGGAGTTTAGCTTCACAGACCATAATGAATACTAAGTTTGTCCAATGAAAATCAGTGTTGTTGGCTAGTCATGAAGTGTACCCAATGACCAGCCAGTGTTCTCCCACCAAAACAAAATGAATGTTTAATAAACAAAATACCAATAGAAGAAAGTCTTTACAGGCATAACTAAATATTTTAGGCTGCATGAGTCAATCTGGGATCAGCATATTACTCATGATTGTTTTGACTGCATTTATCTTTATGATACAAGTGAATACTGGTCATTCTGCTGATTAGGCTTGGTAGTGCTTGGTAGTCAGACAGACACAATTGTAATATTTCTTCATCTGAGTTTTTTGAGATTTCTCACTCAGCATGGCAGAAAAGTCAAGACTTAGTGTATGGATAGTGGGATCAAGTTTGGTGAGAAGGGCAGCAGTGTTCAGTAAAGGTAGTCATTTTGGCAATGACTTACACCTACCTGACTGCTCAGTGTCTTGGTTTGGGAAGGGTGGCATGAGGTGGGAGCAGCTCATGCCTGCCATGTACCACTTGTTGGATACACAGCCAGAACCAGACATACTCCTTATACATTTCATAGGTAATGATTTGGAGAACAAAAGGGCTATTGATTTAATTAAAGCTACACAGTTTGACTTGCAGCATATTATGAGTATGTTACCATCTTGTAAAATTCTGTATTCAGATATTACACAGCACATGATCTGGAGAGGTGAGGATTACTTTCCTGCACTTGAAAGATCACGCAGGAAGGTAAACATACAAATATCTGGATTCCTCTGTGCTATGTGACTGCATACCATCTGTCACCCCCAAATTACATATGACAAATATTGGCTGTATCTAACGCTTAGCACTGGCTCCCGGTTCGTATTGGTAAGAACTGCTTAGGGCAACTGTGATTCATCCCTGTTTGTAGTAATAAACTTGTTTATTACTTGAATGCAACTTGTTTGTGATTATTTGCATCTCCAATACTGCCAAGAACCTGAAGTGAGGTTCAGACCTCTTACAATTGGCGACCGTGTGCAGGCGATATTGGGTGTTGTAAGTTTTCACTTGTTGCTGTAAATTCCCCTTTTCCCACGGGGACTGCAGGTGTACATTTCCGTATCACCTCTCCCATCTTTTCTACCAGTTTGTAGATACTTGCAAGGTCTGGCTGACTTTTCGCGTGTGGTCGATGTCGCTCGACCCACTCCATAGCAACTTTTATTGCAAGCCTACAACTTATACAGTAGCCCGGCTGTGCTCAAAGTACTCGTGTTGTGGATCGTCACATGGCGCGTGGTCTTTTCACAGTTTGAATTTGTTCCTCCCACATAAATGGCCACAGTATCAGATATCTGCACAGAACTGAGACTCGATGTCTCGAACTTTCTTACCTCCCATGGAGGATGGGCTGACTTCGTACGGGACGCAAGTCAATCCAAAAACCCTGTACTGGGGATTTCAACCCAGTAAGCAGAGGTGCGACAATCAACCAATAAGCATTGTGCTAAAGGGTTGATGGTCGCTGCTCTCTACGCTGCTTTGGAAGCCTCCGAAGTGAGGTTTCGAACCCTTGATCTGCAGATCGCATCTCTTAAGCAGGAGATGGGTCTGCAGGAAACAGAATGTATTCGGATACAGCAGAACTGGGAGTCAGAACTCCAATCTCTGTGTGTGGAATTGGGGAGGGGCCTTAGTCAAGTAGCACACATGGTAACCTTCTCGGAGGTGCTACCCATCTATGGCATAGGAGAGGCTAGGGTGTTCCGTACCATGGGATTCAATCAGTGGTTGAAAAACTGGTGTGGAGCTCAGTGATTTGGCTTCATTGGAGACTGGGGGTCCACCTGAAGTGATGCAAGCCTATACTGGCATGATGGGCTGCATCTGTCCGGGAGGGGAACCAGGATCCTAGGTGATAGGTTTAAATGCTTCATTGGCAAGCTTTTAAACTAGCCAAGGGGGAGGCACTGGACAGGAGCAGGAAAATCCTAGCCCCCCCCAAACAATCACGGTAGTAAGTGTGGCAAACACCAGCATGGAGGTGTCGATAGGGAGAAGGGCAGGGGTAAATGGAGAAAGTGAAAAAGGCAAGAAGGACAGGGATGGGGCAAAAGGGGGTAAGGCCATCAGGAAATGGAGGGTAATGAGTACCAATGCCCGTAGTCTGGGCAACAAGCTCCCTGAGCTGGTGGCTTTAAAGGAAGAGGGATGCCTGGATATCGTAGCAGTCACAGAAACATGGTACAGAGAACTCATGACTGACAAGTACATACCAGGGTACATAACCTACAGGAGAGACAAGCAGGGAGAAGAGGGGAGGAGTAGCTTCTTGTAAAGGAAGGATAAAAGCAACTGAACAAAAGAGTAAACAGGGAGGAGAGAGGCACTGTGGGTCACCTTGAGACTGGAAAGGGCACCACAATCCGGACAGGGGTTGTGTACAGACCCCATGTCAGGGGAAGGAATGGACAAGGATATGATGGAAGGCATTCTTAGAATGGCAGAGAAAGGGAGATACTGTTGATGGGAGACCTGAATATGCCAGATGTTAACTGGAGCACATTTGCGGCAGCGACATCAAGTAGAGACCATTCTTGATGCCCTACAGGTGGCAGGCATTAGACAGCTAGTTTCGGAACCCACTCGTGAGGGAGCAATCTTAGACCTCGTACTCTCAAACGGGGGCAGTGAGAGGATCTCAGATCTAGAAGTGGGTTGCCATCTGGGGACAAGTGACCATCAAACAGTGTGGTTCATGTTAAACTCAGCTACAGAGTCAAGCCATACAAAAGTGAGGGTACTGGACTTTAGGAGGGCTGACTTTGGCAAGATGGGAGAGTGCCTCAGAAAAGCACTAGCAAACAGGCTAGAAGGAGGTGTGGAGCAACAATGGGGAATTATCAAAACTGCCATCACAGAGGCAACAAGCCTTTGTGTGAAGCAAATAAACAAATCAAAATGAAAGAAAAAGCCACTATGGTTCTCAAGAGAGGTGGCTGTGAAAGTCAGGAAGAAAAGATAGCATTCCAAAGTATAAGGAAACACAGAAGGAGCAGGACAGAGAGCTGTACCAGTTAAGGCAGAAAGAAGCAGGAAGGAAGTCAGAATAGCAAAGGCCCAAACTGAGGAAAAGATGGCCAACTCAGTTAAGAAGGGGGATAAAACCTTTTATAGGTACATCAGCGAGCGTAGAAAGACAAAGGGAGGGATAGTGAGGCTGAATAGAATAAACGGTGGGTGGGCAGAGGGGGACAGTGAAAAAGCAGGAATACTGAATGTATATTTCTGCTCAGTATTCACAAAAGAGGAGGGGGAAGTGCCAAATCCAATTAACAGAAGCACTCTTGATAGGGGGGTCGATCCCAGTCCTTTCACAGAAGAAAGGGTTCTGCAAGAACTCCTAAAACTGAAGGTGGACAAAGCAATGGGTCCTGATGGAATTCACCCCAGAATTCTAAAAGAATTAAGGAAGGAACTAGTGAAACCACTGGCTACTCTTTTAATAAATCATGGAGGATGGTGTGGTATCCGAGGACTGGAGGAGGGCGGATGTGATTCCCTTCACAAAAGTGGGACCAAGACAGAGGCAGGAAACTACAGACCTGTCAGTCTGACCTCTGTGGTAGGGAAAGTGATGGAGTCACTTCTGAAGGAAAGAATAGTTGACTACCTAGAGGTCAGTGGAGCACAGGATCCAAGGCAGCATGGGTTCACAGTGGGAAGGTCATGTCAGGCAAGAATCTAATAGATTTCTTTGACTGGGTGACCTAAGTAGTAGACCAGGGAGGGGTGTGACATGGCCTACCTAGACTTTAGCAAGGCATTTGACACAGTCCCACACAAAAGATTATTAGTCAAATTAACCAGCCTGGGAGTGGGTCCCAGGGTGGTAGCCTGGGTAAAACATTGGCTGGACAACAGGACACAGAAGGTAATTGTAAATGGAGTCCGCTCTGAAGAAAGGGTGGTTACTAGTGGGGTACCGCAGGGTTCAGTATTGGGTCCAGTCCTTTTTAATGTCTTCATCAGTGGCATTGCAGAGGGACTGGAAGGAAAAGTATGCCTTTTTGCAGATGACACAAAGATCTGCAACAGGGTTGATACACAAGGAGGGTGGAAAGGATGAAAAGGGACTTGGCAAGGTTGGAGGAATGGTCTGCACGATGGCAGCTAGGATTCAATGCAAAAGTGCAATAATGCACCTGGGAAACAAGAACCCAGGGAAGAATACACAATGGGTGGGAGGTAGTAACAACAACAAAACAGGAAAGGGACCTGGGGTAATCATATCAGATGACCTTAAGGTTAGCAAGCAATGTGAGAAGGCAGTAGGAGGCCGGGGTATACTGGGATGTATAGGGAGAGACATCAGCAGCAGAAAACAGGAAGTTGTTATCCCTCTGTACAGACAGTTGGTGAGACCCCATCTGGAATACTGTGTCCAGTTCTGGAGACCCCATCTCCGCAAGGACATAGACAGGATAGAGGCAGTCCAGAGGGCAATAAAATGGTGCAGGGTCTGCAAGAGAAGCCGTATGAGGAGAGACTAAAGGAGCTTAATATGTATACCCTTGAGGAAAGAAGGGAGGGGGGACATGATAGAAACTTTCAAGTACCTCAAGGGAATCAACAAAGTCCAAGAGGGTAGCATCTTTCAGAAAAAGAGACTTGCAAGAACAAGGGGACACAATTTAAAGATAGAAGGAGGGCGGTTCAGGGGCAATGTGAGGAAGTATTATTTCACAGAGAAGGTAGTGGATGCATGGAACAGCCTTCCTGAGGAAGTTGTGGAGTCTAAAACTGTGGGAGAATTCAAGAATGCATGGGACAGACATAAGGCAATTCTTGTGGGGGGCAGGAAGATATAGGCTGTTGGTTAAATAGGATCTGCGGCCTATCCTGTAGGTAGGGAAATGGGCAGACTAGATGGGCCTAGCGGTCCTTATCTGCCATCAAAGTCTATGTTTCTATGTTTCTATGTAATGAAAAGGATTCACTATTGCATCATTCTGCACAGGCTGGTGAACAAGAAATGTGTACTCTGAAGAATGAGTGTGAAAGTTTAAGACAGGATAAGAGTCAGGTGATACAAATGAATGATTTGCTGAATGCTGCGAATGCACAATTGAGTGATGAGATGGGTGAACTGCAGGATGAGATCAATCAGGTACGTAATGATTTAGAAACAGCCTATAGGGACAATCGCGAATTGAGCGCTGCGTACCGTGTTTTGCAGAAACAGAAACAGGATCAGGTTGATATGAATGTTGCAAGTGTGAGTCATGATGAATGTAGAGCTAAGATGGATAAACTGTGCCATCAGCGAGAGGTTTTGACTGGCCATGTTAGTAATGGGTGGCGAGCTCTCTGTTTTCATTCGCCGTCGGAGGGGAGCCATCCGCAACGATATCTCGCAGCACAACGCCCAGTCACTCCTACTATGGCTCAGACTCCCACCCAGCCATCCACAGCATGGCGGGTCCCCACCCACCACTCCCAGGTCACACGAGACGGTGTCGGATGCTCATCATGGGAAACGCCCATCATGGCGGGCGCCCCATGATAGGGGGAGCAGGCCCAATCCTGGTCCCGACGGGCGCTCGTAGCTGTTATTAGTGTGGAAGACAGCAAGAGATTGAAACCATGATTGATAGGGCATTGGGAAATGTTCCTTCCTGAAGAAGTATGAAAGCCATTAGAAGTCAGATTTGACAAATTTTTCAAGAAGCTGGCACTCAGGAAGGTGTTGTTCGGACTGCGGCTGAGCTGCAGCCCGCACAACGATGGATGGTGCTTGAGCCTTTCTGCCCTTGCCTGATCGACCACCAACTAATCCCGCAAATGGCCTACTCTGTTCAGCAAATTGCTGACAGCATCGGTTGGATGAACCCGCCTGACAACCTCAGCTGCCATTTGGAAAAGGTGCGCCCAAGTGTGAGATGCTTAGTCTCGCCAGAATACCAGGTCCAAATACTACGCCAGACCATCGATCCTGGTTTATGGGCAAACTCCCCAAAGTAGTTCGCCAAGATGGGAACGCTACTCTTGATGAAGTCGCAGCTGAGCTCATTTCCGCCACAGCCCTGGTGTGGTTGGAGTAATGCTAGCATACCCCGTGAAGCAAAATGCTAAAGAAATTCCAGCGACTTACCACCAGAGACTCTGGATGGTCTATCGAGCAGGGAAACATCTGGCACAAGAAGCCGCAGATGTAGATCTTATTGAATATAAGACCCTGTTTCTTAGAAACATGATTCCAGCCATGAGAGAGAAAGTAGAGCCAACCACATACCCAAATACAGATAGGTTTGCCGATATTCTTCGGAAAACCGAGAGAGTGTACCAATTGTACATCCGCGATTTGAGTTCCAGTTCCAAAAAGGTTGCCGCTGTGTAACCTGCTTCTGGGACCGCAACACACTACACGGTGGAAGGGCAGGCCCAGCAACAATAGCCCAAACCTCCATCGGCCCCTCCAGCTAGCACCCAGCAAAATCCCCAACAACAACAACAGCAGTGGGGTGGGAACCGGAATTGGCATAAGAACAAAAAGTACAAAGGCAAAGGGAAGCCATTACAAAGATCAGGTCCCTCATATAAAGAGATAGCTGAAGAAAACCGAAAATTTTGGGAGCTCCTGGGGCAAGTGCGTTCTGTAGCAGATGCCGTTCCCGCACAAACACTTGCAGCAGTACAACCGGTGACCCATGACACTACTGGCCATGGAGACACCGGAGATATGGGTGCGCAGACCCATACCAGCCTGAACCCGGAAGCCCCACCTTACATTGCATCAGTGCAACACAGTGAAGTCATCCATGCAAGCCAAGCCCAACCTCTGCATGCCTCCAACAATACGGATTGACAATTACAGGCCCCAGTCCGCATTGTAAACAAGCTGGTCTTGGATACAAATGGAAGGCCCTGCACCGAGGCCGAGGTCAGGGGCCGCCAATTAGTGTCTTATTAGATACAGGTGCAGCTGTATCTGTGTATCACGATGACCACCCTGAAAGCGCTCCATGGTCTACGGACGGAAGACCAATATGTCAGGAGTTGATGGTGCTAGGTTACCTGCATACCGTTCTCTGCCTTTACCGGTAGAACTAGGCCATCTGAAGGCCTCACATGCTTTCCAACTGATGGTGTTGCACGATCACCCTAGCATCATCGGGATTGACTTCCTTGCACCACACGGCTGTGTGGTGGATCTAGCAAACATGCTGTTGATACAGATCCAGGGTCAATACCATACTGTTTTAATTCCTGACTCACATGCTGTGGCAACGATATCCATTAACAACAAAGAGTATGACGTCATAGATTTATTCAAGAACCATGAACTTTTCCCAAAACTTCTACGTATTCTGCAATGACATTTGGAAACGTTTGCAGTTAACAAACACGATTGTGGCAGAATGCATACCATTATTGAGGTGCCAGGCCCGGCACATGAGAGACAAAGGCAATACCCATTTCCCTCTGAAGCCTTACCCTCTCTTCGAAACAATCAAGTCACCCTTAACAAGGAGTAATCAGAACCTGTGTCTCCACTGTCAACTCTCCTGTTTGGCCTGTGAAGAAACCCACAGGTACCTGGAGACTTACTATTGACTACAGGAAACTGAATCAGGTCACTCCCAGTTGCTCCCCAACTGTGGCGTCTGCACCGGATGTGCTTCGACTTTTAACACCAGATAAGAAATGGTTCAGTGCTCTGGATATCTCCAATGGTTTCTGGTCATTACCATTGGCTCTCAAGAGTCAATATAAGTTTGCCTTCACTTTGAAGGGTGACAATATACGTGACTTGCCTGCCACAGGGTTCCATAACAGCCCATCCTCTTCCATCTCCATATGATGGATGCCCTACAAGGTTTCTCAACCCCCAATGTCTCTTACAGTATGTAGATGACCTGTTGTTGGCCACTGCCACACAGGAACAACATCTGGATCTCTTGGATGAACTATTGACTCTTATTCAAAGAGCAGGCTTGAAGTGTAATCCTGCAAAAGCACAACTATGTCAGAAAGAAGTACTCTTTCTGGGTTTGAAGATAACAGATCAAGGTCGGAGTCCTACTTGGAAAAATATTCAAGGGTTACAAGACTTGCCATTACCTACCAGTGTGGCAACTCTTAGGAGGTTTCTAGGTATGGTAAACTACTCCAGAGATTTCATTTGTGATTTTGCACAGAAAGCCGCTCCACTGTACGATTTACTCAAAAAGGACGTTCCATGGAATTGGGCCCTGTCCATACCCAGGCTGTGACGTCACTGAAGCAGGCATTGGCCTCCGCCCCAGCACTGGTAAACCCCAATCCAACATTACCATTCCATCTAGAGTGTGCCACCTCTGACATTGCTATGTCAGCAGTGTTAGCCCAAAAGGTACATGGCACTTTGAGACCTATTGCATATGCATCGCAGCTCTTGACCCCAGTAGAACAGAAGTATGGCCTTTGTGAAAGGAATCTTCTGGCCATTTATTGGGCTGTCAAGCACTTCTTGTATATCATTGGGTACTCTCCACTGATTCTTAACACCAATCATACTCCTACTACACTTTTGCTTTCAGACAGAGTGAAGGATGGGTTAGTCTCTAACACCAGGCTGACACATTGGTCACTCCTCCTCCAGGATAGGGATATTCAGCTCCATCAAACCAAAGTTCCATCTCTACTAGCACATGGCCTCCTCTTTCAGGGGGAGCCCCACGATTGCGCTTTGCAGTCACCTGATCTCCCAGATCCAGGTCCATTCTTCCCTGCCACCCCTGAGGTATTAGAGAACACCTCCTTGTGCCGTGTTTTCACCGATGGATCAGCATCATATTATCAAGGTGAACAAATTGCAGGGATGGGTATCATGGTGGTGTATCCTTATGGGAACACTGTCAAGATATCTAAACGCTGTACTGTAGCTTCATCACAGTATGCAGAGCTGGCAGCAGTGGCCTGTGCATTAGAGTTTATACAACATGGAACTCAGGACACCATCATTTTTACTGACTCTAATTGGGTTTGTTGCTCCCTTACAGAATTTCTCCCTTTCTGGGGAAGAACTCCTTCTCTCTTCTGATGGCAGCTCAGTGAAATACAAAAGAATTGGTGATTTACATACACGCATTAGGTCAAAAATACCCACACAAACTCTATGTACACAAGGTTAAATCTCACTCCTTACATGATCCCTACCACGCATCCAATGACACAGAAGACACCCTTGCCAAAGAAGGGGCCCGAGGGGGGGATGTCTGGATGATCGAACATCCAGAAGCCAACGCAGCTGTACAGGTTGCAGCTCTTAAAAAGAAATCTGAATCTTTTTCCCCCTTGGACCTCTCAGCAGCCCAACACTTGAACACTGAACTCAAAGAAGTGTTCAGATTCTTGGACAAGGGTACTGAAGAAAGACTTCCCACACATAACCCTTATAGTAGGCATGAAAGTAAATTACACTTATCCCCTGATGATAAACTCATTTGGTTCCAGCCAGAGGATACTACCACCAAATTGTGAGTAGTCCCCAGACATTTGAGATCTGAATTTTTGCACCAGGTACATGACACACCCACTGGTGGACACCAGGGCGCTGAAAATACCCTCCAACGCCTCAAAACCACCGCATGGTGGCCTGGGATTACCAAAGATGTTAAACAATACATTGACAATTGCCTTGTTTGTGCACAAAACAATCCAATACCTACAAAATGGAATGCCAAACTTTTTACCACAGAGACATACTGGCCCTTGGCATGCCATCCAAATTGATTTTATTGGTCCTTTGACCAATACCAGTAGAAACAACAAGTATGCCCTTGTAGTGACCGATCTATTCTCTAAGTGGGTAGAGGCTTTCCCCACCAAGACTTGCACTGCAAAGACAACTGCCAAAATCCTGGTAGAACAGATTTTCTCCAGGTGGGGCCTGCCTCTCAAGGTAGACTCCGATAAAGGAACCAGTTTTACAGGTGAGTTGATGAAAGAGTCCCTTGAACTCCTAGGGGTTCAGCAAAAGTTCCACATACCTTATCACCCTCAATCCTCAGGTCAAGTAGAAAGAGCTAACAGATGGATTAAGCAAATGCTTTCCAAATTCATTGAGGACAATCCCAAGACCTGGGATTCCCTACTGCCTTTACCCTTATGGCAATTAGGGTACGCCCACCCACCACCCAGCTTACACCTTTCGAGGTAATGACTGGAAGACAAATGAGATTACCTGAACACTTGCTCTTTGACCTGCATACCCCCACTGCAGACCGTGTGTCTGTAGATCAGTATGTGGAAAAACTTAGAAAAGACCTCATAGACACACACTTGTATGCTGCAAATTGCATGGGCAAGGCCCAGCAACAGTCCAAAATACAATTTGACAAACATGCACAAGAAGTGGATTGGCAAGTTGGAAATCAGGTAATGGTACTTCAAATTGCACATCCCACCCACTTCTTCTCCAACAAGTGGGAAGGCCCTTACCCCATTGTCAACAAGCTCAGTCCAGCAGTCTATCAAGTTAGACTCTCCACAACAATAAACTGACTGACAAATGGTTACATGCAAACCAATTGAAACTGTACAAAGGAGCTTAAAACTTACTCTTCCTAACCCCATTAGGCGTGAACTGTACTAATATACTAATCTTTCATCTTCCTTTTCAGATACATTGACAAGATGGCTATCATGTTCCTATCTCTACTCCTTGCAGGAGTACTCCCTTTCGCCCAAGGCACGGTACCGGACCTCCTTCGACACCTTGATCCTCCAGAACCTCCTACAGAGGGAGTTTCCATCAAAATTCCAGACACTATGATTACTGTCCAGGAAGGTTCCGATGCATACCTCACTGCCTCGGTCATTGCTCCTGACAAATCCACCCTTCAAATTGAGTGGCAAACCACATCACAAAGACAAGTTCTCCCTGTGGCCAAACTCTCTAAGGGAACTTTCCAGGGTTGGCCCAACACTAAATTGTCCCCGAATGGTTCACTGTCCTTGTTACAAACTGCATTAAGACACTCTGGTTTGTATAACATCACTGCTTTAATTGACCCTTCCTATTGTAACTCTCTTTCTCAGGATTCTGCCCTCAGATTTTGTGCTGTACACCACATGGCCTCTGCCGCCATGTATATATCTGTGCTACCTCCTACTGAGAAACAGCTTTTGGAATGTCCAAAACATACCCCTGGTCCCTGTAGTGGTCTCACAGCTACTGCCCTCCCAGGTTCTTTGATTAACAATTTACAGTTTATGCATATACCTGTTTTATTTAACCTTACTTACTGGAACATGAAAGAATTTGGTATGTGTCACAATACCAATACCTCCGCATTTTACAGTACTTTGTTGCTAGATAGTTTAGCTGCATTTCAGATACGTACCAAAGATCCCTTTACTGGGGTTTATTCTACTGAACACAGAGGTAATTTTAGGAGGAAACCTCCTCCTAGTACTCTTACTCATAAATGTAATAAACATGAAGTTGACAGTTCTGATGTCACAGGTGCCACGGGAACTGTCACAGGTCTTTTTGGTACTGCTATGTCCATTTGGAACAAAGCAGACATTACTGCTATCAAAAGTCATTCTGCAAAATTCTCCACTGGTTTGGTTAATGATGTTTTACCACCTTTATTGCATGGTGTGGATGGTCTTAGCCAGGAAGAAAGATACACTGTATACAACATGCACGACATTGCAAAAGCCTTCACTGATTCCAAAGACAAGATTAGTGCACTCATACAACAGAACAATAGAGAAGCTGATAGACAATACATTGGTAGGGAAATACTTTGTTCTGCATATGGTTCATACATACTCACTACCATTAACAACCTTTTCAGAGACCTAGAAACTGGTAGGATTCCTGATATTATACATGACAGACGTCTATCTAAATGGTATTGTCCTAAATGTAAATCTCCATCTTGTATTTCCCTGTGTATGCAACAGACTCTGTCTATTCCTCTCTCCACAGCTCGAAATTTGGGATTTGTGACCAGACATCCGAATACTGGTCCTTGTTTTTCTGCTAAGAAATGTTCTATAACAGATACCATGTTTGTCTCTTTTACTGTCTCCTTACCACGCTTTGATCCCACTACAGCTTTGTTCGACAAGCTGGCACTGGCGCATTCCATAGGGCATTTGGACGAAGACATCTACCTAGAACACCTGGATCTACCTCCTCTACTGGTCTACCATTCCTTCCTTCCTGGATGCCTGGGTGGCACCGCACACGGACTGTTGTGCAAAAAAGCAATACATCTACCTGTGCCGATGTGATGTGTTTGATGTTATATGCCCTGTTTGTGGCTACTCTCCAGACAGCATTGACTGGACTTTCACTATGGATGCTGACATCACTGAGAATGGCACCAACGCTTTTGAATCAACGCAGTCACCGGATCAGCTCTACCAGTCCTATCGTGAGGAAGCTTATCGCCTGTCAACACGGATCTCCAAGATGACCTACACATGCCCTGTCCAGTTGCAAAAATGGAGACTGCCTACTGTACCGATCACAGTACAACTCTGACGGTGAATACTGCATAGTTACTAATGTGAAAACGTATTCTTATGGTTCTGTTACTTGTGCAATTGATTACCCCAACTTCTGTTTTGTTCCCCATCAGAAAACTGTTATTGGACACACTGTCATAACCCCCGTTCCCCTTATGGAAGCAGATATTATTGATGGTAATCCAGATTGCTTACTTACACTTGAAGAATACCTACCCTACTTTAATGTACACATAGATCCACTGACACTTACACTGAAATCACTGTTAGATAGAAAGGACACACACACCTCATCCACATCAGCAATAATATAACCAAAGCCAATGAAGCCATTCTTGACCTGAAGAATGATGGAGACATGAATAACGCTTTGACTAACACTTGGTTAGAAATTACTTTTAAAGGTTTTGTTATAATACAAGCATTTTTGATATTTACTTTCATTATTATGCTTTGCTGCCTACGACGTACTCTTCGCCAACACCATGAGCAGCTTGAGTTTCTTTACAAGGCTCATGCCTCTGGATTTTAAAGACCCACTGCTCCTGCCCACTCCTTACATTCGCCTGTGTTGCCCTTTTTAGGCAACAAGGGGGGGAATTGTTACACAAGGTCCCTGCACCCTAATTGATACCCTCAGGGGTACACCGTAGACAGCTAATGTTTAGGCATAGGCTATACTAATATATAGGGCATAGGGCATCTACCGTACAAGAGTAGATGTCAGGATATGAATACATATCATTGTAACTCACTTTGCTTGCTAATGCACACACATTATACCATGTATTTTCTGTCTATTTCTTACTTGTCAGATGCCAAGACACCTGTCCTTGAAGTAATTATAATGTGTAAGGCAACATTGCCATCTTTTGGTGAGGACACCACTTCACCTTATTATGTAAGACTTTGTATAAGAATGTCTTTGTTCTAAAACTGATGACTTTACAGAATTATATAATGTTATCTTAGACCGTGGAGCCACCTCTAATTTAGCCAATAGGGCTCATCTCTGTAACTAGAAATGTTTCTATCTTTCAGTAACCATAGTAATTATCATAGGTATATAATGTTATGCACAGGCTTTACACCTCAGAGACCCATGAGATCCCAAGAGACTACAAAGAAACCTCGAGGTGTAGGGAACGCTTAGCACTGGCTCCCGGTTCGTATTGGTAAGAACTGCTTAGGGCAACTGTGATTCATCCCTGTTTGTAGTAATAAACTTGTTTATTACTTGAATGCAACTTGTTTGTGATTATTTGCATCTCCAATATTGCCAAGAACCTGAAAGTGAGGTTCAGACCTCTTACAGAGTGGTGTTCAGTTGGTAAGAGTTTTTGTAACATGGTTAATTTGTCAGCTATGACAACTTCCACAGGAGAACGCCTAGGGTATTCCATAACCTAGTTTCTTTATAGACCGTTTACATTAAGACACTGTGCTGTAATGCATTAAACAGCATGTGCTAAATATTGTTAGTGGTTGTTGACATTCTCCAGTGCATTACTGGCATATTGAAGTACCGCAAACTATCTATACTACTGCGGACTCAGTTTCTTGTGCAACTAATGTGATAGAGTATGCAAATATTGGAAACAATAATCTTAGTATGTTGGTAATTGAGGGTGTTAGTACTTAGGAATTTTAAACTGTAGCCACATTATTCAGAGTCGGAGACAGGGTGTTGTGTGCCGCATGTTAGGCAGATGTGTGCCACCATGTCACATCTGTGGATATTAATCCTACATGTCAGTGTCCCATGCGGGTTGTGAGAGGGGAAGACAGGAGAGGAAAAATACCCTAGCGGTCCTAGTAGATGACTGGACTGCTTTCTCCGGGCCACCGATTGCAGGATAGGCCCTGTTGTGCAGATGTGAGGAGGGGGCACTCTAGGGGTAGATCCTAGATTTGGGGTCTGGACGTGATAGAGGTAGAAGACTTGGTTTGCTGGCCAAGGCACCTAGCTTCACCTGAGCTCTTTCCTTCTAAGACTGCTTGAAAGGCAGAGTAGAGAAACTTACCAGAGCAAGGGAGAAGGATTAAGACTTAGTTTGGCTAAGCAGATTTACTGTGTGGTGGTGTTTTGATTTTTTACTCACAGGGATTGCTACTGTTTGTGGCTAACATTTCATTGCTTTATTTTTTCTCTGATTCAAATTGTTGTTGCTGGTATACCTTCTTCTGCATTATTACAAGGTGTGCCTACAGGTGTGTGCTAACAGATTACTGCTGTAATCTTCTGATTCAAATTGTCTTTTGCAAGGTATATCTTCTGTTACTGCTTTATTTTCTCTGGAGCAAAGTGTTTCTTACAGGGTATATCTTCTCTGAAATTATTACAGGTGGTGCTTTACAGGTTTTACAGTTTTATCTAACATTAGGATAAGCTTTCAGGTTACTCCATTTGTTGTTGACTGATTGTTTCTGCTCTTACCTCCTTGTTCTTTGTCCGTGGTTCTTCTTTTTAGGCAGGGAAGGGCCCAGCCACCCACCCCATCCCCAACCACCCCACGCTACACTCCTTTATAGGGTACCACAGTTGTGACATTTCCTGTGGCAGAGCAGGAAGGGGCGGATCAGTGGGGCCTCCACAAGTGATCTCATTTACAGGGCACTAGTAATTTAACTTGTTATAACAAGTTAAACAAAGCACAATTAAACCATTACTTGCATTTTTTTTCCTTTTTCCTTCTAATTACTCTGACTAGGTTACAAACCCAGCAACTTATTTGGAATGGATTTCATTAACTGCAGGTACTGTGGAACAATTTTCAGAAGGACAGTCTTACAGGATTTAGGACACTGTCCTACATGCTGAGCCTTTGGAGTTTTCAGTCTCAGCTCCGGGCAGCATGGGCAGAGATTGCCGCCTCAAATTTCATATTGAAGAGAAATACATTATAAGAACCACCCGCCATTTCCCCAGCATCCAACAGAAAAACCTCGACCAAGAGAGGGTAGTTGGTCCAGGAGGTTGGCAGGTGGTTAGGAGGAGCAACCAGGTGCCCCATCACTCTCTGCTCTCCAACACATTACCTCCAAAACCATATAAACGCTTAGAAACAGGTATCTGCCTCTATCTCTGAAATCAAATAAAGAGGCAGAAGACACTGCAGAGCAGGACACTGCGCGCAAGACTAGCACAACAATACTCACCCAAATCAGGAACCAAAACTAAACAAGCACAAAGGAAATCCAAAAACTTCTGATCATAGGAGACTCCATGATTCGGGGAGTTGATACCCATCTCCAGCCAGGGGTGATGGTCAGATGTCTCCCAGGTACATCAGCATGGAGAGACACTGACCGCTATTAAAATTGTTCACAAAGCAGGAGAAAACATTGATGTCCTAGTACACATAGGGACTAATGATCTCGCCAGCCCGGTCAGTTGTGGAGACCAAGGAACACCTGACTAAGCTGGGTGACAAACTATCATCTATTTCGTCGATCTCCTTCTCTGAGATCCTGCCAGTCTGGGAGAAGGGAACAGATGGACGGAAGGTCAGAAGGAGAGATAGGGAGCTAAACACGTGGCTCAAGGACTGGTGCCAGGAAAAGGACACAGATTTGTAGGAACTGGCAACAGTTCTGGGAGCGGAAAGTTCTTTAAATTTGATGGACTGCATCTGACTAAAGAGGAGTCAGTGCATTGGGGCAGAAGTTTGGCGTCTTTGCAGAATATTTAAACTAGCAAATGAGGAGAAGGTGTAGCACCCTATCGTCGAATGAAGAACACCCTCCCCTCAGCTAGTGGTCAAACAGGAATTCAAGCGTGTTTGCCATTCATTTGCATCACCAGGTAAGAAAAAAGGTTTGTCTCCCACACGATGCACAGGGGTAATGCCAAACTTCACCCAACAACTAACACACAAAATCTGCCAATGGAAAATCATGTACACAAATGCTCACAGCCTGGGAAATAAGATCCCAGACCTGCAGGCAATAATGTCAGAGCTAAACTGGACATAGTAGCAATTAGTGAGGACGTGGTTTTACCAGTAACCACATAGGAGACTTCAGTACCTGGCTATGTATTGTTCAGAAGAGACCGAGGGTGCAAGGGGGAGGAGTGGCCCTGTATGTTAATGAAAATATCAAAGCTACAGAAATTCAGAATACACATAAGGAGCCAGAAGAACTGTGGGTCACCCTGGAAACAGGAAATGGGACAGCCATAAGAACTGGGGTTGTCTACAGGCCCCAGACCAGAGGGAGGACATAGACACATTACTGTTAGAAGATATACAAAACATGACAGCTAAAGGGAGGTTCTGATAATGGGAGACTTCAACATGCCAGATATAGATTGGTCAATACCAGCAGGAACATCTGCCAGAACTAGACTCATAGTGGATTCCCTGCAGGGGGAGGGCCTCAAACAACTGGTACAGCAACCCACAAGAGACAGGGCTATCCTAGATCTAGTACTGACTAACAAAGAAGGGATCACAGATCTCCAGGTAGAAGGTCACCTGGGGTCCAGTGACCATCACATGGTATGGTTCAATTTGGCTACTACATCTAAATCATCCCATTCCAAGGCAAAAATATGGGACTTCAGAGGAGCTGACTTTGATAAGATGGCCAACAGAGTTAAGCTAGCCCTGGCAAAAGAAACACAGGTGAGGAGGTACAGGCAAAGTGGGCAAGCATTAAGATACAATACTTGAAGCAACATCCCATTGTGTTAGACAGAAAAGGAAGTGCAAAAGAAGAAGGAAACCACTTTGGTTCTCAAATACAGTAGCAGAAAAGGTCAGAGCCAAAAGGCTGGCCTTCAGAAAATATAAGGGAACACAGCGGGATGAAGATAGGGAGGCATACCAAACTGCCCTAAGGAAGCAGGTAAGGCAGTAAGGCAGCAAAGTCCCAAACTGAGGAAACACTAGCACGAACAGTAAAAGAAGGTGACAAGACTTTCTATAGATACATTAGTGAAAAGAGAAAGTCCAGAGAGGTATTGCTAAGCTTAATGGAGAAAAGGGAGCATGTGAGGAGGAGGACCCTGTAAAGGCATCTATCCTAAATAGATACTTTTGCTCAGTATTTACTGAAGAGAAGGTAGGGCAGGGCCCACAGCTCAAGCATCATGGACACAGGGGGAGGTGAGCACTACTCCTTCACAAAAAAAGGGTCCTACAAGAGCTTGCTAAGCTCAGGGTGGATAAGGCAATGGGACCTGATGGCATACATCCCAGGTGCCTAAGAGCTAAAGGAGGAACTAGCAGAGCCATTAGCAGAATTGTTTAGTGAGTCTCTGAGCACAGGAGAGGTCCCAGAAGACTGGAGAAGGGCTCATGTGATCCGCTCCACAAGAGTGGTAGCAGGGAGGAGGCGAGGGAACTACAGACCAGTCAGTCTTACACCTCAGTAGTGGGCAAGATTATGGAGGCACTCCTAAGGAAAGGATAGTGCAACACCTGGAATCCATAGGGGCACAGGATCCAAGACAGCATGGGTTTACAAAAGGAAGGTCCTGTCAAACTAATCTCATAGATTTCTTTGACTGGTAACCAGAGTGGTGGACCAAGGGAGCAGTTGATGTCGCCTACCTTGACTTCAGCAAAGCTTTTGACACTGTTCCACATAGAAGATTGATAAATAAGCTAGGAGGCTCGGGTGGTCAGAAGTTGGTCAACTGGGTGGCAAACTGGTTGACTGGCAGAAAACAGAGTGGTGGTAAATGGTATACAGTCAGAAGAGATGCAAGTCACAAGTGGGGTACCTCAGGGATCAGTCCTGGGGCCAGTCCTATTCAACATCTTCATTAGTGACCTCACAGATGGACTGAGGTGAAAGGCTTGTCTGTTTGCAGATGACACCAAGATCTGCAACAGAGTAGATGATCCAGATGGGGTGGGCAGAATGAGAAGAGATCTGGATAAACTAGCAAAATGGTCAGAAGAGTGGCAACTGGGATTTAATGCAAAGAAGTGCAAAATCATGCACATAGGGAAGAGAAACCCTGAAGCCACTTATAGGCTGGGAGGGGAGTTGCTAGCAGTCACAAAGGAAGAAAGAGACTTGGGCATCATCATCACTGATGACCTAAAATCATCCAAGCAGACCTCTAAAGCAGTAGGTAAGGCTAGGGGGGTGTTAGGGTGTATTAGTAGGGGTATCTACAAGTCGAAGAGGAGGTAATAATCCCTCTGTACAAGACATTGGTTAGGCCCCATCTGGAGTACTGCGTGCAGTATTGGAGGCCACACCTTCACAAGGACATTAACCAAATTGAGGCAGTCCAGAGAAGGGCAACCAAAATGGTGCAGGGACTGCATCAGAAGACATATGAGGACAGATTAACGGAGCTCAATATGTATACCCTTGAGCAAAGGAGGGAGAGAGGTGATATGATCGAGACATTTAAACACCTTAAGGGCATAAACAAGGTGAAAGAGTCTAACATGTTTAAATATAAGAAAAATTGCAGGACAAGAGGACACAGCATGAGATTAGAGGGAGGCCGATTAAGGGGGGAATGTGAGGAAATTCTTTTTCACAGAAAGGGTGGTAGATGCATGGAATAGCTTACCACAAGAAGTGGTGGCTATGAATACAGTGCAGGGCTTCAAACAGGCATGGGATAGGCATAAGGGAGCAATACAAATGACTATGAATAGATAGGTCACTGACAGAGCAAAGGCCGATGGCACATTTATAAGGTAGAAAAAGAAATGGGCAGACTGGATGGGCCTTGCGGTCCTTATCTGCCATCAACTTCTATGTTTCTATGTTTCTATGATGAGTGGGCCAAATGAGTGGCTTGTGAGTGCAGGAAAAAGTAGTGCTAAAAAGAAATTCTACAAATAAAAGAAAAAAAGAATAAAGTGATATTGATGTTAATGCTGAAATAGTTAGAAAAAATGCTCATTTTTTTTCTCACTTAAGTGCCCCTGCTTCCTCCCATCATGCTTGACTCTGTTGGTGAGTTAGAATGATGTAGTGACAACTGTCTTTTAAGTAAATGTCTACTATGTACTGTTACATGCTGTGATAATAGTGTGTGAAACAGAGTGTACATGTGATTTATTTTTTTAACCTATG
Organism: Neoceratodus forsteri; assembly: GCA_016271365.2. Lineage (NCBI taxonomy): Eukaryota > Metazoa > Chordata > Ceratodontiformes > Ceratodontidae > Neoceratodus > Neoceratodus forsteri. The sequence goes on from CM057458.1 coordinate 201,457,314, forward strand.
CTGTTTCATGTTATTCAAAATATTATCTTCATGTTGAGAGCTTTATTTCTGCTATCGGTATGTGCTATAGATGTTACATCTAATGTTCACAGTCTTATAGATGGTGTCTACTGAAGCTATGCATAGTTTTATGTAACTGTACATATCTAGTTATGATATAGTTAATTTTGGGTGGGAGTGGGGTATATTGTGTGGGTCACACTATTAAACTCTTTAGTACAATGTGCTCCGATGGAGTGCTCTGTGGATGGGACACATTGTCTCAGTGAGATAGTCCAAGTTCTCAGTTATTTGATATGTATTGAATAGTGGAATTTTCTTCTGTATTGAATTTCACTGCCTGTCTAAATGTAATCTTTTGCAGTTCCAAACTGATGCAATTCTGTTCCACCCTACTGTGGTAGGACACCATTCTACATTCTGTAGCCTATGTATGAGTACTTTTTGTGTTGAGAACAAAAGAAATGAGAAAAAAACATTTTCATAGAGTACTATGCAGTAGGAAAAATACAGCATGAGAAACTATTCAGAAGTACTGCGTTCTGTGTATTTGGGGTTCTGATTACGATGGACCTCTTGAGGTTGGCTTTTGAAGTCAGAGGGTATCAGAATGCATATATTCGAGAACACATGCTTCTGCATAGCTGTGTATTGCAGTATTATGTATGTCTGCAGATGATGTGAAAGAGGTATGTGTTCAATATGTCCAGTTTTAGTTAGATGTGTCTCTACATTCAGGATCTAGTAGCACTTCTACATATGTAACACCATTACAGGGTGATGTCATAGTAGTCATCAGTGTTGTTAGCAGTTGTGTGTACTTGGTATTATGAAGGTTCGGTATTTATTTTCACAACTTTCATTTGCTGCTTGGGGAGGATGTGGCCATTCTTACAGTGGGCATTTTTGACTCTGTAGCCATGTATATTGTTTACAGGTATATGAAGGGTGTATTACATTCATGTAGACATTTTTAGGTACTCTGAAAACGTGCACTTACTATGTTGTAGATCTTGTATAAAGAGAGTAGATAAAGAGAATTGTGTGTGACCACACTCTTGTATTGAGAGTTTTTTTTGGTGACAGATGAGCTGTTAAGCACAGCTTGAGAGCTACTCTGTTGTGAAGGGATGCTCAAGATACAAGAATTTCTTTATTTGTGTATCACTGTTAATGCAGTATCTTTTATACTGTGCTAACAGTCACAACACTGAAAATTGTACAAAACCAGCTGGACAATACAACGAAGAATAGTAATTTTAACATTTTGTTTTCCTATAAGTTAGACAGTGTACTGCAGATGTTTCTACAACTTTAAGTTTTAAGAATAGATGAAGCTTTGATGCAGTATTTTGTGTTTGATAGTTTTAAACTACTTGCCCGAAATGGGGAGAATCGGCAACACATTGTCTTGATCAGCTCTTAAAATTGCTCAATAAGTTATGTTCTTTGCAGCTACTAACAAGCCAACAATTGTACTTAGTCTACTGATTTACAGAACAGGTGTACATTGCATTGTGAATTCTGTAGTAGATACTATTGGAGTTATCAGGATTAAGAATTTTGTACAAGTGGTAGTGCTGAGACATATATATTCATACTAATATTCACAGGCAAGTAATGTTTTGTCTTTTACTATGTTTTTACAGAGGACAAACCGTCTACAGAGGGTGTTGCTGGAGGAGGAGACTCCACAGAGGGTATTGAGATTGTGGAGATAGAACCCTCTGTGGAGGTGACACCAGAATCTCCAGCAGCAGATCATCCATCAAGTGCTGCAGGTCCTGCTGGGCCTCCAGCTGAGGAACGTACAGTAAGTACCTTTTATCATGTTTTTGAGTTTCTTTTTAAAGAGCAGTACAGGCCAGTCACTATGCTGATTTGGACTGATGATTTTCATTATAGCTCCCCACTGAACAGATCAAGTTCTGCATAGTGACTGCAGAGCCACAACCTAGCTGAAGCCATTCTGATGATTGGTAGATGTTCCTAATAGCAGTTACACACAAATTAGGATACTGAGTACTAGTATGGCTTTACCAGGCAATGCCCCCCACCACCACCCCCATCTGAGACACAGCAGGTGCTGCATCCTGACTACAGAGCCACAGGCCAGCTAAAGCACTGAATATATGACAAAGTCTACCAAAAACATGCAACTCAAACTTGTACATATGTATATAGTGCTGAACTGCAGATTGAATCTATGCTTCTTACATAGATTCTGAGCTATTTATGATAGCAGCTGTACACAACTTAGGCCCCAATCATTACACCACAGCAATTAGATTTTCAGTACAAAGGCAGAACTGTTGAACACGTACAAAGTTAGAAATGTGCACATTTTCAAACTTACCATAGAAATGTCTTCATCATCCTAAAGCTGCATTATTAGATAATAGGACAGATGGTGGCTAAACAGCTGGCGTGCTAACTCACGCTGTTGTCAAATGCCCACAATGTCCTTACCAACCCAAGTCTGTAGACATCTAGTGCCCTGATGGCTGTTCTTCCATGGGCACTGCTGCGTCGGTTGCTAAATGTACTCTAGTAACCTATGCTAGGAGGAGCAGAGTATCTCTTGGTACGGTCAATCATTTTCCTACTGTCTGACCGCTGGTGACCCATGTAGGTTTTATCAATTTTATATGTTTTTGTGTATTTCTCTGTGCAAGAAGTTGAATCACAATATTATTTCTTACCTTTTAACACTTGAAATGACATATGTTGTATATTCTTCAGTACGGGTGGATGGAGATCAAGGTGAAATCTGTGATTGTGAATGATATTCTTGTTGGGTGGATACCAACTGACAGTTGCACTGCTGCATTACATTACATTACACTGCAGCACTCCTTTTGGTGGTGTGATGTTAATGATATTATGTTATATCTGATATTTGAGATCTCCAATTCACATAGATGATCAGTTGCAGCAGCATATTGAACAGACAAACTGTACTTAATAGGAGTTCTCTGGAAGATTAGTGTATCTGAGAAATATTAGAACACTGAGTTGCACTGTATATAAAGATCTACTTTCACTGAAACTATGTTGGTATGTGGGTGGAAAGGGAGTATACTAGCATTTTTGTATTCATGATGCTTAATCTCAAATTTACTGTTGAAGCACAGTTGCTGTATGTTCATCCGGGATATGTGTGGTACAATTTTGTTACAATCAAATTTTTTGAACTATGCTGTCTGACTTTGAGAAACCTGATGAGGTGGGAAGAGATCATAGAGTAGTGTAGAAATGGCAGTCTTTCCACATGGGATCTCAGGACTGCCTTGCCTGTCAAGCTATAATGTGTGACCCACAGTACACTCTGAGAGACCCACACACAAATGGTGGTGAGAGACACACAACAGGCTAGGCAGTGTACCTGTGCAATACTGTGTGACTGGAAAGTAGGAGATCTGTGTACCTCTGTGAAGGGGGACATCTGTGGCCCCTTAACTAGTGCACTTTCAGACCTGTTGCCTTGTTGTACAGGCCTTCCCACACAGTCAGCATGAATTACATGTAGCATTACTTGAGTGTATATAACTGTGCATCATTGTATACTGCCTAGTTATTATAGTGCCACACTACAGACAATGTACAGCGGTACACATAACAGCAGGGTGGGGGGGGCAACTAGCTACAGCTGCTGATGTTTCATCATTATACAACTTTTGCACACACTGCCATACAGAGGATCTTGAGGTCTTTCAAGAAACAGCATTAATGGACACCTATTGTGGGGTTTACAGTACCACATTCTGCTGGAAGAAGTGTGACATCATAGTATCTGAAAGGTTGGTAGCAAATGTGTGACCAACAAACGTAAATGATAGTATTATTAAGTTAACACAGGTTTACTGATGTGACATAGGTGTAAATAGATCTTGCCTATCATTAATACAATAAATAAACACAGTTCAGTGTAGTTTATCAGAAAAGTACAGAACAGCTTACTTTAATGGCATGTCTATTCTTGTATTTTTTTGTCTCCACGGGGCAAATAACCATTCTAAATAAAATCAGTGACACCCTCAGCCAGCTGCTGGAGGCCGTGCAGGGTGGCAACAGGGCTGCAGCCAAACATGCCCATGACATTGCAGCAAAATTAAATTATTTAGTAGGGCAAGCTGGGAGATTATAGCACAAGTGAGAGAAATTATAGATTTGCTGCAGTGTCATGGGCGTGCGGGGCATGCGGCCTTAGTAGCCACCCGTTGGCTCAAGCAGAGCAAAAGGGGCCTCACCCAAGTGATTCGCTCACCAAGAGAGCTGGAAGAGGCCTCTGTTGCTTTGTTTGAATCCATGTATGGTCTCATGGTATAGCTGGCTGAGAACCAGCTGGAGGCCACAGAAGTTATTCTCCATCTGTTTCATCAGGACCTGCAGCATCTACAAGATGACCAGCCCTCCACATCTCCTCAGCAAGAGCCCCTCAAAGGTGCCCCTCCAACAACACCGCCACCATCAGCTGCAGAAGAGGGGCACCTGGCCGCATCCACTTCTGCGCAACCTTCCATTTCCTCCTCCCCATCCTCTCCCCAAGTCCCTACAGCCTGAATGGCCAGCACCTCTCTATCACTCCTGGCTAAAACTTGTACATAGTTTGTCATGAAGAATTTGTTTTAATTATTTGTTTTTTATTTGTATATCCCCCCTGACTGTCTACTACAAGTGTGCAGTACATAGATACATAGACAATGTCAGCAGATAAGGGTCTGTGGCTCACCCAGTCTGCCCATTTGAGCTTGTAAGTTCAGTTCATGTTTTCCTAAAAGTCTGTTGCCCCTTACCCCTGACCTCCAGAATTCCTTTATGTGTATCCCATGCATTCTTAAATCCCGTGATTGTTTCAGCCCCCACCACTTCCTCTGGCAGGGTGTTCCACTTGTCCACCACCCGTTCTATGAAGAAATTCTTCCTCACGTTTCCTCTGAATCGTCCTCCATCCAACTTCATCCCATGCCTCTAGTCCTGGAACATATTTTTGCTTAAAATAGTGTATTCCTGCACCCTGTTCCTCCCTGTAAGATACTTGTATGTCTCTATCATATCCCTCTCCTCCTCTCTCTCCAGGGAGTACATATTCAGTTCCTTCAACCTGTCCTCATAGGACTTATGATGCAATCCATGTACCATCTTTGTTGCCCTCCTCTGAACCTTCTCTACCCTGTCTATGTCCTTACGTAGGTAAGGTCTCCAGAACTGTACGCTGTACTCCAGGTGGGGCCTCACTAGTGTCTTGTATAGTGGAATTATGACTTCCCTTTTCCTGCTGGTGATGACCCTGCCTATGCATCCCAGAATCCTATTTGCTTTACCTGCTGCCTTGTCACTCTATTTCCCTACCTTGAGGTCATCAGAGATGATAACCCCAAGATCCCTTTCCTACTTAGTGCATGCTATATCCTCACCCCCCAACTGATATATTGTGCCAGGGTTTTTGTGCCCCATATGCATTATCTTGCACTTTTTGCATTGAATTTCAACTGCCAAACCCTGACCATTCTTCAAGTTTCTGCAGGTCGCTTCTCATTCTGTCTACACCCTCTGGTGTGTCTACTCTGTTACAGAGCTTTGTGTCTTCAGCGAACAGTGAAATTCTGCCTTCTAGGTCCTGCGAAATGTCACTGATGAAGATTTTGAATAGGACCGGTCCCAGCACTGATCCCTGTGGTACCCCACCGGTCACTTTTCCCTCTGTGGAGTGACAGCCATTTATCACCACCCTCTGTGTCCTGCCACCCAGCCAGTTACCTACCCACCACACTACTGTCCTGCCCACACCCATATTCCCCAGTCTGTGTAATAGTCTTCTATGTGGCACAGTGTCAAAGGCCTTGCTGAAGTCCAGATAGGCCATGTCCACTGCCCTTCCCTGATCCACCTCCCTAGTCACCCAGTCAAAAAATTCAACAAGGTTGGTCTGACATGACCGCCCCCTGGTGAAACCATGCTGCCTTGGGTCCTGTAGTCCATTGACAACCAGATGTTCCACCAGTCTCTCCTTCAGTAGTGCTTCCATGATCTTCCCCACTACCGAGGTGAGACTGACTGGTCTGTAGTTTCCTGCTTCCTTTTTGTTCCCACTTTTGTATAAGGGGACTACATCTGCTGCCCTCCAGTCTTTGGGTACATCCCCTGTTTCCAGTGATCGCCTAAACAGGATAGCAAGCCACCACCTCTCTTAGCTCTTTAAGGCCCCTTGGGTACACCAAATCTGGCCCCATTGCTTTATCAACTCTTATTACTTCCAGTTCCTTCAGGACCCTTTCTTGAGTAAAGGGACTTGTGTCCATTTCTACACCATTCTCACCCCTTGTACTCCCTTCAGACCCATTACCCTCCTCTTCCTCAGTAAAGACTGAGCAGAAATACCTGTTCAATAAGTCAGCTTTACTGTTGTCATCCTCCACGCGGCTCCCATCCTCCCCTTCAGTCTCACTACCCCTCCCTTTGCCTTTCTTTTTTCACTTACGTACCTGTAAAAGGTTTGTCCCTCTACCCACTGATTTTGCAATGTGTTCTTCTGTCTGAGCTTTGGCTTCCTTACTGACCTCCCTGCCTCCCTTTGCTTCTCCTGGTACTTCTCCCTATCCCTTCTGCCTGTGTCTTTTTGTATTGCCTGAATGCAATCTTTTTGGCTTTCACTTTCTTTGCTACCTCTTTGGAAAACCATAATGGTATCCTCTTCCTTTTCCTCTTGCTAACCTGCTTAATGCATAATTCTGTTGCTCTTGTAATCCCCATTTTAAATACTGCCCACTGTTCCTCAACCCCTGATTCCTGCCCCATTCCCCTTAATGCCTCTTTCAAGTATCTCCTCACAGTAACACTTTTATTTTATTTTTCACAACTTTTATTTTATTTATATTTTATTTGTTAATCCTTCCCCTCTGTGTGAATGAACACATTTATTTATTTGTGTATTTCTGTTTTTTATAACTGTTGTAAATAAAAGTTTTATATTTTCCTAAAACATATTATTTTATTAAATATAATAGTTTTGCAATTATGTGTTTGTCTCATTATTATAGATATGTATGTTGTACAATCATTGGTTAGAGAGGGGTGAGCTGATAGCATACCGGACAATGTACAAATTATGACTGTCAGAGCTAGTGAATAGTTGGTATCAGACAAATATAGTGTTGATGACCATGGCCTTGTTTGGCCCATGATTCTTAAGTTATGATGCAGTAGCTGTTATGCAGAGATGGGCTGACAACTTAGGTGAGGTATTGTTCTGAATGTGTCTTATATAAAGCTTAGATAGTCTTTTTGACATGTAGCGTGGTAAGAAAACATTGCATTTTTATTTCTTTTTTAAAAAGTCAGGAAATTAATTGCAAAAAACTGCATTAATGCAACAGGGTTTTTTACAGTGACAAAAGTCAGGAAATTCGGCGTTAGGCTTTTCAACCCTAACTCTGGCTTCCCCCCAACTCCCATCCCCCCACTGGCACACACGCACACACACACACACACACACAGGCAGAAACATCGCACACACACACACACACACACACACACACACACACACACCACACAAATATGGGGGCAGTACAAGGCAAGACAACCAATCACAGACAGACACCATAACGCATCAGAAATAACATACAACTTCTTAAACATACCACAACAGGCATCCATCATCATGTTTCACCAACTGTATCTCTTGTTCTAGCATCAGACTCTGTTGTTTGCATAGAGCAAGGTCTGTTAGAAGCATTTCAGCTAGAACTACCTATGCATCTCCCTCATCACTTATATGGTAGTGTTTTACATAAATAAAAGATTTGATAACAATGTGAGGGCATACTGTCATGTTACAATTATACAATTCTGTGTGAAAATTTTGTAATCCTATTGGTAACAACATTTAACATGATCATGGGTAAATCCTCCATTCACTACATCTGAGGAATGTTATTTATAAAAACATTATTAAACACATTTTAAGATTTGTTTTGCACATGGGTCCATTGTATAATCGCAATAAGGTACTCCAGGGTGTGAGTTACTTGAGATTTACCCACTTCTTATGTGGTTGAGTTGCTCAGCTGCACATTGCGACACACCACCCAATGCATGGGAAAACCTCTAATAACCTACAAACTGTTGTACCCTATAGGTTAAATATAGAGTAGTTAGTAATAGATGATGTTGCTAATCATATTATGGTGCTATGCAGAAATGGGCAACTTGGTGACAACATGGCCTATGTCATCATCTACTAATGTACAAGTTGGTGTAGGATGTCATGGAAGAGGGCCTCACAGTCTCAAAAATACATGAGATGTACTTCTTATATCATACTGTTATGCAGAAATGGGTAGCTTTGGAAACTTGCTGCAACTGTAGTGGGTCTAAACCTCCTGTGTTCTCACCAAGTCATGTGTTTGTCTATTTTTATCATGGTGATATGCATAAGTCAACAATTAGATGGAAAGCTTGAGATAGTCTGCTATATGGCAATGGTCAAATTGCTGGTCCTTTGTCCCTAGTAATGTCTCTGTTACCAATTATTTAAAAGTTTAACAGAGAAACTGGCAAGTAGGTGGAGTCAAGGGTATGGTGGCATGCAGAAATGGTAAAGTTCATTGTAGCATACTGTAATGCTGTTATGCACAAATTGTTAAGTCACTAGGGGCTAAATACCATTTCCTTAACAATAAATGTATTTAAGTATTTATATTATTCCGTTATGCAGAAATGGTCAAGTAGGCTAACATGTCATGGTGCCATGTTATGCACAATTGGCAACTTTGTGATACTGTGTAGCTATACTCTTATGTGGTAACAAGTAATTAATGGGAGGTGTGCAGTATGGTTTCATGAAAAAATGACAACATTGGTAGTGGCACACTGCTATGCTTCTATAGGGAAATTGACTAGTTGGCAACACAGCAGTAAATGAAATGGGTCTACACTATGAAGAACACATGTGCATTAGTATCAGTCATATGCCATTATGTACGAGACTGTGTACATAAAGGAAAGTGGAATGGCACAAGAACTGATACAGTTGGTGAAACATGATGATGGATGCCTGATGTGGTATGTTTAAGAAGTTGTATGTTATTTCTGTTGCGTTATGGTGTCTGTCTGTGATTGGTTGTCTTGCCTTGTACTGCCCCCATAGTTGTGTGTTCTGTGTGTTTGTGTGTCTATGTTTGTGTCTGTGTGTGTGTGTGTGCCAGTGGGGGGGTTGGGGGTCAGGGGCCGGAGTTAGGTTGAAAAGCCTAACGCCGAATTTCCTGACTTTAGTCACTGTAAAAAACCCTAACTGTTGCATTCATGCAGTTTTCTGCAAATATACATATTATAGTGGTGCAGTCGTGCCACTATAGTTAGGGTTGAGCGGCCAGTTACATACTGAAGTCAAAAGTTTGGACGTTAATAACTTTGGACCCATTCAATGGATTTTCCTGCAATTTGGTACACATGTTGGGGCACACTAGATCTCTTGATTTGCCAAATTGTGTTTCTGTCAGAGTGCCAGTCTTTGTATATGAAAGCACTGAAAAATGCAAAATTATCCATTTTTGGAGGCACCTTTTGGCATTCTAAATGTGGCCCTGCACACCATCATGTTGTGTGCTGCTCTGTGAGATGGCTTGTTTGAAAGAGCTTCAGTGGATGAACATTCCACTTTTTGTTTGGTGAAAAAATATTAAGGCATTCAAAAGTTATGGCAGTTTTAATTTCCCATTATAAGTCAATGGGAAAATGTATATGTATATCTTGCAATCAAAGAATGGGGGTTCTGGCCATCTTGTCCCACCTGGCAGTCAAAGAATTTGCAGCTTTGTGATTCAAGAATCTTTGTTCTTGAGGAATTTCGAAAATCCTTTGACCACGAGGTCCGCCATCTTGTTTTCAGTTTTCTGATCGCACAAACACAAATATCTTGGCGCAGGGGTCACTTCTGAAGTAAAACTTTGATAGGTTTTACTCAAGGGACCCTAATCTATTGAGCCATGGCTTTGGTTCCATCCAAATCAGTCAAAAAATAGAGTTATAAGCTTTTAAAATCTTAATTCGCGGCTCGCTAACTATCCTTGATCGCGAGCCTGCAAATTCTTTGATCATGAGATTCTTTGATCGAAATCTTGCATCACGACCAAAAAAACACTAATATCTCAGCTCAGGGGTGGGCTGGGGACACAAATAAGGGTGGGTTCTGCTCAGGAGGGTCCATTCTATCAAGGCATACCATTGGTTCAGTTCAAATTGGTGAAACATTCACGTTTCACCATTATTAATTCTTTGTTCATGAGCCTGCAAATTCGTTGATCGCGAGCCTGCAAATTGTGAGATTCTTTGATTGCGATCGTGCATCGTGTGAGAGGGACGAGATGGCCCAATTTAAAAATCTATTTTCTCAGCCCAGGGGTGTCCTAGGAAGTCAAATGAGGGTGGATTTTACTCAGGGGGCTTCATTCTGTTGAACCATGGTGGTGGTTTACCACAAATTCCTTCAGTTTTTTGATTTATAATATTTTTAATTCTTTGTTCGTGAGCCTGCAAATTCTCTGATCGTGAGCATGCAAATTTTTTGATTGTGAGATTCTTTGATCATCATCTTTGATCGCAAGAGAGGGACAAGATGGCCAGATTTTTTATAATGGAATAGATAGGGAAATTTTAGTAAACTTTGATATTGAATATCTTGGGAACGGTTTGGTCTTTTGACTTGAAATTTGGAGGTAAGAAAAGCAATATCCCACAGATGTGTTGTTTGGTGGTTTGGTCAAGAAATAGTACAGGGTGGCAAAGTTACGGCACTATGAAGTTGGCATTTTTCCCCATAGGATAACATTATGGTGTTTGAAGCAATAGAGGAATTATTTGCCGCACTGCTGCAAAATAACACTGTGGTTGTTTGGGCTGAAATTTGAAGGGAAGAAAGCCAACATACCACAGATGTGCCTTTTGGTGGTTTGGTGGAATAATATTACAGGGCAGCAAAGTGACAGCACTCTGAATTTGACACTTTTTGCCACGGGATAACATTATGGCGTCCGTTGCATCTTTCAGGGCCCGTATCTCGGAAACGGTGCGAGATACGGACTTTTTGTCAAAAAAGTTCTTAGCCCCCCAAATGGAGGCTAAGTACAAAACTAACCAGGAAAGTAATAATTAATACACAATTTTAATTTTTTTCCTACGTCGTATGGTTCCTGAGATATAAGTAATTTAGTATTACAAGTCGTTCTTTTCTGCTCCGAAGTCAATTATAATGCATACATTCTTTGTTTTCAATTTGTTTTTTCAATGCAGTTTTTGGGGAAAAGAAGGGTGTGCTCTTTTGTTACTGTGTCAGTTAGCATTTCCAGTTGTGCTTCTTTTACCATTCGAATCACCGTTCCCATCTACGCCACCGTGTGAGTAATGGTTTGCATTTTCATATGCACTTGTGTTTCTGTTTCGTTTCACGTTATTGTTGCTGTTACCATTACCATTTGCAATTGCGGTACTGTGCCTGTGCGTGTTACGGTTTGTGTTTTTGTATGCACTTGCGTTTCTGTTTCTGTTGGTTTTATTGTTGCTGTTACTGTTAGCATTTACATTTACAACTGTGGTACCATGAGTTTGCGTGTAACACTTTGCGTTTCCGTATGCGCTTGTGTTTCTGTTTCTGTTGGCTTTATTGTTGCTGTTATCATAACAATTTGCCTACCACTGCCACTTGTGTTTGCTTTCCAGTTCCTGTTACTATGTAACAAGACATCATGTGGCAGGAGCATGGGGCCCAAAGGGCCCCGCATTCCAGCCACTGAATTCCATTCACAATTTATCGTCCTCATTCTCAAAAACAAGGGAAATTAGAGGTAAAAAACTCCATTTAATGCATCAGTTAGGGTTGTTCTACAGTGAAAAAAGTGAAGAAATTCAGGGTTAGGGTTGAAAGCCCCCTTGTACCCCCCAGCCCACCCCTACCAACTTGCATCGGGCTGTGCATTGGGGTCATTGGTCCTAACTCTAACCCCATTCTCCTATGCCTCTGCTTCTTTACACATGTGAAGGGGTGAGAGTTAGGGCCGATGACCCCAACAGGTACCCCAATGCCGTTTGATAGGGGTGGTCTGGAGGGGTTCCAAGGGGGGCTTTCAACCCTAAATTTCCCAAATTTCCTCACTTTTTTCACTGTAGAACAACCCTAACTGATGCATTAAACAGATGTTTTGCCTCTATATATCTATATATATATATATATATATATATATATATATATATATATATATATATACATATATATATGTAATAGATATACCACTCTAGGGTGTGGGATGCGCTCTGATATCATGCGCCTTGGTGTGCATTGTGATACGCGAGGCGCAGGCGAGTGCATTCAACCACCCAAGGCGGTGTATATCAGAGCGCGACCGCACACCCTAGAGTGGTATATCTATCTTATAAAATGGCCACACATGTTTTGAGGGGCGGGTGGAAAAATAATCCCTTTGTCTAGGTGGGAAATGATATGCTGGCAGAGTTGAAAGTAAGTCCTGTGTTTAAAAAGGATGAAAAGTGTATGCCTCCTGTTAGGTTGTGTTGGTTTATTGTAATGGCTCTTTGTATGTAGTAAATTATATGTTGGCAGAGTTTAGAAAGTAGTCCGAAGTGAGAGGCAGTGATTAAGTATAGCGTGACCGAGTGGTGCGCATTGCAAGCTGTTACGAATTGACAGTAAGTCGTTTTGTGTTTAAAAAAGATATAAAGTGCTTTCCCTCTTGTTAGTTTGTCTTAATTTCAGTAATACAAGGTGCAGAGTGTATTTAGAGCGGAGCGAGGAGACGCCGTGTGAGTCAGCAGCTCGAAGGTAGGCATGAAGCCAGAGCAAGAGTTGTCATAGCAACACTCGCTCTGGCTTGCGTCTGCGTCGCTCAAGCACCACTCGCTGGCTCCTCGCTCGATCTAAATACACTCTGCCTGTTACTGAAATTGAACAAAGCTGAGGAGGAAAGGACTTATATCTTTTTTAAACACAAAAGGACTTAACACTCGCTCTGGCTTGCTCGTAAAGCTGCCGACTCACTCGGCGTCTCCTCGCTCCGATCTAAATACACTCTGCACCTTGTATTACTGAAATTAAGAGAAAGTAACAGGAGGGAAAGGACTTTATATGTTTTTTTAACACAAAAGGACTTAGTTTCAACTGGTAACAGCTTGTTACTTTTCGCAATGCGCACAGCTCGGTCACGCTATACTTCAGGTAGGAAAAGTGAAAGTGGTAAACGATTGGGCAAGTCTGTGTAGAAAGGGAGATTTTTTAACAGAAAGTGAGAGTAGGATGTAAGAGAACTGTAGTTTCTCTTGTTTTTATACACAGTTAGGTTTCTGTTAAATGGGCTGTATTATGTTGTTTTTTAGAATTTAGGGTGGTGAGACAGTGTGCAGTAGTAACAGTGTGTGTGTGTGTTTGTATGTGGCTGCTTAACTGCATTAGGCGTGGAGTGATCTCACTGCTGGTGAGAAGGTTTTGAGGGCTGGAAAGTAGTTTAGGCGTGCGGTCGTACTGGGAGGCGTGCGGTCGTTGGGAAATAATGCACGGTCATGTGATGCATTCTGTCCAATCATGTTACTGGAATTTCTATGATTTTACCACACCATTTTATAAATATATATATATTATAGTGGCACGGTACTGCCACTATAGTTAGGGTTGAGGAGCCATTTCTATGTTAAACCCCAAAACTTTGCACCTTAATAACTTTGCAACTGTTTGACAGATTTGCCTGAACTTTGGAATACATGATCAAGAACCATAGGCCTTGGGATCTGCCAAGTTTCGTATGATCAGATACTCGGCTGTGGAGTTATTAAGCATGATCTGTGCGCGTTCGCTTTTCAAATTCTACGGTGGCGCCTACAGGTCATTGACAGTTTGTGCGACCATCCCAAAATCTTCAGGGAACGTGCGGCCAGGGTCCCCAATGTGCCTTTTGAAGATTTCATGAAAAAATATTAAACGGTTCAAAAGTTATTCAAAAAACAGTTTCCCATTATAAGTCAATGGGAAAAGTTAACAAAAAGTTCGACAGTGTCGCAAATGCATTTTTACTTTCGCAAATGGGCCTGTTACTTTCGCAAATCAGCCATTTTGTTTTCAGTTGGTGATCAGAGAAATGGTTGGCATTTAAATTTGGGACCCTCTAGCAACCTAATTCTTTTTGTATTCACCTAGTCGGACCCTGAGGATACTTGCCATGTCTTTATTTTGTGGTAAAACACCCCAGAAATATGTTTTTCAAATTTCTGGAAAAAGTACTGTCACAAATTACTTTCGTGCTCACGAAAGTGTCTAACTTTTTTGCGAAAGCTTTCGCAAATTGCGACAGTAGTTTTCCATCTGTGGGAAAGTGACAGCGATTCTTTGGCACTGCACTGCAAAAGAACCGTTGGGAGTTTTGGGCTGAAATTCAGATGGAACGCAGCTGACATCTCACAGATGTGCCTTTCAGTGTTGTATTGAAAAAATATTACACGGCGGCAAAGTTACTGTACTCCAAAGTTGACAGTTTGTCCCATAGGATAACATTACGGCGTCCAACGCATTACAGAAATCCTTTGGATTCCTGCTGCAAAATAGCGGTTTGGTCTTTTTTCCTGAAATTTGGAGGGAAGACAGCCAACAGCCCACAGATGTGCCTTTCAGTGGTTTGGTGAAAAAACATTACAGGGAGGCAAAGTTATGGTGGTCCAAACTTTTCTTTTTTTCCCATAGGATAACATTACGCCGTTCGCCGCACCTTTCAGGGCCCGTATCTCGGAAACGGTGCGAGATACGGACTTTTCATCAGGAAAGCACTAAGCACAGAATTAGCCAGGGCAGTTGTGAATCATACGACTTTTAAATTTTTTTCCTACGTCGTACGGTTCCTGAGATATAACGTATTTAGTATTCCAAGTTCTCATTTTCTGCGCCGATACTCATTATTATGCATACATTATTTGTACTCACTGTCTTTCTCTATGCAGGTTTTGGGAAAAACCAGCCTGTGCGCTTACATTACTGTTACTGTTGCCCTTTCCGCTTGTGGTTCCGTACCCGTTTCACTTACCGTTGACGTCTGCGCCACCATGTGCGTTATCCTTTGCGTTTTCATTTGCGTTTGCGTTTCTGTTATTTTTTGCCATTTCTGTCTACAGTACTGTTTATCTTTCTGTTTCACCTTATGTCACCATGTCCATTGACATTTCTGTTTGCAGGCACCATGTTACTATGTGACAACACATCACGTGGCAGACCGTTCCCGTCTACGCCACCATGTGCGTTACCCTTTCTGTTCTCATTCGCGCTTGTGTTACCATGTGCGCCACTGTTAGCATTTCTGTTTGCATTGCTGTCCCTGTTAGTATGCCACAAGACATCATGTGGCGGGAGACCGGGGCCCTTTGGGCCCAGCAGCTCCCGCTGCTGCAGCCCGATGCTGGGAAGCGCGGGGCCCTATTGCGTTATCGCTGCGTTTTCATTTGCGCTTGCATTTCTGTTATTTTTGCCATTTGTGTCCACAGTACTGTTTCTCTTTCTGTTTCACTTTGCGTCACCATGCCCATTGACATTTCCGTTTGCAGGCACCATGTTACTATGTGACAACACATCACGTGGCAGACCGTTCCCATTTAGGCCACTGTGTGCGTTACCCTTTCTGTTCTCATTCGTGTTTGTGTTACCATGTGTGCCACTGTTAGCATTTCTGTTTGCGTTGCTGCTCCTGTTACTATGCCACAAGACATCATGTGGCGGGAGTGCAGGGCCCCCCCGCCGCCACATTACATTCACTATTTCTCGTTATCATTCTCAAAAAGAAGGGAAATTAGAGGCAAAAAACTCCATTTAATGCATTAGTTAGGGTTGTTCCACAGCGACAAAGTGAGAAATTTGCTGTTGGGTTGAAAACCCTAACTCCAGTCACCCCAGCACCACACACACACAGACACACACATGCAAGTATGGGGAGGACCAAGTCAACACAACCAATGACAGACATCCAGCAGCAGGTGACAGAAATAACAAACAATTGTCTAAATGTACTATGAGACATCCCCACCCACCTGACCAGGTACTGCATGCTCAGTGGAGATCAACAGCAAAACTGAGGCCATGTACACCAAACGTACACATCCCTGATTGCAGCTTCACACAACATACCACACTTAGTAGTTGCATGGCCTTACCTACCGATGCCCCACACCACACCACACCACAACTGGTACTGTGCCGTTAATCAATATAAATGCTGAAGGTGCATGATGACAGTTGTAGAAAGGTTTTAACACTAGTGAGTATACATTAATTAAGAGAAGTACATAAATTAACTACAAGACACTAGCATGCTCAAGATAAAAGTAGTGTTACATTTAGTGTGTGATTTACATAGTAGTACATTTACTGCAATGGTTTACTCAAGATAGAGAGGCTGATGTAAATGTATGGAAAAGCATTGCCTGTTCAACACTGTGAACTTCGTACTGTCAGTATCAGATGCATTCTTACTGATGAAGGTGTACTGCTGATGTACATACATAGACCTTCAGTGTGTTTCAATACTAAAGATGCAGTAAGTATTCTTTGTAAGAAACCGTGTAATTGCATAGATCAGGCCAAGCAACTTCTAAATATCATAGCACTATTGAGCCAACAATGACGTACCTGTATCGGAGATGTATATAGGATAGATTTTCCTGTAGGCACTTACAGAGTGTTGTACCTGATAAAGACAATCTCATTGCATCTGCGATGACTAACTTATTCAAATAGTAATACATTTACTATTGTTGCAATGAGTGATCTATGCCACTTATGGACACAGTGTAATTTTTTTAACAGTTGTTTCATACTCAGGCTGTATGCCTAGTGTTTGGGT
The DNA here is from genome assembly GCA_016271365.2 of Neoceratodus forsteri. Taxonomy (NCBI): domain Eukaryota; kingdom Metazoa; phylum Chordata; order Ceratodontiformes; family Ceratodontidae; genus Neoceratodus; species Neoceratodus forsteri. Next base: position 201,474,194 of record CM057458.1, read on the forward strand.
TTGCCACACTTCTGTCACTGATGCTATCAAAGTGATAACTATGTTAATTGTGGTACAACAGGAATCAAGTAGGTATAGTGTAGATATAAACAGAATGTCTTTTAGTATTGATTTAACTCACAATGGGGTAAGTGTACTAGGACAGCAGGGGTTATTCTCTATCATTGACTCTGTCAGTTATAATCACACTAAGGTTTTGATGACTGTAATGATCAAGTTACACTGTTCATCTTCATGAGTTCATATTCACAGCCATTCTCCAGGAACTAGACAGTGTATGGTGTAACTGGGTGGGGACACTGTGTTGCAAAGCTGCTGCAGTGCCTAGCAGAGGGAGAATATCTACTCATAAAGACAATTAAGCAATAAGGCATGACCAACAGTTATGTTAAATGGTCTGTTAATCACCCTGTAGGGGTTTAATGTTGAATGAGGCATAGTCGAGTGCCACATGTCGCTAGACAGTGATAAACTGACCATTAACATAATACCTGGGAGTGGCTTATTGCTATCATAATAAAACTGTTTTTAAACAACATTAAACCATGTTCATCATATGGTTAGGCTCTACATGTATGTTAATAAAAACTAAACATAAGGCTGTTACAGTGTTTACAGTCAATAAAGCTGCATTTCTCAAACCCTTGTTATAATCAGAGATATTATACCAGTACAACTCCTTGGTTTTGCTGAACTCTATTGCTCAGGTGGCCCACCACATGTGGTGTGGTCTGGTGTGGGGCATCGGTAGGTAAGGCCATGCAACTACCAAGTGTGGTACGTTGTGTGCAGCTGCAATCAGGGATGTGCACGTTTGGTGTACATGGCCTCAGTTTTGCTGTTGATCTCCACTGAACATGCAGTACCTGGTCAGGTGGGTGGGGATGTCTCGTAGTACATTTAGACAATTGTTTGTTATTTCTGTCACCTGCTGCTGGATGTCTGTCATTGGTTGTGTTGACTTGGTCCTCCCCCATACTTGCATTGTGTGTGTGTGTGTGTGTGTGTGTGTGTGTGGTGCTGGGGGGTGGTCGAGAGTTAGGGTTTTCAACCCTAACAGCGAATTTCCTCACTTTTGGCACTGTGGAACAACCCTAACTAATGCATTAAATGGAGTTTTTTGCCTCTAATATATATATATATATAGTTGGAGTTGAGTAGCACTTTTAAGGTTAAAGGGTTAAACTTTGCACCTTAATAACTTTGCCACTGTTTAACAGATTTGCCTGACATTTGGTGTGCATGATTGGGCATGGTAAATCTTGGGATCTGCCAACTTTTGTACTGGTCAGACATACAGCTGCGGAGTTATTAAGCAACAACCAAATGCGCAATTATGTTTTTTTGTGAATTCTTTGCTCTTGCCTACAGGTCGCACGGTTTGCACGACTGGTCTGAAAACTTCAGGGAATGTACGGTCGGGGTCCCCGATGTGCCTTTTGAAGATTTAGTGAAAAAATATTGAACGGTTCAAAAGTTATTCAAAAAATAAGTTCCCATTATAAGTCAATAGGAAAAGTTAACAAAAAGTTTGAAAGTGTCGCAAATGCACTTTTTAGTGTCGCAAATGGCCCTAGTAGTGTCATAAATCCACCATTTTTATTTTCAGTTAGTGATCAGAAAAATGCTTAGCATTTAAAGTTGGGACCATGTAGGGACACAATTATTTCTGTGTTCACCTAGTCGGGCCCTGAGGATGCTAGCCATGTCTTTATTTTGGGGTAAAACACCCCAGAAATATGTTTTTCAAATGTCTGGAACCAGTAGTGTCACAAAGTAGTGTCGCACCTGCGACACTTTCATAAATTTTTGCGAAAAGTGTCATAAATTCGACACTACTTTTCCAAGACTATGGCCAAACTGACAGGAGTTCTTTGCCACCCTGCTGCAAAAGAACCGTTTGGTCTTTTGGGCTGAAATTTGGAGGAAAGGCAGCCAACATCTCACAGATGTGCCGTTTCATGGTTTGGTGAAAAAATATTGCATGACTGCCACATTACGGTACTCCAAAGTTTGCATTTTTTGCCCTAGACTAACATGGTGGCGTCCGCCGTGCCTTCCGGGGCTCGTATCTCAGAAACAGTGTGAGATATGGAATTTTCCTTTTGCATTTAGCAAAAACATAGCCAGGAAAATCATGAATCGTGAATTTTTTTTTTTTTTTTTACTACGTCGTACGGTTACTGAGATATAAGCAATTTAGTATTCCAACACCTCATTTTCAGCTCCGAGGCCCATTATTATACATACATTCTTTGTACACACTGTGTTTCTCTATGCAGCTGTTGGGAAAAAACAGGGTATGTGCTTCTGTTAATGTTACAGTTACTGTTTCCACTTGCGTTTCAGTACCCGTTTGCGTTACTGTTCCCATCTACGTCACCGTGTGTGTTACCCTTTGCGTTCTCGTTTGTGCTTGCATTTGCGTTACTGTTACCATTTGCATTTCCACTACTGTTTGTGTTTGCGTTTCAGTTTGTGTCACCGTGTGCATTGCCATTTGCATTTACGGCAGCCTTTCATTTGCGTTTGCATTTGTCTTTCGTTCTGCATCTTTGTTGCTGTAACTGTTACCATTTGCGTTTCCTATTGCATTACTGTCCCCGTGCGCATTATGGTTTGCGTTTCTATATGTGCTTGCATTTCCTTTTGCTTTTCTGTTTCCTTTGGTGTTATTGTTGCTGTTATCATTACCATTTGCATTTACAATTGTGGTAACGTGACCGTGCGCATTACGGTTTGCATTTACATATGCATTTGCGTTCGTGTTTACGTTTCTGTTTCCTTTGGCATTATTGTTCATGTTAACATTACCATTTGCATTTACAATTGTGGTACCATGCCCGTGCGTGTTATCATTCACGTTTACATGTGCGCTTCCGTTCGCATTTTTGTTTCTGTTACCTTTGCCGTTCTTGTTGCTGTAACACTTAACATTTCTGTTAAAATACCGGTGCTGACACTGTGCGTGTTACCAGTTGCATTTTTGTACGTGCTTGTGTGTCTGTTTGCGTCACTGTTCACTTCGGCATCACTTTATGTTTGCGTTTCTATTAACATTTGCTTTACCATTTACATTTGCTTTACTATGTGTGTAACCATTGCCACTTGCATTTCTTTGCAGTTCCTGTTACTATGTAACAAGACATTGCATTCCATTCACTATTTATCGTCCTCATTCTCAAAAAGAAGGGAAATTAGAGGCAAAAAACTCAGTTTAATGCATCAGTTAGGGTTGTTCCACAGCGACAAAAAGGAAATTCTGTGTTAGGGTTGAAAGTGCCTTGGACCCCCCAGCCCACCCCCAACCGGCATCGGGGTTCATGCTGGGGTCATCCATCTAACTCTCACCCCATTCTCCTATGCCTCTGCTTCTTTACACATGTGATGGGGTGAGAGTTGGGGCTGACCAGCACATCCAATGCTGGTTGGGGCCTGAGCGTGGGGGGCAGGGGCTTTCAACCTAACAGGAATCTCACTGTCGCTGTGGGCAACTAACGATGCATTAAATGGATTTTTGTTCTAATATATATATATACACACATATACTGTACATATATATATATAAAATTGACAACCCCAAGGCACACCTCCACTGCCTGTCGGTGTCTGCAGGATGGGGGTGGGGTGTTAAGGTTGGAAACCCTAATGCCATATTTCCCTAGTTTTGCCACTTTGGTAACAACCCTAACTGATGCAGTAACAAAGTTTTTTGCAATGTATTTCCTTACTTTTTCAGATAGTTTACTTTTATCCTTATTTGCCTGCAGAAGTACAGCTCCCATGCTGTGTGATTTACCTTATTTTACTGTGAGAGTGCAGGGTACTTTGGACACATCCATTCCTCTGTAGATCCATGACCAAATTATCAGCACAGCCATCTTATTACCCCAGCCCATGTACTCAGTGCAGAAAACTTGGAGTTATACTATAGTGGGGGGGCACAGGCAGTATTAAACAGCTCCCACTACTCCATTTTCATTATTGTTAATTAGATGGCATCCCTAAAACACCATATCAAAAATGTGTGGTCAAAATAACCCAAAATGGCAGAGTTATATATAAAAAAGCTCAAACCCCCATTGTAATGAATTAAACACTTGCTTTTAAAAAAACAAAAAACAATGAAACTATTCTTTTTCATCACAAAAAATCATGTTTCACCAATCCTATGCTATACTGGTGAAAAGGGTTATCTCTGACAAAAAAATATCCTTTTCCCGACCAAATGACTCTACTTAATGCATCTAAATCCTTTTTCCCAACTTCATAGCCAAACACTAAATACTTATTCACCAGCCAAATTCCTTGTTTGTTAGTCCTTGTTTGCCACTGGCTAATAAGTAAATTGTCTCATGAGCAAGGATTCCATTTTTCTTGACCAGATGGTGAAAACTAGCATCCTTGTTCATGTAAAAATTCCTTGTTCATGAGTCTTTGTTTGTCACTGGTGAACAAGGAACTCAGTTTATGAGCAAGGTTCCCTTTGTGAGGACCAGGTGGCCAAAACTAGCATCCTTATTCACAAGAAAATTCCTTGTTTGCTAGTCCTTGTTTATCACTGGTGAACAAGGAAATCTTCTCATGAGCAAGGATTCCCTTTTGCAGGACCAGATGGTCAAAACTAGCATCCTTGTTTGTGAGAAAATTCCTTGTTTGTGAGTCCTTGTTCATCACTGGTGAACAAGGAAATCAGCTCACGAACAAGGATTCCTTTTTCAGCACCAGATGGCCAAAACTAGCATCCTTGTTCATGGGAAAATTCCTTGTTCACGAGTCTTTGTTTGTCACTGGGGAACAAGGAACTCAGCTCATGAGCAAGATTCCCTTTTTTCAGGAGCAGGTGGCCAAAACTAGCATACTTGTTCACAAGAAAATTCCTTGTTCATGAGTCCTTGTTCATCACTGGCGAACAAGGAAATCAGCTCATGAGCAAGTAATCCCTTTTTCAGGACCAGATGGCCAAAACTAGCATCCTTGTTCATAAGAAAATTCCTGCTTCGGGAGTCCTTATTCATCACTGGAGAACAAGGAAGTCAGCTCACGAATAAGGATTTCCTTTTTCAGGACCAGATGGCCAAAACTATCATCCTTGTTTCTGAGAAAATTCCTTGTTTGTCACTAGTGAACAAGGAAATCGGCTCATGAACAAGGATTGTAGTGTAGTCCATCTAGTCATCAAAAAGGGAAATCCTAGTTCACAGGCCAATTTCCTTGTTTGCCAGTGATGAACAAGGATTCACGAACAAGTAAGTTAGTGGGTGACAAACAAAGAATCACAGAATCACAGATATCTGACTGCAGAAAAGGACCCTTCAGCCTATTGAGTATGCCCTTTCCCCCTCCCCTTCTTCTCTCCACTCTTTTGGGCCCTCCCTTTCCCCTCACTTCCCAATCCCATATGTCTGTCTCATGCCCTCTTAAATCCCTCCACCACCTCTTCAGGTAGTTTATTCCAGGCCTCCATCACTCTCTCCATGAAGAATTGCACCCTCAGATTGCCTCTATATTGTCCACCTTCCAATCTTAGGCTATGACCTCTAGTTTTAGCCCCCTACTTTCTTCTGAACAAGCTCCCTTCCTTCACCCCGTTTATCCCTTTCACATATTTAAAAGTTTCAGTCATGTCTCTCCTCTCCCTTCTAGTTTCCAATGGGTACAGATCCAATTCCCTACACCTTTATTCATATGTTTTCCCCTGCATACCATGCACCATCTTGGTTGCCCTTCTCTGAACCCTTTATATCCCATCAATGTCCTTGCGTAGGTGTGGTCTCCAGAACTGGACCCAGTACTCCAGGTGCGGTCTCACCATGGCCTTGTACAGAGGCATCAGCACCCCCCTTCTTCTGATAGTTATGCCCCTCCCAATGCATGGCAACATTCCATTTGCCTTCCCTACCACCTTACTACACTGGCTACCCCTCTTAAGTTGCTCGATACTATAATTCCCAAATCCCCTCCTCAAGAGTAAGCTGCCCACAGGTTTATACACCCCAGATGCATCACAGCACACTTTTTGGCATTGAATTTTAGTTGTCAAGTTTCTGACCACCCCTCTACAGTCCTCAGGTCTTGTATCATGGCCTGTACCCCCCTGAGGTAGCCACCCTATTGCAGATTTTTGTATCATCAGCAAATAGGCACACTCTTCCCTCCAGACCCTCAGTTATATCACTGATGTATATGTTAAAAAGGAGGGGGCCCAGCACAGACCCCATGGGCACCCCACTTGTTATCCCCTCACCCTGGAATGCACCCTATTTACAACTCTCTGACTTCTGCTAGCCAACTAGTTTTCCACCCACCTAGTTATTCTCTGTCCCACCCCTAAGTTTTCTAGCTTATTTACTAACCTTCTGTGAGGGACGGTATCAAAGGCCTTGCTGAAGTCCAGATAGGCCATGTCCACCGCCCCCATCCCCGATCCACCACCTGCATCACCCAATTCAACAACTCTGTCAGGTTCATCTGGCAGGACCTCCCATTCATGAATCCATGCTGCCTTTCAAGTCCACTGTCCTCCAGGTAGTTCACTACCCTTTTCTTTATTATTACCTGCTTCACCTTTCCTGCCACCGGGGTGAGGCTGACAGGGCAATAATTTTCCACCTCCTCCTTACTGCCCCCAGTTTACAGTGGCACCACATCCACCCTCCTCCAGTCCCTTGTCACACACCCTGTATTCATGGACAAGTTAAACAGTCTCACCAGTGAGGCTGCCAGCTCCTCCCTCAGCTCCTGGAGTACCCTCGGGTGCAAGCCGTCTGGCCCCATTGCTTTGTCCACCTTTAACCTGCTCAGTTCTTCCCTTACCCTGTCTATACTGAACATACTTGGATCCACCTGCTTGCCTTCCCTGCCCCCCAGCTCCTGTCCCCTACCTTCCCCCTCCTCTGTGAAGACTGAGCAGAAGTAGTTATTCAGCACCTCTGCTTTCTCAAAGTCCCCTTCCAGTTGTAGTCCCCCTCCCCCCGCAAGCTTACTATCCCCTGCCACACCTTCTTTCTTCCCCCACATACATAAAAAAAGTTTTATTCCCCCTTTTGGTCCTCTTAGCTATTTTCTCCTCAGTATCCACTTTAGCCCTCCTTATCTTCTGATGTGTCACTCTCCTCTTTTCTCTATAAAAGTAATAATAATAAAAGTATAAAAACAAAGTAATGCACCTGGGAAATAAAAACCCAGGGGAAGAGTACACAATGGGGGGAGGTATTAACAACAACAAAAATGGAAAGAGACCTGGGAATAGTCATATCAGATGACCTAAAGGTAAGCAAGCAATGTGAAAAGGCAGTAAGGATGGCTGGGGGGATACTGTTATGTACAGGGAGAGGCATCACAAGTAGAAAACAAGAAGTTGTTATCCCTCTGTACAGACAGTTGGTGAGACCCTATCTGGAGTACTGCATGCAGTTATGGAGACCCTATCTCTGCAAGGACATAGACAGGATAGAGGCAGTCCAGAGAAGAGCAACTAAAATTGTGCAGGGTCTGCAACAGAAGCCATACGAACAGAGACTAAAGGAGCTTAAAATGTATACCCTTGAGGAAAGGAGGGAGAGTGGGGACATGATAGAAACTTTCAAGTATCTCAAGGGAATCAACAAAGTCCAAGATGGTAGCATCTTTCAGAAAAAGAGATGTGCAAAAACAAGGGGACACAATTTCAAGATAGAGGGGGAATGGCTCAGGGACATTGTGAATAAGTATTTTTTCACATACAGGGTGGTGGACACATGAAGCGGTCTTCCTGAGGCAGTCATGGGGTCAAAACCCGGGGGGGAGTTCAAGAATGCATGGGACAGACATAAGGCAATTCTGGTGGGGGGAAAGGAAGAAGCAGGCTGTTGGTTAACTAGGATCTGCAGCTTATCTAATAGGTAGGGAAATGGGCAGACTAGGTGGGCCAAGCGTTCCTTATCTGCCATCAAAGTCTGTCTTTCCATAAGCCTCCCTGTCCTCCCCATTTGTGTCTTCTTGAATTCCCTGAATGCTCTTTTCCTTTCCCTGACAGCCCCTGCCACCTCCCTTGTAAACCAGAGGAGTGTCCTCCTTTTTTTTGTTCTTACTAACCCTTTTAATGCAAATTTCAATAGCCTTCAATACCCCTCTTTTGATAGCTCCCCATAGCTCAACATCCCCTATGTTCCCCTTCCCTGCCATTTCTTCTTCAAATATCCTCCTCATTTTGTTAAAATCCATCCTTCTGAAGTCCATCACCCTCATTCTAGTCTGATTTGTCTCCCTCCTCATTTTTACCATGAATCTCACAGTCCTGTGATTGCTAGTGCCTAGTCTGTCTCTCACCTCCACCTCTTCCACACTCCATTTGTGAGGACCATGTCTAGCAGGTTTTCTCCCATAATGGGCTCTCTGACCAGCTATTCCATAAATACCCCTTGTAGCACCTCTAGGATCCCCCTGCTCCTGGATGATACCATAGCCGGGATCCCCCAGTCAATGTTGGGGAGGTTTAGGTACCCACTAGTAGAAGCTCCCCCTTAAGAGCCATCCTTGTAACTCCCTGTATCAGCTGCCTATCCCCTTCCTCCCACTGTGTCAGAGGCCTGTTGACCATCCCTATCCTTAATGATTCCCTAGTCTGTTTGTCAAGCATGACCTACATGAGCTCAGGTTCCCCTATCTCCTCCTGTCCTTCCATTGCCCTAATGCTGTCTTTGAAGTACAATGCCACCCCACCACACTCTTACCATCCGTATCCTTCCTTAACAGTCTGTAGCCTGGGATAACTGTCTCCCAGGCATGATGTTCTGTCCATGTCTCACTTACTGCTACTATGCCCAGTCCCTTGTCCACCATAATGGCCTCCAAGACCACCATTCTGTTCCCTAAACTCCTGGCATTGACTAATAATCCCTCCCACTAGGACACCCTCCACCCACTGCTCTCCCCTACTAATCTTTGCCTGTTCTTGCTTTCTGTCAGTATTTTATCTCCATCCTAGGGGAAGACTGATGGCCTCTCATAACTCCTGCCACTTTGAGTGGCCCCTTCCTTGACCCCCACAAACAAGAATTTAAAATATCTAAAAACATTAAAAATAGCAGCAAACAAACGCAGAAAACCACAAGGAAGAGCTCATCAACTCCCAATAGATAAGAAACATAGTTAGATGTCTCAAACAGACATCTGTGGGCAGAGATATGACAGTTTTTTCAAGGCAAAATGAAAAAGCAAGATGGCGGCTCAGGAACAAGGAATTTTTTCTGGTGAACAAGGCTTGGCCCCTTAAAAACAAGGAATGCCCCCTCATGAACAAAGATCCTTTTTTGTACCGTGCAGCTATCCTGAAAATTGAAAATCCCATTGAAAATAATGTGAACTTAAAAATGCTATAACTTTGGAATGTATTAATATTGTTCGCCAAATAAATGTTTGCCTGTTCTGTAATGTAGGCTCTTTCTACCACAACAATTTCAGACCAAAATTCAATACCATCAGTGTGCAGCGCAATGAGACAAAAACTGCAAAAAATGTTGAATTTTCATTTTTTTTCACTATCTGGACCTCAAAACCTGCACATCTGACCAGGATGAATCTTGGCACATCAAGAGATCTACCCCAGGAGACAGCGCATGCAAATGTCCGTGCAAATCCATTGAATGGTTGCAAAGTTATGAAAGTGTAAAATCTGAGGTTTAACAGAAACTCCTGCTCAACCATAATTATAGTATCTATCTATCTATCTATCTATCTATCTATCTATCTATCTATCTATCTATCTATCTATCTATCTATCTATCTTATTTATCTGTCTGTCTGTCTGTCTATCTGTCTCTCTGTCTGTCTGCCTGCCTGTGTGCCTGTCTGTCTGTCTCTCTAAGCCTGATGACCAGGCACTTACAAAGAGAATATCAGAGCAAGAAAATGCTATAGAAACATAGAAACATAGACTTTGATGGCAGATAAAGACCACTTGGCCCACCTAGTCTGCCCATTTCCCTACCTACAGGATAAGCTGCAGATCCTATTTAACCAACAGCCTATTTCTTCCTACCCCCCACAAAAATTGCCTTATGTCTGTCCCATGCATTCTTGAATTCTCCCACAGTTTTAGACCCCACAATCTCCTCAGGAAGGCTGTTCCATGCATCCACCACCCTCTCTGTGAAAAATACTTCCACATACCCTGAGCCATCCCCCTCTATCTTCAAATTGTGTCCCCTTTTTCTTACACATCTCTTTTTTTGAAAGATGCTACCCTCTTGGACTTTGTTGATTTCACTGAGGTACTTGAACATTTCTATCTTGTCCCCCCTCTCCCTCCTTTCCTCAAGGGTATACGTATTAAGCTCCTTTAGCCTCTCTTCGTATGACTTCTCTTGCAGAGGCTGCACCATTTTAGTTGCCTCCTCTGAACTGCCTCCATCCTGTCTATGTCCTTGCGGAGATGGGGTCTCCAGAACTGGAAGCAGTATTCCAGATGGGGTCTCACTAATTGTCTGTACAGGGGGATAACAACTTCCTGTTTTCTGCTGGTGATGCCTCTCCCTATACATCCCAGTATCCCCCAACCCTCCCTACCACCTTCTCACATTGCTTGCCAACCTTAAGGTCATCTGATATGATTACCCCCAGGTCCCTTTCCATTTTTGTTGTTGTTACTAACCCCCCCATTGTGTAATCTTCCCCTGGGTTTTGTTTCCCAGGTGCATTACTTTGCACTTCTTTGCATTGAATCCAAGCTGCCATACTTCTGACTATTCCTCCAACCTTGCCAAGTCCCGATAAGATGTGAAGATTTAATTTCACCTACAGTTAAACATTTTAAAATGAAAAATAATACCATTCCCCAATTAAGATTTTTGGGGGTTAGAAAAGCTAGAGAGACTGGGGGTAGATCTTGGGAAAATGAGGTTTTAAAGCAGCAGTACTAGATAAAAAAAACTGGATCTTTTGCAACAGTTTGTTTTCTGTGCTTTGTTGAGCACTTACCTGGTAATCTTTCTTGTTTTTGCTATACTATACTATTAACCCATAATTTTCTCTGTTTTTCTTGGTTTTTGTTTAAATTTTTCCCACCCACTATGTTGAATTAGAACCCTCTGCTGCTAACTGCGTATGACTCACAGCACTACACAGGGACAGTGGATATGCGCAGCACAGGGTCCAACAGAAGAAAATAAAAGATGTGATGTAATGTGATGTGAGGGCAGCTTGACCACAAATTAGGCACCAGCCATATTTACTGTGGATCCACAACAATGGAAATACATTTTAATTATCTAAAAAAATTAAAGATCACTAGAAAAAATATTTACAGATATGTAAATTGGAACTATGGCTCCATGCTTTCAGCCCAGAAGTAGAATTTTGATAATCATTTCCTGATTATCCAATACTGCTGCTTTAAAAAGAGAAGCCTGGTGGATTTATAGATAGCATACCCTGAACCTGAAATTTGGTCTGAACAAATAACTAGTCAGGGTGACTGTTTTAAAAATCAAATGTAGGGGAATGAGTAAAACATAGGGTTTTAGAATATTCCTTTTGGTCCATATATTCCCCCTGTTATACAGTAGTGAGAGCATTTTTTTTTTTTGAGGAGCGATGCTAGTTAAATAAGGTACTGTAGCTTTAAAGATAGTAACTCCAGGTTCTAGTGTCACCAGAGCTGCTTGGAAATAATATATAGTGGTGTATGGGACAAGGACTGTATATAGCATTGTCCAATATAGAAGCCGAGGCAATTTGGCTCCTTTTCCTTAGAGATACTGTAGTTTAGAGGATTTTGAAAAACTAAAAAGATGTTTTAGATTAACAAAAGTAAAATGTATGTAAAGCTAGGGAATTATGAAAACTAAGTCACTGATGTCTCTAACTCACTTAGCTGATGACATCATGATGCCACCATGCATGTTAATGTATGACATCATCCCATGGGTGCAGCTTTCAAACATTATTAAAGAGAAATTTGGGGCATCCTTCAGCATCTGGCTGCCGTACTGAATACAGAAACAATCATTTGGAAAAGTGAGAGTTTTTTTTTTTGTTTGGCGGGGTCCCCAATGTGCCTTTTGAAGATTTCATGAAAAAATATTAAACGGTTCAAAAGTTATTCAAAAAACAGTTTCCCATTATAAGTCAATGGGAAAAGTTAAAAAGTTCAACAGTGTCGCAAATGCAGTTTTTACTTTCGCAAATGGCCCTTTTACTGTCGCAAATCCACCATTTTGTTTTCAGTTGGTCATCAGAAAAATGCTTGCCATTTAAATTTGGGACTCTCTAGCAACCTAATTCTTTTTGTATTCACCTAGTCGGACCCTGAGGATGCTAGACATGTCTTTATTTTGGGGTAAAACACCCCAGAAATATGTTTTTCAAATTTCCGGAAAAAGTACTTTCACAAAGTACTTTTGCATTTGCGACAGTGTCGCATGAATTTGTGAAAGCTTTCGCAAAGTTCAACAGTACTTTTCCAGGCTGTGGGAAAATGACAGCAATTCTTTGCCACCCTGCTGCAAAAGAACGGTTTGGGTGTTTGGGCTGAAATTTGGAGGGAACACAGCCAGCAACTCACAGATGTGCCTTTCAGTATTTCAGTGAAAAAATATTACAGGGCAGCAAAGTTATGGCACTCCAAAGTTGACACTTTTTCCCATGGATAACATTACGGCATCCACTGCATTACAGGAATCCTTTGCCACCATGCTGCAAAATAACAGTTTGGTCTTTTGGGCTGAAATTTGGAGGGAAGAATGCCAACATCCCACAGATGTGCCTTTTAGTGTTTTGGTGAAAAAATATTACAGAGAGCCAAAGTTATGGCACTCCGAACTTCTCTTTTTTCCCATAGGATAACATTATGGCATTCTCCGTGCCTTTCAGGGCCCGTATCTTGGAAACAGTGTGAGATACGGACTTTTCGTCAGAAAATTGCTCAGTCCCCTAATGGGGCATAAGTACAAAACTAGCCAGGAAAGTCATAAATCATATGACTTTAAAACATTTTTTCTACGTCGTACGGTTCCTGAGATATAAGCAATTTAGTATTCCAACTCCTCATTTTCTGCTCTGACACCCAAAATTATGCATACAGTCTTTGTACTCTCTGTCTTTCACTATGCAGCTTTTGGGTAAAACCAGCCTGTGTGCTTACATTACTGTTACCCTTACCATTTCTGCTTGTGGTTCCGTACCCGTTTCACTTACTGTTCCCGTCTATGGCATCATGTGCGTTACCCTTTGTGTTTTCATTTTCGCTTGTGTTTGCATTATGTTAACCATTTGTGTCTACAGTACTGTTTATCTTTGTGTTTTGCTTTCTGTCACCATGCGCATTACCATTTGTGTTTGTGGGCACCGTGTTACTATGTGACAACACATCATGTGGCGGGAATGCAGGGCCCAAAGGGCCCCATGCTCCAACCGCTGCATTACATTCACTATTTCTCATTATCATTCTCAAAAAGAAGGGAAATTAGAGGCAAAAACTCCATTTAATGCATTAGTTAGGGTTGTTCCACAGCGACAAAAGGAGGAAATTTGGTGTTAGGGTTGAAAGCCCCCCCTTGGACCCCCTGCCCACACCCCAACCAGCAACGGGGTGCGCTTTGGGGTTGTCGGTCCTAACTCTCACCCCATTCTCCTATACCTCTGCTTCTTCACACATCTGATGGGATGAGAGTTAGGCCAGCAACCCCAATGCGCACCGTTGCCGGTTGGGGTTGTGGGCTGGGGTCCAATGGGGCTTCAACCCTAACACACATTCTCACTTTTGTCACTGTGGAAGTCCCTAATGCATTAAATGGATTTTTAAAACCAGTTTAATGCATCAGTTAGGGTTGTTCCACAGCGACAAAGAGAGGAAATTCAGTGTTAGGGTTGCAAACCCCCCTTGGACCCCCAGCCCACCCCCACAACTGGAATCAGGGTGTGCATTGGGGTCATTGGCCCTAACTCTCACCCCATGACATGTGTAAAGAAGCAGAGGTATAGGAGAATGAGGTGAGAGTTAGGACCAACAACCCCAATGTGTACCCTGATGTCGGTTGGGGTGATGGGCTGGGGGGGTCCAAGGGGGGTTTTCAACCCTAATACTGAATTTTCTCACTTTAGTCACTGTGGAACAACCCTAGCCGATGCATTAAACTGAGTTTTTTGCCTCATATATGTATATACACACACACACACACACACACACACACAGAGACACACACACACACGCACACACACACACGTATTCATTAAAAAAACTTTGTTAAAGCACTAGTTATGGTTAAAGTGACAAAAGTAGGTAAATGTGATGTTAGAGTTTCCAACCCTAACACCCCACCCTCACCCTGCAAGCATGAACAGGCATGGAGTGTGCCTTGGGGTTGTCAGCCCTAATGTTTACCTGATTCCATGAGTAAATAAGCTGAGATGGGTACAGTATATGAGAATGGGGTGAATGTTAGGGTTGACAACCCCAAGGCACACCCCACACCTATTGCTGCCTGCAGGGTGGGGTGTTAGGGTTGGAAATCCTAATGCCATTTTTCCCTACTTTTGTCACTTTAATCTGAACTAATGCATTAATGAAGTTTTTTTGCAATGCATTTCCTTACTTTTTGAGACAGTATAATCATATCCTTATTTGCCTGTGAGAGCACAGGGCCCTCCTATCCCTATATAGCTGTGGATTTTCATTTGCCCTTGGGAGCACAGGGCCCAGTGGGCCCTGCACTCCCATCCTTCCATAGATGCAAACATGTCTGTTGCTGTGGAAGCACAGGGCCCTCTGGGCCCTGGGCTTGCATTTATAGCAAAACAGCAACCAAGTTGTCTGCATGGCCTTCTTATGAACCTGGTATTGAAAATGTTCAAATCCTCACCAAAACATTATTCCACACAATTGGAATGTCATTCTGCACCACAGGTGCAAAAACACAGTTTGAGCAGGATTTTAAAAATGGCAACTGTCATGTCCATGAGCTGGTGTAAAAAATCGCTATGTTGAAAATGTTTAAAATTACCAAAGTTACAACCAAGCATAGAAAAGGTTCATTGGATGTGCAAAACATTGCCATTTTTGCATATTTTGACCTCTGATTTTCAACATAGCCTTTTTATGACCACACCTCATGAACAAGACTGGTGAACATTTTCAAAGCATGCCCAAAAGGTGATTTCACCAAGTGACTGCAAAATTGAATTTTGGGCTGGATTTGCATAATTTCACTGACATTGTCCATAGGGTGGGGTCTGAAAAAGCTCACGATGAAAATTTAGGCTCAAAATATGCAAAAATGGCAAAGTTATGCCACAAAGTTGAAAACTCCATTGAAATACATTGAACTGCATTTACCTCACTTTCTCATGTAGCAGTCGGCGTTTCCAGCAGAAAGATGTGTTTTCAATCAGAGACTGGATCTTCACTCTGGGACCTGTTCAGGTGCGTGAGGTTGTGTGGGAGGATGAAGGGTGGTGGGTGCTGAGTGGGAGGTCAGGGTGCGGGTAACAGATCAGTGAGGGACCATTTTCTTTTTTACAAGTGTAACACCTGAGTTCCCCTGAGATTACTAGAACCTCTTTAGTATAGTTTAGTTGGGATGGGCTGCACAGGGGTGAAAATCCCTGCAGTGTATTGTTAAGCCTTCATTGCTCAGTCTCTGCTGAGCTAGGGGGTGTGCTGTTTAGAATTGTGTACTCTCACAGCAGTAAAACCTCCTGGCTGTAAGAGCTGCAGTTTGACTCAACAATCAGAGCGAAAGAGAGAGAGAGAGAGAGTTTGGAGTTTGTGCAGAGCAGTTGATGTCCTTCCTGTGGGCAGCCCAACTTCCAGAGGGAGAGCCCCTCTTGTTTTTTTCTCACCCTAGTGTGTCAGTAAATGGTCTGTGTGCTGGGTTGTGGTGGTGACTATCTGTTGCAGAGCCCCGAGGATGTGAATTTCTTCATGAATGTGTGATCATCTGGATTGGTATCAGTGAGTAGCTGTTGGGGCAATACCCACACCGTGTCTCTTATCCTAAGTGATGCCCAGAAAAAAACGTGTTTTGACATCAAAGTTCTAGCCTGGTAAAAGTTAATTACCTGAGGTTTCTGTCACTTGGAAGTACAGTACTTCAGAAAGCTCTAAAGCCTGGGGCATCCTTTGTGTTACTTAAATGACCTTTCCTAGTGTTTTGCTGTGGTGGGTTTCCTGGAAGAGGACTCCTGCAGTTATGTGAGAAATATTAATTTCTGTGGGAATGTAACAGCACCTTCAATGTGGGTACACTGATGCTTAGTAAGGAACACAACAAATGAACAAAGTGAGTTCAGTGGTGCCTAGCACAAAAGGTGCATTTGGAATGTCTTCAGAGGATGCAGTGCCTGAAAAAAGTGAATGTTGTAATCTCAGAGAGAGTCTGGCTTTGGCCAAATTGAGCTGACCACGCAATCCAGGTTGCAGAGTGACCTAATCTGCTTACAAATTTTGGGGTGTTAACATAGTTCACCCAGTCTTTTTTAAAGGTAATAGGGGATGTAACAAAATGCTCCCACCGTGTCAGGCTTGTATGCCGGCAGGTAACTTTCAGGACTCTATGGGATCCATGGTCTGTTCTCTCGAAATAAATGCTTTGGAACTGCCCAGTGTATGTACACTTATGTAGTTCTGGGTATTGTCTGATGCCCAATTTTCCATTTGTCCCAAAACAAAGGGGTGGAAGTTCGAAGAGTGTGTTTTGTAACAATGTCTGTACCTACAGAAGTCTCGTGTTCTCATGTGTTCTGTACCTGCAAAAGCCCTGGGGGAACCACATTTTCTGACTGACATCTTGTCAGAAATAAAACCATACACTACAATCCCATTCCTGTTGTGGACATTCCATCTGGGTGTGACCTGTTACTGACTTTTTGGGTCCCCCTCAGACACGTGTGACATACCATAGCCCAGGTAACTCTACCCCAGGCTAGGGTAAAATAGAAATGTTTATTTTGTACCCCTCCCTCTGATCTCATAGATGCCTGAGCCAGGTGTTGTCCTAAAGCCAGGGGTAATACCTTTTGTGTTTATTGCTGTTGCCTTGCCTGTAAATGGGAGAGTGGCGTTACACAGGCTTTAAAAAAAAGACATTGTTTTCTTTATTTACAGTGGGGATGGTGATCAGAAGGTGGGGGAGGAGTGCCACTAGACACCAGGGAAACAGACTTTAAACTGGGACAGTGATTGGAGGGTGGAGGTACCACTAGACACCAAGGAAGTATAATGAAAATACAGGGATGGCATTGGAGTGTGAGGGGTGCCAATAGACACCAGCGAAGTATAATGAAAATACAGGGATGGCATTGGAGGGTGGGAGGTGCCACTAGACACAAGGGAAATTTAAATATAGTATGGGGATGGCATCAGAGGGTGAGAGTCACTATTGATGCAGTCACTTTAAAAGCTTCCGGGTGTCGATTGGCACCCGCCACCCACTGATTGGCCTCTCCATATGTTTTAAAATGTTCCATAGTTCCCTGCTGTCTAGTCATGCCCCCCACCCACCGATTGATGTCCTGTTATAAAATATTATGTCCCTGGTGCCTATTGGCATCCCCACCCTTCTGATTGTTATTCCCCAATAAAATAAGATTTCCATGGTGTCCAGTGGCCCCCCCACCTGTTGATCATCCTCCCGGTACTACAATAGTATTTCCCTGGTGTCTTGTGTCACCCTCCCACCCACCCATGGATGTCCTGTAATAAAATACATGTCTCTGGTGCCTAGTGGCACCCCCACTTGCTGATCACTGTCCCTGTGATAAAATTATATGTCCCTGGTGTTTAGTTCCCCCCCATTGCTGTCCATGTTTGAAGAAAACAAAGCAGTCCCTCTATGTTTTTTCCCCAAATCTGCAAAAAATACAATTGTCCCTCGCTGATCAGATCCCCCACACTCCTTCCACCCCACACCCCCCAGTACACTCCCACACACACTTACTCACCTAAAAAGGTCACAGGATGAAGATCCACTCTTCAATGGAAAACACATCTTGCTGCAATATGAGAAGCTAATGAGAATGCAGTTTGATGTATTTCAATGGGGTTACAATTTTGTTGCATAGCTGTGCCGTTTTTTCATATTTCTACACCAAATTTTCAACATGGCCTTTTGGGGACCCCACCTCAAGAACATTAATGGAATTAAGTAAATCATACCCAAAAGGTGATTTCATGGTTGCTTGTTGAAATCAACTTTTGGGTGGGATTTAGAAATTTTCACTGCCCTTGTTCAGGAGGTGGGCGGTCATAAGAAGGCTATGCTGAATATTTGGGGTCAAAATATGAAACAATGGCAAAGTTGGGAGTCACATGATGCCTTCTGAGGAGACGATGGCTGAATTATGGCCGCCAGGCTGGGCGAGCCGTTAGTCACTTGTATAGCTTAAGTGCATTCTGGTATTTTAGTTTTATTTTATATCACTTTTATAGTGTTGAAGTTTTATATTTGAAACAGTTTTTGCTTGCTAGTACTCTCGCTTGCATTTCCTGGAGACTTGTAGTAGGGCCGCAGCTTTTGGGCATACTGGATGTTGGTGCAGTGCAGAGGTGCCGTGTTGACTATGGAATATCACCTTACAAGATAGTATGTATTGAGGCTCATCTTGTGTGGACCCATTACCATTTTTTTCATCCTTTGGCCGGTTGGGCCACTGCTACTGCCACTACTGTTTTCTCTGTCAAACTTTATGGAGATTAGCTTTGCTTATTGGAGACAATATGGAATGTGTGGTGAGCTTTTGAGAGTGCTTGTGGAGATATCGGGAATAGTCACCATTTTGAAGAGGTGACATTAACTCTGTTGAAGGGAAGTTTTTGGATTATTACATTTCTGACTTTGGATTATTGGCTATGTGGATTAACTGCTGAAGAACTTGTTGTATGGTGGTTCAGGCTGTGTGTAGGAGCAGCGGACATTCGATTAGCGCTAAATTTGATGCTTGGAGTTAAGGCCTTGATCCTGGGGTAGATTGGCTGCAGTGTGTGGCTGTGCGGGGGGTCCTGGTTTTATTCCACTGGGTAGCCAGTGGTGTAGCCTGGTGTCCCCTACAGTCTCTCCCTGGGGCTTGCTGGAAAGTGAGCCCAGGTGAGGCACTGTTAGCAACGGCCGTGGATTTGTAGTTGAATGCCCTGTGGGATTTATCGAGGCTCTCTCTGGCCCCAGAGTAATTGACCATCAAAGGTGGACCTTTTGTTGGATTTTTCTTCTGCAAACTACAGTCAGATACACTTTACATTTACATTTAAATCTGTAAGGCAGTGAGAGTGACTTTTCTCTAGGTCCTGGGTCACAGTGAGAGTGTGCCTGGTACTAAAGAGTTTGGATATTGTTTTTTTCCCTCCCCTTTTTTAGTGGGAACAATTAAGGGGGTTGGGGAATGTTTTAAACTCCTTCCTCGAACTAATCCCCTTTGGTGGTGTGAGCACCATTGGGGGTTTGTTTCAAAAGCAATTTATTACAGCTTAATGTTTTCTCAACTACTTAGCCTTTACTGTGGATTTTGGAAATTACAGGCATGGACTGGATGACTGAGATATTTTAGGTTTAGGAAATTGTATGTTGTCAGTGGTATTTTTTTGTTTTATTTGGTTATTTTGGTTTTATTGAACTTTTGTATATTTTTGTTTTTCGGTAGATTGTGTAGTTTATTTGGGTTATTGAAATGTGTAAGAGGTCTGCCGCCACTGCCGTGCACTAGTCATCCTTCAATCATTACGCCCTCCATCCTTTTATTCCCCCCATTGCAGTTTACTATCTACTAATGCTGTAGAGTGTTGGGTATTGTTCGTCAAGGGGGGGTTGGGAGGCACAAAAAATGATGGGTGAATGACTGGGTCTACCACATCAGGGTAGTGAGATCTAGGAGACACCCTGGGGCAAAATGGAACCAGAACATGGTTTTCCATACCTGGTTTCCATACCCAAGGGCACCACCAATTTTGGTGGGCAGGTGGCTTGGACTGCCTTGGAGGTTCATCCAACCCGGGTGGTGTTATGCAATGCCAGATCTGTGAAAAACAAGACAGCAATTATTGCTGATCTTGTTAGAACAGCTGACCTGGCTTGTATCACCGAGACCTGGCAGGATGAGAATTCTGGCCCTGTACTGGAGGCCGCTATTCCAGCTGAGTACTTGGTTTTTCACCACCCGAGATTGGATCGCCGGGGGGGGTTGCCATCTGCTTTAAGACTGAATTGGGCCTCAAGAGTGTACCAGTTGAAGAGACCGAGTCATTTGAATGTACCGTGGTAGCAGGTGTAGGCTGCAGGATTGCTCTCATCTACCATCCACCCGGAGATGGGAAGCGGTTCCTGCAGGAAGTGGCAGACTTCGTCATCAACATGGCGTTTGAGTCACCTAGGCTGATGGTCCTGGGTGGCTTTAATGCCTGGGTCAATGATGAACTCTCACAATTTGATCAGCACTTCCTCCAGTTGATGACATCTCCGGGCCGCACACAGATTGTTTTCTACTGCTACCCATAAATTCGGTCATTCTCTTGACTTGGTCTTCCTCCTGGGTGTCGAAGCTTCCAATCTGGGGGTGGAACCAGTTGGATGGTCTGACCACTACAATGTGTGATTCAATTTTTGCAACCCCACCTTGGTAGACCTGCCCCTGTAGAGATGGTCAGGTACCGCCCATTACAAGAGATAAGCTCTGAAGGCCTGGCAGCAGTCCTTGACCTATCTGTCCTTCCATTGGCAAACATTGACCCAGAATCCCTAGTGGTGGCCTATAATATGGTCATATCTATGGCTCTGGATGTCATTACTCCTGTCTGCATTTGTCCTCTCTCCCTTTGCCCTTGGTCCCCTTGGTTTGATGGGTCCTTTAGTGAGATGCGGCAATTAGGATGAAAGTTGGAGCATTGCTGGCAGAGGTCCCACCTTGATGCCAATCACCATAGATTGATGGACCATTATCAAGCCTATCAATCCACAATCACCCGTAAGAAGGCAAAGTTCCTGTCCAGGGAGATTGCAGCTGCACAGAATTGACTGTCTCAGCTTTTCTGAACTGTGGACAGACTGTGCAACCCAGCCTGTCTACAGGTATGAAAAGCATTTTTGCAAATTGAGTGCAAGGAGCTTGCTCGATTCTTTGTGGCTAAGGTGGTTGACATCAGAGAGCTACTGCAGCCAGCACACTCCATGGGTGTTGCTCTGAACTGGTGTTTGGGCACTTCACCTCGGCTTCCCTGGAGTACCTTCAGCTAGCCAGAGCTTTTAGATGTTATGCAGATTGTCCGGGGTATGTGCCCTACATGCTGTAGTTTGGATCCTGGACCAACCTCCCTGATTTTGGGTTGTAGTGATATTCTTGGTCTGATCCTAACATGGATAGTCTGGTGCTCCTTGGAAACAGGTGAGTTTCCTAGCTCCCTGAAGGAGGCAGTGGTGACTCCCCTCTTGAAGAAAGCTTCTTTGGACCCAGACTGCCATGTGAACTACAGACCTATCTCAAACCTCCCCTTCATGGGGAAATTGATCAAGAAAGTAGTGACCATACAACTGGATGACCATTTGACCATCCATGACATTTATGAGCCTCTCCAGTCTGGTTTTTGAAAGAGGCACAGTATCGAGATGGCGCTGGTTCAGGTGCTCAATGATCTCCTGATTGCTAGAGATTGGAAGAACCATTCCATCTTGGTTCTTCTTGATCTCTCTTCAGCATTTGACACTGTGGACCACGGGGTTCTGCTTGATCATTTGGGGTTCATCTGTGGACTGTCGGGTACAGTCCTCAGGTGGTTTTCATTTTGCCTCACTGGAAGAACTCAGATGGTGGTGTTGGGGATTTATTCCTCTGATCCAGTTCCCCTCTCATGTGGGGTTCCTCAGGGATTGGTACTGTCCCCCCATGTTGTTTGCTGTGTATATGCTGTCCCACAGAAACATTGTGAGAAGATATGGGCTGAGGTTTCATTGCTATGCTGATAATAAGCAGCTCGACCTATCCTTTGCACCTGACCAGGATAGAGCCCTCTGGGTATTTAACAACTGCCTCACAGAAATCCAAGAGTAGATGAGTTCAAGCTGGTTGTGGTTGAACTCAGAAAAGACCGAGGTGTTAGTGGTTGACCCAGGTCGCAGGATAGGAGGGTTGGGGGTGGGATCACCCTCTGGACTTTTTCTTGGGGGTTTGCCTCTCCCGACCCCTGAATGGGTGCATAACCTGGGGGTAATTTTTGATGAAGGGCTGACACTGCATTCGCAGGTGTCAGCGGTTGTTAAATCTTCCTTTTACCATCTAAGGAATATCTCCAGAGTTAGGGCACCTTGTTCCGTCTGGTGACCTGTCTACTTTGGTTCATGCCTTTGTGTCCTCGCACTTGGATTACTTCAATGCCCTTTACCTAGGTCTCCCGGAGTGGATATTCATTGCTTGCAGCTGGTGCAGAACGCTGTGGCCCAGTTATTGACAGGAACCTCTCGGTCCTGTCATATTTCTCCAGTGCTGCGTGAGCTGCACTGGCTGCCAGTACAATGGTGAATCACCTTCAGGATTGGCTTACTGACATATAAAGCCCTACACAGACAGGGTCCAGACTATTTGAAAGCGCTCCTGGTCCATTACTGCCCTGAGCGATTGCTCCGTTCGTCTGACGAGGGGCGGCTAGAGGTTCCTAGGGTTTATTTAAAATCTTCTGGTGCCCGTGCATTTATACATGTGGCCCCAACTTTTGGAATTCTCTACCCTGTCAGATATGTGAGAGCATGACAGTGGAGGGCTTTAAACAGGCCTTAAAAACCTTCCTTTGGACCCAAGCATTTCAGGACTTAGCCTGAATAATATATTGTTATTTTACTGGTTCTGTATTTTATACTATTTATAAAGTTTGTAATTATGCACTGTAGCTGTTTTGTTTTACTGTTATGTGTGGCACCTTGGTAATTTGAAAGGTGCCATACAAATAAACTTAATTGATTGATTGATTGATTGATTGAGTAAGCAGCACACCAGGGAGCTCCATCATAAAGTGGAAAAAAACCTTCAGAATTTATAATCTAAGTAAATGTTTACGAGTCTTTCACTTCCCAGCACCAATATATAAAGCTACTGGGTGGAATGGCAGCAGATAAACAAAAGAATTCCTCCAAAATGGATCTTACTTTGGAAGACTCAGGAAGCGATCAGGATGCCGCAGAGAACTGAAAGCTAAGCAGCATTGCAGCAGTACTTTACCTACTGATATCACTCCAGATTCATCCAAAAACAGCACCCCCTGAACAAATGCATGCGGATATTCATACGACCAAAGTGGCTCTGTTTACGCTTATCACAGAGTTTAGAGAATGGAAACCTACCATAACTGAGCTGGCGAGAAGGGTTGCTGATACAGAGGTGCGCATTTCTTCGACAGAGGATCACTTGGACAAGTTCGAGCCAGAAGTAATATCTTTTCGCCGCTCCACCAAGAAATTGAGGGAAAAGTCGAGGACTTAGAGGGAAGCTCCAGGAGAAATAATCTGGTTCTCCTGGGGTCCCTGAGGGTGAAGAGAGATCACAGATAGCCTTCTTACAGAAATTTTGTACCCACATAGCTGGACCCTCCCAGAATGGCCTGACATATATCATAGAGAGGGTCCATCAATCCATTCATCCCAAACCTGCCCCAAGAGAACCTCCTCACTCCATAATATTTAAAGTATTGAATTACTTGGACAGACAGCAGCTTTTGAAAGCTGCACATGCCACTGAGAAGATGGAATGGGAAAGGAAAAGACTGTGCCTGGTCCCCGATCTCACCTTCAAGGTTCAGCAGGATCGTGCTGCATACAGGCCTATTCAATCCAAGTGGTGGGCCACTAAAATCAGGCGCAGAATGCTCTACTTCTTGCTGTTAGAAATAACAACCACTTTGGGGACATACAGGTATGATACAGCTACTCAAGCAGCTGCAGAACTGGACAAGATTTTACCTGACTTATTTGGAAAAGTAGGGTGAGGAGCAGAGGATGTGTCATAGGCAGAGTGCGACCAGAGGAATGAATCCTTTACTAATAAGGTCAGTGTTTTAATTTGCCTATTCAAGTTGGCTTTACAGGCTTGGTAATGTACAGAGCTTACTGAAAGACTGTCAGGTTAATTCACAGTTCTAAATCAGTGTAAAATAGACCTTTAATAATATTGTTTACTGCGGATAACAGCATTATTTTTGGTTATTAGCGAGTTGCTGTCTTTTGGTGCGATGGGCTTCACATCACCTCCCTATGGAACATCGATGAGAAGAGTAATAAATGAAGTAGTCCAGCTCCTTGGATCTTACTGAATTAAGGACTAAAAAACAAAACATTATTTGTTTTTTGTAGCCAATCCCTTCCTTTTCCAGACAAGAAACAGGCTTAGAGAAAGACTTTCAGTCTAACATTTTCTTTTGCTTCTGGCTATTAGTAAGCAGTGACACTAAGCAACTGTAATTTTTAATTAAAGACTGAGGAGGACTACCTACGTGGAAAAGACAAATTACATTGTAAAAGACCACATTACTTACTTTTGTTTTTGCCAGGAAATGGCTAATCATATTTTGGTTGCCACTTTGTTAGTTTTCTGCACTTAAAGAGGTAGTACAGTATATTAACAGGCAATAAGGGGGAAGATTTCCTAATCTGATTTTCAAGCCTGGGTATTTATTTTACGATATATAAAATAAGTTGTATTATTTTAATTTGGAATGATGACAGATTGGATTATGGTGAGTTTTTATTTGTTTTCAAGGAGCACAAAAGTTAGTTTATTTTGGGGTCTTCAGCCCTGTGAGCTCGGGGGGTAGTTTGGTTGGTGTTTTTTGTAGTGTTGTAATTAGTTCTTATTTAGCTCCTCCCTCCTCCAATTAGGGAGCTTAGGCAGTGGGAGAAGGGGGATATCGGATATAGTGATCCAAAGGTTTGGGGGGACATGCAGATTTCAGGATTGGTTTCCATTTGAGAGTGAAGAGAGGGCTACTAATTAAACATTTTAAGAAGTGACCTTCTGAACCCAGATTTGGGTTCTTTAACTGTAGGCTTTTCACAGACAGTGGTGAGAGGGGTAGGGCCTTAATTAAGATAACCAGGAAGGTACATAGATCTTGCATACAAGATGAGCCTGGCCGTTTCTGCTCCTCCTCGGGCACCATGGTCCAGAAATGTAGGAGTGGGCATTTGGCCCCGTGGGCAGGCTGGGGAGGGGAAGGGAGGGGAGGGAGGATTTATCTAGTTATGGGGAACATACGGGATCGGGGGTAGGGAATTTTGGGGCAGGGATTTGGTTAGGCTTTGGGTTGTTCAGGAAAGGTACATTCATTTCAGATAGACTGAGGTATTGCCACAATAAATAGTTTAAATATTCTTTCATGGAATATTAAAGGAGGAAAGGATAATGCCAAAAGGTAGTTTGTTGAGACATTTAAATCTTTATCACCCTCATGTAGTAATGTTACAAGCAACTCACATTCCACAAGATCAGATAATTAACCTAAAAAAAACTTTGGGCGGGCCAGGTGTTTGGGGTGTGATCAAGTGCCAGATGTAGAGGAGTGGCAATTTTGATACAGCACATAAATCAATCCCCTTTATATTGCTCAGAGGGTGGTATGATACTGAAGGACAGTACATTATTGTACATGGTACAATTGCTAATATGGAAATTGTACTTGGTTCAATCTATGGCCCAAATGTAGATTATCCTTCTTTCTTTCCACCTTTGTCTATTATACTAGCTCCTTCACAAGCTGTTCCCTGCCTTCTGGGGGGAGATTGGAATCTTGTTTATTCAAATGCTTTAGATAGGTCCTTTCATAACAGAGTGGGACTTTCCCCCACTGAAAAGGGATTGCGAGAATTTATGTCAGATTTAGGCTTGGATGACCCTTGGAGAGTATTTCATACAAATGAGAAGGATTATACATGTTATTGCCCCCCTCATCAGGTTTATTTCTGCATTGACTACTTTCTTCTTAGTATCTCTAGTATGAAAGAAGTGGACCGGTTGGGTATCCACCTTAGGGTGATTTCGGATCATTCCCCTATCTGGCTCAATTTGACACTATTGCCACATTCTCCCTGAAATGGCACTTGGTCACATAACACTTCGTTGCTGACAGAAAAACATATTACTGATCACATGAAGAAATTTATTTGGACGTCTTGGCAAGAGAACACTCATTCTGTACCATATTTAAATGTGATTCGGGTCTCATTAAAAGCTTTATGGCATGGGGAAGTTATTCGTATAGCCTCAGTATGAAAAAAAGCAACTATATAGGTTGGGGAATGGTTGTCCAGAATTAGGGAACTGCAGCATAGCCTGTCTAAGGGGGTCAGCCGAATCCCTTTGGGCAGAACTGCAGTCCTTGTGGGCCAAGTATTCAGCATCCCTTTTCGACAAGGTTGCCTGCTCTGTAACTAGGCTGAAGGCAACCTACATAGGACAAGGGGAAAAAGTGAGGAAGCTTCTTGCTGCCAAATTGACACAACAGAAGGCGTCCCACTGGATTAAGGCATTGGTGGACCCCGGTTCTGGAACACCAACTTCCAACCCTTCTAAAATTGTGAGATTTCCCAAAACATTTTAGCAGTTGCTATATACTGCCCCCCAGGTGACAGATACCTATTCAGAATCTTTAAGTGCCTTTTTTTGTTTTAGTCTTTGGTAACTGGGTAAGACTCACTAAGCACAAGTGCCTGTTTTCAGGGGTGACCAAGTGACTTAATCAGAGTCACACAGTATGCAAGTGGAGGCTGCGAGAATCAAACCCAGGTCTGGTCTGCTGGATGTACCAAGCTTGTTCACAGCTCATTACTCTAACCTCTAGGCTATACTGCCAACCCCAGGGAGAAAACCTACCATATCTAGACAACGCCCAACAGCAGTCTCTGAAAGGCCTGATAACACAGAGAGAGATCATAGAGGCTATTGACTGTCTTCCTGCTGACAAGACCCTGGGCCCCGATGAGTTCTCACCTGCTTTCTATAAATCTTTTAAACCAGAATTAGCTCCAATTCTGTGTGGGCTATTTAATTACCTATACCAACATGATGTTAGGGAAACAGTTCTCCTTGAGGCCCGCATTGTGGTATTACTGAAACCAGGTAAAGATTTAACTAGACCAGGCAATTATGGACCTATATCTTTATTAAATACTGATATTAAACTACTAGCAAGTATTTTGGCATTCCATCTTAAACAAGTTTTGGAAAAACTAATTGGACCGGACCAGGTGGGGTTTGTGTCGGGAAGGCACTCTAGTGACCATTTTCGCAAGATATTCCACCTTCTTTCTGCTTCTGGGGAGGGGAGCGCAAATAGTGTGCTCATCTCCCTAGATACAGAGAAAGACTTTGACAGGGTGGCCTGTAATTTATTGTTTGATATCCTGCCATGATAAGGAATCCCTTCAGAATTTATACAATGGATCCAAATATTATATCTCCGCCCCTCAGCCAAAACTTTGAGTAATGGGGTGCTATCTCCGCTCTTCTTTCTGACTCGGGGAACTCACCAAGAATGTCCCCTTTCACCAATGTTATTTAATTTATACATTGAACCTTTAGCTAGAAAAATTAATAACTCATCTCAGGTAAAGGGTATTAAGGCGAGACCCTATGAATGCAAACTATCGATGTTTGCAGATGATATACTTTTGCATTTATCAGATTGCCATTCTTCCCTCTCTGGGGCCTTGGATATAATTACTGAATATGATAAGCTGGCAGGTTACAAACTAAACCACCATAAGACAATGGTACTAGCTCTAACTCATTCATATTCTAGAGTGGCAGTAGAGGAAATGGGTCTTCACTGGGCATCTCAATCGCTTACCTTCCTGGGAATAAATCTCACTTTACATTTACAATCTTTAAAAACCATAAATCTAGATAAAGTGGTGAGACAAGTGGAGTAAGACCTTGGCCTGTGGAAACATCTTCCCCTAACCCTTTGGGGGCAGGGTCAACATCTTAAAGATGGTGGTATTTCCATGGTTTATGTATCCACCCTCTATGTTGAACATTCCTCTCCCTAGAAAGTGGTTTCAAAAAATTAATGCAAACTGGTCATCCTTTTTGTGGTTGGGGAAACATCCAAGAACAGCATTTGAAAAATTATGTAGACCCAGAGGGATTGGGGTCTTTCATGTCCCACAGCTACTTTTATATATTTATAGTGTCAGTGGCTCAGTAGGTAGCACACTCGCCTCTGAGGCCGGGAGATCAGAGAGATGTGGGTTCAGTTCCTACATCTGGCACTTGAGTTAATATCCCAGTACTGACACTGTAGTGCAGCATGAGAGGGGTACTGCACTTCTGAGGTGCCGTCTTTTGGATGAGACGTTAAACTGAGGTCCCACCTACCTGGACTGGTGGTAGTTCAGGTGGATGTTAAAGATCCCATGGCACTTATCGAAAAGAATAGGGGAAGTTTATTGAACAAAAAAACATAACATCACCATAAATCATAACAGTAAGCATACATACAAAGGATCAAAAAAAAGAAGATATAACAACAATCTGAAGGTTAACATAAGGTAGCAAAAGTTAAACAAAGAAGTGATTCCAAAAAGAATGAAACTGAACAGTCGTACATATCTGCTGGTCTTTGGATTTAACAGTCAATAATCCATCCTGTACTTGAGAAATTATCGTAGAAGATGAAACTATCTGCTGTTGGAAAATAAATTGACATCTAGCTTGCCATAAATAAAATTGAAGAAATGCAAAAAAAAAACATTCAGAGTACTAGGATGATAATATTGCCAAGACCCCGAATAATCCCCTAAAATTAAAGTGTTATAAGTTACATGTGATAATAAAGGTATCCCCCAATGAACAGCCACATCAGTCCAAAAACTTTTCACAAAGGGACAATTGAGAAAAAAATGAGAAAGACTTTCTTCTATGTCAATACATGATGGTCTCAGACAATACCTATCAGTTAAAGGTTTATATTTGAGGTTACCACGTACCCCTAACCTACCCTGAGCAGACATCCAAACAATATCCCACACATAGGCAGGAAGCTTAAAGTCAGTCAATTTGTGGAAAGCAAACGTCATCCTAGTAGGAACACACTCTGGAAAAAGCAAAAGTATACCTTGCACATTAAATACTATGTAATTATAAAAGGATTTCCTAGAGTGAGATAATAGAGTAGGAAACAATAATTTCCATTGATGGCAGTTCTTTAAAGTGGAAATCCCATAAACTGGCAACTGGTCCTGTTTTAAGATTTTAGGGGGAAATGTAGTCCATTTCTGAAAAAAACGAATCCCAAACAAAGTGAGACCATACCTGCCAGGGTAAAGTAATCTGCCCCCATAGATAACAAAAAGAATTAAATAAATATACAGAATGATAAAAAACAATTGGGTTAATCATGGCTAAGCCACCCTTCTTGACTGGTAAATAGGTGATGTCCCTTCATACCGGATTCAATCAATTGCCCCAAATCATTTGAAAAAACACACTATAAAGTCTACTTTCTAAAGAAACCGGAGGTGGGTAAAGATAACTAAGATATAAAAAAACAAGTATCAAAAATTGTTTTACTATGAAAACCTGTTTCTTTTTCCCAAATTTCCAATGCTTCCATAAATTGACTTTAGCTTCACCCATACTTAATTGTTGCTCCCAATTAAAAGTAGCCAAATCACCCAAACCAAACCAGATCCCCAAAATTTTATGGGGTGCAGATGCAAAGGGTATACCCATTGTGTCAAAGTGGCAGGCCTGATCAGAGTGTAGGGAAAAAATAAAACTCTTAGTTACATTGATTTCAGCCCCAGAAAACCATCCCCAAGTCTGAAAACAATGTAATGCAGTCTGAAGGGAGGCCTCATTTTGCATTAACAATGTCACATTATCAGCATATGCCGTGATTTTCTCCATTGGTAGAGAAATATCAGGGGCAATCCCCACAATACCGCAATGTCCTTGAATTTAACGAATAATAGGATCCAAAACATACGTATATAAGAGAGGGCTCAATGGGCATCCTTGCCGAACCCCTGTAACCACTGGAATTGTAGACCCCATTAAACCATTCACCAGTGGATGTACTGCTGCATCAGAATACAACAGAGAAATCCACTGCATGAAAGGTTGTGGAATATTATAGGACAGCAATAAGTTAAACAAATAAGAATGTCTAACCCTGTCAAAGGCCTTAACTTGATCCAATGCCACAATGAAACCCGATCCCCGTCCCATATTACTATTCTCAAACAATTCCCTCAAAAGATATAGATTATGCTGAACCTTTCGCTGAGCAATAGCACAGGTCTGTGCAGGATGAATAAGCGAGTCAGAAACCACAGCTAATCTATTTGTAAGGATTTTAGCAAAAATCTTGTAATCGCTATTAAGGAGACTAATGGGTCTCCAATTTGTCAATAAAGAAGAATCTCCTTTTTTATAAATGAATTTCAATAGAAAAATACTGAAATCCGGAAAGCCTAACCCAGAGATTAACATAAAATTAAACACCAGAGGGAGAAAGAAACTCATAGTCAGCAGAAATTTCTTATAAAACTCATTAGGTATACCATCTAAACCAGGGTACGTTTTGGACTTCAGTGACTTTATAACTTTCTCTACTTCCAAGGAAGAAATAGGCTACAACAAAAGATTTCGATACTTGGCATCCATAACAGGAAGAAGAGCCAAGAATTCAGCTGGTAAGGCATCAATAGTACCGGGATCCCCACCAAAAGAGTCAGAGACAAAGGATTGGACAACGGACATCATTTCCATATCTGAGGTCACTACTGTACCCTTGGAAGACAACAACCCCGACATCAGGGTTCTATCAAGGCATTGTTTACAGGCCGTATAAGGATCAGAGGCAGGCTGTGATTGAACTCCATATCTGAACTCCATGTCTAGAGATTTAGCCCTATCATATTGATATCAGGACATTTGTTTCTTAATTTCAGTAATCTGGGATTGGAAGTTATGTTTATCACTAGGGGGAAAGGACATCAATTCATATAACTGATTCCGATATTGCAAGTAAGTAAGATAACTGGAATTAACTCTAGATTTCCCTTTAGAAATTAAAAAAGATCTGATCTCAGTTTTCATGTCATTCCACCACAAAAAAAATTGTCATAAAGACATAGGGTTGAATAACGCGCTGCAAATAAAACTTCCAAACCATCTACACAATCCCCATCCTCCAAGAGGGACACATTCAAGAGCCATCTGAGATCAGCAGAAAATACCTTAGGTGGTAACCCAGCTAAACTTAAATGCCCAGTCAGAAGATGATGATCCGAGAACTCAGTCGGTCTCACTTGAGAAAAAAAGGGGGTCAAAAACTTAGAAACAAAAAGAAAATCAATATGGGTAGAAAAAACATTCCTATGATAAGAAGCACCCCCCGTAGCATGCAGGGCCTGAAACACATCCATGAGGCCGGCATCTTTAGCAGTCTGCCCTAAGGCAAGCGAGTCACAAAACATTTTTTTTTGAGAATCACCCTTAAATTTAAGGTCAATGTCACAATTAAAGTCACCTCCAAAAATCACATGCCGTCTGGTGTAAAGAAAAGGTTTAATGTCATCAAATAACTTAATCCGGGCAGTCTTGATTTGTGGAGCATAAATATTCACAAGACGAAAGTCAAAATCCTGACAACTAAAATCCAAAAGTAAAGCATGCCCAGGGCAGACATACACTAATTTAGAAATCCTAAAAAGGGTAGAGGTAAACAGAATTCCTATACCATCTGCCACATCAGGCCCAAAAGTCCAAAAAGAAGGTCTCCATACCCATCTCTTCTTTGCTTGGTCAATTTCAGCAAGAGAAGATATTCTAGTCTCTTGTAGAAGAATGACATCAACCTGTAAAGTACTAAAAAATGAAAAGAATGAGAGTCTCTTCTTAAAATTTTTAGTACTACACACATTGAAGGAAGCTATTTTAAGTGTAGCCATGATGGGAGAGGCTAGCTGCAGGACCCATTCTTCTGACTAAAACTTGCCTTCCTTTTTTCCCTTTCTTTCCCTTCCTCTCTTTAGCAAGTTCGGTAGTTTTACTATCATACTCATCTGAAATCAATTCTGAGCAGTGAGAGGCATCAGATTCCAAGTCCAATTCCTTCCCCTCACTTTGTAAAGGAGAAAAAAAAAGTGTCACCGAAACAGGGCTAACAGACGAGTGTTTAAGAGAGGCCCTGGTGAATCTCCGAGGCTTAACAGTTTCAAAGGGAGGGGGCATAGAGGAAGATTCCAGCTGTGAATCTGAAATACCAGAGGAAACAGAAGGCACAGGAACATTAGTCACATCAACAGCAACTAAGGGGGCCATTTCAGTAGCAGTAGAGAGGGGCCCTTCCTCATTCTCCTCTAGTATTCCAGAATCACCCCCAGCTGGAAGCAAGGGAGTATTACCATCTCCCCTCCTGGCCTGGGCTTTATGTACTAAATCATCTGGGTCCCATCCCCCTGATTTATTGTGCGTAGCCCATGGGCATTGGTGAAAGGCATGCCCCTTCTCATCACAGAAGTTACATTGAAAAATATTTTGACACCTGTCCACCGAATGACCAAACCCCCCACAAAGAGAGCATTTCAATAGGTCACAGGAACTACTAATATGGGTTCTTGCACCACATTTATAACAGGCACGAGGTTGTCCTCCATAGAAACAAACCCCCCTATCCTTTCCCTCAAAAAAAGCTGTCGGGTAAATGCACTACCTCGCCATTCACCTGAGACAGCTTTACCTTGAATTTCCAACTGCCCATCCAAATCCCCTCTAGATCCAAAATGGCTTCGGGGGGACCCAAAACATCGTATCTTTTTTGTAACCAGTGATATATATTGCCAACATTTACCCCTTCATTCCGAAACATAACTGTAATGTATCTAATCAGGAGTTTTGTAAGGGGCAGAGCATAGAAGGGGACCCAAAGAGGGGAAGATTTTAACATACAGTATTTATCCCAGAATTTCTCCAAACCGCGAGATGTTTTAAAACTGATATCAAAGGAGTCTTCTCCGGAAATGTGAATCAAAGCAAAAATATCAATCGGAAAGAAATTCATAGAACCCTTCAGTAAAGTATTAGCTACATAATATCTATCAGGGTGGGCTTGCAATCCACCCCTATAACGCAGGCAAACCACATTCCTCCTAGGGGCTTGTTCCAGTTTATTCTTAAACAGTTCAGACATTGGTACTCTAGGGTTTTGCAAGCCAGGCCTAACCTCTGAGGAATAAGAAGCAGCAGTATCCTGTAACTCAGATACATTTTTTGCAGTACACACCAACGTACTCGGCCTAGAAAAGGCCAAGGAACGTTCACCTGAATGCTGCGCAGCAATATTAATATCCCCTCCACCCTCACGGCAGTCCATACCTGAGCTCAGTGGTTCAATCACGGTGGCATGCATTTGAGAAGCAGAAGAAGCTGGTGAACAGTCTTTCCACTTGGGGTCAGGGATCCATTGTCCCATAGGTGTCCGAAGCCAACCCGAGTCACTGAGAGCGTCCTCAGCTGACCACTCCTTGGTAGGGTAAGACAGTTTCTGTTGCAGCAACCCGAACTGTTGCCTAACCATCTTCGAAGTACTTGGTTTTGCAGGGTCACATTCAGAGGCCACATCCTGGGCAACCAGCAAATGAGAGGTTGAGAGTCCCCCTGTCTGAAGTCCCTCTGTCGTTTCCGGCGGAACGCTGCGTTGTTCCTCCTGACCCGCATCCGACTGCTGCAAAGTTTGGTCCGTAGGAAAGTTGGAAGAGGTTTTAAATCAGAAGTAGTCATCAAAACTGGAACCAGGCCAGTAGCAACCAAATCAGACTGCTACTCAGTCTGAATTAGCTCCACATTCTGCTGTAAAAACTCGGTGTCCCGCAAGGAAATCTCGGAATCCATTACCATTTCCACGATAGACTCAGACGAGTCTAACACAGCAACCTCTTCCTCCATCGCAAACTGGAAGCACACTGAGCAGCCCCACCAGGCTGCAGACAGCGCCCTCTGCTGCCAGCAAGACACAGCAGAGTAGGGGAATTTCCCCGGTGTCCTGGCCAAATTTCCCTCATTCACTAAAAATACCACCAACAGCTTAATCTGGTTCAAAGTCAGTTGGCATTCATCTGTATCCCCCTCCCCTGGGTTGTGCCTGAAAATAGGCAAGATTTGTCTAGTGCACTTACCCGGTCAACAAAAAGTAACTAAACAATAAAAAGAAATATTACTTCACTTTCCAGGGCTGCAAGTACTTTAATTGGTTGAATGAACTGAAAGAAGGATCTTCTGCTCTGATGTGGTGGAACATTGAAAGCTACAGGGCTAAATCCCATCACATATCCCTACCATCATGCCTATATATCTCCATAAGTAAACTCCCTGCCCACGTGAAACTCACTCTGATTGGTTGGTCAGTATGTGCCCATCAGCAACTGTGACACTTTTTCAAATTCAGTGCCCCAAAAGATTCTGGACAGCCACTCTTTAATAACCCGAATGTTAAGATTGGGAATAAAGTGATTCAGCCAGGAATCTGGAAAGGTTTAAAGGTGTTGTATCTGGCAGAGTTTCTTAGAGACAATGAGTTTCTATCCTTATCACAACTTAGAGATACTTTTCATCTCCCTGCTTTCTCTGTCTTTGGATATGTTCAGCTAAAGCATTGCATTCACTCTCTCTTGGGACCACCCCATAGCGAGAGGGGGCCTCAAGAATGTTTTCAACACTGGCATCCTTAGTGAATCAAGAAATGGGAACCCAATATTTGAACCGCTCCTCTCCAGTGGCATATTACTGGCAGTTAGAAGCTAATCTATCTTGCGCTATAACTAGGTGGAAAACAATTTGGTCTGACTTATATAAACATATAAAGCAAGATAGAGTACATCTCATTCGATTTAATATACTACATAATTTGTACTACACTCCTCTTAGAATGTAGCATATGGGCAGCCAGGTCAATGCAACCTGTCATTAATGTCACCAGGGGATGGGTTCCCTGATACACATGATATAATCATGTCCGGGTGTGGCCCTTTTTTGGAACATGATTAGTGATCTTTTTGCTCCTTTTTTTGGTCATACCAACTATTTTTCATTGGAAATATGTATCACTGGTAACTATGCAGTTATCAAATCATTACATCATAGAACATACATGGCTCTCATCTCTGCAGTGACCCAACTCCTTATACTTAGACACTGGATTTAGGATTCCCTCCCGACGAGACGGGAATGGCTTCATGACAAATCCTTGGCAATCAATGCAGAGAGGGCCATTGCTATCCAATACAGTATTCTTAATAAATTTCAAGCCCTATGGGAGCCTATTTTGCAATTTCTTGCAGGGAGGTGAAAGGTTAGGGTTGGATTAAGATTATCTCTCCTCATTTTAATTCAGGAATTACTACTTCTTGGCTAAATGTTCTAACATGGCAATGTCACGCTACCTTTTGTTCTCCATTTTTTTATTTGCCTTTCCTGAACAGATGTATTGTACTGAACAGTTTCATGGGGGTGTGGGTGTGGGAAGGGTTGTTATGGGGACTTGAGAAGGGAGCAAGGGGGGGGACAAAGGTGGTGAATTCAGATTATGACTTAGCTCTTTCATGCTCACTGCTAATGATCTTTTCTCAGGGGGGTGGTTAAAGGGTGCCGGTCTTTGTATGGACCAAACAAGGTGTGACTGTGATTGTAATATGTGGATAATAACTCAATAAAGTTTATTTAATTGCAAAGAAAAAAAGGAAACAATGGCAAAGTTACGAGCATCTGTTGAAATTTTGCTATGCACACTCGTAACTTTGGAAATTGCAAATATTTTGATCCAAAATTTTCAACATAACCTTCTTATGACCCCACCTCTTGAATGTCACAGCTGTCGTTTTTCAAATCCTGGTTAAAATGTGTTTTCATACCTGTGGTGTAGAATGACATTGCAGTGCACAGAATTATGTTTTGGTGGGGGTTTGAACATTTTCAGTACAGGGTATATGAGGTGAGGTAATAAAAATGCTATGCTGACAATTTGGTTGCTGTTGTCGTACAAATGGAAGCACAGGGCCCATGAGGGCCCTGCTCTCCCACAAGCAAATAAGGATATGATTAGACCATCTCAAAAAGTTAGGAAATTAATTGCAAAATACTACGTTAATTCACTATTTAGGGTTAAAGCAACAAAAGCAACAACAGGTGTGGAGTGTGCTTTGGGATTGTCAACCACAACACTCACCCCATTCTCATATACTGTACCTATCTCAGCTTATTTATTCATGGAATGGGGTGAGCATTAGGGTTGACAACCACAAGGCATACCCCATGCCTGTTGCTGCCTGCAGGGTGGGGTGGGGTTGGGGGTGGTAGGGTTGGAAACCCCAATGACAGGTTTCCCTACTTTTGTCACTTTAATCCTAACTAGTGCATTAATGCAGTGTTTTGCAATGACTAGATAGATAGATAGATAGATAGATAGATAGATAGATATGTAACCCCCCTGCAAATGGGGGTTCCCAAAAGACTTCCAGGAGCTTGCTTGAATGCTCCAAGCCTGAATGGTGTTTGGCATTTAAGCCATTTATCAGTGAGTGTTTTTAGAGCCTCTGGTACTGTCTCTTTAAGAGCTGTCTGCTTGCAGACATAATTAGTTTGTATGGGGGACTGTGTGCTTTCTGAGTACCACTGAGCTGCTGCCAATTCACTTCATTTTTGCAGTCACTAGGAGTGCAAAGGAACCTATCTGAAAGATGTAACTGTTTGCCAGAAATTATTTAGAGTAATAATGAAATTACAGTTTGTCTAACCTGCTTTCTTTGCAGTCAGAACTGTGTCTGCTAGTTCCCCATTCTAGTTTTGAACTGCTGAACTGGACCAATCAGTGTGGGGTAAGCTAGCTCTAAAATGGTGCCTTGGACGAATCAGAACTTGACTCATAATCTGAGCCAGCCACAAGAGGATTGTATGGGCAGTGACTCTGGGAGATGTAGTTTAGACTTCAGTGCCTTTTTGGACCAACAGCAGCAGTCTATTGTGAGTGACAGCCAATCCAGTCAAGAACTGGGAGGAACTCAAAGGAAGTGCCCGGTTTTGTCGGTTGGAGTTTCAGTTGAGCTTTGGCAGTGAAGAAGGAAGGAGCCCTGTGCTTTTTCAGTGTGCAGTTTTAGTCAAAAAACGTGTGTAAGGCCCAGAGTTCCGGTCTGCAGCTTGTTAGGACTGAATCCGTCCTGTGAAAAGAATCAAAGGATCTCTGAAGAGTAGAAACCAGGCTCCCCTGTAGAAGACTGGAGGAATTGCTGAAAATTGCACTCGGTCTGTCAGGAACTGAACTCTGTGTGTTCTCCCGGTATTGTGCAGTAATTCGCGATCGATACAGATGCAGCCTGCCTGGTATAGTGCTTTCTTTATATGGATGTGTGAAGAGGTTTGTGTACCTCAAGTGAGCCCTGCTGACATTGAAGGACCCTATCTTATTTGGAGGTCGTGAGTACTAATTCAGGGTCGCCTCCTGTTGAATTGCCACATTAAATCCAAATGGAATTACTGTACTGCTGACTGTTTAATTTTCCTTTCTCTGTGTGAAAGGGCCCCTACCAGCTGCCACGGTTTGGACTAGCCACTAGGGCTTGGGTACCCAGGGACAGTAACTGATAGGGATAGGCCTGTGCACAGAGCCATAGGAGATTATTAGAGTGATAAGCTAATTAACCTGATTTCCCTGTCCTTGTTATATCCCCTAAATAAATCAGAGCTGCTTGTTTCAGCAAAGTTATACTGCCTGAGGTATTTGTCTATGTTAAAGTACTGTACTGTGATTGTTGCACTGTATCTCATTTCACAGGAGGTCCCAGTGCCGGAACCAGACCTGGGGTAAGTGTATACTGTGAAGGTAATTCTGATATATTGTGTGGGCCACTAGTGGGAAGAAAGGGGTTGCAGTGTCCCAGAGGGCTGTGACCAAGTTAGTTTAACTATTGCAAACCCTGACCTCTGGGTGGAGGCACCGCCATTGGATCCAGGCCCTCAACCTGTTAGTGGCAAATCAGGCAGGGTAGTAGCCCCTGGGATAGCGCCATCTAGGGTTACATCTTGAGGCTCACCGCTGGGATTGTGTGTCCTCTAGTGGCCATATTTACGAACCACTGTTAAGAAAAATGGGTACCCGACAGAAGTGGCTGTGCACCGCTGGTGGAGTGGTGTACTGGGGAGGAGATCGACCCCAAAATGCTATGCTTATCCTGGACATCCCCTG
Organism: Neoceratodus forsteri; assembly: GCA_016271365.2. NCBI lineage: Eukaryota > Metazoa > Chordata > Ceratodontiformes > Ceratodontidae > Neoceratodus > Neoceratodus forsteri. Next base: position 201,512,376 of record CM057458.1, read on the forward strand.
GGTATCAATACGGACACTGTGCAGGGAGTACTTTCCAAGGTGGAAGGTTTACAAACCCTGTGGTGGTGGGTCGGCATGCTAATCTGCTCACCCACACTTTCCTGGCCCTAGTAGAGTTTAAGGATCCCATAGATAGCTCCAAAGTGCCACAGACCATTACCCCAGAGGAGCCCTCACTGCTTGAGAGTGATAACTAAGGACAGTAAAGACCTGGGGGAATCAGCCCCACCACTATCTGAAACTTTTGAGGAGAATTTGCTGAATGGTTGCTGGGAGAGGGAAAACTGTGGAGGACTTGAAGAAACTATTCTTGCCACCTGGGGTGTTCCTCCCCAACACCTCTCCTGCTCCAGTGCCCGTAATGGTGGCTGAACCAATGCAGACTCCTTTTCTGCACCTGCCATTAGTCACGACTCTTACCGAAGGTTGAGGATCTTCTCTGGCACCTCCCCACCCCCAAGGGAGGATGACTGGGAGACCTGGATAGAACTATGTTGCCCCAAGTGCTAGAATGGCAATGCTCGGGAGAGCGAAAGAGGGTTAGTGAGAGCCTCCGAGGTCCTGCCCTGGCTACCATCCGCTAAACGGGCCAGTAACCCTGAAGCGACTGCACAGGCCTATCTTGAGGCCTTGGAGAATGTGTATGGAGCCCAGATTCTGATGAGGACCTATGGTGGAGAGTAAGAAATGCACAACAGTACCAAGGGGAGTTGTTGTCTGTGTATGTCTCTCGCTGGAAAAATTGTTGCAAGAATGCCTCAGAAAGGGTAGTTTGCCAGCGATTGAACTGGACCGAACCAGACTGGACAGAATCCTTAAGTCTGCCCCTTCTCAGAACTGCTGTTGCTTCAGTTACGCCTGGCAAATCGACTGGAATCCCCACCTCCCATGATGAGTTAATGAGAGAAATTCGAGGAGTTGAGAAAAGGCGACTCGGGAGGTACCTGCACCAACAGCTGTGGCTACGACTCGAGTGACTGAGGGTGACCCATCAAGTGAAGTTCAGGGCAGAGGTTGACAGTCAATGAGTGCTCTGACAAGGAAAAGATATGCCACAATGGGCGAACTGTTGAGAGAGATCCGGAATTCAAAAACAGTCCTTTATGAAGGCCACGCCTGCAAGTACGGGCCCTGACCTATATCCGACTGCATCTGCTATGGGGTGGGGGTACCCACCCATGTATCTCCTGCTGATAACAGCTCCAAACTCAATTCCTTGACCATGGAAGTGGAGAAACTGACGAGATGTCTCCAAATGCTTATCACGCCGAGACAGAGATGGCACCCAGGTTTCCAGTTAGTAATACCCCTCCTGGCTCCCATGTGGCGCCTCGGCCAGCTCAAACTCCAGAAAGTATGTTTTGCTATAATTGTGGAAAGATGGGCACATGAAAAGGGAATGCCAGTCCCCAAAAGACACTGACAAAGTTGCATATAGGCTACAAGGAGAGCTTCGGAGAAGAAATCAGTGGTTAAGAGGTGCACGACATGATCCCAGTGAGGGCACCAAAAATGCTAATTCACGTCCTTTTGTGGCAAGGTCAGTTGCCCAGGCCCCCACTACCGCCTCTCCAGACTGGTCCAGAATAGTGGGTCCCTCCATGGAGACCACTGTAAAGGTGAATGGAGTGTCTACAAGAGCTGTATTAGACAGTGGCTCCCAAGTGACAATTATGTTCCAGGATTGGTATCAGAAGCATTTGTCAGACGTACCCTTACAACCATTAGAAGGACTGCATGTATGGGGGTTAAGTGAGAAGGCCTACCCCTATTCTGGGTATATCCGAATTTGGCTGTCTTTCCCCACCTCGTGGCTGGAGTGGCCGAACAAGTAGAGACCCTAGCCTTAGTGTGTCCCCACTGGACTGTATGATGGTGTCCCTTTGTTGATTGGAACAAATGCTCATATGTTCGGAAGGCTGGCACAGTTGTGTTATGAAAAACAGGGTCAAAGACTAGTAGAGCTTTAAGAGTTCGGCTTAATTAAGAAGGCCTATGAGGCACAGAGATGCTGAAAAACAGAACCAGAGGAACCGGTCGGAATTGTATGGAAGAAGGATCCTGAGTCTCTGATCCTGGCGCCAAATGCCCAGTGTACCTTACAGGGAGAGGTCCGAATCAGAAAGGATGTTAAGAATAAAATATTAATGTTGGATGCACCAGGCGATGGAAAATTGCCAGAGGGACTGCTGGTCAAGCCTAGTATTTTGCCCGCTAGAGCCCATGCTTATGCCAGAAGGGTAATGGTCCAAGTTCATAATGTGTCTGAAAGAGACATTCGAGTAAACAGAGGTTGCATCCTGGCTAATGTGCATTGTGCAGACACTGCAGTGCTACCCAGCAGCAAGAGTTCAAGGAAGAAATGACAGAGTAACGCCTGACTTGTTTGATTTCGCGACTCCCGCTGCCAGCTGAATGGAAAGTGAGGATCAGTGAGAAGCTTGCCCAGAGAGACCAGGTGTTTTCTTAAAGGAATGGGATGTAGGATGGTGCAAGGAGCTGAGCACAATATCCGCTGCATGACGAAAGACCATTTCGTGAGAGGTCTCGACGCCTGGCACCTGCTGACATAGATGATGTGAGACGGCATCTGCAAGAGATGTTAGCTGCTGGTGTAATACAAGAATCCAGAAGCCCTATGCTTCCCCCATTGTGGTAGTGAGGAAAAGAATGGAACAGTAAGGATGTGTGGATTATCGCATCTAAACCGCGGACTATCCCTGATCAGTACACAATGCCCCGCATTCAGGATGCTTTGGACTGCCTAAACGGGAGCAAGTGGTTCTCTGTGCTGGATCTCCGCAGTGGGTACTACCAGATCCCGATGGCCCCAGAGGACCGTGGAGAAGACTGCCTTTATCTGTCCGGCTATTTATGAATTCATGAGGATGCCTCAAGGGATTTCAGGTGCCCCAGCCACTTTTCAACGATTGATGGAGCGTGCAGTGGGGACATGAACTTACTAGAGTGCCTGGTATACCTAGATGATGTTATTGTGTTTGGCAGCTCACTGGAGGAACATGAGAGCAGATTATTTAAGGTATTGGACCGACTGGAGGACTTTGGCCTTAAACTGTCCATTGATAAGTGTCAATTCTTTCAAACATCAGTAAAGTATGTGGGACACATAGTATCCACCGAGGAATAGAGACCGACCCAAGTAAAGTTGAGGCCTTGACCACCTGGCCACAGCCCAAAATCTAAAAGAACTGCAAAGATTCCTGGGATTCTGTGGTTATTATCGGCGCTCATCAAGGACTATTCAAGAGTGATCCGCCTTTACTTAACCTTACTCAAGGGTATCCCCAACCCACAAAAATACCAAAAGTCAGCGTCCTCAAGACTGAAAGAGTGTATTTTCATCCAAGTGAAGTATTTGGGGCCCGCTGGACTCCTGATTGTGAGACTGCTTTTCATGAGATCATATATCAACTTACCCATGCTCCAGTGCTGGCCTATGCCGATCCAAGAAAACCTTACGTCCTGCACACTGATGCTAGCTTGCAAGGGTTGGGGCTGTGTTGTACCAAGAGCACGAGAATGGCCTGAGACCAGTGGCCTTTGCCAGTAGAAGCCTGACCCCATCCGAAAAAGAACTATCCTGTACATAAGTTAGAGTTCCTAGCTTTGAAGTGGGCTATTGTTGACCAATTCCATGAGTACTTGTATGGGGCTAAAATACTAGTAAAACTGACAATAATCCTTTGACCTATGTGCAGACCTCAGCTAAGTTGGATGCCACTGGCCATAGGTGGCTTTCTGCATTATCTACATATGACTATGCTCTCGAATACCGAGCAGGTCTGAACCACATAGATGCTGATGCTCTCTCCGGAGGCCTGTTCCCAGAATGATTGGGTCCGATTGGCAGAACCTGACATTCGGCACTCTGCCGGAAGTTTGACAGGGAGGAACAATGTCCACGGACGTAGTGGACTGCATGGTGGATTGCTTGGGAGCTCTGAGAATTGCATACCTGCTGCTTATTGCCACTTTTCTGCAATAGACATTGGTGCACTGCCTCAGCTGGACAATGACAGTATTCGGCGGCTCAACTCACGATCCCATGATCAAAGCAGCTTAGAAGCCCTCTATGCAGGAAAAGATGTGTCCAAATTACGCCCACTGATTTGAGAACTGCACTGTTATACAAAGAAGGTCCTAAGTTGAAACTGATCAATAAACTGTTATACAGAGAAACAGTAGACAGAGGGGGACAAGTAGACAAACAACAACTAGTGCTGCCCACTGCCTTTCGAGACTCAGTACTGAGGTCCTTGCACAACCACATGGGGCACCTTGGTATAGACAGAACACTTGACTTGGTGAGATCCAGATTCTATTGGCCTAAGATGGGGCTGATGTGGAGCAACACATTCGAACTTGTAGTCGCTAGCTTACAGAGGAAAGCTTTGCCCCAGAGGGCTGCCCCTTGTTAACATCACCACCAGTGCACCCATGGAGCTGGTCTGTATTGATTTTCTGAGTTTGGAGTCAGATCAAAGAAATATCAGTAATGTGCTGGTGGTCACTGACCATTTCACGAGATATGCCCAAGCTTTCCCCACCAAAGACCAGAAAGCATCCACTGTGGCCAAAGTACTTGTAGAAAACTTTTTGTTCACTATGGGCTCCACAAAGAATCCATTCTGATCAAGGGAGAGACTTTGAGAGTCGTCTGATCAAAGAGATGCTTTCTCTGTGGGGAGTGCGAAAGTCCAGAACCACCTTACCACCCCAGGGGACCCACAGCCTGAACGTTTCAACCGCACTTTGCTAGATATGCTAGGCACCCTGCACCCAAAGGACAAGCCTAGATGGAGCCAACAAATTAGCACCCTGGTACATGCTTATAACTGCACCAAAAGTGATGCCACTGATTCTCCCCTACCGCCTGATGTTTGGAAGAGAAGCTCGACTACCAGTAGATGTGTGTTTTGGGGTCTCTCCTGATGGGGTTCAAGCTGACAACTATTTACAGTATGTGCAAAAGTTAAAGGCCCAGCTAACTCATGCGTACCAACTGGCTCAAACCATGGCTGCCAAAAGAAATCTGGCCAACAAAGAAAGGTATGATAAAAGGTGAAAGCACAGGAACTCCAGGAGGGAGATCGGTATTGCTAAGAAATCTGGGACTGCATGGCAAGCACAAGATTGCTGACAGATGGCACCATCTCCCTCACATTGTAGTGGGCAAACTAGATGATCTGCCAGTGTACAAAGTAAGGCCTGAGAATAATTCAAAAGATGTAAAACAATGCATAGAAATCATTTACTGCCCATTGGACAAATCCTGATTGAGTCTGAGCCCCAGAAGATGCCCCTCTGGACCCAGTGACTAGAGCTGCTAAGAAAAGATCAAGAAAGTCTGCACCTACAGAAGCAAAGTTAAAGTGTTCCCTCCACAAGTCCCAGTTGAGCATGACTGTCAGTCCATATCAGAAGAAAGTGAGAGTGACTTTGAATACTATCCTTCTTACGAACTGAGTCAATTGTTTCGGGGCAATCCCTAGTCAATACTGGAGACAAAGCTGGGCCTTCTGGACTGTCTAAGCCCCAGCTTCATCCCTGGAGCCAATGCTCCCAGAAAGTGAAGTGCAAAGCATCAGATCAGATGAAATGGAATCATTGTGCATGGTTGAACTGTTTGAGCTTTCAGGGGAGGAAAATGATAGATTGGGGCAGACTGGTGATACACCTGAACAAGAAGAGTATTTTGAGTGCCCTGACAGTCCACTGCCAGTGTCCGAAAGCTCTCCATGCGAGCCAAATGTTGTGGACTCAGAAACTGTAACTCCTGGAGCTGAAAGTGCCCCAAGTTCTAGCCCTCTACCCCCATGGAGACTCCTGACAAGTGAGGACAATGCTGAAAATGAGGCTCAGAGTGCAGAGACTATAACAGTTCCCCTAGAAAGACTGGTCGAGCTGTAAAGCCTGTGGTGCACCTCAGTTATGATTCACTTGGGAGGCCTGTGGACTTGCCTCTCAATGTTGTCCATAAAGGAGTGTATGTGTCCCCGAGCTCATTGCCCAAACTGAGCTCAGTGCTAACTCCAAGTTACTTGTGTTGCTCCTCTAAGTATGGTGCCCTTGCCCCATCCAGCCCCAAGGTAACTGATAGGAAGGGCCCTCTCTTCAGGTTTCATGTACAAGAGGTAATAACTTGAGTTATGGTACAATGTGTATGTAATACTGTGTAAAGAGTGACGCATTGCAATGTTTCAGAAATGTGTTCTTGGTAAAATGATATATTGACTGATGATTACATGTGCGAGCCTAATGCAAATGTATATGGTTGCAGTTGAAACTTATGGGTACTTGCTTGACGCGGACGCCAAGCTTTCCCAGGCCAGGAAGGGTGTAACCCCTGCAAATGGGGGTTCCCAAAAGACTTCCAGGAGCTTGCTTGAATGCTCCAAGCCTGAATGGTGTTTGGCATTTAAGCCATTTATCAGTGAGTGTTTTAGAGCCTCTGGTACTGTCTCTTTAAGAGCTGTCTGCTTGCAGACATAATTAGTTGTATGGGGGACTGTGTGCTTTCGAGTACCACTCGAGCTGCTGCCAATTCACTTCATTTTGCAGTCACTAGAGTGCAAAGGGAACCTATCTGAAAGATGTAACTGTTTGCCAGAAATTATTTAGAGTAATAATGAAATTACAGTTTGTCTAACCTGCTTTCTTTGCAGTCAGAACTGTGTCTGCTAGTTCCCATTCTAGTTTTGAACTGCTGAACTGGACCAATCAGTGTGGGGTAAGCTAGCTCTAAAATGGTGCCTTGGACGAATCAGAACTTGGACTCATAATCTGAGCCAGCCACAAGAGGATTGTATGGGCAGTGACTCTGGGAGATGTAGTTTAGACTTCAGTGCCTTTTTGGACCAACAGCAGCAGTCTATTGTGAGTGACAGCCAATCCAGTCAAGAACTGGGAGGAACTCAAAGGAAGTGCCCGGTTTTGTCGGTTGGAGTTTCAGTTGAGCTTTGGCAGTGAAGAAGGAAGGAGCCCTGTGCTTTTCAGTGTGCAGTTTTAGTCAAAAACGTGTAAGGCCCAGAGTTCCGGTTCGTCAGCTTGTTAGGACTGAATCCGTCCTGTGAAAAGAATCAAAGGATCTCTGAAGAGTAGAAACCAGGCTCACCCTGTAGAAGACTGGAAGAATTGCTGAAAATTGCACTCGGTCTGTCAGGAACTGAATCGCTGTGTGTTCTCCCGGTATTGTGCAGTAATTGCGATCGGGATACAGATGCAGCCTGCCTGGTATAGTGCTTTCTTTTATATGAAGTGTGAAGAGGTTTGTGTACCTCAAGTGAGCCCTGCTGACATTGAAGGACCCTATCTTATTTGGAGGTCGTGAGTACTAATTCAGGGTCGCCCTGTTGAATTGCCACATTAAATCCAAATGGAATTACTGTACTGCTGACTGTTTAATTCTCCTTTCTCTGTGTGAAAGGGCCCCTACCAGCTGCCACGGTTTGGACTAGCCACTAGGGCTTGGGTACCCAGGACAGTAACTGATAGGGATAGGCTCTGCACAGAGCCATAGGTAGATTATTAGAGTGATAAGCTAATTAACCTGATTTCCCTGTCCTTGTTATATCCCCTAAATAAATCAGAGCTGCTTGTTTCAGCAAAGTTATACTGCCTGAGGTATTTGTCTATGTTAAAGTACTGTACTGTGATTGTTGCACTGTATCTCATTTCACAGGAGGTCCCAGTGCCGGAACCAGTCCTGGGGGTAAGTGTATACTGTGAAGGTAATTCTGATATATTGTGTGGGCCACTAGTGGGAAGAAAGGGGGGTTGCAGTGTCCCAGAGGGCTGTGACCAAGTTAGTTTAACTATTGCAAACCCTGACCTCTGGGTGGAGGCACCCGCCATTGGATCCAGGCCTCAACCTGTTAGGTGGCAAATCAGTAGATAGATAGATAGATAGATAGATAGATAGATAGATAGATAGATAGATAGACAGACATATAGATTGATAGATTTTTATATAACAGATTAATAAGGATGGATATGGAAAGAGTTTAGACTCTAATACTTTTTCATTTCTAGGTGTCAACAGCATAGCTGCAAGTATCTATTGTGGTCATGCACACTCTATTCTGCATTTCAGTCAGATTTAAGGTTACATTCATTGTGAGTGATTTGGCTGCATGATGCAGTTGATGATGTCAGTGATATGGTTTTAGGTCTGAGAATGGAATTTCAGACCTACACACACTTAGGTTTGATCCCCTGTTTTGCACAATTTTTTTTTCTCACTATAATGTTTGTTGTATGAGAGACATTGCTAGATGTCATTGCAGTTGTAGTGAAGGGTTTCAGCAGAGCTAAACAGCTGACTTTCAGATAATTGAACTTACTTCTACAGTATGTTATAGTCAATTAAATTAGTCCCGTCCGAGGCTTGTCTAGGTCTGAATACAATCTGAGTCACCTGTTTTGCAGATTATGACATAACTCATCAATCAACTTTATTCAGTATAGCGCTCCATTTATTTTGACACAGGGCACTTTGCAAGCGAGCAATAACATTTAAAAACAGCTAAAACAGATTACATAAGACATAACATACTACAAATAAAATATTAACTAATTATTAGTAACTAAATCTGGCTTGAGGGAAATGCTTGATTAAACAAAAATGTTTTCAGCTCCCTTTTAAAGATCTCTGCTGTGGAACTCTCTCTCAAAGGGCTAGGGAGGGATTTCCACAGGGTTGGTGCTGGAAAAGAAAAGACACGAGTATCACATGTTTTTAAAAGCACCCTGGGAATATCCAGATATACCTCACCCACCAAAAGGAGGGAATGGGTAGGGAAGTAGGGTTGCAGAAAGTCTTGCAGGTAACCAGGCCCCTGATCATGCAGGGTCTTATAGGTCAGCACACCAACCTTGAAGGTGATCCACCATCTAACCAGTAGCCAGTGTACAGAATGACACATAGGTGTAATATGACAGGATCTTGACAACCTGGTCAGCAACCTGACTGCCATAGTCTGCACTAGCTGCAGGTGGTGAAGATCCACTCCCGATTGCCCCAGGTATAGGGCATTGCAGTAGTCGAGCCACAATGTCACAAAAGCATGGATCAGTGATGGCAGATCCATGCCTTTCATGATAAAAACTGCAACTCCCTTACTTGCAGGTCAGTGGCACACTGCAAATGTGTTTGCATAGCAGGCAAAGGATCAGTGGTTCATATCATGACAGGAATTTAAACATCTTTTTTCATAAGGTGGAAACCTATTTGAGTTGCGACTCAAGGTGTTGTTGAGCTGGTATAGTAAATTATATGAGAAGTAAATTTAGCTAAGAACAACAATATGTGAAGACAAATCATCTGCAGGGATCTGATCCCTAGTCACCTGTTTTGCAGGTGTGACCTGACAGGGTGTGTGTCATGCTGGGATAATGCCAAGCCTTGGGTGGTTGGGCACAAGGCTACAGGCCAAGTGTGTTCAACACCTGAGAAGTGACGTTATCCTAGCATGACACACACCCTAGAGTGCATCTTTGCTAATATACTGTGGCTCATTTGTAAAACAAAACAAAAAAAAAATAAGAAACTGCATTTAAAGTACCTTTTTTTGCCTTTTTTGTTTGAACGTGTAGGGTTATTTTATGAAAAAATAGCACTGATTTATTTTTTCAGCCAGCAACTGGAGCTTGCAGTTGTGTTTTTGAGTGGTTCTGCAGTTTTTGTTTATACTGTATGGGTAACAGAGATGGAGTCAGACTGCTGACTTGCTGATGGCTTAAGTAGTTAAAAATAGTTAATGGCAGTTGCTGTAGTGAGGGACTTACAAGGTATTGTAGTTTAATGTCTGATGGCTTGGGGGGTCAGTGTTATGTGATATGAGGTAGGAATCAAGAGATGTAGGGGTGCACTGAATTTTTACTTTCTGTAATGTTATCTTTGTGCTGGACCTTCATACAGTGATGTTATACTGAGAAGCTCCATCAAGCAACAATGACAACTTCATTGTCAACATACAGCGCAGTGACTTCCCCAATGTCAACAAGCACAATTTTGCATGTCAGACATTGTTTTTATTTTGCGGTGGGCTTCGCACCCACCCTTTTCAATATATCTAACTCTGATTTGGAATTGACTCGGGGGGGGTGATATCAGTGAAACTGCTAAATTTCTCAGTTGGGTCCATTACAGCAACAATGTTGAATTCTTTTGATTTCACTGTTATAATTTCACGGTGTTGATGGCATATGATACTGGGATAACATCACTGCTGAAGGAGGGCACTGACCAATGAGAGCACAGGATATGTTCTTGCCATTGTATAACAACCTATACACCACATAAAATGCTACTTACTTACCTTTAACTCAGTGCCACACTGAATGTGTGTTGGCTTTATAAATAAATGGTCAGTGGTTAAATTTGGGTAAGCATAGTTTTAAACCTGGCAGCAACTTCAACCTTTTTTCAACTTTTTTTGTAATGTGGAATCTTACTTGAGTAGCAATTCATGGTGATGTGTAATGGAATAGTATATTATGGTAACTGGTTAGAATAGCACTGCAATAATAGTGAAGGGAAAGAGAGCGTGATTGGGAGAGCACTCCCATGGACTATGATAGGGGTTTAATAGCACTATGCAGTACGCACTCCCCAGGTCACTGTCCATGGTGCTAGGGAGTAGCTGAAAGGCAGAGGATTTCAGGCAGTTGGTTGAGCTGCTCCCATGGCAAGGCAGACTAAAGCATAAAACAGCTTTGGAGAATAGTGTCAAAGACCAGCGTTCTAATCCTGGTTTCCCTCTATTTCTTCATTGCTGGACTTGTTTTCTTTTTTTACAAAGGCCCATGGAAACAGTATTCCATGGCCCCACACATTTGTCTTTCCCCATTTTTATTTATTTTTTTATGTCTTTGTTTACTGGGTAAGTGCACTGATCCAGAGGACCATTTTCAGTCATGACCCAGGCCACAGGGTGGCAAGCAACAGAGAGAAACATAGCAACACATACAGGGAAACTTCAATCTATACTGTAAATTCACACCTCAGGTATGAAGTGGTGTGGAAAAAAAGAAATACAGATAACATAATAGTACAAGGCAATGGCCAGGCACACATAGTGTGAAAGTGGGCCATACATAGCAATAGAAATAACATGAGGTACTGGAGCCACATTACATGTTGCAGGAGAGCATATGTAGCATTGTAAATTATAAATCTGACGTGAGACCAGTTTAGTACAGTCATCAGTAAAGTTGTACAGGTTCATATGGTTAGAATCTCACATCAGTTCATGGATTTGAGGTAGCGAGGGAAGGAGGGTTATATAGAACTACAGTGACGAGGGAGAGGATGAACAGAAGGGCAGGAGAGGAAAGGAGACATGGGCATTAGGGTGCCTTAGAGTTACTTACTGGGTGCAGTGACAGTCAGCAGCTGCTAGGAGCCAGGTTTTAATGGCCTGTTTGAAGGCAAGGTGTGAGGGGGACATGCTGTTAAACTGTGGAAGTTTGTTCCATAGAGAGGGTGCAGAGACAGAGAAGGCTGTACTTCCCATTGCTGTGGAGAAGCAGGGTGTCTCCAATGGGGGGGACTGAGGATGCCCTAAGTGTCCTAGGAGCCACTCTGTCTGTCAAGAGGAGAGAGTAAGGGGATAGGTGTTGGTATCTTAGTGCATTGTCCACTAGACAGCCCATCGCATAGTCAAAGTGACCTTGTACAGGGAGCTAACCCAGTGACTGGTAAAGAGTGCAGTGGTGGGTCCGGTGGGGAGATTGAAGAACGAAATGACAGATAGAGTTATAGGTAGTTTTTAGTGTTGATTTCAAGGTGGGGGATACGAGGGATTAGACGGGGGAACAGTAGTCAAGTACAGGCAGTAGGTTGCCCTGGGCGATGGCAAGGCATGCTTCAGCCAATAGAAGGTTTTTGAGTCTTTTCCCATGATCCGCACCCCCCTTGGAGTGAAAATATCTTAGTTCAGGAGGTGTGGGGGCAGCGTCCCCCAACATAAAAATACATTCAAACAGTGTGTTGGTACTCTGTGATGCGGCGGCATTCTGTCCTGCCACTGTGGTGGAGACCATTGTCAGTAAAGCACTGTAGTGGACAGCGCTGTTATTAACAGTGCTTTTCTGACCCAGTGCCGTATGTTATATGAGAAGTAAATTTAGCTAAGAACAACAAGAATAGTAAATTATACAAAAAGAATATTTAGCTAAGAACAGCAATTTGTGAACAGTGGCTTGCACAGAGTCAAATATGGGGGGGGGGGGCAAAATCTCTACAAAGCTAGGTGTTAGCCCCTAAGAAAAATAAAGCAGTGGAAATGGTGCATTTTCCTGCATTTAAAGCTGTGTTATATATAGCTTGACCCCCACCAAAACAAAACACGCACACACAGTATAAGGCTAAACCACACACACAATTTCAGGGTAGGGAAATTGCACTTCCTCAACATATAATATCTCAACCAATCCAATCATTCCCCAATCACACACAGGCCCTTCTCAAAAGCACTCCATTCCAGGCTCCCCCATAGAATCACAATTGGTCTGTCCTCCTTTGTGAGTACAGTGTACTCCTCCCCAAGGGAAAATAAAATCCCTCAAAATCAAGTGCTGTCCCTGGTACATTCCCAATTATTGTATATTCTCCACCCACCCACTGAAAAAAGAAAGCTCAGAAGCATGCTGCTCTCTCCAGTACTCTCCACACAGCAGTAATAATTTGCAGCAGCCTTACCAGATATTAGTTGCTCCAGTGACCAGGAAGACCCAGTTTGTTTTGTTGAGTGGGCTCTAGATGCAAACAAAGCAGTAAGAAGAAAGCTTGGTAGGAGGTCTTGGCAGGAGGTCTCTGAGGCTATTGGTGTTGTCTCGGCATGTCACTAATAGCCACAGCAAACAGGCTCTTGTATTTCTAATGTTGTTATATTTTAAATTAAATTGGTAGGCCAAGATCTGAGTCTCATGGGATGTCTCTCCCAAGATCAACATCCAAATAAGCATGCTGACATTTACACTGTGCTTTAATGTCTTCATGTTTATCTTGTAGCAGAAACTGTGGTCACTACAAGCAGTAGGACACCAATTCATTACTCATTTACAGATACAATAATCTTTTTCATCTTTTTCCCCACCCCTCACCTGTCATCTCTGCGATAAGCTGCTGCACTATACACAGCACACACACCCATCCACAGACCACCACCACCACCAGCTACACAGTTAGCTACCTAGGAGGAGGAAGGAGTAAGTTCCAATCAGCTGCAAGACCCTTCTTCTCATCTTCACCATACATATCTGTGTCACCCAGCCTGCCAGTGTTAACCTTGCCCATGTACTTTTTTCCTTGCTGTCTCTTGTCTCCACACTTGTTCTGCCACACGCATACTATGCTGTTTCACCACACTTCCCAACAAGTCAACTCCCACCCTGAGTCCTGACTCTCAGTTTTGTGAGATGGTGCATGATTAGCTAATAAGTGAATGAGGAAAGGGGTCTTCATAAACACTAAGAGCCTTTAAAAAATTCTGATGCTGGTTGTTTTGACAGGGGATCCGGGAGCAGGGTCAGCCCTTGCCTGTGCATGTCTATGACTGTGAAGGCAAACTGCCTGCTGGGAATAGATCCCATTCCCCGGTCACCTGTTTTGCAGGTGCATTATAATCTCCACATGATAAGAATTGCATCTCGCTTACCTGCAGTTCAGTAGAACACTGAATGTGTGTTTTCTTAGCAGGAAAAGATCCAGTGATTCAAATCTGAGCAAGGACTTAAGCATTTTTTTTTCAGTTTTGTGTTTTTGTAAGATAGAAACACACTTCGATGTGATTCATGGTAGGGTGGGGTGGGATATTACATTATAAATTAAATTTAGCTGAGGACAACACATTGTGAAGGAAACTGCCTATTGGGTTTACATCCTCAGTCACCTGTATTGAAGGTTGTGGCATAACCTCTACATCATACAAAAACTGTAGCTCACTTACCCACAGTTCAATGGCATACTGAATGTGTGTTTGCTTAATAGGCAAAAGATCTGCAGCTCAGATCCTGGTAGGAATTTAAACATTTTCAAGATGTAAACTTACTTGTTTTGCTAGTTATGACAGCCTCCACACCATATGAACCACACCTCACTTACCTGCAGCTCAGTGGAATACTGCATGTGTGTTCACTTAGTAGACAAAGGGTTAGTGGTTTAAATCCACAAAGGGACTACAACATCTGTTTACATTTTTTTTGTAAGATGGAAACTCACTTGAGTAGCAACTCATGGTGGTGCTAAGTTGGAATAATAAGTTATGTGAGAAGAAAATGTAGCTAATAGCCAGTTTGTGAAGGTATATTGCATCCTGGTATTAGATACCAAGTCAACTGTTTTGCAGGTTGTGATATATCTCTACAACACAGGAACTGAAACTCACTCTCCTGCAACTCAGTCAGACACTGCATGTGTCTTTCCTTAGTAGGCAAAGAATCAGCAGTTCATATCCAGGTAAACTCTGGCAGGGACGTAAACATTTTTTTTCTAATTTGTTTGTAAGATGGAAACTCACTTTAGTGGCAATTCAAGGTGGTGTGGAGTTGTAATAATAAATTATATGAGAAGTAAATTTAAACAAGAACAGCAATTTGTGAAGGTAAATTGCTTGCTGGTATTAGATCCCCAGTTGTCTGTTTTCCAGGTTGTGACATAACCTCTACTCTACAGAAACTGTAATTCCCATATCTGCAGCTCAGTGGCACACTGATTTTGTGCTCTCTATCAGGTATAGGATACATGTTTTGAATAGAGGAAAACACACAGTGTATTATTCTTTATTTATTGAAATACATATTATGTTTTTTTTTAATATAACAGGTCATCACCACTCCTGATGAAGCAGTGTGGTGACATTGAGAAATGCTGAGTTAAGAAGCTGAGTGATTTTATGGCTAACATTTTTTGCATACTGAATTTGGTGAGCAGGGTTATTTGTCCAGGACACTACTATTACACCCTTTGGTTCTACAACTTATGTTTGATCCCTTACAGAAATAATTATATGAAATATTTTCAAGCTGCACACATAAAACTACCCAAGTAATATGCATGCTGTGAGTATGATTTAAATGTTAAATTGGAACTGATTGCATGCATATGGCATGAGTGCAGCAAGCAAGTGTGGAAACCATGGGAAAGTCTGCATGCATGTAAAAAGCAAGTGGTCACTGATAACTGCACATGTAGAAGTTATTATTTGCTCAGAATCACACCATACACAACTGGGTGTTGATAAGATTCAAACTCAAATCTTCCTACCTCCAGGCCTTTTTTTTTGCAGTTCAGTGCCTTTAACCACTAAGCCATATTGTCTGCATGCATCTGTTGTGCTTGCACTTCAATACATACTGTATCTGATTACATCTGCACACATGCGGCATGCTTGTAGCCACTGTTATGCTTTTCAGTTTCCTTTTTCTTCTCTTACTTATCTCATTTTCACAGTTAAACTGTAGCACACATACCAATGGAAACACATGTGTTTTTTCCACCCCCAGTACACAAACTTACCCACAAAACCACTTAATTACTTCTGTCTGGCATGTACTCCTACTATTTTCTTTCCATAGTTTTGAATGCTTCAATGCAAACAGACTTTAAGATGCAAACACAAAAGGGTATAACATCATAAGAGTGACCCAAAATGAGCAACTAGAAATATAGCGACTCATTTTGGGTGCTTTTATTGTAGGCTACCCAGCAGAATAGTGAGGGTATGGGATAGTAACCAGGGGGAAGGGCAAATGGAAGGGAGGAATAGCAAGGGGAAGGGGAGGGACAGGGAAGCGATTTTCAGGCACTAGTGTACCTACTGCCACTGAGCTAGCCTTGTGATTTGGTGGTGTGGGAGGTCTGCTCTGGCAGAGCAGGTACTGGGTGCAAGATCTCGATTTTGCCCCCTCCCCAACATGCGCACCCTGAAACTGAGAATCCTAATTAAGGGGTGTGGGGGGCACAGCCCCCCACAAAATCATTTATTTTTACATCCGGAAGTTGGGTCACCTTAAAATGTATATCGCTGATTTGCTTTTCAGTGATATACGCTCGCCATAATAGCAATTGCTGTTTTACAATCACTATTATGACATGGAACCACACAAAAGTAGCAATAACTTGACACCCACCCACATGGCCAGTCTCTCCCCCCCCCCATACACACACACTGTAGTGGGTATGGCCATGCTGCTACAGACAACCCACCGAGTATTGATATAAGTAAAAAGTCTCTTACTTGAGTACTAGGGAGCCAGAGGCAGGAATCTTGAAGAGATGATGTCCATAGATCAGAGTTCTGGGAAGTACCTCCTAGAAATGAATGAAGCTATTTTATGTTACTATTTAATATGTTATGATGGTGAGTTGGAGAATAATGAAGGTCACTGTTCTACTAACAAGGCCCTTGTTCGTCTTGCGGTGGCCTTCAATAATCTCCAACTCTCCAACAATAATGTATAAAATAGTAATGAAAAAATACCCCCATTCATTTCAATGGTGCACACCCCTGCAGCCTCCTTTGCCCTTTGTCAAAATGTTCCTGAGCATGGTGATGTGGAGGTCAGCTTCACTGGGGGGGGGCATAAGCCTGACTGTAGTGGGGCTCCAATAGTCCGTGCATACCATACCACTCAACTGTCCGTGAATGCATGGGACAGCTCTAGAAGTTCTGTAACATCTCTAAAAGGTACAACATATTTGTTTTGACTGAAAAGTGATATGCAAATCAGGAAAAATTCAAATGTATAAGATTCATTTGTATATACCCCAAGAGCAGTGCATCAGATTTAAGCTTAAACTCACCCAGTTACTAACCAATTTTTTTCCTGGCTGATGTTCTGCTCCCCCCAAAAAAAGAACTTTGTCCTGAGTTTTCTCCCCGACTCCATTCCATTCAATACCCATCTCCTATTGGTCTTGAAGCTGCCCAAAGGTGAAGAAACATGAAAAACACATCAATATTTCAGTCCTTCATCCTTCCCCAATCCCTCTGAAAAACAATTATTTGCTTTTACTTACTCGGCCATGTAACGAGAACCTACAGCCTGGCACAGTGTGCCACCAGCCCAGTTTTCAGTCTGCTCCCCCCTTTCACCAGAAGCTGGATGCTAGAACTACCATCACAGATCCCCAATGTGGTCCATGACCAAGTCACCTCACCAGCTGAATCCACTCAACCTGGATTGCTTGCTTCTTGGTTGGTTGCTGCTGTGGCTGCATCTGCGCTGCACTGATCAAGGCCTATGAAGGCCACCCACATTGATGTCACCATTGCTGCTAAGCCTTAGCTTGCTGCCATCGGGATCGGTGCTGCTTTGTTTGCATGGCGAGCCTAGTAGAGTAAATAGGTAGCCTAGTCTTCAGTTAGCTTCTAGCTCACCCTCTGCCCCTTCGGTCACTAGGGGAGGTGGAGACTCAATAAGAGTAGACCAACAAAAATATGTTGCCACAACACTGCTATTGAGAGTTCAGCGCTCACCGAATCCTCCAAGCTGTAGTGTGCAGTCTGTCTACTCTGTGGCAGGAAAGAGTGTCGCACTTGCAAGACTCATGCACTCTTTTTTTGCTGGTGCTTATCCACATCACATGTGACTGTGCCACTGCTAATAGGTGGAGAGAGTGGACAACACAATACAGACTCAGTAGAGTCAGGAAAGTAACTGCAGTGTGAGCACACACAGGCCAGGTGGGAACTTATTGTGCAAAATATTAAATCCAAATTTAATGCCATTATTGCCACACCATAAGAACAACCTAGGCACAAATATGGGGGTGTGGGGGCAACTGCCTCTGCCCTAACAAAATGGCACCACTGCTCAATGGTAGAAATTTATTCTCAGGTGCTAATGCAATGGTTTCCACTGTGTTCTGATGTACTGTATCTCCATGTTTCATGATGTGTCCTGATCAGCAGGTGGGTTAGTGTTCCTCATTGTCCCTCATTTTGAGTTTCCATATCCCTCATTTCAATGACAAAATGTGAAGTATGGTGCATGCTTCCAAGACCCTACTCAGCACAAAGAGTACTGAGCATGGCCATAGTGTATATGCTCAATGCAGAATGATAAAGGGAAAGTAAGTGAGATGAAATAATCATGGAGAAACAGATTTGTAGCACTAAATATGCATAAGGGACTTGCATGGTCCAAAACAAAAAGGATAGGCTTCACAACACAGTGGCCCCTCTTCGTACATCTGGAATGTGGGATGTTTACTGGTTATATCCTAGGCATTTAATGCTGTAAGCAAACAATGCTTTACAAATTAATGGCGATTTAATGACAAAACTCAAAAGTCATCAAACAACTTGCAAAAGGATCAGAATTAATGAGTTTACCTAATTTTTATGGGAATCCAAATAAAAATGTATTTTAATTACTCTAATTGCTAGCAGTAGTATAAGAAATAGAAACTGGAGTGTTCTTTTAGATTAGATTTGTACCAGCTTAACTGCTGCATTCATGTCAAGCATGCAACATGCAAACCTGATGTAATTTTTAGAAGATGTTCACACCCGTTTACCTGATGCTCACAAGTCAAGCTTGCAGCATGCAAATTAGATTTGCTTTTTAGGCCTGGTTCACTTAGAATCACTTTGTGTATGTGAACTGTATTTAAACATTGCACAATTAAGCATGTACACAGCACATCTAAATGTCTTTAAGGGATACCCCTTACAGAAACAATGATATTTTATCCAATTATTTAACCGTGAGTGGCACATTAAGCTGAAAGTGTGTTTACAGGTGCAACCTGGGAGCACACGGAAGATAAATGACTTGTTTAGGATCATACAGTGTGCACATGGGGGCTGTGGGATTCAAACCCAGGTCTCTAGATTTGCAGCTCAGAGCCTTAAACCACTGCACTATACTGCCTCCCTGTAATCACTTACAAAAATAATTGCATGACATGTTTTCATGCTGTACACATAAAACTACTCATGTGATATGCGTGCTGCAAGCATGATTTAGATGTTAAATTGGAACTGATTGCATGCATGTGGCATGAGTGCAACAAGCAAGTGTGGAAAGGATGTTTTTTATGTTAAATTGGAACAGACTGAGGAGTCACGTGATGCTCAGCTAGAAGGAAGATGTGTCTTGGTGAGCTCCGCTATCCCACTGCAACTTTCTGATTAAAATATCCAACTCCTGCCTCCAAACCTCAACTAACCTTTGTATTTTCAGTACTGACTGAAGAAGGAACCTGGTGGTGAGTTTTAGTCATGAACAGAGAAGAAATGGAAGCCTCCTTACCTCCTCAGGTGTCAGGCATGCAGGCCACACAGAATCCAGCCCTGGAATTGGAGTCCAATCATTCGCACCACAGCTCGTCTCCCCAGCAGGACAAAACTGAGTTATCCTCCTCACATATATATTCAGAACTTTCTTTGATCAAGGATGCTATTTTTAAACTAATCAGGGAGGTAGCTGAAATAAAACTTGCACTTATACAACTATTCCACCGAGTTGCAGATACTGAAGTCAGAGTGAGCTCAATCGAATGGGCACAGGGAAAAAATTCAGCCTGAGGTCGTCGCTCTTAAGCGCATGACAGCAAAGCTAGAGGAGCGTATCGATGACCTGGAAGGGAGGAATCACCAAAATAATTTAGTGCTACTAGACCTGCCTGAAGGATCCAGCACTATTCAGTTTCTCCAAAAGTTCCTCAAGAAAACTGTCAGGACCTCGCCAAACAGTCCAGAGTATGTAACCGAGAGAGCCCACCGCTCATTGAGAGCTAAACCCCCACTTCTGATCCCACCTGGCCAATAGTTTTTAAGTTACTCAATTATCTTGACAGAGAGCATGTTCTGAGAGAAGCTAGGAAACTCTCTGCGATACTGTGGGAGACCAAAAAACTCTGGGTGGTGCCCGAGCTTACCTACAAAACCTGACAACTGTGAGCCACTTTCTGACCGATCACATCCAAGTTGTGGGCTGCGGGAGTCTGACACAGAATTTTAAATCCAGCCAAGCTAGATGTCACATTTATTGACAGGGCTAAGTGTTTTGATTCAGTGGAGGATGCCCTAATGGCCCTTTGGAAATCCTTTCCGGACTTATTTGTGAAATGAGAGATGTGTCTGAGACGTGCTGCTGATGAATGAGTCGGGAGAAATAGATCTAGCCGCTCACTAAATTCTGAACTGTACAACTGAGGCAAGAAGAATTAATGAACTTTTCTGAAGAACTCTTTATTAAACTTTGTTTATCTTTTGCTAATTGTATTTTTTTTCAACCAGCAGTTATGGGGAGTGAGTACTGTAACTCAAGAAGGTGTAAAACCTCACTAAGAGACCAAATTCTTTTAGTTGCTATTTAGCAGAACAAAGGACATTGTTTCTTCAGTTTCTTCAGACTTTTAACTCAAGTTGCTTCCCGAATCTCTGCTGTGTTACTTGGCTGCTCATTCAAAATAAGTAGTCACAATGGATATAAAGAACTTAACAAACATTTATTTGGCTAGCTTTTGAGTTAAGCAAGACTGGCTACTTTAATTATCTGATTCGATTGCTAGGCTTACTTCTGTGAAAAGTCAACAAGAGTTATTAGCCACTAGAGGTCGCTGTTAACCTTTGCTTTATCTTACAATCTTTTGTTTCTTTTTTAATTATTATAACAACAGTCATACATTGGAAATATACTTTTAGACTACTATTATGAAAACAGAGTCCCCCCACAGAGTAGGGGTATAATTATTTTTTTTTAGGGACTCTCTAACGCTTTAATGTAAAATAGCTAAAATTTATTTTCATTAATTGACGTATATTATTTAAAATAGAGATTGGGTACCCAATTGCTTAACTTAACTGGATGTGGATGCTGCATATTATGCTGCATTTCGCTCCCCTCCTTACTTGCGGCAACCATTGGAGACCTCAATACCTTAAACTGGGCCATATATAGTGGAGTTGGAACTTTTAACTCTATCTGATAATCATTTGTGGGCTGGCGTGTGCTCAGCTCCCCAATGAGCATCATGGTCCATAGCAGGGGGAGCAGGCTTAGGGTCTGGTGTAGTTTTTTGTACATAGTTTCAGTGTTCTATGTCAGATTTATTGTTCTATCTGAGTTATGGGTGGTTGGGAGGGTATTGGAGGGTGGGGAGGGGTGGGATTGGGGAGGGAGCAGCACAGCCACACTTATATAGGTACTTCGAATATCTATCTAACTTCATTATAGCGAATGTGGTAAGGGTCTTTTCATGGAATATAAAAGGAGGGAGAGATAATAACAAAAAAAGACATGGTTTTAAAACATTTCACAAAATTTAACCCAACAATAGCCTTCCTTCAAGAAACCCACCTACTACCAGATCAGGTAGGTACCCTCCAAAAATACTGGGTTGGACAAGTATTTGGAGCAGGATTCAGCTAAAAAAAATGGGAAGTGGCCATTTTGGTTGCAAAAGGAATCCCCTTTATTGCCATGGAGATAATTTCAGATCTTATGTAATTGTACATGGTCTATTAGGCAACCTAGAGATTGTTTTAGGTTCAGTCTAAGGACCTAATACAGAGTCACCTTCCTTTTTCTTCCATCTACTGTCTGTACTAGCTCCATTTTCCCAACTTCCACTCATTTTAGGCAGTGATTGGAATATAGTCCAAGCAAATGATATGGACCAAACTTATAATAGATGTATGGGAGCTTCATCTGCACAAAGGGCACTGCATGAGTTGATTTCTTCTACTGGGCTAGTAGACCCCTGGAGGCTACTATACACTGGTACAAAAGACTTTAGCATTTACTCACCAGTTCACAATAGCTTATCTAGAATAGATTTTTTCCTTATAAGCCAACACTTGTGTCCCACCATAATCGAGGCTCAAATTCATACTAGAGTACTTTCGGACCACTCCCTTATATCTGTGGATATTGCTTTTTCTAAAATCCCTCTCAGACCACATACATGGACACTAAATTACTCAATCCTAAAAGACCAGCTAATAATCTCCTTTCTAACAACATTCCTTCAGAATTCCATCCAGGAAAATCTAAACTCAGTTTCATCAGTAGATAAAATCTGGGCAGCTTTGAAATCTACATGGAGAGGTGGACTTATACAAATTGCTTCAACACAAAAAAAGAAAAAAATTGTATCAAATAAATCAATGCCTGGATAGAATTCGTATATTGGAAGCTAAAGGAATAGATAAGATGGCAGAGACAAATAAACAAACTCCTTCACTTAAGAACTTATTATTCTAGCCTACTGTTAGAGAAGGTTGAGAATGCAGCTTCTTTAGCAAAGGCCACAAATATAGGCCAGGGGAGCAAGACAGGCAAGCAGCTAGCCTGGCGCTTTAAACACAATTCTTCTTTAAAGTAGATATCAGCAATTAAGCACCCTCAGGATGGTTCTGTACTAGCAGACCTGAGTGAAATGTTGGTAGCATTTAGAGATTTTTACCAATCCCTTTACTCCTCCCACTCACTTTCACCCTCTCAATCTCAGGCCATGTACAGTTTTCTCCAAAATGCTAATCTCCTACAAATATCCATGCCATCTCATGTCCTCCTAGAGAGGTCGATTATCTTAGAAGACATCACTTCGGCTATTGATTCTTTAAAACCTGACAAAGCCCCTGGCCCAGATGAGTTTACTGGTCTTTTCTATAAGACCTTCAAAGACCAGCTTTCCCCCCTTCTACTGTGTCTATTTAACTATTGGGAGACATCAGACATAACTGAACCCTCACTGTTTGAGGCAAGGATTATTCTCATCCCCAAACCAGGAAAATATTCTACTATCATAGGTAACTACAGACTGATCTCCCTTTTGAACGTGGACATTAAAATGTATGCAACAATTCTAGCAGATAAACTAGCGAAGATCTCTACTAGTCTACTAGGAACCGGGCAAGCTGGATTTGTTGCTGGTCACTCCACTGTAGACTACTTCAGAAAGCTGTTCTGCCTCATTTCTGCATTCAGTGAACCTGACCTTGAAGTGGTACTGGTCTCTCTGGATGCAAAAAAAGCTTTTGATAGAGTGGCTTGGCCTTATCTGTTTGCTGCCTTATCCCAATCTGGTATTCCTGAGCACTTTATAAAGTGAATCCAGGTTCTTTACCATTACCCATCTGCAAGAGTAAAGTGCAATAACCATTTATCTGACCCCTTCTGTCTATGTAGTGGTACTAGGCAAGGTTGCCTATTGTCTCCCTATTTGTTTAACCTGTATATCAAACCTTTAGCAAGATCTCTTAACCAGGCACAGGGCATTAAAGGAATATCAATTGGAGGCCAAAATCTCAAATTATCCCTTTTTGCAGATGACTTGATTTTATACCTTTCAGAGAGTAGACATTCCCTTTCGATAGCGCTCAAGATTATAAAGCATTTCAGTGGGTTCTCAGGATATTAGCTAAACAAGGGGAAAACTTTGGTGTATCCCCTTTCTGGTTTGATAAAAAAGGTGTATGTCACTGATATGGGCCTACATTGGGAAAGCATAGTGATTACATTCTTGGGCATTGGAATTTCAAATGAACTAAGCAAACTTAAAGATTATAACTTAGATCCTCTTTTAAAATCTATACAAGAAGATCTGGGAAGATGGAAAAAGCTACCTCTCACATTTTGGGGTAGAACCAAAATAATAAAGATGGTTACGCTTCCCAGAATATTTTACCCTCTATTCAGTCCTGATATATACCTCCTCAAATCCTTATTTTCAGCACTACAAAGAATTTGTTCGGATTTTATCTGGAATGAGAAGGCCCCACGTAGAGCCTATTGGAAACTGACTTGACTGAATACCATGGGGGGCTTGCAGCTTCCAGATTTTTTCCTTTATTACCTAGCTATGCAAGCGCATAGATTTTCACACTGGTTAGAGCTAGGTGCACACTTGCCAGGTACTCCTAATTGGCTACAGCTAGACTACAAATATGTATCCAGCTATAAAGTCACTCTAGCCACAATTTTTATTCAACCCATGATCGGAAGTCCCAACAAAACTGTGGGAATCACCTATTGGATGGGATGGAAAAGCATTCCAACAATTGTGCACACTAATCAGGTATAGTCCAAAGAAAGACACCATGCAGCCCCTGCTAAATAACCCTAACCTAAAGACAGTGAACAAGGTTATTAATTCAAAAGACTGGCCTCTGCAAGAACCTCCAAAGCTAAAAGATTTAATCCAGGGAGGCTCTTTACTTTCAATTTTGGACCTTCAACATAACTTTAATCTGCCACTTAAACCAGTTTTTTTTTTTTTGTTTCAAGTCCGTCATTGTGTAAGCAACCTTCTGGGCAGGACCCCCATGTCAAATAAGGTTGGCACGCTTTTAGAATCCCCCCTAGCACTAGCTAAAAAAACTAAACCAATTTCTAAATTCTATCATGAGCTTATCAATCATCCCTGGGCTGGTATCTCTCCTGTAGCATATTACTGGAAGTATACCTTAGACAAATCTCTCTTGGACACCCTATGGATGTGGATCTGAATAGACAACTTTGACCTAATCAAACAAGATCAGTTATGTAATGTACAATTGAGTATCCACCATAATCTCTATTTCTCCCCCAGCAAATAGTATAAGATGGGAAGGACAGCCTCCCTGAAATGTCCAGATTGCGGAAATGATAATGCTACATTATACCATAAACTCTGGACTTGTCCTAAAATAGAAAACTTCCAGGAAACAATAAAAAAAGGCTGCAGGCTATATTAATATAATTTCTTTTTTTTTAGTGAAAACTTGCATCTTGGGGTTGTATGGTTCTATCCCCACTATTCTCCAGAAAAAACAAGTTGCTATGATTTCCTTAGTTACAAAATTGTAAATCCTAAGGCATTGGTAAGATGATTGGACACCTTCATATTATGAATGGTGGGCAGAGTTTCTAACTGCCTTAAATGCAGAGAGAAGTGTTGCTAAAATTTTCCATTCATGGGGAAAATTTCAGAGATGTTGGAGTCCTTTCTTCTCAACTCTTAAAGGCAAATTTGGCTACTAAAGATTACTTTTTTACTTTTCCCCCTCAAATTTTTTCTCCTTTTTTCCCTCTTATCATTCTTTGGTTTTATAGTATAATCTTAATAACCTCTTCCATTAGGATGCTAATGACAAAGAAATCCTTGGGTGTACCAGTGTATATTTCCCTTTTAGCCTAATGAAGAAACTACTAGATGTTGGCTGTACTTACTCTTGGGGGTGGGTTGGTTGGCGGTGGGAGAGGTAGTGGTTTTCTTTATTGTTGTTTGTTACATATTGTCCTTTTCTTATTTTTTTAGTTTGGCTACGAACTGTGATTTGTAATGCAATGTACTTTTTTTGCATCACAGGCCTTGTATGTATATTTTTTTACATTCGCTTAAAAGTAAAATAAACTTAATTGCAAAAAAAAATTGGAACAGACTGCATGCATGTGGCATGCATGCAAAAAGCAAGTGGTCACTTAAAAGTTAAGTGACTTACTCAGGATCACATCATATACTGTACAAGTGGGGGTTGATGAGATTTAAACCCAGGTCTTCTGGTTTGTAGTTCAGGGCCTTCAACCACTAAGCAATACTGTCTGCAAACATATGGCTTGCTTGTACGGCAATACAAATCTGCATACTGCACATCTGCATGCATACAGCATGCTTGTAGCCACTGTTATACTTTTTTATTTTCTTGTCCTCCCTCAGCTGCACAACTGAACTGTAGCATACCTACCAATGGAAACACATGTGGTTCTTTTCACCCCCAATACACACACTTACCTACAAAACTACTTAATTACTTCTCTCTTGCCTGTACTCCTACTATTGTCTCGCCATAGTTTTGAATGCTTCCATGCAAACAGACTTTAAGTTGCAAACACAAAAGTAGCAATAACTCAACACCCACCCACATGGCCAGTCCCCCCCCCCATGCACTCACACTGCAGCAGGTGTGGAGATGCTGCTGCAGGCAACCCACCAAGTATAGATATAAGTTGAGAGTCTCTTACCTGAGTACCTGGGAGCCAGAGGCAGGAGTCTTTAAGAGATGATGTCCATGGGTCAGAGTGCTGGAGCGTAGTCGTACCCCCTTAAAATGAACAGAGTTATTTTTTATTACTATTTTATACATTATGATAGTGAGCTGGAGAATACTGATGGCTATGGTTCTACTAACAAGGCCTTTGTCAGTCAAGCCGTGGCCTTCATTAATCTCCAACTCTCCATCAATAATGTATAAAATAGTAATAAAAAAAAACTCCATTAATTTCAAGGAAGTACACCCCAGTACTCTAACCCATGAACATCATCTCTTAAAGACACCTACCTCTGACTCCCTAGTACTCAGCTAAGAGATTCCTGACTTATACTGTATCTATACTTGGTAAGTTGTCTGTAGCAGCATGACCGAATCCACAACGGTGTGTGTGCATGGGGATAGATGTGTGGGTGGGGGGGGGTGTTAAGTTATTGCTACTTTTGTGTTTGCCCCTTAAAGTCTGTTTGCATGGAAGTATTCAAAACTATGGAGAGGAATTGGAAGGAGTACAGGCCAAAGAGAAGTAATTCGTTTTGTGGGTAAGTGTGTGTATTGGGGGTGGGAAGAAGCACATGTGTTTCCATTGGTATGTGTGCTACAGTTCAGCTGTGCAGCTGAGCTAAGAGGGTACAAGAAAACTAAAAAGCATATTGGTGGTTATAAGCACGCTGCATACATGAGGATGTATGCAGATCTGTATTGAAGTACAAGAAAGCTATATGTTTTCAGGCAGAATAGCTTAGTGGTTAAAGGCACTGAACTGCGAACCTAAAGACCTGGGTTTCAATTTCATCCACCTCCATTTGTATACTGTGTGATCCTGAGCAAGGCATTTAACTTTTATGTGTGCAGTTATCAGTGACCACTTTCTTTTTGGGCATGGGGTCATAATCTCATGGATGAAACTACACACCACAATAATGCCACAGACATTACAGCATGCAGCACAAGTTAGGAATCAAACACTAACTACTAGAGAATAGCACACACAACTGCAACACATAGGAAAATCTTTATTTTTGTGGGGAGCCCACCCTTGCACCCTCCAAATTGGGCCACCACACCCACAACTAAAATAGCTAACTTTGAAGGGGGTGTGGACCAAGGGGAAAAGGAGAAACACCAAGTGGGGGAACTTAGTTTTTTTTTTGCAAAATAAAAAAAACAACACATTGTGAGATGGGGATTCAAGCCTCGATCCCCAGGTTTCCAATGCGCCAAGTGCATATACCTTAGCGACTCCATCACAGGAGCAGCTCAACCAGGCACAGCACCTATGGTGCCTTTAGTCCTTCCTCCACTACAGAGTGAGCAACAGGGGTAGCAGTAGTGTTCCATCACTATCATACCCCTGTTGCTATATTCAATTATGCACTTTAGACCGCGCAGTTTTCCTTGTGCGGTTTCATCCATGAGATGTTGACTGTACCGCTTGTTGTATGCATGCTACATGCATGCAGTCTGTTCCAATTTAACATAAAAAGCATGCTTTCCACACTTACTTGCTGCATGCATGCCACATGCATGTAATCAGTTCCAATTTAACATTTAAATCATGTCTTGCAACATGCATATTATATGGGTAGTTTAATGTGCACAGCATGAAAACATCCCACACTGAAATATGAATGTGCTGTGTACTTGCAGAATGCATGCCACATGCTTAATTTTGCAATGTTTGCATGTGGTTCACATACACAAAGTGAACCTAAGCGAACCAGGTCTAAAAAGCAAATCAAGTTCACATGCTACAAGTTGGACATGTGTGCAGCAGGTAAGCTGGTGGCAACATCTTCTAAAAAATCACATCAGCTTCACATGTTTCACACTTGACATGAGTACAGCAGTTAAGTTGGTTTGAACATCATTTTAAAATCACATTAGATTCACATGCTGCATGCTTGCCATGTGTGCAGCAAATAAGCTGGTGCAAATCTCATCTAAAAAATACATCAGTTTCTATTTCTCATACTACTGCTAGCAATTAGAGCCATCAAAATACATTGTTCATTGCTTTCTCATTAAAATTAGGTAAACTCAGTAATTCTGATCCTTTTGCAAGTTAATGGCTTTTGATTTTTGTCATTGAATTTACATTAATTTGTAAAGTATTGTTTGCTTACTGCATTAAATGCCTAGGATATAGCTAGCTAACATCCCCCATTCCAGATGTGCGAAGAGGGGCCTCTGTGTTGTGAAGCCTGACCTTTTGGTTTTGGGCCATGCAAATTCCCTTATGCACAGTTAGTGCTACAACTGTGTTTCTCCATGACTGATTCTGCTCATTTACTTTCCAATTTGTCATTCTGTATGTAGTATATACACTATGACCATGCAAAGCACTCTTTGTGCTGAATAGGGTTTTGGAAGCATGCACCATACCTCACATTTTCTAACTGAAATGAGGGACATTGAAACTCAAAATGAGGTACAATGAGGGACACTGACCCTCACAATGATCTGGGCACATCCTGAAATATGGAGATACAGTACCTTAGAACACAATGGAAACTGTTGTATTTACTTGTACCAATACCTGAGAATGAATTTCTACCATAAAGCAGGGATGCCTTTTAAGAAGGGCGGGGTGGGCAGTGCATCCCCTCCCACATTTGTGCCTAGGTTGTTCTTATGGTGTGGTAATAATGGCATTAAATTTGAATTTAATCTTTTGCACAGTAAGTGCCCCCTGGCCTCTGTGCAGTCATGCTGCAGGTGCAATCCTGACTTGACTATGTCTGTATTATGTTGTCCACTCTCTCCACCTATTAGCGGTGGCTTCAGCCAAGCAAAAGCATATGAGTCATGTGAGTGTGACACTGTCTTTCCCACCCCAGAGTAGACAAGCTGCACACTACAGCTTGTAGGAGTCAGTGAGCACTGAACTCTTACTAGCAGTGTTGTGGCCGCATATTTTTATTGGTCTACTCTTAGTGTGCCTCTGTCTCACGTGGTGGCTGAAGGGACAGGTGTGAGCTGGAAGCTAACTCGAGACTAGGCTATGTACTTACTCTTCTAGGCTCACCTTGCAAAAATAAAAAAAACAGCACAGGCCCCCTCAGCAGCAAGCAAGGCCTAGCAGCAGTGGTGACAGTGGTGTGGGTGGCTTTCATAGGCCTTGATCAGTTCAGTGCAGCAGCAGCCATGGCAGCAGCCAAGCAAGACACAAGTAACTCAGGTTGGGTGCATTTGGTTAGTGAAGTGACTTGGTCACGGACCACGTTGGGAACCTGGGATGGTCAGTTTTAGCATCCAGCTTCTGGCAGAAGGATGCAGGAGGAGTGGATTGTGCCTGAGCATGGGGATGTGGATGTCAGCTTCACTTGGGGGGAGGGCATAAGCCTGACTATAGTGGTACTCCAATAGTCTGTGCATAACATAACACTCAGGTGTTTCTGAATGCAAGGGACAGTCCTCATTTTACCCCTGAAAACTGCTCTGCCCCTTATCCATTCCTCAAGGAAAACTTTCTCACTGAGAGGGTGTCCTGTAAATTTAGACTTTATGGCAGGGGCACCATTTCAGATTTTAGATGGGGGAGCCAACAACCAGTGAAGGCCAGGTGCTACTTAGCCCCTGAACATGTCCCAGGTTTGAGATCCACTCTCCCATCAAAGACAGGTCTTGCTGCTGGAACCGATGATTGCAATATGGGAAACTAAGGTAAATCTGGTTCAATAAAAAACTTCAAGTCTAGGACCTGATAACATAAATCCAAGGTTCATATTAGAATCAGCTAAATCACTGGCATTTCCATTAATTCTGTTGTTTAACAAATCTCTACTTGAGAATGATGTCCCTGATGACTGTCGATTAGCTACTGTTGTTCCCATCTATAAAAAAGGAAGTAATTCAAATGTACAAAATTATAGGGCTATTAGTTTAACATCAATGATAGGGAAAGTAATGGAACATTTAGTTAAAGCCCTGCTTGAAAAGGAAATGGACATTCTAGGTATCCAGGACATAACACAACATGGTTTCAAAACAGGTCATTCTTGTACTACTAACCTGATTTCATTTTATAACAACATAAGCAAGTACCTGGATAATAAAGTACCATCTGATGTCATATTACTCGATTACAGCAAGGCCTTCGATAAACTATTTCACTCCTTACTAATTAATAAACTACATAAACTTGGCTTTTCATCATATCTAGTTAACTGGACTGCTAGATGGTTGTAAAATGGGACCCAAATGGTAAAAATTAATGGTTCCTTTTCAGACACTGGCCAAGTTACTAGTTGTGTCCCACAGGGCTCTGTGCTGGGACCTTTATTGTTTAACATATTTATAAGTGATATGAATGTGTCTCCAAACAATCATCTCTCCAAATTTCATACTGGATTTCATACTGGAAAATAGGAAGTCAAAAAGGCATAGCCCATACAGACTTCCCCATTATTCAGTGGTGATAACGGAAGTTACCAACTTCAGTTAGATATCTATCTGATCTTACTTTAAATATACCCTCATTATCTGCCTCTACCACATCCTGAGGCAGTCCATTCCACAGTTTTATTGTTCTACCTATAAAACTATTTATTTTTATTTCTGTCCTACTTTTGGTTTCTCTCAACTGTCTGTCATGTCCCCTCAACTGATATGGATTGTCTTTGAATTCCAAATTCATTTCTTTAAACATACTATTGTTTTTAATTATGTTATATAAACTCAATAAGTCTCTTCTAACTCTCCTGTCCTTCAAGGACCACAAACCCAATTTTGCTAACCTTTCCTCATAATTCAAATCCATACAACCTGATATCAGTTTGATGTAAGACCTCTGTGGTCTCTCTACTAACCTTACATCCTTAACTAAGAATGGACTCCATACAGTGGAACAATAATCCAACATGGGCCTGATCAATGTCCTGTATAATGGCATCAGTACCTCACTTTCTCTAGAGTGAAAACTCCTTCTAACAGTATTCACCAGAAACATGGCTCTATTTGACATGTTTCTACAATGTGAACTACTTTTTAAATCACTCTGGATGTAAACCCCCAGATATTTTTCTAATACTGATATCTTTAATTGTAAACGTTTTATGTAATAACCATGAAGTATATTGTGCTTTCCCAGATGCATTATAACACACTTTTCATTATTAAATTCCATACTGTTATTTTCAGCCCATTCCATAATTTTTATCAGATCTCTACCAAACAACAGTCTATCATCAAAGGTATTCACAATTCCCCTGTCTTAATATCAACTGCGAATTTAACCATTTTGTTCTGACGATCGATAATTAAGTCACCTATAAATATTCCGAACAATAGAGGTCGTAACACCGACCCCTGTGGAACTTCACTCCCCACCTTTTGTGGTTCCGACAGACCTGACTTCTTGTTTCCTATTTCTCAACCACTGGAATACCCAATTTACTATACAATAATCAATCCCTAGTTTGATCATCCTTTCAATTATTTTTTTCATGAGGGACCATGTCAAAAGCCCATCTAAAGTCCAGCATTACTGTATCCACACATCCACAGATGATATGAGATTGGGAGGTAGGGTTGACACCATATCAGCCATAAGATCTCTTGAACTTGACCTTCTACATATTGAATCTTGGGCTCGGACAAATTCCATGACCTTTAATACTGATAAGTGTTCGGTCCTTCATTTTGGTAATAAAAATCCACAGATTAATTACTATCTAAATAACACTATGATAAAATCAACAACTAATGAAAGAGACTTAGGCATTATAATTGATAACAACCTAACCTTAAATCACCACTGTGATAAAGTGGTAAGATCAGCTAATGTTCTCTTAAAACAAATTAGAAGAACATTTATCAGTAAGTCTGAACATTGTCTAGTAACCTTGTATAGGGCCTATGTTAGACCTCAATTGGACTATGGAGCACCATTTTGGAGACCTTATCTAAAGGGAGACATTATTCGCTTGGGGCAAATACAGAGACGATTTACAAAAATGGTTCCACAGCTTAAATCACTAACCTATGAATCTCGTTTAAGAGAAACAGGTCTCTACCCCCTTAGATATGTGAAGATATAGGGGAGATATTCTTTTTACTTACAAATTACTTAAATCCTCCATCTTAATGGAACAATATGGCCTTATCTTAGCCAACAAAAGCATTGTGGGTAGACTTCACAACCAGCAATTAGTAGTGGATTGGGCTAACACAAACAAACATCATAATTTTTTCCCCATAAGAGCTGACAAATATTGGAATTCACTACCTCAAGATTTGATTAATATAACTTGCTTTGTAGCATTTAAATCTCAGCTAGACGTATGGCTTAATTCTTAATAGAACCAATGAGCCACTGTTGAGGGGGACAATCTCGATGGGCCTAGTGCCTTCTGTTGTTCCATTTCCATCCAGTAAATCCAGTAATATATTTCAATGGGGGTTCCAACTTTTATGCAAATTCAACCATTTTTTGACATTTTGATCCCATATTTTCAACATGGCCTTTTGAGACCCCAGCTCATGAGCAACATGACTAACATTACATGACTACCATCTGAAAGGTGATTTTGTGGTTGGATGGCAAATTTACCTTTTGGGTGGGATGTGAACCTTTTTATTGCCCTTGTTGACAGGGTGGGTTCATAATAAAGCTATGTTGAAAATTTTGGGGTAAAAATATGTAAAAAAAAGTGGAATGTTATGCCCAATAATTGCAATTTTGCTACACGTGCTCATAACTTTGGAAATGTTAATTATTTTGACCCCAAATTTTCAAGATAGCCTTCTTATTACCCCACCTCATGTAAGTCACAGCTGTTATTTTTAAAATCCTGGCCAAAATGTGTTTTCACATCTGTAGCTTGGAATGGCATTGCAGGTGCATGGAATTACGTTTTGGCGAGGATTCAAAACATTTCTGTACCGGGTAGATGAGATGGGGTAACAAGATGGCTATGCTGACAATTTGGTCACTGTTGTCCTATAAACAGAAACACAGGGCCCTTCCACCTCTTACATACATACTGTATGCACATCTGCTCCCATAGGCATATAAGGATACGACTACTCTATCTCAAAAAATATAGAAGGGTGGGGGCACAGGGCCTCTGGGCCCTGTGCTCCCACAGGCAGATAAATAAGGAAATTCTTTGCAAAAAAATTACTTTAATTCATCAGTTAGGGTGTAGGATAAAGTGACAAACACAGTGAAATATGATGCTCACCTCATCGTATGCACTCATGAAACATACACAACTATATCCATCACAACTTACATTTTCTGTTAGTGCAGTGGGGGTGAGTGTTAGGGTTGACAACTCCAAGGAAGACTTCACCCATCATTTGCTTCAGGGGAGAGGCAGGGGTTTTAGGGTTGGAAACCCTAATGTCTTATTTCCATACATTGTCGCTTTATCTTCAACCCTAACTGATGCATTAATGTAGCTTTTTATACAAAATGTATATCATAGAGGCATGGTAGTGCCCCTATAGTTAGGGTTGGATCAGCATTTCTGTCTTTTTTTTGTGGACTTTATTTCTGTGCTCTCCCCTAAAGGAACTCTCTCTAGCTACTTACCTACCCAATCTCTACTTCCTGTTGCGGCACTGTATTCACTCTCCTCACCCCAACTCAATGAACCCCCCGGATCTGAACCCTCACAGGGAAGGGCCACCCTATCCTTCCAGACTACTCTATCTTGAGTGTAGAGAGCCAGGCTGGAGTGGTGGGGGACAGAGAGGGTAGAATGCCCAGCATTGGTAGTGTGGATCAGGAGCTGGCACCTTCGCCTATCCTGCAGAGAAGGTTTCTTTTTTTTCCCTTACTTTCACCCTATTGGTTGAAAAGTGCAATGCACTCCAGCACACTGCATGCTCACTCCTGAGCATGCCCACAGAAGTGCCTCTGAGCCAATCCCTGACCATCTGGTTCCTGACTGCTGTGATCCCCTATAACCACCAGAGGCCATTAGATGGCAGGAGCAGGAAACCACCCTCCCCAGGAAGGGAGAGCTGTCCTCCAGATGCTCAATCCCTTCCTTCCCCTGCCATCCCCTGATGGCCTGGGCTTGTTCCTGAAAATGGGTTGCCGGTGAAGTGCGAGGTGTGGCATCCAGTGCCCCAACCCTGAGAGCCACCGAGCCGGCTCAGCATTTCTATCTTAAACCTAATTTTTTGCACCTTAATAACCTTGGCATACTTTGACAAAATAGCCCAATATTTGGCATGTGCAGCTAATCTGCCAGAGTCTTATAATGTTAAAAGTTTCATGATGGCATCTTATATGACTTTTGAGATATTTGAAGTGGTAAAAAAAGTAAAAAAAAAATCACTTTTTTCTATACAAAACATGGGATTTATAGGAATTTTTTGTCCTCCTCTACAGCCTAGACTGTCTGAAAATATTTCCTGAAATTTTCAGGGATGATGGGGTCTGTGCAGTTTGGTGAAAAGATATCATACAATTTTTTAATTATAATGATTTTTGTAAAAGCTGCTAGACAGGCAGGTAAAAAAAGTTTCAGCTGTAAAAAGTTAAGGATTTTCTATTGGTTCTCAGAGAAATACTGTTTGTGATGTCAGCCATCCTTTTTTTCCATTTGAAATGTTATTTTGTCAGGAAATACTGCTTGGTTATATACAAACAAGATACATATTAAGGTCTCAGTCACATCCTTAGTTCCATGTTTGTCTTAGAATTTTGAAATTTACAGGGCAAATATGTATTTTTGTGTCAAGAATCATCTCGCTCTTCACTCATTCATGTAAGGATCGTTCGATTGGTAAATTACTATTCTCACTCCTTTACAGTTTGAACTTTACTGTTTGAACAGAAAAGACTGTGAACAGTAAATGTCAATAATAGATCCAATTTTAAAGCAGCAGTTCAACAAGAGGCTTCTTTTTTCCTGTTTAGATGGATCACTCCACTCCCCTTTAACCTTAACCATCTGAGTATCTGAGCTTGTTTACATTATGACCTGATGACCTTTAATAATGTTTACACCAAAAAATATGTCAGAGAACTGTAAATTCTGCCCGTTGCCCTTTAACTTAGTGACACCTGTTTCTCCTCAGCTTCAAATGGGAGTGCTGGCAAGGGGAAAATATCAGGGCTGTATTTATTGTACTCATCCTTATTTATGTAAAAATGTTTATTTATAGTTCACCTCAACTCTCTTTAAATTCAAATGGATCAAAAAGAAAATGCTTGGAAAGAATTTGAAAGTGAAGAGGTGAGGTGCTGATTGCTTTAAAATCAGAGACAGGATCTTCACCCTGGGACCTGTTCAGATGAGGGTAGAGATGTTGCAAAATAAAATTTTGGCAGCAAAATTGCCACAAAATTGGAAATTTAGCAGCGTAAAATATTTTGCTGGTGCAAAAGGGAAAACTTCACCTGAAAAATTGCAAAATTTGAAATTTCGATTGGAAATTGTGAAATTTCACCTATAAATTGTGAAATTTTACATTTCACAGTGAAATGTTGCCATTTTCAGGTGAAGTTTAGCAATTTTCAGGTGAAATTTCAAATTTCACGTCCACAAAATGTTCTATGAAATGTGCGAATTGTGAGAAATATTTTGTGTAATGAAATTTCTTAATTTCACACAACACTAGTTGAGAGAGGGTGTGTGGGGGGATGCAGCAGTGGAGAGTGCTGAGTGAGGGGTCAGGGTGAGGGGATCAGATTGGTGATGGACCATTTTCTGTTTTACAGATGTAACACTTGGGTTCCCTGGGGTTACCATAACCCCTTTAGTGTAGTTTAGGTAGGATGGGCAGTACAGGGTGAAAATCCCTGTAGTGCATTGTTAAGCCTTCTTTGCACAGTCTCTGCTGAGCCAGGGAGTACTGTTTAGAATTTAGAACTCTCCTAGCAGTATAACCCCCTGAATTTAAGAGCTGCAGTTTGACTCAGCAGTCAGAGAGAGAGAGAGATTTTGGAGTTTGTGCAGAGCAGTTGGTGTCCTGCTTGTGAGCAGCCCAACATCCAGAGGGAGAGTCACTCTTGTTTTTTCTTGCCCTAGTGTGTCAGTAAGTGGTCTGTGCACTTGGTTGTGGTGGCGATCGTCTGTTGCAGAGCCCTGAGGGGGTGAATTTCTTCAAGAAAATGTGTGATCATCTGGATTGATATCAGTGAGTAGCTGTTGAGGCAATAACCACACTGTCTCTCTTCTCCTAAGTGATACCCAGAAGTAGACTGTGTCTAACCTGGCAAAAGTTAATTATCTGAGATTTCTGTCACTTGGAAGTACAGTACATCAGAAAGTCCTACAGCCTGGGGCATCCTGTGTATTACTTAAGTGACTTTTCCTAGTGTTTTACTATAGGTGGGTTTCCTGGAAGAGGACTCCTGCAGTTATGTGAGAAATGTTAATTTATGTGGGAATATAACAGCACATTCAATGTGGGTATACTGGTGTCTAGTCTGGAACATAACAAATGTTCAAACTGGGTTCACTAGTGCCTAACACAAAAGGTACATTTGAATGTCTTCAGAGGCTGCAGTGACTGAAGAAAAGTGAATGTTGTAATGTTGGAAGTCTGGCTTTGGCCGAATTGAGCTGACCACTCAATCCAGGTTGCAGAGTTACCCAATCTGCTTACAAGTTTAGGGGTGGTAACTTACTTCACCCAGTCTTTTTGAAAGTTAATATGGGAGGTAACAGAGTTCTCCCACCTGATCAGGCTCGTATGTCCGCAGGTAACTTTCAGTACTCTGTAGGGTCCATGTGCTCTTGAAAGAAGTGCTTTGGAACTGCCCGATGTATGTGCACTTACGTAGTCCTGGGTATTGCCTAATGCCTAATTTTCCATTTGTCCCAAAACAAAGGGGTGGAAGTTCGAAGAGTGTGTTCTGTAACAAAGTCTGAAAATGCAGAAGAGTAGTGTTCTCATGTGTTCTGTACCTGCAAAAGCCCTGGGGGCACCACATTTTCTGACTGACACCTTGTCAGTAATAAATTCATACAGTACAATTCCACTCCTGTTGTGGACATTCCATCTGTGAGTGACCTGTTACTTTTTGGGGCCCATTCAGACATGTGTGACACACCATAGCCCAGGTAACTCTTCCCCTGGCTTGGGTAAAATAGAAATATTTATTTTATACTCATCCCTCTGACCTCTTAGATGCCCAAGCCAGGTGATGTCCTAAGGCACACCATTCTCACAGTGACTGCAGCACAGCGAACTGAAGAGAATGCAGCCCAGCAGTGACTGGCTGGATAATAACAGTGATGGCAGGCTGACAGGGAAGAGCACAGACACTGGACCTGCAGTGGAGGCATCAGCACAATGACAGCATTGTAATCTCAACAGAAGGGTCCACCCATCCATGGTGATGGCAGAGACAGCAACTATAACCACAGCGACAGCACTAGGGTGGCAGGCCGCATGGCGACAAGGGAACATGGCATGCCGAACACAGTAGTGGGTCTGCTGGGTGACCCCAGACAATGAGTAGCACCCACCAGTGCATTGCAGAGGCACATTGTCTGGAACCCCTACTTGCATACATGAACCCGGCAACCTCCCAGCCTATGGAGCAACCAGCACCCAGACGCATGGACAGTGAAGTAACCCCCCCATGGCAGCAGCATCAGCCAGCACCCAGACCCATGGACAGCAAAGTACCTCCCCCTTTCACAGCATTTACCATGGAGAAATACCTCTCTCTCGGCCTCTGGCACAGAAGTGGCATCCCACAGGTGGACACGGATGGAGCAGCAACTCCCCCCCGAACACAGGGTGTGCACACAGACACTAGTGAAGGTTGCATCACACAATACATTTATTGGCAATTCACCACAGTGCCAACACTGACAGGTACAATGCAGACCTACCACCCCAACGCAGTGCAGTACAGGAGATGAGGGCAGCACACAGCATGGCACAGCCCTGCCACCCCAGCGAACTACACCTGCAGCCTAATGTTTAGAGCTATGCCCACAAGGTAGTGACATGTGCAGTGGACACCATACTGCTTCACAATGTCCTGAAGGCATTGTGCACTGTTCTTGTAATGCCTACATGGAGTGGACACCTCCTTGCCCATGACCACCTGCTGTAGCTTGATCTCAGTGAGCCGTTGCTAGCCACACAGCACATAAATGACCTTCCAGATGATTGGGTGGGAAGCACCAAGCAGTGAATGGAATGTCCAATGCCACCCCTCTATGGTGTTGTTCGTTCTCGGATGACCCTCCTTCATGGCAGTGTAGCAGCTCCAGAACTGCAGTGGATACAGTGGCCAGTGATGGACAACACTGCAGATGGACTGCCCAAGACACATATCACCAAAGTAATCTAGGAATAGTGTAAGCAGCTCATCGTTCTCAACAAAAAAGTCCCATCCACATATCTCCTCATACACGTCATAGACATTCTGGGGAGCACGAATGCCATGGTGGGGATCATACATACATACATGGCGACCACATCATTATCCATGTACTGCTGTGCCATGTTTGGGTGTTGTTGGATGTTGCACCACAGACACTGGCAGAGGAGTAAAAACATCTCCTGAGTTCCAGGTCAGGGTACAATGCACTCTACACTTTGTAGGCAGCTAACTCAAAATCTATGAACATGCTGTGGGGTACAGCACTGGGACACAGTTCAGTGACCTTACTGAACATGGCCATATAGGCTGCCACCATCCAGTGTGACATCAGGATGAAGACGGCAGGGAGGACCACAGATGTCTCCACCCCATGGATGCTGTACATCTGCTGAAAGAGCCATGGGAAAGTCTTAAAGGTGCTGTCTCCAAACCAGGACATGCACTGGGACAGGTAATCCAGGTTCCGTGCTGTACTGAAGATGATGAACCTGTTGGAGGACCCCCTGGTGTTGTGGAGTAGGAATGGCTCCCTGGTTAGGGTGTTTCTGTACTTGGGTGGTATTTTCAGGTCCAACAGCGTTGCTGGCTGGATGGGTGCATGCTGGGTTCCCTTCTGTACCCTCTGGATCATGCACTTCAGGTATCTGACCGGAGGAAGACTGCCACCAACTACGTCACGCACACCAGCGCAGTATGCAACCACAACCTGCTGTGTGGTCTCTGTCATCTCCAGCACCCGCAGTTTGACAGCTGCACGCACCTTATGGACCCCGACCTCGGCCCCGTCCTGGATGTGGTTGTGCCACCCGGACAACGTGGGCTCACCTTCACCCTCGGCCTTTGCCCTCCCATGGCACTGCAAGCTGTGGTACTGGACACATTTCCAATATGTAATGTCCTAGCAGCTGTGCTCCTTTTGCTAGACATTGCTGCCTACAATAAATTTCCATAACCCCCGTGT
Source organism: Neoceratodus forsteri (assembly GCA_016271365.2). Lineage (NCBI taxonomy): Eukaryota > Metazoa > Chordata > Ceratodontiformes > Ceratodontidae > Neoceratodus > Neoceratodus forsteri. The sequence goes on from CM057458.1 coordinate 201,551,656, forward strand.
GCTCAGGCCATATTCTACAGGCATTGTACATTACTGCAGCTGTCGCCCCACCCGCTGGCCTTTATAACCCCAATCCCATACACCTGGCCAGTTTCACCAGCTGCACCTGTGTGCGGGTCTGCCATTAGCTACATTGCCCTGTTGGGCCCCTCATCCAATTGGCACACTGCATGGCACTTTGTGGCACTTGCTCTCTGTGTGGCAATGGATTTGAATTGCCATGCAGCCACTCTCCGACCAGGGTTGGTTGTTCCTTGTTGTAAGTTAGTCTGCTGTGTGTCTGCCCCATTTTCTCCTCTACAAAGTGGTCATGTCACTGTTCATTGTGATTCCGTGCCTCCACTATATGCTAAATCTGGTTGCTGTGTCCCCAGTCCACTAGTGTGAACTGCATCTCCAGGGCCGCCAAGCATTCCCGGCTTCATGGTCACCCCATGACCCTATCCCCCTGCCCACCTGAAGTACTGTTGATGGGGGTCAGCTGCATCCTATAGTTCCACCGCATCGGTGAGTACACATTGTGGGTCTGTGGTCATAGCGGGTGGGTTCCAGGGCACTGTCTATTAATGTTTGCAGCCTGTGTTACCAGCATGTCCCATGTTCGGCCTCATCATCATCTTTACACTGGCTCCACTGTCCCTTGCTGTGCTGGGCTGTGTCATTATGTGGCCACCTGTCAGGCTGTTGGTTATGCCATGGGAGGGCATTCGCTCCACTGCTGGCCACCCGTCATCATCAGCCATGACCCATTCTGCCCATGTGCTGCCCTCTGCCATGATATTGGGGTCCTGCTTACCCTCCCCCTGCCTGCATGCCTGTCCACTGGTGTCCTCCAGTTCAGTGCCCTGTGCAGCATGGTGTCCACATGACCCACTCACCCACCAACATGATACCCTTCATGTCCACCCTTGCCATGTGCGGGTGCCGTGTTGGCATTGGGGGCCGTCTTGGTGCTCTCCCAGTCCCAGTTCAGGTGCTGTCTGGGTCTGCTCCTGCTCAGTGGTGACTGTGGGTTTCTGCCTGTGTCTGCTTCGGTCCTTGAGGTTTCAGCTGTCATCGTCCTGGCTGTCACTGTTGCACGTGGCTGCCATTCCCACATGCCGCTCTTCCACCTTTTGGGCTGCTGCTGTCGCTGTGCCACCAGTCGTTGTGTTCCCTGATGCTGCGGCTTGGTGAAATCATGCCCTAAAGCCAGGGGTAATACCTTTTGTGTTTATTGCTGTTTCTCTGCCTGTAAAGGAGGGAATAACATTACACAGGCTTTAAAAAAAGACATTGAGGGACCATTTTCATTATTTTGAGTAGGGATGGTGACTGCAAGGTGGAGGGTGCCACTAGACACCAGGGAATCAGACTTTAAAAAGGGACAGCGATGGGAGGGTGGAGGTGCCAGGAAAGTATAACACAAATACAGGGATGGCATTGGAGGGTGGTGGGTGCCACTAGACACCAGGTAAATTTAAATTAAATGTAGGGACAGCATCGGAGGGTGAGAGTCACTTTTGATGCACTGCTGCTTTAAAAGCTTCCTGGTGTCTATTGGCACCTCACACTCACTGATTGGCCTCCCCATATGTTTTAAAATTTTCTATATTTCCCTGGTGTCTAGTGGTGCCCCCCACCCACCAAATGATGTCCCATTATTAAATATTATGCTCCTTGTGCCTAGTGGCACCCCCACACTTCTGATTGTCATCCGCCTAATAAAATAAGATTTCCCTGGTGTCTAGTTGCACACCCCACCTGCTGATCAGCTTCACTGTACTATAGTAGTATTTCCCTGGTGTCTAGTGTCACCCTCCCACCTGCCCATGGATGTTCTGTAATAAAATGTATTGTCCCTGGTGGCAATTCATGATGGTGTGGAGTTGTAATAATAAATTATATGAGATGTAAATTTAAACAAGAAAAAGCAATTTGTGAAGGTAAATTGCCTGTTTGGATTAGATCACCAGTTGCCTGTTTTCCAGATCGTGACATAAACTCTACTCTACAGGAATTATAATTCCCATATCTGCAGCTCAGTGGCACACTTATTTTGTGCTCCCTATCAGGTATAGGATAAGCAGTTTGACTGTATAAAATAATATTATAAAAATACCCTCATTCATTTCAATGGGGCACGTCACTGCACTCTTCCTTGCCCTATCTGTCATGATGTGCCTGAGCATGGGGACATGGAGGTCAGCTTCACTGGGTGGGCCTCCAGTAGTCTGTGCATACCATGCCACTCAACTATCCCTGAATGAAAGGGACAGCCCTCATTTTACCCCTGACAACTGCTCTTCCACTTATCCATCCCTCATGAAAACATGCTGCTCACTCAGAGGATGTCCTGTAAATTTAGACTTTATGGCAGGGGCACCACTTCAGATTTCATCAGGGGAAATCAGCAACCAGTGGAGTCTAGGTGCTAGTTAGCCCCTGAACAGGTCCCAAGTTTGAGATCCACTCTCCTATCAAAGACATATCTTGCTACTGGAACTGGCAACTGCAATATGAGAAACTAAGTTAAATGTGGTTCAATAAGTGGTTTCAATGGGCATTTCAATTTTTATGCATTACTCAGCCACTTTTTGACATTTTGACCCCACATTTTCAACATGGCCTTTTGGGGACGCTATCCCATGAACAATATGACTGACAATATGCAACTCCCACCTGAAAGATGATTTTGCCGTCAGTTGATGAATTTACCTTTTGGGTGAGATGTGAAAATGTTTCTTGCCCTTGTTCATGGAGTGGGTTCATAAGAAAGCTAGTTTGAAAATTTGGGGTCAAAATATGAAAAAAATGGAAAGTTATGCCCATTCATTGCAATTTTGCTACACATGCTCGTAACTTTGGAAATGTTAAATATTTTGACCCCAAATGTTCAAGATAGCCTTCTTATTACCCTACCGCATGTATGTTACAGCTGTTATTTTTCAAATCCTGGCCAAAAAGTGTTTTCACACCTGTGGCTCAGAATGTCATTGCAGTTGTGCGGAATCATGTTTTGGTGAGGATTAGAAAGTTTTCTGTACTGGGTACATGAGATGGGGTAATAAGATGGCTATGCTGACAATTTGGTCACTGTTGTCCTATAAATAGAAACACAGGGCCCTTCCACACTTACATACATTACTCTGTCTCAAAAACTATAGATGGGTATGAGCACAGGGCCCCCTAGGACCCGCACTCCCACAGGCAGATAAGTAAAGAAATTCTTTGCAAAAAGCTACATTAATGCATCAGTTAGGGTTGAGGATAACGTGACAAATGTAGTGAAATATGACGCTCACCCCTTTTTATGCACTCATGAAACATACACACCTGTCTCCTTCACATCTTACCTTTTTTTTTTGCTGCAGTAAGGGTGTTAGGGTTGACAACCCCAAGGAAGACTCCACCCATCATTCACTTCAGGGGTGGGGCAGGGGTTTTAGTGTTGGAAAGAATATACATTATAGAGGCATAGTAGTGTCCCTATAGTTAGGTTGGATCAGCATTCCTATCTTAAACCCAAATGTTTGCACCTTATTAACTTTGGCATACTTGACAAAATAGCCCAATATTTGGGATGTGTGGGCAGTCTTCTAGAGTCTCAAAACGTGAAAAGTTTCATGATGGCATCTTATATGGTTTTTGAGATATGACGTGGTAAAAAAGTTAAAAAAATCACTTTTTTCCCTCTACTTAACATGGGATTTTTTTGGCCCCATCTACAGCCCAAACTGTATGAATTTTTTTCCTGAAATATTTTTTTTGGGGGGATGATGGGGTCTGTGTCGTTTGGTGAAACGATATCATGCCATTTTTTAATTGTAATGATTTTTGTGAAAAACGCCACACAGGCAAGTAAAAAAAAGTTCCAACTGTAAATAGTTAAGGATTTACTGTAGGTTCTCTGAGAAATACTGTTTGTGATGTCAGCCATCTTTTTTTTCTTCATTTCAAAAATGTTTTTGTCAAGAAATACTGCTTGGCTACTGTGCCCTGAGCGGTGCCTCAGGACACCAGCTGCATCTTCAGCTGCTGCCGCCAAGTCCTCGGATCACTTCAAGCTGCCCTCCCAGTTCTACTTCCCAGTCCAACCTCCCAGATCGCTATCGCGCCCCGAGTGGTGCCTCAGGACACCGGTGGCATCTTCAGTCACTGCCACCGAGCCCTCGGATCACTTCAAGCCGCCCTCCTGGTTCTGCTTCCCAGCCCAACCTCACAGGTACTGCCGTCAGAACTCCCAGAGACACCCAGCTTTCAGCTGCTCCCTCATTGGTTCGCCTGCCGAGTTGGCGACTCCTGATTGGGCAGGTGGATAGCCCTAAGCTCCTGATTGTCACATCCTCTTAGACCAAAAAAACCAAGCTGCTGTATGGCTTTTTGGGAGCCCTACAACCAGATTGCTTCTAGCGGTCGCTAACTGAGGCTAAAAAGCATAGCGACAGCCTGATTTTTGTCCCTCCCCCACCATCCCCTCCCAGGCCACCTATTAAATACACTACTTGCCCCGCCCCTAATACTTACTCTACTACTACTGGTACCTAGCTTCTTCTCCCCTGACTATCACCCTCCCGTCAGCTGCTATACAGCCACTCCTCCTTCCTTCGACAAACCACTGGCATTATTTTGCACCTCCTGTGCTCTATCAGCCATGGCACAGACAGCAAGGAACCTACTCCTCCTTCCTATTCTGTATACCTCCTGTGATACCTCCTCCTCTAACTTGCTACCCTACTCCTCCCCCTCTAACTGCTGAACTAAGTCATCCTTCCCATGCCCACCACACTGCCACCTCATCCCTTCCAGCCACTACCTGGACCTTCTATCGGATGAGTCCCCCCCTCGCTCTACACCTATGCTTGCATTTTGTCGACTCTCCACCAAATTACCTCCCGCACTTCCCATGCTGGCTGCCCCAATTCACCTCTTAAGAGGCACTTGCCCAAATCAAGATATTTTTACATGTTTTCTCACCACTTAATCATTGCCTTACTGCTCCTTGCTGTGGGGGACATACACCCAAACCCCAGCCCTGTGCCTTCAATTTCAATGTCTTACCCCACTGTAAAGGCCACCACTGATAACTGTGTCAGCTCCCTCCACCAGGGGCTATGATTACTCCATCTAAACATTCGTAGCCTAGTCCCCAAGCTCGATCTTCTCCAGGTCCTAACCATGCAACATGCCCCCAACATTATTATCCTGTCAAAGACCTGGCTAAACCATAACCTTCTAGACCCAGCCATTGCCATCCCAGGTTTTAATATCACTCAGCAAGACCGACCCACCCATGGAGGTGGAGTAGCTATCTATATTAGCTCAGACCTGCATTTTTCTGTCATGATCACTAAATCCGAGCCCAAAGCCTGTGAACTGCTCATGCTAAAACTGTCCCTGCCTTTCTCTCTCCCTATCTATGTGGCTGGTATCTACTGCTGCCTTGGCACCCCGGACGCAACAGTGACCGACCTCCTAACCCGCCTTGCCTCCCTAGCTCTCTCGGGTGAACTCTATATCGGGGGACTTTAATCACAACTGGCCATCCCCGCTTTCAACAAAGCTCGCTCCGAGATAACAGCCCTCAATCTTACCCAAATCATCTCTGAAATGACACACTCAAACCCCAAGACTGGCAATCACTCCCTACTTGACTGGGCTGTCACCTCTCACCCCCACCAGGCCATCAGCTCCGGCCTACTTCCAGACTCTATAAGTGATCATCATATCACCTACTTAGTCCGCAAAATCCATTGGACTAAATCCCCCCCCAAAATTCTACTATGAAGGTCATTCAAATCACTAAACCTCGCCCTCCTACTGGAAGACCTATCTCACTCAAACTGGGACTTTCTCCTTAGTAGTAATAATATGGATGAAGCCCTTGCACATTTCCGAAATACCTTACTCAGCGTCTGGGACAAACATGCTCCCTGCGTCGCATTAGGGTCTAAGGGTCTTAGCTCCCCTGGATCTCCCCTGACCTAATTGCATGCCAAAATGCCAGGGACAAGGCATGGCGAATGTACAAATCTACGCTCCTCCCAGGTGACAACATCTCCTACCGCATGCTCTGAAACAAGTGCACCAAGGCCACCCATTTAGCCAAGGCCAATATTTTAACAACACCCTAAATGCCAACATCAGTAGGCTATCTAAATTCTGGAAAGTTATCAACTCCCTTTTCTCCCTTCCATCTACAAATCCCACCCCGTATCTACTCACACAAGGGACTCTCCTCACATATCCTCTCTCAGTCGCCTCTGAGTTCAGTTCCTACTTCACCATTTGTGTTACAACCCTCCTTGCCTCCCTTCCAATAATAACCTCACCCTCTCAACAACCTGAAACCCTTAAACCGCCCAGCCAGATCTTCTTCATCTTCAAATACATTGCTCCTGCAAAAACCTTAGATGCCCTACTCACCCTGAACCCTGAAAAGGGTAAATCACCTGATGGGCTAGACACCAAACTCCTCTTCCTATCATGCATCACCCCTTGCCACCCTTCTAAACCTTTCATTTGTCTCTGAATCAATCCTCAAGGAGTGGAAGCAAGCCACAGTTATTCCACTATCAAAGGGCGGGGACCCCACCACCGTGGCAAATTTCTGACCCATCTCCCTGCTCCCCGCCCTCGAGAAGCTGCAGGAGCACCTCGTACTCTCACAACTCTCTCACTTCCTCTCTGAATCTAACTTCCTCACACCTTTCCAGTCTGGATTTAGAAAAAACACTCTACCTCCACCTCCCTACTAAGACTCACAGATTCCATTCTCTCAGGGATGGACAAAGGCCTAATTACATCAGCCATCTTCGTTGATTTAGTTAAAACTTTTGACACAGTATTCCACTCTCTATTACTACCTTGCCTATCTGCTGCTGGGTTATCCACGTCAGCCACTAACTGGTTCAGAGCCTACCTGCAAGATAGAACCCAGTCTGTAAACTTAGCTGATTCCACCTCACCCCCACTCCCTATCATCACTGGCATTCCTCAGTGCTCAGTTCTCAGCCCCTTTCTCTTTTCCATCCTGCTAAATGGCCTGCCAAAAACTTGCTCAACTACCTCTATACATATGTATGCGGATGACACTGTCCTCTTTACCTCCAGTCAGACCCAAGAGGAAGTCACTTCCACTCTCCAGGCTGAATTCAACAAGGTACAGTTCTGGTTTAACTCCCACCAACTCTCCTTCAATGCCAAGAAGACAGTCTCCATGACTTTCGGCTATAGGCAGAGACTATCCAGACTCACCTCAAAGCCAATTTTCCACACCCTTGATGGAACAATCCTTGAGGACGTGCCCTCCTTTAGGTACCTAGGAGTCTGGCTTGACCATCACCTGTCATTCTCCGCCCATGTGGACGCTATCCAGAAAAAATTACGCCCTAAGCTTGGCGTGCTCTATAGAAATTGCAGTTGTCTCCCACTACCGGTGAGACGCGAAATTGTTCAGAAAATGATACTACCTTCCTTTGACTACTGCAACATAGTCTACAGCTCGGCCGCAAAGTCCATCCTATCCAGACTGCACCCCCTTTTCAATGCTTTCTGACATTTTGCTCTTGATGCCCCCCTTGTACGCACCACTGTGAGCTTTACCACTCACTGGCCCTCCCATCCCTGAGCAACCAGCAGCTACTTCACAGTGTTAAATTTGTTTCCAACTACTGGCTTGGTTCCCTTCCTCCCTACCTCGCCTCCTCACTTTCATCCCCATCAACCTCCTTGTATGTCCTTAGGTCTACTGACTCCTGGGTATTGGTAATACCTCACTGGCAGACCTCTGCAGACCAATCGGCCTTCTCCTACTATCTCCCTAAGATGTGGAACGACCTGCTGGCCCAAATCCGCCACTCCTCCTCTAGGCATTCTCTATCCTCTGCCCTCATTAACTACTATGCTACAAACTGTTTGTGCCCCTGACCCCCATCCTGATATCTACCCACCTTGTAATCTCCCCCATCTTCATATGCAGCCTGACCAGCAGCTCTAGCAATCTACCTCTCATGCTGGCATGGAATTTCTACCAACCCTTGCACTTGCCCATTACTGCACTTCTGCTCAGCTCACAGTCAGTCGATCTCCCATAGTCTATGGTTAGCGTAACGTAATCCCAATCCAAACCCATATACCCCGTTATCAATCACTCCCCTAGCAACAAGTACTAGCTGCCAGCTCTGCGTAATTCAGAATTCATTTCAGTGTAAGTTATGTAAGCACACATGTAAGTACATAATTACGTCTGTAAACTGCACGATATGTCTCTCTTTCCCTTTATGTATCTGACAGTCTGTAATCCAGCATGTAAGCAATGTATGCAATCTCACCCTTAATCCAAGACCCCAATGAGTAATTCAATGTAATGTATCATGTACTCTCAATGTTATGTATCATGGACTCCAATGTGTAATTCTATGCAATGTATCATGTACTCTCCTCTGTATCCCCCCCCCCAGATCACACCATGAGACCAGCATCTTGTTGCTCAGTGTGCCCATCCTGGTGAAACATTTCAATAAAAAAATAAATTATGGATGAATAAGAAGCATTTTAGGTCTCAGTCACATCCTTAGTTCCATGTTTGTCTTAGAATATTAAAATTCACAGGGCAAATATGTATTTTTATGTCAAGAATCATCTTGCCCCTCACTCATTTATGTAAGGATCATTTGATTGGTAAATTACCATTCACACTCCTTTACAGTTTGAACTTTACTTTTCAAACGAAAAAGATAGTGAACAGTAAAGGTCAATAACAGATCCAATTTTAAAGCAGCAGTTCAACAAAGAGGGTCCTTTTTTCCCTTTTTAGATGGATCACCCTCCTCCCTTTTAACCTTAACCATCTGAGTATCTGAGCCTGTTTACACTATGACCTGATGGCCTTTAATAATTTTTACACCAAAAAATATGTCAGAGGACTGTACATTCTGCCCCTGTTTCCCTTTAACTTAGTGAAGCCTGTTTCTCCTTGGCTTCAAATGGGAGTGCTGACAAAGGGGAAAATATCAAGGCAGGATTTATTGTGCACATCCTTATTTATGTAAAAATATTTATATGTTGTTCACTTCACCTCTCTTTAAATTCAAGTCAATCAAAAAGAAAATACTCAGTCAGAATTTGAAAGTGAAGAGGCATGGTGCTGACTGCTTTAAAATCAGAGACAGGATCTTCACCCTGGGATCTGTTCAGATGAATGAAGGTGTGTGGGCATGTGTGGGGGCGATGCAATAGTAGTGAGTGCTGAGTGAAGGGTTGGGGTGGGGGGATCAGATCGGAGCGGGAACATTTCCTTTTTTACAGGCATAACACTCAGGTTCCCCTGGGGTTAATAGAAACCCTTTAGTATAGTTTAGGTAGGATGGGCAGCACAGGGTGAAAATCCCTGTAGTGTATTGTTAAGCCTTCTTTGCCCAGTCTCTTATGAGCCAGGGAATGCTATTTAGAATTTAAAACTTGTTGCAGTATAACCCCATGGCTCTAAGAGCTGCACTTTGACTCAGCAGTCAGAGACAGAGAGAGAGAGAGTTTGAAGTTTGTGCAGAGCAGTTGGTGTCCTGCCTGTGAGCAGCCCAACTTCCAGAGGGAGAGCCCCTCTTGTTTTTACTCACCCTAATGTGTTAGTAAGCTGTCTGTGCATCAGGTCATAGTGGTGACCATCTATTGCAGAACCCTGAGGGGGTGAATTTTTTCACGGATGTGTGATCATCTAGATTGATATCAGTGAGTAGCTGTTGGGGCAATACCCACACTGTGTCTCTTCTCCTAAGAAATGCCTAGAAAAAGTTTATGTGTTTTGACATCAAAGCTCTAGCCTGGTAAAAGTTAATTATCTGAGATTTCTGTCACTTGCAAGTACAGTACTTCAGAAAGCCCTACAGCCTGGGACATCATGTGTGTTATTTAAGTGACTTTTTCTAGTGTTTTTTGTTATAAAAAAAATTGTTATTTTCAATTTAGAAAAAACAAACATGCACCATTGGGACCAAGGTCCCCAGCAGAAGATAAATGTACAAGTACGAGGCTTGCAGGGGAAGGAAAGTAAAGGAGAGGTGGGGAGGGGAGGGGAGGGAGAGGAGGACCCAGGGATAAGGAAACATAAAACAAACATCATTTTGCACTTGGTTACAGTGTGCAAGGAATGATCAATGTACAGTATATTCTCGATTTTACGAACTCATTCGGGGACGCCAAAACTATTCAGATAATCAAATGTTCAGATAATCAGGCGTTCCATTGGAACCAATGTTACCCAATGCTAACTGTGCCTGTGACATTAACAGACCATGATACTGCTTTCAGTGCTTGGAAAATATCTTTATTTAACTTAAGTGAACTACAATGTGCTTAAATAAAAGCAAAAGAAGGGCAAATGCAGCTGGATTTCATTCACTTTGTTTAAAAAAAAATCGGTGATACTTAGCTGCCGCTTTGACTCATTAATTTTTTTAACCGCTTTTAATTGCATCTTGTTTCAGTAAAAGCATGTTAAGGTAGTCTGTATCAGGTTGGCTTTCTAGCCAGGAAATGCATGTTTCGAAGCCAGCCACCGCTTCTACTGCTGTCGGGACCTTCACCTCCTTGTTATCATTGTCCTCATTGTCACACTTGAGTTTGAGTTCAGAGGTTGACTCCTCCTGAAGGAACATGTTGCTCATTGCTATGGTGACGATGTCTTCATTTGTGAGGTCACCATAACCATCATCCCCTTCATCGAATGCCATCCATTCCTCAGTCCTGATTTGTGGTATATCAATTGATTCAACCAGTCCCTGTATGATTAGGTTGACTTCTTCCTGTTGTGCGATTGGTGTGTCATCGTTTGCCATCAGTGATGTTGGGGTTTTTGGACAGCTGATTTATTCCAGCATCGCTGTATGGTATCCGATTACACCTCTGACCAAGCCTCTCCAATGATGTAGCAGGCATCCTTGATAGTGATTTTGTTTTATTAAGTCCTGCAAAGGAAGTTCTGAGCTTTCCTTTGCCAGAACAGAAGACAGCAGCTTACTGCGGTAGATCTGCTTGACAGTTGCCAGAATGCCCTGGTCCATAGGCTGCAATTTAGCCATTGTGTTTGAGGTAGAAAAATGCACCTTATGGCCCCATCTCTCATTTTCAAAATGTCATTGTCAGAGTGTGCACCAGCATTGTCCAGAAGCAGAATGGCTCATGGCAGCAATTTTTGTGACCTGAGGAGGGCACGCATACTAGGGACAAAGTCCTGGAAAAAAACATTTTTGATAATGGTTGATGACATCCAGGCACTTCTTTGGGCAGTGTACATCACTGGTAGCTGTTGCATATTGATGTGCTTAAAACATCTTGGTTTAGGTGACTTACCGATGACTAGTTGCTTCAGCTTGTTGCTGCCACTTGCATTTGTGCAGCCAAGCAAAGTTATGTGATCCTTATTTTTTTCAAACCCAGGCGCGAATTTCTCAGTGCTGCCAGCAAGGGTTTTATCTGGCAACAATTTCCAAAAAAGGCCTGTCTCATCAACGTTGTACACTTGAGGTGCTGACAACTCCTCTAGTGCCATGATCTCTGTTAGTTTTCCATGGAATGGAGCAATGGACTTGTTTGCTGATGAGAGAATCTCTCCAGTGACAGCAAGCTGTCTTATTCCATGCCTTTGCCTGAAGCGTGTCAACCATCCATCACTGGCTGTGAACACGTCATCTTCCCCATTTAGGTTTCTATGAAACTGAAGGGCTTTCTCCTTCTATATGGGGCCTGAAATAGGTGTGCCTCTCACCCTGTTCTGCACAAACCAGAGGTACGGAGCTTTATCCAGTTGTTCATCTCGGCAGCCCTTCAACGTCTTTCACTGCTGAAGTGTGTCACTGCAATCCAGTGTCGAGGCAAAGTCACAAATTTTTTGCTTCGGTTTTTTATATGGCAGACAGTGGAGTTACCAATTCCAAATTTGAGGGGCAACATCCACTGCTCGATCACTGCGTTTTAGGGTGTCCAGGATCTCTAGCTTCTGATCAATGTCAATTGCAGTACTCTTCCATTTTGCCATAGTTACAGACTCTACTGAATTACAGTATTGTATGTACAGTACTGCACTGAGCTTTACTTAAATTGCTTCTTATAACCTCATTTAGCAGCACAGCACAAGCATAAACCGGACAGTCATACAAAAATAAGCAGTTTAGCAATTAGCAAAAAAACAGTTCTCAATTGGGGAACATGAAACGAATTCGGATTAACCGGCAGTTCGGTTAATCGGTGTTAGTAAAATCGAGAGTATACTGTATAACGATTGTAACACACTCTACTGTAGGAAAGGTACGTCTAAAGTTGAGAATTTCTCTATTACTTGTGGTGAAGAGGAGTAAGAAGGTAAGGGGATAGAAAGGTAGAAGGATAGAAGGGGAGGGAGTAAGGGGAAGGAGAAATCCAATAGGGGACATATACCTTAAGCAATTGAAGTCATATAGTACAGTATTATATACTAGTTATTATTACTACTCACCCGAGGAGGCTCTCTTCATTGTATATATGCATTGCTGGACATAGGCACACAGATCATATGGCAAGTATTAGGTCTCTTCAAGGCAATCGGATAGATATCAGATAGTATGAATAAGTACTGCAAAACCATTTATTCAGTCTAGGAGAAAACAAAGATATACCCAAAGAATCTGTTCTTAAGCCTATGCTAAGTTGAGCAGTGTAGCTGAGTCAGCAACCAGATATGTGGAGGAAAGGCATAGTACTGTATGGTGGAAAGAGAGCATTATTACCTTATTTATAGGGTTAGAAAGCAGGGGTAGCAAGGTCTTTAGAAGTCCAACTCTTGTCTTACTTCCTTGCTTCCCTTATTCAGGGTCTGTCAGGGTGGGTTGGTAAGACCTGTATTCACTGTCAGAGTCCCTATTATTGATAACCAGACTGCTTTCTGCAGGAGCAATGGGTATTCAGCCTATTCCCTCCTGAGGGTTGACATATTCCAAGTTAGGGGCCCAGCAGATTTGTAATTTGAAGATGAGAGATCCTATCCAGTTTGGCAAGGGCAGAGAGAGATGCCAGGACCTCTTCCAGTGTGGGAGTCAGTGAGGATCTCCATTTTCAGAGCAAGGCTCTCTTGATCTGGAGAGCCAGAAGGGCAAGCCATCTGTAGTAAAGGGAGATCAGTCTTGGGAGATTGAACTGAATTTCCAGAAGAAAGAAGAGAGGATTGTGGGGTATAGGCTTATGGAGCACCTTAGATGCTAAGGCATCTACTCCCCACCATAGAGGCTGTATCTGCGGGCAGGAGCAGAGTATGTATAGTAAATTCCCACCTTCATTTTTGCATCTCCAACAGTTATTGGAGTCGAAGAGCTTGGCTTTAGTGAGGACAACAGGGGTATTATACCATGATGGGATATTTTGTTTTGTATCAGGTGAGATCTGGTGTCCCGAAACCAGATATGTGTATCTTTCCAGGCCTGGTCCCATAGGGTGGTGGGAATGTTATGGTGGAGCATTTTTTCCCATTTGGTCTTTGCACCCTCAGATTGGCATGGGAAGGTGTCCCTTAGTTTGGCATAGATTCGCCCTGCGAGACCCTTGGGGTGTTGAAACCATGTCTGAAGGTCTGACGGGGTGAGATGGGAAGTGGGACGACCCAGAAGAGGGTGGAGTGCTGCTCTGATTTGTAGTTACCTCCAGAATTCCTTCTGGGGGAGGTCCCATTTCTGCTGGAGAGATTGAAACATGTGAAGAACATTAAGGCTCTGGTCCATGAGATCTCCCAGTTTGTAAATACCCGGGTCTTGCCAATGCTTCCAGACTACCCATTCATCTCCTATGGTGATGGAGAGGTTTTGACAAAGAGGGATATAGGAAAGGGGGAGGTGGTCCATTTTCAGTCTTACGTGTGTGGAAAACCAGCTGGACCACCGTTGGAGAGGTTTGGGTCCTGTGTTCACTATTTTCCCTATTATTAGGTTGGAGTCTGGTTTCTTTCCGAGAAAGGAGGAATAAAGGGTATATTGTCCCAGTGATGTCTAGCTTGAGCTGGACCCATTGTGGAGATGACAGGGTGGGGAGGTGCATCCTCTTTACCATTTGGGCCAGAAGGAAAGCTCTCCTGTATCCCTCCATCCAAGGAAGTTTCCAGCCCCCCTGAGATCACTGTGCTTGAAGTTTAGAGTGACTAAATCTTGGTTTGGAACCTTCCCATAGGAAGTCTCCAATTAATTTGTCTATGGCCACATGCCATGTTTTAGGGAGTGGGATGGGGATATGTGTCAGGATATAGAAAAGTTTAGTGGCTATCACTATTTTAATAGCTTCAGTCTTTCCTGACAGGGTGAGTTTGGGCATTTTCCATCGATCAAACTCTGTCTTTATGGAAGAAAGCAGGGGATGTATGTTGGCTTGCCAGATTGTCTCTAGGGCAGGGGTGAGGATAATCCCCAGGTAAGTAATCCCTTTGGGAGCCAACAGAAGACCAGCTGTGACATCCATCTGTTGAGTACAGTGTCCATTCAGAGGGAACATTTCAGTTTTGGTTTGGTTTAATTTCAGACCTGAGTAGTCAGTAAAGGAGTCAAGAAGTTGTAACATGGGGGACTGATAGTTGAGCATCTGCCAGAGGGAGGAGAAAGTTATCTGCATACATGAGGGTGGTATATTCTGTACTCGCCTCTTTGATGCCGATGATGTCTGGGTGTAATCTTATAGCTTTCGCAAGTGGTTCAATGGCAACAACAAAGAGGAGATGGGAGAGAGGGCAGCCCTGTTGGGTCCCATGTTCTAGTGGAAACTGGGGGTAGAGTATGGAGTTTGTAGTGACTCAAGTTGTGGGTAGTGTGTAGATGGCCTGTACTTTAGATTGATATCTCTCGCCTATTGCTAGTTGTGCCAGGACTAGGTACAGGTAATCACATTCGATGGAATCAAATGCTTTCTCAAAGTCGACTGCAATAGCAGCACCTGGGGTTGGCAAAGGGTGAGAGATATGCAGGAGATTCAGCAGGACTCTGAGGTGGTCATTGCTATGCTGACCGGGGAAAAAGCCCACCTGAGAGGGGTGTATGAGGTGTGGTAGTAGGGGACTTAGCCTGGAGGCAAGAATTTTGGCGTATGCCTTGCTATCTAAATTTATTAATGAAATCGGACAGTAGCTGCCAGGGTTTGTGGGATCATTACCCTTTTTTGGGATGACTACAATGTTGGCCTCTCTAGGGATGGTGGAAGGGTACCTTTAAGTTCTACTTCTTGGAACATCTCAGTAAGGAGAGGGGTGATAATTGGGGCTAGAGCCTGGTAGAAGTCTGCAGTGTAGCCTTCACTACCAGGGGATTTTCCTGGCCAGAGACTTTGAATGGCGGAGCTCATTTCCTTTGGGGAGATGGGAAGTTCAAGTGTTTAGGATTAGTGTGCAGTGAGTTTGGGCAGTTGGAGGCCATCAAGAAAGGGTTGAGTGTTGTTGTTTGGGCCCATGTGTGTAGAGGAGTAGAGTTTCCTGTAGAGGGATGCCATGATGTTATTTATCTCCTGCAGGGCAGTGGCAGTCACGCCATGGGTATCTTTCAGGCCTGGCATGCATCTACTGACTTGCTGTCTCTGACGTCGGTAAGCACGTACCTTACCTCCACTGTTTCTTCCTTCCCAAAAGGTATGTCAGAGTCATAGGATGGCTACTTCATCCTTTCTGTTTAGAAGCTGGTTGATCTCAAATCTAAGGCTTAGGATAATCCTACCTGTGGGGGAGTTGGGGAAGGGAGAGGGCATAGCCTTAAATACAGCTTCCGCTGCAGCTAGTTGTTGCTCAAGTGCTGCAAGGTGTTGCTCTCGCTCTCTGCGCTTAGCTGCAGCAAATCCCATAATGTTGTCTCTCATGGTAAGTTTAAATGCCTCCCAGGTGTTACTTGCTGAGGTATCTGAGGCGGGGTTGTCTGATAAAAATAGAGAGGCCTGATTTTTCGCCCAAGGGAAGAAATCAGGGTCTCTCATGAGAAGAGGGTCTAGTCTCCAATGATGGGATGGGAGGGCTGAGGAGCCCCATTGAATGAGAAGTTGAACATGGGCATGGTCAGAGATAACCCTGAGTAAGACTGTGGTATCAGTAGCTTTTTTCAGTAAAGTCAATCAATCAATCAATCAATCAATCAAGTCTTTATTTAACCAGGCGTTCATCGTTGAGCAGAAGCTCATTTGCAAGATGGACCTGGGTGGAGCATGAACAATTGTATATACAGGTCAACACAGGTATTTACAAGACAATACAGATAATACTCTTTACAGAGAGGAAGAAAAATAAGTTCATATGTACATAGAATTATACAGATATTGTACAGATTACACGGTATTTACATACATAGAAGTGTCTATAGGAAGATAAAGCAGGTTATCTAAGGTTGCAGGAGGAAGTAATAGAAGAAAAAAAATAAAAATATACACCAGGTAGAGGTGAAGGTAGGGGGAAGGGAGGGAGGTAGGGGGAGAAAGGCTAGGAGGGCACGGTGAGCAGAAAGGAGTTGGTAAAATGGGATGTAGAGAAGGTAGATGGAGAAAAGGAGGATGTGTGAGCCCCGGGATTGAATGCTATAAAGTACGGGGCATGGTAGGATGTCACAACCCAGGGTACATAGATACATAGACAGTGTCGGCAGATAAGGGCCTATGGCCCACCTAGTCTGCCCATTTGAGCTTGTAAGTTCAGTTTGTTTTCCTAGAAGTCTATTTCCCCTAACCCCTGAATACCCCTGAAACCCCTACCCCTGGGTAGTGAGCTCCTATCCGAGGTTGGGAAAGGAAGAATAAGGGGATGGACGGGCCTAGTGTTGATAAGACAGGGGGATAAGAGAGAGAGAGAACAATTAGGTTGGTGAGGAGCAAGCTGGGGGGTCAGTACTAAAAATTGGGTCTAGGCGTGGCTATATACCAGTGCAGACACCGGTACTGGGTCTGGGTGGGTGAAGCAGTTACATACTTCTCTGATTGTATGGAAATAAAGCATCTTGAAGGCATTTATACCGATTAGAGTGCTTAATTTGAGGTTTTTTTGTAGATCGTTCCATAAGGTAGGTAGCACGAAGCTTATGACTGCCCTACCAAAGCAGGATTTTGCTTTGGGTACTTTCAGTATAATAGCTGAATAACTTCTTAACGCGTATTTCCCAATTATACTCAGAGGAAGACAGCAGGAGATATAGTAAAGCAGCTTATTAGAGATGGCTCTATAGGTCCAGAGTGCGGAGTTTCTGTGGCGCCTGAACTTTAGTGATGTCCACCCCACTGCCGCATATAGGGTGTAGTGATGCATGTCGAAGGGGAGTCCCGTTATAAACCTCAGTGCTTGATGGTACAGTGTGTCCAGTTTAGCCATGTAAGAGTTGGGGCATTGGCTGTAGAGGAAGTCAGCGTAATCAACCAATGATAGGAAAATGGATTGGACCAGTTGTTTCTTGGCATCTCTGGTGAGAAATTGGTTGATTCTAAAAAACAATCCAAGCCTTTGCCGAAGTTGTTTTAGCAAGTCTTCGATATGTTCAATGAAGGAGAGTCTTTGGTCTATCCAAACTCCCAGATACTTGAATTTTGTAACAAATTCTAGTTTTTCACCTAGAACTGTGGTAATTTGGGGAACTGTCCCACTGGACACAGGGTTAGCTGTACAGATAAAAGGGGAGAGGACCATCGCTTTAGTTTTTGTGGCATTAAGGAGTAGCTTTTTTTGGAGGAGTTGGCTTTGCAAAAGGTTGAATTCTGACTGTAGGTCATTGCAGGTAGCTTCAGGTGTTGGGCAACTCACGTAGAGAACTGTATCATCTGCAAACAGATGGATGTTGGCTTCTTTTATACAGTAGTCAATGTTATTAATGTAGATTGCAAAAAGTAAGGGCCCTAATATAGAACCTTGAGGTACCCCTCTTTGCAGAGTTTTTAAGGGGGACAGGCCTCCTTCAGCTTTAACTTGTTGAAGGCGCCCTGTAAGATAGTCAGTAAGCCAACGCAGAGAGAAGGGGTCCACACCTATGGTTTGAAGGGAGAAGAGGAGCAGACTATGGTCGACGGTGTCAAAAGCCTTGCTTAGATCAAGGAAAACAGCACAAATAAAGTTTTTGCTCTCAAGATTACGCTGCCAGTCGTTAGTAACTTTGGCGAGGGCTGAGATAGTGCTATGTTTAGCTCTGAATCCGGACTGCATAGGATTTAGCAGTTCCCTAGACTCAAGGTGAGTCCTCAGCTGTGCATTTACAATTTTCTAGGAGCTTGGACAGGACCGGAAGGAGGAAATTGGCTCAGGTTATTGAGATCTCCAGGGTCACCTGATTTGAACAGTGGCATGACATGTGCTGTCTTCCATATAGGTGGTAAGGTGCCCTGAGACAGGGATAAGTTAAAAAGGTGGGTGTGGGTATTACTAGTACGTGGTAGGCAATTTTTGGGAAATAAGGGTCAAGGGTGTAGCCCCAGCACTTTTTCTAGTATCCAACTGAAGCAAGAGGTCCTCTACCTCTTTCAGTGGGGCAGGTTGAAGCGAGAAAGGTGGCAAAACTATCGGAGTTTCAGGCAATTGGCTGGCAGTCTGGGAGCGAAGTATGTTTGCAGGGGAGTTGTCAAATGCCATGCCTGCAGTATCAAAGTGGTTATTGAATGCGTCAAGTATATCTATCTTTTCAGTTATAGTCAAGTTGCCAGAGGTAATCTTGGTCGGGAGTGAATTTCTTGGGGAGTGTCCTAGCAGATCATTGATGGTGTTCCAGAGCTTGATTGGGCTCTTTGTGGCAGAGTCAAGTTCGGATTTGAAGAAGGTGGCCTTCGATTCTCTGATTGTTTTGGTACATAAATTTCATAGTCTCCTGAACTGGTTCCAATCCTCTGCAGTGTTCAGTCTGCGCACTTTTTTCCAGAGCTTATCTCTTTCTAGAAGCAAGGACTTGATCTGAGGGGTGAACCATTTACAGGTTTTGGTCCTAGTTCGAACTTTAATCAGGGGAGCATACTTATTAAGGGCCCTTGATAGAATGTTGTGGAAAATACTGTAAGCTGACGTAATCATTTTGGCCAGGTAGAAATCTTGCCACTCAGTAGGGGAGAGTAGCCAAAAATCTAATCTACTATGGGAGGGATTAGGTTCTGAATGGAAGATGTAGTCCCTGATCCATGGGTGGAATAGCTTCCACACATCTGTGAGTCCTTGATCTGAGATTAGTTGATGTAGTGCTCTATCACTTCTGGTGTGAGCTTCTTTTCCAGTATTGTTTCTGTCCAATGAGGGAGCAAGGGTAAGACTGAAGTCTCCACTGAGAAGGAGAGGGCAATTAGGGGGTGTAAACCCAGCCATCATCTCTGCCAGGGCATGAAAAAACTGTGGGGCATCCTCGTTGGGGGCATATATGTTACAAAGGGTAATAGAACCAGATGGGGTGTCGTAGGTAGCTGTCACCCACCTACTATCAGGGCCTGAGAGTGTTTTGGTAAGGGTCCAAGGCAGTGCTTTGTGGAGGAGGATAAGTACACTATGCTTCCTTGTGGGAGCACTAGAATAGACCTGTTGCCCCACCCAGTCCTTTGTCATGCGAGCATGGTCTTCACTTATTAATTTGGTCTCCTGAAAAAGGGCTACCTTAGAATGCAGACGCTTCAAGTGGGCGAGGACTTTCTCTTTATTGGGGAGTCGAAGCCCCGGATATTCCACATATGGAATGTTATATCTGACATCTTGGGTTGGAGAGGAGGGTCAGAAAGCAGAGGGAGCATGTTCTGTAATTCAAGCTCTGGAAAGAGGACCACTGATAAGCCCAAGCAGGGAAAGAAGGGGACTTAGTAGCGAGCTTGTAGGGTCAAGTCTGGATATGCTAGTAGGACTGAGTGAAAGAGAGATAAGGAAACCAGAGATCTAGTGTTAATTGGTTAACCAGTACAAACAGGCTTTAATAAAAAACAAAAACAGGTTAAAGGCAATTGCAGAACACAATAAAGGTGCCGTGGAGGTAGGATGTCTCATGGGGGGGTGGGACACAGTTAACGAGCAACTCTGCCTGTCTTGGCTACCCCTGATTGTAGCGCGGGGGGGAGGAGGCCCAGCCAAGTGGCAGCACCAAACACAGGGCCAGTAAACTTCCCCACCCAGTTGTTTTCCATTAAAACCTCCACATTACTCCTCATAGAGACAAAACCAAGGCATTTATCTGAGGTTAGGGGTCCCGTCAAACCAGGAGTTCTTCTGGAAGGTCTTCTTTCCAACTCAGGAGGTGTTCACCGGATTGCGGCCTAATGGAACGCGCAAGTCCTCGGTGTATGTTTCAAGGTCTCGGAGCAGCAGTGCTGCATCTGTGGAGGCCTCCCATGAGTCTTCTTCATCTTCGGATTCAGATTTGTTGGGAACCGGAGCATTAATGTCCATTTTAATGGGAGGATCATTACAGCTGGATTGTACAGAAAGGAGTGCGAATTTGTTCTGAGAGAAGTAGGGTCTTGTGTACACCTGTTCCTCTGTTTCTCCACATAGAGAGTTTTGGTTGAGTTTCTCAGTAGGCTGTCCCCTATCCTGTGGGTGCTCTTGCTTAGAGTGAGGTACTAAAGGAGGCCTCTTGTGTGTTTTTGGCTGGAGGGGCTCAAGTTCCTTCCTTGGGGCTTGAAGAGAAGGCTTAGCCAGTGCATTTGGCGGATCCCTTGTCAGTGGGGATCGATGATCTAGGTGAGGGCTATTAAGTGCATCAGATGGGTCTGATGTCGGGCTGCAAGATATGCTGATGGCTGCAGGCCAGGTTTGAGTGATGTACTCCATGGCTGCTTCTGGCATAGCAAACTGATGGGAGGTGCTGTTAAAAGTCATTTTGATTATCGCAGGGTATCTGAGAGAAAAGGGTACCTGCAATTCATAGTGTCTTCTGCTAACCTCAGTGTAGGCCTTCCTCTTAGCGGCTAAGTCTCCTGAAACACCATAATTTGGTGTCCCCTCCATTGTAGTGCACCAAGTTCCCTGGCCCTTGTTTGGATTGCCTCTTTTTTGGTGAAGTTAAGGATCCATGGAATGATGGGCCTTGGTCGGCACCAGTTGCAGGCTTAGGTTGAAGGGAGCAGTGTGCCCGCGCAATAATTATTCTGGTGGATGGAAGAAGTCTCAGGAGCTCCAGAAGGGCTTGTTGAAGGAAGGGTATCAGGGAATCCCAAGGGCTGCAGGTTGTTGTGGCAACTTCTGTTCTCAAGGTCATCCAGCTTATCCTGAAGCAGATTAATGTGAGCTGCCTGTTCCCTCATGGTAGTGAAGTGACCCTGAAGGATATCATCGTGGGACATTGTTTTTTGCTCTACATGATCGAGTCTCGCATCCAGTTGCTGAACTGAAGCAGCAGTAGTGTTAGATGCAAGGGTCAGAGCATCTATGCTGGTGATGGTGGATGTGAACATTTCTCATATCAAGTGCTCCACAGCTCCTTTAGTGCTGTGTGACATGCAGCCTGCATGTAGAGATTGTCACAGAGCAGAAGGTGAGGTAAATCTGCAGTCTGCAGGCAAATTTCTCTCAAAGTCTGTCTAATGCAGGGCAAAGTCTTCTGATTGCTAAAGTTGCTATAGAGGGTTCCTGACTTTTAGCAAAATGCAGGGTTTTGAAGGGTTCTAGACCTCAGGTTAGCAGTGTTGAAAAGTTAAGTTGCCATCTTGTTTGCCGATTAGCCTTGACCCCCTTTCCTAGTGTTTTACTGGAGGTGGGTTTCCTTGAAGATGACTCCTGCAGTTATGTGAGAAATGTTAATTTCTGGGGGAACATAACAGCAAGTTCAATATGGGTATAATGGTGACTAGTCAGGAACACAACATATCTTCAAAGTGGGTTCACTGGTGCCTGGCACAAAAGGTGCATTTGGAATGTCTTCAGAGGCTGCAGTGCCTGAAGAAAAGTGAATGTTGTAATTTCAGAGGAAGTCTGGCTTTGACCGAATTGAGCTGACCACACAATCCAGGTTGCAGAGGGACCCAATCTGCTTACAAGTTTTGGGGTGGTAACTTAGTTCACCCAGTCTTTTTGAAAGTTAATATGGGAAGTAACAGAGTGATCCCATCAGGTTAGGCTTGTACACCCACAGATAACTTTCAGGACTCAATGTGGTCCATGTGCTCTTAAAATAAGTGTTTTGGAACTGCCCAATGTATGTGCACTTATGTAGTCCTGGGTATCACCTGATGCTCAGTTTTCCATTTGTCCTGAAACAAAGGGTGGAAGTTCGAAGAGTGTGTTCTGTAACAATGTTGGTACCTGCAGAAGAGTCATGTTCTCATGTGTTCTGTTCCTGCAAAAGCCCTGGGGGCACCACATTTTCTGACTGACATCTTGTCAGAAATGAAGCCATACAGTACAATCCCATTCCTGTTGTGGACATTCCATCTGTGTTGTGACCTGTTACTGACTTTTTGGATCCCCCTCAGACATGTGTGACACACCATAGCCCAGGTAACTCTCCCCCAGGCTAGGGTAAAATAGAAATGTTTATTTTGTACCCCTCCCTCTGACCTCTTAGATGCCAGGTGTTGTCCTAAAGCCAGGGGTAATACCTTTTGTGTTTATTGCTGTTGCCTTGCCTGTAAATGGGAGAGTGGCATTTCACTGGCTTTTAAAAAAAAAGATGTGTGTGTTGGTGGGCGGGGGTTGGGGGGCACTAGACACCAGGGAACTATAATGAAAATACAGGGATGGCACTGGAGGGTGGTGGGTGCCACTAGACACCAGGGAAATTTAAATAAAATAAGTTGACAGCATCAGAGTGTGAGAGTCACTTTTGATGCACTGCTGCTTTAAAAGCTTCCAGTTGTCTATTGGCACTCCCCACCCACTGATTGACCTCCCCATATGTTTTTAAAATGTTCCATATTTTCCTGGTGTCTAGTGGCACCCCACCTCCCCCACTGACTGGTGTCCCATTATAAAATATTATGTCCCTGTTGCCTAATGGCACCCCCACCCTTCTGATTTTCATCCCCCTAATACAATAAGATTTCCCTGGTGTCTAGTGGCACTCCCTCACCTGCCGATCATCCTCCCTGTACTACAACAGTATTTCCCTGGTGTCTAGTATCATCCTCCCACCCACCCATGGATATCCTGTAATAAAATGTAATGTCTCTGGTAGCAATTCATGGAGGCATGGAGTTGTAATAATAAATTATATGAGATGCAAATTTAAACAAGAACAGCAGTTTGTGACGGTAAATTGCCTGCTTGGATTAGATCACCAGTTACTTGTTTTCCAGGTTGTGACATGATAATCTCTACTCTACAGGAACTGAAATCCTCATATCTGCAGCTCAGTGGCACACTGATTTTGTGCTCTTTCTCAGGTATAGGATAAGTGGTTTGAATACCGGAAATCACACAGTATATTAGTCATTATTTATTGAAATATAGATTATGTTTTTAAATATAACAGGTCATCTTCACTACTCCTGATGAAGCAGTGTGGTGACACTGAGAAATGCTGATTTGTGAAGGTGAGTGATTTTATGGTCCACCATTTACTGATCTACTGAGCCATGAAACCCCCCTACTCCTAACACTTCTCCCAGATGTGCCATCTACTGCCTACCGCTATACTGTCCCCCCTAACATGCCAGTAATGCACCACAATGCTATCCCTTCTCCCTCCAGTTCTGTCACCTACTTGACTCTCTCCCTTGGCCCATAAGCCTGAAGCCTACTCTCCCAATGGCTGTACTCTACAGGTGACTCCACTTTTATCTGTCACTAACACAGTTGTTTTAGCTACCACCTCTGATCTGTCATGCTTTGCTTCTGTTGTCTGATGCACTTTATTACTGATGCTGCTAAGTGAACTGTATCCCCTTATTCTGTACCCACGCTATGATTGTGTTATTTTATGTAACGTTATGCATTGCCTTATTTTATCCTACATTGATTACTGTGTGTTACTATTTGTTGATTGCTGACAATGTCCCATGCTCCTCTGCCTACGTTCAGATGAGCATCCTTTGTAAAAGAGCTTTTAGCTCAAAGGTGGTAATACCAACTACTCAATAAATAAATAAATAACATTTTTTGCATACTGAATTTGGTGACCAGTGTTATTTGTCCAGGACACTACTATTACACCCTTTGGTTCCACAACTTGTGTTTGATGCCAGGTGGTGCTACACATGGAGGTGGTCTTATTGGAATTCATCACTTTGTTGAATGTGTAACCATAGCTGATAGTGGCAATGTACCTTGGTCACCACAACTGGCACCTGGTCAGTGCATCTCTAGCCTTTCCACTAGTGGTCACTGCCTGTGATGTTTGCTTGTTGTACTGTGTACCACAGGGCTCAGTGCTGGGATGGGTTCTGTTTAACATTTTCATAGCCAGCATTGCAGTAGGGATTAAGAGCAAGATCAGTCTCTTCACAGATGACACAAAGATTTGTGCCGAGGTAGATGGGGGAGAGGGAGCAAAAGTACTTCAGGAGGATTTGGCAAAACTGGAGGAATGGTCTCACACTTGGCAGCTTGGTTTCAATGCCAAGAAGCGCAAAGTGATGCATTTAGGAGGCAAGAACCCAGGACACAAATACTGGCTGGAGGGTGTCCAATTAACAAAATCCAAGGAGAAGAAGGATCTGGGGGTGCTGGTAACTGGGGAGATGAAGCACTCTGCTCAGTGCAGGAAGCCAGCAGCAAAGGCAAACAGGATGCTAGGGTACATAGCAAGGTGGATTGTGTCTAGGAGTGGGGAGGTCATCTTGCCCCTGTACAGGTCCCTGGTGAGACCGCACCTAAAGTACTGCATGCATTTCAGGCACCCCTACTTGAAAAGGGACATCAAACTACTGGAGGGGGTACAGCACAGGGCAACAAAAATGATCCTTGGATTGGGGGACAGACCATATGAGGAGAGACTAGGAAAGCTCAATATGTAAACCCTGGAGGAAAGAAGGGAGAGAGGGGATATGAGTGAGACCTTTAAGTACCTGAAGGTTTTGAACAAAGCAGACACCAGGCATATGTTCACTCAGAAGGGAGGAAGGGAATCCAGGGGACACTCTATGAAGTTGGAAGGGGCAGGTTCAAGAGGGCACTGAGGAGATATTATTTTACAGAAAGGGTGGTGGCAGGGTAGAAGGCTCTGTCAGAGGAAGTCATATCACTGCAGAATGTTGGGAGCTTCAAGAGGGGGTGGGACAGATTCAAGGGGACAATACAAATTGGGAGGGGGTGGTAGATGGGGGAGGGCATATGGGGAGGGCAGCTGCTGTCTAATGGACTGAAGTGCTGCACACTTGAGCAGATTAGATAGACCAAATGGCCTGTATCTGCTGGCAATTTCATATGTTTCTATCGTGCTGCCTGGCCCTTGGACTTTACAGGCTCCTTTTGCCTCTACATTGCAGACATAGTGGCATTCATTAATTCTATCTTGCCAAGGGCAAACTGCTAGTTTCATGTGTCCATTTATGGTCAAGGGGGACTGCCTTGAGGATTATGGGTGACCCTTCTTATCTCCCCACAACAGACCATGGAGATCCTCAAACCTGTGTGCTGCCATCCTCAACATGTTCTTTGGCTATGTATGTGGCAATGCATGGCTGTCAGCCCAATATGTAGCTCAGTGCCTCTGCTATGTCAAAATACAGCATAGTTGCTGGCCTGATGAAAATAGGGCCAATGAAGTTTGTCAAAAATGTATTTGATTACAGTAACTGGTGGTTTGATAGAGTGCAGGCCAGAAGTTAGATGTTTTACCATTTCTAGTTTTTGCGTTTGCATCGGTCCACTAATGGCCCCTTCCAATATTAAAATGACCTGACAGCAATACTTTTCATGTTCCAAACCCCTTTTGTGCATGCATGACAATGCGCATGCACTACGCAAATTACATGCACACTTTGACCCTTTTGAATGTCTTGCCAAAAGGTTTTGAACACTGGAGCCAGAGATAGCAACTCTGAAATTCAATGCATTTATGGAAACTGCCATGAACAGATCATCATCACACACTAAATGTGAACACTCTATACCTAAACAAAAGAAACACTTCCAACAAAATGAATTGGTCTGAGTGCAAGTTTTACATTGATGTGGGATAAAAGGAATTTAAAAATAATTCTTGCAACTGTCTACTGCATAGTTACTCTGAATGAGTGAAAATTGTGTATAGATTTTAGCTGCCTGTCTTTACTTGCAAAGGAACTTTGTGTTGGTTTTCCTGCACCAGAAAAAAATAAAGATGAAGAAAATCATTTTAATGTATGTTGTTATAACAGTCTGGTTGTGATTATATGAATTACTGCTTCAGCTTCTAGTTTATAATTTGATGCTCTAAGGATTTTGATTTAAACCACTGGTCCCCTTACTTTTTTTTTATGCTTACAACTGAAAAGTTCTGTTTCTTTGAAATAAACATTTCTTACTTACTGTACTCAGTAGAGGAAAGGGCACCATAGTAGAAAGGGGAAGACGTTTAAAGAACCCTTGATGCTGTTAGGACAACTTTGAAACATGTTCTGGTCAGAGCCAACATGGCTGCTGCAGAGCGGTGACTCCCACTCAAAGAGTACTCAGAGATCCTGCCACAGCTGATGCCATACTTGCATGGTTCTCACGCATGCGCTGTGACTGATAATCATTGTGCACGCATGAGAATGAGCCTGCATGCCCAAGATAGCCACTGTGACAGAAGTGCGCATGCACAATTCTCACGCATGCATACCAAGCTTGCGACAGCCATCTTGGGCACAGTGGGCTATTTTTTCTGCCTGTAACTGCGGAAGTGAGGAGTGGAAAAAAAACAGTGCCCTTGTGATGGGTGGGATTGTGAGGTAGCAGAGAGGAGGAGTGCATTGACAGCAGATGACTGGAATCTTGCCACAGCACTGTGGAAACACACGACTGAGGAATCCAGTTATGAGCTTTCACAGTCCTTTTTCTCTCTCCTAGACCTTGCAAAACGTCTGCAAGGCTCAGTCCTCACAGCCATAAAAATGAAATATTTAGATGCACTTTAGCATATATTTCATACTTTTTGTGTATATCTCACCATTATTTCTTTCTTGCTAAGGACAGATGCATGGAAACAGGATCTGTACCTCTACCCCAAATACACCCTCTATCAGGACATCACCAACAAGTGTTCCCCCTTTCTACTTTAGGCAGCTACATAAGCATGAAATATTTAAATATGTTAAATGAGCACAAGGGAAGACTTGGATGGCTAGTGACTGCCTCAGCATGATGTTGCTTGCTCTGGTACTAAGTGAGGTAGCTGATCCTATCACTAAATTGTTCAATGCCTCTCTAAAGTCAGGAGTCGTCCCAGACAAGTGGAAGAAGGCTCAGGCAACCCCTGTCTTTAACAATGGAGATACAACCAACCTGTCTAACTACAGGCCTAACATCATCCTTCCCCCTCTTTTGAAAGCCCTTGAACGAGTGGTATCAGACAAGCTCTCAAGTATAACCTACTCTGTTCCCAACAGCAGCACGGATTCAGGTGAGACCACTCCACCGTCTCTGTCTCAGTTGACTACACCTCCCAAATCTACGATGCCTTTGAAGATGGTTTGGCAGTGAGGTCTATCTTTATAGACATTACGAAGGCATTAGACACCATCAACCATCAACTCCTTCTACAAAACCTCCTCTCTAGAGGCCTGTCCAATGACGTGGTGGCATGGTTTAGTAGCTACCTATCTCATAGGACTCAACACGTCAAAATTAAAGGTAACCTCTCAGAGCATAGGGAAGTGAGCCTAGGTCTCCCCCAAGGGTCCATATTAGGGCCACTCCTCTTCAGTCTCTTTATTAACCCATTACTCCCAGAATGCCCAGTGCACATCATGCTCTGTGTGGATGATGCAGTAATCTCCATTAAAGGAAAAAAAACATGCCTCGATCTCCACTGAACTGCAAATTAATTTCCACAGGCTTCAAAAATGGTTTTCTGATAACAAACTTTCACTCAATTATAAAAAATCCCAAAAGCATGCTATTCACTGTTCAACAGAACAAAAAGAAGTTTTGGCCTCTGCAGATACATAGCACCAAAGGTGACATGCTGGAGCAGGTGAGCAACTTTAAATATCTCGGTGTTCACCTTGATGACACCTTATCATTTGGAACTCATGTTGACCACGTTGTTAAAAACACTAATGCAAACTGGGTGTCCTCTGTCACCACCAGCATTCTATGACCCTGGAAGCCCTGAAACTTTTATTTATTTTTTTTAACCAGGAGACACACACTAAGCTGAAAAGCTTGTTTACAGGTGCAACCTGGGAGCACAAGGAAGTTAAGTGACTTGCTTAAGGTCACACTGTATGCAAGTGGGGGCTGTTGGATTCAAACCCAGGTCTCCAGATTTACAGCTCAGAGCCTTAAACCACTGCACTATACTGCCTCCTACATGGCACCACCAGACCACCCTTGTCTGCATTTCGGGTCCTAATGCAAGGTTGTGCTGTTGTGAATAGACTGGATATTGAACTAGGGGTGTTGAATCTGCAATCTGAAACTGGTCACAAGTTGCTCAGTATTATCAACCATTCATTACGGCCTTGTCATCTATGGGGTTGGTACTGACACTGTCCCAAAAAGGGTTAAAACTCCACTTAACAAAGCCTGTCACCTGGTTCTGGGAGTGAATTACTGGACACATACATGTACCCTCTATCAAGAGACAGGGAGGCTCCCTTTACACAATCGGATTGTTTAACAGTTGTGCCTACTTGCGAAGAAGTCCCTGTTAGGGCTTACCACTAGTTCAACATCCAGTCTGTTCATAACAGCACAACCTTTCATTAGGACCTGAAATGCAGACAAGGGTGGTCTGGTGGTGCCATTTAAAAGAACATCTCGAGCCCAGAGATCCCTTTCCTTCTGAGGTCCCAGGGGTAACCCGTGAAGTGGGCACATGAGGAATGGCTCCATCCGTTACAGCGATACCTTCCTCACGCAATCCACTCACGGCGACCGACAGGTAGGGCGATCGGATGAGGGGGTGGGCGAACTTGGCGACAGGATGTCGCTATCCGTACATGCATGGGGGGGTGGGAGTGAGCACGGCGAGCATGGGGGGGTGGAGAGGCTGTAGGGGGTGGTGCTGTGGTCATCAGTCGAGCTGCGGCGTGGAGTTGGGGATCAGGCAAAGGCTGGGGTGGCTGAGGTACTGGCTTTGGGTCCAGGCACTGGTACGATTTTTATTGCGCCCGGCCCAAACCATTTTATTTTTACTACTTTCACCCCCCCGACATGCACCCCCCTGAAGTTGAGAATCCTTAAGTAGGGGGGCAAAGCCCCTGCAAGAAATGGGATGTGGGGCGAGCTCAACCCCCCACAGAAAGTAGTAAAAATACATCCTGGCAGCCATTGTGCTGGTGCACCAAGTTGTCAGAGTGCCAAAATGTGTTTGGCACTCTGACTGAGTGACTACGGTGATTGCCTTTAGGCATTCACCGTTATCACATAGACCCGGTCCCAGGTGGCTTAATGAACTCCCTAAGGACCTGCTAGAAAGTAATAAGATTAGCCAATTCAAACCAGGCCTGAGAGCTCACTTGGCCAAGGAAAATGTCTGTAAATGTCTTCTCTAACCATAACCTGTTTCCTGCACTTATTGTTAGAGTGTTCCCTGGCTACCATCCTACCTCCTCCCTTGGACACCAGTGTAACCTGCTAATTTACCACCCTGTCATCACTGCACTAACCCCACTTCTCCCCCCCCTTTTCCAGCCCCTCCCCCTTGCTGAACCCCCCTTACTCACCCTAACCACCCCTTGAATTTCCACCTCCCCATCCCCACCTATCCCCTTCCCCTTCTTCCCCTCCCCGCATTGCTCACACTTTCCTCCCCTCTGCTCCCCATCTCCAATGCCTGAACCAACAAAGACTTTCTCTGGATACTCCACTCTACCAAGCTAGTCTTCTCCATGTCACTCTAGTTGTACCCTGCACTTACCCTGGTCAGGCCATAAGTTCCAGTTCTACTCCTGTATTGTTACATCGCACGCTCCATTTGGCTCTGATCCATAAACCAGTTATATTTTGTCCTGGGAGCCCAGGATTAATTGGCTAACCACTGCAACCTATATGTTAATGATGACAAATTGTAATCTGCAATGATATTAGCCTGTACAGTAATCTTTGTAACCTTATGTAACCTCAGTGTTGTTTGTTCTGTCCTATGTACTTGTATGACTTGGAACTTTTGTAAATGAGTCTCTGACTCGACAGTATTAACCTCAATCTGAAATAAATAAATAAATTTGCTCTGCCTGCTTGTCTACACCTAGTCACAATTCTGTTTATGCCGTCACAGTCTATTGCTGTGGAGATAATTATGATGTCATCAACAGGGTATTATGAGGTCATGTGTAGACAAGCAGCCAAAGAAAAAGAATTCATGGTGACAGAGATCTTGTTTTTTAAGCAACTATCCTCTGTACTAAAGAAAAAGGGTGAAAGAATCAAAAACATATATATGAACTATAAACTGAACTGTGTTTAAATCTCACATTTTGCAGTTATGCACATGGTTTATGGGGCTTTCTAAATAGTGAGCCATTAGTTTACTTTTGTGTTTATTTAATGAAGTATTAATAACAGAAATTATACAATGGCAAGAAAAAATCCTGGTCTCTGATTGGTCAGTCTGGGACTGGACCTGTGATGTTATCCCAGTACAACATCACGGGTCTAGTCTCAGCCTCACTGTGAACCTGTAGATGAGCTTATGGCAGCTGAGCATGATCTCTTTTTTTGCATCTCCTCTTAAGAAACAAAAATATTTTTCCGCTCTAATAAAAACATTCTTTAAAACTATTTTTTTAATTCATATATAACAATGAGCCATTGTATAATAACAATAATGCCCTCCAGGGTGTGTATCGTTTGGGATAACGTCACTCCTCAGGTATTGGATGCACTCGGCCTATGGCCTCGTACTCAACCACCTGAGGTGTGACGTTATCCCAGCATGACACACACACACCCTGTTGGGCATTATTGCTTAAATAATTTAGGAGCAGTATCATTTCACTCTGTGACTTGATCATGTGATCATAAAAATTATCACCTATTGTGGCAGATTGGAAGGTATCCTAATGGGACATGACTTTTAGCTATGAAGAAAGGCAAAGCTTCTAAGCAAGTACTCCACAAGGGTAAAGTACAAGTGTGAAAATGACAGTGGCAGCACAGAATAAAAGTGAAGCAGGAACAGGAGAGATGCAGGGAAATAGAGAGGTACTCTCTGCTGTAAATTATGTGTCAGTGTGGTTTTTCAGCAGAATGCACCACCTCATGGAAGAGTACTGTATATTCACCTCGGAAACAGGCTGTCAAAAATAGAGGTCAGCTAAGCTTTGTTCCCCTGTTGTTGTGCAAATTAATCTGTACAAACTCAGACCTCCTTCCATGAATCCTGTGATGTTAGACTGACCCAGATAAAATGCACTTCCTCTACCACCCTGTGACAGGGTAGCAAACCAGGCAGCTTCTTGGGGAACACTTACAAAGAAAATACTCTGGACCCAGGGCCCAATTTTAAATTAATAGGAATGGAGCAAGGGGCTTGCATCAAGGAGACATGGTGCAAAGGGCTCCTTGCATCACACCTTGTGCCAGTCCTAATTATAGAAGGCACCCTGCACCACTGGGGGCACCGCCTATGCCAACTGGGCTTGCACCTTCCTTGCGACAGCTGCACTGATGCACCATGTAAGAAGGCAACTTTCACTTGGGAAGTGCTGTAATATCCCCAAAAGTGAGATTTTGCAAGGGCCCCCCCCCATGGGCACATGGACCCTGCTAATAGACCAGCCCAGAGCAGGTCTAGCTGCCATGTGCCACTCCTGGCCCTTTCGCTGAGCGGGGGAGTGACCATGTGAACCCCTGGAGAAGGCACCCTCAGAGCCCTAAATATTTGCCAGACCACTCCTGGAATGGCTAGTAGTTTGTGGCAGGTATGAGCCTGTGACCCCTCACTTTCCCAAGTGGTGGTGCTGGTGTGTATGCCACCCCATGGACTTGCACTGCAGGCAACAGGCATGCACTTGCCCTGATGGGGGAAGTTGCCACCCCCTCCCCACATCCTGACTCCTGTTACCCCCCCCCATGAACCAGGGCATGTCCAGGACAACCTGCCAGCAACCAGGGCAACTGGCCAACAAGTCTCCATTGCTGGACACTGCTGCTGCAAGCCTGTCCAGCGATTTGTGACATTCTGCCCATGGGCCATTTCTTTGGCACAGCTGTCAGCTTGCAGCAAACCCAGGGACTTTGGACCCCGCTTTTTTGTAAAATCAGGCACAGAGTCCCTGGTGCACCCAGGTTTGCAGCAGCTGGTGGTTCACCACACCATGCGCTGATCTAAAGGCACCTTTTATAATTGATCCTCCAATTTAAATTACATAAACACTGCTATACAGTACTCTCAGTAACATGCAAAAACAAAGAGCTTGCATTCAGCTTTACAAAAAAGGTTCTTGTTCTTCAGTCTTTGTCTCCACATAACAGAAACAGAAATATTTTTCCCATTGTTCACCCTCCCACTTTATTGGACTCTGTTTTTTCTTGTTAACACTCCCCATCCCCCTGAGAGATTGCCAACAAATGGAGCATGCAGTGCAGTAGGGTCTTAAAGGATCAACTTTAAAACAAGAGGGTTTGGTACAAATCCCCTCCCAGCACCTGTCAAAACCTGTGTTGCCTAGGTTGCAGTGTTGTGAAGTGGGCTACGGGTCAATGGACTACAACAAACATGCACTCTGTCACATACCCCCCAACCCTGAGTTGTCCCTGTTGTATGTTTGGTAAGGGTCACCAGAGACCCATGTTGCCAAGAGAAAATAAATTCTGCATTACCATTCTGGATGCCTGCCCTTTGGCACACATAGAAACATAGACAATGACAGCAAAAAAAGACCAAAGGCTCAATTTTCAGAGAGCCCTTAGATCACCACAAGTTGCGGCAATCTAGGGCTGTGGCAATCTCGGAGTGAATCAGGAACCCTGAGCCGTATTTTTAAAAAATGATGGTCCCTGTGCCCAAGACCCAAGATTTGCCACATCCACAGGGTTTTGCTGAAGAAGTGGCACACCTGCGGGGTTTGACGGGAGGCTCCATCAACCTCCCCCTGCCCGGTGCAGCACTTGAAGGGCTGTGAAGGTAGGAGGTGCATATGGCTGCAAGGCAGGAACCAGGGGAATTAGGAGCCTCAGGTGCATGCAGCCCTGGCACCTGCCCCATAGATGCCACTGAGCCTAACACCATAGGTGGGAAGCAGTGGTTGTGGGATGCAGGGTGCAGGTGGTGGATGGGAATGATCCCCAGGCACTGAGACAGTGCCATGGTACTCGGCTCACTGTTGGGAGGCAGGCTGCTGCCCACTTATTGTGTTGGACTCAGTGGCACCTATGGCTGGGTCCTGGTCCCTTCCTGCCAATCCCCATACCTGGGCCAATTGGTTGCCTACTCTTGTGCAGGCACCCCCAAAAGGTGCCACCTCAGCACCCTCACATTGCAGCTGTGCCCTGTCACTCTCTATGCCACCCCTGTGCTCCTTATGTCCCTGGTCCCCATCTTGCAGCCCCCCCAGTCACCACCCTGCTTGGCAGTGGCACAAGGCCCTTAGACCACCTCCTAGCTGGTTTAACCTGAGCCATCTGTTGCAACCAGAGTGGGGGCTTTTTGATTACCAAATAAGGGGATCGTGAAGCCCCATCGTGGTGCAATCACTCTTGCAATCTGATGCACAGGTGCCTTTTCTGCAAGGGTGGCATAGTGGGCTTTGCCTAATGCCATCCTGATTTTGCCACAGCTGACATTTGAAAATCGGGATAGCCATAAACTGTGATGCAAGGTGCAACTTGTGTCATCCCTGTTTGATGCAGGAACCTTGTGTTATAGTTTGACATTTGAAAATTGAGCCGCAAAAGTCTATCCAGTCTGCCCGAGTTCTTTATTTAGTCTTGGGGCCTACTGTTCCTCCAGGGTCCTAGGCCTCCCCACACCCATTCTCCTCCCTGATTCTGATGCCCTTAGTAATAACTATACCTTTCATTCTGTCCCAGCCATGCTTACAACCATTAATGGATTTTTCACCCACCACCTCAGCTAGTAGCCTGTTTCACAGCTCTACCACCGTTTCTGTAAAAGATTATTTCCTCATGTCCTTCCTGAACCTCCCTCCTGTTAGCTTCCACTCATAACCATATGATCGCAATGTGGTATACAGTTTAAATAGTTCTCTGCAGTTCTCTGTACTTCACCCTGTTAATTACTTTTAGAGATTTGAAGGTCTCTCATATCTCCTCTCTCCCTTCTGGTCTCCAACAAGTATATGTTAAGTGCCTTGAAGTTCTCCTCATAGGACATGCCCTGCTAGCCTTGAATCATTTTTGTTACCCTGCTGTGCTGCACTGTCTCAGGATTATCCCTATCCTTCCTGAGGTGAGGACCCCAGAATTGTGTGCCGTACTCCAGGTGTTGCCTCTGTGTCAGGGAGCTCCTGCCACTCTTGAGGACTGACCTTTTCTTAAATCTGTTACAGCATTTCTTCTATTTCTTAGCCTAATTTATCCTTTACAATTTCTAGTCCATAAGGTTGGCCACCTATAGGCATCCCCTTCCCTTTCTTGACTATGCTATGGTGTCCTATTTGATTTTCCTTTTCCCTCTCAGGTCCTCGTACTGGGAGGTTATTGTGGTGACCTCCAAGCATATGTAAAACAGGTTGTCTTTATCGTTGTTGGATTTAGTATGTAATAGCACTATGTCATAAAATACCTTGATGTATATACCTTATGTTTATGAAACCTGTAAATGTTGAAAATACCATGGCACTAGGTGTTTTTGATAATGGTAAAACGTACTAGGTACCTATTATAGAAATTAAGTTAGTTGTGCTATTTAAAATGCATGTAAAATGCTGTAAAGTGAACAAGTCTGAAATGTCATGGTGATTAGCATATATCCCATGATGTTTTGCATTATGGAAGTATATATGATGTTGTATTTCTTTGAAACTTGTTTTGTTGCCCATACCCTTTGGGGTGATCCTTTTTTCAGTGATTCTGCATTGAGGTTCTTTGTCTATAGCTTGTTTTGTTTTGTTTTTTTTTGTCTTTTTGAGACCCCACTACCCAAGCAAGCAAACAAGGCCCACATAGGGATGAAGGGTTTTCACTAAAAATGTTTAGATCAGAGATCAGTGTTAGTAGGTGCAGGCTAAGTGCAGAGAAAGGACATACATAAGTCAGTTGCTGCAAACGGATGTACTGAAGAAGGAATATGGCATTGCAGAAGATTATTTCCTGTATTTTAAATAAACATCACACAGAGATTGTGTGTGTTGAACTTGAAGTTCGGTGTCTGGTCCATCTGTTATCCCACAACCCCTCCACAGCCTCATCAAGTATCTGTACAGGGGAAGTATTACCTCCTTTTTCCTGCTATCAGTAGCCTTCCTGATAAATCCAAGCATCTTATCTGTCTTACTATAAGCCTTGTTACACTGACTTGATTGCTTTAGGAGTCGCTAACGATAACTTCAAGGTCTTGTTCCTTAGCCGCGGTGCTGAGTCTCACCCCTCACATCCAGTACTCTGTCCTGGGGTTCTTGTTCTCTAGATTTATCACCTTGCACTTTTTGGCGTTGAATTTCAAATGCCAAACCCTTGACCATCACTCCAGCTTTAGCAAGTTTCTCTGCCTTTCTTTTATTCCCTCATCACTATCCACCCTCCCACAGACTTTAGTGTCATCTGTGAAGAGACACAGCCTGCTGTGGATCTCCTCACCAATGTCACTGGTAAATGTTCTGAAGAGTACTGGACCCAGGACAGATCCCTGTGGAACCCTGCTCATGATATCTTTCTCTTCTGATTTAACCCCGTTGACTGCTATCCTCTGCTGCCTCCCCTATAGTCAGTTACCTACCCAGATTGCTATGACCTCAAATGAAAAAGGCTGCAGTGATAAATGCCATTTGGCACATGGACATTGGTATCCTGCAGAGCATGTAAAACATGAGATGTGTTCAGTGCTGAGGGTGAACTTCTGTTCCAAAAGGTAGTAGCTTAGGGCAACCAGCTCCCACATTACTGCCAGACTCTCATTTTCCAGCATGGCATAGTACTGCTTCTGGGGAAAAGGCCTGTGAGATAGCTACAGGAAATCTTCAAAGTCTTGTGATAACACAGCCCCCAGCCCTATCTCAGAGGCATCTGCGTACTAAATTAAGGTTTGGTTGAAATCCTAATTCAAAAGACTGAGACCTTACACAGTACATTTTTGATGTCCTGAAATGCCATCTTACAGGCAGGTGATCAACGGACATTATTCAGAGGGATGTTTTTTTGGTCAGGTCAGACAGTGGGGCAGTAAGGGTTGAAGTTCCAGAATGAACCAGTGGTGATACCCTGCATGCATAAGAAAGGACCTATGCTGCTTCTTAGTAATGGGGAGCAGGCAGTCAGCAAGTGCCTTTACGTTGTCAATAACCGGGTATATGTGGCCATTCCCAACCATATACCTCAGGTATTTTGTCACCTGTCACCCTAGAGTGCATTTTACTGCATTGGCCATGAGATCTGCCTCCCTAAGCAGTTGAAATACCCACAGATACATCATGTAGATTGCTGTCCCAATCAGGGTTAACTATGACAACATTGTCCAGGAATGCTGTTGCTTACAGCCTGTGGGAATAGAAGAGCTAGCCATCATTCTCTGGAATAGAAACATATACATTTTGGGAAGAAAAGGACTGCTTGACCCACCCAGTCTGCCCAGATTTTTCCTGGCTAACCGATCTCCATTGACTCCTACCCTGACAATTTACCAATATTCCCTTATTCTTACCCCATGCATGTTTGAAGTCCCCTCACTGTTTTTGCTCCCACCAATCCCACTAGTAGATTGGTCCAGGTGCCCACCACTCTTTCAGTGAAGTAATATTTCCTCACATCCCTCTTAAATTCCCCTCTTCCAGCTTAATGGCATGCCTTCTTCTTACAGCGCACTTCTTCATTTGAAATGGACTTCCCTCCTGTACCCTGTGCCACCCTGTGAGGTACTTGTAGGTCTTTCTCACGTACCACTCCTCCCTCTTCTTTTCTAGGTCATACATGTTGAGATCCCTCAGTCTCTCCTCATAGGGCTTTTGATGTAGCACTTGCACCATTTTAGTTGCCCTCCCCTGGACTGCCTTCACCCTGTCCATGTCTTTTTTGAGATGCAGCCTCTAGAACTGGACACAGTGCTCCATGTGGGGCCTCACAAGCAACTGATACAGTGGTAAGACCACCGCTCTCCTTCTACTAATGATACCTCTCCCTATGCACCCCCACATCCCAGTGTTCCTGCTCGCTGCCTTGTCTCACTGCCCTCCACTTTGAGGTAATCAGATATGATAACCCCAAAGTCTCTTTCCTATTTAGTAACTGTCACTATCACAACCCCCACCCCCTTTTATACTCAGCTTTTGGTTTTCTATGCCATAGGAGCATGATTTTGCACTTTCTGGCATGGAACCTCAGCTGTGATGCCCTTGACCACTCATCAAGTTTTCAAAAGTCTCTATTCATTCTCTCCGCCCCTCCTGAGTATCCATCCTATTAAATATTTTTGTCCTCTGCAAACTGGCATGCCTACCCTTCTAGTTCTTCTGCAGTGTCACTTATGAAGACATTGAAGAGAAGTGGACCCAGTACCAAGCTCTGTGGCACCCCGCTGGTCAGTCTACCATACTAAGAGTGAGTGCTGTTTACCACCACCCTCTGTCATCTCTCCACTAACCAGTTTTTCACCCAGTTTACTACTTTGACTCCCACCCCTAGATTGTCCACTTTCTTTATCAGTCACTTAAGTGGCACAGTGTTGAAGGCTTTGCTGAAGTTCAGTTAGGCCATGTCTACTGCCCTTCCATGATCTATTACCCCGGTCACCCAGTAGAAGAAATCAACCAGGTTTATTTGGCTTGAATTTTCCCTGGTGCATCCATGCTGCCTTTGTGGCCAAAGCTCCATGCAATCTGAAATGAAGCACAGTAAACTGATATAGGTCAAATGGGGTGACACAGGCCAGTTACTCAGAGGACTCAGGAGTTAACGGGATTTGCCAATACACCTTGGTCAGCTCCAGGGTACTGATGCAGTAGGCCTTCCCCAGTGGGTCACATGATCAGCTGGCTTCACTATACAGTGCAAGCATGCATTGTAGGGCTTTCATTCTGCTGAAGGAAGACTGTCAAGGAGGAGGTGGTGTTTGTGCCTGTCGCCTTGTGATCTTGAGTTGGCCTGCTGGAAGTCTGCCTCTTAATTCAAGAATTGTGTGCTGGGGTAGGAGGGTGGTTGAAAGGTTTTTCAAGGGTGGCGGAATTACTTTTCCTTTAGCACAAATGAGAACTTAGATAGTGGCTTGCCGTGGAAGCAGGCAGCTGATGCTGGCCACCCATTGTGGGAGTTTTAACTGCTTAAATATAAAATTGTGAGTGTTGGAGGGCAGGGGGGTGGGCTTGGGTTTCTAACAGAGGGTGAAGGGATGGAGTGCTTGAATTTAAGGATTTGGGCTGGGGATGAGGGTAGTGGGCTGTTCCTTTTTCTTTTTTTAATTCTTTCTTTTCAATAGTATTTCCTAAATAGAAATAGGCACAAATAGTGTCACTATTAATCATTTGTATCTGAATAGAAATAATGCATTATTCAATGTATTTGGAAATAATATTCATTACTTGCACACCCCTAATGCTAAGTGGATCTTGCTAAAATTGGAGTTTTGGGCTGTCCCAGCAGTGTTAAGAGATAATGTTTCCATAGGTAGTTGGAGATCTCCATGCACATATCCTCTGTAGGACACTATTCTGAGAGAAATTAAAAGTTCTGGATCTGTGTAGGTAAACAGTAAGCATCCTGCAGCCTTGTAAAGCCCTACCTCATTGCCAGCTGAGGGTTGCTGTCAGCCTGCCTCCTGAGAAAGGGCCTGCATAAACATTTAAATTTTACCAGGTTCTGAGGTGGTCAAACTTTGGGTAATATGCTGAACTGGAATAATGAGGCTGGAGAAAAATCTGAGGTAGGTCACATAGTCTTTTCTGTAGCATGAAGCAACAGTCATATGCATGTTTTTGTTTTCTCTGCCAGCAGTCACATACCAATGGTACAGCAGTATCGACCCATTCCAAGAGTACACAAATCTCCCTTTAGCCCTGAAGTGACATTACGTCACCTAAACAGTTCCCACAAGGCTTCAAATCTTCTCTTAAATTGAGATAGACATGCAACCTCGTCTCCCTGAGTATCCAGCAGGTGGTAGTTCTGGGCATGTGAAACTGACTGTTCCCTACCCTAGTTCACCAGGGGTCCAGCAGTTGGTAACCCCAAGCACACTCATTCTGTGGACTCTAACCATTTGACCTAGTGGACTCTAACCAGGGACTGGAACTGGAAGATTTTCTTTCTTTTCTGTTTGTTTTGCTCTCTGCAGCTGCCCTACGGCCTTCCCACATGGGGACAAGCACTCATCAATCTGTTCCCCGTGTCGGTGTGGAAACCTCTTTTATACAGCCCCAGAGTCCAACCACCACAAAAGGCTGCTGGCTTGTGTTGTTTTATGGTTACCCTAAGCTCTTCACACTGATAAGCATAACTAGTTAACCCATTGCTATTTGAACTAAAAACTACTGTGCATACAAACCCCAAAGGGTTAGTAATGACGATCCTCCTTCTAATGGGAGAGAGGGTACATTAAAATAAAACTACACCCTCATATCAGGTAAATTTTATTTGCTTCCATGATCTTTCAAAGGCTTTTGACACCCTAAATCATCAGGTGCTCTTGTCCAGACTCAGTGAGACTGGCTGTTCCCCTCGGTCATTGAAATGGTTCTCTACTTATTTGATTGGGCGTAGGCAGTTTGTGGAAGTGAGCTCCTTTAAATCTGGGGTTTTGGAAATGAAAAATTAAGTTCCCCAAGGATCAGTTTTGGGGCCCTTACTGTTTAATATTTATATAAATGAACTTAAGCTTGAATCATCTGATATTTGGTGCCATCTATATGCAGATGACACCATACTGTATGTGGCGGGGGCAACACTGGACTCAGTTGTTTTAAAGCGACAATCAGCTTTCAATGAAGTTCAGGACTACTTTAAGAAGCATCATTTGGTTTTGAATCCCCCAAAAATGCAGGCACTCCTACTTAGGAATAAACATAATAAAAAAACAATATTTTCACCTAGAGATTAATACCCTTGATGGCACTATTATTAAGCAGGTTGATTTATATAAATATCTCGGTATTTGGTTAGATACTCACTTGACCAGGGATTCCCAAATAGACTCCCTTATAGGAGGTATGAATAGAAAGCTGAGTGCCTTAACACATCCAGGGAGGAATGCC
Source organism: Neoceratodus forsteri (assembly GCA_016271365.2). Taxonomy (NCBI): domain Eukaryota; kingdom Metazoa; phylum Chordata; order Ceratodontiformes; family Ceratodontidae; genus Neoceratodus; species Neoceratodus forsteri. Next base: position 201,591,976 of record CM057458.1, read on the forward strand.
TGAATGTAGTTAATTCCTTATTATTGCCAGTCCTTGATTATGGAGATCTGCAATACGGGGCGGTACTATTGGATCACTTCTAAATAAAGTAGAAGTAATATTTAATAGAATGGCTCATTTCATCTTGGATGCACCCTATAAAACTGATCAGTGCATATTATTTAGACAGCTGAATTGGCTTAAACCCCCTGTAAGAAGAAATTTACATTTACTCCAGTTTATGATCAAGGTATGGAATAATGAGGTTCCCAATTACATTTCTGATTTATTTGGATTTAGGAAAGTAAGGGAGGGCCTGAGGACTTCATTGGGAGCTCAATATGTTTTGAATAATTGTAATTTAAATATTGGGAGATCATTTGTTTCCTTTAGGGAAGCCCTACTGTGGAATCAATCCCCTCCAAACTTAAGATGCTATGAGGCTAACATCAATAATCCAGAATTAATAAGATGGTGTACGACCTGGTCCAACAATACCATAACCTGTAACTCTTGCAATGCACTTTAACTACTGAATTAATGTGATGATACTGCAGCTTGTTGTTATAATGTAATTTGTATTTTTTTTTAGTTGTTTGACCAGGAGTAGCACACTAAGCTGAAAGCTTTTTTACAGGTGCGACCTGGGAGCACAGCGAAGTTAAGTGACTTGCTTAGGGTTACACAGTATGTAAATGGAAGCTGTGGGATTCAAACCCAGGTCTGGTCCGCTGGATGTCACCAGATTTGCAGCTCAGAGCCTCAAACCACTGCAGTATACTGCCTCCAAATTGTTTTATCATAGTATGTATCATATTATTGTGTATATGTGTAACTGTATGTTCTTACTTGGCCTGGAACTTCATTGAAAATGAACTTCGCTCAATTGAATGTATTCCATTTTTCTTATGAATAAAAAACTATTTACTACTACTATTACTACTACAACAGACAACTCTTTTCCTGCAGCTGTTGAGGATATACATGTTTGCTTTAGTTTATTTTCACTGTTCATGCTAGTCCCCTGTAAGTATACTGGGGTCTCCATTTTATGGTTGCTTAAATCTCATTATCCATGACAGCTGCATTAGCATGTGAGAGTATGATTTCACCACACTCATTTATACCAGGTATCTCTATGCTGAAAGTACAAATATCCTTAAAAACAACTCACTGGAAACATACAAACTGAATGCAGTTTAAATGGAAAAGAACCAGCATTACAACTAAGACAGTTTGCAAACTGAAGGTAAAAGTGGTATTTCACATCTTGCTGCAACTTGTTTTGTTGAACTCTAATTAAGCAGACAGGCATACTGTGGAGTCTAAAGGGCACTGAAATAAAATGTTTTCATATGCTAGTGCAGCGCTCAGAGACAATGAGATTTCAACAACCAGAAAAGGGAGACCTCCAGGACAGTTACAGGGACTAGTATGACCAGTGAAAATTAACTAAAGGAATAAGTTATATTCCAAACAGCTACATGGAAAGAGTTGTCTGTTGACATGGAAACAAAAAGAGTTTACAAGATGTGAGTGTGTAGTTTTCCGTTAATCCCATGCATATCTGTCTAATTGCTCCCCTTAGCAATTGTGAGGGTTGCAATACATTGTAACCTCTCTTTTGGTCTGTATGGGGTGGGTTAATCACCCTGAGGACCATAATTAGTGTGACCTCTACAGACTAGGGTGAGAATCATTATCACACTCACCCAGACCTGAAGGAACCTTCTCTTCTTCTACTCTCCACCCAGTGCTCAGCAGGACCATCTGTACTAGTACCTGGTATCCCCAGTGGCCACATGAGGAAATGAACTGTTATCCAAACCAAAATGGTGTCCTAGCAACTAGTATAGTACTCCTACAGCACCTTCTCCAGATTATGTAACATTCTGCCATACACTTAGGGTGTGTGAACCTGGAATATACTGACACCCAGCCCCCAAGGAGACAAACTGACCCATAACCATCTACACTGGGTATGTACCAGGATCCTACTCCCATCTGTTCACAAGGATAGCTAGCATGCCACAGCCATCCACCCCAGAAGTGAACTGAGTGCACTATCCCACCTCTCTCGGGAGTGTAGTATCCCCAGCCATTCACCCATTACCCAAAGGCCCAACAGCATTTGGTATGATGCAGGACCAGATTCTGTTCCCATGGATCCATAAACCCACTCACACTCTACCTACTCTGAGCTAATAGCAGGCAATAGCCACATGTATCCTCTATAGGAACATGACTAAACTAAATCTGGGGTTCCCAAAGCCCCACCCTGGCAATGACTATTTAGCAAACCTGCAGACATTCTAAACCCATTAGATAGTGATTCACCTGCAAACATTTTGAACTTTATATCAACAGCAATTAGAACATCATTAGACCAATACTGTTCGAGTCCTGTGCTGTGGTATGTGTCTGATGCACCCTTATTGTAGGAGCTGGGTTGTGCTGACCATAGAGGACTGGTCATAAGGCAAGGTGGATGGAGGACTCCATCTTGGACCACCTGAAACATAGAAAAGAAACACATGCACAGGCAAGATTAAATTAGTCTCCTCTCCCAACTGGGCAGTTGATGTTCTGGCCCCACCCTCCAAGGGGCAGAGGCTAGCTATAATAGTTCTGATGGGCCTCGAGTACCAGTGTCCCATCAGGCATCTTCATTGTTTCCACCTTGGTGCACTTTTGGCCATCAACCCAGATCAGCTACACTGTCAACATGTAGCTACTCTGTCCAACGTACCCTACTTTCACCAAAACTCAGAGGTGTTTTTTTGGGAAGATGTCCCACATCCCCACTGATCACTTTCTTGAATGCCCAGTGATGGAACAACTGGTCTTGACACTTCTTCACTTCTCACCAGACCCAGACCAGCAAATGTGAGTAGTTGAATACCTACATGTCTTTGAACTTTCAAGACAACTTGTGATCTGATTGGCATAATTTCATCCTGGGACCCTGAGGGCATTCAGATAGCATGGCAGCAACATAGACAAATAGAATCTGTTGGCAGATAAGGACCATATGGCCTACCTAGTCTGCCCATTTCCCTACCCACTGCTACAGCCTACATCTCATAGATGTTCTTCTGTGCTGCCAGATTCAATCCCTATGCCATTCCTATCAATGCTGCAGGGATCTGTGATGGTGCAACTGTAGACAGGACCTCTGGAGCTTCTAGAGCCACTGTCACTAGTAAACTAGAAACACAAAAGGGTCACTTCTTGACAACTATGCCATGGTAGAAAAACACATGAGGGAGCTGCTCCATCCCTGAACTCAAACATCGACTCTTTCTTAGGCAAACAGAAAAAGAATGTTTCCTTTAGTTGCTAAAGAGGTTCTTGCATCTATGAAGAAAAACTCTAGAGGCTTTGCAAAGGGTGAGCTGGCATATGGAGATGGACTGATGGTAGAACGGTCCAATTCGGAGCACTCCCAGGCCCCTAGTATGGTGGCGGCAGAGATGATATCACCAGGCAAGTCCCATTGAATTCACTTTAAAAGAATGGTAAGCTATCTGAACTGAACTAAAAGAGCTCACAGATACAAAAGAAAAGGTTACAAACTAGTACAACAGGTCGACATCACAGAACAATGTATCTCAGACTCCGAAGACTGCCTGGGAAGCAGAAAAATAGTAGTGATGCAGTTAATATAGACCCATACAGGAATACAGGACTGTCAGGAGGACTCAACAGACAAAGCCCAATCAAAAACATGTGCTGTATGGTATCCTGGAATAACTGGAGGGCCCTAACTTGAATGGTTTCTTGGAGAGTTTTTTGAAGGAAATATTAGAACTGGAGCACACTATTAATTTGAAATTGAAAGAGCCCATCAGTCCCTCAGTAATAAGCACACATCCCCCAAACAGAGGCCCTGGTCAATTGTAGTATGCTTTTAAAAATATGCCAGAGAAGAAGATTTGCTGCAGAGATTCTGCAAAAAAAGAGTGCTGACCTGGCAAGACATGCACCCCACCAGCACAATGCAGCAGCATAGAGCGTACATTCCACTGTTGCAAGTTCTGAGGAAGGAACAGTTAAGGTTTAAAATGCCCTACCTAGCAAGATTGGTCATGTAGTACCCAGAAGGCCAGAAAATCTATGAAACAGTGGAGGACGTTACCTGTGATATGCAGTCCTGGGGACTAGTCATGCTGCAATTATGACCTTTGAACTTGGCATGGGCACTCACATGGCACTAGCGTACAACAGCAGGGACCTATAAGGAGCAATCCATGGAGGTGATGGCAGGAATTATACAGCAACTGCAGGCCATTCAGGATTATCAGACCTGAGAGACTACATTACTTTAGTTTGGTAGTTACATCCTACAGGTACTGGGGGAGGTTAGCACTGGGCTGGAGTGGAGGTCAGGTTTGAGTGTCTGTCTGGAGGGGCAAGTAGGTCCCAGCAGGAATGCAGCCATGAACTGCTGGCCTGCTTAATTAACCCAGTTTAATGTCTTTCTTAACAGCCCTAGGATGTGAGGTTGTAATGGAGGGTCAGGGTCCCCCATGGGGAACTGGGGGGAACCGTCAGTCAGCTGACAGCCTGTGCTGGGGTGACAGCTCTGCTAATTAAAAGAGACCATATGGAGGCTAGTTTGTCACTGGCACTGACATGGAATTCAGCATCTTACCTAATGGGGTATCAGATAGTCTGGCAGCAGATCTTCACTGAAATGGCTGGTGGGGCTGAAGTTACCCCTGTGTCATATTAAATAGCCTGGTATGTTGTTCGTATTCATGCTGGTGATCCTGACCCATCCTCTTGGGGTTGATGCTCCATTTGACTGCCTTGGGTTATGGGTTCCAGTGTCATTTTTGAGGGCACCCACTACCTCTCTCTGCTAAAGTCTAGTGCCCCGAGACATTGTGAATAAAGTCTCAGTGGTTAAAGTTTGACAGTCTTGATTGTTTATCACATTAACCGTATTCTATTTTGTCATGCCAGTTCTGTTGCTACCCCTCTGTTTTGTATGAGCATGGGAAAATCTGCTGGATATAGTTTTACTTGATTTCTGTTGGCTACAGATACCTTTCTTTTTGACTTAGAGTGTGTTTGTGCAGTTTGGCAAATAACCAGACACAACAGCCAAAGTAACAATGCAGTTTTCTTCTGAAGTCCACCCACTGAGATCTGGGTTTATGAGGTGGTCTTTTGTTCTCTGGACTTGAAATCCGGGGGGGGGGGGTTGTTAGCCTTCCTCATCATCCACTATCCTTCCAGTTTGACCAGAGGAACACTCCTACTCCACTATCCAGGGGACTGGATGATTTTGGACATCAGAAAGGATAGTAATTAAACTTCACTTCAGTTCTCTGTAAGACAGTTGGAATAAGACTTAGTGAATTTGGGAGGGGGGGGACATTTCTCCTTGGTTAGTACCTGGTCCTTCTATAATATGGAGGACCAGGAATGTGGGTATGGAAATCATAGCATGTACCAGTAATAGTTTCATGGACTTTAAGCTTCATATATTTACACAGTTGCCTGCTCAGGGATAACATTGTGTCTTCAGATTATGAATGCGGGATTTGGGAGGGGTGTCTTCAGATTATGAACGTGGAATTTGGGAGGACAAGGAGGCTTCCGGTTAGATGCCTAGTGTTGTATTAGGATGGAACCTGGTGACACCTACACTTTTCCACACCATTCCCTCATTTTGTTTCACTGCTTGTATCTCCCCAGCCTGCTTATTTCTGGTTACCTTTTGCTTTACCCAACACTTTTGGGGCTGACACCTGACCCCAGGGAGCCCAAAGACCTGATTTCTTTGATATTTTCACAGATGCCCCAGCGGGGATAGCATCAGGGAAGGAATTGTTTCCATCCCCCACCTTTGAGGTCCATGTTCTTATTTTATGTACATTTTCTGTTTCCCACTCTTTTGGGGGGGCTTGGGGACTCCCTACTCTGCAGGAGATTGGGGAGGTGTCCCCGATGATCCCACTACACCTCAGTTGATCCTGTTGGCTACTAATATACAGTTTAGACCCTTCTGGTCAATTTTTGTGACAGGTTACCAAAACACAGTACTACCAGAACCTGGTTGGTCTGGTTGTTCTCATTTTTCTAGCTGCTATCCCTTTTGTAAGCAATAAGACACAACAGGGTGTGTGTTAGACACTTTAACACACGGCTAGGAGGCATAGTGAGGCACATGGCCACAGGCTGAGTCCGTCCAGCCTCCTAGCTGTGTGATAAAGTGTCTAACACACATCCTGGAGTGTCTTATTGCACTTATGAAATGCTTATCTACAATGCAGATGTATGTGATCACTAAAATGCATAATATTTAATAGTAAAAAATTGACGTTTGTCCTAATTTTTCATAATATAGTTCCTCCGCCTGTTTTTTTTTTTTTTTTTGACTTGAGGACTTTTAAGCTATTAAGGCATCCTTGCTTGTATTCCTGTAGTTGTCATGGCACCTCCCCCCCAAACTAGCAGTAGTCATACTTCATTTAGTTTGAACAAGATATTCTGTTGTCTCTTTTTTATATATATAATTTTTGTATGTTATGGTAGCGAGTGGTACTAGGAGGAACATTTTTTTTTAACATTATATAGCACAGATACTGAGGATATTCTCAGAATTGGAGTTCTAATGCAGTCATTTCTTATTGCTGGATTATTACACTCATTATATGTAGTATGTAGTCTGTACACCCTGTTCTACACAATCAGAAGGTTAAAGAAGGCTGGTTATCCTGGTGGAGGCCCGAATTCCGGACACTCCTGACTTCATGACGGCTGAATATAAGATAATTTCACAAAATATGAATGACATCTCCAATGCAGTGAAAAGGCAAAGGTGCTCCAACATCTTAAAAATCAAAAACCTCAAATACTCTTATTACAGCAGACTCACATGTTCACCCTGAACAAGATCAATTATTGAAATCCGGCTTCAAAAACATTACTGAGTTTTCTTTTAGAAAAGAGTGATGGAGGGGCATTTTTATTTTGATTCTACACCATTCCCCAGTTCAGTTAACCTCCTCTTATTCAGACAAAGAAGGGCAATTGGAAATAGCCATGGGATCCATAAATGGGATACAAGTTACATTTGAGAGTGTATACATCTCACCGGGAACGAATGACTCCTCTGTACAAAAATGATTTGACATTATTTTAGCAAAAAAGTGGGAGCACTTCTTTTGGGCAGTGATTTTAATTTCTTATTAAATCCCTCAACTAACTCTAGTAATCCCAGACCACCACCATCTATGGTGGGACAAAGACACATGTGCAAGCTGCTTAAGGGCTTGGTATTACACGATGTGTGACATTCCAAACACCACTGAGACTGTAAAAATACTTTTTTTCTCATACTCACAGTAGTTATTCCAGGCTGCAGTTTTTTTAGAAGATATGGAATGGGTTTCATATTCTGAGATTGGGTCGATCCTACTTTTAGACCATGTCCCTGTCCCAGTTACTTTGACTGTCCCTGCTGATTCACAAAGGACACAGTGGAGATTTAACCCATCACTCCTTCAGGATTCAATCTTTAAACAATTGATGGAGACCCATATGTCCCAAATACACTTAGAAAATGCAGAGCCCCAGCTTTCCAAAACAGCATTATGGGACACTTTAAAAATGGTGCTTAGGGGTGAATCATTTATGCCTCCCAGGCCAAGAAACAAAGGGAGGAGCGACTGAGAGAACTTCAGGAGAAGCTGAAATTTTACAGCTTGTCCATATTCAAGGAGATAATTCCTCAGTTATAACAGACTCAGACTAAAATCCAGAATATTTTAACTCATAAAACTGAATAAGCCTTACTCTGGCTCAAGCAGTCCTTTCATGAAGGTGGTGCAACAGCACCCAAATTATTAGCTTATGCAGCTAAAATGAAAAGCCTTCTCAATAACTAAATTGACTCATCCTAACATAGGACATATGTCACTATGATGTATTATATTATATTTTATAAGATTCTTATAAGATGACACATGTTTTCTTTCTTTCTTCTTTGTTACATTCTATAGGATTACCTATGGAGATACTGTTTCCGGTACAGATGGACCTTGACGCAGCTTTTTGGAATGCTTCTCCTCCTTTTTCCAGTACTAGTAAGGATATTGTGAAAACTAATTGGTTAGAGAAGCATTTCTGATGTTATTTGGATGTACCACATGTACTGGTGTATCCCTATGTGTTTAGGTGAACCCGATGGTATTTTCTACCAAATGAAATAGCTCAGTTGTGCATTAACCCTCCTTTTTTCTTACACAAAATATCCGAGTTTAAATACTATCTTGCGTAGCTCAGAAGGTATCAGAAATTGCAATTGTGAACCGTACATACATTTTTAGTATGGATTTCTAAAAAAAGTGAATAGACTGACTGGCTTTAAGCTTTTTTGAAGTATGTATGTCTTAAATGGTGAAAATAGTAATGTGTGCCACTGATTGGTGTATTGATTGATGATATCACTTTTTGGAGCACTATTTAAACTCATTGATTTTGCCAGTTTGTAATAAGTCCCCTTGAAGGCACTTTGCCAAGGTGTTAGGGGCTTCCACAGTGGTGACATAATAAAATCAACTATGGAGATATTGGATGCCCTCAAAACTTATTACCCAACCTTATACACCCAAAAAGATGTTACCTTGGTAGAGGCAATTCAGGCCTTTTTGAGGGAGGTTCCCTATCACACCTGACCTTGGAGAAACAGGAGTCCCTCCTTGCACTTAGTACATTTCAGGAACTTATCACCCATGTAAAAGCTTCGAAAAGTTGGAAAAGGCCAGGCTCAGATAGGTATGGGCAGAATTTTATAAATTCTTTCTGGAACCTTTAATGGACTGCTGCTCCAGTCTTTCCTGGAGGCATTCAGTACTGGTAAATATCTAGGTATATGGCATTGGGTCACCATTTTGCAATTCCAAAAACCCCCAAAAGACCCCCCAATGCAATTCTTATCACCCAATTTCAGTCCTACATTTGGACTATGAAATATTTACTGGTATAATATCCCACTGCTTGGAGAAGATTCTACCCACTGTTATAGACCCAGATCAATCTGGTTTTATCCAACATAGATGAACAGCAGACAATATTAAATGGACATTGTTAATAATACATAACATAATTAGATCCTCCAGCCCAGCCCTGATCCTACATTTGGGCACCCAAAAGACATATGATAGGGTTAGCTGGTCATTTTTACATCAAACAACGTTTAGTTTTCATTTCCTTGCTCTCTTTTTAGATCTGCTTCAAGGATTATATTTGAGTCCGAGATCCTTGGTTAAAGCTAATGGGTCACTTTCACACCCTTTCTTATTATTACAGGGATTGCGGCAGGGCTGTCCCTTATCCCCCTATATTTTTGCCCTATACTGTACCTGGATCTCATAGTAAATTATTTATGCCAGATGGAACTGAGGGGATAGACATGCATGGTCACACTCATAAGGTCGCGTATTACGTGGGTGGGTGACCTATTATTACATATAAGTGACTCTGAACAATCACTGATTGAGTTACTCCCATGCCTCAAAGAAATAGACCTGGTTATAAAATTAATGAAGATAAATGGGAGGTGTTGCAACTCCATTATACACCCTTTCCAGTGACTCAGGCCACCTACTCATTTAGGCAGGATAAAACATATATAAATTATTTGGGCATCCAGATTTGCACCTCACTAACTACCCTATATCATTTGAATTTCTCTGTTTTAGAAAACTCAATTAGGGATGATCTACAGCAACAACCATGGACCCTTAACACCACTGAATAGGGTGCATACTATTCAAATGAATATTTTGCCAAAATATTGACGCTGGTTTCAAACAATCTGTAGTCCAGCTCAGACAAACTTTCAAAAATGGAACAAATGGTTTTCTATCTTTTTGTGGGGGGCAGCCATGGATAGTCTTCAAGAAACTTCAATTGGCTGAAAATAAAGAAGGATTGGGGGCTCCCAAATTTGGCTGTGTATGTGCAGACAACACTGATGCAATATGTGCTCCAGTGGAGACAATCTGCACATGGCCCCAGGTGGATTGAAATTGAAACAGCTAATCTGGTCCTCATGGCAGATGGTTATCAGATCCCAATACCCATCAGACTATTGGGGGACTCTTGCTTTTTTTATTAGGACATTATTAAGGAATTCACACCATAACTTTACTCAGAAATGTTTTAAGCAGCTTGTTCAGTGGTTAAGTATACCCACATTTGATAATAAATTTTAACCAGCGATTTTGGACCATGGTTTTCACAGATGGGCCTTCACGGGGATGGTGCACACTTGCCAACTTTATGAGAGTGGAAAACTTAAATCATTTACACAGTTAAAGAGAGAGTCTGCTCTTTCCCACCAGGACCATTATAGGTATCTGCAGATTTGGCACTATCTGAACAAACAAGTGGGCCTTGAAAATGATGAATCTGCCCCACCCCCATGGCAGATATTTCAAGATCAGTTCTTGGATTTTTTTAACCAGATAACTTTATATCATTATGCTATCAGACATTGCAACACAGCCATCAGATAAATATGACTAGCACACAAACCACTTTGGAAGCAGAACATTCGGTCCAATTGGAGACAGCTGGTTGGATGTGAATACTGATTGGACAACACAAAGTAACTAGCTCATATCAGTGGAGAGAATGAAGCTGGGAAACAGTGATCAGATTATTTCATATGCCTCAAATTGCAGGAACATTCTCCACAACACGACTCTGCCTGCTGACAGGGCTGTGGTTGTGAGGTATCGATGAATATGCATGTACTTTGAGCATTTCCAGTACTGCAGCCCTTTTGGGAGACAATACAAACAGACCAACAGGCTGCAGTTACCAATCCGGGCCTAACCACACCACAAATTGCTTTATAGCTATACAACCACCCATTCCTGAAAAATAAAATTCATCATTATCTCTTTAGAATATTTCTGACTGCAGCAAAAACGTTATCACATGATTTTGGTTAACAGCAACTCCTCCCACCAGACAGCAATGGGAGGATACAGAGTGGGGAATTTATAAAATGGAGAAAATGATAGCTTGCCACCAAGGGGTTGAGGAAAAGAACAGGAACAGATGGAACTCATGGCTAATATTTGTTATGCAATATAGATCAGATATTGTTCCATAAATCTGTATATGGCACTGAGAGATTATTCAAGTTGATAATATTATTGCGAGGCTAATGGGTGGGAGTCTGGACTTGAAACATTTTAGCCAGCACCACGGGACACTCAACTTAGATGGGGGGGCCTTTATGCAGTAGAAAAGGGTGTTTTATGGAAATCATATACAGTAGCTGTAAACAATGACTGCTATGCAACTTGTTTTGTAAGCTGTTGCATTCCATAATTTTAAATGCCAAATCTACTTTCTGAGTCGGTGGAAACAAAATCTTTTTTCCTTTTAATCAAAATAAATAAAAAAAAAACACATTAGCAAAGCAACAAATTACTGGAATCACCACACAAAACAAAGCAAAGGAGAAAAGCACTATTTGAAATGCAAAGTCGAAGCATGTTCATTCCACTAGGTGGTTTCCTTGTTACCTGTAACATGAGTGTGCCTGTACTTGCTTTGCTTTGTGCTTATTCATTATATTGTGTTTGTGATTTGCACCTCAAATAGTATTCTTTTATGTGTTCTCAGCATGATGGCGTTGGTAATTTTTTTGCTCTGCCATTCTCACTAATACAGGCTAGCCCTTTCTGGGGGCCAGCACAGGGCTGCATACCAGCCTCTCTGTCTCTTTCTCAATATCATCCTTGCAGTTATCCCCCACTACCCTGTGTTGGAAAACTGTGACTGTGGTCTAAGGCACCAGTAGGACCACTGGTGGGGAATCTAATGGTGCTGTCATCTCACCTGTCTCCACTTCTAGCCCTGGGCTTCCACCAAGGGATGACTTGGACTCCCAAGTGCCAAGTGCTAATGTTATGGACTGGCAGGTCAGTCACAACAGCACAAATTGGGCCCCTTTATATACATAGGAGCAGGATGGGTTCAATAGCTATAGCCAACACAGTTTTGGAGTTCTCAGACCAGTAATCATCTGGACTGTCTTGATGCCTACTAATTCCTTCTCTGTGGCATCCTTGGTATTGTGTTCCACCCTTCAGGTTTTTTTAGTCATAAAGATAGCTATGGTCATTTTAACCCCAGAATTTTAGGATGGCCAATTGGCCACACCCATGACCATATAAGTGTCCTACAGAAAAAAGAACTGATAAAAACCTAAGCCCACATACATGTGCAATACTGTAGATGCATTCCAGGGCTTAATTTGTTTTCCAGTTTGTTTTTCTTTTGTTCATAAATTGTGGACCCAAATTTTAGTGTAGCCAAGTTGCCATCCCACTTCAAAATGGCACTGGGTCATAATGTCACAAGACATTATACTGTATGACTAAATTGCGCTGCCAATGCAGTGTGATTTATGCCATGCGGGCATAACTCTTTTTTCTGTGGAGGACTCCACCCCCACATCCTCGGACCCCCCCACTAAAGATTATTGACTCCAGGGGGGGTCCAACTCGGGGAGTGCACAAAGACTTAAAAAAAATAAAATTTTTGGGACCAGGAACCAAACCCGGTCCCAAACGCAGTGCCTGGGTTCCTGCTGTTGTGGCTCTGTTCAGTGAGCCACGGCAGCTGCTCAGCAGAACCCACTCCCAGCAGAGGTCTTATCCTCTGCCTGGGAGTGTATGAATGTTGCAATACCATGTACAGCAGTATACAAGGTATTGTACCATTCGCTGTCCTAGACAGTGCTATTATGGGTTAGCTATAATGTCGTACGCTATTAAGCGTACAACATCATGACCCGGTAGGCTTCAAAACCACATAAGTGGCACCTTTTTTCTAGTTTTTTTTTCTTTTGGTTATAACTTATGGGCCCAAATTTCTAGGGTGGCCACGTTGCCATCCCACTTCAAAACCACAAAAGTTGCACCTTGCAAATGGAACCCTAAATGTGTTTTGTGTCAAATCCAAGGTTCATACTAGGGGTCATACAAAGGTAAAATTAGGAATGAAAGGGCTGCAAACCCATGAATGTTCTATCCTCATTGGTAATACCTCAATGCAGCACCCTCGAGTATATACTTGTCAAGTCTAGTTTTGAATTCATTTCTGCTTTGAGTTATTATTAAATTCTGGAGCAGAGTGTTCCATAAATTTACTATTCTGATGGTGTAAGAATATTTCCTAGCATTGGTCCTAAACTGTTTCCCCTTAATATGTAATGGGTGTCCTCTGGTTTCAATGTCATTATCTTTAAAATCTATGTCAAGTTCACACATTAATGCAGGGTCCTGCAATACATTATACAGAAAGAGTATGTCACCTCGTGCATGGTGTGTTTCCAAGGACATAAGTCTGAGGGATTCAAGCCTGCCTTTGTATGATATACTATATTACCCTTATATGATTTTTGTGAACCTGCGCTCCACACGTCCCAGCTTTTGTCTTTTCCCTACTTTATATGGATTCCATAACTGAGATGAATACTCTTGATGTGGGTGTACATAAGACCTGTATAGGGGCATCAAGACATTACTAGATCGAGATCTGATGTTTTTCTTTATTGACCATAACACTTTATTGGCTCTGCATGTGGCCTCAGTAATTTGTTGCTGTGAACTTGAGTTGTTCATGATAGATATGCCTAAATCTTTCTCATAATCAGTTTTAATGAGCAGATGCCCATCTATGTAATAGTCACATTTATTGTTAAATCCATCCAAGTGCATTACTTTGCATTTGTCTTGATTTAACAACATGTCCCATTATGAGTCCAAAGTACAATTTTATTTAAATCTTCCTGTAATTTTGCTGAGGTATTGGAACTAGTACATGACACACATATTTTGTATAATCTGTGCACTTTAGAGTCATACAGTCAATCTGGACAGTCATATCTGATATGAAGATATTAAAGAGAACAGGGCCCAAAATGGAGCCCTGTGGAACTCTGCTCAAGATGTGACCTTCCCCTGACACATAACCATTTACTGAGAAACATTGTCTTCTATGCGAAAGCCATTCTGCCACCCAGTTTACCAGAGCTGAATCTATTTTGTGTTCAGTCCTTTTATCTATTATTGTCCAATGTGGTGTCAAATCAAAAGCTTTGGAAAAGTCCAAATAAATTATATCACACGGTATGTTGTTATCTAAATATTTACTGATTTGTTCATAAAAAATCAACAAGTTGGTAGTACAACTTCTCCCCTTCACAAAGTCATGTTGTTCTTGATCATGACCCTTAATGTAAGTAAAAATTACATCTTTTATGATACTTTTCATCACTTTCCCGGTGACACTGATGAGACTGATTGGATGGTAATTTTGCATAAGCTCCCTGTCACCCTTTTTAAAGATTGGTACAATATGAGCAAGCTTCCAGTCATTGGGGACTTCAGCTTTAATATGTGGCTGCTCAAATAGAATCTTAAGGGGGAATAAGATATGATCGGCCATGATCTGGAGCAAACCTGCAGATATTTTATCTGGTCCAGGAGATGAACCTTTTTTTAATTACATGATTTTCTCATGAATTTCAGTTTTCATAATCTTTACAGTACAGTTAAGACATGAAAGTCCCTTGGTGACTTACTTACATCCTGTTTTATATACATTACAGAAATAATTATTGAATGCTTCAGCCATAGGTTTGTTCTCCACAAAAGTAACCGATCCATCTTTAATTGGCCCTAAATCATTTTTTTTGATTTTTTAATGAATTGATGTATGAAAATAATTGTTTATAGTTGGATTTATGTGCATGTGTTGCAAGTTTCACTTCCATATTTTTCTTAGCCTTTCTAATTTTCACCTTGCATACTTTCTGTTGCTTCTTTAAGGTGTCATATGCTGTACTAGTACAACATTTCAGATATTTTTTTATATAGTTTTGCTTTCTTTTTAATTAGATGCTTTATGTTATGATTCAACCATCTAGGGCATTATATGATCTTGTTTTATCAAGTTGTGGTATATTATCCATGTCAATCTTTAAGATAATCTGTTTGATATTTATCCATACTTCATCCACTGATTTGCTACTTAGAACTTTGTCCCACATGATTTTCTCCATATCTTTTTTTTATTCCTTCCTTGTCTGCTTTAGCAAGTAGAAAGACAGTGGTGCAGCTTTTTCTAGGAATATAGATATAATTAATGTTAAACCAAATTGTTGTATGATCACTGTTGGCTATGGGAGAGTCTGTTACACAGTCTGTAACAGAAATATTAGATGATGCCAGCACTAGATTTTAAATGTCATTGCCCCTTGTAGGATTTTAGATGTGAAGAGTTAAATCTTGTTCACTACAAGTATTTAGGATCATGTCGCCAAAGCTAGAATTTGAGGTGTCATCCATCCAGTTGGTACCAATGATATTAAAATCTCCCATTAATATGAATTCAGCTATACCTCCTGCCCTACAGATCTCTTCCACTATTTGTTTGGATAACTCGATAGTGCTATCTGGGGGACAATATATACAACCAAAGATAACAGATTTGTTCACGCCACCGTTAATTTGTACCCAAATTGATTCATGCCTTGTGTCTAACTTGATTTTAGAAATGATATCCGTGCTCACAATAATATTTCTAATATAAATTGCTACCCCGCTCCTTTTCCATGGGCCCTTGTATTCTCAAATACATTGTAATTGCCAATATTTCTACACAAGGATCCCCATCTTCCTGTCTCCATGTCTCAGTGACAGCAATGATGTCTATTGGTTTTGAGTCAAGGATAGCTAAAAAGTCATCCATCTTGTTATTTAAACTTCTTGCACTGAATGTTAATACTGTTATTTGGTGTTTATTCTGCATTTTCTTATGTGAACTCTTTTTCTTGCTGTTAGCAGAGTCCTCCCCCCATATAGTTTAAAAAAACAGTTCTCATAACTTGATTAATATTTGTTGCCAATTGCCTAGCACCATTCCTACTGAGATGAAGTCCATCTTTAGCAAAGTGTTCCTTTTTATTTTGAAATGTAGGCCAATTATCTATTATTTTGATATCCCTCTCCCTGGTCAGATTTTTGAGCCTTGCATTTATCCTCTGAATAGTCAAATGTGTTTCTTTGTGGGTCTGGAGAATAGGTAAAATATTTGAGATAATCACTTTGTGGCCCTCATTTTTATGTTGGCGTGCTTGTGCAGCCAACATCTTGGGGTAGTGCAGCTTTGGAGGCACAGTCACTGTTGGTCGAAAGCAGGGCACACATCAGTAGGTGCGTCCCTCATTCCCTAATCAGCCTGCATGCCAGCGCCACACCATGCATACATAATGTAGCAAGTACATCTAAGAAAAGGCCTGCTGCAATCTGAGCAAAGCTCATCAGATGCAGCAGACCTTTCCTGGACATGCTCACCAACATTATGAGCATGATGGCATAGCAGCCACCAAACTGCCAACTTTGGGGGTGCCCAATCCCACTGTCAGTTACCCTGCCCCTCTGTATGTGCCGATGGGGGAGCCCACTCCCCGTCGGCATAAATCACCCCCCCATTGTTAAATGCAGAGAGGGTGCCCAATCCCCCCGCTTGGCCCCCCGCTTGCTTTGTGTGTGCTGACGAGTGCCCCATTCCCCATCGGCATAACATCCCCCCCGTGTTGTATGCTGACGAGGGTGCCCAATCCCCTGTTGGCTACAGACCCCCCCAACAGTTAGGTGGCATGCTGGGAGCCCACCCCAGCATGCCAAATCCCCTAAAAAAAACTGTCCCTCGATGTCTAATTTTTTTTTTACCTGTAAAACGAAAACGGTCCTTCATAGTCTCCCTGCCGCCCCCACCTACACCCACCCTCTGTGCACCCTGCCTTCCCACACCCCCCTCACCCCATACTGACCTCCAGAATCTGGCGTGATGATCTTCGGTAGACCAGGAACACGTCTGAACTCTTCAAAGCCGACCGTGAACTGAAGAAATGCCTGTAAGCTGTATAATGGAATAAATAGGGTGTTTTTAACTTTGCTGCATATCTCAGGCATTTTTGGGAATTCTGGCTCCAAATTTTCAACATGGGGTTTTTGGGACCCATCCTCATGAATTCTTGCACTGTCATGGTGTTATTCGGTCCCAAAAGGTGATTTCGCAGTCACTGCATGGAATCACTTTGGGGCCAAATAATGAAAATGACAGTGCCACTGTTCATGAGGGGGGCTCCCAAAAAGCCTATGTTGCAAATTTGGTTGGAAAAATCCAAAAAATGACTGTTTTACGAGCGTGCATTGCGCAGTTGCTATGCACGCTCATAACTTAGTGAATTCACAATATTTTTATGACAGATTCTCAACATTGGCATTTTACCACACCTTCTTGTGAACTGTATAGCTGTCATTTTTCACATTCTGGACGAAATGTGTTTTCACACTTCCGGCACAGAATAGATTAGTCACTGTGTGAAATCAGTGTTCAGGACATATTGCAAAAATGACAGTGACACTGTTCATGAGCAGAGGTCCTAAAATGACTGTGTTGAAAATTTGGTGACAATACTCCATAAAATGAATGTGTTACAAGTGTGTGTTGCGCAGTTTGCATGCACGCTCGTAAGTTCGCAAACTTATAATATTTTCACTCCAGATTTTCAACAGTGCCATTGTTCTGCACCTCCTAATGAACAGTACAGCTGTCATTTTTCACATCCTGACCAAAATCTTTTTTCGCAGTTCCGGCGCAGAATAGCGCAATCGCTGTGGAAAGCCCGTGTTCGAGACACATTATGAAAATGGCAGTGACACTGTTCATTAGCAGATGTCCTAAAATGCCTATGTTGAAAATTTGGGGTTGAAAGTCAATAAAATGAGTGTTTTACTAGCGTGCATTGTGCAGTTTGCATGCATGCTTGTGACTTTGTGAATTTGTAATAGTTTCACTCCAACTGCTCATCACTGGCATTTTTCCATGCCTCCTTATGAACAGTACAGCTGGCTGAAATGTGTTTTCGCACATCTGGGCAGAATTGCACGGTCGCTGTGTGAAATCAGTTTTCGGTACAGTTTGAGGAAATGACGGTGACACTATTCATGAGCAGAGGTCCTAAAATGCTTATGTTGAAAATTTGGTGCAGAAAGTTTATAAAATGACTGTGTTGCAAGTGTGCATTGTGCAGTTTTCATGCACCCTTGTAACTTCATCAATCTGCAATATTTTCATGCCACATTTTCAACACTGGCATTTGTGCACACCTCCTTATCAACAGTCCAGCTGCCATTTTTCACAGCCTGCCCAAAACATGTTTCTGCAGCTGTGGCACACGTACGGCGCTTCAATGCAAAAATTACCTTTTTGCAACACATTAAAAAAATCAAAGCACTATGCACCTCTAACTCTGCCACTGCCAATGCCAATGCGACAACATTCAGCATTGACATATGCTTGTTTAATGATGCGGCAAGTGTGACTAGATCATGACATATATCTTTTTCATGCATTTTACCAATGTCATTTGTACCTACATGGAGGGTGATAATAGAATTACTTGGAATATTTACTGTAGGTACACACTCTGCAATATCATTAATTCTAGCTCCTGGGTAACATGCCACTTAGGTTCTCATGAGGAGTGTGGTGACTTGGGCACCTCGCAGACATGGGCCCAAAACAGCCAAGTTATGAAAAAAAGAAAAGACACCTGTAACAAAAAGGAAAAAAAAACTAAATTCCAAAACACATGTATTGGTGCCTATGTACCAGTGTGGACCAGGTTCGTGTGATAGGCACAAAACTGGCCTGCACACATCTGCACCTTCAGGTAGACACATGGGGCATGACATTCACTACTACTCACCACCACATGGTGCCTGTCTGTGGCCCTGCCCCCACAGCACATTTGTGCACGGATTGGTGGATACCGGCAGGCATCCAATCAGATGTCTGTTCTGTTGCCAAAGGTGGATCTCCTGATCTGCTCAAAGCAGGGGATTGTGGGACATCCCACATTCCAGGATGCAAAGACAAACAGGCAGTTGCCCTAGTTGTTGCCCTAGCCCTCTTTTTCCTTATCAGAGGGCTGAGGCAACATGGAAGGGGGAGTTGCCAGCCGTGCCGCTGCTAGCAGGTGCTGTGTGGCTATGGCAGGATGAATGCTCATGTAGCATGTGCCTCCTCAGTCAGCACTCTGTGCCTTAGCAAATAGTGCAGAGTGTGAGAACAAGCCCTGGTCACTCCCCTAGTACATCTGCATGCATAGCTGCACTAAGAGATGGGATCCTGGGAAGAAAGTGTGCGTGCCATGTCCATGAATGCCATGGGGGTCCATGATACACTGATGTGTGGCTACCAGACATAGGGAAGCCTATGTGCCAAGGATACATGGTGCATAGGATTTCCGCTGCATAGTCCATAGAGCCCGTTGTGCTTGCATGTGGACTTATTTTTTTATTTTTTTTCTTTATTAGATGGCAGCCAGTTGAGATGGAGGGAGAGTTTTGTCATTGGCCAATGCTGGATTTTACTTAAAAGTGTTCAGGGAGTGTATATGGGAACAAAGTGGGTTTTGGGGTAGGAAGATATTTTACTTGCATGGGGGGAGGACGGTGGTATGGGTGCTAGTAGGTATTACGTTTTTTTTTTTTTATGATTGCCTAAAACTGAAATTTAGTACCCAGTATCAGAAAACCAAAAATGGGCGGCTGCTTTGGGCCACTAGTGGTCTAGTGCACTGTGCATCACCATGCAGCTGCTTTGTGAGTGGTCCACATGGCCACTTGTGAAGCAAGCAGCAACTCTGGTGCAGTAAGTGTCATTGTGCAACTGCCTTATGAGTGACTCACAGGGCCACTTGTGAAAAAACCTTAAGGCCTTAGGCAGTTCACATCACAAGCCTGCTGTTTTGCAAGCAGCCTACAGGGGACAGTTCTCTATGGTCCAAGGAGATCATTCAGAAATCAGAATCTTCACCATAGCTGTCTAAGTGTTGAGCTGAGGACAAAAGCCAGATTGAATAAGCTCATAGATGTTAAATTCCTCCAGAAGCTCTCTTACCTTTACCTTGCCTTTATAGCAGATGGGATCTCTCTGTCTTTCTCTCTCTCTCTCTCTCTTAGAGAGGCATTGACAGGCTCAACAAACATGAACACCAGGACTGCACATCCAGTCTTCACTAGAGATGCAGGTGCTGGGTTCGTGAGAAAGATACTGGGACACAGATCTGAGAGCACTCAGCAAATTTAATTACAATCAGACTGACAGACACTGTCACAGGCACTTGGAGTCAGACATTTCCAAACCTGGGTTACTGCAAACATACTTAGCAACAGTGGAGACTATATCAGTTCTAACATCCTCAATCCACACTGAAATAATTCCAAACAGCTCTCTAGGGACACCTGTCCCAATCCTTGTGAGATGCTTTCTGGTTGGAGAATCCCATCCTCCACCCTGAAAAACCGTGATGATACCCAGGAAAACAATTATTATTGCAGTAATCATCACCTCCTAATATCTCTGGTAATTGCAAAGTACGACAAGTTGATTGAATTCTGAGCCAGATTTCCTCCACCTGCACTCTAACCTCTAACCCTGCATTCCCAAGAGGTGGAGGTCCCTTTTATACTGGGGTCCATTTCTTCTCAACCATACAGGGTGGCTACAGACTGGCAGCAGTGAGTCAGCAGCAAGAATGATGGATTTATAACACGCCTCCACTACCTCAGTGACGCCAACTGCAGAGGCAGCCAATTTGCTAGAGGTGCCCACTCTCTCTCAAAAACCTATTGGGGTTGAGCCTGTTCAAGGCATTACAGGGGATCATCTCTTCAGGGCCCACAAAAATGTAAGGCGTCAACAGGTTGAAAAATAAGACTGACTGGTTCAACACTTTTGCTGGTGGCCTGGCCACATCCCCCTCATGCGTGAACTTGTCCTTTTGGGGAAACTTAAAAAATGCAACAGCATTTAAATTTTAGAAACATTCTAGCTTATATTTTACAAATTTTCTTATTTCTAGTCTTTTTCATTTTTATTTCAAGGTTTAGTTACATGGAAACAGGATCCCTGACCATAACATCTGATCTTCTCCTGTTGTTCAAACCTTTCCCAAATTCACAGTCCTCTGTAACATCATAATTTCATAATTATTTTCTATAGCAAATATAACATAGGGTCATCATTTTATTACAGGATAAGCAGATGAACTCCAGGGGACAAGGATCCTGTTTCTTTTCAAATTACCTAAGTTAACAAATGAAAATAGACATGCGGACAATCTAAAAAAAATCACAGCTGATTTTTCTATATATTATGGGCAGGGTATTCAAATAGATTGATGTCGGATCTACTCACCTATATTTTCCAAGCTGAATGTCTGTCTGTCCAGATAGACCATCTGTTAAAGTCAGGTTAGATTATTTTCTGATGCAAAGTGGCACTAATTGTGACTTTATGCCATAGCTCGATGCAGCTCTTTGGAAATCATATGGGCAAGAATGGAAAGATTTGGTTGGAAGCAGATACATGCATATCATACCTTCACATCTGAATGCATCCCTTTGCAAATTCCTGCACTAGGTTGTTTTAAGGTTTTCTCACAATTTAGAAGCTCACATTAAATACCAGCTTATACTTACCTTGTGATGCCTTTCCAGA
This sequence comes from Neoceratodus forsteri, assembly GCA_016271365.2. Classification (NCBI taxonomy): domain Eukaryota; kingdom Metazoa; phylum Chordata; order Ceratodontiformes; family Ceratodontidae; genus Neoceratodus; species Neoceratodus forsteri. Next base: position 201,613,576 of record CM057458.1, read on the forward strand.
TGCTGCTGAAACAGTTGTGTCCTGTCATACAAATTGCAACAAAACAGCACGCTATATCTCTGGGTATTTGGTATTCAGTTTTATTGGCATCAGTGTAAATACTATGAGACACCCACACAGTCATAAACATTTTGCCAGAACTGCTGGCTGCTCCAGTTCATGTCTGTGTGTGGGTGTCTCACTGTGTTTACATCAATACTAATACAGCTGAAGGTTCTGTTGAAATACTGATGTCTGAGAACAGGTGTCTTGCAGAGCTGGTGCTGATGCCAATAAAACTAGATGTTCATTGCTTACTCATAAATAAGCTGCTTGGTTCTGACAGAATGATCATGTCTGTCTGTGCTCACAGTGCTTGTAGTAATGCCAATAAAACTGGATACTTCTCCAGATGCCTGTAGTTAATTTTGGCTGTTTTCCTGCAATTTGTAAAGTTATGCACCCCCATAAATCACACTTTTCTTAAAAGAAAGAGCATACCTCCCCCTGTATTTGATCCTGTAGAAGCAGTTTTTACAACCTTACATTATGCTTTACCACCTTGGAGCATGATCTCATCAAATCTCAGAAGCTAAGCAGGGTCGGGCTTGGTTAGTAGTAGAATGGTAGATGGCCAGTGAACACTACATGCTGTAGGAAGTGGTGTTGGTATATTATGTCAGAGAGCACTCTCCCCATGGTTATACATAACCATACTGATGCTGCATCATGGTGTTGGTGAACACTCTGCTCTTATGAGGTATAGTCTTTCAGATGAGTTGTTAAACCAGTCTGTCTGGTCTGGTGGTTACATAGAAACATAGAAACTGACAGCAGAAAATCACCAACTCCAAGTGGGGGACTCTGTAGTCAGGGGAGTGAATCTGGGGACAAGTAGAGAGGTAGAGAGGGAAGTACAGTGCCTACCTGGGCGCATGGCTTGGAGGGATAGAGTGAGGATCCAAAGGATCGTTAGGGTGGTAGTGAGGAGTGGGTAGTTGGATGTCATTGTCCATATCTGGACAAATGACCTGGCCAGGGACAAGTCAGGGATAAGAAAGGTGCAGGAGGAGTTTAGGGAGTTGGGGATGGGCCTTTGGCAGGTAGCAAGCTCCGTGACTTTCTTGGAGGTGCTGTCTGTCCATGGCAAGGGAAAGGCTAGGGCTCTCCATACCAGAGATTTCAATGCATTGGTGAAGACCTGGTGCAGAGAGGAGGATTATGGCTTCATTGGGGACTGGGGACCTTCCTTGAGAGATGTGGGCCTGTACAAAGGCAACAGTCTACATTCGTCCAGGGAGGAACCATAGTCCTTAGTGAACAGTTTAAATGCTACATTGGCAGGCATTTAAACCAGCTAAGGGAGGAGGTGGTAGGATGAAGGGAGCAGTATACTGCCCACCCACTAGTTCACATCACCAAAAGCAAGACTGGTGAAGAAATTAAAACAATAAAGGAAGAAAATAAAACAGGAAGTCTAAGCAACATGTTTACTGACCTAGAGGCTACCATGGTGGAGGCAGACCTAGACATAGTCACCATAACTGAGACCTGGTGCAATAAAAATCAGGACTGGGAAATGACCATTCCAGGGTATACCCTATTTAGGTGGGACAGGGTAGGAAGGAAAGGGGGAGGAGTGGCTCATTATGTAAGGGACAGCATAAAAGTCATGGAAATATAGGGGGAGTGGTGGGAAGGCACTGTGGGTCACACTAGAGAGGAAGAATAGGGCATCTATCACATAGGAGTGATCTACAGACCTCTGTTTCAGGGGGAGGAGGTAGATAAGGATTTAATGCTAGCAATAGAAAAAATGGCTTGCATGGGAGAGGTATTGCTAGTAGGGGACTTCAGTCTACTAGACGTGGATTGGAGCCTCCCTGCTGCAGCATCAACTAGGCATAGGAACATCCTAGACTCCATGCAGGGGACACTCCTCAGGTAATTAGTTGTGGAACCCACTTGAGATGAGGCCTTACTGGACCTAATGCTGTCTGATATAAAAATTGGATAGGAATCAAATCACACAAGGACAAGGGTCCTAGACTTCAGGAGTGCAGACTTCAAGGAAAATGGGTGAATGCCTGAGGGACAACCTGGTAGGGTTAGGGAAAATGGGGAGGGGGGTAGAGGAAAAGTTGGTAAAAATAAAGGAGAGCATCAAGAAGGCTTCAGATCTCTGTGTCAGGTGGGTTAGTAAGGGCAAAAGGAAAAAAAGACCGCTACGATTCTCCAAGGAGGTAGCAGAGAAATTAAAAACAAAAAACCTGGCATTTATAAGATACAAACTAACACAGATGGAGAGGGATAAGGAAAGTTACCAGGAGAAGCAAAGGGAGGCAGGAAAGACAGTTAGAAGCTCAAAGGTGCAAGCAGAAGTAAAGATCGCCAAATCAGCAAAAATGGGGGATAAAGCATTTTTTTAGGTACATAAGCAAAAAGAGAAAGACAAAGGGAGGGATAGTAAGGCTGAAGGATCAAGGAGGGGGTAGAGTGGAGGAGGACCACCTAAAAGTGGACATATTGAACAGATAATTCTGTTCCGTGTTCACAGAGGAGGGGCCAAGGTTAAAGGATGGGCCACTAGGGGCAGCGAGGTGGACACAAGTCCATTTAGAGTGTAATGAGTCCTCAGGAAACTAAGAATGCTAAAGGTGGACAAGGCAATAGTGACAGATGGGGTACACCCCAGGATACTGAGGGAACTCAGAGAGGAACTGGCAGAACCTCTAACATGATCCCTGTTCAACCTGTCATTGGAAATAGAGCAGGTGCCAGAGGACTGGAGGAGGGCAGATGTGGTCTCTCTACACTAGAGTGGGAATACAGAGGAGGCAGAAAACCACAGGCCAGTCAGCTTGACTTCAGTGGTGGGCAAGATAATGGAATCACTGTTAAGGGAAAGGATTAGTGAATAACTTGTCACCAGTGGACTTCGGGATCCCAGGCAACATGGCTTCACAGGGGGGAGGTCATGTCAGACTAACCTGATCAAGTTGTTTGACTGGTTAACCGGGGAAGTGGATCAGGGAGGGGCAGTGGACATGGCCTACCTAGATTTCAGCAAGGCCTTTAACACAGTTCCATATAGAAGATTTAAAAACAAGATCAGGAGCATGGGGTGAGTACTAAGGTGGTTAGATGGGTGGATAGTTGGCTGAGCTATACACCTAGAGGGTGGTGGCAACTGGGTCCCACTCTGGAGTAGGCATATTGACCAGTGAGGTGCCACAGGGATCAGTACTGGGCCCAGTCCTCTTCAATGTCTTCATCAGTGACATTACTGAAAGACTGGAGGAAAAGGTGTCCCTCTTTGTGGATGACACAGCACTCTGTAACAGAGTGAACACACTAGGGGGAGTGGATAGAATGAGGGGGATCTGAAAAAGCTTGAAAAATGGTCAGAAAACTGGCAACAGGGTTTCAACACAAAAAAAATGCAAAATAATTCATACGGGGCACAAAAATCCAAGAGCAATATACAAAATGAGTGGGAAGCACTGATAGACACAAATCAGGAAAGGGACCTGTGGGTGATCATTACAAATGATCTAAAGATTGCAAAACAGTGTGACAAGGCAGTGGGGAAGGCTATGCAGATGTTAGGATGCATTAGCAGGGGCATCACCAGCAGAAGATGGGCAGTAAAAATACCCCTGTACAGATCACTGGTGAGACCACACCTGGAATACTATGTACAGTTCTGGAGACCTTATCTTCAAAAGGACATAGCCAGGGTGGAGGCGATTCAGAGGACGGCAATCAAAATGGTACAGGTAATGCATCTGAAAACCTATGAGAAATTAAGGTGGGCGAAAGCTGTGAATTCCCCTTTCTCTAAACTTTAACAAAATTTCAGAAATTTCGTGGAATTTTCCAAACTTCTGCCACTGGTGAGATTGGAATCTTCCGAATATGTTTGGCAGATTTTCACCCAGTTCCGCTAATTTTTTGGCTGAACTGCGGAATAATACACATGAACTGTGGAATAACAGTACTGAGGATTTGTTTTCCACAGTTTAATGAATTATTCCTCAGTACATATAATAATTCCACAGTTCAGTGATCAGTTCTGCTGACTTGTTTCTCCACAGTTTAACACAATAATCCGCAATTTATACATTTATTCCACCGTTCTAAGTCACAATTTTTGCAAAAGTTGCTAATTTGATTTCCGCACTTTCAAGGAAGTGAAAATCTGACTTTCACAGAAATTCCACTGGCAAAAGTTTATTTTTGCACACCTCTAATGAGGAAAGTCTTAGGGAATTAAACATGTACTCCTTAGAGGATAGAAGAAGGAAGGGGGATACGATAAAAATGCAAGTACCTCACGGGGAAAAATAAGTTACAGGAAGGCAGCATTTTTCAAAGGAAAACATGCTCAAGGTCAAGGGTCATGCTATGAAATTAGAAGGAGGTAGGTTGAGAGGAAATGAGAGGAAGCACTTCTTCAATGAAAGAGTGGTAGATGAGTGAAACAGTCTACCGGCAGAGGTGGTGGGGTCAGAAACAGTTACAGGATTCAAGAAAGCATTGGATAGATACAGAGGCATCTAGGAAGTAGAAAAGGGGGAGGAAACATAGGCAAGTAGGGTCTACAGTGTCACCGTAGGATGAAAGAGATAATAGGACAGACTGGGTGGGCCATGAGGCCATTATCTGCCTACACCTATGTTTCTAAGTGTCTATGTCCATCCGGTCTTCCCATAATACCTATCTGACCACTGAGTGTCTATACAGAGTTTATGACCACACTAACTGCAACCATGTTCTCTGTCTTGCTGCTAGCCCCCTAGGTAACTATTAAGCCCATAACTTTATCCTACCATGTCTAAGGTCGTTAATGATATTGTTGACAACCACCTGAGTCAGCAGACCATTCCAGAGCTCAACCACACACTCTGTAGAAAAACAACTTTCTGAAATCCCTCCTGAATTTCCCTCCTGCCAGCTTCCACTCATGTCCTTGTTTCCTAGATATGCTGTTCTTGTTGAATAGTTCCTCACAGTCTGCCTTGTTCATTCCTTTCAGGAACTTGAAGGTCTCTGTCATATCGCTTCTCTCCCTTCTGGCCTCCAGTGAATACTTGTCCAGTGCCTTTAGTAGATCCTCATAGGATCTGTCCTGTAGGCCATGAATGATTTTTGCTACTCCACAGTGCCGAGTCTCCAGCCTAATTGTCTTCTCTTGTCTTTTCTCAAGTGAGGGTTCCATAACTAGTCATAGTACTCCAGGTGCGGCCTTACCAGTGATTTATATTTAGATAGTAATACCTCCTTTCTCCTGCTATCAAATCCTCTCCCAGTACACCCCAACATCCTAGTTGTCTTACTGTAGCCATTATTACATTGGCTAGATTGTTTAAGATGTCACTTATTATGCCTCCTAGGTCCCTTTCCTCCATGATAGTGTCCAGTTTAACTCCTACCATCCAATATTCTCTCCTGGAGTTCCTGTTTTCAATGTGCATCACCCTACCTTTTTTTGCATTGAACTTCAACTGCCAAACCTTGGAACACCTCTTCAACCTTTGCAGGTCCCTCTGCAACTCACTTAACCACTCCTTGCTGTCTACTTGGCAACACAGCTTGGTGTCATCTGTGAAGAAACACATCTTATCTTGAATTTCTTTTTCTATGTTGTTGATGAACGTATTGAACAGTACTGGGCCCAGGACTGAACCCTTAGGCATTCCACTTGTGACCTCCCTCTCCCCAGCTTTAAACCTCTTTACCACTATCCTCTGCTGTCTCCACCACAACCAACTACACTCCCATCTAACTATGTTCTTTGCCACAGCTAGATCATCTAGCTTCTTAAACAGTCTTCTGTGGGGCAGCAAGTCAAATGCTTTCCAAAAATCAAAATAGAATAAATCTACTGTTTGTCCCTTATCTACTGCCTCACCAGCCCAGTCAAAGAATATTATCAGGTTGGTCTGACAAGCCCTTCCTGCCACAAACCAAACCCATGCTCTTTACAACTGTAGAGCCAATTACTCTCCAGGTATTTCACTAGGTCTTATTTGACGAGTGTCTCCATCAGTTTACCTACTGTACAACAGTGGTAAGACTGACAGACCTGTGCTTACCCGATTGCTCCTTGTCCCCACCCTCATGGAGCAGAACTGAGTTCTCTACCCGCCTGTCTTTTTGAACCACCCCTGTTTGAACTGACCTATTCAATAACACTGTCAGGGGTTCAGCCAGTTCTGATGCCAGTTTCCTGAGCACCCTTTCTTTCATCCCATCTGGCCCTGGGGCCTTATCTACTTTCAGGGCTGCTGCTCCTTTTTCTGACCTTTTCACTTGTAAATATCTTCTGCCTCATTTGTGGGATCCCTCTATCAGTGGCCTTCATGCCATTTTCTGGCAAAGGTCCTCTGTCCTCTGTTCTCCAGTGTGAAAATCAAGCATCAGTAGTCATCAAGCATGGCTGGCTACCTTATGGATTTCCTCTTCTGTTACCCTGCCCCCTGTCAGCCTAACCATTTCTCCTCCCATTTTTCTGTATTTCCCTACTATACCTGAACAAGTGTTTTTCCATGCCCTTAACCCCCTCCACAATATGCAGCTCTATTTCTGCTTTTACATTCCTGACTGTTCTCTTGTCCTCCCTTGAATTCAGCTGGTACTCACTCCATTCATCATCACCTTGATTCTTCTTGCTTCTGATGAAGGCATTTTCTTGTTCCTTGTTGCCATTCTGACCTTCTTAGAGAACTGGATTTGTCTCTTGTACCTGTTTATCTTCATGACTATCCTCAAGCATGACTTTGTCGCCTGAAGAATGGCCACTTTAATTTCTCCCCATCTTTCCTCCACACATCTGATTCCTTCCATCCCAACCATCCTACCATGGACTAGTTCCCTCACCTTGCAAATCTACTCTCAGAACTTCAGACTTTGATGAGGGTATACTGGTGCCAAGGGCCAGTTCATAGCATATCGTATTGTGGTGATTGGATCCTAGTGGTTCTCCAACCCACACTCCTCATTCCATTTCCAAGTTGGTGAGCACCATGTCAAGAATGATAGCCTGCCTTATGGATTCCCTGACTAGCTGAACGAGCAGTCAGTCCTGCAATGTATTTAGCATAAAAATGGGGAGAAAATCCTGCTCTGTGATTGGTTATTACCTGTGCATGAAATCTGTTCCATGCACATTTAATAACATGTACCTAAAAGCAAGATCACATTATGAAGAAAAAGAAATCAGTGATCCATTAGAACTTTCATTTTTTAAATGCCGCCATTATTTTAACTTCGCTAAGGAGGTACGTCCCAGACTTGTGGTCCACCAGGTAAACTCCAGTACTGCTTGGAAACTTGCTAACTGTAGACAGTGGCCACACACATGGAACCATAAAAAAAATAATACTAACAGGTCCCGATGCAACAGTTGCAGTGCCGCTTCCACAGCATCCCAAATCCCGCTGTCTTCTCCGTCAGTCGCTCTCCAGACTTTATAAAATACACTGCATCTGCATGATTTTCATATATTCCGTGGTCACAGGAAGAGGAATGGCAGCTCTGTACTGTGGGTCACCTAGCAGCATTTGTAAATGCCTTGAGTAAAAAAAAATGTTTTCAAAGCCCATTTAATCATGCTGGTGTTTCTTACAGTCACCGCCAGCAACAGCTGCATTTCCAGCTGGCTGCTACTGTGTTGGCAACCCTGCTGCAATCTGTTGCCATTTGCCCAGTGGTACAAAAAGGACATAAAATAATAAAAAAGCACATCTTTCTTACTCTCTCTCTTGTTCTCCCCATCCGTGTGTGTGTGTGTGTGTGTGTGTGTGTGTGGAGGGGCCGGCAGAGAAGCAGTATACAATATCTTCACCTCAGCTGCCATGTATGTACGACTGTTTACTGCAGAAAAGTAAACTAAAAAATTTGATGCAATGTTTTCTTTTCGAAACATGGGACTGGCAGTGTCATCATGAATCAGAGACGGCTGACAGAGATGATCCGCCTGGTAAGAGGAAAAAGAAAAGTGAGCAGGTCATACTTTGTTTTCAAACTGTGTCTGTTCTTTTGACAAATGGGTGAACATCAATTGGATACACACAGAGTGGTCTGGCATAAACAAAGGGCAGTTAAGTACAAACTATTGGAACATCATTTTGACGTCATACATGACGTTATTTTGTGACTGGTAGAAGGACTATTTTTTCATAAATTGTACAGATAAAATGGTTGTTTAAATATTTTAATATGTTTTTTCTTCTAAAATGAGAAGGGTAGCCCATGTTATGAGTGCAATAAGATGCTCTGGAGGTACCATAGAAACATAGACTTTGATGGCAGATAAGGACCACTTGGCCCACCCAGTCTGCCCATTTCCCTACCTACTGGATAAGCTGCAGATTTTAATTAACCAACAGCCTACTTCCTGCTATCCCCCACTATAATTGCCTTATGTCTGTCCCATGCATGTTTGAATTCCTCCACTGTTTTAGACCCCACAGCCTCTCCAGGAAGGTGGTTCCATGCGTCCACCACTCTCCATGAAAATAAATTTCCTCACATTACCCTGAGCGTCCCCCCTCTATCTTTAAATTGTGCCTCCTTGTTCTTGCACATCTCTTTTTATGAAAGATGCTACCCTCCTGGACTTTGTTGATTCCTTGAGGTACTTGAAAGTTTCAATCATTTCCCCCCTGTCCCTCCTTTCATCAAGGGTATACATATTAAGCTCTCTCAGTCTCTCTTCATATGTTTTCTGATGCAGACCCTGCACCATTTTAGTTGCCCTCCTCTAGACTGCTTCCATCCTGTCTATGTCCTTGCATAGATGAGGTCTCCAAAACTGCACACAGTACTCCAGATGGGGTCTCACCAATTGTCTGTATAGAGGGATAACCACTTCCCTTTTTCTACTTGTGATGCCCCTTCCTATGTATCCCAGTGTCCCCCTGGCTCTCCTTACTGACTTCTCACATTGCTTATCCACCTTTAGGTCATCTGATATGACTACCCACAAGTCCCTTTCCATTTTTGTTGTTGTTTGTACCTCCCCTGCTATTGTGTACTCTTCTCCTGGGTTTTTGTTTCCCAGGTGCATTACTTTGCACTTCTTTGCATTGAATCTAAGTTGCCATATGTCTGACCATTCCTCTAACCTTGCCAAGTCCCTTCTCATCTTTTCTACCTCCTCTTGTGTATCAACTCTATTACAGATCTTTGTGTCATCTGCAAAGAGGCATACCTTTCCCTCCAGACCCTCTGCAATGTCACCTATAAAGATGTTAAAGAGGACTGGACCTAGTACTGAGCCCTGAGGTACTCCACTAGTGACCCCCCTTTCTTCGGAATGTGTTCCATTCACTATTGCCTTCTGTGTCCTGTTGTACAGCCAGTTTGCTACCCAGGCTACTACCTTGGGACTCACTCCAAGACTGGCTAACTTGATTATCAATCTTTTGTGCAGGACTGTGTCAAATGCCTTGCTAAAGTCTAGGTAGGCCATATCCACAGCCCTTCCCTGGTCTATTACTTTGGTCACCCAGTCAAAGAAATCTATTAGAGTCATCTGACATGACCTTCCTGCTGTAAATCCATGCTGCTTTTGGTCCTGTGCCCCGCTGGCCTTTAGGTACTCAACAATTCTTTCTTTCAGAAGTGATTCCATCATTTTACCTACCACTGAGGTCAAACTTACAGGTCTGTAGTTTCTTGTTTCTGCCTTGCTCCCACTTTTGTGAAGGGGAATCACATCTGCCATCCTCCAGTCCTCAGGTACCACCCCATCCTCCCATGATTTGTTAAAAAGAGTGGTCAGTGGTGTCACTAGGTCCTCCCTTAGTTCTTGTGCATGAAACAGATTTTACTGCACTTTCAAGGGAAAAAGGCACTCGGCCTGTGGTCCCGTGCCTCACTGCCCCCCTGGGTGTGCAGTAAAATCTGTTCCTTGTACACCCTGTTGTGTTTTATTGCTTACTTATGTGTCAAATTTCAAAACACCATTGAAATACATTGAATTTCACTTACCTCGTTTCTCATATTGCAGTGGAACATGTTAAGGTGAGTGAGGGTGTGTGGGGGTTGTGGTGGAGGTGTGAGATGGTGAGTGCTGAGTGGGAGGTCAGGGTGGCAGGGTCACATTGGCAAGGGACCACATTTGTTTTTACAGATTTAAAATGAAAAACATTGAGGGATGGTTTTCTTTATTACAGCTGAGATTCCAACACTGTGGACTGTGCACCCCAGCTACACTTCAGGCAATGGTGGTGGGTGACATGGAGGGTGGGGGGTGCAGAGAAGCAATACCAGGGCTGGACACACTGGTCCACTAATATATTATAAAAATAAACATTTGTAACAGTGAATGGGCAACCTGGAGAGGAAGGGGGAGAAAGAAGCAGTACAGGGTGGACACCCTGGTCCACCGAATAGAACAGGGGGTCGGTGGCTCACTGCTCTTACTGCAGCCCACAGCATGACTTCCAGCTGCAACTGCAGAACTCAAGAAAGTCCCACATGGATGAATGAATCCTCTCACTAAGCTGGGCACCCTGACTTTTGTGGTTCCCAGAAAAGGTATTTCTTGTAAGTTAAAAAAAATATCAGACAGCTGAATCTAGCTAAATGGGTCCTGTATAGCTAGGGTAAGGTGTTTGTTTTTTTTCTTACTTATATTTCTCCTGCAGCCACTGACCTGCTGTCTCCAGCCACTGCTCCACCTTCACTGCCGACCTCGGAGAATGGACGCACCCAGCTAACATATACAGCTGTACCATTGAGAGGAACTGCCCCTAGGTCCCTGCACCTGGCCAGGATCCAATACTGGCACATGCCGCCAATCCAGGCATCATCAGCTGGTGAAAAAACAGCCATCAAGCTGCCGTGGTCAGTGCTGCCATTTTTCCATTTTCTAAGCCCCTGGACTGCTAGCATGCAATGACGTCAGGCACAGCATGCGACATCTGCTGCACTCCGCCCCTTGCTGCACCAGCTCTAGCAGTGCCCCTGGTCATCACCAAGGACTGTGCAGAGTGGTGGAACCCTGGAACCCCTTGCTTGCATCTGAACCCAGGTCACCAGCATGTTGCGAGGTGTGGCGTCCAGTGCCTCAACCCTCAGCACTACTGGGCTGGCTGCAGGTGTTTGGTTTTTTTAAAGACATAATTTTACTGCAGTTTTAGTAAACATTTTTTTTTGCTGTTTTTTTTTTTTTTCATTGCCAAGTGCCCAGACTGTTTGGAATTTAGGTATGAAATTTTCAGGATAGAAAGGGCTTGCCCCAGAATGATGCCTTTCATTAGTGTGGTGAAAAAAATATTGCTCTGTTCCCAAGTTATAATGATTTGAAATTTTGATTCTGAGCATGCTCGGTAGGGTATCAAGCATCAATCTGAAAGACCCTAGTCAGCATTATAAGTTTAGAAATTTCCCATAGGATAACATTCTGGTGGTCACGGTACCTTTCGGTGGCTATATGTCAAAAACACTTTGAGATATGGATTTTTCACTATATGCAGCTTAGTAGTCCTGCATATTTGCTTAGTACACCTTTAGGAACACTAAGCAAATATGGAGGTTGCCAGCCCATGATTACAACTGCAGTGGATTCTTTTTCGAATGTTACTATGGATACTGAGATATTGTGTCATTTGCACCACAAGGGTTACTTGGAATGTATCTAGGCCTGTGCTCTGTCTGTACACTTATGGGTAGATGACAGGGCAGGGACCTCTATAGATACCATTTTGCAGTAATGGGAGTGCAGGACCTTTCATTAAGCAGCAATGGGAGGGGCCCTGCACTACCACAGGCAGATGGGGGTTAATTACAATGTCTCAACTCTTATGGATAGATGGGAATGCAGGTCTCATAGGGCCCTTCGCTCCCACAAATGGATTTCATTATGGAGTGATGGGAGCACACGACCCTCCAGGCCCCTGTGCTCCCATAGGGAGATGACAATTTTTTACAAAGTCTCTACACTTATGGCTAGATGGGACTGCAGGTCCTGGAGGCCCATGTGCTCCCACATGAAAATCAGAGACAATTACAATAGCCAGCCCAGTGGTGTGGAGGGCTGAAGTATCATGCCTTACCTCCTGCCACCCTGATGACCCATGTTCACGGTGCAAGTAGTCACTGTGGGTTGGCTGGGGTGGGAGAGGATCGAGAGTCTGGAGGACGGCTCTCCTCTCCAAGAGAGGAAGGGATACAGGGACTGGCATCAGCCAGACACCGAGCACTGGCAAGGTGCCAGCACACAAGGTCCCTCCAGCAAGTAGTGGCAGTGGAACAGACAGCCAGTGTGCTGTGGGCAGATGCGAGCACAGCATGGCCACTGCCATCATTGCACATTCCACCTATGGGGGAACAAGAAAAACTGGAGGAAATATGGCTGGGTGATTCGGATGACTGCTGACCCTCACAGGCCCTGCCCTCAGTAGAAGCAGCCCTCCCAGAAATCTGGATCCTTACCCAACAGTGATATGGGGGTCCCCAGCACCCTGCCATGAAGAGTATAACCATGGGGAAAGAAGGGAGTAGAGCTTACTGTAGTCAGGGGACAGGGTTGAAGTGTTGACAAGAACGTGGGCCAACTGGTCAGGTAAGAAGGATAAAGCAATTAACATAAAAAAGGGACAATTACAATATGCATGCATGGGAGCACACTATGGACTGATGGGAGCACAGGACCCGAAGGAACCCTGCACTCCCACAACCAAGTACGAGTAAGATTACACTGGCTAAAAAAGTAAGAAAATTCATTACAAAAAACTCTGTTAATGCATCAGCTAGGGTTGATATTGTAGCAAAACAAGCATTTGTCAATGCCGAACGTTCGCTTGCAGGTATTTACAGTGGTGTTTGGCATGTATGGTGCTTTACCCTAATGCCCTGTGCGATTGCTGGTATTTGCACAATAAATTGTCAGCATGATCTTTTTGTTACCCCCATTGTGCACTACATAGGTGGAAACACGTTTTGGGCAGGATGTGAAAAATGACAGCTGTAGTGCTCATAAGGAAGTGTGGTAAAATGCCAATGTTGAAAATCTGGAGTGGAAATATTGAAAATTCGCAAACCTACGAGTGTGATGGGAACTGTGCAATGCACGCTCATAAAACAGTCATTTTAGGAATTGTTTCACCAAATTTTAAACATAGCCATTTTAGATCTCTGTTCATGAACAGTGACACTGTGATTTTCTTAATGTGTCCCATACACTGAGTTCGCACACCGACTGTGCCATTGTGCGCTACATGGGCGGAAACACGTTTTGGGCAAGATGTGAAAAATGACAGCTGCAGTGCTCATAAGGAGGTGTGGTAAAATGGCAATGTTGAAAATCTGGAGTGAAAATATTGAAAATTCGCAAACTTACGAGCGTGCGTAGGAACTGCGCAACGCAGACTCATAAAACAGTTATTTTTAGGAATTTTTTCACCAAATTTTGGCACAGCCATTTTAAGACCTCTGCTCATGATCAGTGTCACTGTGATTTTCTTAATGTGTCCCATACATTGAGTTCACACACCGACTGCGCCATTGTGCACTACATGGGCAGAAACACATTTTGGGCAGGATGTGAAAAATGACAGCTGTACTGCTCATGAGGAGGTGTGGTAAAATGGCAATGTTGAAAATCTGGAGTGCAAATATTGAGAATTCACAAGCGTCTTGCAGTGCGTGGGAACTCATAGCATGAACTCATAAAACAGTCATTTTTAGGAATTTTTTCACCAAATTTTCAACATAGCCATTTTAAGACCTCTGCTCATGAACAGTGTCACTGTGATTTTCTTAATGTGTTCCATACATTGATTTCGCACACCGACTGCTCCATTGTGCGCTAAGTAGGCGGAAACACATTTTGGGTGAGATGTGAAAAATGACAGCTGTACAGCTCATAAGAAGGTGTGATAAAATGGCAATGTTGAAAATCTGGAATGAAAATATTGAAAATTCGCGAACTTACGAGTCTGCGTAGGAACTGCGCAACGCACGCTCGTAAAACAGTCATTTTTTGGAATTTTTGCACCAAATTGTCAACATGGGGTTTTTGGGACCCCTTCTCATGAATGATGTCACTGTATTGGTGTTCTTCAAGGGTGAAGGGTGATTTTGTTCACTGACTGCGCAGTGCCTGCGAAATCACCCTTCAGGCCTGAATAATGCCATGACAGTGACATAATTCATGAGAAGGTCCCAAAACCCCATGTTGAAAATTTGGTGCAAAATTCCAAAAATGACTGAGATATGCATAAAGTTGAAACCCCTATGTAGCCCATTATACAGCCACCACATTTCCTCGGGTTCAAGGGTCGGCTTTGAAGAGTGCAGATGTTCCCGGTCCACTCAAGATCGTCGCGCTGGAGTCTGTAGGTAGGTATGGGGTGGGGGTGGGGAGGCTGTGCGAATGGGTGGATGCGGGTTGTGGGCGGGGGTTGGGAGACGCTGGCCAGAGGACCGCTTTTGTTTTACAGAGAAAAACCAAAAAAAAGACGACGTGGGACATTTGCCATGCTGGGGTGGGCTCCCAGTGTGGCAGAAGATGTGTGGGCAAAACAAATGAACAGTTTGCCATGCTGGGGTGGGCTCCCAGTGGCAGCAGGAGTCTTGGGGGGCCGTGGAGGCGACTGGGGATTGGGCACCGTCGTCCAAAACAAACAGTTGCCACGCTGGTGGGCTCCAGGGTGGCAGGAAAGCTTTGGGGAGGGCGGCATGACACGCGCGGGGGGCGTGATGGAGGGGATATGGCGGCGCCAGTATGGCAGCGGTGTTTTCCTTTGAAGCAGAGGAACACCGCTGTCATACTGAGCTCCTGCACCAATGACGCCACTCCTGCTCAAGGAACAGTGCATTGGATGGGAGAGGCACACCTCCAATGTGCTACTCTCCCAAAACGCCTTTTATGCATGCAAGTTTAACGTAGTAAAGTCTGAAATAGGTTGATAAGCTGCCATCATCCCATTATCCTCCCCACCCTCCACATACCAACAGGTGTCAGGGGTTGTGCATCAGGCCTAACTCTAGCCCCATTCTCCATACTGTTCCATCTCAGCTTCCCATTACATGGAATGGGTGAGTTAGGGCCAACAACCCCAGGGCACACCTCGATGCCTGTTAGTATGTGGAGGATGGGATGGGGTGGTAGGGTTGGTAACCCTAACAACAAATTTCCACAGTTTTTTTGCTGCAATTTCAACCCTAACTGATGCATTAACAGAGTATTTTGCAATGAATATATGCATATATTTTTATTTATTTATTTGAACATTTGGTGACTGTAAAAGGAGGCAGTATGGCGCAGTGGTTTAAGGCTCTGAGCTGCAAATCTGGAGACCTAGGTTTGAATCCCACAGCCCCCACTTGCATACTGTGTGACCCTGAGCAAGTCACTTAACTTCTCCTCGTGCTCCCAGGTTGCACCTACAAACAAGCTTTCAGCTTAGTGTGTCTCACCTGGTAAAAAAAAAAAAAAAAAAGGCACACTGAGCCAAGGCTCATTGGTTTAGTGAAAAAATATGAATCTATTCCCAAGTTATAAAGATTTGAAATTTTGGTTCTGAGCATGCTCAGTAGTGTAACAAACATCTTATCCAAAAGGCTCTACTGAGCATGATCAGAACTGAAATTTCAAATTCTTCTAACTTTGGAATGGATTGATATTTTTTCACTAAACCAATGAAAGTCCTTATTCTGGGGTAAGCCCCTTCTACCCTGAAAATTTCAGAGCAAAATTCCAAACCAACTGGACTCTAGGTGATGACAAAAAAAAAACAGAAACAAAAAAAAAATTCCTAAAAAATGGAATCTGCACATCCAGCAGGAACAAAACTTGGTTCTTCAAGAGACTCCTCCCTCCACCCCCCGTCTGTGCATGTAAAATTTTGTGCAAATCTGTTGAATAGCAGCAAAGCTATTAAAGTACAAAGTTAGGGTTTTAGCATTAAACAGCCTACTCAACTCTATAGTGGAGCTTCCATGTCACACTAATGCACTTATTTACACTTAAGAACTTTGTGATGTCATTAGCAGTTGAAACATGATGTCAATCCCTCTAGTGTATAAATACCCTTGACAAAATACAGAGGCCAGGATATTCAGATGGAGGGGGATGCTCGGTGCATCTAGTTGCATAGCCCAAAAACCTGGGCTGGTGCAAATAAATGCTATATTCAAATAGGATGCGCGATCCCACCGGATCGCACATCCTGTCAGAATATAGCACCCTGTGTGGCCGGCACAAATAGGGGCGGCCGACAATGCACCAGCACATCCCGTGGCACAGGCTGAATACCAGGAATGGGGATGCATGTGCTAGTCCTAAGCGTTATATATTTGAAATGGTAATACATTGCGTTACTTCTGCCACTTGAGGGCAGCATTCCGATATGTGTAAGCTAGAAAGAGAGCAGACAGAGAGTGTTGTTGCTGAGGCTAGAGAGGCACCTGAATAAAAATGAAAGCTGCTCTATTCCTGTTGCAGTGTGAGTTTGTTGAACAAGATCAGATTAAATGTTAGAACATAACATAATTGGCGACGCGGTGTTTAGTTACTCTCCGGTACCTTACCAGAACGAACTACAACTGTGAGGGTTTTCCTGAGACGTAACTTTTGGACCCACAAGTGAACCTACGAGAAACTCATAAAGATGGCCGTGACCATAGGACATATTGATGCCTTTGATGAAAATGTGGAACAATGGACAACTTATATTGAGAGATTTGGACATTTTGTAACAGCAAATGATATAAGTGATGAAAAACAAGTGGCTGTGTTACTGAGTATCATGGGCAGCACAACGTACAGTTTGCTGAGAAGTCTAATAGCGCCAGAAAAGCCCGGGGAGAAAACTTTTGCCAGTATTGTGGAGGTCTTATAGACACATTCTCTCCTAAGCCTCTGGTGATTGCTGAAAGATTTCGCTTTCACAAACGGAATCAAACAGACGGTGAGTCTGTTACGCACTATGTGGCTGTTCTAAAGAAATTAGCTGAGCATTGCGAGTTTGGCACCCATTTAGATGATGCCCTCCCGAGACAGATTTGTGTGCGGTTTGAAAAGTGAAGCGACACAGAAGTGTCTTTTGACAGAGGCGGGACTGACATACAAGAAAGCGATAGAGATCGCTGTATCGATGGAAACAGCTGCACGGGAGGCTTAGCACCTAAGTGATTCCCTGAAAGTAAATGCTTTATCCTTCTCTTCTCCCAGGAAGCCTAATAAATGTGGTCGTTGTGGGAAGGCTAATCACAGTGATAAGGACTGCTGGTTTAAAGAACAGACATGTCATAACTGTGGGAAGAAAGGCCACATTGGGCGAGTGTGCAGAGGGAAAAAGAAAGGAGGGGAAATCAATGGAAGCAAAGGGAAGCAATTTGCAAAATGTAGAAAGAGGGAAGTACATTGTGTGGAAACACAGGGGAACGTGCAGTGATGACACTGATACTGAATTAGCATTGCACGTGCTGACTCTTAAAGGGGAAACGGCAACCATCTGTATAACACCTGAAATTGAAGGGAAACCACTGAAAATGGAATTAGACACAGGGGCTGCAGTCTCATTGATTTCTACAGACAAGTATGAAACTATGTTGAGTCATCTACCCCTGCAAATGACTGACATTGTTCTGAGGACATACACTGGCGAGGCAATTTCACCTGAAGGTGTCATCAAGGTACAGGTGAAAATAAATGGGCAAACGGCACTCCTGCCTCTGTACATGGTTAAGGTAACTACCCTTCACTCTTAGGCTGAGAATGGCTGAAGAAAATATGCCTCAACTGGCAGGAGATAAGGACTGTTAATACGGGTGACCCCAACACTCTAGAAGCAGTGTTGCACAAACATGCTCCTTTATTCAAAGGGGAGCTAGGCACAATGAAGGACATTGAGGCAAGAATGTTTTTGAAGCCACAGCACAAACCAAAGTTTTGTCAACCTCACCCAGTACCTTATGCACTCAGACCGAAAGTGGAGGCTGAACTAACTCGCCTAACCGAAGCTGGAGTCTTGTCACCTGGACATTGTAGTGACTGGGCAATGCCAGCAGTGCCAGTGGTAAAGAAAGACTGGTCCGTGCGAATATGTGGAGACTTTAAAGTAACCATAAATCCAGTTTTGTGTGTGGAACAGTATCCGATTCCACGCATCGAAGACTTGTTTGCATCCCTGGCACAGGGCCAACGCTTCAGTGAGCTGGATTTGTCACATGCTTATCTGCAAATGAGAGTAGATGAAAACTCAAGGAAATATCTCACAATAACCACCCAAAAGGGTCTCTTCTGCTACAATTGCCTACCTTTTGGCATTGCATCAGCTCCAGCCATATTTCAGCGAGCTATGGATCAGGTTTTACGAGGTCTTCCAAATGTTCACTGTTACCTGAATGATATACTGGTGACCGGAAGGAATGATGCAGAGCACCTGAAGAACCTGGATGCAGTTCTGCAGCGATTGGAAGATTTTGGCTATGTGTCCAGAAGGAGAAGTGTGAATTTTTCAAGACTTTATTGAGTACTTGGGAATATACCATAGATGCAGCGGGCTTACACAAATCGCCTGAGAAAGAAAAAGTGATTGTGGACGCCCAGCACCGAAAAATGTGAGCCAGTTACAGTCATTCTTGGGCCTGTTAAATTATTATGGCAGGTTTATTCCCAATCTGGCTATGATTCTCAACCCACTAAATGGCTTGCTGTGCAAGGGGAAGTCCTGGTGTTGGACAAAGGACTGTGAGAGTGCATTTAAGAAGGCCAAAAAGCAACTTGTTTCGCAAGATGTGCTCATTCACTATAATCCACAGCTGAGCATCAGACTGGCGTGTGATGCCTCACCTTATGGGGTGGGAGCAGTTCTTTCTCATGTTCTACCGAATGGGGACGAAAAGCCAATTGCCTTTGCATCCAGAACTCTCAGCAAAGCTGAACAAAACTATGCCCAAATTGAGAGAGAAGCTTTGGCAATAGTGTTCGGAGTTCGCAAATTCCACCAATACCTCTATGGTCGGGAATTCACACTCCTCACTGATCACCGTCCCCTCATGACCATTTTCAGCCCCCACAAAGGTATTCCTTCCATGGCAGCAGCCAGAATTCAACGTTGGGCTCTCTTGTTATCAGCTCACAACTACCGCATTGAATACAAGAAGGCGGCTCTTCATGGCAATGCTGATGGGCTCTCAAGATTGCCTCTGCAGGTCGCCCACAGTGACAAGATGGACACTGTCGATGTCTTCTACATCAGTCAGCTTGAGAAATTACGTATCACAAGTTCTGAAATTAAAAAGGAGACAAAAGTTGATCCTGTGTTGTCTCAAGTCTTGGACTTAGTCACAAAAGGGACTTTTACTGTGAACCAGGACATTCACGGTGAGTTATCACCATTCTACGCCAGATGTAATGAGCTTTCAGTACAGCAAGGTTGCTTGATGTGGGGTGTCCGGGTGATTGTCCCTTCAAAACTACGTATTCGTGTTCTGGATGAGCTACATGTGGGACACCCGGCGTAGTGAGAATGAAGGCTTTAGCTAGAAGCTACATTTGGTGGCCAGGGATTGATTTGCAAATTGAGCAACAAGCAAAAACATGCACTACCTGTCAGCGTGTTCAGAAAATGCCGTGTCCCTCACCTCTACATCCCTGGATGTGGCCAGGTGCACCGTGGCAGCGCATTCATGTAGATTTTGCGGGCCGTGAGGGACACATGTACTTAATTGTTGTAGTTGCCCACCAAAGTGGCCCAAATTCAAGTCATGGACACCACTACTACCAGTAAGACCATTCAAGTGCTGTGAGGACTATTTAGCCGTTACGGGATTCCTGAACAGCTGGTCAGTGATAATGGACCACAATTTATTTCTAGTGACTTTGCAGCATTTTTGAAGTCCAATGGTGTGAGGCATATTCGTAGTGCCCCATATCACCCCTCGATTAATGGTTGTGCAAACCATGAAGAATGCTCTGAAATCGGCGGGGGGGTCTTTGACCTTACAACACAAGCTGGATAACTTCCTGTTGGCATACCGAAATACACCCCATGCTACAACAAAGGAATCTCCAGCAATGTTGTTTTTTCGGCGTAAGCTTCGCTCCCGTCTTGATTTGCTTAAGCCAGATGTGGCATCAGAGGTTTTGAAGAACCAAGAATCTCAAATACTTCGCCGGCAAGCTCATTCGAAGGACAGGCAGTTCATTGTTGGTCAAGAAGTGCTTGTTCAGATTACCGGAAGGGGAGAGTGGACCCCTGGTGTGGTGACATCTCAGACGGTCCAGTGTCATATACAGTTGATGTTGAATCTGGAGTGAAATGGAAACGTCATGCTGAACAGCCCAGGTCTTCAGCAGCGCACAGATGGGGACACCTCCAGGGAAGAAAACCCACGGGAAATGTGGATTCCATCTGCCGTAGCTACAGAAGCCCCATCACGAAGTCTCAACACCTTCTGAAGATGTAGAGCGGGAGGTGGAGAGGAGCAATGGTGAGGTTGTACAACCACCAACCGAGGATCGGAGGGAGGTACCAGACAGGGCAGCCATGCCAAGGGTTGCTCACAAGAGACGTTATCCATCCCGAATTTCAAAACCTCCAGATCGTTTGAACCTGTGAGACATTTAAAAGAAATAAATGTTTTGTGTAGTTAGAGAGCCAGATCAGATTATTGGGGCAGAATAATCCTCTTAACTGGTTCGAGGCCTGGGGCAGTCTACCCCCTACCTCTAGCATAGTATGAACCATCTTAATAATAGTGAATAATGCTAATGCTTATTTATTTGGTAACAATATAATTTAGTGGGGAGGAAATGTTATGTATTTGAAATAGTAATGCATTACGTTACTTCTGCCACTTGAGGGCAGCATTCCGATATGTGTAAGCTAGAAAGAGAGCAGACAGAGAGTGTTGTTGCTGAGACTAGAGAGGCACCTGAATAAAAATGAAAGCTGCTCTATTCCTGTTGCAGTGTGAGTTTGTTGAACATGACCAGATTAAATGTTAGAACATAACACTAAGTTTCTGACATTCAGCCTGAATATGCAAATGAGGCCATCAGGCATGCTCTGTACAAATGGGCCATTTGCATGCCTATTATGGCCCTATTTGCATACATTACCATGCCTGAGCCTGGCAAGGTGCACTGGGCCAGCTCACTCCTCCCTAGCCCCATTCCCTGATAACCATGTATGGCCACAAACCCCCCTCAACCATAGTGTAGGGACCCCCACCTTACCTGATCCCTGTCCATTTAAAAAATACTCCAAACCCCCTTTTCCATAGTGTAGGGACCCCCCTCCCTGCCTGATCACTGTCCATCTAAAATATATCCAAAGCCCCTGTTTCAATAGTGTAGGGAGCCCCCCTCCCTGCCCAATCACCGCCAGTGTAAAAAATATCCCAACCCCTTGTCCATAGTGAAGGGTACCTCTCCCTGCCTGATCCCTCACTGTATAAATTATTGTGCCAAAACACCATTTCCATAGTGTAGTGTCCCCCCATCCTGTCCCATACCCCTGATGCTCATGTACATATAATGGAACCCCCAGTTCCATAGCGTAAGGCACCTCCCTCTTGCTCGATCACCATCTGAGTAGCATACCGTGGCCAAATCCCCTTTTCCATAGTGTAGTGGACCCTCCCCAACTCCGGTACCATGATCCCCATCTGAGCCAGCATCCCAACCTGTAAATGCTCCGTTATGACCGATCCCTCAACCCCATCCCTGACCCATGCTCCCAATTCGCACAATAATCCCCATTCACCAACAGATCCATAGTGTGGTGGCCCCCCCCACCCTGGTAGACAGGACCTCTCCCTGCACCCCCCTGCACCACCCGTGCTGGTGATTGGAACAGCCCTCCACACTCTGCCATGGTCAGCCACCAACTGCACAGATCTTGAGCACTGTACTGAACAGAGTACAAGCCCATCGGTGACAGTAGGTTGTGTAACAGTACAGATATAAAAGACAGGTTGTAATTGTGAATCTGAGGGTGTGAGAGTGACATTGCAATTGGTTACAATGGAGTATTATCCTGATTGTGTAGGAAAAAAGAAAGAAAAGAAAATAAATCTGTGGGGATTATTATCCTGAAGAGGGGAGTAAAAAAATAGGGGGTAGTGGGTTAAGATCTAGAAGTAGGTGGGTAGCTATGCTGAGAGTGGTGCAGTGTAGTGGCTGTGGGGCAGCAATCTTCAGGGATACTTCCTGAAGACTGGTGTGCTGTACCATCTGCATGCACTTCTCTCTGGGCTGAGGGAGGAGGTTTCCAGACTTAAGGCTGAGGTGGCTTGGGTTCAGAGGATCTTCTCCCCCATCCAGGGACCACCAAATCCACCTCTGCTGCCTCAAATGATGCCAGAAAGGAGGAGTGACTGAACAACAGTGGGCTCGGGGAGGGTTAGGATAGTGGAGCACAGGAACATCCCACATTTGATACCACTATGAACCTCACTCCTACACTATACTGACCAGGCAGGATTGTCAAACAGAGACAACTGAAGTAGAGACCATGATGGATGTGGGGGTCCTCCACAGTGGAGACCCCAAGGGGGGTTGCAGAGGACCTCAGAGGAGGAGGAAGCGAATCCTGGTGGGGGACTCAATAGTAAGGGAGATACAACTGGAGACAGGTAGGGATTAGGAGAGGGAGGTAAGGTGCCTTCCCGGTGCATTGGTTCAAAGGGATGGAAAGAGGATCCCAGAGATTGCTGGGTAGGCAAGGAGAGAGGGAGAGCAGAATGTCATTGTTCATTTGGGGACAAATGACCTGTCTAGGGGGGAGGCAGAAACAGTTAGGAGGAGTTCAAGAAATTGTGGAGGGGTCTTAGGAAATTAGCACAACCTGTTACCTTCTCTGAGATGCTACCTGCCTATGACAGGGGGAAGACAGGATTCTTCGTATCAAGAATGTCAATGCATGGTTGAGGAAATTAAGCTGAGAACAGGGAATCAGATTCACTGAGGACTTGGGGCTTCACTTAGAGAGATAGAAGCCTGTACAGGGGCAGGCAACAGCCTGCATCCATCCAGGAGGGGAACTGTAATCCTCAGTGAAAAGTTTAAATGTTACATTGGTGAGCATTTAAACTAGCTGTGGGGGAAGTGGAAAGAGGCAGGAAGACATAAACTGCCTCCCCCACCCCCACGCTTACAAGGTCAGCAGTGGGAATCCTGAGAGAGAGAAATTCCAACAGGAGCAAATAAAAATAGGAATCTGGGGGGGTGGAGAGGGAAGGCGAGAGAGGAAAGAAAATAGTAGAGGAAATAAGGAAGGGCAAAAGGGCAAAATGAGCGGAAGTGGCAGTACAATCTGGAGAGCCATATGTGCAAATGTTCGAAGTCTGGGCGGACTGCAGACCTAGAGGCCACCTTAGCAGTAGTAGACCTGGACACAGTTGCAATTAAAGAGTCCTGGTGCAATGAAAATCAGGACTGAGATATAGCCATTCCAGGTTATGTTCTATTGAGAAGGGACAGGGTAGGAAAAAAGGGGGGAGGAGTGGTTCTTTATGTGAGAGAAAACGTAACGGAAATTCAGGGGGAACAAGGAGAAGCAGAGATACTGTGAGTCACCCTGGAGACAAGGAAGGGGGCCGCTATTCACACCAGGGTGCTCTACAGACCTCCAGTATAGGGGTTGGGGGTTGTAAGGATATGATGGAAGAAACCCAGAGGATGGCAGACAAAGGGGAGGTATTGCTGGTAAGGGATTTCAATCTACCAAATGTGGATTGGAGCCTCCCAGCTGCAGCAACAGTTAAAAGTAGGGACGTCCTAGAATTCCTGCTGGGGGCATTTCTCAGGCAACTAGTTGAGAAACCCACTCATGGAGGGGGTGATACTGGACCTGGTACTGTCAAACGGGGACAGTGTAGTTGATGTCATGGTGGGTGGCCACCTGGGGACCTGTGATCATCGTACGGTGTGTTCAATATAAGAACTGGGCCAGAATCAAATCCCACTAAAATGAGGCTCCTGGACTTCAGGAGGGCCGATTTCGAGAAAATTAGAGAATGCCTCGGGCAGGATTAGAAGAAGAATCAGCATATATATAGCACTTTTCATACATCCAAAGCACTTTACAAGCAATGCTAGACTGGTAGTGAAGTGACTGAATGTGTGGTGGCGGCCATATCACACATCATCACCCACATACAGCCTGGATAATTGCATGAACTGTTTTTTATGGAAGGAATGTTGGCCAGACACCGGAATGTTCCTCCCTACTTTGCAAGAGTGCCCTGGGTTCTTTTACTTCCACCTGGACACTCACCAGGACAACACCAGGATGGGCAGAAGGGACCTCAGTTTGACATCTCATCTGAAGGATGGCACGCCCCAGCAGTACAGCACCCCCCAATACTGCACTCAGATGCCAGAGATTTTTAGGTGCAAGTCCAATCCCGGTGTGGGACGAGAACCCACGACCTTCTGGTCCAGAGGCGGACGTGCTACCAACTGAGCCACGCTGACACCGAATAGGGACAATAGGGAAACTGAGTAAAGCAGAAGAACAGTGGGCAAAAATAAAGGAGCACATTGAGAAGGCAACAAACCTCTGTGTCTGGCAGGTTAAAAAGGGCAAGAGAAAAAAGCGACTGCTATGATACTCTAAGGAAGTAGTGGAGAAAGTAAAGTTAAAGAAGCTGGTATTAAGAAGGTACAAGTTGACACAGAAGGAAGAGGATAGGGAGAGCTATCAGGACAAACAAAGAGAGGCAGGAAAAGCAGTTAGGAGCACAAAGGCACACATGGAGGAGAAGATTGCCAAGTCAGTAAAATGGAGATAAAACTTTCTTTAGGTATATAAGTGAAAAGAAGAAGAACAAGGGAGGGATAGTAAGGTTAAAAGGAGAAGGAGTGTTTATGTGGAAGAGGACCAGAAACAAGCAGACATACTGAACAAGTACTTTTGTTCAGGATTTACTTAGGAAGGGGTAGGTGATGGGCCACAGATAGGGGAAAATAGCATGAAAGGAAGGGAGGTAGGCACTAGTCCTTTTATGGAGGAGAGAGTCCTCAAGGAACTAGAAAAACTAAAAGTGGACAAGGCAATGAGGCTGGACGGGGTACACCCTGTAATACTGAGGGAGCTTAAGGTGGACCTTACAGCACCTCTGACAGCCTCCTGGTTCAACCCATCACTAGATACAGGGGAAGTCCAGGGGGACTGGAGATGGGTGGATATGGTCCCACTTCACAAAAGTGGGAATAGGGAGGAGGCAGGAAACTACAAACCTGTCAGCTTGACTTTGGTGATGGGCAAAGTAATGGAAACACTACTGAAGTAATGGATTGGGGAATTCTTTATGACCAGTGGATTACAGGATCAGAGGCAGCATGGGTTCACAGGGATGAGATCTTGCCAAACAAACCTGATTGAGTTCTTTGACTGGGTAACCAGGGAAGCAGATCTGGGTGGGCCGGTGGATGTGGTCTACCTGAATTTCAGTAAGGTCTTCGTCACCATTCCACAAGGAAGACTGGTAAACAAGCTGGGCAACCTGACAGTGGGTCTAAAAGTAGTAAAATGGTACGAAGTTGGTTAAGAAACAGGAGTAAAAGTGTGTTTTAAATGGGGTTCACTCTGAAGAAGGCATGGTAACATGTGGGGTGCCACAGGGGTCAGTACTGGGCCTGGTCCTCTATAGTGTCTTTATTAGGGACATTGCACGAGGGCTGGAAGGGAAAGTATGCCTGTTTGTGGATGACACAAAACTCTGCAACAGACTGGACACACCATGTGTGTGTGTGTGTGTGTGTGTGTGTGTGTGTGTGTGTGTGTGTGTAAAAAATGAGGGATAATGGATATCATTAACTGCAGGTACTGTGGAACACTTTTCAGAAGGACAGTCTTACAGGATTTAGGACACTGTCCTACATGCTGGGCCATTGGAGATCTTAGGGCTCAGCTCCGGGCAGCATGGGCAGAGATTGCGCGCCTCAAATTTCATATTCAAGAGGAAATACGTTATAAGAACCACCCACCATTTCCCAACATCCAACAGAAGAACCTCACCACAGAGGATAGTTGGTCCAAGAGGTTGGCAGGTGGTTAGAAGGGGCAAATCGGGTGCCCCATCACTCTGTGCTCTCCAACATATTACCCAAAACCATATAAACACTACAAACAGGTATCTGCCTCTATCTCTGAAATCAAACAAAGGGGCAGAGGACACTGCAGAGCAGGACACTGCAGCACAGGAGCTAGCACAACAAAACTTGCCCAAATCAGGAACCAAAACAAAAAAAAGCAAAAAGGAAATCCAAAAAACTTCTGATCATAGGAGACTCCATGATTCGGGGAGTTGATACCCATCTCCAGCCAGGGGTAATGGTCAGATGTCTCCCAGGTACATCAGCGTGGAGAGACACTGACCGCATTGCTAAAATTGTTCACAAAGCAGGAGAAAACATTGACATCCCGCTACACATAGGGACTAATGATCTGACCAGCCGGTCAGTTGTGGAGACCAAGGAACACCTGACCAGGCTGTGTGACAAACTATCATCCATTTCGTCTGACATCTCCTTCTCTGAGATCCTGCCAGTCTGGGAGAGGGGGGCAGATGGATGGGAGGTCAGAGAAGGGGAGATAGGGGAGCTAAACATGTGGCTCAAGGGCTGGTGCCAGGAAAAAGGACACAGATTTGTAGGGAACTGCCAACAGTTCTAGGAGCGAAAGTTCTTTAAATTTGATGGACTGCATCTGACTAAAGAGGGAGTCAGTGCATTGGGGCAGAAGTTTGACATCTTTGCAGAATATTTAAACTAGCAAATGTGGAGAAGGGTGCAGCACCCCACACGTCAAATGGGAAGAACACCCCTCCTCCCTCAGCTAGTGGTCAAACAGGGATTCAGCATGCTTGCAGTTCATTTGCCTCACCAAGTAAGAAAAAAGGTCCATCTCCCCTACGATGCACAGGGGAAATGCCAAACCTCACTCAACAACTAACACACCGAAATCTGGCCAATGGAAAATCATGTTCACAAATGCTCACAGCCTGGGAAATAAGATCCCAGACCTGCAGGTAATAATGTCAGATGCTAAAGTGGACATAGTAGCAATTAGTGCGATGTGGTTTACCAGTAACCACACTTGGGAGACTTCAGTACCTAGCTATGTACTGTTCAGAAGAGACCGAGGTGCAAAAAGGGGTGGAGGCCCTGTATGTCAATGAAAATATCAAAGCTACAGAAATTCAGAATACACATAAGGAGCCAGAGGAACTGGGTGTTACCCTGAAACAGGAAATGGGACAGCCATAAGAACTGGGGTTATCTACAGGCCCCAGACCAGGGAGGACATAGACACATTACTGTTAGAAGATATATAAAACATGACAGCTAAAGGGAGGTTCTGACAATGGAGACTTCAACATGCCGGATACAGATTGGTCAATACCAGCAGGAACATCTGCCAGAACTAGACACATGGTGGATTCCTGCAGGGTGAGGGCCTCAAACAACTGGTACAACAACTCACAAGAGACAGGGCTATCCTAGATCTAGTACTAACTAACAGGAAGGGATCACAGATCTCCAGGTAGAAGGTTACCTGGGGCCAGTGACCATCACATGGTATGGTTCAATTTGGCCACTACATCTAAATCATCCCATTTCAAGGCAAAATATGGGACTTCAGAGGAGCTGACTTTGATAAGATGGCCAACAGAGTTAAGCTAGCCTTGGCAAAGGAAACACAGGTGAGGGGTACAGGCAAAGTGGGCAAGCATTAAGATGCAATACTTGAAGCAACATCCCATTGTGTTAGACAGAAAAGGAAGTGCAAAAGAAGAAGGAAACCACTTTGTTTCTCAAATACAGTAGCAGAAAAGGTCAGAGCCAAAAGGCTGGCCTTCAGGAAATATAAGGAACACAACAGGATGAAGATAGAGGCATACCAAACTGCCTTAAGGGAAGCAGGGAAGGCAGTAAGGCAGGCAAAGTCCCAAACTGAGGAAACACTAGCATGAACAGTAAAAGAAGGTGACAAGATTTTCTATAGATACATTAGTGAAAGGAGAAAATCCAGAGAGGGTATTGCTAAGCTCAAAGGAGAAAAGGGGGCATGTGAGGAGGAGGACTCTGTAAAAGCATCTATCCTAAATAGATACTTTTGCTCAGTATTTACTGAAGAGAAGGTAGGGCAGGGCCCACAGCTCAGCAGCATGGACACAGGGTGAGGGAGGGAGGTGAGCACTACTCCCTTCACAAAAGAAAGGGTCCTACAAGAGCTCACTAAGCTCAGGGTGGACAAGGCAATGGGACCTGATGGCATACATCCCAGGGTACTTAAGGAGCTAAGGGTGGAACTAGCAGAGCCATTAGCAGAACTGTTTAGTGAGTCTCTGAGCACAGGAGAGGTCCCAGAAGACTGGAGAAGGGCTCATGTGATCCTGCTCCACAAGTGTGGTAGCAGGGAGGAGGCAGGGAACTACAGACCAGTCAGTCTTACCTCAGTAGTGGACAAGATTATGGAGGCACTCCTTAAGGAAAGGATAGTGCAACACCTGGAATCCATAGGGCACAGAATCCAAGACAGCATGGGTTTACAAAAGGAAGGTCCTGTCAAACTAATCTCATAGATTTCTTTGACTGGGTAACCAGAGTGGTGGACCAAGGGGGAGCAGTTGATGTCACCTACCTTGACTTCAGCAAAGCTTTCGGCACTGTTCCACATAGAAGATTGATAAATAAGCTGGGTAGGCTCTGGGTGGGTCAGAAGTTGGTCAACTGAGTGGCAAATTGGTTGACGGGCAGAAAATAGAGAGTGGTGGTAAATGGTATACAGTCAGAAGAGATGCAAGTCACAAGTGGGGTACCTCAGGGATCAGTCCTGGGGCCAGTCCTCTTCACTATCTTCATTAGTGACATTGCAGATGGATTAGAGGGTAAGGCTTGTCTGTTCACAGATGACACCAAGATCTGCAACAGAGTAGATGATCCAGATGGGGTGGGCAGAATGAGAAGAGATCTGAATAAACTAGCAAAATGGTCAGAAGAGGGGCAACTGGGATTTAATGCAAAGAAGTGCAAGATCATGCACATAGGGAAGAGAAACCCTGAAGCCACCTATAGGCTGAGAGGGGAGTTGCTGGCAGTCACAAAGGAAGAAAGAGGCTTGGGCATCATCATCACCGATGACCTGAAATCATCCAAGCAGACCTCTAAAGCAGTAGGTAAGGCTAGGGGGATGTTAGGGTGTATTAGTAGGGGTATCACAAGTCGTAAGAGGGAGGTAATAATCCCTCTTTACAAGACACTGGTTAGGCCCCATCTGGAGTACTGCGTGCAGTACTGGAGGCCACAGCTTCACAAGGACATTAACCAAATTAAGGCAGTCCAGATAAGGGTAACCAAAATGGTGCAGGGACTGCATCAGAAGACATATGAGGACAGATTAAATGAGCTCAATATGTATACCCTTGAGCAAAGGAGGGAGAGAGGTGATATGATCGAAACATTCAAATACCTTAAGGGCATTAACAAGGCAAAAGAGTCTAACATGTTTAAATATAAGAAAAATAGCAGGACAAGAGGACACAGCATGAGATTAGAGGGAGGCTGATTAAGGGGAATGTGGGAAATTCTTTTCACAGAAAGAGTGGTGGATGCGTGGAACGGCCTACCTCAGGAAGTGGTGGCTATGAATATAGTGCAGGGCTTCAAACAGGCATGGGATAGGCAAAAGGGAGCAATACAGATGAGTATGAATAGATAGGCCATTGACAGAACAAAGGCCGATGGCACATTTATAAGGCAGAAAAAGAAATGGGCAGACTGGATGGGCCTTGCGGTCCTTATCTGCCATCAACCTCTATGTTTCTATGATCTGAAAAAGCTGGAAGACTGGTCAATGGTTTGGCAACTGGGCTTCAATGTCAAAAAGTGGAAAATTATGCACATGAGGCACAGAAATCCAAGGGCAATGTACCAATTGGGTGGGGAGGTATGGGCAACCACAAAACATGAAAGGGACCTTGGGGTCACCATATCTGATGACCTGAAGGTAGAAAAGCAGTGTGATAAGGCAGTGG
The DNA here is from genome assembly GCA_016271365.2 of Neoceratodus forsteri. Lineage (NCBI taxonomy): Eukaryota > Metazoa > Chordata > Ceratodontiformes > Ceratodontidae > Neoceratodus > Neoceratodus forsteri. Next base: position 201,643,570 of record CM057458.1, read on the forward strand.
GAAAAGCTTGCAGAATGCTTAGGTGCATAGGGAGGGGTATCACCAGCAGAAAGTAGGAGGTAATGTTTCCCCTGTGTGGGCCCACCTAAAATACTGTGTCCAGTACTGGAGGCCCCATCTCTGGAAAGACCTAGGTCCAGTGGAGGCGGTACAGTAGACGGCAACTAAAATGGTGCATGACCTGCATCAAAAGTCCTACAAGGAAAGACTCAAGAAATTAAACATGTACTCTCTAGAGAAAAGGATGACAAAGGGGACATGATAGAAATGTTGAAATACCTCAAAGGCATTAATAAGATACAGGAGAGTAGCAATTTACATAGAAAGAGATGCTCAAGGACAAGGGTTCATGGCATGAAGCTGAAGAGGGGGAGACTCAGAGAGGATGTGAGGAAATACTTCTTCATAGAAAGGGTGGTGGATGCCTGTAATGGTGGGTACTAAAATGGTAGCAGGATTTAAGCATGCATGAGATAGACACAAGGGGATCCTAACAATAGGGTTGGGGAGGGGTAAGGCCAGAGATCAAGTAGGGTAGCACAGCACAGTAGGTTGGTAGGTAGGGAATTTAGGTCAGACTAGGTGGACTAAGAGGTCCTTATCTGCTGACAACAGCTATGTTTGCATGTAAATTGTACACAGATTCTTTACTTTGCTTTTGTCTGCACTTTCAGATACTCTTGAAAATGTATTTCCCAACTTGTTTATAACCATGTTTCTCTCATCTCCACCTTTTTTGGCCTATCTAGGCCTGGGTCGTTCCTGAAAAAAGATACTTTTGATCAGCGCACTTACCCGATCAACAAATAAATAAAATTCTTAGGGAATTTGGTTTGTGCCAGGTTCACCTGCTAGTGCCTTTCTCAGGGCTGAATTCAGAGGGCTAAATTCATAGCGGTTCTGGGCACTCACACTGTTTTCTGAATCTTTTTTAATCTGTGCATTCTGCGAAGCTGTGGCTGGTGTGATAAAATATAAATTAAAAAAATACAGCATATTTAAGGCCTTGCACTAATTTTCTCTCAGGATAGGGACTTTGTGAGGACCCTTGAATATGAGGCTTCTGGACTAGTGTGTGACTTCCCTCCTCATGTGTGTCAGCAGAAGTAACTTGCTGGAGATCCTGTGACTCAGTCGGTTGAAGGAGTTTGGAAGCAAAGTTTGGGGATACGTGCACCATGCTCCAGCATTTCACCTGTATCAACAGTCATACTCCTACTTCTTCCAATTAGGGCTGGACTTTAGCTTGGTCAGCTGGCAAAATGCCATAAATAGATTCCATTTTTCCAGTTGCTGTTTTAATATCTGCAGGCAGTTGCCCTAAATATTTAAGATTATGTATTTACAGGAGATCGACAGAGACAGACACTAGAGGGAAACCTGTCTGATGATCATTTTCTGAACAAGAAGCACTCCAGAGCACAGTTTTCAGATTGCTTCCACTCATGTTCTTGACTTATGCATTCGGACTGTAGGTATCAGCGTGCAATCAGGTGAGGTAGGCAGTATGGGATCAGCTTGAGTACAGAATGTGAGTGGGTGAGGAAGACCAACACACAGTTGGGTGAGGTGAGGTAGAACGAGATTTAAATAGGAAAGGCAGGGATCTACCAGGGAAAAGAGGGAGACATGCAATCAATGCAGGGAAAATGCAGCAGCACACAGGAACCACAAAACACTGTAAAATGTTAAGAGAGACAAAAAAGCACAGACAAAAGACAATTTAAGATAAGACAATAAAGGGTAGAGTGTTAAATAGCAGAGACAAAATGTAGAGAGAAAAGATAAGAACTATAGAAGCAAAGTCCAGAGACAGACCCAAGAAAGACAATACTGGAAGACGAGAGAGAAAAAATCTGATCAAAGATTATATAAGAAAGACCACAGAAAACTGTAAGACTGTAAAAATGGCAAGCCCATGAATTTTATATTTTACATTTTTTTGAGGGACAGAGAGAAGACTGTAGTCCTGACCTACATGGCTGTTGGGAAGGGGGGTTGACAGAAAGTAGTTTTTTTTTAATTTGAACAGGACCCAGACTGAGATAATTTCATGGGAATGGCATGTTAGTGAAGGTAGTGTGTGTGTGGGGGTGGATTCAATTCATTACAACAAAGTTTAGCTACTTGGGCTGCCAAGTTGCCAGTTGTGGTTGGCACAAGGGGCAACTGATTGGCACTTGATTTTTTTTTTGTTTCCACAGTTTGAGCCCCGCACCTGATGTGCTGAAGCAAACAGTCGTACTGCTTACTTACTTCCAGTCACCTAGAGGAGCACCCACACCAGCAGCCACTGCTATCCATTTTCAGGAATTGTTACATATTTTTCATGTGAGTTCAGTGTTGATGGTGTAGGGTCTTGTTGGGATAACACTGTTTAGTTTTTCACTTACACTTTCACATGCCCATACTGCTAACTAAGGATTATCTGCACCCATAGTCACAATACTACTCCTCACATGCTCTCACCACTCATCTGCGCCACCCTCACACTCAAATTCCTCACTCGTATCTAATCCTACCCAAAATTCCACTCCAGCCTCTACCATGAGTCAATGCAGCCACACAACACATACCCCCACTCTCATATCAGCTCATATCCACACTCCTGCCTCTTGACTGCACCGACACTCATAACCTTCACATGCACATGCCTACCCCTCACCCATACCCACACTCCTACACCTCCTACCCCTCAGTCGCAGCTATGCATCCAATTCTGCCTTTTGTTTGCACGCACACATGCACTCCCTCCTATCCCCAACACGTGATTATGCACTACTTGTCATTTGCATCTACAGTAGACATTAAGGATATCATTTTGCATGTGGCCATAACAAAATGTATTTTGCTACTATCTCCCTCTATACACGCTGAGCAACTGCTGTTCTGCTGTCCCTCTGGTCTGCAGTGTTGTCAGTGATTCAAAGTGTTCAACTCTACATCATAAACACACACGTACTTCTGTCATACACACACATACATATGCATGAATTGTTAAGTTGTTCACACTGCTCATGTTTTCCCCCACCCTTTGCAGCCTCCCCTGTCCCTATTTCTAAGAAGCTTTGTTGACACATTCCGCCCTCAACCTTTTAGCTGTCATTCTGGCTTCTCTGCCTTTGGCCCTTATCCCAACAGTCTTGCCCTTTACCCCCACTCTTTCACACAGACATCACATTTACACACACACACACACATATATACATATATTAACACACACACACACAACACTCATATACACAAACAATGAATCCATAAACACATGTACTATTCATTACACATTTTTGGCTATGTTATGCTCCACTGCTGGTCGATCTGGCTGGAGATTTACTCTGCATAGTTAAGTTAGTAGATATGACCAGTTGGGGAGGGCACAGTTCCCTGGACATTTGAAGGAAGTCACCCAATGTCCCAAACATAATAGAGCTCAGAGATACTTGAACCAACCAACTGGCTTAAGGACTGGGGCGGGGGGAGCAAGTGGTGTCCCAGACGTGGAAGAGCGAACAAAAGTTGCCTTTTTGGCAGGCCCAAGATGGACAATGAACCTACTAATATTAAGCCTTTTTTTAATACAGTGCTGGACAGGCGATGGTAGGTGCAGAGTAAGAGAGAATGCAATTTATTGATTATCATTGTGAAACCTTAGCTTCTTTTTTTTTTTAAAAAAGCTGATCTACCTGTAAATCACGAAGAGTATCTCTGGTTATTTTGCTCTGGCAGCTGAACCCTTCTGTGCATTGAGATGGGTTTGTCAGCACCCTATAAGCCAGCAATGCCATTTGGTCATTCGGAATGCAAATTCAGTTCAGCAGCAGACAGTAGAAGGGGAGTTTGAGAATGGAAGTGTAGGGAAGAGTGCATCTGGAAATGGGCTGCTTTGGACCAAAAGAAGGACACAATACAATTTTGCTTCTGTTTGTATTCGATTTATTGAATATCACAACATTTCACCTTTATTGCTTCTACTTGGGGATCATTTGATTTTACTCTTATTCCTTATGTCGCTATTGGTGGCTCACAAATAATTTTTTTGAACCTTCCAGCATATTTTGCTGCCATGTGGCTGCCAGTCTTATGAATGTTTAACAAATTATTTACTTAATTCTTTACACAGAAACATAGAAACATAGAAGTTAACAGCAGATAAGGACTGCAAGGTCCATCCAGTCTGCCCATTTTTTCTAACTTATGAATGTGCCATAGGTCTTTACTCTGTGAATGGCCTATTTATTCATATTCATTGGTATTACCCTCTTATGCCTATCCCATGCCTGTTTGAAGCCCTGCACTGTATTCATATCCACCGCTTCCTGAGGTAGGCCGTTCCATGCATCCTCCACCCTTTCTGTGAAAAAGAACTCCCTCACATTACCCCCTAATTGGCCTCCCTCAAATCTCATGTTGTGTCCTCTTGTCCTGCTAGTTTTCTTATATTGAAACATGTTAGACTTTTTCACCTTTTTAATGCCCTTAAGATATTTGAATGTTTTGATCATATCATCTCTCTCTCCCTCCTTTGATCTAGGTTTCACACTCTGCTTCCTCTAAAGTCTTTGTTCGTCTGGCAAGACTAGGCGAAGCAGAGCATGTGAACAAGGTTCAAGCAAATGATACATAAATCAAACATGAACAGAAACAAAATTGTGTTGTGGCCTTCTTTTGATTCCGAGTGACCCATTTCCAGATGCACTAGAGGTTCCACTAAGGGCAGGCTCCACCAAGACTGAAAAAGAATACACAGTGATTTCCCACAGATTTACCAGACACACTAGTGTAGGGAAAAGGACACTATAGACTGATGGGTAAACATGAAAAATTACCTGTGTGTTGCTGTGGCCTCTGCCATACATTTTTTGCTTTCACAGTTCAAGGCCATGATAGAGAGAAATCCAACACATTTTTCAGCAGTTTCCAGATTCCCAGTAGTGATAGTAAGAGTCATAGAGTAACATAGTCATGCTAGCAGGGCCATGAATGTCTGGGGAGCCATGATGGTGATGTCAGGCCATGCGCTTGGCACCAGGGAGTGCGGATCTGGAACAGGACTGAGGAGAGGAAGGATGAAGCCACTAGACACTAGGGGCCAGATATTCAAAAGTTTGCTCAGGTACAAATCCTAGTTTGCTCACGCAAACCAGGTTTTGTGTACATGTCCTATATTGAAAAGTCTGCTTAGCATGAGGAAACAGGGTTTGTACCCTGGGCAAATTTTGGAGGTGGGCCAAATGCAATGAAGGGGCAGGGACCTGAATATCAGCGCAGTCTGATATTCAGAGTATTAGCACCATGTAAAGCATTTTGGACGGTCCCCTTGAGCAGTGCAAATACCACTGAATTAGACCACGATTAACTCCCATGCAACCCTGTTTTTACCCTGCCTTTTGATTGTGTAAGGCACCCAGAGCCTCTGGGATAGGGCACCATATAAATAAATATAACTTACCTTACCTCGCAGTTGGTGGATAAAGTGTGGTGGCCCCTGTCCCATGCCAGTCCTGATCCAAAACAGCAGTGTCCCTGGTGTCCAGTAGTCCCATCCCCCACCCGATGTCCATCCGATGTACAATTGAAATGTTCCCTGGTGTCCAGTGGTCCTTTCTCACATCCAGTCACCCACCTGACATACAGACAAACTGCGTCTGGTATCTAGTGGTCCCTCCCCGCACCCAATCACCCACCCGATAGACAAAGTGTCCCTGGAGTCCAGTGGTCCCTCCCCTAACCTGATCACCCACCTGATGGATAGACAAAGTCTCCACTGGTGTCCACTGATCCCTCCACCCACTCAATCACCTGCCCTATATACAGACAAAGTCTCCCTAGTATCCAGTGGTCCCTTCCCCCACCCAGTGCCCTACCTGAGTAAGACAAAAGTATTGTCCCTGGTCTAGTGGTCCCTCCTCCATCTGAGCTCCATCCTGAGTTTGACAACCCCCCTTACAATCGTTGTCCCACCACTGACTCACGGGATGCCAGGTGGCAAGTAACAATCCCCTCTACAACACAGCCCTGGCCCTGTTCACATTCACTGATCCCCTGTGCTCTCCAAGCCCATCCATTGCTGGTGATAGTGGACACCCCTCCCACCCATGGCACTGACAACAAACCCTCCATCTCTCCTGTACCTGCCTATTGGTGCTACAGTGAATCAATGGCAAGTGACACAACCATCCACATACCACCTCAGCTGCCTGCCATTTGACAGGAGCAGGGTGTGCACTTGTTCCCTGCTCCTGTCAGAAGGCAGGTGACTTAGGTGGTGAGTGAAGGGCTGTGTTGCTTTCTGTTGATTCACCATGACACTGATAGGCAGGTAAGGAAGACGGGTGGAGACAGCAGCGGTAAACCACCAGCACCAACAATGGATGGGCTGGGGGGCAGGTATCATAGAAACATAGACTTTGACGGCAGATAAGGACCACTTGGCACACCCAGTCTGCCCATTTCCCTACCTACTGGATAAGCTGCAGATTCTAGTTAACCAACAGCCTACTTCCTGCACCCCCCCACTATAATTGCCTTATGTCTGTCCCATGCATGTTTGAATTCCCCCACTGTTTTAGACCCCACAACCTCTCCAGGAAGGCGGTTCCATGTGTCCACCACTATCTCCGTGAAAAATAATTTCCTCACGTTACCCCGAGCCGTCCCCCCTCTAACATTAAATTGTGTCCCCTTGTTCTTACACATCTCTTTTTCTGAAAGATACTACCCTCCTGGACTTTGTTGAGTCCCTTGAGGTACCTAAAAGTTTCTATCATGTCCCCCCATCCCTCCTTTCATCAAGGGTATACATATTAAGCTCTCTGAGTCTCTCTTCATATGGTTTCTGATGTAGACCCTGCATCATTTTAGTTGCCCTCCTCTGGACTGCTTCCATCCTGTCTATGTCCTTGCGTAGATGAGGTCTCCAAAACTGCACACAGTACTTCAGATGGGGTCTCACCAACTGTCTGTACAGAGGGATAACCACTTCCCTTTTTCTACCTGTGATGCCCCTCCCTATGCATCCCAGTATCCCCCTGGCTCTCCTTATTGACTTCTCACATTGCTTACTCACCTTTAGGTCATCTGATATGACTACACCCAGATCCCTTTCCATTATTGTTGTTGTTAGTACCTCCCCTGCTATTGTGTACTCTTCTCCTGGATTTTTATTTCCCAGATGCATTACTTTGCACTTCTTTGCATTGAATCTAAGTTGCCATATTCTGACCATTCCTCCAACCTTGCCAAGTTCCTTCTCATCCTTTCTAAACCCCCCCCCGTGTATCAACTCTGTTACAGATCTTTCATCTGCAAAGAGGCATACCTTTTCTTCCAGACCCTCTGCAATGTCACCTATAAAGACGTTAAAGAGGACTGGACCCAGTACTGAGCCCTGAGGTACTCCACTAGTAACCCCCCTTTCTTCAGAATGTGTTCCATTCACTATTACCTTCTGTGTCCTGTTGTGAAGCCAGTTTGCTACCCAGGCTACTACCCTGGGACCCACTCCCAGGCTGGCTAACTTGATTATTAATCTGTTGTGCGGGACTGTGTCACATGTCTTACTAAAGTCTAGGTAGGCCATATCCACAGCCCCTCCCTGGTCTATTACTTTGGTCACCCCATCAAAGAAATCGATTAGAATCATCTGACATGACCTTCCTGCTGTGAATCCATGCTGCTTTGGGTCCTGTGCCCCGCTGGCCTCTAGGTACTGAACAATCTTTCTTTCAGAAGTGATTCCATCATTTTCCCCACCACTGAGGTCAGTGTATCAGTGAACCTGAACAGGTCCAGGGCTATGTTGTGGGGGAGGGCAATACTTTGCACTTTGCACTTGGCATCCCACAAGTCAATGGCAGGACAATGATTGTGGGGGGTTGTCAAACACAGGATGAAAATCAGATGGGGGGGGAGGGATCAGTAGACCAGGGACAATAGTTTTGTCTTACTTGGGCAGGGCATTGGGTTGGGGAAGGGACTGCCCAAAGGGATCATTTGCATGGGTCTGCTTGAATATTGGAAATTTAGTATTGGCGCAAGCCACTGTGGAGCCCTATTTTGGGAGCCATGTCTGCCCAGCACTAAGTGGCTTAGTGCTGGTCCAACATGGCCCTATATTCAGTCAAATAGAGCCGGTGTGCTATTCCACTGAATATAGCAACTTTGGGCACTCAGGTGCGCAAAGGCACAATGTAAATATTTGCATTGCACATTGTGCCTCTTTGAATATCATGCTCTAGGGCATTTATTGAGGGACTGTGTCTGGGATGATATGTAACCAGGTGTCAGGCTCCCCAGATCTCATACCGCTGATTGCGCCTCTTTGAATATCATGCTCCAGGGTATTTATTGAGGGACTGTGTCTGGGATGACATGTAACCAGGTGTCAGGCCCCCCAAATCTCATACCACTGGTACCTTCTGCCTTGAACTTGATTCCTCTTTATGGACCTGTCACCTGGACTTGACACACCACTGTGCCTCCAGTGAACTGTTGCCTCCTTAAAGAAGAAGTTATTCTTGAATACAAAGGATTATCTCTGGTTTTCAGTGGCACCCTCTCCACTCATAAGTTCTCTGTTGTGTTCAGTTACACCCCTCTCTCTGCCCATCCCATAAACGTTTTCTTTGCTGTACAGTGGCACCCCTCCCTCTCTCTTCTTGCCACTGTAAGAGTTCTCCCTGAGGTCCAGTGGCACCCTGTACCCCAGAGCATACGAATAACCCCATCCTTGTCACTGATGTTGACTCTTCACTCAACTCCTTGACCAGCTATTATGTGGATATTGTAGTTGCATGAGTCAGACAGCAGGTGGACATTTATTCATTTACTCATTCAATCATTTATTAACTTATTTATTTCAAAAGTTTTAGCAGGAAATACACAGTGCTGAAAGTAAAAACCCAGCCTTGCTAAGGGGGGTCCAGGGGCATGCACCCCCCGGAAACATTTTCAAAAAAATGAGTCGATTTGGTGCATTTTAGAGAATTCTGGATCATAATCTGTTTCGTAAACTGAATACTTTCACGTTATATTTTAGTAATCTGTCTTCCCCAAAAAAAGTTGGTATAGGTTAATAACTTAACAAATTTAACATGAAATAGGATGTGTGTAGCTGGTTTTAAGATTCACATTTTCAGTCTGCAAGAACATTATATGCACGCCTCCCAACCCACCATTTTTGGTACACACACTGGATATCCTTATATGGCATAAGACTGATGAATACATAATACAGTTAAGAAATAATAGGGAACCAAAGAGATAGATATTAACTAAGATATAACTCATGACAAACCATGTGTACACTAGGCCTTAATGCATGCACCTGGTGCATTGTGAGTCACAAGGGACATGCATTCCTTCCCAGTATATTCATGCCTGGAGTGTGGCATAGCACTTATTAAAGGACATATTTTTCAGATGGAAAAAACATACAGAAACATACAATTAATCAGAAGTATATTTTATTCATTCACAAAAGAAAGTAATCCGACTTCCAAATATGTTGAGACACAATTTTTTATACCAATTTTTTCACCTCATGGTGCAGGTGACAAACATGAACTTTTCTTGCAAATGCAACTAATATATATATTTTTTTTATCATACATATCGTTATCCTCCACGTGGGGCTGATCTCCGCGATCCCCCCTTGCTAGTGCTCACTTCTGTAGTGCTATTGGCCTCTGACAGTCACTGCTACAGTGTGCTACAGTACCCCGACCCATCCCAGAGGAAGGAGAGCTGTCATGGGATGCTCAATTCTTCCTATCCCCTACCGGCCCCAGTGACCCGAGTCCGTTCCTGAACCTGGGTCACCGGCATGGTGTGAGGTGTGGCATTCAGCTCCTCAACCCTCCGCACCACCTGGCCTGACCAATTAATATTTCTCAAAATAAAACATTTAGAAAATGGTATATATTAACAAGGTATACTTTTGTGTTTTTCAGTATAGAATTTCATCCATTTAAAATGACATTGTACATTTCAAAGGTCATGGGATGTGAATCTACCCTGCTGTCATAGAACAGCATTCTGCAACCTATACAGACTGCATGAGTTAATTTCATATTGAAATCAAAAAGAGTCAAACACACATATATTTCATACAGTATTATACAATTATAGCGTATGGTAGAATGTTGTTATGGATAGAGTTGTTATGCTGCAGTAGTGATGTCATCACAGCTGTTATGCTGCACTAGCTATACCACTACTGCAGCATAACAACTTGGAATGCTGCCACATAGTTGCTTTCCTCAATCCAGTTAAGCTGGAAGTTGCTTTTTTTTTTTAAACTTGAACTTGTAGAAATATCTGAAGCACACTGTGTCAGTTAAAAAAAATAAAAAAATAAATGCTTAATTTCTGTTCTGTATTGCCTTCTCCAGCTGGTTTAGTGTGATTTTCTGTGCTGTGGCTTGCCATACACTAGAAAAGATTGTGTATGAGCACTCATACACAAACAAGGAAATTCATGTACCTTGAGGTTCCCTTGGTAACAGAGCACTCTTGACCTACGCTCGCAAGGTCATCTGTTACCATGGAAACCTCTCGATACAAGATATCCTTGTTACGTATGAATGCTCATACACAATCCTCTATGTTTATGAAAATCCGGTATCCTCACTGGCAAGCACATCATATGACAGTGTGAATTTTCTCCAATAACCCACAGATGAGAAATAACATAAGAAGCATAATTAAACACATTTTAAATTTATTTCACACATGGGTTCATTATATAATCACAGTAAGGAATGACAGGGTATGGGTTATAGGGGGATTTACCCACTCCTTGTGTGGTTATGTCACTTGACTGTGCCTCATGGCACACCACATATGGCGTTGCTGAATTCTCCAATAACCCATAACCTGTTGTGCATGACTATCTAAATACAAGAAGAGCATCTCTATGCACAATCAACATGCTTTTCCTCCTCGGGGTTCTGATTCCAATGGACCTATCAATCTCTGCTCTTGAGGTCATAAGGAATCAGAACCCTTCTGTGACAGCAAACAATATGTGTGAATAGATGCCCATCCAGTATTCTCTGTGTATTGTAACGTATGCCATCAATAAAAAATGCCATAAATCAAGGTTAACCGTACAGTAAACCCTTTTTTTTTATTTAAGGCAGCTTTGTGCTGCAAACAATGCCATGCTGTCAGCCTTTTACAATCCATTAACTGGAAAAAATATGAAATGTTAATAGATATGATAATCTAATGTGTCCTCTGCATAATGTTTTCAGATTTTTTTATTTTTATTTTCACTGTACAAACACTGGCAGAATGAGTAGTTTCTGTGATCATAGCATGGCACATTGTATAGTTAACCACCTGTTGCTTTTCTGGAACTTTTTTTAATTGACAAGTAGAAGTAGCCATTTATAACATTTATAGTATACACATATAAAGAACTGTTGTGATAATACAAGAAACCAAACATTTCTGAAATCATTTTTATTCTTTCTTCTAGGGTGCAGAGGGAAACTGCTGACAATATCAACATTAACAGAACTATAGAATGAATGGTGTGAGATCAGCCCTATATTAGGCCATCACAGGAGGCAGTATAGCATAGTGTGTTAAGGCTCTGAGTTGAAGATCTGAAGACCTGTGTTTCAATCTCACAGCCACCTGTGTGCATACTATGTGATCCTGTGCAAGTCAGTTAAATAAGCTTTGGCTTAGTGTACTACTCTTGGTCAAACAATGTTAGTCTTATAGTAATATATAGATAAATGTATAGCCTTATTATATACTGAGCAAGGCTTAACACTGTAATATGTATAGGGACCCCGTAATATTAACTGGCATCAAGCAGATTAGAACCTTGTCATGCCATCACTAGAACATCACTAGGTTGTTTACCCTTTTGAAGTTTGTGAAATGCAAGGGCAGATTCCTTCCCTGCAGAAAGAAAAGTAGATACAGCTGTCAAGTGAACCTTAAGAGTGGCAGGCCTAATGCCTAGGCCATAAAAATGGACCAAATAATCCAGAGTTGTAGATAGGTCAGTCGAATGTGGCTGTTCATTTCTCTGATAATACTAAATGTTGAATATGTTCCACTTGGAATCATAAGTCTTTCTGTTGGAAGGATTCCTACAGACCTTAAAAACATCCAAGACCCCTTGTGAAAGATGCAAACCTGCATACTCCTACACTTCAAGATGCAGGCCTTTTGCCTGAGAGAACTGAGAGCCGGACAATTTATCCTCTTCTAAGAGAAGGTTAGTGTGTCATCCCTCATGGGAAAGCAAAGGGGAATTGTGACTGATAGGGACAGTAATAGAGGATACAAAGGTTGCCTTGCCCAATCTGATGCCACCAACATAACTGTACAGGTCTGAGACCTGATTTGTTTCAGTACTCTAAAGAGAAGAGGAAAGGGAGGAAGGCATACTGGAACCTATCTGTGCAATCCAACAGTAGAGCATCATGAGGCATAGACACCAGAAGTGGATGTCTGCAGCAGAACAGGGGGAGGTGATGATTGTCTGAGGTTGCAAAGAGATCCATCTCTGGAGTGCCCCACCTCCTGAAAATAATGTGAAGAATCTGGTGGTTCAGGGACCACTCGTGGTGATCCTGAGAGATCCTGCTGTGAAAAGTGCCTGTACATTGTCCTTCCCTGGAAAATGCATTGCTATGAAGCTATGAAGGGAATAAGCCATAGTCCATACCTTCATTGCTTCTGTGCACAAGACCATTGACCGAGTGCCTCCTTGCTTGATTATGTAGTACATTGTGGTGGTGTTGTCTGTCCTGACCTGCACCACCTTCCCCCTGTGCAAGGTTTGAGAAGGCCTGAAGGGTCAGAAGCTCAGCCTTGAGTTCTAGTAGGTTGATGTGAAGGAGAGACTCCTGCTGTGACCATGTGCCTTGAGCAGTGAGGCTCCCCTAGTAAGCTCCCAAACCCAAAAAGGAGGCATATGTGGTGAGAATCACTGAGAGTGACTGGTGAAGGAATGGAACACACTGCCTGAGAGTGTCATCCTCCAACCACCATTGGAGAGCCTGGACAAGTGTTTGAGTTACTGGAATCAACTTGGTGAGAGGATCCTTCTTCTGAGAACAGAAGGTCCTGAGGTGAAACTGAATGTCCCTCATTAGAAATCTGGCTCCCTGGACCACTGCAGTAGATACTGCCATGTGGCATAGAAGCTGGAGAAAGTTCCTGCCTGCACGAGACACTTGAGGTCTGAAAGAAGCTGCCATATCTGATAGGCCCCTTACTCCTTGAAGGGGGAGAAAGGCCTTTGCTTGAATAGTGTCCAACTCTGCCCCTGTAAAGGTGAAAAGCTGGACTTGCTCCATCACTGAAAAAATCCTAGTGAACCCAGATGCCTCTAGGTAATGGTCAGAGCTGACCTTACTTGATCTGGAGACTGGACCACAATGATAGATATAGGAACACGGAGAATGGGTAACTGCATATGTCAGAATTCAGTAAGACTGTCTGTGGTTTGAAAGTAGTTCAGTAAAGTGAAGTAATTCATTATGCAATTAGACAACCTTGGTAGGCCCTTACCCTATAAAGTATAATGTATGTTATGTTCCAGCATAACCAATACCCTGTTTGTTGTTTCCATTGCAGATTTATGTTGCTCACCTATAATATTTTGCATTACGTGACAGTTTGCCTGTTGTAAAATATTGTTTGCAATTTTATGTGCATGCGAATTCTGGTGTTCCAAATTTTTTTCCTTAATGAATTCTGTTGCTGCTTAGCATCAGTACCATTAGGGCCAATACGTACATTTACCCATGCTTTTGAAAATGTAATTCCCTGAAATACGTTAGGACCAAGACCACCAACATTCTTATGTGTACTACATCCTAAAAAGCCATCTGTTACAACAAGCCAATGGTTGCTGTCTTTAAAGTGATCATATTGTTCTTTTGACCAGCACATAGGAATGGAGCTTGTGATGTTATACTGTCCAGTAGTGGTCATGGAGACGTTTGATGTGGTAGCATCAGTCTCGTGGGATTCATCACTAATGTTTACTCTTGGATTTTCCTGTTCTATACTGTCACATTCAACTATAACTTTTTGTTTTTGCTGTTTTTTGAAAATGTGAAACAAAGTTGTTTGCTTCATATTCCAACTGAATGTGTTATTCTTTGCCAGATGTTTCCTGGGGGAAGGGATTGAACAACAGAATAAAGTATGAGCAGGATCAATGTAAGTTAAAGTATCTAAGAAAGTATATCTAAGTTATAATTATAATCTTTGTCTAGACAGCAAAACTGCACTATCTTACTTCAAGAGGAAGCTCTTACAGCTGGTAACACAATTAGGACTGATTCCCAAGCAGTATAATCTGGGTTGTTGCTCCTGTATGGAAGGGGATACCCACCAGCAAATTTTGAGACAACATCAAGCACCGTAATTCCCGGCAGATTGGCTCTTACATCTTGATCTAGGTGTCCAAGCTGTCTAGCATCTGATCCCATTGAATTCTTAATAACCACTGGCTAGTTCTCATGTGTAGTCACGCCACAGGGACTGAAACTATGGCAGCTGCCATATTCCCAAACAGCCTGAGGAGGAGCTTTGCAGGGACTCTTGAAGCTGAAGAGATCTGGTACGCCAGGACCTGAATCCGACCCGCTATGTTAGAGTGAAGAAACACCTTCCCAATGGTGATATTCAGAAGTGCCCCAATCAACTGGAGGTTCTGGGACAGGAGAAGATAAGACTTGTCCCTGTTGACAGTGATCACCAAGCACTGAAACAGCATAGAAGGAAAAGCAGCCTCCAACTGGCTCCCCTAGTGAAGTGTCTAGGAGAGGAGGGTGATCTGGATAGTCAGACACCGGAAGGGGAAGGGAGGGCAGCAGTGGCTGTCTTGGCCTGTCTAGAGAAGGAGGGATCTATTTTAGTCCTGATGCTCCCTGGGCTTGAGGGAGGGATGGTGGTCAGTTTCCCCTGAGGACGAGGCACGTTCCATTGTGGTCAATTTCAACTCTGCTAAAAAGGCAAAAGAGAATTCTGACTCCTTATACTTGTTCGGGAGTTGAAGGACTGCCAATGGGGGCAGGCATTGGTGTTTTGTTTGGGTACGAGGCAGAAGAGACACACTGAATGCCTGTGCTTTGGGGCCATCTGTCACCCAGAGGAGCACTTGTTGATGTGCCCCTTGGATGAAGATGACATAGATACTGTGAAAACTACAAAGAAAATGGTGGAGAAAGAAGGAGAGCAATCGGTATGTGAGTGGTAACCGAAGACGAACTAACCCTGACCATGCGGCTGGAAAAAACTGGAACACATAGGGAACTCCTCACTTAGATAGGGTGACATTGGGGGGGGTGGGGGGTAGCCGACGATGGCAGGAGGAGGTGGTGTCCCCACGTCGGTACTGCTAGAAAAACGAAATGCCAGGACCAGTCACCAGTCGACGTCAGTCCTAATTCTGTTCCCTGCTGCAAGAGCTTCCGCTCGAAGTAACAGCTGATGATGACTACTATGGAGCTGAATTTATAGAACTGTTGGATAAGACTATCAAGAATGTGTAAAGACCACATACATAAGTCATTTAAGATACCTGAGATTGACACCGACTGTCCCCAATGCTATCACATAGAAGGAAGGTATGACTAATAAGTACACCACTAGCCTATGCTCTCTATTTAATAGCATGAAACATATAAGGCAGTCACCTACCAGCTAAGAGCAAAACGAAGCCAAAGCACAAGTCCCTCTCCAATTTCGTTACTTCTGTCAGGCAGGCCGGCTGTCAAATATACTAGTTAATGGTGGCTGCTGCTTGCAAACTGAACTGCGTGCACTTCAGTTATCCAAGAAAGGACAACAATCTGTGGCTGACTAACCTAAACGTAATGAACATGCAAAGCTGTAATACCCAATGTATATAATACCTTCTTAAATACAATAAAATGTAAGCTTAAGAAGTTTAATACAGAAGTTCATGGTAGTGCAGAAAAATGTAACCGATACTGTTTCAGTCCATTTTGGTAGAATAAGTATACATCAAAATGCTCACCATTATCATGAACTATGACCTTAAAGCAAAAATTATACCAAGGTCATAAGTGAACAGTCCATGAAATCGTCAGACTGGCAGTTTACCACTGGTGTAAATCCTCTGATAACCAACGGCTGTTGAGGAGTATATAATCCTAGTCCTAATCATCTGCAGCATAGGAATAAAAACAATAAAATTAAAAAACAAAGCAACCTCTTTAAAAGTTGCATTTCATCATAGTAAAAAAAAAAAAGAACCTTTGTATAACTGCAATAAGCAACTTGGAGGATGTGGGTTATCGGGGGATTTACCATGGCTGGCGAGGATTACCTACTTGGCTGCACATCGTGGGCAAACCACACCAGCTGGGGTAAATCCTGATACCCCACACCCCCTCGTGGCTTATTACAGACAGACATTCTGCAGTTCCGTGTAATACATATAATATGTACAGCGACTGCTCCAGTGTTATATGTCCTTTCTAGTCATGAATGCTTAAGCAGTAAGCCACGAGGCAGCATAGGTTATCAAGGGATTTGCCATAGATGGAGTGGTTTGCCCATTAGAGGCACAGCCGAGTGGGTAAATCCTTGCCAGCCATGGTAAATCCCCCGATAACCCACATCCTCTGAGTGGCTTATTGCGATTATACCAAGGTTAATTTTATTTACAATAATAAAATACAAATATTAAAGAGGGTTTTTTTTTTATTTTTATTGTATTTATTCCTATGCTGCAGAGGATATATTGGATATACTCATCAACAGCCGTTGATTATCAGAGGATTTACACAGGTGGTAAATTGCTAGTCTGATGATTTCATTGGCTGTTCACATATTCCCATGGTATAATACTGCTTCTATATTCAAAGATAAATAGGCAGTATAGCCCAGAGGTTAAAGGTACGAGATGTGAATGAGCTTGATACATCCAGCAGACCAGACCTGAGTTTGATTCTCACAACCTCCAGTTGCATACTGTGTGACTCTGAGCAGGAGAGAAGCATCCATGGTAAGAACCACAGAATGAGAGGGAAGGATTATTTCCAGAGTCACCATTTTGAATTTTGGTTTTAAAAGGTGTTTGTTCAGGCATCTTAAATCTAAGATGGGTCGCCACTCCCCTGTTTTTTCCAGGGTAAGGAAGTACCTGGTGTACAGGCCTTTGCTCCTGTGTATTGTAGGAACTCTCTCTCTCTCTCTCTCTCTCTGTATGGACCCTAAGGCCAGCAGAGATGAAACCTCTGCCTCTAGGGCAATGGTTTCTGAGTTTCGTGCAGGTGGAAAGGATCTGGTTCTCAGCTTTGGGAATTTTCTGAAGCTGAGAACCAGTCCCTGGCTTACTACCTCCAGGATCCACTTGTCTGAAGTAACAGACATCCAGTCCTGGATGAAGTAAGCCAGCCTACCCCCTACAGGAATGGGGGGAGTCAACCCGGGTTGACACATCAGGCCTGTGCTTGGTAGAAAGGCCTGTGAAAAGGCCTGCCCCAAGCTTGCTGCCTTTGAGGAGTTGTCTGCCTTTCATTGGCCTGTGCACTCCTGTAGGTGGTCCTATACCCGTCCATCTTTTTCATGTAATTCTCTGTTTGCTCCCCAAACAAAGAATTGCCCACCATGTTTTTTTTTATTTTAAACTGATAAGAACTGGTACCACACACTAAATTCCAAGTAGAAAATCTTTGAGCTGCTGACCGGATATATAGTGGTTGAAAGCCATTACAACTTAAGGACTGTTCAGTGTATTATGTGAAAAGGTGTGCTGCAGTCTCTCACACCACTTGTCAGCTCCCGATTAGCAGGTGTCCACAACACAAAACCATCAATACAATTATTAGTACTATACCACTCATGCAGATCAATAAGGAATTCAGGTTCCAGGGTCGTAAATCATAACCATGATGCACACACTTTGAGATGTTATGTCATATTGATGACTACAAATTAAGGGTGTAATCTGCTTGACTTAAGTTAATAAAAAAGACTCCCTATACATTATATAGGGAATACTGGATGGGCAAACTACAGTTACAAAAAAACTTACTGTAACAGTAGATATTACTTTGAGAGGGCTCTTGCAGTAAGCGATTACATACAGGACTGAAACCGGACGGCATCAGGACTCCTCGGAAAAATTTCGAGCTAGCATTCTTTGGTGGGGGACCACCCCAAGTCAGGTGACTGACGTCATGTGATGTCATTATAAAAGGCCGGTCTCCTATGCCCGTCTTCCAGTTCTTTCCCACCAAAGGCCAAAAAGGCAAGACAAGAGATAAGTGGATATTTCCCTTCCTGGAAAAGGAGCTGAAAAAGCTAATGGGGATGGAGGCCGGGAAGGCATTACCTACTGCAAGAACCTCTCTCAAAGATCTACTGTTGTGGTATGTTCTTACGGAACTGTACTACCTTATTTCGAGAGGGTTCTTGCAGTAGGTAATTACATATAAGAATGAGTCCCAAGCAGTCTGGAACCAAGAAATGCACTCAGGAGGAGGAAAACTACACCAATAGAACCTCCAGCTATAGGAGTCACTCAACAGGGCAACAGAAGGGTTCCAAGCCAAGTGAATACTTGTGGGGATGAGGAAAGGCCAAATGGAAGGGCCTTGAACTGGTAGTGGCCCCCCCTGGAATGAAAAGTAGAGGAATTTGTGGTGGGAAGGACGGATGGGGATGTGCAGGTAGGCTTCCTACATATCCAAAGCACATAGCCACTGTCCCTGCCAAAGAAGCGGCAGAAGGCTCTGTAGAGAGAGCATTCAGAAGCGTTTGCACTCCACTTATTTTTATGTGAGTCAGAAGGAGTAGGGGACAACATACATGGTGATTAACCACAAAAATCGAAAAATCGAAGAAAACAAGTTCAGTTTGTAAGACCAACGAATAACTGATGAGCCGAGGAACTTAACCGCGAGGCACTGTGAAAGCAGATGGTGATAAAGAACTGGAAGGTGGGCATGGGGGACCACCCCTTAATACTGATGTCGCATGACGTCGGTCACCTGACATGGGGGTGGACCCCCACCACAGACTGCTAGCTAGAAATTTTTCCGTGGGGTTCTGACGCCGGCCGGCTTCAGGCCTCTATGTAATCACCTATTGCAAGAGCCCTCTCAAAGTAATATCAACTGTATGCACAACCAGTGTGTTCTGCCACAGAGGGGTCTATGGGAATCATAACCCTGAGGTGACAGAACACAGTAGTTGTGCATAAAGTTGCTCATCCTTTATTCGTAATAGTGTATATAGAGGATAATGGCTGGGGATCGGGTGATAACCACGCTGTAATCAACTCGAGTGGTTGCTAGGGCAACATGGTAATCATCGAGAGCACAGCTCGAGAGGTTTACTGTAGCCCTAGCAACCATGAGAGGAGATTTCAGCATGGTTATCACCTGATCCCCAGCCATCATCTTTTATAGTGTATAGTCAAAAAAACACTGTTTGCATTCTATGTGTGAGAATTATGGAACTCTGGTGCATTCTTTTTTGTTATGCCACTGTTTGGAAGTTCCGAAGTGTGGTTAACAACTTTTAAAATTCTAAACAGTGCATAACAAAGCTGTGTGACTGCTGATTATGGTGGTTAATAGGCTCTTCCATACATTATAGTAGTAATATGTGAAATGTACAGTATGTGTGATTTTTTTCTCTTTTTTGTGATCAAACTGACTTGTGAACTCTCTACATGTTCTACAATACTGTCTTAGCACATAATTAAATAGAGGAAAGCAACTATCTGCCAGCATTCAAAGTGATTTTACTGCAGTAGTGACATCAACATAATGATGTCAGTAGTACAGCAGAACAAGCATATTGTATTAACTGAATTCCATGCATAACAGCATTCCACCATACAATATGTACAATTTAAAATTTCTCATGTATTCTTCACCTACATGCTTACTAACCATCCAGTGCCCACAGTCATGCCTTTAAGGTAAGACAAGGCAAAGCAAATTTTAATTTTCTGGTGCCCAATCCCAGAGGCACCGTACATACAAATGCATAAAATTAAAAAGAACAACATACAATAACACTTAATACAATTTAAACAACATCGGTATGGGACACGCTCAACATATACACAGTAACCACCATTAAAAATTTAAGGGCCGCGGCTCACCATCTTGGCATGTGTTTCCATCTTGTGGATGAGATTACAGCATGCACCTCTCAAGCTTCGTTCTTGAGGTTCATATGCTGTCATCTCAACCCTTCGATGGAAACACAGCCTTGCTGTGTATGGTTGTCCATACATTATTCTCTCTCTCTCTCTCTCTCTCTCTCTCTATATATATATATATATATGTGGCGAGAGAATACTGGATGGGCAACTATGTACATCGAAGCTTGTGAGGTCCATTGGAATTAGATCTCTGAGATTGCAAAACACGCTTGTTGTACATTGACTTTTGTTTTTGCTAATGTAACTAATGTGAGCCTACATTACATTTTTTCACATTTAAAGTTGACTTTTGTTCCACTGATTCAAACAGTTTGAGATAGTTACACTCAGCTATGCTTCCAGGCATCTTCTAAATGCAGTAGTTAAGCTCATTTTCCCATCAAGACAAGAACGTAAGGCTGAGAACTAATTCTTTAGTCATCAAACAATCTGTTAACCCTGCAGAAATAGAAAAAATTCAGTTACCTACAGCTGAGGAACTCCAATAAGAGCGAAACCAATGTACTCATTGGTCCTGTAGTACTGAGATCAATACTGTTTAAGCAACAAGGCATGGCCAGGGGTTAGATAAACAGTCTGTTAATCACCCAGTATGGATGAGATGTTGCATGAGGCACAGCCCATCCGGAGTGACAAGCTGACTGTTAATCTAACTCCTGGTATTACTGCCTTATTGCTATTATAAAAAAAGATCCTAAAAAAAAAATGTGTTAAAAGCATACTTTTTGAATGTTTTCATCATTTAATTGAAGACTTTTAATAAAATAGTTCTTCCATCAACAATTTAAGAATGCTGGTTCAAAATCAGAAAGCATCATTTCAGCTGGCCGAGTAGCGCTGAAGGCTATGGCACTGGATGCCTTACCTCACTCCATTCCAATGATCCAGGTTCTGGAATGAGCATGAGCCATCACAGGTCGACAAAGGGGGGGATAGAGCTGGATAGAGCTGCCAGAAAAGGTAGCTTTCCTCTCTTGGGAAGGGAGGAAGGTTGCATCCCTCGGCTACTGTCTGCCTCCTGGCAGAGGCCAGGAGACAGTACAGGCTAGAGGGTGTATAGGTGCTAGTCCGACATGTGGGTGGAAGGGGTCATTACCGGGGCTGTAGTATGCATGCGCGCTTCCATCTTACTTCCTGACAGAAATATACCTCAGTAGCCTGCTATCTGACAGCTGTCAACAGTAAACAATGTCTGACATACCTTCCTCACAGAAGTAGTTTCAGTTAGCCCAAATAATGGATAAATTCCAGGATGATTCTGAGAATCAGAGAGAACCAGTCAAGGCACCTACCAAGAAAAAGGAAAAAAGTGAAAATGTGAGCAAACGTAATTTTATCAGCAAAAAAACTGTCAAAAGTAGAAGAACAAAATGATGAGGAGAACACTAGAAAAACGACTCAGTGGGAGATCAATGTTTTAAATAACTGGGCACAAGACAGGCAACTAAACATAAATTTCAAGCATACAGAAACAAGTGAACTCTGTTAAATTTTAAGAATATTTTATGGAGATATTCTTCAGTGGACCAGCAAAGAATGTAACATCTATAGTCTACCTACACTCAGTGTGGGAATCAACAGACTGTCCTCAAATAAACCATTTTATTAAGTGTGTAGGAATATTCCTGCCTTCTGATTGGCCAATACATGTTTTTTCAGTGTCCTTATGCAGCCATAACATCACAGCTGACACAACTTCATGTGACCAGGCAGGACACCCTCAATATCCCTGATAGCAGTGTCAGTGGCTCAGTAGGTAGCACACTCGCCTCTGAGGCTGGGAAATTGAGGGCTGTGGGTTCAGTTCCCACATCTGACACCTAGGTTAATATCCCAGTACTGACACTGTAGTGCAGCATGAGAGGGGTGCTGCACTTCTGAGGTGCCATCTTTCGGATGAGATGTTAAACTGAGGTCCCATCTGACTGGATTAATGGTAGTTCAGGTGGATGTTACAGATCCCATGGCACTTATTGAGAAGAGATGGGGAATTACCCTGGTGTCCTGGCCAAATTTCCCTCATTCTCTATAAATACCACCAACAGCCTAATCTGGTTCAAGGTCAGTTGGCATTCAGAGTTGGCATTCATCTGTATCCCCCCTCCCCCGGGTCATGCCTGAAAATAGACAGGATTTTTCTAGTGCACTGACCCGGTCAACAAAAACTGAATAAGTAAATAAACCCCCTGACCTGTCAGTGGCCAATAACAGCCATCTTGCTTCCTGACAGAAAAATATCTCAGTAGCCTGCCATTTGACAGCTGTCAACAGTAAACAATGTCTGGCATACCTTCCTCACAGTTCCAGGTAGCCCAAATAATGGATAAATTCCAGGATGATTCTGAAAACCAGAGGGGACCAGTCAAGGCACCTGCAAAGAAAAAGTGAAAAAGTGAAAAATGTGAGCACACATGCCATTTTTATCAGCAGAAGAACTGTCAAAACTAGAAGAACAAAAAGGAAAAAATCATCCAGTCTAAAAATATCTGTATGCATATTTTATGAGAATGAAAAGTACTAAGTAACCTGGCCACAGTTTAAAATGGTATGACAATGAGAAATGGACATTAAACAGATGTTTTGATATTTAGAGTTTAATGTCTGTTTCTCAATGTCATGCCATTTTCTACTGTGTCTGACAAAAAAAGTGGAGCTAAAAAAAACCTCCAAGTGCAGATCGCTGGACATTAACATTGAAACGAAAACTGGAGACAAAATCGTGGCAGAGGACATACTAGAGTCAGTTCAAGGAAATACCTTAACAGTACATGCTGTCAGCTTCATATCTGCCCCTTCTATGCTTTCTGCATTTCTGCAGACACATGCATCTACAACCACTCTTTACCAGCTGCATAGTACAGGAACGGCTTTCCACTTATAGAAAAAAAAAATAATTGGGCGCCATTCCCGTGTGTTCCAGCCAGTAATGTGTTACCAGATGCAATCAAAAGCAAATGTCCCTGCACTAACAGAAAGCATCCCTATTGCATAAATGAAATTTACAATGGTGAGCTGTCAGATAAATGATTTATCTACACTTGTGTGGTTTGACCTGGGATACCTCACTCGTGGCATATGCCACTTGTGAGGTTACCCGAGGTCAAACAGCACTTGTGTAGATAAACCATGTTTCTGACATCTCACCATTGTATATCCCTTATTTAAAGGTTCAGATTTACAGTACATAAACACAATCACTGCAGGTTACAGAAGGATAACATGCAGGATTATGATAATGCAGCCAGGGCTCTCAGACCCCGATGGGCTCTCAACGACCTAAACTAACAAGTACAACTAGGCTGTTCCCAAATTAGGCAACTTCTGAGATTCATTTGAGATCCCCAAGTATATCCCTGTACCAGTCCCACCCTTTACGTCTTTTTAGTATACTGAATGCAGTCAACTGGTAGCTGAAAATGAAGTCATTACAAACTAACTTTTGTAGGGGGGGCCCTCAGTGGCCCAGTGGTCGCCCATTGCACTACTGTGCTGATGACCTAGTTTTGGCAGTGGACAAATGAAGAACAAATGGGTGACCAGGCTGGGATAAAAACAACAAATAAACTTTGTGACATTTTCAACCCAGTCATCACAGACATAAAAAAACAATTAATTAAAACTGAAGGGTTCAGAAAGCAGAACCCACTTTGAGAGCTATCACTAAGGATCTACTTAGGATGGCATATCACAGGCAGCAAATATTAGAGATCGAATAGTGAGCAGCTATCAAAAGGTACAGAAACAAAATGGACGTCTGAGATGCCAGTGGTTGCCACCCAAACCAACTGGCAACCATTCATGTGCAAGATGTAAATTATGTTGGGTGATGAAAAGATCTAATGTTTTACCCACTCATATGTAAATAAAACCTTTGAAGTAAGGGACTTCATTACCTGTAGACTGTGTTTGCTAGGACTGTATCATTTCCCTTCTTTTTTTTTTCTGAAAAGTACAATATTTTTTTTTCTGTACTGTTCTTGAAAAGAAAGTGTTGCCCTCTTGCAGAGTCCTTCACAGCACTGTACCTAGTTGGCATATCTGTTTGTCATTTTTCACTAAGAAAAGTATACTGAGCTTTAGAAGTCCATTTCCAGGGGCATAATGGGGGTGTGTTACACAGACTCATGCAACTGAGACAGGGAATAATGTCTAGCAGAACACCAAGGAAAATCCCTGGCTCTTACAGTAAGTACCACCATACCTACCTGGACAGCCACCTGCGATATGAAGAAGGGACCCTGGTTTAAAGCCTCATGTAAAGGATGTCACCTCAACAGTGCTGCACCCCAGCAACCGGCTGGAATATCCTCTGACTCACTTGAGTGTCTGCTCAGAACACCTGGAATGGCTTCCTTCCTGAAACAGCTGCATTTCATTCCCCCCTCCAATCAATTGGCATGGCTGCCCTGACACCCAATACCTACCCCAGCCCATTGGAAAAATCTTTCTGATGAGTTGTGCTGGCCATTGTAGCAAGGTGGCAATTTCTGGGGTTGGGTGGCCATTTTGGAAGTGCTGGGGCTACTGTTTTAGCAATGGGGCCATTTGGGGGGTGGGTTGGGGTGGCTGTCCTAGCAGCGTGGTCATGGGGTGGTCAAGGTCTGTTCCAGCAGGTCAGGAAGGGGACATTCTGGGTGGTGGCAATAGGAAAACCAGACCTGTTCCTGGTGCATTCTGGATCAATTCTAGGTTTTATCTATAACACCCCCCACCCCACAGTACTGTATTACAGTGCTTGTATTGGGCATTAACCTAAGTTCCTGAGTGGAACTATAACCCATAACCTTCTGATCTTTCATGCCCCCATAGGTGAGCATGCAACCCACAAAGCCACTGACAGTACTTCTGGTAAAACATAGCTGGTGTGTTACAGCCTGGATTCAAGAGCCCCACTGCACACTCTGCCAGCACAGTAATCAAACTGTTGTTGCATACAGTATGCATAGATATTGTATTTCTGCTAGTAGTCAATCATTATACATTAAATGCAAAATATTGGCTGGGTGCTGGAGGGTTTGTGAAGAACAACATGCCTCACAGGCATACGTATTTTGGTCATGTCCAGGTATCACCTTATATTGGAGGGAGGTTAGGAAACATCTAGAACAGATATTCTCAAGTCAGACGCAGTTAGGACCTGAACACTTAGTTTTAGGATTAATCCCAGGGGAGGTTAGAGATAAGGATGCCAGATACCTATGGAAGATCCTGGTTGCGGCTGCCTTAAAAATTATCACAAAGAATTGGTTGCAGCTGAGAACCCCAGGGGTAGGGGAATGGAAGGATATGGTTGAATCCATACATTTGGAGAGGTTAACGATCAATCTCAAACAAAAGCCACAGATGTATCAACAGAAATGGACCAGATGGTTACTTCATGGCAGTGGTTAAGATACCCGAACTGAACTAAAAGAGATATGTACTCCTTCCGCCAGAGTCAGAGAATGTCCCCCGATTAAATCCTGTTATAGGTATTTTCTGGATATGAGATAACTGGTTGTAGATAGTGGAGCGACGGAACACATCCCAGACAGTTGCACCTACTGTTACTGTTATAGCTAGACCGTGAGTAAAGTTGACTAATGCGAACTAAAAGTACTGTAATATTTCTGTGATGTTGTCAGTGCTAGGGGCTTTTACCCCAAAGAACAATATGCGAATGATGCAACAAATGCTGGCAAATGAATGATAATAAACTAAGTATAAAAAAAAATGCAAAATCTCACACATATGACAATTTGCTTTTGTTTCTGCAAAGAGAAATATCTAGGCTTACCACCTTTTACGAAGCCCATAGTGACACACTGCATACTGAAACATGATTTTCTGCAGGACAATATGCAAGTAACCTTGACCATAGTAACAGATTTCTCCAAATAATCAGAACTAAGACTAAATGCTGTAGTTATTTAGTTGTTCATATTATGTCTGTAGTTTTTTAGCTGTTCATATTATCTCATATCATTTTAAGGTATTTTAGTTAGGGTATCATAGTTTTCCGCAACGTCTAAAGGTAAGCAATTTTTTTTACTGTAAGATCACATTTTAGTATTTTTTTCATGTTTTTCAGGTAGGAGCAGCCATCAAAACCAGGGCTAACCTGAAAAAATCAGGACAGACTGTAACCCTAAAATACAGTAATGCACTATTCCGAGTGCCACAGTGATTTACTCACTGTGTTGTCCGTGCATGAAAAATATTGCGTTTCAAGGAAAGGCAATGTTTTTTGCTTGACGTTTAATGCAGACCACCGTAACATTAGCACAGTAGCAAGTTCATCATGCAGTCTTGTGCTTTCTTATCAGTTAACCATGCATGGCCACATCACTTGTGAGTGCCTACAACTTTATTCGCCTTTTACTTTTGTTCTGTAAGAACACTGACTCATGGAGAAAAGGGGTGGTGGGTATCAACTGGGTATGTAACAGTTTAACAGTAACAGCCCACTGTAGAAGAGAAACACATCCGCTTTAAAATTATTTAAGTGCACAATAGATTAGATAAAAAGCTGCTGCAAAGACTGGCTGTAGCATCTCAGTTTTCCTGCAGTTCTATGATCAAATATACAAAGATCGAGGGAGACCTGAACTGACATTGACAGGCCCGGCTAACAGGATTATCAAAAGAAAAAAGGGAAATCCTGTCATTTCAGCCCTCCTCGATCTTCGTATGTTTGGTAAAGGTAAAGGAATGCCCCCTGTGAATTTTCTGAACATTTCTATTTGCTTACAGAAAGTGCTGAGCTCAATCCACTCGACATTGTAAAAATTTTTCATGACCAGGCAGGCAGTCACCACAACAAACCATAAAAAGCACACCCGCGGCTGCCTCACCTAAAAATTCAGTCAGACAGGCTGTCAGAAGGGACAGGACCAAAGAGCCGTGTCGGACCCGGCAAGAGCAGTCTCCTCCTGGATGTTGGTTGGAGGACAGGATGTGCAGCAGTTCACCACACAAATTGATTAATTCTGGTAAAAGTTTCTCCTTGACCATCTTCTTCCCTCCCTCAGCTGCTCAATTTTACAACTGGTGTCCGGACGGACGGTGGCCGTGACTTTTCCCGCACACACACCATCGATGAGATGGCAATTACAGAGGGAACTGTTTGCCACGCGGCAGTCATTAACCACCTTCTGTTGATGAGCGATTGGTGAGGTAGTTTCCACCAATCACAGATTGTGTTGTGGACGTTGTTCTGTGACAGAACACAATCCGTGATTGGTGGAAACTACCTCGTGGACCAGTCTCTTCTGATCAGCAGCCAGATTGTTTTTTTGCAAGTAGGCAGGCACACTCGTAGAGACTATAGTGACTGAACTACTGAGTCTGACTCCTCTGACCGCCACCCCCTCACCCCACAACAAACAAGTTAAAAAAAAACACACAATGTTTTTTGGCGATGACGTGATGTGCCTAAGGTAAATCAGCACATCAAAAGCAATACATTCTTTTCTTGTGAAGAAGTACTGGAACGGCGTTCCGGTCACAGAAAAAGTACCGAAAAGCTGTTCCTGTGCATTCCGGCTCACTTTCATCACTGGAAGGACATACTGAGCTGGTAACAGCTCATTTCCATATAAATAAATAAATCAGTGAGTTTGTTGGAGAGCAGATTGAGAGAAAAAAAATCTGTTTTACAACTGCAACTGTACAGTACAAGCAGTATAAAAGGCACACTACATGTTGAATATGTTACATGCAATACAATACATTGTTTGGATTAAAGTGTGTAGATAGATAATAGTCAGTTCAACAATAACAATCACAGTGCCTGTACAACAATTGGGTAATTAAGGCTTTGAATCACAAAATAGATCCAATCCAATCCAATTCAATGTTTGCATTTGCAACCAGAAATAAGTTATTGGTGTTGACAATGTGAATTTTCCAGCTTTACTTCATGATCTTGGTGTGTAGTAAATGAGCAAATTGTTAGATCATAAACCAGTCATTGTAGAAGTCTTAACCAATAAAAGGTTAATGAAGTAAACAGGGACTCTGCTCAAGATCACTTTATAAACAAATACCATTGTTGGAGTCTCCTTGGTGTCACTGACACCCAATGCAAAGAGGACGATAATATGCAATGATGGATTCTCCATGGGAGACCAGTGATTAATCTAACTGAGCTGTGATAAAGAGGATCCAATGTGTCAAATACAGTGGTAGTGGCATTTCAATCGATAAACTCCCCATAATCAAGCTGTGCCAAGAATGATTTGACCAGCTGTTTATGAATGGAAACACTGAAGAGAGCCTTATTTCTGTAAAAAAGGATGATAACATGTTTAGTTTACAGGAGAGATGTTGAAAATGATTTTTTAAAGTAAGATCACTGTGCAAGAAAATTCCTTGATATTTGTATGAGCTAACCATCATAAGTTTAATACGATCATTAGCATGGATGGAACGATCAGAGAGACTGTCCATTGCGTTTTGTTTGCATTCAACAAAATTCTAAGATTTCTAAGACATCAAAGACTCCTGCATTTTGTTAAAGTCATTCTGACGTAAATGTATTGCTACTGCTGGGTCCTTATGCTTAGAATACAAAATTGTAACATCTACATACATAAACAGGTTTGTGTGCACAGAACAGTATTTCGGCAGATCATTAATATACTTTAAAAATAATAAAGGACCCAACACTGAACCCTGCAGAACCCCTCACATGACTGCAACACAGGCAGAACAAACATTACTCTTTTGGATACATTAGAGTCAATGGTGTAAGTATGATGCAAACAGAATTAAAGATGAAAAATTCAGGCAAGTGGATTTCAGCCTGTTTAATAATTGACTGTGGTCCACTGTGTCAAAAGCCTTTGATAAATCCAGGAAACTGCTGAAGAATAAGATTAAGATACATCACTAAAAGCTGAGTAAAAATCACTCGCCACTCTTGATACAACATGTGCCTTGGAGAGAGAGAAAGGAGGAACAGTGAGGTACACTAAAAGCACTAACACACATAATAGGTAAATAAACATCAATTTAAGTGATTTTTAGTTGCTATCAGTGCTTTGCTTTGCCCCAATGGAGTTTGTGACAGGAGGATAATATAATCTGCATAATTAAGTATTCTTATTTAGATAGTTGTGAGACATCTCCAAAAATCATGAAAATGCTTTTCCCAATAAAGCACTTCCATGATTTTCAGAGATATCTCGTAACTGCTGTATCAACAATTTTGTGAAAGGTGCTGGCAATTGTAGCTGAGTATTGAAGAACTTCTGATCTGTATATTAATGTAATGTTGAGCTGCACCTAGAAGCCTACATGTATCGTTGGTTCCCCCTATGGAAGTCCCTAAAGTATCCACAGTGATGGGTTGCAAAGCTATATCAGTTGCTGCTCCCTCTCTCTGGAACAAATTCCCTGCCCCACTCCAGTCTGCAGACACTCACAGCTCTTTCAAACACTATGTCAAAGCCTGCTACTGAAAGAAGCAAAATACCTGTGCTCTCTGGGGTAAGCTTCTTCAACTTACTGCCTATCCCGCCTACCTTAGCTGCCAACTCAGCTCTTATAGTTGCCTTGCCTAACATAGCACTCTGCGACTACCCTCTTTTTCGCTAGTCCAGTTGTTATTGCCTGTTACCTTTGACTGTGACTCCAGTGTTTTGGTATCTGAATCTTTGCTGAAAATGTAATTGTATACTGCCACCCTTTCCCCCAATTATTTGTCATATGTAGTGTATTATGTTGATTTCCCCCAACACTTTGTGCACCGTGCTGTTTATACTGTTATACTATTCTGTTTACTTTATGTATAATTTGTTTTCTGGTATTTATTTTTATTGTGCCATAATGTTGGCCTGGGTCATGCCTGAAAATGGTCCCCTGGATCAGTGCACCTACTTGCTAATCAAAGACTTAAATAAATACATGTGGCACTAAGACCACTCTTATGGTTGTAAGAGTGGCCTCATATACATTCTTAGGGTATGAGAAACACAAACCAAAGGTGAGTGGTTCTCATACCCTAAGGATGAAAGAAAAATCACTCTTATAATCATAAAGGTGGTCTCAGTGGCCATATTAATATCAAGAATGATCAATAATATATTAAAAGTTTAGCCCACCCTCTGATGTGGAGAGCTGAGGCATTTGCCTCACCTGCCTACACACTGGTGACCTGGGTTCAGGGATTGACCCAGGTCACTGGGAGTTGGCTGAGGAGAGGACGATTGAACATCTAATGGACAGCTCTCCTCCTCTGGGAGGGAGGAGGGAGGGACACGGTGCCCTGCACATGTCTGGCCTCTAGCGGTGGTTGGGGGTGCAGGCAACCAGGGACTGTAACTTGGGGGAACGGAGGAACAGAGGCTGGAAACATATGGATGGCATTGCATGTCCATTCCTCTGGGGAGAAAATGTGTGGAAAATTGCCATGTGCAGTGCAGGATGATAGATTGATCCTCCACAGGCTCCACACTGGCTACAGGGCCCTCTCCTGGAACTGGATCCATTTGACAGCAAGTGAAATCTGCTGACCCCTGCCACAGTGGGTAAGCTGTGGAGGAAGCACCAGGATCAATGGTAAGTCCCTGGGTCACTGGGAGAGGGGGACGGGGCGGTCAGTCAGAGGGATGCCTTGAGGAGGAGAAATGGATTAAAATAGTTTCCATAAATGTGCCATTTACAGGGCAACTGTGCATGAAACACTCTTCACATGTAGAAAAAAGGAGTGCTCCAGTTGGTTGGGAGCACGCCTTTGATCTAAAAAGTATCATGATATAAAGATTAAGTACGCTGTAAAAAAAAAGTGAGTGGTTAAAATCCATTACCTTATTAAGGGTTTTCTGTGTGGCTGCCTGCTAGCTATTATGTGGGTAGGCAATTAAGGGAGGGGTTAGTAGGATGAATGTAATCCTGCTTAAGTCAACAAGAGCCTTGGTGTTGGGTATTTAAAGTCATTGCACAGTGAGTAGCAGAAAAACACATTTGGCAATGAGAAATGGTTAGATGTGGAAACTGGAAGTTTGGCACCTTGTGAAAATTTGGCAGGGAGAAGAGGGAAGGTAGCATAGTAGCCATAGGAAACATATAGTAGAAGTAAGAAAGTGAAAAGGGATAAGCAGAAAAATTTATAGGGGGAAAGACAGCAGGAAATATGGGTTACGTTCTCTGTGAATTGTTTCTGTGTAATCCGAGCACAGTGCTATAATAATGTTCTGATTTGTGGTAGGTAGGGGAAAAGAGAACACACAGAAAGAAGAGAATGAAGCAAACCAAGTGAGGAGTATACAAGACTGGGAGTTTTAAATGGGGTTGGAAGAGGGAGTTAAGGAAAAGGAGGCACTGGTGAAGTAAGCAACTGGGTGGATCCTGTAAAATTAGATAAGCAGCAGGAGAACATGACTGTAGTTAGTAAAGGAAGAGAACAATAAAAAGTATAACCAAATATCTATTGTGTTCTGAAGGTCGCTTGATATTGTCTTCCATAGCATTATGTCACAAGGTGTCATTTACAATAACTCAAAGCTGATTGTAGTTCTTAGGACTGAGCTTCTTGGCCCTTAAGAGGCAACTGAAAATGTGGACCAATATTGGAGTGGGGGACATTTCTAGGGGTAGCATGTTGGGGGTGTTGGCCACAAACAAGGAGGATCAAAAAGAGGAGAAATGTGAGATCAGTGCTAGATCTAGATGTGGGCCATTACAGGGAAGGGTATTAAGGGTTGTGGTCAGTTAGAAGGAGGTTTGTCTCCTGTGGAGCTATAAAACCTGTTAGTCACCACTGGCAAAAGCTGTGGGTGAGATACTTCAGATGGAAGAGGTAAGTCAAGTGGTTCCAGGCACCAGAATGCCACTGCATTTCCTTTGCATGTGCATTATTGCATGGTAAGCTGATCTTTTAAGAGATGCGCTACTATGGCCTCTGTTTATGCTATAAAGCCCACCTTGTTTAATTCTCTTTAAATCATTATTAAACCACGGTGGTGTTTAGGAATTAATTGCAGGATGGAAGGAAGCTGGCACTATGACATCTGCAGCCAAAGAAATAGCTTTCATAGCAGTACTAGATTTATCAACAGCGGCACCATGCATTAATCTCCCTCATTTCAGTGAGTACCTTGAGTGAAGAACAGTCAAGAATAGTCATGTCCATCATTTTGTGCTTGCCTGTCTTCTTGCAACTTGCAGCTGACTACTAGAACCCACAGACTAGACGGCTGGTGGAAGCACACTCATGTGCAGCAATGTTTTTGTGCAGTGCCACCTGATGATTCGTTAACAACCCTGCAGAAGAAGATGTATATTTTTAGCACTTCAAAAACAGTGAGGGGCAAGGGCATCATTATTTTATATAAAGAAAAGGTTTTTTTTAATGGGACAACAAGCCCAGCACTCTATTGGCCCACCTTGCTCAAGGGAGGAGTGGCTCCATGTCACTGTATCTATCAGAGACCACACCAGAAACAGAAACATAGAAGTTGACAGCAGAAGGAGACCGCTAGGTCCATCTAGTCTGCCCATTTGTTTTAGACCTATTTTGACATTTTAGTTGCCCTTTGTAGTCAGGACTCCCCTGTGTCTATTCCATGCATTCTTGAATCCCCCCACAGTGTTGACCCCCACAACCTTTTGTGGCAGGCTGTTCTAGG
Organism: Neoceratodus forsteri; assembly: GCA_016271365.2. NCBI lineage: Eukaryota > Metazoa > Chordata > Ceratodontiformes > Ceratodontidae > Neoceratodus > Neoceratodus forsteri. The sequence goes on from CM057458.1 coordinate 201,676,372, forward strand.
CATCCACCACTCTTTCTGTGAAGAAAAACTTCCTGGGGTTGGTAGAGAACCTCCCTCCTTGTAGTCTGAGATCATGTCCCCTGGTCTTGGAGCCCTTCTCAAAGTGAAAAGTTCCTGTGTCTGTACCTTGTTAATGCCTTTTATGTACCTGAATGTTTCAATCATGTCCCCTCTCTCTCTCTTTTCTCTGCTCCAGGGAGTATATATTTAGTTCCCTAAGTCTTTCCTCAGTAGGACATGTACTACAGACCCTGAATCATTTTTGTCACCTTTCTCTGTACTGTTTCCACGCGGTCAATGTCCTTCCTGAGGCGAGGCCTCCAGAATTCCAGGTGAAGCCAGACCAGTACTCTATATAGTGGTAGTACCACCTGTCTCCTCCTGCTCATGATTCCTCTCTCAATGCAGTTCACCATTCTATTGACCTTCAATGTTGCCTACGCACACTGTTTACTGACCTTGAAGTCATCTGAGATTATGATTCCCAGATCTCTTTCCTGGTTTGAGGCAGCCAGTCTTTCGCCTCCTAGGTCATACTCCTTTTTTGGATTTTTCTTTCCTATGTGCATGACCTTGCACTTTTTGGCATTAAATCTCAGCTGCCATACTCCAGACCATTCTTCTAGTTTCTTAAGATCAACTTCCATCTTGCTCACTCCTTCTGAGGTATCCACCCTGTTAAATATTTTGGTGTTATCTGCGAACAGACACACCTTCCCTTCCAGTCCATCAGTGATGCCTGCTATAAAAACATTGAAGAGCAGAGGCCCCAGCACTGAGCCCTGGGACATCCCGCTGGTCACCCTGCCTTCCGTTGATTGCATTCCATTAACCTGTACCCTCTGGGTTCTGCCTTGTAGCCAATTTTGTACCCATCTGACTACTTCTGGACCAACCCCTGTGTGGTCAAGCTTCTTTACCAGCCTTCTGTGTGGAACCGAGTTGAAGGCCTTACTAAAGTCTATGCAGACCACATCTACTGCACCACAGTCCTCCACTATTTTTGTGGTGTAGTAAAAATCTCTAGCAGATTTGTCTGGCATGACCTACCTGTTGTGAAACCATTCTGTTTAGGGTCTAGTTGAGTGCTAGTTTCAAGGAATGCTATGATCCTCTGTTTGAGTAGTGTCTCCTTTAGTTTCTTTACTATAGATGTGAGGCTCACTGGTCTGTAATTACTAGCCTCTTTGCAACTGCCTGATTTGTGAAGTGGAACCACTTGTTACCTTTTTCTAGTCTTTGGGTACCACACCGTTCTTCAAGGATTTCATGAATATAAGTGCCAGAGGGGCTGCTAATTCTGCCCCCAGTTCCTTAAGGATTCTGGGGTGAATCTCATCTGGTCTCATGGGTTTGTCTGCTTTTAGTTTATTTAGCATCTCCCATACTTCGGCTTCTGTAAAGGAACTCATGTCTACCCTTGGTCCTGGGGTGTTGTGTTTTTTCAGGGCTGGGCCATCCCCGGGTCCTCTTTGGTAAACACCGAGCAGAATTATTTGTTGAGGATTTTGGCTTTCTCTGGGTCATGTTTGGTGCTTTTCCCTTCTTCAGTAGCAATCTTACTATCCCCCTTTTGCCTTCCTATGTTCCCTAATGTATCTAAAAATTGATTTGTCTCCTCTCTTTGCCCCTTTTGCTATCTTTTCATCTGTCTGGGCTTTTGCCTTTCTAATTTGTTCATTAGGCTCTCATTTTTTCCTTGTATGACTCCCAGTCTTTCTCAGTTTTGGTTTCCTGATATTGGCTGCATGCCTTCTTTTTTTTCCTTTGACTGTGGTAGCCACTTCCTTGGAAAAACCATGGAGGATTTATTTTTATTTTTGCTTTGTTGGCCCATCTGGCACATTGATCTGTGGCAGTCTTTATTGCTGTCTTAAGTCTCCCCCACATGATCTCCACCTCCTCAACCTCTATTTCCATTAACTGGCTACTTATGGTGTTCCTCAATTTTTGAAAGTCAGCCTTTCTGAAATCTAGCACCTTTATCTTTGAGTGGCTGATGTTCTATGTTACGTTTACCTTAAAGCTTACCATGCGATGTTTGCTGTTGCCCATATGGCATCCCACGTTGATGTCCTTGATCCTTTCCGAGGTTGTGAAGACAAGATTGAGAATGGCATCTCCCCTTGTTGGGGTTTTAACAAGTTGGCACAGTTCCGTGCCTTGTAGTGACAATAAGAAGTCCCTACTTCTTGTTGTTGCTACTGTTAGTATGCTTCAGTTAATATCTGGTAGGTTGAAGTCGCACACCGGTATTATTTTGCTTTTATCAGACATTTTGTGGATTTCCTCTATTAAGTCTTTGTCTCCTTTATCTCCTTGATTTGGGGGCCTGTACATGACACCAATTCTGAAGGGTTTTCCCTTGCTCGTGTCTACTGTTAGCCACAGTGACTCAATGTCCCCAGGTTGCCCTTTTACTTCTTTGGCTTTTATTTCCTCCCAAATGTAAATGGTTATGCCCACTCCCTTTTTTCGCCCTGCCTATTTTTCCTGAACAGATTGTAACTGGGAATGACTGTATCCCATCCATGGTTTTCCATGAACCACATTTCTGATATAGCCACCCAGACCAACCTTTCTCTTTCCAAGATGGCTGTGAGTTCGGGAACCCTGATTAATAAGACAGAAGACATAGGATGGGCCTTTTTTAAGTTTTATACTGCACAATACAAATCAGAGTGCCAAGGCACCAAGAAGAAAGTAAGGGAGTTCATGGATAAATTAGCCATCCCTCAAAAAAAAACACAAGAACAGGCTGAGGCCCTGGGTCAGGACATTACTCTAGCAGATGTGTGTGAAGCAATTTCGACTCTGAAAAACAGTAAGGCTGGCAGCTCTGATAGCTTCTTGGGGGAATTTTTCTAACTTTTGTGTGGCCCCTGGAGGAGTGTTTAGCAAAGCTGTACACTGAAGCAAAAACAGAGGTGGACCTCCTCCCTACCAGTATGGAGGCATTAATCTGTGTGCTCCCTAAACCTGGAAAGCACCCTCAGGAATGCGGCTCATATCACCTGATATCCCTGCTAAAAAATGATAAGATATATTTGAAGATCCTGCCCACTAGGCTGGACCGTTCCCGGGTTCAGTCGTCCACCCGGATCAGACCAGATTTGTTCAGGACTGGCTGTCCTACCACAACATGAGGCAGTTGTTAAATGCAGTTAATCATGGGGCTTGGCATCTGGGGGGAGCCTTCATGCTGTCCTTGTACACTGAAAAAGCATTTTACAGAAACGGGTGGGACTACCTGTCTGAGATGTTGGGACAGTTCAGCCTTGGACTGCCCTTTCTGGAAATGGCTAGGCTATTATTTAGCAACCCTTCTGTTAGAATGTTGGTCAGTGGCTGCCCATCTGAGGAGTTTTCACTACTTAGGGGAACAATGCAGGGATGCCACCTATCCCCATGTTTGTTCACATTGGCAACTGAGCCTCTTGCAATATGCATTAGAGTGCATCAGGACATACAGAGAATTAAATCACATTCTGGCAAATTCCATAAAATTATCCTATATGCAGATGACATTTTGATGTACCTCATGGAGCCCCAGACTACAGTACCCACGTTGTTCGAAATGCTATAGGAATTCTCATTGTCCTCAGTGTATAAAATAAATATCCAGAAGCCCTGACTAATAGGAGCGGGAGATGTCAAGGGGTAGGCAAGGGCTCTGCAGACACTATTTGTAGCAGCAGATAACAGTATCACTTATGTGGGTTTAAAAATAGGGTCTTTTGTAGATGGATTGTACTCCTTGAACTATAGGCTACTGATAATGGTACTTTTGGCAGATCTGGAAAGATAGAAGGACTTACTACTGTCCTGGCTGGAGTGATTGAACCTAACTACAGTAAAATGAACACATTGCCCAAAATTCTGTACCACATGCAGATGCTGCTGATGGGGCTCACCTGGGCAGATACAGAGATTGGAAAGGGCATGTACCAAGTTCTTATGGGCAGGGTGAAGACTCAGAGCCAGTCTGGGATGTTTAAAGAGGTTCAACCAACAAGGGGTTTTGAAATTCCCTGATGCACACCGGTATTATTTGGTGGCCCAGACTAGATTTGTGCAGGATTGGGTGGCTCAAACAGAGCACAATGGTTTGATCTGGAGTACGATGGTGCCTCTTATCCCCCACATACATACCTGGCAGTGGGGGATCTTCATGCCTATAGGAGCCTCAGAAAGAGGAATCCCCTGGTGGAGTGGGCACTATTAGCCTGGCAGGTCCTGTGCAAGGGCAGAAAGAGTGGGGAAGAAAACTCTTTGTTAGTCCCATTGACTGATGATCCATACTTTCTCCTGGATCTTAATGGGGAATAGTCAAGGACTGGAACTCTAGAGAACTGCATGTCTAGAGAATTTTGTGACTGTGGGGGTCTGGACTATTGTGGAGATCAAGCAATTATGGGAAGCCCCTAACAATTACATATACTTACACATTCAAGTAAGACACTACATAGGAGATCTGAACAGGCATGACCCAATGAGGGCATGGATAGGCCCCTTGGAGCAGATCATCCTTAGAATATGGCAAAAACCTAAGCAGATTATCTCAGGGGTGTGCAACAGAGCAGAGTACTGGGTTCTGACCCATCTATGAAGGTTGGGCTGAGGTGGGAAATTGACCTAGCAGGCCTGATTCTGTGGAAAGCCTGGCAAACAATCTTTTCCTCCTAGATAGATAGATAGATAGATAGATAGACAGACAGACAGATAGATGGATATTTTATTTATATAGCGCTCCTTCCCTGAGGCTCAGAGAGCTGCACAATTCACAAAACATTAATAAAATAAAACAGCAGCAATCACCTTGCAGGTAAATAAAAAATTCAAATAAAATCAGGAGAAACTCTAAAAACAGATTATGCTTCACATATCTATCTATCACAGAAAACAGTCAATAAGCATATAGTTGTTTCAATATTTTTGCAGCTAATAGGCTTGGCCCAAAAAATAATTTTTTAGGCCCTTTTTAAAGGCTTCCACCTAGGCTGCCTCCCTCAAACAACATGCCAGTGAATTCCACACGGCTGGCGCAGTCACCAAAAAGGCCCGATCACCTGACTGCTGCAGCCTTGCCCCAGGAACCACTAGGAGGCAACCCTCAGCAGAACGAAGAGAACGGGTTGGGAAATGAGGAACCAGGAGGTCTTACAGGTAGTCAGGTCCCCGGCTGTGTAGGGCTCTATAGGTCAGTAGCCTGACCTTGAAGACAATCCTCCACCTTATCGGCAGCTAGTGCAGTCCATGGAGAACAGGCATGATGTGATCAACAGCCTGGCTGCCTCATTCTGCAGCAGCTGCAGATGGTGGACATTGCCTCCAGATAGCCCTAGGTAGAGAGCATTGCAGTAATCTAGCCTGGACTTGATGAAGGCATGTACAAGGATGGCAAGGTCCTCAACTATTTGGGATTGGATCTGAGCAATGTCCCTCAGATGGTAAAAACTGCTTCGGATGATGGTCGACACCTGAGCATCAAGCATCAGGCCATCATCAAGTAGCACACCAACCAGATCCCTAACCCAATTGGAGAGGATCAAAGTGACACCCCCTAGCCTCAAGCCAGCATCATTCCCAAACCCTCCTCCATACCATCGATGAACAGAATCCACCACCAGTACTTCCATCTTATCTGGAATGAGTCATAGCCAGTTGTGACTTGTGAGTAATCCAGTTCTGGATGTTGGCCAGGCAGGTGTTAAACACAGAGGCTGCCATCTGGTTTCCAGGTGCACAGGACAGGTATAGCTGGGTATCATCAGCATAGCAATGAAAACCCAGCCCATGCTGCCTGATAACATCTCTCAACAGCAGCATGCACACCATGAACAACAGAGGTGCCAGGACCAAACCTTGAGAACTCCACAGTACAGCAGCATCAGGTTAGATGAGGATAACCCCATCATCACCTTTTGCACTCTGCCCATGAGGTAGGATCTAAACCAGCTGATGTGATGACAGTGCCAGTTAATCCACACCAGTTCTGCAGACAGTTCAATAGCACCTCATGGTCCACAGTGTCAAATGCTGCAGAAAGATCCAGGAGAACAAGGATGGTACGCTCTCTCCTATCTCTCCCTATTAGGAGATCGTTAAGCACCTTCACCAGGCCCAGGGTTAAATCCAGACTGGAAGTGCTCAAAAGTGACAGAAGAAGTGAGCCAAGCCTCAAGCTGAATGGCCACCACTTTTTTCTAAAACCTTCCTTAAAAATGGGAGGTTTGGGACTGGTCTGTGGTTGGTGAGACAGTCTGGGTCCAATGAGGGTTTCTTCACAGAGATCTCACCATGGTCTCTTTCAAAGCCACCGGGAAGGCTCCACTCTTCAAAGAACACTGGACAATCTCAGCAACCACAGATCCAATCAGGTACACATAGCCGACCAAAAGTCGGGTTGGACCTGGATCCAGATCGCAATGGGTAGGTTGCAGCCTAAAGAAAATCTCAAGCACCTTCTCCACTCCAACTGTATCAAACTCATCCCAGGCCAGAGGGATGCCCCGACATGTCCTTGGCCTGATCCCACAAGCTCAGTGAGTGGCTCTGGAGGAGATCACAGTTCTGATAGAGGACACTTTGTTGGCTAAGAACAGAGCAAACTCATCACTTTAACTAACTCCCCCAGTATGGAGACAGGCTGGGTGCAACAGCCTGTCCACCATCCAGAAGAGCTGAACTGATCTATTTCTTGCTGCAGCAATCTCCCTTGACAGAAAATTTGTATTTTTCCAGAAGATTGCTCTCTGATAGTCACCATAATGTGACCTTAGAGCCAATTTGTCCTCAGTCAGTTCCAATCCCCTCTAACGTCACTCCAACCTCTTGCCCTTTATCCTTAACTCCCTGAGCTCCCTGTCAAGCATGGAGGACCTCAGATGAGTAGATAAGGGTCTGGACATGGACGGGCATGACAGAATCAAAGGATGCAGTGACAGCCCTATTATAGGCTGCCACCGCCTCCTCTTCACCCACCGTGCAAGCAGCTTCCACACCTGATAAGACCAGCACCACCTGGAGTCCTGTTGGGGACAATCCCCTTAAAGGGCAGTACCGAACTATCTCCTTAGAGGACAGACCCTCGGGGGGGGGCCCTAAAGGTGAACCTCATGGTGCTATGATCGGGCCAAACAGCCAAATCAATTCTGAGGTTGTCAACCCCAAGATCCAGTGTGAACACCAGATCCAATGTGTGTCCATGTGAGTGGGTTGCTGTGGTGACAGCCTGTGACAGGCCCAGAGTCTCCATGATCTAAAGGAGGTTGTGCCCAAATGGTGAGAGTTCATCACTGACCCAAGCATTGAAATCCCACAGAATTAACCATCTGGGGGATTCCAACATCAGGCTGGAAACAAACTCCCCGACATCCTTCAGAAACTCCCTCTCCCTGCCAGGTGGCCAGTAAATAAGAAGGATTCTGTAGCCTGCGTCAGGACCCCCCCACACACACACATGGCAACAATCTCTAAAGACCTGGTAGAACCCACTGGTAGGACTGCGAAGACCAGACTGGTTTTAAAACAAATGGCCACTCTCCCACCTCTGTGATCCTTCCTTAGGGTATGTACCACAGAATACCTAGCCAGAATTTTTGCCTCCAAAGAGGGTACAGCATTATCATCCAGCCAGGTCTCTGTAATGCAAGGCAGGTCTACCAAGGAAATTAAGTCCACCATTATAGCGGTCTTATTCCTCATCGACCTGGCATTGCAAAGCACAGCCTGGGTAGGATGGGTAGGAGCTGCTAGACCAACAACCATCTGCCCACTATAGGCCTACTCATATGTAATAAGCTGTCCAGTGGTCGAGAGAGTTGCAAGGGTGCTTCTTAGGCAGAAGAGCCCTCCTCAACCCCCCCCCCATCATCTGAAGCACAGTGCTGCATGGATAGCTCGCAGCTGCTGGTGGTCGAGAGGGTCACGAGTGTGCTTCTTAGGCAGAGAAGCCCTCCTCGAACCCCACCCCCATCATCTGAAGCACAGTGCTGCATGGATAGCCTGCAGCTGTTCAGTGGTCGAGGGGGTCACGAGTGTGCTTCTTAGGCAGAGGAGCCCTCCTCGAACCCCCCGCCCCCATCATTTGAAGTGCAGTGCTGCACGGATAGCCCACAGGTAATCAACAGTTCCAACGGCTCCAACGGATCTGAGTGAGATTTTTGTTTGAAACCTGGACTTTGGTACCTAAAACAACATCCCTTTATGTCGGCGCAGCAATGCTGATTGTTTTTATAGACTCTGCTTTCCTAAATGAGCACACTGCTCAGGAGCCTTTCTCCACTTTAACTTTAATTTTGAACTGCATTTCACACTGTTCGGAAGCATCTCTCCCCAGTTACTTTAAATTGAACTGCATTTCCTTAAGCTTTCCTCCACAATCTGAATTAATATATTCACAGACTACAAATGCTTAAGGGAGCCTTTAACCACAGTTTGAATTAAGTAAGGCAAAAACTGTAATTGTTTTAAGGGAACCTCGCTCCACAGTTTGAATTAAGTAAGGCACAGACTGCAATTGTTTTAAGGGAGCCTTCTCCACAGTTTGAATTAAGTAAGGCGCAGACTGCAATTGTTTTAAGGGAGCCTTCTCCACAATTTTGATTTAATTAGTCAATGACTGCAATTGTTTTATGGGAGCCTTTCTCCACAGTTTGAATTCATTTTGTTACAGATTGCTAGTGCTTTTCAGGTGATTCTCCCAACTTATATGTAACTTTAAAAGCACATTCAAACTATATTCTCCCAACTTATATGTAACTTACAAGCACATTCAAACTATATGAAAATATAGCAGAAGCGCTTGTGCTTTTCAGAGATGCAGTGGTTACTGAGAAGTACGCTAAGCAACGCCCCTCCTCCCCTTTCTTTGTCTTCTTTCTGTCCCTCCTCCACCTACTTCCTTAAGTTAAATCTGTGTTCTTTTTCTCCAAAGCTGTCCGGTGGTCGAGAGGGTCATGAGGGTGCTTCTTAGGTAAGGGAGCCCTGCTCAAACCTCCCCACATCATCTGAAGCGCAGTGCTGCATGGATAGCCCATGGGTAATCAACAGTTCCAATGGCTCCGATGGATCTGAGAGAGATTTTACTCCACCAGTGCTGCCCACCGCCCCCACCCTTAGTTGACACAGCAATTTATACCTCACTTCATGTCACATGATCTGATCTCAAAAACCAATCAGACCTTTTTGCCATTTGCAGCTTATCTGAATCCACCACCAGTGGCCATTGTTTCAACACCCTGCACTTCTCCATCCCTCCACCTCACCTAAAATCACTTTCTGCTCACATAGGAACTACTCCCTAAGGAATATGGGTTTCAGTTTTTTCCTCTTCCTCGTAGCTCCTCCAAACTCTAAGTGTCTTTGCTCATCAGCGCCCCAAATTAATGCCAGTCTTTTCCTGCTGGCAACATCCGTGTTGTTTGGGCAACTGCTAGCAACAGATTTAACTGCATCAGTTCTTGCTGCTGAACAAAAATTCCTTCATCACTGCACTCCTACTCTCAGCCTGCCCAACACAGCCCCAAAAAAGGACACACCCCTAGCATCATTACTGCTGTCATCCCTATTGAACAAAGAACAAAGACAACTAGGCTATCTGATTCATTCCGCCCATGTTCAAGAAACTACACTGGCATCCTCTGACCTGCCCCCTCCTGTCCCTCCTTCCACTAGCCCTGCTAGCAGGAAACATTGAAACCAACCCAGGACCTACAAATGCACACATTGACCACACTAATGCCACATGGGCTGGACGCCATGGTATCAAGATCGCTCACCTAAATGTATGCAGCCTTCCTTCCAAGTTCACAGAGATTGAGGCCTAGGTGACCCTATATAAGCCCTATGTGCTGGGTCTCTTGGAGACCTGGCTGAAACCATACCATGACAATACCTTGTGCCAACTTCAAGGCTATTTCTTCCTTTGGCTAGATAGGCCGGGCAGGAAGAGAGGAGGAGGCATTGTATGTCCAGAAGCATATATCAACTGCCACTGTTGCCTGCTCCCTGCCACCTCAATTAGTGAGTGGATTATTACTGAGCTAACCATTGGTTCCTCAAAAACTTTACATTGGCTGTTGCTGGCTCCCCTCCCCCAGCTACTACCCAGGGCTGTCAAGCTTACTGTCTGGTCTAGCATGACCACCCCATCTAGAGATGTCTTCCTACTGGGGAATTTCAATCTTAACTGAACTGCAAATTCAATACCAAACTATACAGCTCTACTAAAGCCACATAACCTCGAGCACTAATCTCGACCACAATAAGATTCAACCAACACACACCAAACCACTCTACCCTTGATTGGATTCTACTCCTCCAAATAGGCACCATGTCAGATGCAATTAACGACCACTCCCCAACCTACAACGTTGTGAACAACAAGTCTGTTCGCCCAACAGCAAAATTACTGTCCTTCAGAAATTTCAGCAGCCAGAATCATGAACCTGTGACTAGAAAAGCGAGGTCCTTAAATTGGCCATCCCTTTACTGGCTGGAAAATGTCTCCTCTGCTGTCCATTACTTCAACAGCACCCTTCAGAAACTACAGGACCAATATTTTCCTATCAAACCCAGAAGGGTTAGGGGAGGCTGCACGTGCTGGATAACAAAACAACTGTTACTGCAAATGAAGGCCAGGGACTCTAAATGGAGAGCTTTTAAAAAGTCTCCATCCCCCAATTATGGAATGCCTACAGGCAACTGCAAAATTCTTGCAAGCAGCTGGCAAAGACACTAAAAAAGAAATACTTCATAAAGCTCCAAAAAAAGTACTCTGGGAAATCCTCACAGCTTCTGGGCCTCAATTGGATCCATTGTAAACCCAAAGACCAGTAAGCAGATTACACAACTCACATCCCCATCAGGCACCATCGATGACCCTGCTCACACCGCTGACCTCCTCAACATTATGTTTACCAACCTGACCCCTTACCTTAGCAAGGTCCCTCCTCACCCCCCCTCCAACTTAAACAGTAACAGTAGCTCATCCACTCCTACAAACTCTGAAGCCTTCGCCCCTCCTTTCAACTTCAGGGCCATTGCTCCTAAGACCATTATGAAACTCCTGAAAACTCTCCTGTCTAGCGGCAGCCCTGGAAGTGACAGGCTGTACCCTGCTTTCCTAAGGATCATCTCCCCAGCCCTTGTCAGACCACTAACACACATTTTTAACCTTGCCCTGTCTACATCAACAGTGTCTGACACCTGGAAACATGCAAGTGTGGTTCCCATCTTCAAGGCGGGAGATCCCCTATGCCAGGAAAACTGTAGACCCATCTCCCTGCTACCACATCTGAGCAAACTACTTGAGAAAGTAGTCCATTACCAACTAACTGAACATCTCTGTAAATACAACCTCATTTGTCCCTTCCAACACGGTTTCCGCAAACACCATAGCACCTCTTCTGCCCTGGCAGTCTTTTCAAACCATATCCTCAGAAATATGGACATGAGTAAGGCCACCGGTGCAGTTATTGTTGATCTATCGAAGGCTTTTAACCTCGTCGATCATCAACTTCTTCTCTCCACACTTCAACATTTTGGTTGCGCTCCTGGACCTGTAGCCTGTTTTCATGACTACCTCACAAATAGGTCCCAGTCCGTGCTTATAGGCAAAGTTGCCTCAGCACCCCTTCCCACCAGCACAGGAGTTCCTCAGGGATCTATCCTTGGCCCCCTTCTTTGCTTCTTGTTTATCAATGCCCTACCAGAAGACAGCCTAAACTTCAACACACTCCTCTATGTGGATGATCTAGCTCTATACCACAGCAATAAGTCCCTAGAAGCCATCTCCTCCACTCCCACTGACAGTTATGCAGTGGCTGTTCACCGGTTCACATCCAGAAAACTCCTTATAAATGGAAAAAAGATGAAGGCCATCTATTCGCATCAAAGCCTTTCCTAAACAAATCAGCCAAGTTAAACTCCTCCCTCATAGTATATACACCTGCAGGACCTCCACTTGAACAGGTCAACTCTTTCAAATATCTCGGCGTTACCCTAGACCCATCGCTCACCTATAATGATCACACAACCCTGATGGTAAATAGGTTAAACCAGAAGCTAGTAGCAGCGTACCGTGCAAGCCACCTACTAGCACCTGAAGCTTGTCTCACTACTGCACAAGGAAACCTCCTCCCACTCCTTGACTACTGCTCCCCCATCTACTTACACGTGTCCCTAAAGCAACTTTCCCACCTCAACACAAAATACAATGCCATCTGTCACTTTGTTCTCAAAGCCCCCTCCTTAACTCATCACTGTACACTCTACCAGTCCCTTGGATGGCTCCCTCTCCAGGCACGCTTCAACTTATCCACAGGCTGCCTAGTTGATAATGCCCTCAGAAGTAACCAGCTGTCCCCTTATGCCCCCTACTCATGAATAGAGCATCCATGAGACCTCTTAGAGCATCCTCCTTTCAATCCCTTGAAGTACCCCATGTCTCTACAGCAATGGGCAGTAATGCCTCTCTGTCTCTGCCCCCTCCCTCTGGAATCATTTTCCCACCCTCATTTGTATATCTACATCCCATGAATCTTTCAAGTCTAACATAAAGGCCTGGCTTTTGAAGGGCTCCACCTGTACATGCACACAGGGCAGCGCAGGAGACCAAAAGCCACCATAATCCTACCACTGTCTGGTGCCTTCCTGCCCACCCTCCCTCCCCCCCACCTCCCCAAAGCACAAACCCACACGCTTGACTCTCATATTGCTGCTCAAACCTACCTGGGAGGCCTCCTCCCACTCTACTGTGCCAGGTCCAGGTTGTGTCTCAAGGATGCACCAGGACATAGTAGGGTACATCACTAACTATCCTGCTGTCCAGTTTACTCAGCCTATGCTCCCTCACTGCCCAAACTCAGTGCACTGTCTTGTAGCCATGCTCTACTTTTATCGCAAGATCCTCAGGTTGGCCTATCCTCTTTCTCAGGACAAGCATGTTACCTAGACTAAGATTTTGATAAGTCTGTTACATTTAAACTGCTCCTTGTCAACCTGTGTAACTATATATAACTATTCTCTCCTTGTACTGCGGCCGGTATCCCTATATGGTACTCACCTACCATGTTTTGTATACCTTAAGTAAACATTGTCTGTTTGTTGTATATTGGTGCTTGTACAGTATAATCAAATTGTATATCATGTCTACTGCATGTATTTATGTTTCACCACCTTGTGGCCTTTCAGCAGCCAGAATCATGAACCTGTGACTAGAGAAGTGAGGTCCTTAAGCTTAAAATGCCCCAGATATTTCATAATATCCACCCTGAGATCTCTCCCATCTGTAGCAGATGCCAGAAACAAACAGGCTCATACTTCCACAATTTTTGGGCATGCAAAACATTTTGGCAGGGATTGTGGAGAAAAAGGGCAAGAATCATTGGTGTCAGATTTCTCTCTTACTCCAGTGTCAATGCTATTTGGAACCAAGGACCAGGAGGAGGAGAGACTGGCTACTGTATAACAGAAATGCCTGCCTGCTCCTGGTTCTTACAAGGCACTGCATTAAGAACACATGGGTATCCCACCAAACCCCCAATCTCTGCCCGAGGAGGTGGTTGCCTGTTGTACAGTGGGTAGCTTCAAGAGGGGGTGGGACAGAGTGAGGGAGAGGGTTATGATGAAGGATGGTGAGGGTGGGGCAGCTTTGAGATGAGAAGCTAGCTGCACAATCAAGCAGACTCGATAGACTGCAAGACCTGCTTCTGCTGGCATGTTTGGGTGTTCATAATGGGACAACCTCATTCTTAAGATGGTACCCCTGGATAGATTGACGTATGCTGTCAGAGAAAAAGGGGATATATTTGAATGGGTGTGGTGCCCTTTGTAAGACATAATTTCCCCACCTTGTGCAGCTTTCATATTGTGTGGAATTTGCTTAAGAAAGGCACTCAACTACATTAATAATATGCTAGCATCATTAGATAACTCTGCTGCATGCTCCAGAGATATTAGAGTTACCCCTCTTGGTCAAAGTGCATACCATGGAGTTCACTGTTGAAGCATTAATCTGCTAATGAATGAATGAATACATAAATAAAATAAGGAAGAAAAAGTGTGCTTTGTTTATACTTTAGGACGGGGTTAATACAGTACTATTGTCTGGGTTTATATGTATATGAGTTTTCTGTTACAGCCACATGTTAAGCTTACATTGTACTGTTCATTGTGGTACAGCTGTATGATGTTAGTTTGTATCTGAGCTAATGCTCAACTGTTATGTCATTGATGTACTGTACCTCTTTTGTGTCCTGAAAAATGCAATAAGCATACTTAACAAACAAGCAAAAAACAGTGTCCCCAAGTAGCACGTGATACAACTAGTTGGGACTGAAGATGCTGGGATAGCAGTATCTAGGTATTTTTATTTATTCATTGAAATGTTTTACCAGGAAGGCACACTGAACAACAAGTTGCTTATCTACCGGTGTGACGGCTGGGGGGGGGGGTACAGTTGGATGAAGAACTAGACATATAGTTTAACATTTAACATATCTGAGAAATTAAACATCCAATTACATTTGTAACAAGACATACAGTTAAAAAATATCATAAATAATCATACAGTCACATTTGTGACATAACATACAATTAAATAAAGCATACCTGTGAAATATGCATTTAATTACAAGTGGCATATCTTAGGAACATAGTACATAGCAGTGAAGGGAGAGTAGAGCATGCTGAGAAGCAGGCTCAGGGGTGAAGGTTTAATAGGTAATTTGAGTCATGGAGAAGACAGAGGCATACAGGACAGTTAAGGAGGGTTAAAGCAGGAGCAGTTAGATGAGAGAAAGTTATGTAAGGCAGAGACAAGGGAGTACTAGTAGGAGAACTGCTATATTTGGGAGGGGATGGAGTTCCAGATTTTTGGGAAATGATGGTAAAGCCTGACTGACTGAAGAGAGTGGTTCGGTGGGGATCAACAAAGTCACGAGTGTCAGAGGATCTCAGAAAGTGGGAGCTGGGGGAAGAGTGAGCATGAGAGGAAGGAGGGAAGTTCTCCTAACCAAAATTTAGAAGTGAGTTTGGTACAATGAGTGAGGCACCTGTTGGCAAGCAGGGAAGGCATATGGTATGGTAGAGGTCACAGTGATGAATGTGTGATGGAGCATCAAGGGCAACTGGACAGAAGGAGTTAAATAGTGTCCAATCTGGTTAGGGAGGATTTGGGAGTGGCATCATAGACTACATCACAGTAGTTGAAAATGGGGAGGATCATCTTCTGGACTGGTTCATGCCAGGCTGTAGGAGGGATGCAACAATGGTTCCTGAATAAGGCACCAAGCTTGGAGCACAATTTTTTCAGGATGGCGTCAATGTGGCCAGAGAAGT
This sequence comes from Neoceratodus forsteri, assembly GCA_016271365.2. Classification (NCBI taxonomy): domain Eukaryota; kingdom Metazoa; phylum Chordata; order Ceratodontiformes; family Ceratodontidae; genus Neoceratodus; species Neoceratodus forsteri. The sequence continues at coordinate 201,691,717 of CM057458.1, forward strand.
TGAGGTGTTGGTCCAACAAAACCCCAAGGTATCTGAACGAGGAGGTGTCCTCTAGGATTGTCCAATCAAGGATATGGAAAGATGGTAAAGGGTGGAGCCTAGAGAGTCTCTGCCTAGTGCCAAAGGTAATGGAGACAGTCTTGTTGGCATTTAGGAATAGAGGATGTGAGGCAAACCATAATTTTACCTGGTGGAATCAAACTGAAGGTGGTTGCTACATCTCCATGGCATTTACCAAAGGAGAACAGGATGGTGTTGTCAGCATACATATGGATAGAGTAGGAGGGGGAGCATACTGAGGGCAAGTCATTTAGGAAGAAGGAGAAGAGAATGGATCCAAGCACGAAGCCCTGTGGGACTCCTGTGGAAATAGAGGAGGGGGAGAGATTGTATTCTGGATCTTGACTGATTGTGTTCTGCCTGACAGATAAGCTCTAAACCAGTTTTGGGCAGAAGTAGACAACCCCGCAGCCATAAGGGAATCAAGCAGTAGGGCATGGGAAACTGTGTCTAACACCTTAGTGAGGTAGACAAAGATGGCAGAGGCAATGAGGCCATTATCCAGCCCAGTGAGGATGTAGTCTGTGAGCCTGAGTAGGGAGGTGGTAGTGGAGTGGTTCTTCTGAAAACCAGACTGGAATAGGGTAAAAAAGGAAGAGTCATTGAGGAAGGAGGTTAGATGAGAGAGGACCAGGTGTTTTTGGAGTTTAGCAAGGGCAGGGAGGAGGGAGATTGGGTGAATATTTGCAGGGGAGGAGGGGTCACCACCCTTTGGGAGAGGGAGGACCACCACATGTTTCCAGGATGAAGGGACAGATGAGGATGAGAAGGAACAATTTAGGATAAAGGAGAGATGGTAAGCTATAGCAGAAGCTGAAAGGTAGAGGAGTTTAGGGTCAAGGTCATCCGGCAATGAGCCTTTGGAAGGACTAAGAGAGAGAAGGGCCTTTCATGTTTTTTTTTCTGGAGAGGCCACAGAAAAGAAGGAAGGGTGGGCATGGAGGGGAGTGACTGAGCCTAACACTGGGTGTACTGTAGCTATATCACAGGAAATCACTTTAACGTGAATGGGGATTTTACAGTGATATATCTAGATAATCTGTCACTTATTTCTGCCTGCTGCTGTATCAGATATATCAATGCAGGATTAAATAAAATACAATGTTAAACTTTAGTCTTGAAATCCCTTGTATCAAGTAAATGCTTTGGTCAACAGTATGCATTCCTGCTGGCATAAATGGTAAAACACCTTACTCAGTATTGACCTGACATTGAACCAAATCATCTGGCCTTTTCAAACTATGTTCTCTCTGTGTAGAACTGTCAATAGGCATCTTAACAAGTCACACAAAAGCTCTCATCCTTGTCACCTGTCATCACTCCTAAACAGGGACACTGGTTTACCATGATTGATAAAGGGCAAATTCCATTTTGCAGATGGGAAAAAAACAATATTGTCACCAGTATATGCAATGCCAAAATACATTTTCACTGGTATTCTATCCTTATACTCTTTTGGTTTGTGAATATGCTGAATAAAAGAAGGCTAAGTGTTCATCAAATTAAATAAAGCAAAATGAATATAGTACAGGAAAGAATTTATAGAAAAATACAATTTCTGAAGATTCACTGATCTGGTAATAAAATGGCAAATTCCATGAAATGCTTTGCTTTTTACTGGTGTATAAAACGACTAAATTCTGGAATTTTACTGGATTTTCAGTAAAAAACAAAAATCAGTGCCCTTGCTCTAAGGTTCATGTCTATCCTGACCCAAGTTATGTACCCTATATCGGGTGGAGGTGCTGAAAACTACGTGATGCATAGTCACCTATCCTCTACACTTCTAAAGCACACCCATCCCAACTGAAATCTGCACTCTCAAACAGGGAATAGATAGCTCACCCTTAGAGTATTCAGGCATGGACCAATAGAGACACTAAAAACACATTTGTCCAGACCTAGATAAACAGAGACACTAAAAACACATTGTCCAAATCCAGATAAACACATCAACTGTCATCCAAAAGAAGTATTCCCTACTCAAGTCCAAATTCAGACAGACAGAAATGCTATATTGTTCAATGTGGATAATGTACAATACAGCTTTCATACTGAACCAGATGATACCATGCAACCTCAGATGGCAGGGGGACTTGTCAACCATTATAGTTCTGGTCACATAACACTGCTATTAACTAAGTATGTAAGGATAAGAAGGCCAACAGGCTCACAAAAAGAAAACTGTTATTTGTATGACACTGTTTTTAAGGGGAATTGTGTGTTTTTGCTTCCTCTAACCATGACTGGGACCTCCTTCTATTACTGCTGTAATTTCTTCTACTTGATGAGCCTATTGCTTTTCCCACTGACCAGCACCTCGAGTACATCAACTAGCTTCCCCAGAGTCAGGCCCATAATACTTTGTGTGTAGGAAGGGTACAGCCCACATTTAGCATGGGGAAGGGGGGGCAGCACAATGTCATCTGCCCTATCATGGGCTTATTTTCTATTTCACCCCTCCCTGAGCATCATCTGAGGCAGTCCCACCAATGTCAAGCTTATATCTGCAGTACAATATACAGTATATATAGCATGCATCTTCCTGCCAATACTTCCTGTGAACTCCAGGGGGCAGACAGAGCAGTACAAACATTCTCTCCCTCCTCACAGAGCAGAGTACTCTAATGGAATGCCCCCCGCTGGCTCACTGTGACACTCTGGACCTGAAGGCAAGTGGCTCTTCTGCTGCTGCTGAAGTATGGACTAAACGAAAAGGGGACTATTTTAACAGTTTAGTACAAGATATTTTCAAAGCTATATCATAAAATGTCTCTGACCTTCAACACACTTTCAGTAAAGTTTGAAAATATATTTTTTAATTAGGAAGATAGGTAACTACATTTTTCCATAACAAAGGTAGTTAACATTTTAATCAATCTTATAAAAAAGTACTTCTTTGTTAAGCTCTTTTAATGGCCCATATAAAAGGGTTATAAAGCATGCATTGTGGGCACTGATCTAAATAGATCAGTCTGAAATATTAAGTGATCAATAGAACAATTTCTACTGATGCACTGCATAATACACTAGGAAAGTGCATTATAAATGTTATCTGATCTATCTGCTGTAAAAATGGTCTGTTGCTCAAGAATCAATAGTCTTGAACATCAATGCAACATCTAAAGGCAAGCACAGTTGAAATGATATGTCATAGCCATTATTCAGGGAGACTTTTAGTATTCAGTCTTTAAAATATATCTGCAGCAGCCAAATAAATGGAGGACCCACACATAAAAATTCAGATAACTAGAAAAGATTTGATATGACCTGTAACACTACAAACTGAGTCCCCAAATTCTTGTCTGTAGTGTTGTAAATACGTTAACTCTTCTACATAATTAACGGAGGAGGAGTGTTATCTAGTGGTTACAGCACCAGCTTGGGAATCAGAAAATTAGAGGTTCAAACCCCACTAGTGTAAGATTTGTGTGACCTTGGGCAAGTCACATAAAACTCCCAGTGGTCCAGTGCACATAGCTGTGGAAATGTGTGTAAGCAGGACACCACTGGAAATGAGATACAGTGTATGGTAGAATGTTATTGCCAATGGAATTTGGTTACTGGAGTCAGCTTATTGTGCTGCAATAGTGATGTCAAATTGTGCTGCACTAGCTACATCACTACTGCAGTACAACAACTTTGAACGTCTTCACTTATGTGTGTATCGGGAACCTCTGCTTTTTTTGAAATGGCCATGGTGGTGAACGCTGGACACAGAAGACAGCGGTGCTGAAAAAAACCTCAAAAGTAAGGACTCTGTCATGATTTTATGGTTGTCCATACAGTATAAAGGACTGTGTATGAGTAATCATACACAACAAAGCTGTTTTACAGTATTGAGGTTTCCGTGGTAATTAGACCTCTTGAGCTGCGCTCGCAAGGTCTCCTGTTACCACATAAACCTCTTGATTGTAAAACAGCTTTATAGTGTATAATTGCTCATGCACAAACCTCTATGTTGTATCACAGCTGGGCTATCCTTTCCAAATTACTTTAAAAAATTGAGCACCCTCTCCTATTGTAAGCCTACAGGTAGCTAGTAGTCCATATGTGGTTAGCTGCTGCACATTATTTCCTTCTGATTACATCTGGGACTGATTGAAAATGGGTATGTTACCTAAATTCTTTGTAACCTACAGAATATGAATGCCATATGTTCAGTAAGCAATAGCACACAACATGATGTGGTTTGGTACAGAACAAAAAACATTACGAGAGATAGGTTGGCCCTCCACTCCTATAATCAGGGCCCCTACTTTTCTGCGGCACAGTGGGACCAAGTTCTGCGGCAAGACTATCATTTGCCGCAGAACTTCTGCAGCAGTGGTTTGTAATTTCTGTGGAAGTTCTGCGGCACTAACAACAACCACATCACAGTGTCAGCTTGTCATCCTGACTTCACTTTCATGACAGTGGTTATAGCAATCAGGATGGTGGAAAGCACAGTAACACTAGTTCAAAAATAACAGACTTATAAAAATAATTTTATGCCAAAAAAAGCAAAACAAATGTCTCTCCCTTAAGGTCCTAGCCTGTTGCATAAATGAGATATGCAGAGGGGATCTTATGTGATAAATAATGTATTTCTATATGCATGCTATCTATCCCACTAATGAGGTTTCCACTGTCTATCACTTATATATTTATATGTGCTTTCTACACCACTCATGCGGTTCCCACTGTGTATCACTTATATATTTATATGCAATCTGTAACATACATACAAATGTATGTGTGTGTGTGTGTGTGTGTGTGTGGTGTGAGACAGAGATACTGTGTGTGTGTGTGTGTGTGTGTGTGTGTATATATATATATATATATTTATTTTTTAATTTCCATGAACTTGCATCCTCATTCATACAGGTCCCATTGGAAATGGAATAGAGTAGTTATTACAAAACTCATTTTTCATGTCAACCTGCTTTCCCTGACACACTGCGAACACCACCAAGCCATGACACGCATGTGAACAGATAATGAGATAGTGCTCTCCAGCCCATCACAATGTGTCCACTATGTGACAGAACACTGCACCATACCTTCCAGGCTCGAGCAGTGATGTGTTCCACCAATCCTTGCGCTGCCCAGCCAGCTCCCAGAGCTAATCTCTGAACCTGAGTTGCTGGCACAGAAGCACAGCATGCTACCCTCTGGCCCAACAGCTGTCCCTGCACACAACATTTCTCCATAACTTTTAGGTGATTCTATCAACCAATGACAATATGTAATCAATAACCCTGGCAAAAATGCATACAGTGCAATTATTTATTTAACAGGTCTATTCTTTCAACAGGTCTACACATTATTATATTCCACTTTTCTGGGCATAATTACTTTATTTTTCTTAAAAATTACAGTTAAATTCGTTTTACCAGTTATTCATTTCAGATGGCATCTCTATACCTTAAAGGCACAAATAGGTTTTTACAAAGTGAGGTTTGGATTTAACAGGTCTGTGCTATTGACAAGGTTTTGTTTAAGTTGACCCTAGTGCAATAATGTAAGACTGAAAATTGTATTAGTCTGTAGTGCAAGTTGAGCAACTATCACCATGCATGATGTGCTGTGCCACTGTTTCTGGCAGTGGGAGCTGTGGTAGATAAGTGACTGTTCATTTCTGTTGCAGAATGCAGCCATTTCATTAGCTAATGTATGATGCTATAGCAATGATAACATCACATTCTGAGCATATGGGGGTTTTGGATATAAAAAGAGGGGAAGGGAAACAGATTCTATGGATAAACAGAAATATTAATTAAAACTCACTAAGAAGAGTGAATTCCATGCAGCATAGAAGTTCTGCGGTAGATTGCAAGTTCTGCGCAAAATTCTTTGCTGCAGAATTCTAGGGGCCTTGCCTATAATATATAAAAGCTCTGTAGGAGCTATTCCAAAGCACAGTATTGAAACCAGACCCTTTATTAGAATAATGACCCACTCAAACAAAAATATTTAAGAATTTTATTTTCTTAGAACATCAAGCCACCCAAAAGAGCACCATGTTCAGTCCCAAACAAGCTTGCAGGGTGTACTCAGACAGGATCCAGAAAATAAAAATGCTACAAGAGACTTATTTTTATTGCAGATACACAGGGGTAGTATAAGAAAAGCAACCCAGGTGCTCCATGTCCAGGATTAATGACACTTTCTGATTTGTAGGTTTTACCCCTTTTGTTTTTTCTGTATTCCCTGCATACCTGGGAATGAGTTTCAACCTGATGCGCCTTTCCCCATCACCAAATTTCAAATAGTGAAAGAAAGAAATACCCATTATCTGTGTTTATATGTGCAGTTAGTGGGCCTGATTCAGAAAGCTCAACGTAGGATGTAAGGTGTGTAACCCCCTTGTTATCCGGGGTTACTAGAATCCCAGTAAGACCTAGTGGCAGGCAGGGAAGACAGCTTGTGAAACTCCAGTTAAATGGATTTCACACTGTCTCACTCCGTTCTCAGTCTCAGCTGAGACTGAGGGATGACATCACCATAGAACTATCACAGCTGCATGAGCCACAATGGAATCTGCAGAAGGGAGTTTGAGTAGAATGTTGGGAGGTTTGAACAGCAGTCTGTAGGTCAGTTGGAGTTTGGAGCTTGTTGTGAGAGGAGCACAGCAGCTCTGTGTTAGGCTCTTGGAGCCTCAGCCCTGACATAGGGCTACAAGTAGGGAAAAGGTGTGTGTTTCCACCTAAAGAGAGACACAGTGAGCTATTTTTAAAGTGGTGGAGACCACTGATTCGGGTCTCTGGGCCCCATCCCTCAGGGGATGGGGCAGGAAAGTTTTGCCTGCATTTCAGGGGCAACCCCTGGCTACTGCTAGTGAAGAAGCTGCCTTATTTTGTCCAAGAGTATGAGAAACAAAAAGATTTCGTGATTAGCCTGTGGGGCACCTGCAGCGGAGGGTGAGTTTCTGCTCTTTCTAAAGGCACATGTTTTCATCCTGGAACTGTGTAAAAGTGGGATTGGACTACTGAAGTAGTGGGAGGCCTAGAGTAATAGTCTTAGCCAAAAGTAAAAGTATGTTCAAGTCCAGCACATAGGGAAGTTAAGACATGTAGAGGAGATGTGACATAAGTCTCCCCAGTAATCTACATTGCCAAGCTTTCAGAAAGAGTTGTTTAGTTTCCAGAGAAATGGCTGGGTATGGATTGTGGAGATGGAGGTGGAGACCCCCATCTTTAGTAACCAGGTCCACCTCTACGGATTTGCTCTGTGGATTTCTACTTTGCCTCATGCACTTGGCGGTGATGAGGAAGTACCCAGATGTGGGATTGGAAGGAAAATTCCCTCTAGGAGTCAAAGGCTCTAAGTTGGTTTGGGGAGACACCAATAGGAAAACTGGTTCATTCCCATAATGGACCGTGGAACAAGTGGCTGGTGGGGGAGCTGGGCCAGTGGGGAAAATCCAAGTAGTGTACAAGTCGGGCTGTGTACCCAAAGCTGTGTGCAAGTCCGGGCTGTGTGCCTGATGGGTTCAGAGCCTGAGGGCTGAAATGTGAAGAAGTGTTCTGTTGTCTCTAATCTGCATTACCAGGAATGTAGCCCCGTGGGGGTCCATCTATACTTTGTTTGTTCAGTTTGGATGTGAATAAAAGCCACATTGCAGAATCCCATTCCTGGTTGGACATTACAGTTATTGCTTCCTGTGTTCGGATTTACTTGGGTGCCCCTGTGCAGAGTAGCCAAACCTAGGCCCCCTGTGCCAAGTAACCTAGTCCTCCCTGAACCCAGTCCCCACCAGGTACTGCTGTCAGCTTCAACAGCATGCCACCTGTCATTTTGCAAAAAGACAGGGGTCTTGGGGTTACAGGTGCTTGCGCCAAACAAATATGGTGCAATGTGCACCTTGCATCCATGAATGCCCTCCGAGCGATTCACAAAGGTAGCCTGCATCAACCACAGAGTGCCTTTTTTATTTATTTAGTTATTTAACCAGGAGTAGCTCACTAAGCTGAAAGCTTTTTTACAGGAGTGACCTGGGAGCACAGGAAAGTTAAGTGACTTGCTCAGGGTCACACAGTATGCAAGTGGAAGCTGTGGGATTCAAACCCAGGTCTGGTCTGCTAGATGTCACCAGATTTGCAGTGCAGAGCCTTAAACCACTGCACTGTACTGCCTCCCAAACTGGTCCTGTGCAACCCTTGTACCCAGTAATGGGCTGCGACAAGGTGCAAGGGGGCATGTGACAGATGCAAGCCGCCACAGCCCCAGAACAGCAATTCACAAAGATCTCCAAAAGGGAGAAATTCTAAGTACCCTTAGACCAGCCAGGGCTGGTCTAAAGGGATGTAGAAGATTCTCCCCTGGGTGGGATGCTGGACACAATAGTGGCATGGATCCCCCCTTCCCAATCCCTGATGTGCCCCATACCCATAACATATAGTAACCCCCCCAATCCCTGATGTTCCCCCATATGTTAAATATGCTGAATCCCCTGCCTGGATCCCTGATGTCCCCTACACATAGCAGCCCCTCATTGGTGGTCCAGTGCACCCCCACCAACAGCTAGTGCCCCATCCCCAGACAGAGGCCAAAGACTGGCACAGCTATCCTCACTACTGCTGACCAGTCCCGGCTAAACTGTCAATGATCGCTTACTATAATGTGTGCTTATATGCATTACAGTGCGTGACCATTGACAGTTCAGTTGAAGACCAGCTACAGAGGTGTGAGGATGGCTGTGCCTGTCCCCAGCTCTGTCTGAGAAAGGGGGCACTAGCTGCTGGGTGGGGGGCACTAGACCACAATGAGAGAGCTGTGTTATGTGTAGGGACATCGGGATCATGGGGGGATTGCACATATTTCAACATAAGGAAACTTGGGGATCCGAGCAGGGTGATCTGGGTGGGGGGATTGCACATATTTAACATAATGGGGAAACTTGGGGATCCAAGCAAGGGAATTTACATATTTAACATATGGGAGAAACTCGAGGATCCAGGCAGGGGGAACTTAACACATTTAAAATATGGGGGAACATCGGGGATCTGGGCGGGGGTTGTTTAGTCCATGTACAGTATGGGGGAACAGGGGATCTGGTTGGGGGACAGCTTGTCATTGTTGCTCTGGGCTTGTGACAACCCCTTTGGTGCACCTTGTGTATGCTGTATGGGAGGGGTTGCTGCAAGTGTGGGGAATTAGACGCTGGGACCCCTCCTGTACCTGAATCGGGTGTCGGGTCCCTGGCGTATGGGGCTTTGGTGCAAACTGCTGTTTGCCACAGCTTGCACTGAATGTAGACCCCTTTGTGAATCTGGCCCACTGTGTCTCTTTTTACAGGAGTGCATGTGAAAGTTCTTTGAGTGAGAAAACTGCAAAATGCAGTTGAACAGTTCAGACACACAAAGGACTTGAGGAACTCACTTATAACCATAGGAGACATAGGCACTGTACATATAAAAATATAGAAAATCACATTGAAGACTTCTGTTTTTTTAAATGAATCTTGAGCATAAAATCAAAGTGTTTTACTTTGCAGAAAATTAGAGAAACCCTTGTTTGAGAAATAGACTATGCCAACTGAACAGAGAACATCAGAATTTTTTTAACTACAGTATTTGTCTGAGACACACTCTTGTGGTTATAACAGTACTCGTAATGTTTGGAAATAAACAATCCTATGTCTAAGAATGATGTCATTATTGCTAGTTGCTATAATGATGAAAGGTTCATGAACCAGGATCTAACAAGGCAGAACTGTCATGAACAGAACTATTAGCATAGCAGAGAGTATATAGGTGGATAGGGGCCCACATGCAGTGTATGATAGGTTCCCTGATGTACCTATGTTCCATGGTGTCAGATTAGATGAGGTTAGAAGGGAGCAGAAAGGAGGAAAAGGAAGGGGTCAGGGGAGGGTGGTGCCACCAGGTCCCCCATGTCTACATAGACTGCTTTACACTCTTTCTTTTGGGGGTGCTCTGCCTACTCTTGCACCAGATTCTTCTCAGATTGTAGCCATGAGTTAGCCAAGCCCTACAGCTGTGGGAGGAGTAGGTCTACAGAGGATTAGAGGAGAGGTGATGGGATTCCAACTGAGTAGGAATAAGGATGATTGTCATGGGATTCCCTTCCCCAAATTAACCACAAAACACATGGCTTTGTTGGATGCTCAGATGGCATACTTTATTTACATAGTTGCATCACTGGACTTTATTTACATCATCAATACTTTGATCCCATATACATTACTCATCAGTACTTTGATACAGTATACATTGATTTATCCTATTCTTTTCATGACCACCTTCAATCCCTTAATCCACTCTGGACTCGGGTGCAAACCTGATACTCACGATTGGCCCTCTAGGATGCAAACCCCACAAGGTGCCCACATGGCTGGGTCACACCCATCCTGTGTCCTGATTTTCTGACTCAGTACCCCCAGGCCTCCTATATCATTTACCTGTGTCTCATTTCCCCCACCCTGCCATCCCCCTTTTTTCCCTCTTCCTTCCACTAGCCCATCTCTAGCTATTGCAATGGATGATGTGCTCCTCCCCCGTATGCTTCCTCAATGCGTTCTTCCCCAAACTCGGCCCCCCATTCCCCTTGCTCCTGTCAGATCTGTAGAAAGTTCCCCATCTGTGCTAAATATCCCAATCTGTGCTCAAACAACTGTTTCTCTGTCACATACTTTATGCCAATGTGCCTCATATACCTCCTGTGAGCATCAATACCTTCATGGTACTTTGTGCCAGGAGCATACCTGATACTCACATTCGACCCTCTGGGACATATACACTCCATGTTCCCAATCTGTTGGGTGCACCCAGGCCATGTCCTAGTTCCCAACCCAGCACCACCTGGGCCCCAATATCTCTCTCTCTCCTGCATCTCGTGTTCCCCTCCTTTTTAATACACCATAACACTAGTGTTACCCTCCATTTACTGACCTTTAATTGTCCCTTCCTCCTGAGACATCCTCCACACCTGATCACCCCAACTATTTTTGCTCAGCTGGCAAATTTATTTACCTAATTCTCCAACAAATCAATAACCCAATTTCTATATACAACCTTCTGTAACCACTTTATTTATTTATTTATTTATTTGCTTTTGTTAACCAGGTAGCGCACTAGACAGCAAGTGCCTGTTTTCAGGAGCTACCCGGAGTTACAGTACATAAGATACAGAGTACAAAATACAGAATACAAAATACAGAGTCAGGATAGCTTGCTGGCCCACAGTCAGGAGGAGGAGGAACACCAAATGGTACAGTGACTATACATAGGTACAGTAAGCCGTATGCAAGCGGTTATACATAATGGCAGTGAGGTAAAATATGAACAGTACATCATCTCAGAGAGTTAGCAGTGTGTCAACAAGATACATAACGGCAATGGAGAGGTAGAATAGCAACAGGTAACATCAAGGCAGAGCATACAACAAAACAAATGTAAGTGCGGTGTGTATATTAACTATTTTACTCCACAACTGCTTTCTCATAACCCCTCCTACTCATCACAATTATTTCCCTAATCCACCATCTTCCACTAAAACTGGTCCTGGGCTGGGGTGCATACCTGGCAACTACCTTTGCCCTCTGGGATGCATCCCCACAAGGTGCCTGACACAGCTGGATGCACCCAGCCTGTGCCTTGGTTTTCCTGCCTAGTTACCCTGGCCCCCTACATCCCTAATCTGTGCCTCTTCACCCACCCTCTTCCTCCTCTTCATTCCTTCCTTCCAATTATGCACTTCCAGATCTTCTGCTGCCCTCCTTTGGCAACCCTTACCCTGCTCTCTTCCATAGACACAACCCACTGTCTTGCTTGGCAACCTTTCACATATCCCAAACCTCCTTCCCAAACTTGTTACCCTCTTTCGGTAACCCTTCACATGCCCATATATGGTTCTCTGCCCCCTTTCCTGTTGCCCTCTTTCAGCAACCCTTCACATGCCCCTATACCATTCCCTTTTCCTGTTGCCTTCTTTTGGAAACCCTTCAAATGCCCCTATACCATTTCATTTTCCTAGTGTCCTCTTTTGGCAACCATTCACATGCCGGTATACTGTTCCCTTTACCTTTGCCCTCTTTGGCAACACTCCAAGTGTCCATGCCATCCTTCTCCTTGTTGCCTTCTTCAGGCAACCCTTCACTATCATGCCCCTCCTGCTGCTAACTTCCCATCTTATCCTGGCTTCCAATTGCTGTCCACCTGCAATAGTCCATCTAGCCATCCAACTGCTGCCCACCTTCAGTAGCCATCATGACCAAAATTTCCCATCTTATCCTGACCACCAATCTACTGTCCATCTGCCACAGCCCCATGGCCACTAATTTCCATCTTCCCTGATCACCCTGTTGTCCACCTTCAGTATCTGACCATCCTGAAAAAAAAATTATATTGCCCTTCCAGTTACAGTCCTAACACCTCCTCCTTAACCAGCTCCCCAACCCCTCCCCAATCTTCCTTGCCTTTGCCTGAAAGAAATGCAGCTGTTGGCAATAGCCTGTCATCCCTCCACCCTTAAATCTTTTCTTTGTTTTGTTTTTTCTTTTGTTGATAGCTAACCTAGTTGTCCCCCTCTATTCCTGGCTAGCCAGAAATGCCAGATGGTGACAGCCACCTGTAGATCCTATTCAACCCCCTATCAGAGAAACCTACCCTCACCCAGCAGTATCTTCCATTTCCAGTAGCCAGACCATGTCTCTCTTCCCCTTTGTGCTCCTCTCCACTCTTGGCCCCTTGCTTTGTTCCCCTCTTGCCTTTTGCCACTGCTGTCATTCCCTGGGCATCCTCCTCTGGGCCTCCTCCATCATGACACTTGATTGCTCTCATCTTCCCTTGCCTCGATGTTATGTTTGCCAAGGTTCAAACAAAGAACAATCATCAGTATGAGCACTTCCCTTTCTCCCGTCATCTTGCTGTCCCCCACTTTTTTTATTCCCCCATCCTGAGACATGCACCCCAGTCTCTCTATACCAAAATCCATTAATTCCTGAAAATGCCAGAAAACAGTTCCCTCAAAATAACCTAAAAACTATATTATATTGATATCTATCTATCTATCTATCTATCTATCTATCTATCTATCTATCTATCTATCTATCTAGCCTCAGGCTATCTTCACACTACTGTTCACAGCCCCATTTTCTGTAGCAGCTTGCCAAGCTAAATATCTGGAGAAACACTGGTGTCCATATGGTGGTATACCAATTTACTTTGCTAAAAGTAGGTACCACCCTTGGCGTTAGGATGTATACCTGGCTTATTTTCTAGAGGAAGAGAGGTGGTACAGAAACAAACAACTTGAACCCTTTGTAAATAACACAACCCAGGTCCTGGGTGGAGGCTGCTAGGCATATGCTTGATCTAACCTTCTGAGGGTCCCCAGTAAATCCACACAACCAGAAGCAATAATTGGAATGTCCATAACAGTGACTGGGATTGTGCAGTATGGCTTTCTTCAAACAGATGGAAAGTAAAGCTGAGCGTGGACCCCCAAGGGTCGGTCCAGGCTGGACAGGAACAAATTCAGAACTCTCCTTGCATGCAGTACAGTTCATGAACAACAGAAACATCTTCTTCCCAAATTCCCAACAGGTGCATTTGTGGACATCTGTACCTACATGAACATCTCTCTTCCATGAGTGTTATTTAGTGAATCTAAGCCACACACTCAGAACTATTCTCGGACATAGGTGCAATTATGTGAAACTCAGCCACACACACCTTAACCTGCAGATTGGCCTTGCTCAGGTAAAAATACAGTGCCCTTTATGAACCAGGAAGCCTGCCTTATAGCGCTTAGATGGTGTTCCTCCCACCTCTTGGCCCCAACAGACAGTATCTGCCATTCTTCAGGGTTACACCATTGAAATCCCCATTCCCCATTGAAATGCTAGAGGTTCCAAACTTTTACTTGTCACAACACTGGAGTGACACAGAGAAAATAAACTGCACTCACTGGGGTCCACAGTTTACCTCCACTTCTCTCACACTGGTGAGACTAGGGGCACTGACAGATGCAATCCAGCCTTATCTATGGGCACACATACCCCAGACTATCCACTCCCCTAGATCTAGTATCCCAGACAGTACTCACAGGAGTTGTTCCATCTGCAGGACATGGAAAACCAAAAAGGAAAGGAAAGGCACTCTTCTAGGTAGCCAGTCCAAACAATCTATTTCAGGTCCTATCCAAGGCAGCTGAAAACACCACAGAACTTTCAGGGGATTGCCCTTGAGTCCACAGAGAACAAGCAGATCCTTCCACTTCACGGGAGTAGAAATCAAAGAAATCCTGCTGTGGCCTTGTCTGCACCACTTCAACTGGAAGCTGGAAATGACACTTCACTAGGGTGAAATCCTGGGCCCTCCTCAGAGCCCTCTGGTAGTCCCTGCCTCTCACCTCATCACTCCACAACACTCTACCCAGAACTGAGCATTCTAAGCTCCCCAGCATAGCTATCCACAGAATGTGGCTTATGCTGATGTGAGAGTTCAAAATGATCTAATCATTCCTCCTCAGGCTAGCTGATGTAATGATGATGTCATTATGTGAGGGCTAATGAGCGCCCTGCCAGCACCTGTTGCCTTCCTAACAATAATACTGATAGGATTCTAGTAACCCCAGAGACTGAGTGGTTAGATCAATCGATCTACCTATCTACCTAGCTACCTCTCTATGGAGTGGCTCCCACTCCCCAACACTTCATACTGATTTAAGCATGCATATCCCAGACTCCTTTTAATATAGCATGACAATTCTGTGTCACTACCCTGAAGCAATTAAAGTAAAGTATGGCTACCCAAATAATGCTAATACCAATGGATTACTTCCTCAGCCCCTCAAGTTACCTTATCTTTAACCCTTCTCCCCCACTTTATATCTTTCATTACACTGTTAATTCCTTTGCTCATTGTTCTGGAAATAATCCCAAATGAAGGTTTTGCTAAAAGACCAACTTGACAGAACCCAGTTTAGTCCGTACTCCAATTATTCTGTTTTTATTTTGTCTTCCCCCCCCACTTCTTTAGCTATCCCCTTCACCTGACTGTTTCTCCCCAATGGATACACCCGGCCATTGTAGAACAAGCCAATAATAATATATATATATATATATATATATATTTGCATTTTTTTTGTTAAATATCTATCCCCATCTAAGTTTTGTACAGAACATTTTGACCCACTGCAAAATTTCCCATGGTATACTAAATGTACAATACCCATCCTATCTGTGGCACCCAAAACATAATTCCTTGTGCATTAGCTCCTCCCCTCTGCTGAATGGAAAAAAATATCCTGGAGACTCTCGACTTGAGAAATTGCTCTTGGATTGACTGATAAATCTCAAAATTTTGAACCAGATCCTAGACTGCTAGTCATCAAGTCCCATTCCATTGCCTCCTCTCAACATGCCTATACCCTTATAAGTTCTGAGCTTGCTTGAATGGCTGTTTGCCAATTAAACTCCCAAATTTGACACATCTCATCAAAAATGTTCATCATGTCCCAACCAGCTGAGTCATCCCCTCTGATCATCATTTATACCCACTGGACTAAATAATCCTGGAAAACCACTTACCTGTTTGTTTCTTCAGCCCAACCCCTCCCACTAGCAGTTCCCATCCATCCTGTCATGGCAAGATGGCATTAGCTAACAAAGAAGGGTGATCCTGTCTTACTTCCCTTATATATTCCCTTTCTCAATGGCCTCCCTTGATCCCTTCCACCAATCCCTGTCTTCCCTACCTGTCCCTCCTTCTCATACTGCCCATTTTTCCATACCCCACCTTTCCTTCTTGCTCTTCCTCCCATGACTCCTCTCTCCTTTTCTTCCCATCCCCTTCCCTCCACCCACCTCCCCTCCTAATCCTCCCCATCCTTCCTATCTCTACCTGCACCCCTTCTATTTTAGCCTGGAAACCCCTGATATAAGGGCTGTCCTTGAAAGGCAGTCCCCTTATCCTGAATGGTTGAAGGACTTGTGACTTACTGAAGCAGATCCCAGACATCCCTGGAGATACATGGATGTACAAACATAAAGGGAAATAAATCTCTTTTCAGAGCTAAGGTTCATTATTTTTCTATGAAGTTTGTGACTAGATTGTTCTTGGGCAGTGGTGAAGGGGAATCTCCTTTATTGTGGTTATCAGTGTACTGCAAATCCTAGTTTATTGTTTCATATTATACTGGATGCTTGTTTTATGGACATAATTACTGCTGGTGCAAACCAATGTTAACTGACAGCTAATATTACTCTTTTCAAGGTCTACAGGAAGATTTAGATAATCCCTTGTCAACCCTTAGTACCACTGGGAAACAAAAACTAATCAGGTGAAATATAAATTTTGCTGAAGTGAGAAATGTAATTTTTAACTGAGGCTGGCTGGTATTTGAAACAAATATGTTCCAACAAACTTCTCCCCAGACAATGGACCAATATTTAACTCAAATCACCTGTGAAATAAAAAAATGTAATATATGTGACAGAGGCATATGATAATACAAAGCATTACAATTTATGGTTTGATCAAACATGCAAAAATGAGGAAAGGACACTTAATAAAATAATTAGACAATTTAAAAAAAATCCAACGAGGGAAAGAGCAAATCAATTAAATACAGCAAGAAAAAGGTATAGAAAACTTCTGAGGGAAAAAAAATCTAATTCCAATAAAAACAATGGGAATAAATGTTTCAAGTGATTCAAGATTATGATAATAATAAGTTCTGGAATATGGTTGCAAGATAACTTAGTAAATATCAGCCTTCTTTTGGTAGTTCATGTACCTAAAGAAAAATGGGTAACATATTTTAAATAAAGAGGAGGGGTTAAGTCCCAGGGGTAATCTCTCCAAGTTTTTGAAAGACAATTGCACCCCATTAAGGTTCACTGAATGAGAAGTTGACCTAGCCATATCAACACTAAAGAATAATAAGGCAGCAGGGCCAGATGGCATTCCCTCAGAAATATACAAAGAATATAAACACTTTTGGATTCCTCCAATCACCTGCTTCCTTAAAATTTGTCCCTCTAGCTTGGATGAAGAATGTTATTGTTCCAGTGCACAAAAAGAGGGAACGTATATGAACCTATTAACTACTAGGCTATTAGTTTGCTGGATATCAGTTCCAAAAACTTTTTCAAAAATCTTATTGAATAAATTAACTGATTGGCTAGACAGTATAGCATTTCTCTCATATTCACAAGCAGGATTTAGGAAGGGATTCTCCACCACCGATAACGTATTCTGCCTTTCACATCTAATAGAAAAATATGTCTGCATCAGAAAAGTGAAGTTATTCTCGCTCTTCAGCAATTTCAGTTCCACTTTTGACTCCTTTAACAGGTCTATTCTGTGGAAAATTATGGACAAAATGCATATTAACCATGCCCTTCTTTGGCCAATTATTCAGTTATATACAAATACAAATTCCGCATTCTGGAATGACAATAAAGGAAATGTTTCAGAATATTTTGATTCAACCCACAGTGTCAGGCAAGGTTGCTTACTTGCGCTGACACTTTTTGATATTTATAGAAATGCGTATCCGGATTTTGGGGATCTAGAGCAATATGATCCACCAAAAATACAAACAACTTATTTTATAAAAAATTTCAGGATCAAATAACTCCAGCACTTCTTTTGCTATTTCAACACATATTATCGAGGGCTACAACTGACCCCACCCTGTCTGAGGCTTTAATTGTTCTCCTTCCTAAATCTGATAGTGACTTAGAGCTAGTACAGAGTTATAGGCCCATATCCCTTTTAAATCAGGATATTAAAATTCTCACGAAGATCCTGGCAGACAGGCTTACACTTGTTCTTCTGGACTTAATTGGACTGCCACAGGTTGGGTTCATGAAAGGAAGATCGCCGTCGGACCACCTACGGACTATCTCACACGTCTTCTCAGAGTCTAGGGATACTTCATATTCGGCTGTCCTGGTGTCCCTAGACGCTGAGAAATCCTTTGACTGTGTGAACTAGAATTTTTTATTCTGCACCTTACATGCATTTGGATTACCCTCTAAATTTCTACATTGGATCCAAGCCCTGTGCTAATCTCCTTCTGCCAGAATCTCAGGGAATGGGGCATTCTCTGACTCTTTTCTCCTACATTCTGGAATGAGACAAGGCTGTCCCTTTCCCTCTACTATTTAACATTTTCTTAGAACTACTTATTTGCAATTTTCTAACAAACCCAGAAATTCAGGGAATACAGATATGAGGTACCATGGTTAAAGTCTCCGCCTATGTGGATGACATTCTCCTGAAGTTGTTCCATCCCGAATCATCCATCCCCTCCTTGCTAGATACAATAACTAAGTTTAGTAGCTTTTCAAATTACAAACTGAATCTAAATAAATCTACCATCTTTCCTCTTAACCATAAAATATTCAAACAACCCATAACTCCCCTTGGTTTATCTTGGTGGCCGACATCTCTTAAATATCTTGGCATTATACTTGCCGTAGTCCTTCCATGTGGTTTAAAAATCTTGATGCCCTGATTTGAACTATTACCCAGGATCTTACTAGATGGACCAAACTCCCATCTCACTATGGGGGTGGATTAGTTTAATCAAAATGAATGTGTTTCCTTGTCTTTTTTATTCCCTGTTACTTCTTAATTCATTCATCCCAGTATCCTGGTTTCAGAAAGTACATAGATTATTTACTAACTTTCTTTGGTCCAACAAACATCCTCATTTGGCGTATCATAAATTAGCTGCTCCAAAACTTAAGGGTGGCCTTCGTATCCCATATCTTAGCTTATACTACTGGGCTAGCCATTTATCGAAATATCTTAAATGGTTAACACCAGGCCCCCGTAGACTGATGCTGACGTGGCTAAAAATTGAGTTAGATACCATCCAATCCACAGGAATGAACCCTACTAATTTGCTATATGCCAAGCGTTCCTCGTCACGTGACATTCGGAAATGTCCAATTATAGCAGTATCTTTAAGAGTTCACACTCAACTTTGCTCTTTTCTTCATTTTAAACCCCATTTAGATCTCTCTCAATCTATATGGAACTCTCCTTCATTTCTAATAGAAAAAGAGAAAATTTCCTCTAAATGGTTACCACAGTTGGGAGAAGGATCCTTATCTACCTTCCTTGGGGACGACAGGACATGGCTTACCACAACCAAGATTATTTCTAAATGTAATATCCCTTCATCCAATTATTTCAAGGTTATCTAACTTAAAAACCTCATTGTTAAAGTATTTGGTAAAACTCTTCCTCCTCTATCTGCATTTTCTTTCTTATCAGAGCTTACTCCCTTGATAAGCCCTCCTAAGATAGTCTCAAAAGTATACCAGGTGCTTTTTCAATGGCAGTTTGAGGGACTGCTATGGTCCCACAAACTACTGGCCTCTCTTTCCCCAACTCTCCATCGACTGGCCAATACTATGGCGGAAACTGTCATAGGTTTATGTCATAGGACAGGCTACTGACTCATCAGTTCCATATTTTACATAACCTATACTACTCTCTCAAGCTTGCAACTGGGGCCTCCTGGATTCTGGCCTATATACTAGATGTTGTCAAGAAGAGGGGATGCTTCTCCATATATTTTGGAGTTGCCCAAAGATAATGCCCTTGTGGAATACAATTAAGGCCAAGCTGGATCTGTTGCTGGGTCTTCAAGAATGTTTCACCCCCAAAATTTGCCTCCTAGGTGACTTGTCCCTTATTGATGTCAACACCTGGAGATTTCATATTTCCATGATAGCAATGTCCACTAAAAGGTGGTCCTCAAGCACTGGAAGGATAAGAAATGCCCATCATACCAGGAATGGCTCAACAAAATACTTGCCAACCTCAGAACTGAGAAAGCCATTGCTGGCCTTTACAATAGGCAACAGAAATATAAATGGATGTGAGATCCCTTACACACTCTACTTGTCATCTGAGATAGAAATAGTGAAAGGTACAGATACTGGTTCTGGGTGATCTTCCATGGTACTGTGGTATGGGGGGGAGAGGGGAAGGAGGGTGGTGGGGGGTGGAGGCAGAACAGATAACTTTATACTGTATTATTCATATGTCATCCATGTTTCTGTCTCTTAAATAACTATAAAAGCATCAATAAACTTATAAATGAAAAAATACAAACAACTCTTCACTCACTTGCATACACAGATGATGTGGTTCTTTTTGTTGTTTCCCAGTCAGGGCTGCAAAAAACGTTAATCTTTTTTTTCAAAAGTGAAAACTATTGGAACGCAAAATAAACTTGAGTAAAACCAAGACTATCATTTTTGGACACAAATCAAACAAACAGTTAAGCACTAATTTCATGATAGGGGATAATAAAGTGGAGGTGGTGAAACAGTATATTCTTTCACATTACAGTACAATAATTTGTTCATTGTGTTGTCACAGGGAAGAGGTACTGTAGTAGTCAATGTGTAGTTTGTTTCATAGAAACAATTATGGTCTGTGAGCCCCAATTTTAACTGACACAAGTGTCTATTATTTTATACTATATTGTGATTTTGTATGTGTATTGCAGTGTCATGTGTAAAGGGTTTTACAATGTTATAAATTATTACATTTATTTCGTAAAAAGAAATATTGCTTGGAAATACCAATTGTAACAAGCATAATGGCGTGTTATGTACATTCTTCTGAATCCTTGTGCATTGTGTTGCTGCAGCCAATCAATCAGTTCAGTTTATTGTTTGGCTTGAAAGTCATCACAAATGTAAAATATAAGTTACAGTAAAAACAGTCATACAACTATAAATCTGAGTATGAAACGAGTTGCTATTACAAAAAAATATTAGAAGACATCAGCGAGACATAACTCTTGGGCACCCTCCCTAAACAAACATTGTACCTTAAATAAAATTCAGTTATATTCATGAAGTTTCATGCTTATATAACTGAAAGAGCTCCTGGTCCCCTACTGCTCTGGACTGTCACTCCGCTCAGCCGATGAGGGGTTGCTAGAGATTCCAAGGGTATGTTTAAAATCATCTGGGGTGAGAGCTTTTATGTCTACAGCCCCTACCCCTTGAATTCTCTACCCGTCGGCTACGGGAGTGCACAACTGTGAGGGATTCAACAATCCTTTAAAATGTATCTATGGCACCAGGCATTCAGCAATTGAGTTTTCTGTTTTCTTTTAGTGCATTGATATCTTGATGTTAATTTTATTGATGTTTGTTATGTTTTACATTATCATTGCTGTTTTAAAATGTGAGATGCCTTGGTTACAGATAAGGCACCATATAAATAAATGTTATTGTTATTATTATTGTTATTATATTTGTTCTTGATCAGCTAACAGTCTTTTCTTAGTTTTATATATTGCATGGAAGTATTTGGCCAGTCTTTCTAAAGACCATACAGTACATAATTTGTGTGAATTAAAATGACAGTAAGAAGTGCAGGATCTAGGAGGGTAAAGGGAGGGGAGAGGGGTGGGGCAGCCTGCTGAATAGGGAGCTAGCTGCATTCACAAAGCAAGCCTAGATGAGACAATGATGGCCTTTTGTTGCTGGCAATTTTACGTATTATGTATGTTCATATACAGAATATAGAGCGGTCTTCAACCAATAAGATCTTTCTTTGCTGTACCAAGTACAGATTCACAAATGTAGGACATCCTCTATCCCACCTGGAGAGCAGATAAAGTTCTCAAATTCCTTGGGTAATTTATTGTGTCTCACTTGCAATACATTATTGGGGAATCTTTCAAATTTGTATTTTACAAAAAGATTCTGTAGTTCAGGATTTATTAGTAGATCTACAGTAAATAAGCTTTATATCCTAAAAAACAGTTGTTCTTTGCAAACTATCTCGAGTAAGAAGATGATGCTATCATTTTTAAATCTTCCTTACTCCAGATATTATTAATTCATTTAGTGATGTATTTTTTTATACTTACAACCCAATTTGACCCCCTTATTCACATAAATCCTCAGGATAGATAATCTGTACCTGCTTAGTAGGAGACTATCTCAGTGTACCAGAACTGTCCCTTTATCCTATGTCATACCAGCTCATCTTTTCACAAAGACACTGTGCAGAAGGGGTAGGTGTCAGTAAATTTGTAAGTCTTAGTCAGAAATTAACTTTTAAGTGTCTGTTAGAGCATTTAAATTTGTTAATCCCAGTTTGGACCTAACATACGCATCCGGGCAAGAAGGACCCAGGCCCAAAACATTTCTTTTTTTTCCAATTTAAAGTTCATTAACCTTATTTTCCATTATACAAACAAAGCAGATGTTCATACATAAAAGTGCTGTTTACATTAGTCAAGATACCCTTGAATCTGCCCTCCCTCCCTTAATCCTCCTTCCGTCCTCCACCCCTTCCCCGCCTTACCTACTAGGACGATAGAAAATATGATATACCATGTTAAGATTTTATCTTATCTAGGTTAAATTCATGACCCACTAATACTTACTTAACATATCAAGCACCTTATAATGAATAAAGAGCATAGAGGGGGTCCCATATCTTTCTGAACCTGTTCATTGTATTGTTCAAACTAGCAGTAGCTTTCTCAGTATGTAGATTTGCCAGGATTTCTGTTAAGCATTCATTATATGAAATTTCTTGTTGATCAAGCCAATGTCATAATACCAACTTCTTGACAGACATGGCAATGAGTGTCACATGATACTTTCGATTATGGAGACTAATGCCAGAGAGGTCTCAAGGAGGAAAATTCCGGGTAAATAAATCCTTAAGACCCAAAAGAGGATCTGTAAGTTGCCTAATATTATGCCATAGAGGAGACCTTCGGTCATGCCCAGAAAATATGGTATAACGTCCCTTCCTGTTGTTGGCATCTAACACATAATGTGGAAGTCCTTAACCCCAACCTGGCCAACTTGCAGGGTGTATAGTAAGCAGTATGTAAGATGTACAATTGCATTATTCTTAATCTATCTTGTCTAATTAATTTATGACAGGTATACCAGATTGTCATCCAGTCAATATTATGACCTGGAAAAAGGATTCCCATAGATCAGTTGGTCCAAAGCTATCAGGGAACTTCCAGAGAAACAATATGTTATAAATTTTGGATATTGCATTGGGGCCTCCAACAAGTACTCCGAGTTCCTACAGACTGGATGGGTTGAACTGTCCTGGGTTTATGACTGAAGGCTCGTGTTAAAGTATGCATAGTTGAATGATCCTGAAGGTATACCTACTAGAGATACCTAATTTGGCAATAATTTCCTTGATTGAAAGCCATGTATCATTATCTTTAATAAAATAAGAGGCCTCAAATCCTGTATTATGAAACCAGGAATGAGAATTGGTTTCCCACTATCTTGAGACAAAGGTTTCCTACCATTGGTTGACTAAGATCATTTATATGGTCATACCTCAGAAATCGGCAAATCTGAGCATGAATTTTTAAAGAAGTGAAATTGCGAGTTTTTAAGCTTTAGGGGAGGAGGAATTTCCATAATATGCAACAGTCCCACAGGGCTTAAACCAGATGCCCTTATCAGTGATAATTCAATTCTGAGCCAGGTGGGAGCCACGTATAGACTTTCCTGTAAATCCATTTCATATATTTGTTAATATATGATGCCCAATAATACAGGCCCACATTGAGGAGTCTCAAGCCCCCTTGTTTTGGGGCCGTCAAAGTACAGTAGGATATTTGAGAGGCTTTGTTGTTCAGAGAATTTGGTGAACAGGGATTGTGTTTCCAGACAAGGTAAAGGCAGCCAGATGTTAAACATGGATAAGGGATACAGTAATGTGGAAAACATTCATTTTAATGAGGTTTATTCTACCCCATAGTGAAATAGGAAGGAGGTCCATCTATTCAAATCATGACCGATGATACTTACTAGAGTCAAATTTAACTTTATAATTTGTTTGGGGCTTTGGGATAACGCTATACCTAAATATATAAAGAGTCTTGCTTTCAATTAAGTCCAAAATAGTTATATCAGATTTGAAGAGTCTATGATTAAGCAGAAATACTGTAGTTTACCCACGTTTAATTTATAATTGGACATTCTGCCAAAAATGGCAGTGATGTCCAGCATGAATGGTATGGATGAAGCAGGATTGGAAAGTTGGAGGAGGAGATTGTCCGCGTAGGCCGATATCTTTATTTCACAAGGATGGATGGGAATCCGCTGGACAATTGGACAATCTTGTAACTTTCTAATTAGTGGTTCCAGGTAGAGATTAAATAATAATGGGGATAAGGGACATCCCTGCCTAGTACCTGAATGAAGGGTGAATTTTTCCGAAATCACTTCATTTCCTGCTACCCGCACGGAGGGAGATTTGTACAATGCCTGGATCCACCCTACGAAACCAGATGGAAAGCCAAAGGCTCAAAACTTGAAAAAGAGTACTCCCAATGAACCCTATCGAATGCCTTCTCGGCATCCAGAAACCAGAGCAGCAGGAAAAGTGTCCCTGAATGTGAAGAACATGCTAAGAAGTTCTTAAGTAGTCAACAGAGGATCTACCCCACAAAAAATCCAGCCTGTTCTGTTCCTATCAAAGTATCCATTACCTTATCGGGTCGGTTAGCCAACAATTTGGTCAAGTATTTTTATATCACAAGTTTATTAACAATATAGGATGGTAATTAGTTACACAATCAAAGGGTCTATCCGGCTTTGGGATCAGAGGCAATCAATTGCTTCAAATAACGAGGATCTGTTTCCATGCCTGATAAAATATGTTGGTATAGGGAAGAAGCATAGGGATTAGATGAGTCCGAAATTTTTTGTAAAATAGGGCCAGTACCATCTATCCCGGGTTTTATTGTTGGTAAATCTTTTATAACTGCAGTAATTTCCACAGCACATATAGGACAAGAGTCTGTTCTGCTGTTCCATAGAAAGTCAAGGTAAATAAACCTCCTGTAAATAGGATTGCAGTTGTTGTACAGTGGGGGGTGTACACATTGGGCCATACAGCTCCTTGTAATAAGTTTGAATTCTTTTATAATTTCCTCTGGCTGCATTTGAAGGGAACCATCTTGCAGTGAAGATACTGAGGTCACATAGCAGATGATTCCATTTGTTTGACCCTGAGTGCCAAAACCCGCCTTTTCCCCTTGATCCATTATCTGAGGCCTGGTTTTTAAGATGGAGTAATCTGCATTTTCATGAAGATGTTCCATATACATGGCTCTTAGTTTAATCAAATCTTGCCCTAATGGATTCTGGTGAATTGGGGAAGGTTTTCTAGAGCCCTGATTTGGAAGAGCAAGTGGGACAGTCTAACATTGGAAGCCTTCTTCCAATATGTGTATCTAATCAGAACCCTCTAAGATATGCTTTAAAGGTCCCCACAGCATGTCCAGCCTTCCTTGAGGATCAAAATTAAGGTGATAAAATTATCAATCTGTTCCTATATCTGTTTAACAGAGAGATATCTTTTAGCAATAAGTCATTTAATTTCCACGGAACCCCTTTTTGGCAATAATACCAATGATATCTGGCAGGAGACTATGGAATGATCTGAGGGCCCAGGTAGAATCAAGGCCTCTAGGGTATCGGGTATTAGAGAATGAGACTGGAGTATATAATCTATCCATGAAGAGGAGGAATGGACAGGAGAAACAAAGGTATATTCCTGTCATGGGGATGTAATATCTGCCAGATATCACACATTCAGTCTGGTCAAAGTTCCTAAATGTTCTTTGAGCAGGTGAAAGTCCATCCTCTGATGACTTGACGGTCCATCATCAGATCATGCACCAGATTAAGTCTCCCCTATGATCATAGGCATGGAAAGATATGGGTGCATAATTTGAGTTAGATGAGTAAAAAGTTAGTGTGCATCATGATTTGGTCCATACTCACTACCTAATACTATCTCCTTATTGTAAAGTAAACCCTGAACAAAAATATATCTCCCCAATGGGTCACTAATCACTTTAATTGTGTAAATGGTATTTTCCTATGGATAAGAATCATGACCCCACAGCTATTTGTCGTTCCTCAGCTCAGAAAACTGACCAAACTGTTGTCTTGAAGTCAGGATGCTTCAACATCCAAAAATCGTCTCTTGACCATATACAAAGCTCTATATTCAATACCTTTAGATGATGTAATACCTGGTATTTGCTTCTCTTTTCCTTCCCCTTTGATGTTCCATGTTGCAATTTGTATACAGTTAGCCATTATGTCTATTTAGTAACACTGTAATCCCCATATCCTGTACAGAAGTCATGTAGGTACCAAGAATGTAGCAATCCTAACACTGTTATTGCACTCCTAGTAGCTAATATTCCCTCCTCCCTCCCACCCTTCAGCTCTGACCATGTACCATGACACAGATTAACTAATATCCAATAAAATACCCAACATTTCCCCCTCCTGTTGTTGGAACACTATCCAACTGGTCCTGTGCCAGTCCTTAGTTTTCCCCTTCCCATTACACAGGTGCATGGAGGGATATCCTTACAAACCCAAATTATAAAAGTAAAAAGGATATAACTCAAACCAGTACTGTGTTTATAAATACCAGAAATCAGGATTACCACTCCCATTAATATCCTATCCTATTTCACATAGCACCGTCTATTCTCTTTGAAAAAGTTGCCCAATAAAAGTACCCTTGTGTTGTGAAGGTGCCCGTTACCAACATTTCTTAAAATTAACTAAACATTCTGATCTGGGGACAGCCCTCGTAACTAAACATCTAATACTGAAAAAACCTCGGTCGAGCACTATAGTCCATTGATTCCAATAATTGTTTGTGAGGAGCGCACTCTTATGGTGAATCATCATTCCCATGTCCATTTATGTAAACTTAAATACTTTATCCCGAACTAAAAGCAGTCCCCTTACTATACCCTCATAGATATCTGAACGATCATATCCAGTAGATACCTATTACGTCTACTGGTATTAGGTGAGTCTACGGAAGGGGAGGGGAAAGAAAAATAAGGGAAAAACGTGCGTGACCAGGCAAGTCCTCACTAGTGGCCTTTAATTCCCAGTTTCTCTAGGAACTATCCCCAAGGATTTTAGAACAGGTTAAACAGCCACTATGCCAACAGAATTGTTCAACTACTTTTAAGGTCTCTGAACTTGCCATACATTGATCCTTGGTAACGGGTAAGCCTTCCTTTGCGATTCCTCCACAATGTCTCTGTTCACCCACAAAAGCATCAACGTTCCTCCCTTGGGCCATGACTCCTTTCCCGATCGTTCAGCAGACATGGAAGAGGTCAGGGTACTCCTTTTGTAGTGCCTTCAATGCTGGTTCGACTTCCTCAAAAGACATCCAGGCACTTGAAATCACTACCTGGAATCGAGCAGGGTACCCCATACAGAATTTTATTCCTGCTGATATTAACTTCTTCATAATAGGGTGAAAAAGGGCTCTTTGTCTCACCATGGCGGGAGGTCTTGGGTTATTCAGATTTTGTTTCCTTCCCAAAGTACCTGTTCCAATTCTTTTATTTTAGACAAAAGGAACTGCTTTTCCTGGTAGTTGAGAATTTAAACATTAGAGGCCGTGGTGGCTGGCCGAGGTTGGCATCGGCCTCAATGCCTATATGAGCCCTTTCTATTATATACGAGGCCCCCAAAGGAGAAGGGCCAGCAAGCCTCTCGATCAATTTCTGAATGAATTAGAAGTATTACTCTCCTCTTCTTTCTCCGAATACCTAGGATCACAACACTATTCCTATGGCTCCTCCTCCAAATCTTCAATTTTTGCTCCAGCTTTTATCGTTGCCGATTTTCTACCATTGCATTATCTACATGATTGGATTTCTTCTCCATGGAAATAAGTCGCTTCAGTGTCGGACATTCTGGTAGACAAATCTTCTAGCATCGCTGACATCTACTATTTCGATCACAACCGACTTTAGGTCATCTTAAATGGTGCAGCTCTTTAAAGAACAGTTCCAGGGTGAGGTGAGTTGCCTCTGGAGCTGGAGTGTAGGCGGCTGTAGTAGTGAGTTGCTTACCACCACCAGTCGTCTGGGCCTTGCTTCTTTGCTGTATTTCTCGGAGAAACGGGTGGGGTATGTCGGGGGTGGTGCGGTTCTCATTCTACTTCCATTCCCGACCCAAGTTATAGACCTGCAGGTCCACTTCCTTGTAGTTTGCTCTGTGGTCGAAAGCACCTTATTTGGAGGTGTTTAGATTGAAGTAAAAGCCTTGGATAGCAGGGGCTGGGTCCAAGTGCTGCTACACAGTCTGCTACATCACGTGACCTCATGGCCCAAAAACATTTCTTAGTAATTTAAATATTGGAACCATGAACTTATCTTTAGCCTTGTTTTCCCATATCTCTGCACCATATAATAGTT
The DNA here is from genome assembly GCA_016271365.2 of Neoceratodus forsteri. Taxonomy (NCBI): domain Eukaryota; kingdom Metazoa; phylum Chordata; order Ceratodontiformes; family Ceratodontidae; genus Neoceratodus; species Neoceratodus forsteri. The sequence continues at coordinate 201,720,022 of CM057458.1, forward strand.
GTGCTTGAAATTTGGCTTTAATTGCAGCTACCAGAGACTGGATAGTCAAGCCACCATATCTGTAATTACATTTTGCTAAATCTACAGCAGTTTTCTTAAATTTTTCTAATATCACTGTCATGTCTAAATGTGAATTCCACAAACAGTTGGCATTAAATACAATACCCAAATAAATGTAGCTGGAAACTCTCTCTACTGTTTGATTTCCAAGGAATCATTTTCCCTTAACGGTGGATCGCTCACCAAAAATTTCAGTTTTTGTTTTGTTAAGATTGATTTTTAACTGTAGTTCAGTAGATCTTTTATATAAAAAAAAAAAATATTTTCTTTTGAAGTCCTCTTTCGGACAATGTAAATAACACAAAATTGTTTGCTTATGCAAGTGCAGCACATGTTAATTGTGATATCTTTGGTGAGTCAGATTGTAGAGTGTTAATCTCTTTCAGGAGTCTATCAACATATAGTGAGAACAGGATGGGAGCCAATACGCAACCCTGTTGAAGTCCCCTATTTATTGAGAAGGGAGATGACAGCTGCCCACTGGCCCAAAAGATTTCCATAGTGAATACAGAAAATGCCAACTAGGATCCAGATGATTGCCATTTTCCTTTGTGTTTGTCTACTCATTTTTCACTAAGGTTTTGATCCCAACAAAAACTGTTCTGTGTTCTGCACCAGTAGCAAGCTAGTCAATCTCCTGGTATGGTATGTTTTTTTTAAACCTCTGGTTTAACTCTGCCTTTCATTTTGTATTCCTTTGCAGGCAATAGTCCTCTCAGGCTTACCATTGAAAGTGTCTGTCTTCTATAAAGTTTGTCTAACAGTCAACCCAATTGTTGTGATTTGTAGCACTTCCATTGCCACTTGCTTCAAAAAAGTGGTGAATGCATCACTTTTCTGATGCATGCTACCACAAATCATGGCACTTGTTTTATCCATCCCTTTGAAAATAGGGGGAGGATATTTTGCCATATGTGGGAGGATGAAACACAGCTCAAAGTCAAGCATTGCATCTTCATCACACCCTTTGAAAATCTTGCCTTTTTCTTTCTAAAATAAGAACCTAGCAGTCTTAGGCATAAAAAAACTGACTTTCAAAGTCTTTATCTCATTAGTGTTACTTTTAATTAATGTCTTCCAATGCTTTATTAAGCACAACCCATGAAAGCAAATAAGGGTAAGGATAGTGTTAAGAAGTTAAGAAATTTGTGATGACATGACTAGACAGTGTAAAAGATGCAGATATGTCTGAAAAAAAAGCAGCACTGGCATAATCAAATAGTTTGTAGTTTATCCAAAATTGTTATCATATAAAAGATGTTTTTAATGTCACTTGTTTAGTCATCAATGCCAAACAAGAACATGACTGCATTATCTGTGAACATGGTGAACTGATTCCAAGCCTTCATTTAAAAATATTAACCCCTGCTGTGCCGTGGACTGATACACCAGTCTAAAATTCATATACATTCTAATTTTGTCGGCAGCCTAAGAGTTAAGTTCCTTCGTGAATGGTTCCAGTGTTAGCCCTCTTTTACTTCATACAAATCCAGGCCATCTATGGGAATCAGGAATTAAGAACCTTTTTATTAATCTGGTTCAAGGTCAGTTGGCATTCAGAGTTGGCATTCATCTGTATCCCTCTCCCCGGTCATGCCTGAAAATAGACAGGATTTTCTAGTGCACTGACCCGGTCAACAAAAACTGAATAAGTAAATAAACCCCCTGACCTGTCAGTGACCAATAACAGCCATCTTGCTTCCTGACAGAAAAATATCTCAGTAGCCTGCCATTTGACAGCTGTCAACAGTAAACAATGTCTGGCATACCTTCCTCACAGTTCCAGGTAGCCCAAATAATGGATAAATTCCAGGATGATTCTGAAAACCAGAGGGGACCAGTCAAGGCACCTGCAAAGAAAAAGTGAAAAAGTGAAAAATGTGAGCACACATGCCATTTTTATCAGCAGAAGAACTGTCAAAACTAGAAGAACAAAAAGGAAAAAATCATCCAGTCTAAAAATATCTGTATGCATATTTTATGAGAATGAAAAGTACTAAGTAACCTGGCCACAGTTTAAAATGGTATGACAATGAGAAATGGACATTAAACAGATGTTTTGATATTTAGAGTTTAATGTCTGTTTCTCAATGTCATGCCATTTTCTACTGTGTCTGACAAAAAAAGTGGAGCTAAAAAAAACCTCCAAGTGCAGATCGCTGGACATTAACATTGAAACGAAAACTGGAGACAAAATCGTGGCAGAGGACATACTAGAGTCAGTTCAAGGAAATACCTTAACAGTACATGCTGTCAGCTTCATATCTGCCCCTTCTATGCTTTCTGCATTTCTGCAGACACATGCATCTACAACCACTCTTTACCAGCTGCATAGTACAGGAACGGCTTTCCACTTATAGAAAAAAAAAATAATTGGGCGCCATTCCCGTGTGTTCCAGCCAGTAATGTGTTACCAGATGCAATCAAAAGCAAATGTCCCTGCACTAACAGAAAGCATCCCTATTGCATAAATGAAATTTACAATGGTGAGCTGTCAGATAAATGATTTATCTACACTTGTGTGGTTTGACCTGGGATACCTCACTCGTGGCATATGCCACTTGTGAGGTTACCCGAGGTCAAACAGCACTTGTGTAGATAAACCATGTTTCTGACATCTCACCATTGTATATCCCTTATTTAAAGGTTCAGATTTACAGTACATAAACACAATCACTGCAGGTTACAGAAGGATAACATGCAGGATTATGATAATGCAGCCAGGGCTCTCAGACCCCGATGGGCTCTCAACGACCTAAACTAACAAGTACAACTAGGCTGTTCCCAAATTAGGCAACTTCTGAGATTCATTTGAGATCCCCAAGTATATCCCTGTACCAGTCCCACCCTTTACGTCTTTTTAGTATACTGAATGCAGTCAACTGGTAGCTGAAAATGAAGTCATTACAAACTAACTTTTGTAGGGGGGGCCCTCAGTGGCCCAGTGGTCGCCCATTGCACTACTGTGCTGATGACCTAGTTTTGGCAGTGGACAAATGAAGAACAAATGGGTGACCAGGCTGGGATAAAAACAACAAATAAACTTTGTGACATTTTCAACCCAGTCATCACAGACATAAAAAAACAATTAATTAAAACTGAAGGGTTCAGAAAGCAGAACCCACTTTGAGAGCTATCACTAAGGATCTACTTAGGATGGCATATCACAGGCAGCAAATATTAGAGATCGAATAGTGAGCAGCTATCAAAAGGTACAGAAACAAAATGGACGTCTGAGATGCCAGTGGTTGCCACCCAAACCAACTGGCAACCATTCATGTGCAAGATGTAAATTATGTTGGGTGATGAAAAGATCTAATGTTTTACCCACTCATATGTAAATAAAACCTTTGAAGTAAGGGACTTCATTACCTGTAGACTGTGTTTGCTAGGACTGTATCATTTCCCTTCTTTTTTTTTTCTGAAAAGTACAATATTTTTTTTTCTGTACTGTTCTTGAAAAGAAAGTGTTGCCCTCTTGCAGAGTCCTTCACAGCACTGTACCTAGTTGGCATATCTGTTTGTCATTTTTCACTAAGAAAAGTATACTGAGCTTTAGAAGTCCATTTCCAGGGGCATAATGGGGGTGTGTTACACAGACTCATGCAACTGAGACAGGGAATAATGTCTAGCAGAACACCAAGGAAAATCCCTGGCTCTTACAGTAAGTACCACCATACCTACCTGGACAGCCACCTGCGATATGAAGAAGGGACCCTGGTTTAAAGCCTCATGTAAAGGATGTCACCTCAACAGTGCTGCACCCCCCCCCCAGCAACCGGCTGGAATATCCTCTGACTCACTTGAGTGTCTGCTCAGAACACCTGGAATGGCTTCCTTCCTGAAACAGCTGCATTTCATTCCCCCCTCCAATCAATTGGCATGGCTGCCCTGACACCCAATACCTACCCCAGCCCATTGGAAAAATCTTTCTGATGAGTTGTGCTGGCCATTGTAGCAAGGTGGCAATTTCTGGGGTTGGGTGGCCATTTTGGAAGTGCTGGGGCTACTGTTTTAGCAATGGGGCCATTTGGGGGGTGGGTTGGGGTGGCTGTCCTAGCAGCGTGGTCATGGGGTGGTCAAGGTCTGTTCCAGCAGGTCAGGAAGGGGACATTCTGGGTGGTGGCAATAGGAAAACCAGACCTGTTCCTGGTGCATTCTGGATCAATTCTAGGTTTTATCTATAACACCCCCCACCCCACAGTACTGTATTACAGTGCTTGTATTGGGCATTAACCTAAGTTCCTGAGTGGAACTATAACCCATAACCTTCTGATCTTTCATGCCCCCATAGGTGAGCATGCAACCCACAAAGCCACTGACAGTACTTCTGGTAAAACATAGCTGGTGTGTTACAGCCTGGATTCAAGAGCCCCACTGCACACTCTGCCAGCACAGTAATCAAACTGTTGTTGCATACAGTATGCATAGATATTGTATTTCTGCTAGTAGTCAATCATTATACATTAAATGCAAAATATTGGCTGGGTGCTGGAGGGTTTGTGAAGAACAACATGCCTCACAGGCATACGTATTTTGGTCATGTCCAGGTATCACCTTATATTGGAGGGAGGTTAGGAAACATCTAGAACAGATATTCTCAAGTCAGACGCAGTTAGGACCTGAACACTTAGTTTTAGGATTAATCCCAGGGGAGGTTAGAGATAAGGATGCCAGATACCTATGGAAGATCCTGGTTGCGGCTGCCTTAAAAATTATCACAAAGAATTGGTTGCAGCTGAGAACCCCAGGGGTAGGGGAATGGAAGGATATGGTTGAATCCATACATTTGGAGAGGTTAACGATCAATCTCAAACAAAAGCCACAGATGTATCAACAGAAATGGACCAGATGGTTACTTCATGGCAGTGGTTAAGATACCCGAACTGAACTAAAAGAGATATGTACTCCTTCCGCCAGAGTCAGAGAATGTCCCCCGATTAAATCCTGTTATAGGTATTTTCTGGATATGAGATAACTGGTTGTAGATAGTGGAGCGACGGAACACATCCCAGACAGTTGCACCTACTGTTACTGTTATAGCTAGACCGTAGTAAAGTTGACTAATGCGAACTAAAAGTACTGTAATATTTCTGTGATGTTGTCAGTGCTAGGGGCTTTTACCCCAAAGAACAATATGCGAATGATGCAACAAATGCTGGCAAATGAATGATAATAAACTAAGTATAAAAAAAAATGCAAAATCTCACACATATGACAATTTGCTTTTGTTTCTGCAAAGAGAAATATCTAGGCTTACCACCTTTTACGAAGCCCATAGTGACACACTGCATACTGAAACATGATTTTCTGCAGGACAATATGCAAGTAACCTTGACCATAGTAACAGATTTCTCCAAATAATCAGAACTAAGACTAAATGCTGTAGTTATTTAGTTGTTCATATTATGTCTGTAGTTTTTTAGCTGTTCATATTATCTCATATCATTTTAAGGTATTTTAGTTAGGGTATCATAGTTTTCCGCAACGTCTAAAGGTAAGCAATTTTTTTTACTGTAAGATCACATTTTAGTATTTTTTTCATGTTTTTCAGGTAGGAGCAGCCATCAAAACCAGGGCTAACCTGAAAAAATCAGGACAGACTGTAACCCTAAAATACAGTAATGCACTATTCCGAGTGCCACAGTGATTTACTCACTGTGTTGTCCGTGCATGAAAAATATTGCGTTTCAAGGAAAGGCAATGTTTTTTGCTTGACGTTTAATGCAGACCACCGTAACATTAGCACAGTAGCAAGTTCATCATGCAGTCTTGTGCTTTCTTATCAGTTAACCATGCATGGCCACATCACTTGTGAGTGCCTACAACTTTATTCGCCTTTTACTTTTGTTCTGTAAGAACACTGACTCATGGAGAAAAGGGGTGGTGGGTATCAACTGGGTATGTAACAGTTTAACAGTAACAGCCCACTGTAGAAGAGAAACACATCCGCTTTAAAATTATTTAAGTGCACAATAGATTAGATAAAAAGCTGCTGCAAAGACTGGCTGTAGCATCTCAGTTTTCCTGCAGTTCTATGATCAAATATACAAAGATCGAGGGAGACCTGAACTGACATTGACAGGCCCGGCTAACAGGATTATCAAAAGAAAAAAGGGAAATCCTGTCATTTCAGCCCTCCTCGATCTTCGTATGTTTGGTAAAGGTAAAGGAATGCCCCCTGTGAATTTTCTGAACATTTCTATTTGCTTACAGAAAGTGCTGAGCTCAATCCACTCGACATTGTAAAAATTTTTCATGACCAGGCAGGCAGTCACCACAACAAACCATAAAAAGCACACCCGCGGCTGCCTCACCTAAAAATTCAGTCAGACAGGCTGTCAGAAGGGACAGGACCAAAGAGCCGTGTCGGACCCGGCAAGAGCAGTCTCCTCCTGGATGTTGGTTGGAGGACAGGATGTGCAGCAGTTCACCACACAAATTGATTAATTCTGGTAAAAGTTTCTCCTTGACCATCTTCTTCCCTCCCTCAGCTGCTCAATTTTACAACTGGTGTCCGGACGGACGGTGGCCGTGACTTTTCCCGCACACACACCATCGATGAGATGGCAATTACAGAGGGAACTGTTTGCCACGCGGCAGTCATTAACCACCTTCTGTTGATGAGCGATTGGTGAGGTAGTTTCCACCAATCACAGATTGTGTTGTGGACGTTGTTCTGTGACAGAACACAATCCGTGATTGGTGGAAACTACCTCGTGGACCAGTCTCTTCTGATCAGCAGCCAGATTGTTTTTTTGCAAGTAGGCAGGCACACTCGTAGAGACTATAGTGACTGAACTACTGAGTCTGACTCCTCTGACCGCCACCCCCTCACCCCACAACAAACAAGTTAAAAAAAAACACACAATGTTTTTTGGCGATGACGTGATGTGCCTAAGGTAAATCAGCACATCAAAAGCAATACATTCTTTTCTTGTGAAGAAGTACTGGAACGGCGTTCCGGTCACAGAAAAAGTACCGAAAAGCTGTTCCTGTGCATTCCGGCTCACTTTCATCACTGGAAGGACATACTGAGCTGGTAACAGCTCATTTCCATATAAATAAATAAATCAGTGAGTTTGTTGGAGAGCAGATTGAGAGAAAAAAAATCTGTTTTACAACTGCAACTGTACAGTACAAGCAGTATAAAAGGCACACTACATGTTGAATATGTTACATGCAATACAATACATTGTTTGGATTAAAGTGTGTAGATAGATAATAGTCAGTTCAACAATAACAATCACAGTGCCTGTACAACAATTGGGTAATTAAGGCTTTGAATCACAAAATAGATCCAATCCAATCCAATTCAATGTTTGCATTTGCAACCAGAAATGTTATTGGTGTTGACAATGTGAATTTTCCAGCTTTACTTCATGATCTTGGTGTGTAGTAAATGAGCAAATTGTTAGATCATAAACCAGTCATTGTAGAAGTCTTAACCAATAAAAGGTTAATGAAGTAAACAGGGACTCTGCTCAAGATCACTTTATAAACAAATACCATTGTTGGAGTCTCCTTGGTGTCACTGACACCCAATGCAAAGAGGACGATAATATGCAATGATGGATTCTCCATGGGAGACCAGTGATTAATCTAACTGAGCTGTGATAAAGAGGATCCAATGTGTCAAATACAGTGGTAGTGGCATTTCAATCGATAAACTCCCCATAATCAAGCTGTGCCAAGAATGATTTGACCAGCTGTTTATGAATGGAAACACTGAAGAGAGCCTTATTTCTGTAAAAAAGGATGATAACATGTTTAGTTTACAGGAGAGATGTTGAAAATGATTTTTTAAAGTAAGATCACTGTGCAAGAAAATTCCTTGATATTTGTATGAGCTAACCATCATAAGTTTAATACGATCATTAGCATGGATGGAACGATCAGAGAGACTGTCCATTGCGTTTTGTTTGCATTCAACAAAATTCTAAGATTTCTAAGACATCAAAGACTCCTGCATTTTGTTAAAGTCATTCTGACGTAAATGTATTGCTACTGCTGGGTCCTTATGCTTAGAATACAAAATTGTAACATCTACATACATAAACAGGTTTGTGTGCACAGAACAGTATTTCGGCAGATCATTAATATACTTTAAAAATAATAAAGGACCCAACACTGAACCCTGCAGAACCCCTCACATGACTGCAACACAGGCAGAACAAACATTACTCTTTTGGATACATTAGAGTCAATGGTGTAAGTATGATGCAAACAGAATTAAAGATGAAAAATTCAGGCAAGTGGATTTCAGCCTGTTTAATAATTGACTGTGGTCCACTGTGTCAAAAGCCTTTGATAAATCCAGGAAACTGCTGAAGAATAAGATTAAGATACATCACTAAAAGCTGAGTAAAAATCACTCGCCACTCTTGATACAACATGTGCCTTGGAGAGAGAGAAAGGAGGAACAGTGAGGTACACTAAAAGCACTAACACACATAATAGGTAAATAAACATCAATTTAAGTGATTTTTAGTTGCTATCAGTGCTTTGCTTTGCCCCAATGGAGTTTGTGACAGGAGGATAATATAATCTGCATAATTAAGTATTCTTATTTAGATAGTTGTGAGACATCTCCAAAAATCATGAAAATGCTTTTCCCAATAAAGCACTTCCATGATTTTCAGAGATATCTCGTAACTGCTGTATCAACAATTTTGTGAAAGGTGCTGGCAATTGTAGCTGAGTATTGAAGAACTTCTGATCTGTATATTAATGTAATGTTGAGCTGCACCTAGAAGCCTACATGTATCGTTGGTTCCCCCTATGGAAGTCCCTAAAGTATCCACAGTGATGGGTTGCAAAGCTATATCAGTTGCTGCTCCCTCTCTCTGGAACAAATTCCCTGCCCCACTCCAGTCTGCAGACACTCACAGCTCTTTCAAACACTATGTCAAAGCCTGCTACTGAAAGAAGCAAAATACCTGTGCTCTCTGGGGTAAGCTTCTTCAACTTACTGCCTATCCCGCCTACCTTAGCTGCCAACTCAGCTCTTATAGTTGCCTTGCCTAACATAGCACTCTGCGACTACCCTCTTTTTCGCTAGTCCAGTTGTTATTGCCTGTTACCTTTGACTGTGACTCCAGTGTTTTGGTATCTGAATCTTTGCTGAAAATGTAATTGTATACTGCCACCCTTTCCCCCAATTATTTGTCATATGTAGTGTATTATGTTGATTTCCCCCAACACTTTGTGCACCGTGCTGTTTATACTGTTATACTATTCTGTTTACTTTATGTATAATTTGTTTTCTGGTATTTATTTTTATTGTGCCATAATGTTGGCCTGGGTCATGCCTGAAAATGGTCCCCTGGATCAGTGCACCTACTTGCTAATCAAAGACTTAAATAAATACATGTGGCACTAAGACCACTCTTATGGTTGTAAGAGTGGCCTCATATACATTCTTAGGGTATGAGAAACACAAACCAAAGGTGAGTGGTTCTCATACCCTAAGGATGAAAGAAAAATCACTCTTATAATCATAAAGGTGGTCTCAGTGGCCATATTAATATCAAGAATGATCAATAATATATTAAAAGTTTAGCCCACCCTCTGATGTGGAGAGCTGAGGCATTTGCCTCACCTGCCTACACACTGGTGACCTGGGTTCAGGGATTGACCCAGGTCACTGGGAGTTGGCTGAGGAGAGGACGATTGAACATCTAATGGACAGCTCTCCTCCTCTGGGAGGGAGGAGGGAGGGACACGGTGCCCTGCACATGTCTGGCCTCTAGCGGTGGTTGGGGGTGCAGGCAACCAGGGACTGTAACTTGGGGGAACGGAGGAACAGAGGCTGGAAACATATGGATGGCATTGCATGTCCATTCCTCTGGGGAGAAAATGTGTGGAAAATTGCCATGTGCAGTGCAGGATGATAGATTGATCCTCCACAGGCTCCACACTGGCTACAGGGCCCTCTCCTGGAACTGGATCCATTTGACAGCAAGTGAAATCTGCTGACCCCTGCCACAGTGGGTAAGCTGTGGAGGAAGCACCAGGATCAATGGTAAGTCCCTGGGTCACTGGGAGAGGGGGACGGGGCGGTCAGTCAGAGGGATGCCTTGAGGAGGAGAAATGGATTAAAATAGTTTCCATAAATGTGCCATTTACAGGGCAACTGTGCATGAAACACTCTTCACATGTAGAAAAAAGGAGTGCTCCAGTTGGTTGGGAGCACGCCTTTGATCTAAAAAGTATCATGATATAAAGATTAAGTACGCTGTAAAAAAAAAGTGAGTGGTTAAAATCCATTACCTTATTAAGGGTTTTCTGTGTGGCTGCCTGCTAGCTATTATGTGGGTAGGCAATTAAGGGAGGGGTTAGTAGGATGAATGTAATCCTGCTTAAGTCAACAAGAGCCTTGGTGTTGGGTATTTAAAGTCATTGCACAGTGAGTAGCAGAAAAACACATTTGGCAATGAGAAATGGTTAGATGTGGAAACTGGAAGTTTGGCACCTTGTGAAAATTTGGCAGGGAGAAGAGGGAAGGTAGCATAGTAGCCATAGGAAACATATAGTAGAAGTAAGAAAGTGAAAAGGGATAAGCAGAAAAATTTATAGGGGGAAAGACAGCAGGAAATATGGGTTACGTTCTCTGTGAATTGTTTCTGTGTAATCCGAGCACAGTGCTATAATAATGTTCTGATTTGTGGTAGGTAGGGGAAAAGAGAACACACAGAAAGAAGAGAATGAAGCAAACCAAGTGAGGAGTATACAAGACTGGGAGTTTTAAATGGGGTTGGAAGAGGGAGTTAAGGAAAAGGAGGCACTGGTGAAGTAAGCAACTGGGTGGATCCTGTAAAATTAGATAAGCAGCAGGAGAACATGACTGTAGTTAGTAAAGGAAGAGAACAATAAAAAGTATAACCAAATATCTATTGTGTTCTGAAGGTCGCTTGATATTGTCTTCCATAGCATTATGTCACAAGGTGTCATTTACAATAACTCAAAGCTGATTGTAGTTCTTAGGACTGAGCTTCTTGGCCCTTAAGAGGCAACTGAAAATGTGGACCAATATTGGAGTGGGGGACATTTCTAGGGGTAGCATGTTGGGGGTGTTGGCCACAAACAAGGAGGATCAAAAAGAGGAGAAATGTGAGATCAGTGCTAGATCTAGATGTGGGCCATTACAGGGAAGGGTATTAAGGGTTGTGGTCAGTTAGAAGGAGGTTTGTCTCCTGTGGAGCTATAAAACCTGTTAGTCACCACTGGCAAAAGCTGTGGGTGAGATACTTCAGATGGAAGAGGTAAGTCAAGTGGTTCCAGGCACCAGAATGCCACTGCATTTCCTTTGCATGTGCATTATTGCATGGTAAGCTGATCTTTTAAGAGATGCGCTACTATGGCCTCTGTTTATGCTATAAAGCCCACCTTGTTTAATTCTCTTTAAATCATTATTAAACCACGGTGGTGTTTAGGAATTAATTGCAGGATGGAAGGAAGCTGGCACTATGACATCTGCAGCCAAAGAAATAGCTTTCATAGCAGTACTAGATTTATCAACAGCGGCACCATGCATTAATCTCCCTCATTTCAGTGAGTACCTTGAGTGAAGAACAGTCAAGAATAGTCATGTCCATCATTTTGTGCTTGCCTGTCTTCTTGCAACTTGCAGCTGACTACTAGAACCCACAGACTAGACGGCTGGTGGAAGCACACTCATGTGCAGCAATGTTTTTGTGCAGTGCCACCTGATGATTCGTTAACAACCCTGCAGAAGAAGATGTATATTTTTAGCACTTCAAAAACAGTGAGGGGCAAGGGCATCATTATTTTATATAAAGAAAAGGTTTTTTTTAATGGGACAACAAGCCCAGCACTCTATTGGCCCACCTTGCTCAAGGGAGGAGTGGCTCCATGTCACTGTATCTATCAGAGACCACACCAGAAACAGAAACATAGAAGTTGACAGCAGAAGGAGACCGCTAGGTCCATCTAGTCTGCCCATTTGTTTTAGACCTATTTTGACATTTTAGTTGCCCTTTGTAGTCAGGACTCCCCTGTGTCTATTCCATGCATTCTTGAATCCCCCCACAGTGTTGACCCCCACAACCTTTTGTGGCAGGCTGTTCTAGGCATCCACCACTCTTTCTGTGAAGAAAAACTTCCTGGGGTTGGTAGAGAACCTCCCTCCTTGTAGTCTGAGATCATGTCCCCTGGTCTTGGAGCCCTTCTCAAAGTGAAAAAGTTCCTGTGTCTGTACCTTGTTAATGCCTTTTATGTACCTGAATGTTTCAATCATGTCCCCTCTCTCTCTCTTTTCTCTGCTCCAGGGAGTATATATTTAGTTCCCTAAGTCTTTCCTCATAGGACATGTACTACAGACCCTGAATCATTTTTGTCACCTTTCTCTGTACTGTTTCCACGCGGTCAATGTCCTTCCTGAGGCGAGGCCTCCAGAATTCCAGGTGAAGCCAGACCAGTACTCTATATAGTGGTAGTACCACCTGTCTCCTCCTGCTCATGATTCCTCTCTCAATGCAGTTCACCATTCTATTGACCTTCAATGTTGCCTACGCACACTGTTTACTGACCTTGAAGTCATCTGAGATTATGATTCCCAGATCTCTTTCCTGGTTTGAGGCAGCCAGTCTTTCGCCTCCTAGGTCATACTCCTTTTTTGGATTTTTCTTTCCTATGTGCATGACCTTGCACTTTTTGGCATTAAATCTCAGCTGCCATACTCCAGACCATTCTTCTAGTTTCTTAAGATCAACTTCCATCTTGCTCACTCCTTCTGAGGTATCCACCCTGTTAAATATTTTGGTGTTATCTGCGAACAGACACACCTTCCCTTCCAGTCCATCAGTGATGCCTGCTATAAAAACATTGAAGAGCAGAGGCCCCAGCACTGAGCCCTGGGACATCCCGCTGGTCACCCTGCCTTCCGTTGATTGCATTCCATTAACCTGTACCCTCTGGGTTCTGCCTTGTAGCCAATTTTGTACCCATCTGACTACTTCTGGACCAACCCCTGTGTGGTCAAGCTTCTTTACCAGCCTTCTGTGTGGAACCGAGTTGAAGGCCTTACTAAAGTCTATGCAGACCACATCTACTGCACCACAGTCCTCCACTATTTTTGTGGTGTAGTAAAAATCTCTAGCAGATTTGTCTGGCATGACCTACCTGTTGTGAAACCATTCTGTTTAGGGTCTAGTTGAGTGCTAGTTTCAAGGAATGCTATGATCCTCTGTTTGAGTAGTGTCTCCTTTAGTTTCTTTACTATAGATGTGAGGCTCACTGGTCTGTAATTACTAGCCTCTTTGCAACTGCCTGATTTGTGAAGTGGAACCACTTGTTACCTTTTTCTAGTCTTTGGGTACCACACCGTTCTTCAAGGATTTCATGAATATAAGTGCCAGAGGGGCTGCTAATTCTGCCCCCAGTTCCTTAAGGATTCTGGGGTGAATCTCATCTGGTCTCATGGGTTTGTCTGCTTTTAGTTTATTTAGCATCTCCCATACTTCGGCTTCTGTAAAGGAACTCATGTCTACCCTTGGTCCTGGGGTGTTGTGTTTTTTCAGGGCTGGGCCATCCCCGGGTCCTCTTTGGTAAACACCGAGCAGAATTATTTGTTGAGGATTTTGGCTTTCTCTGGGTCATGTTTGGTGCTTTTCCCTTCTTCAGTAGCAATCTTACTATCCCCCTTTTGCCTTCCTATGTTCCCTAATGTATCTAAAAATTGATTTGTCTCCTCTCTTTGCCCCTTTTGCTATCTTTTCATCTGTCTGGGCTTTTGCCTTTCTAATTTGTTCATTAGGCTCTCATTTTTTCCTTGTATGACTCCCAGTCTTTCTCAGTTTTGGTTTCCTGATATTGGCTGCATGCCTTCTTTTTTTTCCTTTGACTGTGGTAGCCACTTCCTTGGAAAAACCATGGAGGATTTATTTTTATTTTTGCTTTGTTGGCCCATCTGGCACATTGATCTGTGGCAGTCTTTATTGCTGTCTTAAGTCTCCCCCACATGATCTCCACCTCCTCAACCTCTATTTCCATTAACTGGCTACTTATGGTGTTCCTCAATTTTTGAAAGTCAGCCTTTCTGAAATCTAGCACCTTTATCTTTGAGTGGCTGATGTTCTATGTTACGTTTACCTTAAAGCTTACCATGCGATGTTTGCTGTTGCCCATATGGCATCCCACGTTGATGTCCTTGATCCTTTCCGAGGTTGTGAAGACAAGATTGAGAATGGCATCTCCCCTTGTTGGGGTTTTAACAAGTTGGCACAGTTCCGTGCCTTGTAGTGACAATAAGAAGTCCCTACTTCTTGTTGTTGCTACTGTTAGTATGCTTCAGTTAATATCTGGTAGGTTGAAGTCGCACACCGGTATTATTTTGCTTTTATCAGACATTTTGTGGATTTCCTCTATTAAGTCTTTGTCTCCTTTATCTCCTTGATTTGGGGGCCTGTACATGACACCAATTCTGAAGGGTTTTCCCTTGCTCGTGTCTACTGTTAGCCACAGTGACTCAATGTCCCCAGGTTGCCCTTTTACTTCTTTGGCTTTTATTTCCTCCCAAATGTAAATGGTTATGCCCACTCCCTTTTTTCGCCCTGCCTATTTTTCCTGAACAGATTGTAACTGGGAATGACTGTATCCCATCCATGGTTTTCCATGAACCACATTTCTGATATAGCCACCCAGACCAACCTTTCTCTTTCCAAGATGGCTGTGAGTTCGGGAACCCTGATTAATAAGACAGAAGACATAGGATGGGCCTTTTTTAAGTTTTATACTGCACAATACAAATCAGAGTGCCAAGGCACCAAGAAGAAAGTAAGGGAGTTCATGGATAAATTAGCCATCCCTCAAAAAAAAACACAAGAACAGGCTGAGGCCCTGGGTCAGGACATTACTCTAGCAGATGTGTGTGAAGCAATTTCGACTCTGAAAAACAGTAAGGCTGGCAGCTCTGATAGCTTCTTGGGGGAATTTTTCTAACTTTTGTGTGGCCCCTGGAGGAGTGTTTAGCAAAGCTGTACACTGAAGCAAAAACAGAGGTGGACCTCCTCCCTACCAGTATGGAGGCATTAATCTGTGTGCTCCCTAAACCTGGAAAGCACCCTCAGGAATGCGGCTCATATCACCTGATATCCCTGCTAAAAAATGATAAGATATATTTGAAGATCCTGCCCACTAGGCTGGACCGTTCCCGGGTTCAGTCGTCCACCCGGATCAGACCAGATTTGTTCAGGACTGGCTGTCCTACCACAACATGAGGCAGTTGTTAAATGCAGTTAATCATGGGGCTTGGCATCTGGGGGGAGCCTTCATGCTGTCCTTGTACACTGAAAAAGCATTTTACAGAAACGGGTGGGACTACCTGTCTGAGATGTTGGGACAGTTCAGCCTTGGACTGCCCTTTCTGGAAATGGCTAGGCTATTATTTAGCAACCCTTCTGTTAGAATGTTGGTCAGTGGCTGCCCATCTGAGGAGTTTTCACTACTTAGGGGAACAATGCAGGGATGCCACCTATCCCCATGTTTGTTCACATTGGCAACTGAGCCTCTTGCAATATGCATTAGAGTGCATCAGGACATACAGAGAATTAAATCACATTCTGGCAAATTCCATAAAATTATCCTATATGCAGATGACATTTTGATGTACCTCATGGAGCCCCAGACTACAGTACCCACGTTGTTCGAAATGCTATAGGAATTCTCATTGTCCTCAGTGTATAAAATAAATATCCAGAAGCCCTGACTAATAGGAGCGGGAGATGTCAAGGGGTAGGCAAGGGCTCTGCAGACACTATTTGTAGCAGCAGATAACAGTATCACTTATGTGGGTTTAAAAATAGGGTCTTTTGTAGATGGATTGTACTCCTTGAACTATAGGCTACTGATAATGGTACTTTTGGCAGATCTGGAAAGATAGAAGGACTTACTACTGTCCTGGCTGGAGTGATTGAACCTAACTACAGTAAAATGAACACATTGCCCAAAATTCTGTACCACATGCAGATGCTGCTGATGGGGCTCACCTGGGCAGATACAGAGATTGGAAAGGGCATGTACCAAGTTCTTATGGGCAGGGTGAAGACTCAGAGCCAGTCTGGGATGTTTAAAGAGGTTCAACCAACAAGGGGTTTTGAAATTCCCTGATGCACACCGGTATTATTTGGTGGCCCAGACTAGATTTGTGCAGGATTGGGTGGCTCAAACAGAGCACAATGGTTTGATCTGGAGTACGATGGTGCCTCTTATCCCCCACATACATACCTGGCAGTGGGGGATCTTCATGCCTATAGGAGCCTCAGAAAGAGGAATCCCCTGGTGGAGTGGGCACTATTAGCCTGGCAGGTCCTGTGCAAGGGCAGAAAGAGTGGGGAAGAAAACTCTTTGTTAGTCCCATTGACTGATGATCCATACTTTCTCCTGGATCTTAATGGGGAATAGTCAAGGACTGGAACTCTAGAGAACTGCATGTCTAGAGAATTTTGTGACTGTGGGGGTCTGGACTATTGTGGAGATCAAGCAATTATGGGAAGCCCCTAACAATTACATATACTTACACATTCAAGTAAGACACTACATAGGAGATCTGAACAGGCATGACCCAATGAGGGCATGGATAGGCCCCTTGGAGCAGATCATCCTTAGAATATGGCAAAAACCTAAGCAGATTATCTCAGGGGTGTGCAACAGAGCAGAGTACTGGTTCTGACCCATCTATGAAGGTTGGGCTGAGGTGGGAAATTGACCTAGCAGGCCTGATTCTGTGGAAAGCCTGGCAAACAATCTTTTCCTCCTAGATAGATAGATAGATAGATAGATAGACAGACAGACAGATAGATGGATATTTTATTTATATAGCGCTCCTTCCCTGAGGCTCAGAGAGCTGCACAATTCACAAAACATTAATAAAATAAAACAGCAGCAATCACCTTGCAGGTAAATAAAAAATTCAAATAAAATCAGGAGAAACTCTAAAAACAGATTATGCTTCACATATCTATCTATCACAGAAAACAGTCAATAAGCATATAGTTGTTTCAATATTTTTGCAGCTAATAGGCTTGGCCCAAAAAATAATTTTTTAGGCCCTTTTTAAAGGCTTCCACCTAGGCTGCCTCCCTCAAACAACATGCCAGTGAATTCCACACGGCTGGCGCAGTCACCAAAAAGGCCCGATCACCTGACTGCTGCAGCCTTGCCCCAGGAACCACTAGGAGGCAACCCTCAGCAGAACGAAGAGAACGGGTTGGGAAATGAGGAACCAGGAGGTCTTACAGGTAGTCAGGTCCCCGGCTGTGTAGGGCTCTATAGGTCAGTAGCCTGACCTTGAAGACAATCCTCCACCTTATCGGCAGCTAGTGCAGTCCATGGAGAACAGGCATGATGTGATCAACAGCCTGGCTGCCTCATTCTGCAGCAGCTGCAGATGGTGGACATTGCCTCCAGATAGCCCTAGGTAGAGAGCATTGCAGTAATCTAGCCTGGACTTGATGAAGGCATGTACAAGGATGGCAAGGTCCTCAACTATTT
Source organism: Neoceratodus forsteri (assembly GCA_016271365.2). NCBI lineage: Eukaryota > Metazoa > Chordata > Ceratodontiformes > Ceratodontidae > Neoceratodus > Neoceratodus forsteri. Next base: position 201,737,593 of record CM057458.1, read on the forward strand.
GGGATTGGATCTGAGCAATGTCCCTCAGATGGTAAAAACTGCTTCGGATGATGGTCGACACCTGAGCATCAAGCATCAGGCCATCATCAAGTAGCACACCAACCAGATCCCTAACCCAATTGGAGAGGATCAAAGTGACACCCCCTAGCCTCAAGCCAGCATCATTCCCAAACCCTCCTCCATACCATCGATGAACAGAATCCACCACCAGTACTTCCATCTTATCTGGAATGAGTCATAGCCAGTTGTGACTTGTGAGTAATCCAGTTCTGGATGTTGGCCAGGCAGGTGTTAAACACAGAGGCTGCCATCTGGTTTCCAGGTGCACAGGACAGGTATAGCTGGGTATCATCAGCATAGCAATGAAAACCCAGCCCATGCTGCCTGATAACATCTCTCAACAGCAGCATGCACACCATGAACAACAGAGGTGCCAGGACCAAACCTTGAGAACTCCACAGTACAGCAGCATCAGGTTAGATGAGGATAACCCCATCATCACCTTTTGCACTCTGCCCATGAGGTAGGATCTAAACCAGCTGATGTGATGACAGTGCCAGTTAATCCACACCAGTTCTGCAGACAGTTCAATAGCACCTCATGGTCCACAGTGTCAAATGCTGCAGAAAGATCCAGGAGAACAAGGATGGTACGCTCTCTCCTATCTCTCCCTATTAGGAGATCGTTAAGCACCTTCACCAGGCCCAGGGTTAAATCCAGACTGGAAGTGCTCAAAAGTGACAGAAGAAGTGAGCCAAGCCTCAAGCTGAATGGCCACCACTTTTTTCTAAAACCTTCCTTAAAAATGGGAGGTTTGGGACTGGTCTGTGGTTGGTGAGACAGTCTGGGTCCAATGAGGGTTTCTTCACAGAGATCTCACCATGGTCTCTTTCAAAGCCACCGGGAAGGCTCCACTCTTCAAAGAACACTGGACAATCTCAGCAACCACAGATCCAATCAGGTACACATAGCCGACCAAAAGTCGGGTTGGACCTGGATCCAGATCGCAATGGGTAGGTTGCAGCCTAAAGAAAATCTCAAGCACCTTCTCCACTCCAACTGTATCAAACTCATCCCAGGCCAGAGGGATGCCCCGACATGTCCTTGGCCTGATCCCACAAGCTCAGTGAGTGGCTCTGGAGGAGATCACAGTTCTGATAGAGGACACTTTGTTGGCTAAGAACAGAGCAAACTCATCACTTTAACTAACTCCCCCAGTATGGAGACAGGCTGGGTGCAACAGCCTGTCCACCATCCAGAAGAGCTGAACTGATCTATTTCTTGCTGCAGCAATCTCCCTTGACAGAAAATTTGTATTTTTCCAGAAGATTGCTCTCTGATAGTCACCATAATGTGACCTTAGAGCCAATTTGTCCTCAGTCAGTTCCAATCCCCTCTAACGTCACTCCAACCTCTTGCCCTTTATCCTTAACTCCCTGAGCTCCCTGTCAAGCATGGAGGACCTCAGATGAGTAGATAAGGGTCTGGACATGGCCGGGCATGACAGAATCAAAGGATGCAGTGACAGCCCTATATAGGCTGCCACCGCCTCCTCTTCACCCACCGTGCAAGCAGCTTCCACACTGATAAGACCAGCACCACCTGGAGTCCTGTTGGGGACAATCCCCTTAAAGGCAGTACCGAACTATCTCCTTAGAGGAGCAGACCCTCGGGGCCCTAAAGGTGAACCTCATGGTGCTATAGATCGGGCCAAACAGCCAAATCAATTCTGAGGTTATCAACCCCAAGATCCAGTGTGAACACCAGATCCAATGTGTGTCCATGTGGTGGGTTGCTGTGGTGACAGCCTGTGACAGGCCCAAGTCTCCATGATCTAAAGGAGGTTGTGCCCAAATGGTGAGAGTTCATCACTGACCCAAGCATTGAAATCCCACAGAATTAACCATCTGGGGGATTCCAACATCAGGCTGGAAACAAACTCCCCGACATCCTTCAGAAACTCCCTCTCCCTGCCAGGTGGCCAGTAAATAAGAAGGATTCTGTAGCCTGCGTCAGGACCCCCCCACACACACACATGGCAACAATCTCTAAAGACCTGGTAGAACCCACTGGTAGGACTGCGAAGACCAGACTGGTTTTAAAACAAATGGCCACTCTCCACCTCTGTGATCCTTCCTTAGGGTATGTACCACAGAATACCTAGCCAGAATTTTTGCCTCCAAAGAGGTACAGCATTATCATCCAGCCAGGTCTCTGTATAATGCAAGGCAGGTCTACCAAGGAAATTAAGTCCACCATTATAGCGGTCTTATTCCTCATCGACCTGGCATTGCAAAGCACAGCCTGGGTAGGATGGGTAAGGCTGCTAGACCAACAACCATCTGCCCACTATAGGCCTACTCATATGTAATAAGCTGTCCAGTGGTCGAGAGTTGCAAGGGTGCTCTTAGGCAGAAGAGCCCTCCTCAACCCCCATCATCTGAAGCACAGTGCTGCATGGATAGCTCGCAGCTGCTGGTGGTCGAGAGGGTCTCGAGTGTGCTTCTTAGGCAGAGAGCCCTCCTCGAACCCCACCCCATCATCTGAAGCACAGTGCTGCATGGATAGCCTGCAGCTGTTCAGTGGTCGAGGGTCCAGGTGTGCTTCTTAGGCAGAGGCCCTCCTCAGACCCCCGCCCCATCATTTGAAGTGCAGTGCTGCCGGATAGCCCTGAGTAATCAACAGTTCCAGCGGCTCCAACGGATCTGAGTGAGATTTTTGTTTGAAACCTGGACTTTGGTACCTAAAACAACATCCCTTTATGTCGGCGCAGCAATGCTGATTGTTTTTATAGACTCTGCTTTCCTAAATGAGCACACTGCTCAGGAGCCTTTCTCCACTTTAACTTTAATTTTGAACTGCATTTCACACTGTTCGGGAGCATCTCTCCCCAGTTACTTTAAATTGAACTGCATTTCCTTAAGCTTTCCTCCACAATCTGAATTAATATATTCACAGACTACAAATGCTTAAGGGAGCCTTTAACCACAATTTGAATTAAGTAAGGCAAAAACTGTAATTGTTTTAAGGGAACCTCGCTCCACAGTTTGAATTAAGTAAGGCACAGACTGCAATTGTTTTAAGGGAGCCTTCTCCACAGTTTGAATTAAGTAAGGCGCAGACTGCAATTGTTTTAAGGGAGCCTTCTCCACAATTTTGATTTAATTAGTCAATGACTGCAATTGTTTTATGGGAGCCTTTCTCCACAGTTTGAATTCATTTTGTTACAGATTGCTAGTGCTTTTCAGGTGATTCTCCCAACTTATATGTAACTTTAAAAGCACATTCAAACTATATTCTCCCAACTTATATGTAACTTACAAGCACATTCAAACTATATGAAAATATAGCAGAAACGCTTGTGCTTTTTCAGAGATGCAGTGGTTACTGAGAAGCACGCTAAGCAACGCCCCTCCTCCCCTTTCTTTGTCTTCTTTCTGTCCCTCCTCCACCTACTTCCTTAAGTTAAATCTGTGTTCTTTTTCTCCAAAGCTGTCCGGTGGTCGAGAGGGTCATGAGGGTGCTTCTTAGGTAAGGGAGCCCTGCTCAAACCTCCCCACATCATCTGAAGCGCAGTGCTGCATGGATAGCCCATGGGTAATCAACAGTTCCAATGGCTCCGATGGATCTGAGAGATTTTACTCCACCAGTGCTGCCCACCGCCCCCACCCTTAGTTGACACAGCAATTTATACCTCACTTCATGTCACATGATCTGATCTCAAAACCAATCAGACCTTTTTGCCATTTGCAGCTTATCTGAATCCACCACCAGTGGCCATTGTTTCAACACCCTGCACTTCTCCATCCCTCCACCTCACCTAAAATCACTTTCTGCTCACATAGGAACTACTCCCTAAGAATATGGGTTTCAGTTTTCCTCTTCCTCGTGCTCCTCAAACTCTAAGTGTCTTTGCTCATCAGCCCAAATTAATGCCAGTCTTTTCCTGCTGGCAACATCCGTGTTGTTTGGGCAACTGCTGCAACAGATTTAACTGCATCAGTTCTTGCTGCTGAACAAAAATTCCTTCATCACTGCACTCCTACTCTCAGCCTGCCCAACACAGCCCCAAAAAAGGACACACCCCTAGCATCATTACTGCTGTCATCCCTATTGAACAAAGAACAAAGACAACTAGGCTATCTGATTCATTCCGCCATGTTCAAGAAACTACACTGGCATCCTCTGACCTGCCCCCTCCTGTCCCTCCTTCCACTAGCCCTGCTAGCAGGAAACATTGAAACCAACCCAGGACCTACAAATGCACACATTGACCACACTAATGCCACATGGGCTGGGCGCATGTAGTATCAAGATCGCTCACCTAAATGTATGCAGCCTTCCTTCCAAGTTCACAGAGATTGAGGCCTAGGTGACCCTATATAAGCCCTATGTGCTGGGTCTCTTGGAGACCTGGCTGAAACCATACCATGACAATACCTTGTGCCAACTTCAAGGCTATTTCTTCCTTTGGCTAGATAGGCCGGGCAGGAAGAGAGGAGGAGGCATTGTATGTCCAGAAGCATATATCAACTGCCACTGTTGCCTGCTCCACTGCCACCTCAATTAGTGAGTGGATTATTACTGAGCTAACCATTAGTTCCTCAAAAAACTTTACATTGGCTGTTGCTACAACTCCCCCCTCCCCCCAGCTACTACCCAGGGCTGTCAAGCTTACTGTCTGGTCTAGCATGCACCACCCCATCTAGAGATGTCTTCCTACTGGGGAATTTCAATCTTAACTGAACTGCAAATTCAATACCAAACTATACAGCTCTACTAAAGCCACATAACCTCGAGCACTAATCTCGACCACAATAAGATTCAACCAACACACCCCAAACCACTCTACCCTTGATTGGATTCTACTCCTCCAAATAGGCACCATGTCAGATGCAATTAACGACCACTCCCCAACCTACGTTGTGAACAACAAGTCTGTTAGCCCAACAGCAAAATTACTGTCCTTCAGAAATTTCAGCAGCCAGAATCATGAACCTGTGACTAGAAAAGCGAGGTCCTTAAATTGGCCATCCCTTTACTGGCTGGAAAATGTCTCCTCTGCTGTCCATTACTTCAACAGCACCCTTCAGAAACTACAGGACCAATATTTTCCTATCAAACCCAGAAGGGTTAGGGAGGCTGACGTGCTGGATAACAAAACAACTGTTACTGCAAATGAAGGCCAGGGACTCTAAATGGAGAGCTTTAAAAAGTCTCCATCCCCCAATTATGGAATGCCTACAGGCAACTGCAAAATTCTTGCAAGCAGCTGGCAAAGACACTAAAAAGAAATACTTCATAAAGCTCCAAAAAGTACTCTGAGGAAATCCTCACGCTTCTGGGCCTCAATTGGATCCATTGTAAACCCAAAGACCAGTAAGCAGATTACACAACTCCACATCCCCATCAGGCACCATCGTGACCCTGCTCACACCGCTGACCTCCTCAACATTATGTTTACCAACCTGACCCCTTACCTTAGCAAGGTCCCTCCTCACCCCCCCTCCAACTTAAACAGTAACAGTAGCTCATCCACTCCTACAAACTCTGAAGCCTTCGCCCCTCCTTTCAACTTCAGGGCCATTGCTCCTAAGACCATTATGAAACTCCTGAAAACTCTCCTGTCTAGCGGCAGCCCTGGAAGTGACAGGCTGTACCCTGCTTTCCTAAGGATCATCTCCCCAGCCCTTGTCAGACCACTAACACACATTTTTAACCTTGCCCTGTCTACATCAACAGTGTCTGACACCTGGAAACATACAAGTGTGGTTCCCATCTTCAAGGCGGGAGATCCCTATACCAGGAAAACTGTGAGACCCATCTCCCTGCTACCACATCTGAGCAAACTACTTGAGAAAGTAGTCCATTACCAACTAACTGAACATCTCTGTAAATACAACCTCATTTGTCCTTCAACACGGTTTCCGCAAACACCATAGCACCTCTTCTGCCCTGGCAGTCTTTTCAAACCATATCCTCAGAAATATGGACATGGTAAGGCCACGGTGCAGTTATTGTTGATCTATCGAAGGCTTTTAACCTCGATGATCATCAACTTCTTCTCCACACTTCAACATTTAGTTGCGGCTCCTGGACCTGTAGCCTGTTTTCATGACTACCTCACAAATAGGTCCAGTCCGTGCTTATAGGCAAAGTTGCCTCAGCACCCTTCCCACCAGCACAGGAGTTCCTCAGGGATCTATCCTTGGCCCCTTCTTTGCTTCTTGTTTATCAATGCCCTACCAGAAGACAGCCTAAACTTCAACACCTCCTCTATGTGGATGATCTAGCTCTATACCACAGCAATAAGTCCCTAGAAGCCATCTCCTCCACTCCCACTGACAGTTATGCAGTGGCTGTTCACCGGTTCACATCCAGAAAACTCCTTATAAATGGAAAAAAGATGAAGGCCATCTATTCGCATCAAAGCCTTTCCTAAACAAATCAGCCAAGTTAAACTCCTCCCTCATAGTATATACACCTGCAGGACCTCCACTTGAACAGGTCAACTCTTTCAAATATCTCGGCGTTACCCTAGACCCATCGCTCACCTATAATGATCACACAACCCTGATGGTAAATAGGTTAAACCAGAAGCTAGTAGCAGCGTACCGTGCAAGCCACCTACTAGCACCTGAAGCTTGTCTCACTACTGCACAAAAACCTCCTCCCACTCCTTGACTACTGCTCCCCATCTACTTACGTGTCCCTAAAGCAACTTTCCCACCTCAACACAAAATACAATGCCATCTGTCACTTTGTTCTCAAAGCCCCTCCTTAACTCATCACTGTACACTCTACCAGTCCTTGGATGGCTCCCTCTCCAGGCACGCCTTCAACTTATCCACAGGCTGCCTAGTTGATAATGCCCTCAGAAGTAACCAGCTGTCCCCTTATGCCCCCTACTCATGAATAGAGCATCCATGAGACCTCTTAGAGCATCCTCCTTTCAATCCCTTGAAGTACCCCATGTCTCTACAGCAATGGGCAGTAATGCCTCTCTGTCTCTGCCCCCTCCCTCTGGAATCATTTTCCCACCCTCATTTGTATATCTACATCCCATGAATCTTTCAAGTCTAACATAAAGGCCTGGCTTTTGAAGGGCTCCACCTGTACATGCACACAGGGCAGCGAGGAGACCAAAGCCACCATAATCCTACCACTGTCTGGTGCCTTCCTGCCCACCCTCCCTCTCCCCCACCTCCCCAAAGCACAAACCCACACGCTTGACTCTCCATATTGCTGCTCAAACCTACCTGGGAGGCCTCCTCCCACTCTACTGTGCCAGGTCCAGGTTGTGTCTCAAGGATACCAGGACATAGTAGGGTACATCACTAACTATCCTGCTGTCCAGTTTACTCAGCCTATGCTCCTCACTGCCCAAACTCAGTGCACTGTCTTGTAGCCATGCTCTACTTTTATCTCAAGATCCTCAGGTTGGCCTATCCTCTTTCTCAGGACAAGCATGTTACCTAGACTAAGATTTTGATAAGTCTGTTACATTTAAACTGCTCCTTGTCAACCTGTGTAACATATATAACTATTCTCTCCTTGTACTGCGGCCGGTATCCCTATGGTACTTCACTCACCATGTTTGTATACCTTAAGTAAACATTGTCTGTTTGTTGTATATTGGTGCTTGTACAGTATAATCAAATTGTATATCATGTCTACTGCATGTATTTATGTTTCACCACCTTGTGGCCTTTCAGCAGCCAGAATCATGAACCTGTGACTAGAGAAGTGAGGTCCTTAAGCTTAAAATGCCCCAGATATTTCATAATATCCACCCTGAGATCTCTCCCATCTGTAGCAGATGCCAGAAACAAACAGGCTCATACTTCCACAATTTTTGGGCATGCAAAACATTTTTGGCAGGGGATTGTGGAGAAAAAGGGGGCAAATTCATTGGTGTCAGATTTCTCTTACTCCAGTGTCAATGCTATTTGGAACCAAGGACCAGGAGGAGGAAGACTGGCTACTGTATAACAGAAATGCCTGCCTGCTCCTGGTTCTTACAAGGCACTGCATTAAGAACACATGGGTATCCCACCAAACCCCCAATCTCTGCCCGAGGAGGTGGTTGCCTGTTGTACAGTGGGTAGCTTCAAGAGGTGGGACAGAGTGAGGGAGAGGTTATGATGAAGGATGGTGAGGTGGGGCAGCTTTGAGATGAGAAGCTAGCTGCACAATCAAGCAGAACTCGATAGACTGCAAGACCTGCTTCTGCTGGCATGTTTGGGTGTTCATAATGGGACAACCTCATTCTTAAGATGGTACCCCTGGATAGATTGGCGTATGCTGTCAGAGAAAAGGGGATATATTTGAATGGGTGTGGTGCCCTTTGTAAGACATAATTCCCCACCTTGTGCAGCTTTCATATTGTGTGGAATTTGCTTAAGAAGGCACTCAACTACATTAATAATATGCTAGCATCATTAGATAACTCTTGCATGCTCCAGAGATATTAGAGTTACCCCTCTTGGTCAAAGTGCATACCATGGAGTTCACTGTTGAAGCATTAATCTGCTAATGAATGAATGAATACATAAATAAAATAAGGAAGAAAAAGTGTGCTTTGTTTATACTTTAGGACGGGGTTAATACAGTACTATTGTCTGGGTTTATATGTATATGAGTTTTCTGTTACAGCCACATGTTAAGCTTACATTGTACTGTTCATTGTGGTACAGCTGTATGATGTTAGTTTGTATCTGAGCTAATGCTCAACTGTTATGTCATTGATGTACTGTACCTCTTTTGTGTCCTGAAAAATGCAATAAGCATACTTAACAAACAAGCAAAAAACAGTGTCCCCAAGTAGCACGTGATACAACTAGTTGGGACTGAAGATGCTGGGATAGCAGTATCTAGGTATTTTTATTTATTCATTGAAATGTTTTACCAGGAAGGCACACTGAACAACAAGTTGCTTATCTACCGGTGTATGGCTGGAAGTACAGTTGGATGAAGAACTAGACATATAGTTTAACATTTAACATATCTGAGAAATTAAACATCCAATTACATTTGTAACAAGACATACAGTTAAAAAATATCATAAATAATCATACAGTCACATTTGTGACATAACATACAATTAAATAAAGCATACCTGTGAAATATGCATTTAATTACAAGTGGCATATCTTAGGAACATAGTACATAGCAGTGAAGGGAGAGTAGAGCATGCTGAGAAGCAGGCTCAGGGGTGAAAGGTTTAATAGGTAATTTGAGTCATGGAGAGGAGCAGAGGCATAGCAGGACAGTTAAGGAGGGTTAAAGCAGGAGCAGTTAGATGAGAGAAAGTTATGTAAGGCAGAGACAAGGGAGTACTAGTAGGAGAACTGCTATATTTGGGAGGGGGATGGAGTTCCAGATTTTTGGGAAATGATGGGTAAAGCCTGACTGACTGAAGAGAGTGGTTCGGTGGGGGATCAACAAAGTGCGAGTGTCAGAGGATCTCAGAAAGTGGGAGCTGGGGGAGAGTGAGCATGAGAGGAAGGAGGAAGTTCTCCTAACCAAAATTTAGAAGTGAGTTTGGTACAATGAGTGAGGCACCTGTTGGCAAGCAGGGAAGGCATATGGTATGGTAGAGGTCACAGTGATGAATGTGTGATGGAGCATCAAGGGCAACTGGACAGAAGGAGTTAAATAGTGTCCAATCTGGTTAGGGAGGATTTGGGGTGGCATCATAACTACATCACAGTAGTTGAAAATGGGGAGGATCATCTTCTGGACTGGTTCATGCCAGGCTGTAGGAGGGATGCAACAATGGTTCCTGAATAAGGCACCAAGCTTGGAGCACAATTTTTTCAGGATGGCGTCAATGTGGCCAGAGAAGTTGAGGTGTTGGTCCAACAAAACCCCAAGGTATCTGAACGAGGAGGTGTCCTCTAGGATTGTCCAATCAAGGATATGGAAAGATGGTAAAGGGTGGAGCCTAGAGAGTCTCTGCCTAGTGCCAAAGGTAATGGAGACAGTCTTGTTGGCATTTAGGAATAGAGGATGTGAGGCAAACCATAATTTTACCTGGTGGAATCAAACTGAAGGTGGTTGCTACATCTCCATGGCATTTACCAAAGGAGAACAGGATGGTGTTGTCAGCATACATATGGATAGAGTAGGAGGGAGCATACTGAGGGCAAGTCATTTTAGGAAGAAGGAGAAGAGAATGGATCCAAACACGAAGCCCTGTGGGACTCCTGTGGAAATAGAGGAGGGAGAGATTGTATTCTGGATCTTGACTGATTGTGTTCTGCCTGACAGATAAGCTCTAAACCAGTTTTGGGCAGAAGTAGACAACCCCGATGCCATAAGGGAATCAAGCAGTAGGGCATGGGAAACTGTGTCTAACACCTTAGTGAGGTAGACAAAGATGGCAGAGGCAATGAGGCCATTATCCAGCCCAGTGAGGATGTGGTCTGTGAGCCTGAGTAGGGAGGTGGTAGTGGAGTGGTTCTTCTGAAAACCAGACTGGAATAGGGTAAAAGGAAGAGTCATTGAGGAAGGAGGTTAGATGAGAGAGGACCAGGTGTTTTGGAGTTTAGCAAGGGCAGGGAGGAGGAGATTGGGTGAATATTTGCAGGGAGGAGGGGTCACCACCCTTTGGGAGAGGAGGACCACCACATGTTTCCAGGATGAAGGGACAGATGAGGATGAGAAGGAACAATTTAGGATAAAGGAGATGGTAGAGCTATAGCAGAAGCTGAAAGGTAGAGGAGTTTAGGGTCAAGGTCATCCGGCAATGAGCCTTTGGAAGGACTAAGAGAGAGAAGGGCCTTTCATGTTTTTTTTTCTGGAGAGGCCACAGAAAAGAAGGAAGGGTGGGCATGGAGGGGAGTGACTGAGCCTAACACTGGGTGTACTGTAGCTATATCACAGGAAATCACTTTAACGTGAATGGGGATTTTACAGTGATATATCTAGATAATCTGTCACTTATTTCTGCCTGCTGCTGTATCAGATATATCAATGCAGGATTAAATAAAATACAATGTTAAACTTTAGTCTTGAAATCCCTTGTATCAAGTAAATGCTTTGGTCAACAGTATGCATTCCTGCTGGCATAAATGGTAAAACACCTTACTCAGTATTGACCTGACATTGAACAAATCATCTGGCCTCAAACTATGTTCTCTCTGTGTAGAACTGTCAATAGGCATCTTAACAAGTCACACAAAAGCTCTCATCCTTGTCACCTGTCATCACTCCTAAACAGGGACACTGGTTTACCATGATTGATAAAGGGCAAATTCCATTTTGCAGATGGGAAAAAAACAATATTGTCACCAGTATATGCAATGCCAAAATACATTTTCACTGGTATTCTATCCTTATACTCTTTTGGTTTGTGAATATGCTGAATAAAAGAAGGCTAAGTGTTCATCAAATTAAATAAAGCAAAATGAATATAGTACAGGAAAGAATTTATAGAAAAATACAATTTCTGAAGATTCACTGATCTGGTAATAAAATGGCAAATTCCATGAAATGCTTTGCTTTTTACTGGTGTATAAAACGACTAAATTCTGGAATTTTACTGGATTTTCCAGTAAAAAACAAAAATCAGTGCCCTTGCTCCTAAGGTTCATGTCTATCCTGACCCAAGTTATGTACCCTATATCGGGTGGAGGTGCTGAAAACTACGTGATGCATAGTCACCTATCCTCTACACTTCTAAAGCACACCCATCCCAACTGAAATCTGCACTCTCAAACAGGGAATAGATAGCTCACCCTTAGAGTATTCAGGCATGGACCAATAGAGACACTAAAAACACATTTGTCCAGACCTAGATAAACAGAGACACTAAAACACATTGTCCAAATCCAGATAAACACATCAACTGTCATCCAAAAGAAGTATTCCCTACTCAAGTCCAAATTCAGACAGACAGAAATGCTATATTGTTCAATGTGGATAATGTACAATACAGCTTTCATACTGAACCAGATGATACCATGCAACCTCAGATGGCAGGGGGACTTGTCAACCATTATAGTTCTGGTCACATAACACTGCTATTAACTAAGTATGTAAGGATAAGAAGGCCAACAGGCTCACAAAAAAACTGTTATTTGTATGACACTGTTTTTAAGGGAATTGTGTGTTTTGCTTCCTCTAACCATGACTGGGACCTCCTTCTATTACTGCTGTAATTTCTTCTACTTGATGAGCCTATTGCTTTTCCCACTGACCAGCACCTCGAGTACATCAACTAGCTTCCCAGAGTCAGGCCCATAATACTTTGTGTGTAGGAAGGGTACAGCCCACATTTAGCATGGGGAGGGGCAACACAATGTCATCTGCCCTATCATGGGCTTATTTTCTATTTCACCCCTCCCTGAGCATCATCTGAGGCAGTCCCACCAATGTCAAGCTTATATCTGCAGTACAATATACAGTATATATAGCATGCATCTTCCTGCCAATACTTCCTGTGAACTCCAGGGGGCAGACAGAGCAGTACAAACATTCTCTCCCTCCTCACAGAGCAGAGTACTCTAATGGAATGCCCCCCGCGTTGGCTCACTGTGACACTCTGGACCTGAAGGCAAGTGGCTCTTCTGCTGCTGCTGAAGTATGGACTAAACGAAAAGGGGACTATTTTAACAGTTTAGTACAAGATATTTTCAAAGCTATATCATAAAATGTCTCTGACCTTCAACACACTTTCAGTAAAGTTTGAAAATATATTTTTAATTAGGAAGATAGGTAACTACATTTTCCATAACAAAGGTAGTTAACATTTTAATCAATCTTATAAAAAGTACTTCTTTGTTAAGCTCTTTTAATGGCCCATATAAAAGGGTTATAAAGCATGCATTGTGGGCACTGATCTAAATAGATCAGTCTGAAATATTAAGTGATCAATAGAACAATTTCTACTGATGCACTGCATAATACACTAGGAAAGTGCATTATAAATGTTATCTGATCTATCTGCTGTAAAAATGGTCTGTTGCTCAAGAATCAATAGTCTTGAACATCAATGCAACATCTAAAGGCAAGCACAGTTGAAATGATATGTCATAGCCATTATTCAGGGAGACTTTTAGTATTCAGTCTTTAAAATATATCTGCAGCAGCCAAATAAATGGAGGACCCACACATAAAAATTCAGATAACTAGAAAAGATTTGATATGACCTGTAACACTACAAACTGAGTCCCCAAATTCTTGTCTGTAGTGTTGTAAATCGTTAACTCTTCTACATAATTAACGGAGGAGGTGTTATCTAGTGGTTTACAGCACCAGCTTGGGAATCAGAAAATTAGAGGTTCAAACCCCACTAGTGTAAGATTTGTGTGACCTTGGGCAAGTCACATAAAACTCCCAGTGGTCCAGTGCACATAGCTGTGGAAATGTGTGTAAGCAGGACACCACTGGAAATGAGATACAGTGTATGGTAGAATGTTATTGCCAATGGAATTTGGTTACTGGAGTCAGCTTATTGTGCTGCAATAGTGATGTCAAATTGTGCTGCACTAGCTACATCACTACTGCAGTACAACAACTTGAACGTCTTCACTTATGTGTGTCCGGGAACCTCTGCTTTTTGAAATGCCATGGTGGTGAGCAGCTGGACACAGAAGACAGCGGTGCTGAAAAAAACCTCAAAAGTAAGGACTCTGTCATGATTTTATGGTTGTCCATACAGTATAAAGGACTGTGTATGAGTAATCATACACAACAAAGCTGTTTTACAGTATTGAGGTTTCCGTGGTAATTAGACCTCTTGAGCTGCGCTCGCAAGGTCTCCTGTTACCACATAAACCTCTTGATTGTAAAACAGCTTTATAGTGTATAATTGCTCATGCACAAACCTCTATGTTGTATCACAGCTGGGCTATCCTTTCCAAATTACTTTAAAAAATTGAGCACCCTCTCCTATTGTAAGCCTACAGGTAGCTAGTAGTCCATATGTGGTTAGCTGCTGCACATTATTTCCTTCTGATTACATCTGGGACTGATTGAAAATGGGTATGTTACCTAAATTCTTTGTAACCTACAGAATATGAATGCCATATGTTCAGTAAGCAATAGCACACAACATGATGTGGTTTGGTACAGAACAAAAACATTACGAGAGATAGGTTGGCCCTCCACTCCTATAATCAGGGCCCCTATTTTCTGCGGCACAGTGGGACCAAGTTCTGCGGCAAGACTATCATTTGCCGCAGAACTTCTGCGGCAGTGGTTTGTAATTTCTGTGGAAGTTCTGCGGCACTAACAAACAACCATATCACAGTGTCAGCTTGTCATCCTGACTTCACTTTCATGACAGTGGTTATAGCAATCAGGATGGTGGAAAGCACAGTAACACTAGTTCAAAAATAACAGACTTATAAAAATAATTTTATGCCTAAAAAAGCAAAACAAATGTCTCTCCCTTAAGGTCCTAGCCTGTTGCATAAATGAGATATGCAGAGGGGATCTTATGTGATAAATAATGTATTTCTATATGCATGCTATCTATCCCACTAATGAGGTTTCCACTGTCTATCACTTATATATTTATATGTGCTTTCTACACCACTCATGCGGTTCCCACTGTGTATCACTTATATATTTATATGCAATCTGTAACATACATACAAATGTATGTGTGTGTGTGTGTGTGTGTGTGTGTGGTGTGAGACAGAGATACTGTGTGTGTGTGTGTGTGTGTGTGTGTGTATATATATATATATATATATATATTTATTTTTTTTAATTTCCATGAACTTGCATCCTCATTCATACAGGTCCCATTGGAAATGGAATAGAGTAGTTATTACAAAACTCATTTTTCATGTCAACCTGCTTTCCCTGACACACTGCGCAACACCACCAAGCCATGACACGCATGTGAACAGATAATGAGATAGTGCTCTCCAGCCCATCACAATGTGTCCACCATGTGACAGAACACTGCACCATACCTTCCCAGGCTCCGAGCAGTGATGTGTTCCACCAATCCTTGCGCTGCCCAGCCAGCTCCCAGAGCTAATCTCTGAACCTGAGTTGCTGGCACAGAAGCACAGCATGCTACCCTCTGGCCCAACAGCTGTCCCTGCACACAACATTTCTCCATAACTTTTAGGTGATTCTATCAACCAATGACAATATGTAATCAATAACCCTGGCAAAAATGCATACAGTGCAATTATTTATTTAACAGGTCTATTCTTTCAACAGGTCTACACATTATTATATTCCACTTTTCTGGGCATAATTACTTTATTTTTCTTAAAAATTACAGTTAAATTCGTTTTACCAGTTATTCATTTCAGATGGCATCTCTATACCTTAAAGGCACAAATAGGTTTTTACAAAGTGAGGTTTGGATTTAACAGGTCTGTGCTATTGACAAGGTTTTGTTTAAGTTGACCCTAGTGCAATAATGTAAGACTGAAAATTGTATTAGTCTGTAGTGCAAGTTGAGCAACTATCACCATGCATGATGTGCTGTGCCACTGTTTCTGGCAGTGGGAGCTGTAGTAGATAAGTGACTGTTCATTTCTGTTGCAGAATGCAGCCATTTCATTAGCTAATGTATGATGCTATAGCAATGATAACATCACATTCTGAGCATATGGGGGTTTTGGATATAAAAAGAGGGGAAGGGAAACAGATTCTATGGATAAACAGAAATATTAATTAAAACTCACTAAGAAGAGTGAATTCTGCGGCACCTCAGAAGTTCTGCGGTAGATTGCAAGTTCTGCGCAAAATTCTTTGGCTGCAGAATTCTAGGGGCCTTGCCTATAATATATAAAAAGCTCTGTAGGGAGCTATTCCAAAGCACAGTATTGAAACCAGACCCTTTATTAGAATAATGACCCACTCAAACAAAAATATTTAAGAATTTTATTCTTGAGAACATCAAGCCACCCAAAAAGAGCACCATGTTCAGTCCCAAACAAGCTTGCAGGGTGTACTCAGACAGGATCCAGAAAATAAAAATGCTACAAGAGACTTATTTTTATTGCAGATACACAGGGGTAGTATAAGAAAAGCAACCCAGGTGCTCCATGTCCAGGATTAATGACACTTTCTGATTTGTAGGTTTTACCCTTTTGTTTTTTCTGTATTCCCTGCATACCTGGGAATGAGTTTCAACCTGATGCGCTTTCCCCATCACCAAATTTCAAATAGTGAAAAAAAATACCCATTATCTGTGTTTATATGTGCAGTTAGTGGGCCTGATTCAGAAAGCTCAACGTAGGATGTAAGGTGTGTAACCCCCTTGTTATCCGGGGTTACTAGAATCCCAGTAAGACCTAGTGGCAGGCAGGGAAGACAGCTTGTGAAACTCCAGTTAAATGGATTTCACACTGTCTCACTCTGTTCTCAGTCTCAGCTGAGACTGAGGGATGACATCACCATAGAACTATCACAGCTGCATGAGCCACAATGGAATCTGCAGAAGGGAGTTTGAGTAGAATGTTGGGAGGTTTGAACAGCAGTCTGTAGGTCAGTTGGAGTTTGGAGCTTGTTGTGAGAGGAGCACAGCAGCTCTGTGTTAGGCTCTTGGAGCCTCAGCCCTGACATGGGGCTACAAGTAGGGAAAGGTGTGTGTTTCCACCTAAAGAGACACAGTGAGCTATTTTTAAAGTGGTGGAGACCACTGATTCAGTCTCTGGGCCCCATCCCTCAGGGATGGGGCAGGAAAATTTGCCTGCATTTCCAGGGGCAACCCCCCTGGCTACTGCTAGTGAAGAAGCTGCCTTATTTTGTCCAAGAGTATGAGAAACAAGAAGATTTCGTGATTCGCCTGTGGGGCACCTGCAACCGGAGGGTGAGTTTCTGCTCTTTCTAAAGGGCACATGTTTTCATCCTGGAACTGTGTAAAAGTGGGGATTGGACTACTGAAGTAGTGGGAGGCCTAGAGTAATAGTCTTAGCCAAAAGTAAAAGTATGTTCAAGTCCAGCACATAGGGGAAGTTAAGACATGTAGAGGAGATGTGACATAAGTCTACCCAGTAATCTACATTGCCAAGCTTTCAGAAAAGAGTTGTTTAGTTTCCAGAGAAATGGCTGGGTATGGATTGTGGGAGATGGAGGTGGGAGACCCCCCATCTTTAGTAACCAGGTCCACCTCTACGGATTTGCTCTGTGGATTTCTACTTTGCCTCATGCACTTGGCCGGTGATGAGGGAAGTACCCAGATGTGGGATTGGAAGGAAAATTCCCTCTAGGAGTCGAAGGCTCTAAGTTGGTTTGGGGAGACACCAATAGGAAAACTGGTTCATTCCCATAATGGACCGTGGAACAAGTGGCTGGTGGGGGAGCTGGGCCAGTGGGGAAAATCCAAGTAGTGTACAAGTCGGGCTGTGTACCCAAAGCTGTGTGCAAGTCCGGGCTGTGTGCCTGGTGGGTTCAGAGCCTGAGGGCTGAAATGTGAAGAAGTGTTCTGTTGTCTCTAATCTGCATTACCAGGAATGTAGCCCGTGGGGTCCATCTATACTTTGTTTGTTCAGTTTGGATGTGAATAAAAGCCACATTGCAGAATCCCATTCCTGGTTGGACATTACAGTTATTGCTTCCTGTGTTCGGATTACTTGGGTGCCCCTGTGCAGAGTAGCCAAACCTAGGCCCCTGTGCCAAGTAACCTAGTCCTCCTGAACCCAGTCCCCACCAGGTACTGCTGTCAGCTTCAACAGCATGCCACCTGTCATTTTGCAAAAAGACAGGGGTCTTGGGGTTACAGGTGCTTGCGCCAAACAAATATGGTGCAATGTGCACCTTGCATCCATGAATGCCCTCCGAGCGATTCACAAAGGTAGCCTGCATCAACCACAGAGTGCCTTTTTTATTTATTTAGTTATTTAACCAGGAGTAGCTCACTAAGCTGAAAGC
Organism: Neoceratodus forsteri; assembly: GCA_016271365.2. NCBI lineage: Eukaryota > Metazoa > Chordata > Ceratodontiformes > Ceratodontidae > Neoceratodus > Neoceratodus forsteri. The sequence continues at coordinate 201,755,443 of CM057458.1, forward strand.
TTTTTTACAGGAGTGACCTGGGAGCACAGGAAAGTTAAGTGACTTGCTCAGGGTCACACAGTATGCAAGTGGAAGCTGTGGGATTCAAACCCAGGTCTGGTCTGCTAGATGTCACCAGATTTGCAGTGCAGAGCCTTAAACCACTGCACTGTACTGCCTCCCAAACTGGTCCTGTGCAGCCCACTTGTACCCACAGCCAATGGGCTGCGACAGGGCTGCAGGGGCATGTGACAGATGCAAGCCGCCACAACCCCAGAACAGCAATTCACAAGATCTCCAAAGGGAGAAATTCTAAGTACCCTTAGACCAGCCAGGGCTGGTCTAAAGGGATGTGAAATTCTCCCTGGGTGGGATACTGGACACAATAGTGGCATGGATCCCCCTTCCCAATCCCTGATGTGCCCCATACCCATAACATATAGTAACCCCAATCCTGATGTTTCCCCATATGTTAAATATGTGCAATCCCCCTGCCTGGATCCCTGATGTCCCCTACACATGCGCAGGCCCCCTCATTGGTGGTCCAGTGCACCCCCACCAACAGCTAGTGCCCCATCCCCAGACAGAGGCCAAAGACTGGCACAGCTATCCTCACTACTGCTGACCAGTCCCGGCTAAACTGTCAATGATAAGCTTACTATAATGTGTGCTATATGCATTTTACATGCGTGACCATTGACAGTTCAGTTGAAGACCAGCTACAGAGGTGTGAGGATGGCTGTGCCTGTCCCCAGCTCTGTGTCTGAGAAAGGGGCACTAGCTGCTGGGTGGGGGCACTAGACCACCAATGAGAGAGCTGTGTTATGTGTAGGGACATCGGGATCTAGCTGGGGGGATTGCACATATTTCAACTATATAATGGAAACTTGGGGATCCGAGCAGGGTGATCTGGGTGGGGGATTGCACATATTTAACATAACGGGGAAACTTGGGGATCCAAGCAAGGGAATTGCACATATTTAACATATGGGAGAAACTCGAGGATCCAGGCAGGGGAACTTAACACATTTAAAATATGGGGAACATCGGGGATCTGGGCGGGGTTGTTTAGTCCATGTACAGTATGGGGAACAGGGGATCTGGTTGGGGGACAGCTTGTCATTGTTGCTCTGGGCTTGTGACAACCCCTTTGGTGCACCTTGTGTATGCTTGTGGAGGGTTGCTGCAAGTGTGAGGAATGAAGCAGCTGGGACCCCTCCTGTACCTGAATCGGTGTCGGGTCCCTGGCGTATGGGGCTTTGGTGCAAACTGCTGTTTGCCACAGCTTGCACTGAATGTAGACCCTTTGTGAATCTGGCCCACTGTGTCTCTTTACAGGAGTGCATGTGAAAGTTCTTTGAGTGAGAAAACTGCAAAATGCAGTTGAACAGTTCAGACACACAAAGGACTTGAGGAACTCACTTATAACCATAGGAGACATAGGCACTGTACATATAAAAATATAGAAAATCACATTGAAGACTTCTGTTTTTTTAAATGAATCTTGAGCATAAAATCAAAGTGTTTTACTTTGCAGAAAATTAGAGAAACCCTTGTTTGAGAAATAGACTATGCCAACTGAACAGAGAACATCAGAATTTTTTTAACTACAGTATTTGTCTGAGACACACTCTTGTGGTTATAACAGTACTCGTAATGTTTGGAAATAAACAATCCTATGTCTAAGAATGATGTCATTATTGCTAGTTGCTATAATGATGAAAGGTTCATGAACCAGGATCTAACAAGGCAGAACTGTCATGAACAGAACTATTAGCATAGCAGAGTATATAGGTGGATAGGGGCCCACATGCAGTGTATGATAGGTTCCCTGATGTACCTATGTTCCATGGTGTCAGATTAGATGAGGTTAGAAGGGAGCAGAAAGGAGGAAAAGGAAGGGGTCAGGGGAGGGTGGTGCCACCAGGTCCCCCATGTCTACATAGACTGCTTTACACTCTTTCTTTTGGGGGTGCTCTGCCTACTCTTGCACCAGATTCTTCTCAGATTGTAGCCATGAGTTAGCCAAGCCCTACAGCTGTGGGAGGAGTAGGTCTACAGAGGATTAGAGGAGAGGTGATGGGATTCAACTGAGTAGGAATAAGGATGATTGTCATGGGATTCCCTTCCCAAATTAACCACAAAACACATGGCTTTGTTGGATGCTCAGATGGCATACTTTATTTACATAGTTGCATCACTGGACTTTATTTACATCATCAATACTTTGATCCCATATACATTACTCATCAGTACTTTGATACAGTATACATTGATTTATCCTATTCTTTTCATGACCACCTTCAATCCCTTAATCCACTCTGGACTCGGGTGCAAACCTGATACTCACGATTGGCCCTCTAGGATGCAAACCCCACAGCTGCCCACATGGCTGGGTCACACCCATCCTGTGTCCTGATTTTCTGACTCAGTACCCCCAGGCCTCCTATATCATTTACCTGTGTCTCATTTCCCCACCCTGCCATCCCCCTTTTTCCTCTTCCTTCCACTAGCCCATCTCTAGCTATTGCAATGGATGATGTGCTCCTCCCCGTATGCTTCCTCAATCGTTCTTCCCCAAACTCGGCCCCCCATTCCCCTTGCTCCTGTCAGATCTGTAGAAAGTTCCCCATCTGTGCTAAATATCCCAATCTGTGCTCAAGCAACTTTATTTACTCTGTCACATACTTTATGCCAATGTGCCTCATATACCTCCTGTGAGCATCAATACCTTCATGGTACTTTGTACTTGGGAGCATACCTGATACCCACATTCGACCCTCTGGGATATATACACTCCATGTTCCCAATCTGTTGGGTGCACACCCAGGCCATGTCCTAGTTTCCCAACCCAGCACCACCTGGGCCCCCAATATCTCTCTCTCTCCTGCATCTCGTGTTCCCCTCCTTTTTTAATACACCATAACACTAGTGTTACCCTCCATTTTACTGACCTTTAATTGTCCCTTCCTCCTGAGACATCCTCCACACCTGATCACCCCAACTGTTATTTGCTCAGCTGGCAAATTTATTTACCTAATTCTCCAACAAATCAATAACCCAATTTACTATATACAACCTTCTGTAACCACTTTATTTATTTTATTTATTTATTTGCTTTTGTTAACCAGGTAAGCGCACTAGACAACAAGTGCCTATTTTCAGGAGCTACCCCGGAGGTTACAGTACATAAGATACAGAGTACAAAATACAGAATACAAAATACAGAGTCAGGATAGCTTGCTGGCCCACAGTCAGGAGGAAGGGAGGAACACCAAATGGTACAGTGACTATACATAGGTACAGTAAGCAGTATGCCAGCGGTTATACATAATGGCAGTGAGGGGTAAAATATGAACAGGTACATCATCTCAGAGAGTTAGCAGTGTGTCAACAAGATACATAACGGCAATGGAGAGGTAGAATAGCAACAGGTAACATCAAGGCAGAGCATACAACAAAACAAATGTAAGTGCGGTGTGTATATTAACTATTTTACTCCACAACTGCTTTCTCATAACCCCTCCTACTCATCACAATTATTTCCCTAATCCACCATCTTCCACTAAAACTGGTCCTGGGCTGAGGTGCATACCTGGCAACTACCTTTGCCCTCTGGGATGCATCCCCACAAGGTGCCTGACACAGCTGGATGCACCCAGCCTGTGCCTTGGTTTTCCTGCCTAGTACCCCTGTGCCCCCCTACATCCCTAATCTGTGCCTCTTCACCCACCCTCTTCCTCCTCTTCATTCCTTCCTTCCAATTATGCACTTCCAGATCTTCTGCTGCCCTCCTTTGGCAACCCTTACCCTGCTCTCTTCCATAGACACAACCCACTGTCTTGCTTGGCAACCTTTCACATATCCCAAACCTCCTTCCCAAACTTGTTACCCTCTTTCGGTAACCCTTCACATGCCCATATATGGTTCTCTGCCCCCTTTCCTGTTGCCCTCTTTCAGCAACCCTTCACATGCCCCTATACCATTCCCTTTTCCTGTTGCCTTCTTTTGGAAACCCTTCAAATGCCCCTATACCATTTCATTTTCCTAGTGTCCTCTTTTGGCAACCATTCACATGCCCGTATACTGTTCCCTTTACCTATTGCCCTCTTTCGGCAACACTCCAAGTGTCCATGCCATCCTTCTCACTTGTTGCCTTCTTCAGGCAACCCTTCACTATCATGCCCCTCCTGCTGTTAACTTCCCATCTTATCCTGGCTTCCAATTGCTGTCCACCTGCAATAGTCCATCTAGCCATCCAACTGCTGCCCACCTTCAGTAGCCATCATGACCAAAATTTCCCATCTTATCCTGACCACCAATCTACTGTCCATCTGCCCACAGCCCCATGGCCACTAATTTCCATCTTCCCTGATCACCCTGTTGTCCACCTTCAGTATCTGACCATCCTGAAAAAAAAATTATATTGCCCTTCCAGTTACAGTCCTAACACCTCCTCCTTAACCAGCTCCCCAACCCCTTCCCCCAATCTTCCTTGCCTTTGCCTGAAAGAAATGCAGCTGTTGGCAATAGCCTGTCATCCCACTCCACCCCTTAAATCTTTTCTTTGTTTTTGGTTTTTTTCTTTTGTTGATAGCCTAACCTAGTTGTACCCCCTCTATTCCTGGCTAGCCAGAAATGCCAGATGGTGACAGCCACCTGTAGATCCTATTCAACCCCCTATCAGAGAAACCTACCCTCACCCAGCAGTATCTTCCATTTCCAGTAGCCAGACCATGTCTCTCTTCCCCTTTGTGCTCCTCTCCACTCTTGGCCCCTTGCTTTGTTCCCCTCTTGCCTTTTGCCACTGCTGTCATTCCCTGGGCATCCTCCTCTGGGCCTCCTCCATCATGACACTTGATTGTCCTCATCTTCCCTTGCCTCGATGTTATGTTTGCCAAGGTTCAAACAAAGAACAATCATCAGTATGAGCACTTCCCTTTCTCCCGTCATCTTGCTGTCCCCCACTTTTTTTATTCCCCCATCCTGAGACATGCACCCCAGTCTCTCTATACCAAAATCCATTAATTCCTGAAAATGCCAGAAAACAGTTCCCTCAAAATAACCTAAAAACTATATTATATTGATATCTATCTATCTATCTATCTATCTATCTATCTATCTATCTATCTATCTAGCTAGCTATCTGTAACCCCCAGGCCACTTCTTTAACTAGTGTGCACACCCCCCATTTTCTGTAACGCTTGCCAAGCTAAATATCTGGAGAAACACTGGTGTCCATATAGTGGTATACCAATTTACTTTGCTAAAAGGTAGGTACCACCCTTGGCGTTAGGATGTATACCTGGCTTATTTTCTAGAGGAAGAGAGGAGTGGTACAGAAACAAACAACTTGAACCCTTTGTAAATAACACAACCCAGGTCCTGGGTGGAGGCTGCTAGGCATATGCTTGATCTAACCTTCTGAGGTCCCCAGTAAATCCACACAACCAGAAGCAATAATTGGAATGTCCATAACAGTGACTGGGATTGTGCAGTATGGCTTTCTTCAAACAGATGGAAAGTAAAAGCTGACGTGGACCCCCCAAGGGTCGGTCCAGGCTGGACAGGAACAAATTCAAGAACTCTCCTTGCATGCAGTACAGTTCATGAACAACAGAAACATCTTCTTCCCAAATTCCCAACAGGTGCATTTGTGGACATCTGGCCTCGCACATGAACATCTCTCTTCCCATGAGTGTTATTTAGTGAATCTAAGCCACACACTCAGAACTATTCTCGGACATAGGTGCAATTATGTGAAACTCAGCCACACACCTTAACCTGCAGATTGGCCCTTGCTCAGGTAAAAATACCAGTGCCCTTTATGAACCAGGAAGCCCTGCCTTGTAAGCGCTTAGATGGTGTTCCTCCCACCTCTTGGCCCCAACAGACAGTATCTGCCATTCTTCAGAGTTACACCATTGAAATCCCCATTCCCCATTGAAATGCTGGGGTTCCAAACTTTTACTTGTCACAACACTGGAGTGACACAGAGAAAATAAACTGCACTCACTGGGGTCCACAGTTTACCTCCACTTCTCTCACACTGGTGAGACTAGGGGCACTGACAGATGCAATCCAGCCTTATCTATGGGCACACATACCCCAGACTATCCACTCCCCTAGATCTAGTATCCCAGACAGTACTCACAGGAGTTGTTCCATCTGCAGGACATGGAAAACCAAAAAGGAAAAGGAAAGGCACTCTTCTAGGTAGCCAGTCCAAACAATCTATTTCAGGTCCTATCCAAGGCAGCTGAAAACACCACAGAACTTTCAGGGGATTGCCCCTTGAGTCCACAGAGAACAAGCAGATCCTTCCACTTCACAGGGAGTAGAAATCAAGAAATCCTGCTGTAGCCTTGTCTGCACCACTTCAACTGGAAGCTGGAAATGACACTTCACTAGGGTGAGAAATCCTGGGCCCTCTCCTCAGAGCCCTCTGGTAGTCCTACTGCCACTCTCACCTCATCACTCCACAACACTCTACCCAGAACTGAGCATTCTAAGCTCCCCAGCATAGCTATCCACAGAATGTGGCTTATGCTGATGTGAGAGTTCAAAATGATCTAATCATTCCTCCCTCAGGCTAGCTGAGTAAACAATGATGTCATTATGTAAGGGGCCCCTAATGAGCGCCCTGCCAGCACCTGTTGCCTTCCTAACAATAATACTGATAGGATTCTAGTAACCCCAGAGACTGAGTGGTTAGATCAATCGATCTACCTATCTACCTAGCTACCTCTCTATGGAGTGGCTCCCACTCCCCAACACTTCATACTGATTTAAGCATGCATATCCCAGACTCCTTTAATATAGCATGACAATTCTGTGTCACTACCCTGAAGCAATTAAAGTAAAGTATGGCTACCCAAATAATGCTAATACCAATGGATTACTTCCTCAGCCCCTCAAGTTACCTTATCTTTAACCTTCTCCCCACTTTATATCTTTCATTACACTGTTAATTCCTTTGCTCATTGTTCTGGAAATAATCCCAAATGAAGGTTTTGCTAAAAGACCAACTTGACAGAACCCAGTTTAGTCCGTACTCAATTATTCTGTTTTATTTTGTCTTCCCCCCACTTCTTTAGCTATCCCTTCACCTGACTGTTTCTCCCCAATGGATACACCCGCCATTGTAGAACAAGCCAATAATAATATATATATATATATATATATATATTTGCATTTTTTGTTAAATATCTATCCCCATCTAAGTTTTGTACAGAACATTTTGACCCACTGCAAAATTTCCCATGGTATACTAAATGTACAATACCCATCCTATCTGTGGCACCCAAAACATAATTCCTTGTGCATTAGCTCCTCCCCTCTGCTGAATGGAAAAAAATATCCTGGAGACTCTCGACTTGAGAAATTGCTCTTGGATTGACTGATAAATCTCAAAATTTTGAACCAGATCCTAGACTGCTAGTCATCAAGTCCCATTCCATTGCCTCCTCTCAACATGCCTATACCCTTATAAGTTCTGAGCTTGCTTGAATGGCTGTTTGCCAATTAAACTCCCAAATTTGACACATCTCATCAAAAATGTTCATCATGTCCCAACCAGCTGAGTCATCCCCTCTGATCATCATTTATACCCACTGGACTAAATAATCCCTGGAAAACCACTTACCTGTTTGTTTTCTTCAGCCCCAACCCCTTCCCCACTAGCAGTTCCCATCCATCCTGTCATGGCAAGATGGCATTAGCTAGCAAAAGAAGGGTGATCCCCTGTCTTACTTCCCCTTATATATTCCCTTTCTCAATGGCCTCCCCTTGATCCCTTCCACCAATCCCTGTCTTCCCCTACCTGTCCCTTCCCCTTCTCATACTGCCCATTTTTCCATACCCCACCTTTCCTTCTTGCTCTTCCTCCCATGACTCCTCTCTCCCTTTTCTTCCCCATCCCCCTTCCCCTCCACCCACCTCCCTCCTAATCCTCCCCATCCTTCCTATCTCTACCTGCACCCCTTCTATTTTAGCCTGAAACCCTGATATAAGGGCTGTCCTTGAAAGGCAGTCCCCTTATCCTGAATGGTTGAAGGACTTGTGACTTACTGAAGCAGATCCCAGACATCCCTGGAGATACATGGATGTACAAACATAAAGGGAAATAAATCTCTTTTCAGAGCTAAGGTTCATTATTTTTCTATGAAGTTTGTGACTAGATTGTTCTTGGGCAGTGGTGAAGGGGAATCTCCTTTATTGTGGTTATCAGTGTACTGCAAATCCTAGTTTATTGTTTCATATTATACTGGATGCTTGTTTTATGGACATAATTACTGCTGGTGCAAACCAATGTTAACTGACAGCTAATATTACTCTTTTCAAGGTCTACAGGAAGATTTAGATAATCCCTTGTCAACCCTTAGTACCACTGGGAAACAAAAACTAATCAGGTGAAATATAAATTTTGCTGAAGTGAGAAATGTAATTTTTAACTGAGGCTGGCTGGTATTTGAAACAAATATGTTCCAACAAACTTCTCCCCAGACAATGGACCAATATTTAACTCAAATCACCTGTGAAATAAAAAATGTAATATATGTGACAGAGGCATATGATAATACAAAGCATTACAATTTATGGTTTGATCAAACATGCAAAATGAGGAAAGGACACTTAATAAAATAATTAGACAATTTAAAAAAAATCCAACGAGGGAAAGAGCAAATCAATTAAATACAGCAAGAAAAAGGTATAGAAAACTTCTGAGGGAAAAAAAATCTAATTCCAATAAAAACAATGGGAATAAATGTTTCAAGTGATTCAAGATTATGATAATAATAAGTTCTGGAATATGGTTGCAAGATAACTTAGTAAATATCAGCCTTCTTTTGGTAGTTCATGTACCTAAAGAAAAATGGGTAACATATTTTAAATAAAGAGGAGGGTTAAGTCCCAGGGTAATCTCCAATTTTTGAAAGACAATTGCACCCCATTAAGGTTCACTGAATGAGAAGTTGACCTAGCCATATCAACACTAAAGAATAATAAGGCAGCAGGGCCAGATGGCATTCCCTCAGAAATATACAAAGAATATAAACACTTTTGGATTCCTCCAATCACCTGCTTCCTTAAAATTTGTCCCTCTAGCTTGGATGAAGAATGTTATTGTTCCAGTGCACAAAAAAAGGGAACGTATATGAACCTATTAACTACTAGGCTATTAGTTTGCTGGATATCAGTTCCAAAAACTTTTCAAAATCTTATTGAATAAATTAACTGATTGGCTAGACAGTATAGCATTTCTCTCATATTCACAAGCAGGATTTAGGAAGGGATTCTCCACCACCGATAACGTATTCTGCCTTTCACATCTAATAGAAAAATATGTCTGCATCAGAAAAGTGAAGTTATTCTCGCTCTTCAGCAATTTCAGTTCCACTTTTGACTCCTTTAACAGGTCTATTCTGTGGAAAATTATGGACAAAATGCATATTAACCATGCCCTTCTTTGGCCAATTATTCAGTTATATACAAATACAAATTCCGCATTCTGGAATGACAATAAAGGAAATGTTTCAGAATATTTTGATTCAACCCACAGTGTCAGGCAAGGTTGCTTACTTGCGCTGACACTTTTTGATATTTATAGAAATGCGTATCCGGATTTTGGGGATCTAGAGCAATATGATCCACCAAAAATACAAACAACTTATTTTATAAAAAATTTCAGGATCAAATAACTCCAGCACTTCTTTTGCTATTTCAACACATATTATCGAGGGCTACAACTGACCCCACCCTGTCTGAGGCTTTAATTGTTCTCCTTCCTAAATCTGATAGTGACTTAGAGCTAGTACAGAGTTATAGGCCCATATCCCTTTTAAATCAGGATATTAAAATTCTCACGAAGATCCTGGCAGACAGGCTTACACTTGTTCTTCTGGACTTAATTGGACTGCCACAGGTTGGGTTCATGAAAGGAAGATCGCCGTGGGGACCACCTCGGACTATCTCACCACGTCTTCTCAGAGTCTAGGATACTTCATATTGAGCTGTCCTGGTGTCCTAGGCGCTGAGAATCCTTTGACTGTGTGAACTAGAATTTTTTATTCTGCACCTTACATGCATTTGGATTACCCTCTAAATTTCTACATTGGATCCAAGCCCTGTGCTAATCTCCTTCTGCCAGAATCTCAGGGAATGGGGCATTCTCTGACTCTTTTCTCCTACATTCTGGAATGAGACAAGGCTGTCCCCTTTCCCCTCTACTATTTAACATTTTCTTAGAACTACTTATTTGCAATTTTCTAACAAACCCAGAAATTCAGGGAATACAGATATGAGGTACCATGGTTAAAGTCTCCGCCTATGTGGATGACATTCTCCTGAAGTTGTTCCATCCCAATCATCCATCCCTCCTTGCTAGATACAATAACTAAGTTTAGTAGCTTTTCAAATTACAAACTGAATCTAAATAAATCTACCATCTTTCCTCTTAACCATAAAATATTCAAACAACCCATAACTCCCCTTGGTTTATCTTGGTAGCCGACATCTCTTAAATATCTTGGCATTATACTTACACGTAGTCCTTCCATGTGGTTTAAAAAAAATCTTGATGCCCTGATTTGAACTATTACCCAGGATCTTACTAGATGGACCAAACTCCCCATCTCACTATGGGGGTGGATTAGTTTAATCAAAATGAATGTGTTTCCTTGTCTTTTTTATTCCCTGTTACTTCTTAATTCATTCATCCCAGTATCCTGGTTTCAGAAAGTACATAGATTATTTACTAACTTTCTTTGGTCCAACAAACATCCTCATTTGGCGTATCATAAATTAGCTGCTCCAAAACTTAAGGGTGGCCTTCGTATCCCATATCTTAGCTTATACTACTGGGCTAGCCATTTATCGAAATATCTTAAATGGTTAACACCAGGCCCCCGTAGACTGATGCTGACGTGGCTAAAAATTGAGTTAGATACCATCCAATCCACAGGAATGAACCCTACTAATTTGCTATATGCCAAGCGTTCCTCGTCACGTGACATTCGGAAATGTCCAATTATAGCAGTATCTTTAAGAGTTCACACTCAACTTTGCTCTTTTCTTCATTTTAAACCCCATTTAGATCTCTCTCAATCTATATGGAACTCTCCTTCATTTCTAATAGAAAAAGAGAAAATTTCCTCTAAATGGTTACCACAGTTGGGAGAAGGATCCTTATCTACCTTCCTTGGGGACGACAGGACATGGCTTACCACAACCAAGATTATTTCTAAATGTAATATCCCTTCATCCAATTATTTCAAGGTTATCTAACTTAAAAACCTCATTGTTAAAGTATTTGGTAAAACTCTTCCTCCTCTATCTGCATTTTCTTTCTTATCAGAGCTTACTCCCTTGATAAGCCCTCCTAAGATAGTCTCAAAAGTATACCAGGTGCTTTTTCAATGGCAGTTTGGGGACTGCTATGGTCCCACAAACTACTGGGCCTCTCTTTTCCCCCAACTCTCCATCGACTGGCCAATACTATGGCGAAACTGTCATAGGTTTATGTCATAGGACAGGCTGCGGCTCATGCAGTTCCATATTTTACATAACCTATACTACTCCTCTCGAAAGCTTGCCAACTGGGGCCTCCTGGATTCTGGCCTATATACTAGATGTTGTCAAGAAGAGGGGATGCTTCTCCATATATTTTGGAGTTGCCCAAAGATAATGCCCTTGTGGAATACAATTAAGGCCAAGCTGGATCTGTTGCTGGGTCTTCAAGAATGTTTCACCCCCAAAATTTGCCTCCTAGGTGACTTGTCCCTTATTGATGTCAACACCTGGAGATTTCATATTTCCATGATAGCAATGTCCACTAAAAAGGTGGTCCTCAAGCACTGGAAGGATAAGAAATGCCCATCATACCAGGAATGGCTCAACAAAATACTTGCCAACCTCAGAACTGAGAAAGCCATTGCTGGCCTTTACAATAGGCAACAGAAATATAAATGGATGTGAGATCCCTTACACACTCTACTTGTCATCTGAGATAGAAATAGTGAAAGGTACAGATACTGGTTCTGGGTGATCTTCCATGGTACTGTGGTATGGGGGGGAGAGGGGAAGGAGGGTGGTGGGGGTGAGGCAGAACAGATAACTTTATACTGTATTATTCATATGTCATCCATGTTTCTGTCTCTTAAATAACTATAAAAGCATCAATAAACTTATAAATGAAAAAATACAAACAACTCTTCACTCACTTGCATACAGATGATGTGGTTCTTTTTGTTGTTTCCCAGTCAGGGCTGCAAACGTTAATCTTTTTTTTCAAAGTGAAAACTATTGGAACGCAAAATAAACTTGAGTAAAACCAAGACTATCATTTTTGGACACAAATCAAACAAACAGTTAAGCACTAATTTCATGATAGGGGATAATAAAGTGGAGGTGGTGAAACAGTATATTCTTTCACATTACAGTACAATAATTTGTTCATTGTGTTGTCACAGGAAGAGGTACTGTAGTAGTCAATGTGTAGTTTGTTTCATAAAACAATTATGGTCTGTGAGCCCAATTTTAACTGACACAAAGTGTCTATTATTTTATACTATATTGTGATTTTGTATGTGTATTGCAGTGTCATGTGTAAAGGTTTTACAATGTTATAAATTATTACATTTATTTCAGAAAAGAAATATTGCTTGAAATACCAATTGTAACAATATATGGCGTGTTATGTACATTCTTCTGAATCTTGTGCATTGTGTTGCTGCAGCCAATCAATCAGTTCAGTTTATTGTTTGGCTTGAAAGTCATCACAAATGTAAAATATAAGTTACAGTAAAAACAGTCATACAACTATAAATCTGAGTATGAAACGAGTTGCTATTACAAAAAAATATTAGAAGACATCAGCGAGACATAACTCTTGGGCACCCTCCCTAAACAAACATTGTACCTTAAATAAAATTCAGTTATATTCATGAAGTTTCATGCTTATATAACTGAAAGAGCTCCTGGTCCCCTACTGCTCTGGACTGTCACTCCGCTCGGCGATGAGGGGTTGCTAGAGATTCCAAGGGTATGTTTAAAATCATCTGGGGTGAGAGCTTTTATGTCTACAGCCCCTACCCTTTGGAATTCTCTACCCCGTCGGCTACGGGAGTGCACAACTGTGGAGGGATTCAAGCAATCCTTTAAAATGTATCTATGGCACCAGGCATTCAGCAATTGAGTTTTCTGTTTTCTTTTAGTGCATTGATATCTTGATGTTAATTTTATTGATGTTTGTTATGTTTTACATTATCATTGCTGTTTTAAAATGTGAGATGCCTTGGTTACAGATAAGGCACCATATAAATAAATGTTATTGTTATTATTATTGTTATTATATTTGTTCTTGATCAGCTAACAGTCTTTTCTTAGTTTTATATATTGCATGGAAGTATTTGGCCAGTCTTTCTAAAGACCATACAGTACATAATTTGTGTGAATTAAAATGACAGTAAGAAGTGCAGGATCTAGGAGGGTAAAGGGAGGGGAGAGGGGTGGGGCAGCTGCTGAATAGGGAGCTAGCTGCATTCACAAGCAGCCTAGATAGACAATGATGGCCTTTTGTTGCTGGCAATTTTCGTATGTTCGTATGTTCATATACAGAATATAGAACGGTCTTCAGCCAATAAGATCTTTCTTTGCTGTACCAAGTACAGATTCACAAAAAATGTAGGACATCCTCTATCCCACCTGGAGAGCAGATAAAGTTCTCAAATTCCTTGGGTAATTTATTGTGTCTCACTTGCAATACATTATTGGGGAATCTTTCAAATTTGTATTTTACAAAAAGATTCTGTAGTTCAGGATTTATTAGTAGATCTACAGTAAATAAGCTTTATATCCTAAAAAACAGTTGTTCTTTGCAAACTATCTCGAGTAAGAAGATGATGCTATCATTTTTAAATCTTCCTTACTCCAGATATTATTAATTCATTTAGTGATGTATTTTTTTATACTTACAACCCAATTTGACCCCCTTATTCACATAAATCCTCAGGATAGATAATCTGTACCTGCTTAGTAGGGAGACTATCTCAGTGTACCAGAACTGTCCCCTTTATCCTATGTCATACCAGCTCATCTTTTCACAAAGACACTGTGCAGAAGGGGTAGGTGTCAGTAAATTTGTAAGTCTTAGTCAGAAATTAACTTTTAAGTGTCTGTTAGAGCATTTAAATTTGTTAATCCCAGTTTGGACCTAACATACGCAGTCGGGCAAGAAGGACCCAGGCCCAAAACATTTCTTTTTTTTCCAATTTAAAGTTCATTAACCTTATTTTCCATTATACAAACAAAGCAGATGTTCATACATAAAAGTGCTGTTTACATTAGTCACAAGATACCCTTGAATCTGCCCCTCCCCCTCCCTTAATCCTCCCTTCCGTCCCTTCCCACCCCTTCCCCACGCCTTACCTACTAGGGCGACAGAAAATATGATATACCATGTTAAGATTTTATCTTATCTGAGGTTAAATTCATGACCCACTAATACTTACTTAACATATCAAGCACCTTATAATGAATAAAAGCATAGGGGTCCCATATCTTTCTGAACCTGTTCATTGTATTGTTCAAACTAGCAGTAGCTTTCTCAGTATGTAGATTTGCCAGGATTTCTGTTAAGCATTCATTATATGAAATTTCTTGTTGATCAAGCCAATGTCATAATACCAACTTCTTGACAGACATGGCAATGAGTGTCACATGATACTTTCGATTATGGAGACTAATGCCAGAGAGGTCTCCAAGGAGGAAAATTTCCGGGGTAAATAAATCCTTAAGACCCAAAAGAGGATCTGTAAGTTGCCTAATATTATGCCATAGAGGGGAGACCTTCGGTCATGCCCAGAAAATATGGTATAACGTCCCTTCCTGTTGTTGGCATCTAACACATAATGTGGAAGTCCTTAACCCCAACCTGGCCAACTTGCAGGGTGTATAGTAAGCAGTATGTAAGATGTACAATTGCATTATTCTTAATCTATCTTGTCTAATTAATTTATGACAGGTATACCAGATTGTCATCCAGTCAATATTATGACCTGGAAAAAAGGATTCCCATAGATCAGTTGGTCCAAAGCTATCCGGGAACTTCCAGAGAAACAATATGTTATAAATTTTGGATATTGCATTGGGGCCTCCAACAAGTACTCCGAGTTCCTTACGGAACTGGATGGGTTGAACTGTCCTGGGTTTATGACTGAAGGCTCGTGTTAAAGTATGTCGCAGTTGAATGATCCTGAAGGTATACCTACTAGAGATACCTAATTTGGCAATAATTTCCTTGATTGAAAGCCATGTATCATTATCTTTAATAAAATAAGAGGCCTCCAAATCCTGTATTATGGGAAACCAGGAATGGGGAATTGGTTTTCCCACTATCTTGAGACAAAGGTTTCCTACCATTGGTTGACTAAGATCATTTATATGGTCATACCTCAGAAATCGGCAAATCTGAGCATGAATTTTTAAAGAAGTGGAAATTGTCGAGTTTTTAAGCTTTAGGGGGCGGAGAATTTCCATAATATGCAACAGTCCCACAGGGCTTAAACCAGATGCCCTTATCAGTGATAATTCAATTCTGAGCCAGGTGGGAGCCACGTATAGACTTTCCTGTGAAATCCATTTCATATATTTGTTAATATATGATGCCCAATAGTACAGGCCCACATTGAGGAGTCTCAAGCCCCCCTTGTTTTTGGGGGCCGTCAAAGTACAGTAGGATATTTGAGAGGCTTTGTTGTTCCAGAGGAATTTGGTGAACAGGGATTGTAGTTTCCCGAACCAAGGTAAAGGCAGCCAGATGTTAAACATGGATAAGGGATACAGTAAATGTGGGAAAACATTCATTTTAATGAGGTTTATTCTACCCCATAGTGAAATAGGAAGGGAGGTCCATCTATTCAAATCATGAGCGATGATACTTACTAGGGAGTCCAAATTTAACTTTATAATTTGTTTGGGGCTTTGGGATAACGCTATACCTAAATATATAAGGGAGTCTTGCTTTCAATTAAGTCCAAAAATAGTTATATCAGATTTGAAGAGTCTATGATTAAGCAGAAATACTGTAGTTTTACCCACGTTTAATTTATAATTGGACATTCTGCCAAAAATGGCAGTGATGTCCAGCATGAATGGTATGGATGAAGCAGGATTGGAAAGTTGGAGGAGGAGATTGTCCGCGTAGGCCGATATCTTTATTTCACAAGGATGGATGGGAATCCGCTGGACAATTGGACAATCTTGTAACTTTCTAATTAGTGGTTCCAGGTAGAGATTAAATAATAATGGGGATAAGGGACATCCCTGCCTAGTACCTGAATGAAGGGTGAATTTTTCCGAAATCACTTCATTTCCTGCTACCCGCACGGAGGGAGATTTGTACAATGCCTGGATCCACCCTACGAAACCAGATGGAAAGCCAAAGGCTTCCAAAACTTGAAAAAGGTACTCCCAATGAACCCTATCGAATGCCTTCTCGGCATCCAGGGAAACCAGAGCAGCAGGAAAAGGAGTGTCCCTGGACGTCGAGAAGACATGCAAAAGAGTTCTTAAGTGGTCAACAGAGGATCTACCCCTCAAAAATCCAGCCTGTTCTGTTCCTATCAGGGTATCCATTACCTTATCGAGTCGGTTAGCCAACAATTTGGTCAGTATTTTTATATCCTGATTTATTAACAATATAGGATGGTAGTTAGTTACACAATCAAGGGGTCTATCCGGCTTTGGGATCAGGGCAATCAGTGCTTCAAATAACGAGGGATCTGTTTCCATGCCTGATAAAATATGTTGGTATAGGGGAAGAAGCATAGGGATTAGATGAGTCTGAAATTTTTTGTAAAATAGGGCCGAGTACCCATCTATCCCCGGGGTTTTATTTGTTGGTAAATCTTTTATAACTGCAGTAATTTCCACAGCACATATAGGAGCCAAGAGTCTGTTCTGCTGTTCCATAGAAAGTCGAGGTAAATTAACCTCCTGTAAATAGGATTGCAGTTGTTGTACCGTGGGGGGTGTACACATTGGGCCATACAGCTCCTTGTAATAAGTTGTGAATTCTTTTATAATTTCCTCTGGCTGCATTTGAAGGGAACCATCTTGCAGTGAAGATACTGAGGTCACATAGCAAGATGATTCCATTTGTTTGACCCTGAGTGCCAAAAGGCGACCCGCCTTTTCCCCTTGATCGGTATACGAGGCCTGGTTTTTAAGATGGAGTAATCTGCATTTTCGCGAAGATGTTCCATATACATGGCTCTTAGTTTAATCAAATCTTGCCTAATGGATTCTGGTGAATTGGGGGAAAGGTTTTTTTCTAGAGCCCTGATTTGGAAGAGCAAGTGGGACAGTCTAGCATTGGAAGCCTTCTTCCAATGTGTGGCCATACTAATCAGAACCCCTCTAAGATATGCTTTAAAGGCTCCCCACAGCATGTCCAGCCTTCCTTGAGGATCAAAATTAAGGTGATAAAAATTATCAATCTGTTCCTATATCTGTTTAACCAGAGAGATATCTTTTAGCAATAAGTCATTTAATTTCCACCCGGAACCCCTTTTTGGCAATAATACCAATGATATCTGGCAGGAGACTATGGAATGATCTGAGGGGGGCCCAGGTAGAATCAAGGCCTCTAGGGTATCGGGTATTAGAGAATGAGACTGGAGTATATAATCTATCCATGAAGAGGAGGAATGGACAGGAGAAACAAAGGTATATTCCCTGTCTGAGGGATGTAATATCTGCCAGATATCACACATTCCAGTCTGGTCCAAAAGTTCCCTAAATGTTCTTTGAGCAGGTGAAAGTCCCATCCTCTGATGACTTGACCGGTCCATCATCAGATCATGCACCAGATTGAAGTCTCCCCCTATGATCATAGGCATGGAAAGATATGGGTGCATAATTTGAGTTAGATGAGTAAAAAATTCGGGTGCATCATGATTTGGTCCATACTCACTACCTAATACTATCTCCTTATTGTAAAGTAAACCCTGAACAAAAATATATCTCCCCAATGGGTCCTTAATCACTTTAATTGTGTTAAATGGTATTTTCCTATGGATAAGAATCATGACCCCACAGCTATTTGTCGTTCCCTCAGCTCCAGAAAACTGACCAAACTGTTGTCTTCGAAGTTGGGATGCTTCAACATCCAAAAGATGCGTCTCTTGACCATAGACAACGTCTATATTCAATACCTTTAGATGATGTAATACCTGGTATTGCTTCCTTCTTTTCCTTCCCCCTTTGATGTTCCATGTTGCAATTTGTATACAGTTAGCCATTATGTCTATTTAGTAACACTGTAATCCCCCATATCCTGTACAGGGAGTCATGTAGGTACCAAGAATGTAGCAATCCTAACACTGTTATTGCACTCCTAGTAGCTAATATTCCTCCCTCCCTCCCACCCTTCAGCTCTGACCATGTACCATGACACAGATTAACTAATATCCTAATCAAAATACCCCAACATTCCCCCCTCCCTGTTGTTGGAACACTATCCAACTGGTCCTGTGCCAGTCCTTAGTTTTCCCCTTCCCATTACACAGGTGCATGGAGGGATATCCTTACAAACCCAAATTATAAAAGTAAAAAGGATATAACTCAAACCAGTACTGTGTTTATAAATACCAGAAATCAGGATTACCACCCCATTAATATCCTATCCTATTTCACATAGCACCGTCTATTCTCTTTGAAAAAGTTGCCCAATAAAAGTACCCTTGTGTTGTGAAGGTGCCCGTTACCAACATTTCTTAAAATTAACTAAACATTCTGATCTGGGGACAGCCCTCGTAACTAAACATCTAATACTGAAAAAACCTCGGTCGAGCACTATAGTCCATTGATTCCAATAATTGTTTGTGAGGAGCGCACTCTTATGGTGAATCATCATTCCCATGTCCATTTATGTAAACTTAAATACTTTATCCCGAACTAAAAGCAGTCCCCTTACTATACCCTCATAGATATCTGAACGATCATACCCAGTAGATACCTATTACGTCTACTGGTATTAGGTGAGTCTACGGAAGGGGAGGGGAAAGAAAAATAAGGGAAAAACGTGCGTGACCAGGCAAGTCCTCACTAGTGGCCTTTAATTCCCAGTTTCTCTAGGAACTATCCCCAAGGATTTTAGAACAGGTTAAACAGCCACTATGCCAACAGAATTGTTCAACTACTTTTAAGGTCTCTGAACTTGCCATACATTGATCCTTGGTAACGGGTAAGCCTTCCTTTGCGATTCCTCCACAATGTCTCTGTTCACCCACAAAAGCATCAACGTTCCTCCCTTGGGCCATGACTCCTTTCCCGATCGTTCAGCAGACATGGAAGAGGTCAGGGTACTCCTTTTGTAGTGCCTTCAATGCTGGTTCGACTTCCTCAAAAGACATCCAGGCACTTGAAATCACTACCTGGAATCGAGCAGGGTACCCCATACAGAATTTTATTCCTGCTGATATTAACTTCTTCATAATAGGGTGAAAAAGGGCTCTCCTTTGTCTCACCATGGCGGGGAGGTCTTGGGTTATTCAGATTTTGTTTCCTTCCCAAAGTACCTGTTCCAATTCTTTTATTTTAGACAAAAGGAACTGCTTTTCCTGGTAGTTGAGAAATTTAAACATTAGAGGCCGTGGTGGCTGGCCCGAGGTTGGCATCGGCCTCAATGCCTTATGAGCCCTTTCTATTATATACGAGGCCCCAAAAGGAGAAGGGCCAGCAAGCCTCTCGATCAATTTCTGAATGAATTGAATGGTATTACTCTCCTCTTCTTTCTCCGGAATACCTAGGATCACAACACTATTCCTATGGCTCCTCCCCTCCAAATCTTCAATTTTTTGCTCCAGCTTTTTAATACGTTGCCGATTTTCTACCATTGCATTATCTACATGATTGGATTTCTTCTCCATGGAAATAAGTCGCGCTTCAGTGTCGGACATTCTGGTAGACAAATCTTCTAGCATCGCTGACATCTACTTTATTTCGATCACAACCGACTTTAGGTCATCCTTAAATGGTCGCAGCTCTTTAAAGAACAGTTCCAGGGTGAGGTGAGTTGCCTCTGGAGCTGGAGTGTAGGCGGCTGTAGTAGTGAGTTGCTTACCACCACCAGTCGTCTGGGCCTTGCTTCTTTTGCTGTATTTCTCCGGAGAAACGGGTGGGGTATGTCGGGGTGGCGCGGTTCTCATTTCTACTTCCATTCCCGACCCAAGTTATAGACCTGCAGGTCCACTTCCTTGTAGTTTGCTCTGTGGTCGAAAGCACCTTATTTGGAGGTGTTTAGATTGAAGTAAAAGCCTTGGATAACGGGAGCTGGGTCCAAGTGCTGCTACACAGTCTGCTACATCACGTGACCTCATGGCCCAAAACATTTCTTAGTAATTTAAATATTGGAACCATGAACTTATCTTTAGCCTTGTTTTCCCATATCTCTGCACCATATAATAGTTGTGCTTGAAATTTGGCTTTAATTGCAGCTACCAGAGACTGGATAGTCAAGCCACCATATCTGTAATTACATTTTGCTAAATCTACAGCAGTTTTCTTAAATTTTTCTAATATCACTGTCATGTCTAAATGTGAATTCCACAAACAGTTGGCATTAAATACAATACCCAAATAAATGTAGCTGGAAACTCTCTCTACTGTTTGATTTCCAAGGAATCATTTTCCCTTAACGGTGGATCGCTCACCAAAATTTCAGTTTTGTTTTGTTAAGATTGATTTTTAACTGTAGTTCAGTAGATCTTATATAAAAAAAAAATATTTTCTTTTGAAGTCCTCTTTCGGACAATGTAAATAACACAAAATTGTTTGCTTATGCAAGTGCAGCACATGTTAATTGTGATATCTTTGGTGAGTCAGATTGTAGAGTGTTAATCTCTTTCAGGAGTCTATCAACATATAGTGAGAACAGGATGGGAGCCAATCGCAACCCTGTTGAAGTCCCTATTTATTGAGAAGGGAGATGACAGCTGCCCACTGGCCCAAAAGATTTCCATAGTGAATACAGAAAATGCCAACTAGGATCCAGATGATTGCCATTTTCCTTTGTGTTTGTCTACTCATTTTTCACTAAGGTTTTGATCCCAACAAAAACTGTTCTGTGTTCTGCACCAGTAGCAAGCTAGTCAATCTCCTGGTATGGTATGTTTTTTTTAAACCTCTGGTTTAACTCTGCCTTTCATTTTGTATTCCTTTGCAGGCAATAGTCCTCTCAGGCTTACCATTGAAAGTGTCTGTCTTCTATAAGTTTGTCTAACAGTCAACCCAATTGTTGTGATTTGTAGCACTTCCATTGCCACTTGCTTCAAAAAAGTGGTGAATGCATCACTTTTCTGATGCATGCTACCACAAATCATGGCACTTGTTTTATCCATCCCTTTGAAAATAGGGGGAGGATATTTTGCCATATGTGGGAGGATGAAACACAGCTCAAAGTCAAGCATTGCATCTTCATCACACCCTTTGAAAATCTTGCCTTTTTTTCTTTCTAAAATAAGAACCTAGCAGTCTTAGGCATAAAGAAAACTGACTTTCAAAGTCTTTATCTCATTAGTGTTACTTTTTAATTAATGTCTTCCAATGCTTTATTAAGCACAACCCATGAAAGCAAATAAGGGTAAGGATAGTGTTAAGAAGTTAAGAAATTTGTGATGACATGACTAGACAGTGTAAAAGATGCAGATATGTCTGAAAAAAAAGCAGCACTGGCATAATCAAATAGTTTGTAGTTTATCCAAAATTGTTATCATATAAAAGATGTTTTTAATGTCACTTGTTTAGTCATCAATGCCAAACAAGAACATGACTGCATTATCTGTGAACATGGTGAACTGATTCCAAGCCTTCATTTAAAAATATTAACCCCTGCTGTGCCGTGGACTGATACACCAGTCTAAAATTCATATACATTCTAATTTTGTCGGCAGCCTAAGAGTTAAGTTCCTTGCGTGAATGGTTCCAGTGTTAGCCCTCTTTTACTTCATACAAATCCAGGCCATCTATGGGAATCAGGAATTAAGAACCTTTTTTATTAATTAAATCTCGGATTCTGGTCAACATGGCTGGCTTTTGACACATATTAGGAACATGTTGACCTTACCTGAGAGTATGTCGGTCTTTCTTCTTTATGATGAGAGAGAGTGAGATTAGAATATTATCCCTAGCCCTGCACTACCTCTTATAAGCAAATTTTCCACCCTCTAATGGGCATATTAACATAGTTCATACTTGTGAACCAGGAGACACCGATTCAAATCCCACCATTACCACTTACTTCCTGTGTAACCGTGAACACATCAGTAAACTTCCATGTGCTCTACATTTTGGAATTCTCTTTCTTATCTATCTTTGGGCTGTTTTAATTTCTCTGTGCACCATGGATGGTGAAGTTATGAAAATTAACTTTGCAAACTTTCTCTCTAATGTTCTGCACTTCATGAAGTCATCCACTGTGCAAAATGCGCACACCTTGAAACAAAAGCCTTGAACTGCTTGCTTGACAGAAAATAAGTCACAAAGTATAGATTTTTACAAAACTCACAAAAAAAAAAATGTTTGCAAAGTGGACACATGGAATGTTTATGCATATTTGCAAAGTACAAACTTTGAGAAAACTTAGCAAAATGCAAAGTGCCTGTGTTGCAAGGACATTGCAAGAAGATTTTAAATTGGTAACTTTACCTCTGTGCACTTAATAGCAGCAACATTTTCTTCTGGATTGAGGATGGTGGGACAGGAGGGAAGGTGAAAAAGACTGACAGTAGGGGAGAAAAAACCTTTTTTCTAGTTCTGTTTGCCCCCATTGTATCCATCTTTCCCTTTATCTTGCCAACTTGCGCTCTTCATGAGGCCAGGAAGGGGGTAGTGTCTGTCATCAAGGCCAGCACCAATTCCATGATTAAACTAGATTAAAGAGGCATAGTGAATGCTTGGTCATATGCACCTTCCCTCTTTAACATGCCAGGGCCACATCTCACCCCAGCAAGAAATTTCAAGGCTCGCTCACAACCTCCCCCATCTCTCAAGCAGCAGCACACTGCACTGTCACTGTACCACTGTATCAGCCCATTTTAATTTTCTCAATGAAAAGACATTTCTTGAAAGCTGAGTGCAGAAATAGAGACTAGCAAATGAAATGACACCACTGGAACATTGCTGGTCCAAGAGATCAGCAAACAGAGGCAGTGAAAAAAGTCAAAAGGCACAACATCATGGTAAATGTTTAACAACAATTTTTTTTTAAATAAAACAGCTTTACATCAGTATATATTTAGACCTGTTAAAATAAACCACATGCATATTTCATCTTCAGATGAAGTCTTTCTTTTATAAACTACCTCCCCATATTTACTGGACCTCTGCTTTTTTTTAACCAAAGTTACTCTACCCTTTCCATGGCAGTACTGGTAGTCATCACTTGACACGGGTTGACCCTATTTATTTGTCTCATGAGGATAAACATCTACTGCCACATTTCTTTGCCATAGAAATATATGGAAAATATGGATAACATTTGCCAAATGTTCACTGTACACATTTGCCAGGCTTCGTGGTGGGGTCTGGCTTGCCATACTAAGTTGACAA
Source organism: Neoceratodus forsteri (assembly GCA_016271365.2). NCBI lineage: Eukaryota > Metazoa > Chordata > Ceratodontiformes > Ceratodontidae > Neoceratodus > Neoceratodus forsteri. The sequence goes on from CM057458.1 coordinate 201,779,032, forward strand.
ACTCAGATAAAATGTGCAGGCCAGCCTGAGAAGGTGGAGGCATCCAAGAGATCAATAGGCATGTCTGAATGTATGCAGAGCTGACTGCATCACTCTCTGATCACTCCCTGTCACACCCAAGGGGATAATAGCTAGTAGCCTAGTAGCAGGTGCTCACTGTATGCTACATTAGCATGGCAGTGTCCACACACTTACAGTTGCCAACAGGAAAGGCAAGTAGGTTCTTGAGAGTAAATGGTGTGGAATGGGACATGGGAGTTATGGGTGCTCCCTGCCATGCCAGGCCAGATCAACAGCAGGCTCACCCCACTGAAGTGATAGCACATAACTGAGTTACTCTGAACCAAATCAAATCAATAGTACACATTGCAGATGCATATTTATGTACAAAGCAGCACAGATGCAACCTGAAAATATCCCAGTACTTCAAGTCTCCAAGAGACTTCCTCAGGGGGTGGGTCACAACCAAATCCTGTTTAAATATCTATCCCTCCTCCCACACACACACACACTGAGGTCATCTTCCTCTCTTCCTTCTGACTGACAGCAGCACTGTGATTGTGTCCCAGACATAGGATCCTGGGCTCCACTACAAGAGACCACAGCCATGAATGAGGAGATCATGAGACAGATGGATGGCAGACATGGAGTCTGAGGTTTAATGGGCTACAGGACCCAAAACAGCATGGTTTCAGGGGTGAAAGGTTGTGCCAGACAAACCTGGTCAGCTTTTTTGACTGAGTAACAAAGGCAATGGATCAAGGGGGAGTGGTGAATGTGGTCTGTCTGGACTTTGGTAAGGCCTTCAACTTGGTTCCATGCAGAAGGCTGATAAAGAAGTTGGACCACATCAGTGTAGGAAAGGAAGTGGTGGGTTGGGAGAGCAACTGGCTGAAGGGAAGAACACAATGGGTGCAGGTAAATGGAGTGGTATCTTGGAGAGAGACATGACTAGTGGTGTGCCTTGGGGTTGATGCTGGGGCCCCTGCTCTTCAATGTGTTCATAGCCAACATTGGTACTGGATTGGAAGGGAAGGTGTGTCTCATTGCAGATGTCACCAAGATCTGCAACAGACTGGACACTCCAGAAGGAGTCAACAGTATGGAATCAGGCCTGAGGAAACTCAAGGAATGGTCAGATGCCTGGCAGTTGAAGGTCAATGCCAAAAATGCAAGGTCATGCACTTAGACAAGGGAAACCTCAAGGTGGGATCCTACCTAGGAGGGGAGCTGCTAGCATGCACCAACTAGGAGCGAGATCTAGGAGTAATTATATCAGATAACTTAAAGGTGGGGAAGCAGTGAGAAAAGGCAACGCTATAGGCCAGTGGTACACTGGGCTACATAGGGAGGGGAATCATGAGTCGCAGAAGGAAGGTGGTGCTACCACTTTAGAGGGCACTGATGCACCCCCACCTGGAGTACTGTGTACAGTTCTGGAGGCTGCACCTTAGGAAGGACATCGATAGGATTGAGAAAGTGCAGAGGAGAGCCACACAAATGATTCGGGGTCTGCATCAAATGGCATATGAGGATAGGTTGAGGAAGCTCAACATGTACTCCCTGAAGCAGAGAAGGGAGAGGGGGGATATGACTGAGACATTCAAGTATATCAAGGGTATAAATAAGGTTGGAATACAGGAGCTCCTTCTGGAGAAGAAAAGCATCAGAACAAGAGGAGACGATATGAGACTCAAGGGTGGGAGATTCAGGAGCAATGCTAGGAAGTTCTTCACTGACAGGGTGGTTGACCCATGGAATTGCCTGGCCCAGGAAGTGGTGGAGGCCAAAATGGTAAAAGGGTTCAAAAATGCCTGGGACAGGCACAAAGGTATCATTTCATAGAAATGATAGAAGGGGGGTAGTTACCCATATCAGGCAGACTAGATGGATCGTGTAGTCCCCTTCTGCCATCAATTTCTATATTTCTATGTACAACCAAGTATAGAGTAATTCTTGCAGAACATTGTTAATAGTCAGGAGATTATTTGTATGATTGAGCTGTTTGACAGTTACATGTGGATGCTTTGGCCATTAGCCACCGTGTTTTGTGGTACCATGAAGGGAAAGGACACCTCTTGTGGAGAGTTCCACCCCTAGAGGTGCCATGAGAACATAATTCCTTTAGGTTTAAGGTACCTTAGGAGGGAGCCCAGGGAGAAAAGCAATTTACTGGAGGAGGAGGGCAGAATGGCAGTAGCAAAGAAATCAGAGCTTTAGAATGAGTTTGGAGGAAGCTGGTTTAAATAGCCCAGGAAGGCAGGGTAGTTGGCTGCAACCACTTAATGAATTGCAGGCATAGCCTTTTAATTCAATGGATGTGTGCAACCAAGTGTGGAGTATTGCTTTTGCAATGTTGCTACAGGTCAGGGGGCTAGTTGTAGTAGTATAAAATCTTTAATTTTATACAGGTAAAACAATGTTTATACCATTAGGGCTGGCAGTATAGCCTAGAAGTTAGAGCAATGAGCTGAGAATGTGCTTGGTACATCCAGCAAACTTGGGTTTAATTCCCACAACCTCCACTTGCATACTGTGTGACTCTGAGCAAGTCACTTAACTACCCCAAAGCTCCCTGGTTGCCCCTGAAAACAGGCATTTGTGCCTAGTGGGCCTTACCCAGTCAACAAAGAAAAAAAATATAAATATAATAAGAAAAAAAATATATATATATATATATGTATATATATACACGCACATACTGTAAATAAGAGTATGACAAACAGTTATGGGCATTTAGCCTTCTTCGTTCGAAAAACCTATGAACCTATATATCTATATATAGCATGGTATCTGCAGCACTTGTGCCTTGTGTACTCATTAAGATGTAGGGACTCTCAGCCTCTCACTGAGCATCAGTGCTTCACTGGCATAGAAAAACTTCCTTTTGCAGTCTATACCCCTATCTACTGGAACTCCCTTTCCTCAGAATTATATCTCTCTCCCAGCCACCCAATGTTTTGTAAGACTCTATAGGACTCACTGTCTTCCTGGCTAGAGATGCAGCAAAGTTTTAATTGGCAAGGCAAAGTGAATCCAAAGTGGTCCACTTCGAGTTCACGTAGCACTACACAAATTGTCTATTAAAAACTTGTAATTCACCTTACTTTGCCTTAGTTCGCATTGTTCACTTTGAGTTACAGTTTGATAAGGTGAAGTCATTAAAAAACAGGCCACTGATCACATGCCTGGTTGTGTCTGCAGGTCTGCAGGTCACATGATTCAGGGAGGCATTTAAATAGGCAGGAAGTTAGTGTTCAAAGTGCAAAGTGGGCACAGATGCAGCGTGCAACAGTCAGCATTTGCTTTATTTCAGGGTACTGCAGAAACTCTTGTACCACCAGATTTAAACAGTGGGCCATACAGGGAACCCGCACAAAGCTACCATTGCTGATATATTTCACAATGTTTGATCCATTATCACTAGCTATTAAGCCAGCTTTTGGGGACGGGGGTACAGTCACTTATCCGTTTCTGTCAGTAGCAAGTCTAACATGTGTTCACCTGTATGCGACCCTGCTACAATACATATTGCAAGTGTGGTATGCTGTCTAATGTCATGAAGGTTGCTACCACCACCACAGTCTGACTTATTACACTGCTTTCCCATTACACCATCATAGACAACCCCAGGTAACTGTGCTCAATGTGCAGTAATACACAGATTTAGTAGGAATTACCTGCCATTTTGCCACTTGTCCACATATCCATGCTTAAGTGAATGTAAGGTGATACAGAATGTTGAAGGGCATGTTTTACAGACTCTGTCACTGTCCGATATAACTCAGGGACAGCATGGGTGGAAAAGTATGTCTGGGACAGGACCTTCCATTGAGGATATGTGCATGCCACAAAGCACCAGAAGCCCATATTCTCCACAAAGGAAAATGGCAAAAGGTCAATTGCCAGAATTTCTGCTACATCAGCATTGAGTTCACATACATCTGCATGATTGGGTGGGTATTTAGTGTTGAGCACAAAAAGGCAGTGCAATGTGGGCTGCATTGTTCGTTGCTTTACACGTGGCATGCCAAATGGCTCTACTCTACTAATTGACATGGATGGGCTACCTTGAATGTAGGATGGTGGGTGCACAGGTGACAAACCAATACATGCTGTTATTTTCCTTGTTTTAAGCAAAGAGGTTGATATAGTAGAATTACTACATGGACCGCCACTGCTACTCTGACCACTGCTTGAACATTCCAAATCATCATTCTCCTCATGCCTGTAGTAATCCTCTGGTGTTATTTCACCACTTTTGCCGACATGGCTACTTACACCGATGGAAGGGGATACCATGCTCACTAAGATGGCTGAGGGTGAACGCCCAACTACGGCATTAACTCCCCTCTGGTGCCACATCCACAATGCCTTTTGCCTACTCTTCAGATGAGTATGCTGGGCCCCAGTGCCTAAATGGCTACTCTTTTAACCATGCTTCACACGCACGTGGTAAAGCTGGCAGATTACCAATGTTTCATTGTTGCCTTCTTGTACAAAAAAATCCCAAACTATGGATTTGGATGCCCTATTCTTCACATGTCACTGCTGGTGCTGCTGCTGCATATGTAACTGCACTTTTGGTGGCAATGAAATGAGGGGGTGTAATGCATGATTTCTGCTGTTGTGCACAATTGGACTTTGACTGAACATCACAATCTATGACTATTAATTCAGGGTTATCATCAACAGACTCAGCTACAGCAGAACTCTGAGGAGGGGACGATTGACTAACATACTGTTTACAAACAGCCACCTTCACTTAGTTTTTTTCCGGTTCCCAAATGAGGTCGCTAACATCATCATCATAATCATCATCCACTAATTCACTTTGGAGGCTGTCCTCCTGTGGAGATATTCCAAGTTTAACAGCAGCCTCAATACTATCAGCCACACTTTTTCATCAATGTCTGAATGTTTCGATGGCCTATCCTCAACATCAGTGGAAACATGAGACTGTGAGTCATCATCATGATCACAATCAGGTTCAAGTACTGTGGGTAGTGGGACATCAACTGCACTCAAGTCTGCGGATTCAACAACATTTTTCCCACATGATAAGTTTAACAGGGTTGAACTTGTAGCAGTACTCATGTTGTTATCAACCATGCCCTCACTAACTTTACTAATAGCAGGGACAACACCATCTCCAACCAGCATTGAAGCAACTGATTTTGCTGTGAAAAACATAGACAAATCCCTTTACTTGCACCATCTACTATCTTTCCCTTCTGCTGCATACTACCACAGCCATGACCACTCTTATCACTGCTACCCTTGGTAGCCCTTGATGAACCTGATTCATCTTCGCAACAACTTCCACTGTTAATAGTCTTCTTGGCAGCAGCAGCATAGCCAGAAACTGCTTTGCCTGACCATCTCTTCATGGGCATTTTTTCAGATGACACAGACAACTTTAGCAACTTGATATTTCAGCACTTTTGGGTGGCGGGGAAGCAAAACACTAAATGCAGCTGCACAGACACAACACAATACCTGTTTTTGACTCTTTAAGCAAACTTCAAAAAGCCAACAGTCAAAAAACAATGCCTTGTTTTGATGGGAAGGGGGGGAGGGATGCAGTAAGTTGTTACACAGAAGCAAGGAAATAAATTGCAGACAGGCTTAAAAATTCAGAGTACTGCTATTGTGGTGCTGCAATGAAATGCATATCAATTGACAGCATGCACACAGGTTAAAGGTCAGCACAGAAACTTTAACTGTTCAGTACAGTAAAACACAGACAGGCCTGTAAAATGACTGAAAAACTGCCCAGCAAACAGAAAATATTTATAAATAATTCAGTGAAGTTTTACTGTGTCTACCTGAACACAAAAATAATCAAACAATAGCCAACATTGGTTGGAAAAAATGTCTCTCGCTACTCTCCCTTCTATACCACAGATCAGCCCCTCCCTCGAAGCATACTTCTACAGTGTCTTTCAGTACAGAGATTAAATCAACAAAATTAGCATTCAATATTCACAAAACATCAATAAATACTCGATGATATAATCACATCAGGGTTTACTACAATCGATCTACTAAATCTTGTCACAAAATTCAGTGGCAAGAAGGTATTTTTAAAGGTTTTTAGAGGGTTTGAATCTCAGCGCTCTGAAAGTAAACTGTCTCCATCTTTTCATTGCACACTACGATTAACTGAGGCTGTGCAAGACAATATAAAGCTCAAGTGACCTTACATCCCATGATTCACTGCAAAATTTGCTTTAAAAAGCATGAAAGCAAGGCAAAGTAACACAAAGTCAATAGAAAACAAGGCGAAGTAATGCAAAGTCCATAGAGAAAAATGGGAACTTTGTATACTTCGAGATACATAGTTATTTGCTTCGCTTTGCGGAGTAGTAAGCTAAATTCAGGTTCTATGTGAAATACGACACATAAAGAATTTTAGGCACCTTGCCCACCACTATTCCCAGACTTTGCTCCTTCTAATGACCTTAGGAATAGCTGTCCTAGCATTGTTGCACTTTCTTCTCAGTTTCTCTGATATGTATTTTATTTCATATTAAATGTAACTGCTCTCTATATTTTTGTACCTGCACCCACAAATTTGATATTTCTGATTTTTTTCCCTATGTCCTGTACTTTGATTTCCTCTTTTAGCAAGCACATTTTTCAACTGCACCAACTAATACAGTTTTTTGTTTATACTATTGCTTACTCATGATGTCTATTAATTGTAATCCCCTGATGTCACTGCTCTCAATTTATGTATACTGTTTGCTGCATATTTTCCTGTTATTAGTCTGTAGTTCTCCCAGGTCATGCCTGAAAATAGGCATATGCATGCCTAGTGTATTTTACCTGATATCAAAAAACAAATAAATAAATAAAGAGCCCTATTTAGGTAGGTAGGTAACATTTTTATTTTTATGCAGGATATCACCAGTCATTAGGGATAAAATCCCTATTTACAAGACAAGCCCTGTTAGATGTTACAAAGAGCATAGAGGATACATAAAATTAATAACATGTACAAAATGTATACAAAATTAAAATTAAATACAACAATGTACAGTACACTATACAGCATACAAGCAGACACAATTATCTAATGTCTCTAACACATAATATCATTGATACAAGTGTGCAAACAAAGTAACATTGATACAAATGTGCAAACATATTTAAAGTACAAATTTCATTACTTAGACAAATGTTACTACGTGGAACAATAAGCAGACAACATCAATTAACTAACAATTACACACTACTCAGGAGGGTAATTTTAACCTTGTACTAAATGATTTTGGAGATGCCATTCTCATTGAGTATGGAAGTGTATTCCGATGTTTTGCCGCTTGATGTTTTAATGTTTTTTCATCAAATCTTGTTTAATTATGATTTATCTTTATTTTGTTTACATAAACAGACCTGGTTAAGGTCTGAGTAGGTTAAATTTTCTTTGTCAGTGTATTAACCGATATGTAATGCTCTGGCTGCTTTATGAGAAAATGATGCAATAATTTTAACCATATCTCCGCATTTCTTTGTTCTAGGGTTGACCATCCCAGTGTACTTAATAATGTGCAATGGTGTGTTCTGTAATTGTATATGGTTAAAATTGCGTGTCCAGAATAGCATGAGTAATTATAGTGCATACAGTTAAGCGCGTGTTAAAACAGTGTAATGTCAATATGATGTTGGAAATAATAGTGCGGTACTGCCATCTAGCGTTCATTTTCGGAAAACAAATAAATATTCAAGCAATACTGCACTTCCCAATACTGCACTTCCCAATTTGACCATCAATTTGACCTGCAAAATGTCAGAGAAAGTTCGGTTTGTTAGAAGCCAGAAGGATGTAGAACTCATGCTTCTAAATGGGTTTCTGTACTGGAAAGAAAGAACAACACCTGCAAAGGCATACTTTAAGTGCCTTGAATATAACAAAGACCACTGCACTGCACTGCAAGGATTCACCTGAATGGTGATGTTGTTTTAAAAACTATTGGTGATCATAATCATGTCCCAGATTCTGCAGTCATTTCTGTCAAGGAAGCAGTGGCAGGAATGAAAGAACGGGCCGTCACCAGCACTGAGATGACGCACCAGATTGTTGCCGGTGCAGTTGCAGAATTATGCCCCTCTGTTGCATCCCAGCTACCAGCAATGTCCGTGACAAAGCGTACAGTAAGGCGAATGTGCAGGGCTGCTGCATGTCCTCCACCAGAGCCTTCTGATGCAGCTTCATTGATTCTGACACCTGATGTGTATGTTTCCATTAAAAATGAGAAATTCCTGTTATATGATTCCAGCCCTTCCCAAGACAGGATCCTAATATTCTCTACATCACAGGACTTGCAACATTTAAAAAACAGTGAACACTGGTTTGCCGATGGCACATTCAAGAGCTGCCCTCAAATTTTCCAGCAACTGTACAGCATTCATGCAATCCATAATAACTCTGTAATTCCCCCTGGTGTACATACTCATGGCAAACAGAACCACTGCATCATATTCCCATGTGTTCACAGAGCTTCTAAACCTATGCCCTTCCTTGCAACCCAATACAATTCTGCTTGACTTCAAACAAGCTGCTATCAAAGAAGAAATACAAAGATACTGCTAAACTTATTGTCATAATAGTTTCTGAATATGAAATGAGACCCAGGATTTAATATCTATGCAGAATAGCCTATAAGTTTCAGTTACAGGCATGAACTACTGATATTGATTGTACCACCATTAACTGATGTAACCCCCACTTGTGTACATTCATTTTTTAAAAAGAATCAGTTTGTAGAATTTGTATAATTAAATAAAGTTTACTCACATGTATAAACTGTGTTGTCATTCTTCGGACAAAACAGGAAGGGAGGAAGGAATGGAAGTGAGACTGATGGGGGGTAGAGGGGGGGAAGAGTTTAGTTATAGGACATTAGTTTGTGTTCGGTCCACATCTGTCCCCTCACGGTTGCACAACAAAATGTGGCAGATGTAAGTAATTCATTTAGAAAATTGACTTTACATCTCTGAACATCTCTGTACATCACTATTGTCGATATTGTTGCTAGTGCTAAATTGATGTCGCACTAATGTAGATACGCGCGATCATGTATGCAACATATTGACTCGCGGTATTAATGTTGCGCGATAATGATAGTGATCCTTCTGTAATGGCAGCACAGTAAAAACCCCACAAGCCTGTATTGAATTTTATCCAATTTGTCCTGCATTAATTTAGGTGCAACCCTATATATAATACTTCCATAGTCAATAGAGGGCATCACCATCTGCTCCACAATAGTTTTCCTAGCTTTATAGTCCAAGCATCTTGATGTTTGTCTGAGCACTCCTGATTTTTTACTAACTTTATTTAGCACCTCCCTGGTATGTTCTTGGAAGTTTAGCTCTTCGTCAAAAGTTACACCCACATAACGATATTCCATAACTTGATCTATTGGAGTATTTGACAGAGATTTGATTCCCAGATTTGGTTTATTTCTGTTCCCTAAATAAAGGACTTTTGTCTTCTTTATGTCCATCACAAGCCTTGACCTGGTGAACCACTCCCCAATGCCACTGAAATCTTTCTGCAAATTAATTCTCAGCTCTGCAGTATCCACCCCAGTTGCAACAAGTGCCATGTCATCAGCAACAGCTGAATGTTTGATGTTTGTACTGTCTGGGGAATATCATTGCAGAAGACTAAGAACAACAAGGGCCCCAGTGTGGATCCCTGGGGGACTCCTCTGTCTACTGATTTAATTGTTGACAGAGTCTGGGACATGCATACCCTTTGAAACCTTCCCGTTAGGTATGAGTTAATCCAGTCCCATGGTCTTTCTGTGATACCCATAGCACAGAGTTTTATTCAGCAGTAGGGAATGGTCCACCAAGTCAAAAGCCTTCAACATGTCCACAAACATGACTGCAGTCTCCATGCCTGCATCCAGAGAGGTTGCATCAATGTCATTAAATTCAATCAGGGCTGAACTTGTAGACAGCCCTCTTCTGAATCCTGCCTGGTATGGTGTAAGAATTTTGTTGGTTTCTATATAATCCATTATTTGTGTGTGTACTAATTTCTCCAGGCATTTAGATATGATTGAGAGCAAGGCTATGGGCTGATAGTTACTTGGATTATTTTGTCCACCCCCTGTTGGATGTAAGACATACAATATAGAAAAGTATTATAAAAACAATTGAAACATCATAGTCCCAAAATAGGCAATTAACACATACTTATATATAGAATAAAGTATGGGTGGTGTGTGAAGTTTACACACACCTGAGGTGTTAGATGCTACAAAAACCCTGAGAGAGAAGCTCGAGGGGTTTGTGAAATCATCTAAAACTAAGGATGTGTGTAAACTTTAAGTTTAAACACACCACCCCATATTTTATTTTATATAATTGCTGGGTTTTCTTTTTTCACCACAGCAAGTATATAAAATGCAAAGACTTTCCTGTGTGACCGCAGCCGGGTTAGGTTTTAGCGTGCAGTCTGTGGTCACCCTTATTTATTTATTTAAAAGTTTTTGTATGTATTTGTTTTGCTCGGCAGCCAAAAAAGTTATTTTATTTTTTTCATGGTACTAGATTCTATGTTTTAAAATCACTTACTGCTCAGTCCAAGTGGTGATTCAGTCTTCGGGGGAAAGACAAAGTGGCTAGCCATCTGAGAGGAAGAGCTACAGTGAGTGTATGTGCAGAGCGAGCAAAACTATGCATGTGTTTATCATTATAAATACTCCTTTATAATGGCAAATTACACCACGGTTTCCCTATGGAAAAAAGGGAAATCCATTAATTATATACATCTAACATACACACAGGTATTAAGTAGAGTCGTTGCAATGCTATGTTTTGCTGATCCCATCTAAAGCACATGTTATATGATTGAGTTTATGAACTGCTATATGTAGATGCTTTGACCATTCACACTCTCTGTCCCCTGTGGGACTATCATGCTGTTAGGGTAAAATAAAGACAAAGCAACCCTCTTGAGGAAGACTCCATCCCTACCAGTGCTGCAGGAACAGAAAGGCTAAAGATACCTTAGAAAGGAGCCCAATGAAAGAAATTAGTCATTGGAAGAGGAGAGGAGGATGGTGAGAGCAAAGGAACTGAGCTTCAGAATGAAGCAGGTTGCTCCCACCAATCAAACCAAAGGCATGGCCTTTTAATTCAATGGGCGTATGCAACCAAGTGTGGAGTAATACTTGTGCAATATTGTTGATAGTCTGGAGTCTTGTTTAATGGTTGAGCTGTGTTACATATACGTGAATGCATTGGTCATTTGTACTCTTTGTCCCCTGTAGCACTACCACCCTGTGGGAATTCCATGAAAGCAAAAAAACCCTCTTGAGGAGGGTTCCACATCTAGAGGTGCTGTGGCAAGATAATTCCCTTAGGCAAAAAGTACCTTGGGGAGGAGCCCAAGGTGAGAAGAGAGCCACTGGAGGAGGAGGAGGATAAGAGGGTGGAAGCCAAAAAACAGAATTTCAGAATGAGGCTGGTGGAAGCTTGTTTAAATAGTCTGGAAGGGTGCTGTTTGCTCACACTCATTGAACCAAAGGTATAGTCTTTTAATTCGATGAGCATAGGCAACCAAGTGTGGAGTAATGCTTGTGCAATACACTTGATAGTCAGAAGGCTAGTTGTCTAACTGAGTTGTCTGACTGTTATAGATGCTTTGGTCATTCACACTCTCTCTTTCTCTCCTTTAGGTCTATCACCCTGCTGGGGTACCATGAAGGCAATTGAAACCTGTTGAGGAGACTTCCATGCCTAGAGGTGTCACAGAAACTTAATTCCTTTACACTAAAGGTACCTTTAGGAATGAGCCCAAAAGACTGCAAAGCAGGAACTACAGACATAGACAACTCATAGCTGATGGTGACAGAAGGCAGAGAGAGGCATGACTTTATGGGCAGAGGTAATGGTAGGATTCTAGGATGATAAAAATGAGCTACAATCCGACCTGAATTCACAGCAGAAATCCTACTACTACTACAGTAAATGCTGTAATATAGAAACTATTTTATGGCCTTTGACACTTAGGAGTAAAAGAAAAACATTGAGAAACTCTCTGGGGATCAATGGCCTCAGCCACCATCACTCCAGGCATATGTAATTGCATATAGAATGATATAGAATGATATATAGAGCCCCGTATAGAGCCACCATATGGTACAATGAGCTCCCCCCGGCCATTACCTCGATCTCCAAATTAGGGCCCTTTAAGACTGCCCTAAAAAAAGCATTCTCTCTTTGCATTACTGCCAGTGTAACTGCTAATCCTCCTCTCAGGCCTTGCCCCCAACTGCCCTTGGCTGGTCCTTGAAAATGTCTTCCTCCAGTCAGCACCCACTAGCTCAGATCCCCAGCCTACAGGTCCACAGACTTTTCTCAAGCAGACCTAACTGCTAGCATTGGGCTGCGCTGCCTAGACCAATGTTTATTTACTCCCAATTGTTAGTACTGCTGAACTATATCAATGCATGGTACCACAACCCATAGCTACCAATTGTATAGCACAGCTTCAGTTTTTAGTCACTGTATACTGCTATTTGACAACGCCCCAAGGCTGCACATGCTCTGTAACTGTTCCATTTGTGTCTCCACTCAATGCCCTAGCTACAATATGTATAGGTCAACAGCCTCTCTTAGCTACTGTATGTAAAATACTCAGCATCTTTCTGTCTAAACTGTGATTGTTATACTACTGTCATGTCTCATTGTATGTATGATTATGCTGTCACGGAGCCTTTGTAAATGAGTCTATGATTCAAAAGGTTGTAATTCCTATGATAATAATAATAAAAGCTTTATTTAACAAAGCGCCTTTCATAATATCAAGGCGCTTCAAAAATTCAAAAATAATTCCATAAAACACAATTAAAATCACAGCAAATCAGGAAATGCCTTACTCCATAAGAATGTTTTCAGTGCCTGTTTAAAGCTCCCCACAGTCCTGCACTCCTGAAGCTGATGGGGTAGAGAATTCCAGAGGGTTGGGGCAGTAAACATAAAAGCGTGAGCCCCAGATGAATTCAAACTAACCCTTGGAATCTCCAGCAACCCCTCGTCAGCCGAGTGAAGCTGTTTCACAGGGGTATAAGGAGTCAGAAGCTCTTTCAGGTAGTCAGGACCAAGTCCATGTAGAGCTTTGTAGGTTAACAAACCTACCTTAAAGGTGATCTGCCACTGAACCATCAGCCAGTGTAGATTGCACAGCACTGGGGTAGTATGAGATCTCCTAGATACCCAAGTCAATAAACAGCAGCAGCGTTCTGCACTAGCTGCAAGCGGCAGATATGAACCACAGAAAGCCCTAAGTAAAGGGAGTTGCAATAGTCAAGGCATGAGGTCACAAAGGAATGGACCAAAATGGGCAAATCACTGGACAGAACAAGGTGCTTGATCCTGGCAATGTTCCTAAGATGGTAAAAAGCTAACTTAACGACTGCCAACACCTGATGATGAAGGGTCAGCCCATCATCAAATATCACTCCCAAGTCACACACCCATTTAGAGGTAAGGATCTGAGTGCCCTCCCAAGAATAAACCAGAGGGCGAATCATTCCTCAGCCCCTCTGTCCTGCATCCCAGGTCCACTACCAAAACCTCAGTTTTACCTGCATTCAACTTTAACCCACTGGAATTCATCCAATTTTGGATTTCAGTGAGGCAGCTGTTAAATACTGAGAGAGCACTAACCTGGTTGGGTGCAAAAGACAGGTAGAGCTGGATATCATTAGCATAGCAATGAAACCTCAGCCCATACCATCTTACAATGTCTCCAAGGGTCAGCCTGTACACCGCAAACAACATGGGAGACAGCACCGAGCCCTGAGGTACCCCACAAAGCAGAGAGAAAGACTCAGAAGAAAAGATTTCTGAGATTACTATCTGAGTTCTACCAGTGAGGAAAGATGAAAACCATCTGAGCACCACACCAGTCAGTCTGCAGATGGACCTCAGGCGCTCAAGCAGAACCCCATGGTCTACAGTGTCAAATGCTGAAGAGATCAAGGAGTACCAAGATGGAGTGGTTTCTCTGATCTCTCGCCATCAGAAGATCATTGAGCACCTGAACCAGAGCAGTCTCAGTACTGTGCCTCTTATAAAAACCAGATTGGAGAGGTTTGTATATGCTATGGATGGTCAAATGGTTCTCCAATTGGATCGCCACAACTTTCTCGATAACCTTTCCCACAAAAGGAAGGTTTGAGATAGGTCTGTAGTTAGCAAGAGTATCCAGGTCCAAAGAAGCTTTCTTCACCACCACCTCCTTCAGGGAGCTTGGAAATTAACCCGATTCCAAGGAGCACTGGAAAATCTGAGCCAAGACCTGGCCAATGATATCACTTCATCCCAAAATCAGGGAGGTAGGGCCCGGATCTAAACTACAGCAAGTAAGGAGCATCCCCTGGACAATCCTCATAATATCAACAAACTCCAGTAGGTCAAAGGTACTCCAGGAAACAAGAGGCATAGTGACCGAGCACTGACCAACAGCATCCTCCATAGAATGTGTCCGATGGATCTCTAACCTAATGTTGGCAACCTTTTTTCAAAAGAATCGAGCAATGTCATCACACTCCATTTGTGAAAAAACTTACAGAGCTGCAGACAGGCAGGGTTGCACAGCGTGTCCACAGTTTGGAAGAGTTGGGCTGGTCGATTCCGAGCGACAGCGATTTCCCTGGACAGGAATTCTGCTTTCTTATGGGAAATCGCTGATTGGTAGAGCTGACAATGCTCCAACAAAATAAGATGGTCGGCATCCAAGGTAGATTTCCGTCAGCATCGTTCTAACCTACATCCCAACCTCAGCAACTCCCTCAAAGACCCGTCAAACCAAGGGGCCCGAAGGTGAAGTGGAAGGGGGCAAACATGGACTGGAGCAATCAGATCAAGAGCCAAAGAAATGGCCTTATTATAGGCCAGAACCAATGGCTCTGGACCTGAGCAGGCATCAGCGAACTCTGAGAGGTCAATCACTGCTGCCAGGTCATCAGGGACCACATCCCATAAAGGGTGGAAACTGACCATCTCCACAGGGGCAGACCTACACAGGGGAGCAGAAAAATTGAACCTCACGGTGTAGTGATCGGACCAACCGACAGGTTCCACCCCCAAATCAGAGGCCTCAATCCCCAGGAGGAAGACCAAATCCAGAGAGTGACCACCATTATGGGTATCTGAGGATATGTTAAATAAATAAATAAATATATATATGGGTTAGTGTGCATAGCAAAAATTTTACACACACCCCATTTGTTGGATGCTACATAAACCCCGAGAGCAAAGCTCAAGGGGTTTATACAAGCATCCAACACTGAGAGTGTGTGTAAAATTCGAATATTTACACACCACCTCATCTATTGTTTTATATAATTGCTGTGGAGAGTTTTTTTCACCACAGCAATTATATAAATAGAAATTGATCTCCGTCCCAGTGGTTGCAGTTGGTTTGAAAAAATGTGGGTGCTAGGATGGCAAGGACACGACAGTGCATGCAAAACTGGGTTTCTCTACAAGGAAAAAAATGCTTCCCAGTCATTATTGTATTATTATGACTCAGTTTAATTTGGAATTCCATTTCAGGGAATATGTTTGGAGGGATAACTCTCACTCTTTTCCTCTAACTAGATAATGCTGTGGGGGTGCTGTGAGTTGATTTCTGCAGCTAATGGCAGTTTCCGTTTGAAGGTTGCTCACTTCCCAAAATGTGGAATGAGGATAGTTATGACTGCTGAAAGGCTTGCACCCAGACTCAAGATCATGAGGAGGCCAAATGTGACTGGAAACTAAACAAAGGGGATATGAACTGAGACTAGGACGGTGGACCTTAGGCTGCTGTAGGGAGAATAGCTTTCAGAGATGCTGCCAGCATGGTCTGCACAGCTAAAGGAAACCATGTGGGCTTAGGGTTCCACAGCAACTGACGTTTTTCTTACTACACCATAAGGTGCCTCTCACTGTAGATCTACACAGCTAAAACTTCTTTCAGAGAATTGGACCTTACCACCTGGTGGGGCTGAAGGGAAATGTTGCAGGAGACAGCCTAAAATGAAGAACCCCTGCCCGTGAAGGTTTGTATACCATACTGTAACTTGAATGAAGGTTTGTGATATTGGCTGTGGTGTCTAGTTTAAAGGGACATGTCCCACCCTCGTCTTTTGATGTTATTGCATTGTTGGCCAACATGGACTATAAAACACCCTCACAGGGTGTTATTAGATGAATTTTTAACTAGGGGAATTTAGTATTGACTATTATCATTTTTAGTCCATAAGCATGCAGCAAGGGCCAATTTCCGATATATTTTTCTTTCTTTGTAATGTACATGGATGCCCCTGTATGTAGTAATAACAGTTGCAGAATATTGTATCCTATCATGGCATTTCTATTATGCTTGTATCCTATATCTGAAACCAAAGTTTTTTCAGTATTATGTATCTTTCATTGAAACTGAATAAAGTATATAAAAAAGGAAACCCTGCCCGTGACGAGTGTTTTACCCTTAACATAAGGACTTCAAGGGGAATAAGTGAGCATGTCTTTCAATAGGAAAAACCTAAGGGCAAGATTCTGGGAACAAGATAATGGCCAGTATAAATGTGTTTGTAGACCCTGATGGCATGGATACAAAAGTGAACTGACTGAATAATGGCTGCTGAAGTAGTGATTGATGTGATTTAAATTTGTTTTTTTTAACTCTATTCACTTTTGGGTACTGCGGGGATGGCGCCAGGTCCCCCGTTCAGCCCCTGTTCACAGCCCCTCAACATTCCCTTACCAGCCCAGCCTCTGCCACAGCTACGGGCATGGGGAGGACTGTGGCTTGCCCCATGGAGGGGCCTCCCTTGGGGGGAACAAGGGAGGAGACCGAGATCACCCTGAGCTCCTGCCCCACAGACTAGGCTTTGTTCAAGACTGTAGGGAGAGGGGGGAGTAATAGTTTAGCACTGAAGGGGTTGTCTACTTTAAGTACCCCAAAGGCACAAATGTGCAATGACATCCAACATGTGATGGCGTGCTCCCATGCCAGCTTTCAGGATGTCCACTGTTGCCTCACCCCTTGCTAGAGGATTGCAACTGCAGCACCTCTGATCTCCACTGAGAGTCGCAGTAAGTTGGGGATTCACAACCCCGTCCCCAGGAGAGGAAAGCAGTGCCCTGGACAGCTGATCCCCAGCTGACCCCCACCAAACGAGCTAGCTCCCGAACCTGGGTCACTGGTGTGGCGTTAGGTAAGGCATCCAGTGCCTCAGCCCTCAGTGCCACTAGGCTGGCAATGTGATTGAAATTAACTGAATGTGGACTGCTAAATGAATGACTGATATGACTTAGGGCTGTGGAAATCTCTGAATGGTCAATCACGTGAACTCTGGTGGTTGAACCCCGTAAAGTTCACCAAAGGGTGAACTAGTTTGCCTTGGTTCAACACCCGCAGTCATTTTGTGCACACCAGGGTACTTCATTGCGCGGGACCTGCTAATGAGGGCTACCAGCTCTGCCAATTAGTTGGTAGTCCTCATTAGCATACCCCATGCAATGGAAGCCTGCTTATGAGTGCAAATGGCTGTGGGTGGCTCAGCAATGTTGTGTGGGTCTTTCAAAGACATGGATGATTATAAATTTACAATAATACTGCAAATATGTTTATTAAAAAATGAGGACCAAAGAGAAGCTGTATGCAGCAGGAAGGATTAATGAGGAAAGTGAGGAGAATGTCATAATTCTCAAGTGTAGCCTTATGCAGAGGTTGTTTTGTTTATCTTTATACTGTACGTAGAACAAATTTTATTCTTGGATTACAGAGATTATATGTGCAAGATTTTCAAATGGGCATATCTCCTATCTGTTCCCCTTTATTTTCAAAGCTGGGCATCTGTCACAACTAGTAGACCAGTCTATATCCATCTGTCTGTACTTTGGAGGCCTTCAGGCAGATGCAGTCACAGGTTCGGCATGTGCATGATTACCACCATGCTTTCTTATCAGCAGCAACACCACTGGCTTTAGCTGGCACTTTTCTGTCATTAAGACAGGAGGCAGTTCTCTGCTCTTGTGCTGTTGATTCTATGTGCTGCCTTGCCTTTCAGCAGCATAGCAGCAACAACCTTGGCAGCACTTACTATGGTTGTACAAATCTACACGGTATGGGCAATGAGGACTTGCTAAAAACCTGCTCAGGCACACTGTTCATGAACTCTAGCAAGTTGGGTTGGGCTGCAAGCTGTGCAGATATGGTGATGGTGCAAACTACAGTCTGCGGTTCGACTGGTCCACCTGGTCAACCCCATTCAGACCATGGCAAACCAGTTGAATCAAAAGCCTGCCTAGCTCCCTTAAAAGTTTGCCACAGTCTGAAAGAATCAAACACCTGAAGTTCAAGGTGTTTGATTCTTTTATAGGAACAAACTTTCTGCCCTAGTATGACTGAATTTGACTGAATGATGACTGGTGAAAGTAACAATTGATATGGCTGGGCGTGAACTAAATTACAAGGTACAAAAAAATATGAACGCATATCAAAGGCCAAATTCATAGTTAAAAGTAAGCCACAAACAGGAAAAGCAGGAAGCTGTATCAAAACTAAGAATATGATAATGTTGCTGAAACAGACTGACTGATTAAGGCTGACTGAAATGACTGAGTATGAGTGGCCATAGCTGCTTGATTAAAGCTAGGTGAAATAATGAGAAGGAATGCATTGGAACTGAAAAGAAAGTTTGAAAGTGGTTTGGTATAGACAGCCAGTAACGCAGAATGAGAAAACACAAGCTAAATACAGCAGAATGACGTGGTAGGGCACAGAAACCAGGACGTGCACCTAAATCCAAACTAAAAGTGTACACAGCAGTTAAATGAGGACATAACTGTAGCATGCATGGCTGACCTGGAGAAAAGAAGGATGCGCAATGCTACAGCCAGGGAAGGCAGAACAACAAACTACTAACTCAAAGAGAGGCCGAAGGCACAAACCAACCTGGAGCTGAAGGCACAAACCAAAGAGAAAGAGGAGAAAGAGCAGCAAATGGGAGGATGGGGTGGTTCAGATCCCCAGCAAGGACTTCATTTGCAGTAAAGAAACAGATCATCAAAATGAGGCTGGAGGAAGCTGGCTTAAATACAGTAGCCATGGTGCGGGAGGGGTGGCTTGTTGCTCCCACCCATTGAACAGTAGGCATAGCCTTTTGATGTGGGCAGTGGGAGTAGGAAGACATAGATACTGGGATGGAAGGAGGCTTTCCCCTAAGGTTCGTAAAAAAAAAAAAATCTGTAGAAAACAGTAAGCATATAAAGAAGTCCATACATGCATATTTGAGCACGTGTTATTTATTTGCAATTTTTGACCAGTAAAGGCAGACTGAACTATAACATCTTATATGTCCTGGGGGTTAGTTACATAGACCTGTTTTATTGATGGGGAAATGATGGCCAGGACTACAAGGAAACTCCTCTTCTTTTCTTGCATGGAAATGCTCTCTGCTTCCCACATGGAGGTCCTCAGTGAGGAGTGATTTGGTGTGGCCCAAGTGGAAGATATAACCTCCCTCTCCACAATTAATTCAGTGGAATCTGTTTCAGTTGTTCCAGGAAAGCAGAGTCTAAATAGCCTAGACTGGAGACTGATTTGAACGACAGACAGGCTTACATATTAGCCCTAATGCTGGAGTAGTGGTGAGATTTCTACAAGAATAAAAAGCTTCAAGTGGAATGAGTGCTGCAATCCCCTGCATCTGTAGCAACTGAAGCAGTGGAGAACATGAAAGGAGAGGTGAAGCTCAGCCCAGCTGTTTGTGTCAGCTATAGACAGATGCCTAACATTGGTTGGATCTAAGGCACAGAAGAAGTGTGACAGGCAGTGAGAGGCACTGCCTTGTGAAGGAGACTGAACTACCTAATCTAACTCTAAAAGAAGCTTTGCTAAAAGCAAGATGGACTTGTTCCCCTGTGAGAAGGAAATATTTTCCTACTGTAGTATCAACTGTGGATGCTGTAGAGATGAACACCGCACAGAGTGTCAGTATGGTTGGCAATCCTGCTGAGCAGTCAGGTGGGTGCTATCCTGGCAGGTAAGGATCTTACTTTGGATGTCCCATCCACCTTTGCCTTTTCTCTAAGCCCCATTTGTTTTCTGGAAGCCCACTATCCCATACTGACAATGCTGCACCATCCTAGTTGCTACCAAGACTGTTAAACCAGCTGTTTTTGGTCACTGAGGTTACAGATGAATATTTGACAGTATGGTTGCTGGAGATTTTAATACTATTGCAGCTGCTAATGATTTTCTGTTGATACTGGACACCCCAACACCCCCAATCTATTCTTCTTACTATACCAGTGCAGGCCGAGGGTCACTAGACCACCAAGTTGGCTGCTGGGGGCCTGGGGAACTCTCAGGTCTACTGCCAATCCCAAGATTGAAATGTTCTGTCTTTTTTTTTTTTTTAATTCTTTGGTAACCAGGTAAGGACTCCTAGGCACAATGCTTGTTTTCAGGAGTGACCTGAAAGCACTAGGGAGTTTAAATGACTTGCTCAGGGTCACACAGTATCCAAGTGGAGGCTGTTGGAATTGGTGTGCCATCAACACAGCGGCGGCATTAAGGTGATGTCCATGGGTGCACCACAACCAGTTCAACACTCACAGTGCTGAACTGGTTGTCAGCATGGTACAGCTACAGCAACACACTAGTGTTGCCCTTCCTCTCAGGTAAACCCAGGTAACTTCCCCTGGAGGTGATTACTTAATATTTCAGGGGGGCACGGGAGCCAAAGCCCCCCACAAATAGCCTAGATGTGCCCCGTTCTTTTGGGCACCACAATTTCCAGGTGACATGGTTGCCAACGGCATTTGGATGTCACTGAAATTAGTTTCACCCATTCGGTTTTTGAACCAACATGGTGGCATCATTGAAATTAAACTCAGGTTTACTGGATGTACCAAGTTCATTCACAACTTATTACTTTACAGTAAGTAGTAAGTAAAAATGTTTATTTTTATACAGGAGAACCTCTGGAGATTTACACCATTAGGACCAGAAGGTCCTGTTTACAAGGTGGTCCTGTTTGGACATAAGATCGGTTTCAACATACTTAATATATTAAAAACAAATCAGACATTCTAATACAAGTTCGCTATAGATTTAATACAATATAAACACATGCACGCTACTTTAAATTAGTACACACAACATCTACTGGTGTCAGTTTGATCAGCAAGGAACGTACAATTAAACTTACTAAACATTTTCTATAGGATCCTTACATTATAGGCATTCTTAACTAGATATAAATTCAATAAGATCTTAAACAATTTAAACCCTAGGAATACATGTCATAGATATTCTTAAGCAATAAAGATCAAATGGTCATAAGATGCCATCTATGTTCAAATAGGTGTTTACCTTTCCCACGTACATTTGACCTTTAATTCATTTTTATGTTGATTGTGTGCAAGTGCAAGAAACATATTGCAGCAGCTTTTGCAATAAGAAGGTTGTGGAGGCACGGCACTGTTGTGGTCAATGCCCCCACAGCCTTTAAAGACATGGCCTACTGTTCCCAATGGTGTGGCATGCTGCTGTTGACACTAGTTCAGCCAGCGTGCCACAACTTTCTAACGTTTTAGCCACTGCAATCAGGGGCTGCCTCGTCATTGCAACATCATCTGCTGCAGTGAGGAAGCGACCCCTCACTGCAGTGCTGTCCTTGAATTCCCTATCCAGCTTGATGAAGGGGATGTCCCTGTCGGCATGTCCCCCAACCCCCCATTTCTTTCTGTGCCGAGGGGGGTGCCCAATCTCTCTCAGCATTATGCTCCCCCCCAAAAAGTTTCAATTGCCGATGGGGAGACCACTCCCGTCGGCATTATGCCCTTGCCAAATTATTTGCCGATGGGGGAGCCCACTCCCCATTGGCATAACCCCGTCAAACACCCCGTAGACTTATGCCAAGGGTGTGCCCAATCCCCCTCGGCTCTTGTGCCCCCCTTTGTGCCAATGGGGGTGCCCAATCCCCCGTCGGCTACAGCTGCCCCCCAAAAAATACTGTGTTGGCATGCCGAGAGCTCACCCCAATGTGCCAAATGGTCCTGAAAGAAAAAAAAGTCCCACGATGGTTTTTATTCTTGTACCCTGTAAAGAAAAAAACAGTCCCTCACCATCTCCCTGCCCCCCTCCCACAACCCGCACCAACCCACTGTGCACCCTGCCTCCCACACCCCACCCCATATTTACCTCCAGGTCTGGTGCGACCATCTTTGGTGGACCGGGAACACGTCTGCACTCTTCAAAGCCGATCGCGAACTGAGGAAATGCTGGTAAGCTGTATAATGGAATAAATAGGGTTTTTTCAACTTTGATGCATATCTCAGTCATTTTTTGGAATTTTGGCAACAAATTTTCAACATGGGGTTTTTGGGACCCCTCTTCATGAAGTCTGCCACTGTCATGGCGTTAATCAGCTCCGAAAGGTGATTTCGTGGTCATGGCACGGAATCACCTTTTGGGACTGATTAACGAAACGACAGTGCCATTGTTCATGAGGTGGGCTCTAAAAGAGCCTATGTTGCAAATTTGGTGGAAAAAATCAAAAAAATGACTGTTTTACGAGCATGCGTTGCGCAGTTGCTACGTGCGCTCATAACTTCACAAATTTTAAATATTTTCATGCCACATTTTCAACATTGGCATTTTTCCACACCTCCTTGTGAACAGTGCAGCTCTCATTTTTCACATCCTGGCTGAAATGTGTTTTCGCACTTCCAGCTCAGAATAGCCTGGTCACTGTGGGAAACCAGTGTTCAGGAAAGATTACGAAAATGACAGTGACAATGTTCATGAGCAGAGGTCCTAAAATGCCAATGTTGAAAATTTGGTGCCGATACTCCATAAAATGATTGTGTTACAAACGTGTGTTGTGCAGTTTGCATGCATGCTCGTAAGTTTGTGAATTAATAATATTTTCACTCCACATTTTCAACATTGCCATTGTTCTGCACCTCCTTATGAACAGTACAGCTGTCATTTTTCAGATCCTGGCTGAAATGTGTTTTCGTACTTCCAGCACAGAATAGCGTGGTTGCTTAGGGAAATCCATGTTCGGGACACATTATGAAAATGACAGTGACACTGTTCATTAGCGGAGGTCCTAAAATGCCTATGTTGAACATTTGGTGATGAAAGTCCATAAAATGACTGTGCTACAAGCGTGCGTAGCGCAGTTTCCATGCATGCTCATACCTTTGCAACTTTGCAATATTTTCACTCCAGATTTTCAACATTGTCATTTTCCACATCTCCTTATGAACAGTGCAGCTGTTATTTTTCACATCCTGGCCAAAATGTGTTTTCGCTCTTCCGATGCACAATTGCACAGTTGCTGTGGGAAATCCATGTTCGGGAAAGATTACAAAAATGACAGTGACACTGTTCATGAGCAGAGGTCCTAAAATGCCTATGTTGAAAATTTTGTGATGAAACTCCATAACATGATTGTGTTACGAGCGTGTGTTGTGCAGTTTCCACATACCCTTGTAACTTTGCAAATTAGTAATATTTTCACTCCACATTTTCAACACTGACATTTTTCCACACCTCCTTATGAACAGTATAGCTGTCATTTTTTACATCCTGACTAAAATGTGTTTTTGTGCTTCTGGTGCAGAATACTGCAGTCACTGTCAGAAATCAGTGTTTGGGACAGATTAGGATCGAGGGAGTGAGGGGTGGGGGGGTGACTGAGCTCAACTGAGCTCTGTCGGGACTGCTGCAGATTTCTTTGTGGGCAGGAAAAGGTGCCAATGCAGGCAGGAGCCCAGTATGAAAGGGCAGCCTGCAGCGCCTGCAGACACAGAACGAGACAGTGAGGGAGTGGGAGCCAGTGAGTTCAATGGAGCTCTGTTGGGACTGCTGCAGATTTCTTTGTGGGCAGAAAAAGGCAGCAATGCATGCAGGGGCCTGGTACAAAAGAGCAGCCTGCAGCAGTGGAAGAAACAGAACAAGTGACTCAGAGAGGGGGAGTGAGCGAGCTCAGCAGAGCTCTATCATGACTGCTGTGGATTTCTTTGTGGGCAGAAAAGGACAGCAACACATGCAGGAGCTGCGTACAAAAGGGCAGCCTGCAGCACTGGCAGAAACGGAATAAGCGAGTGACAGAGGGGGAGTGAGTGAGATCAAGAGAGCTCTGTTGGGACTGCTGCAGATTTCTTTGTGGGCAGAAAAAGGTTCCAACAGAGACAGGAGCCCAGTACAAAAGTGCAGCCTGTAGCACCAGGAGAAACAGAATGAGCACGCAAGACAGGGGGAGTAAACGACCTCAACAGCGCTCTCTTGGGACAGCAGTGGATTTATTTGTGGGCAGAAAAAGGTGCCAATGCAGGCAGGAGCCCAGTACAAAAGGCCAGCCTGTAGCGCCAGCGGAAACGGAAAAGAGCGAGTGAGATGGGGGAGTGAGCAAGCTCAACAGAGCTCTGTTGGTACTGCTGCAGATTTCTTTGTGGGCAGAAAAAGGCAGCAATGCATGCAGGGGCCCAGTACAAAAGAGCAGCCTGCAGCAGTGGGAGAAAGAGAATGAGCAAGTGAGAGAGGGGGAGTGAGAGAGCTCAACGGAGCTCTATCATGACTGCTGCAGATTTCTTTGTGGGCAGAAGAAGGTGGCAATGCAGGCAGGAGCCCAGTACAAAAGGGCAGCCTGGAACGGTGGCAGAAATGGGATGAGTGAGCGAGAGCGGGGAATAAGCGAGCTCAACGGAGCTCTGTCAGGACAGCTGCAGATTTGTTTGTGGGCAGAAAAAGGCACCAACAGAGGCAGGAGCCCAGTACAAAAGGGTAGCCTGCAGCACCAGGAGAAACAGAATGAGCGAGTGAAACAGGGGGAGTGAGCAACCTCAACAGAGCTCTATCATAACTGCTGTGGATTTCTTTGTGGGCAGAAAAAAGTGGCAATGCAGGCAGGAGTCCAGTACAAAAGACCAGCCTGCAGTGCCGGCAGAAACAGAATGAGCGAGTGAGAGGGGAGAGTGAACAAACTCAATGGAGGTCCATCGTGACTGCTGTGGATCTCTTTGTGGGCAGGAAAAGGTGGCAACCCAGGCAGTAGCGCAGTACAAAAGGCCAGCCTGCAGTGCTGGCAGAAACAGAATAAGCGAGTAACAGAGGGGGAGTGAGCGACCTCAATGGAACTGTGTCAGGACTGCTGCAAATCTCTTTATGGGCAAAAGGGTAGTCTGCCGCAGCAGGAGACACAGAATGAGCAAGTGAGGGAGGGGTAGTGGGTGAGCTCACCAGAGCTCTGTTGTGACTGCTGTGGATTTCTTTGTGGGCAGAAAAAGGCTGCAATGCATGCAGAGGCCCAGTACAAATGGGCAGCCTACAGTGGCAGGAGAAACAGAATGAATGAGTGAGCGAGGGGGCGTGAATGAGTGAACTCAATGGAGCTCTATCGTGACTGCTGCAGATTTTTTTGTGGGCAGAAGAAGATGGCTACGCAGGAAGGAGCCCAGTACAAAAGGGCAGCATGCAGCGCCAGCAGAAACAGAACAAGCGATTGAGAGAGGGGGAGTGAGCAAGCTCAACAGAGCTCTGTTGGGACTGCTGCAGATTTCTTTGTGGGCAGAAAAAAGCGTCAACAGAGGCAGGAGCCAAGTACAAAATGGCAGCCTGCAGTGCCAGGAGAAACAGAATGAGAGAGTGAGACAGGTGGAATGAATGACCTCAACAGAGCTCTGTTGGTACAGCTGCAGATTTCTTTGTGGGCAAAAAAAGGTGCCAATGCAGGCAGAAGCCCAGTACAAAAGGGCAGCCTACAGCAGCAGAAGAAACAGAATGAGTGATTGAGAGAGGGGGAGTGAGTGAGCTCAACGGAGCTCTGTTGGTACTACTGCGGATTTCTTTGTAGGCAA
Organism: Neoceratodus forsteri; assembly: GCA_016271365.2. Lineage (NCBI taxonomy): Eukaryota > Metazoa > Chordata > Ceratodontiformes > Ceratodontidae > Neoceratodus > Neoceratodus forsteri. Next base: position 201,804,931 of record CM057458.1, read on the forward strand.
AAAAAGGCAGCAATGCACCCAGGGGCCCAGTGCAAAAGGGCAGCCTGCAGTGGCAGGAGAAACAGAATGAGCGAGTGGGAGAGGGGAAGTGAGTGAGCTCAATGGAGCTCTATCATGACTGCTGCAGATTTGTTTGTGGGCTAAAAAGGTGGTAATGCAGGCAGGAGCCCAGTACAAAAGGCCAGCCTGCAGCGCCAGCAGACATGGAACCAGCGAGTAACAGAGGGGGAGTGAGCAAGCTCAACGGACCTGTGTCAGGAGTACTGCAGATTTCTTTGTGGGCAGAAAAAGCCACTAACAGATGCAGGAGCCCAGTACAAAAGGCCATCCTGCAGCACCAGGAGAAACAGAATGAGCGAGTCAGAGAGGGGCAGTGACCCACCTCAGTGGAGCTCTGTCGGGACAGCTACAGATTTCTTTGTGGACAGGAAAGGGTGCCAATGCAGACAGGAGCCCTGTACAAAACAGCAGCCTGCAGCACCGGGAGAAACGCAATGAGCGACTGACAGAGGGCCACTGAGCGAGCTCAATCGATCAACGCATTCAACATTCGGCATTGACAAATGCTTGTTAAGTTGTGTCACAAAGCATTTTTGGTTTTTATTTATTTCCATATCATTGTTGTTTTGGGTTTCCCAATATTTCGGAACTATATATGGAAAAGTCATAATACCAGATCTATTCACTATCCTAGTTGATAAAAATGTATGTGCATTACTTTTCCGTAAGGTACATCTGTGTTCCTTTTTGTGTAATTTTTCTTTTAAATAAGTGGGGTTTTCAAAATGCAACACTTTATGTAATTGACTGGTCCATTTGAATCGCCTTTTATTTTCTGAGTTTAACCATCCAAGTCTATTATACATAGTGCAATGATGGGTTGAGAAGTCATATTTTAGGATGAATCTTACTAATCTGTTATACATTTTGTCAACTTTTAATAGGGATGATTTTGTAGCAAATCCATATACATGGTCACCATATTCTATGATAGGAATTAATGTTTGATTAACAAATGATAATTGAAACAAAAACTAGTTTGCCTCAAGACTCCCATTCTGCTGTCAGTTCTACAAACTAGCTCAACTACTGTATGTGATAGTCAAATTTTAAACTGACATCCAGTCATACTTAAGCAATAATGACATCAGAGCCAGTCATTTCCTTCCCAATTAACAACTGTCTGGGGGGAAATGGTGGCCCAAGGAGCAGCCAAGGGCCGCCCCTACCCAGTCGGTTGTTAATTGGAAGGAAATGACCAGCTCTGAGGTCATTATTGCAATTATAAGTCTAATTGCAATAATGATTCTTTTTTCTTTTGGCATTTGAGCACCGAAAACAGTTTTGTTTACAGGCCGCTGCTGTCGGCGTACAGCAAGTGACCCGAGTGCTGCTGCCATGCCAGTCATTTCTAAGAGATTTCAGACCAGCAAGGCAGCCAATCAGTGAGCTAGTTCATCTCATTAATAAATAATTAGACTTATAATCCTAAATATTCTTTTAGCTGAGTCAATATTTCATTTTTGTTGTTTTTTATAGAAATGACTGAACCCTTTTTATTTATAGAGTCTGAGCCAAACACCATTGTCATTGACAATGAGCTAGTGTACTGCCTAAGACTAAGATTAGTTTTTAAAAGCAGTCAACCATTATGTGTTATATCTGCTGTACTTTTTCTTTTCCCTTTGGTTAATTAGAAGATTGTTTACCTATTGTTAATAGGTGTGATGTGTGGAACAGCACATTGCCTGACAGCTGACATGCCTAGCTCTGTTCCCTCATTTCATATTCAGCACTGTAACCTCACTGACTATAACATTGTTGCTGTTTAGGAACAGCCACTCAGTAGCTGCCATGTCAGTTGGCTGTGATGCCACTGTCAATGAGATCACAATGCTGATGATGTAGTGGGGTGCACAGATATGTATACAGTATGTCAGCTGCCAGGCTGAGAGCTAGTCTTAACCTTTCCAGTGTTTCCTTCCCCCACCCCAGCCCCTAAATGCTTCTGATGACTATGCCTGATTAGACTGCTACCTGCTATTTCTGTGTTCACTGCCTGCATTGTTTCCCATATTTCTTGAATCCTCATCCCAATGATCCACCCTCTGTTTTAGTACTATTCAAGCACTGCCTGCTCTCCCTCCCCCTCCCCCATTTCTGCCCTTATATGTCTGAGGACTATGTCTGCTTAGACTGTTACCTGCCATTTCTGCTTTGGTTATATTTTACTGCCGTGTACTTACTTATCAACATTTTATTCTCCTACCTGTGAACCACCCTCTGTATCCTGCACTGTTATTATTATCCACTCCGTATTGTGTTTGATTCTCTATGCCACTGATCATGTTATTGCATTTTGCTGTATTGTCTGTCTTACCTGTAACTAATACACCCGACGTGGAGCCTTTGTAAATGAGTCTCTGACTCAAAGGTATTGTAATTCTGAGATATAAATAAAATAAAATAAAACTAAAATATTCCACACAACTAACACAATATTATCATGTAGAAAACTTTCTTAAGTGGAAAAGGAAAAAGAAAAAATATGTCAGTCATAAAAACTTACAACTAGCTACTTCTTAAAATTTGTATAATTTTCCTGTCTTTCTCTTTTGGTTCCGCTAGCTCTTAACCTCTAGGCAGTACTGCCTAATTTAAAATTTATTTCAAAATGGAGCAGAACCTGCTAAAAAAAGGAATGCAATGAGGGTGCATGACAAACGATGGTTGGATAAGATCTCAGACCAAACTTATGTTGGATGCTCATTGTTAAAGTGCTCAATGACATTTTTTTCAGCTGAAATCCACTCTTTGCTCCACAAAAAAAAAATCCCAAAAAACACCTCCTTGCCTATATGACTCACACAGTTTGGTTAACCTGTCTTGCTCACACTCCACAACAACCTGTTGTCTACCCCACTGTTCTGGGGTTCTATGGGGCAAAACTCTTTTGGCTACCATACAGCACTGCTCTGAAAGAAATGTCTTATTCAATCAGGCAGTCTACATATGTCAGAGTTTTCTCAAACAGTCTCATCAGACATTTGCTCTACAGCTACTCTTTTGCCTGCTATGGCTAGCTAATGCCTTCTTCAGATGTCTACTTTCTTTTTCAGTTGTTTAACCAGGAATGGTACACTAAGCTGAAAGCTTGTTTACAGGTGCAACCTGGGAGCACAGTTAAGTATCTTGCTCAGGATCACACAGTATGCAAGTGGAGGCTGTGGGACTCAAACCTAGGTCTCCAGATTTGTAGATCAGAGCCTTAAACCACTGAGCTATACTGCCTCCCACTGTATAACTGTATATTTACTGTATGCTACTCTATGTGTATGTACTCTACCTACTTTGTATTATTGTACATGTGCTTGCATTCTGTACCTAATTGGTTCCTGGGTTGTATCTGAAATAGATGACCCACCATCACTAGTGTACTCATCCAGCTGACAAAATGTAAATAAATAAATAAATAAATAAATATAAGGTACTTCTGCCTTTAACATTAGTTTCAAAACTGCTGCCTCTCTGGAGAGAGTTTGGCAAACATATCATGAACTTAATACAGCACTAAGTGAGCATCTTTCACAGCTATGTATGTGACCTAATAAACTTTCAAACTTACTGCTATTTTAATTAATAAGCATTTGTCAATGCTGAACATTTGATGCTTGGTAAACAATATGCTTTTTGCAATTTTGACACTAAATTTTGAAGATACTTGTTTTAGGATTCGCCTTATAGATATGACATGTACCATTTACAGTATATTGGCCAAAATGTCATTTCGCACCAGAGGTGCAAAAACACTTCTTGTCCAGGATTTTAAAAATGACATAGCTGGCCTGGTGGTGCAGAGGGCTGATGTGCTGGCACCTTACCTTGCGCTATTCAGGTGACCCAGTTTCAGGAACGACCTCAGGTCACCGGGCTGCTGGCTCAGGGGGTGGGGTGGGTTGGAGTGGGATTGAGCCACGGCTCTTCCCTCCAAAGAGGTGGATGCTCACCTGTCCATAGTCCTGCTCCCACTGGGTGGAGGTCTGCTGGGTACTTAGGCAGCATGGTGTGATGATGTAAGTCAAGGGAAGGGGCAACCCAATCCTGGCATGTGCGTGTGCCTCCAGGCACGCACACACATGTGCACACCGTGGCCTCGGGGGAAGGGGAGAAAACTGAAAAGAACAATAAAGTATATATAAAAAAATGACACGCCATGTTTATAAGGTTCTGTGGAACAATGGCTATGTTGAAAAGTTGGAGTCAAAATATTGAAAATTAACAAAGTTATGAGTGAATGCTGAAGTAGTGTAATGTTCAGTCATAACCTAGCCATTTTACCATATTCATACACCAAATTTTCAGCATAGCCTTTTGATTACCCCAAATGAACCTGGTAGGTCACAATTTTCAAATCATCCTTCAGAACAGATTTGCCTAAATTTACTGTAATTGTTCATGAGATGGGGTCCCTAAAAAGGCATGTTGAAATTTTGGAGTAAAAATATTAAAAAATGTCCCAGTGTTCACCTCGTAGTTGTGTTTTTTTTATATTGCCTGCAACAAAGAAAACTGTCCATTGATGTCTCTTGCTGGTACCCCTGTAAATGTTCCCCTCACTCAGCCCCCAAACAACACTGACACAGAGGGTGCCTAGTTCACTGGTGTTGCCACCATGTAGTGTTTTTTATATTATTTTAAAAACCTGTAACAAAGGAAACCATCCATTAATGTCTGTTACTGGTGCCCCTAAGCCCCTGTAACTGTCCCCCCCCCACACACAACCGACCCCCTCTCTCAGCACCCACCACCCTACTCCCAAACATAACACTGACACTGAGGGTGACATACATTAAACCATATACCTGATTTCCTCAGTTCATGGTCCAGCTTTGAAGAGTGAAGATGTGTCTGCGGTCTAGAGAAAAGTATGGTGTTGGATCAACGGTGGCTAAGTTAAGGCTTGGGGGCAGTGGGGTGGTGGATGCTGAGTGGGAGGGTTGGGTGGAGAACTAATGGTGCAACAGACATTGATGGACTTTTTTACAGGGTTAATTAAAAAAAGATGAGAGAGTATTTCAGGTGATGACACTGGGGTATTGGGCACCCCCAGTGTCAGTGTTACATTTGTGGGGGTGGTGGGTGCAGAGAGGGAGTGTTAGGTGAGGGGGAAAAGTTACAGGGACTCAGGGGCACGAGCAATAGACATTGATGGATGATTTCCTTTGTTACAGGATTTATAAATAATATGTAAAATACTACATGGTGGCAACACTGGGGATTGGGCACACCCAGTGTCAGTGTTATATTTGGTGATAAGGGTGCTGAAACAAGGGTTGGGTGGCTTCATTCAAATCAAGGGACTGAAGCCCTCTCTGATTGGAGTGACTGTCCTTTGAAGTACATAAAGTTTTAGCCCACCAAGCAGAGAGTTGCATCATGACCACAGTGCATGGTCATTGGTGTAGACAACTGAGCCCCTGCTACTCTGAACTGCAATGGGCTCGGCAGTGACACCCCACTTACAACATCTCATTTCATTCATCCCAAAATGGTTGATGTGGAGGCGCATCAAATGTAAAAATGCAAAAATGAAGTGGTCAGTGTCTGGGACATTCTAAACTGCACCCCAAGCTTGGTGCCTTGTTCATGAAACATAGTTGCATCCCTACTGCGGCTCGGCATGATCCTGTTCAGAAGATGATCCTCCCCAGTTTTGATCACTACGACGTAGTTTATGGTGCTGCTCCTAAGTCCTCCCTGACCAGAGTGGACATTTTCTTCAACTCCTTCTGCCACTTTGCTCTTGATGCTCCCTCTCACACCTTCTATGTCACCTCTACTGAGCCCTTTTCTTCCCCTTCCTTTCAAATAGACGCCTCTCACACTGTGCTAAATTCACTGCTAAACACTGGCTGGGTGAACTCCCTTCCTATCTCCTCCCTCATTTATAACACCCCCTCCTCCTTCCCACTCCCTCAGATCTACCGACACTCACACACTAACTGTCCCCCGCCTCAACACCCTCTCCAGCCAGTCTGGGTACTCTCACCATTTCCCTGAAATATGGAACTCTCTACCTCCCCAAATCTGACACTTCTCCCTCTATTCCATCAACACTACCCTCTCCAACTACCTTGCATCTAACTTTTCCTGTCATGATCTACCTTAATTTCCTTCATCTTTCTCCTTAGAGTTCTCCCCCCTTCGGAATTTACCCAATGCCTCTATTGACTCTACTGCCTCAACTGACCCTAGCCCCTCCTAGGTGCTAGTTCTCATACCTTTCTCCCTTCCCCTACTCTCTCCCCCTTTTTCACTAGCCTTCACACTCCCCTTGCAGGGTTCTCAGCATTCTGAAGGGATCCTATAGTGCCTAGGCTTGCCACCTTTTCTTCCCCATCTACCTATCCTTGGTCTTCCAGGTCCCATTGTAGTGTCCACAGCTTCCTGAAGGGTTCCTTGGATCAGGCCTCATCCCCTCCCAGGTGTTATTTCTCATTCCCTCCTTCTCACTATCCCTCTATAATTCCAACACCTAACTACAGGAGGGTTTACAATCACCTGAACTTCACTGCCCCCTTGCAGACTTCATTGCATCCTAAAGGGTTCTTTTTTTGGGTCAGGCTCTCTCTCTCTCTCTCTCTCTCATCCCCTGTCCCATGGCAGGGTTCTCCACATCCTGAAGGGGTCTTTCTGGGACACGACTCTGCACTATCTGTCACCTTGTCCTCTCTCTCCTTCAACCCTTATTTCACGATAGCACTTGTTCATTTATTACCATTGCACTTATTAATTGTTCTCACAAATTATGTATGTATGCAACACTGTTTGTAACAACTGCCTTAATTAATTGTATGCTGTGTTGATCTTTGTAACTTGAATGTAAAATGACTCATCCCTATTTTACCACTTCCCCCGGGTCACACCTGGAGATGAGCAACCTGTTGCTCAGTATGCCTTCCTGGTGAAATATTTCAATAAATAAAAATAAAATGAAAGAAATGCTGCATAGTACTGAGACAGCTATGTCCTATAATGATTCAGGACAAATATGGACTGGGGGCTTGAAATTTAAACAGTTGTAGACTGATGCTGGGATTCAGCACCTTCCTGGCAGTTTTTTTCCTGTGGTATAACAGTGGTATTTGTTTCTACCCCTGGACTACTGGAAAAATGCTATGTATGTGGTTCTAATTATCACCCAAGTAATGCCCATGACCAGCTTAGATTTGGTCTGTGCCCTGAATTTGAGCATGCCGGTCTGAAACACACAAACACTTTCTGTAAGATAGACATAGATTTGTAACATAAATGTGTGACCTAATTGGGGAACCTACCGGGTCATAATGTCATATGCTTAATAGCGTACAACATTATAGCTAACCCGCAACAGCGCTGTGCATGACAGCTAATGGTGCAATACCACATTTACTGATGTATGTGGTATTGCACCATTCACAACACACTCCCAGGCAGAGGATAAGACCTCTGCTGGGAGTGGGTTCCGCTGAGCAGCAGCTGTGGCTCACTGGACTGAGCCACAGCAGCAGGAACCCAGGCGCTTTGTCTGGGACCGGGTTTGATTCCTGGTCAAAGACATTTATTTTTCTCCACAAATTGTGCACTCCCCGAGTTGGACCCCCCCTCAGAGTTATGAATCTTTAGGGCATTCTGGGGGGTGCAGCCCCCTGTAATGGGGGATGTGGGAGGCAGAGGCCCCCTACAGAAAAAAGACAAGCCGCATGGCAATATCATGCTGTATTGGCAGCGCGATTTTGCCATGCAGCATAATGTCTTGAGACATTATTTCCCTGTGCCATTGGGGAATAATTCTGACATTCATTAGATTGTCAGAAATGGTTAAATGGTCAAACAAAACTGTTTGAGTTGAAAGAAATGTCACAAGGTAGGGCTTTGTTTTAAGGGACTGTAGTCCATTCAAAGCAACTACAAAGGACCTCTCTGATGAGAACATTACTATCTGTGGGAGTGGACCCAGAGGTATTATGCTTGAAAGTTCATCCTGATCATATCAAAAGAGCTATATGGTTAAGACTCTTGATTCTAAGGAGCCACCTGTGGTTTTGATAACCTTATTTAACAAAAGAAGGAGCTATGGTTCTTGTTGATAAACTCACTGTAAACAACCTCATCTAGGAGTATCAATATTAGCTGTAAAATGGTTTGGGCCAGCCTCTGGATAAAAGGGACAAAGGGAGGACTTCTCTTATGACTGATAAGATGATGCAGTAGGTGGGTGCACCCTTGAAATGCTTAACCTGCCACCACAGCCTAGGCACCAGCAGATTCAGTTAGGGGTAGAGCATAGCAGATGCCCACTGCAAGAAAGGGAACATGCCATCCACTGATCTCAGTCCTTAGTAGGAACTTGGTTCCTAAGAGAGAAAGCAACCCACAGTTGGGGGGTAACATCAATTACATTGCAGTCTTGAAACTAACGTTGTTCTTCTTTGTGTAATCTTTCTGTTTGCTTATTCTAATATGCATTCCCAAGTGTGCTTTGTCCCTTTTTATATTTTACTGTTTTTTCTGTAATTTAGTTGTATAAATATTACATATTTATATATGTAATATGCTCTCTGACTGTGCAGTGTTTTATGGGACAGGTAACCATCCATTTCTATTGATCATAGAAAAATAGAAAACTGATTGCAGAAAAAGACCATTTGGATATATTGAAGCCATGTAGGTTGTGAGGTTAAAGTATGTAGGCCTGGATGACTGAAACACTATGGAGGCAAAGGAGCAGGCTAAATCACAGTTTACATAAAGGCATGCTTCTATTGCTTGAAACCATGATGCTCCACTGAGACAACACAGTCCCCCACCATGGGAATAACAGGGAAACCACAAGCTGAGCATCATGATACTGAGCAGCAAATGTAATGTTGATAGGGTAGGAACTCCCACCCCAAACAAAATAGAGACTGTATATGTAAGCATGTAACAGCAGTTTCAGGAGCAACTGATCAGCAGGCAGAATGCAGGGAGGAATGCAGAATGAAATTTGAATGATAATAGGGACTTTTAAAAACTCACACTTCAGCAGAAGGGAACACCGCTTCACTGGAGGAAAAGGGAATGCCTCTTCATGCTGCAGGAGAAGGGAACACCTCCTCACACTGCAGGAGATGGGAATGCCTCAGCACACTGCAGGAGATGGGCTTGCCTCTTCACACTGCAGGAGAAGGACTTTACTGTCAGAATGATCACACTGTAGGAGACAGGAACACCTCCTCACACCACAGGAGAAGGGAATGCCTCCTTACGCTGCAGGACAAGGGAATGCCTCCTCACACTGCAGGAGAAGAGAACGCCTCCTTACACTGCAGGAGAAGGACTTCACTTTCTTAATGCTCATGCTGCAGGAGAAGGGAACACCTCCTCACACTGCAGGAAAAGGGGATGCCTCCTCACTGCAGGAGAAGGCAACCCCTCTTCCCATATCAGGATACAGGAAGTCTCCTCACACTACAGGAGAAGGAAATGCCTCTTCATGATGCAGGAGAAGGGAATGCCTTCTCACACTGCATGAGAAGGACTTTAAATTTCAGAATGGCCACACTGTCAACCATTTTTAAAACATGCTGTTGCAAGGGCCGGTATGCACATGACCATTTTTTCAACATAGTGTTGTGATGGCCGGTATGCCAACACTGTCAACCATTTTTGCAACATAGGGTTGCAAGGGCCAGTACGCCAACTACCATTTTTACAAATTAGGGTTGAAATGTCCTGTACATCAACACTGTTGACCATTTTTACAACATAGTGTCACAAGGGCCAGTACGCCAACCATTTTTACAACCTAATGTTGCAATGGCCAGTGTGCCAGCACTGTCAACTATCTTTGCAAGATGGTATTGCAAGGACTGGTATGCCAACAAACTGTTTTTAAAACATGGAGTTGCAATGGACAGTCCAACAATGCTGCAACCATTTTCACAGCATAGTGTTGCAAGGGCTGGTACACCAACAACCATTTGGACAACATAGTGTTGCAATGGCCAGTACGTCAACACTGTTGACCATTTTTACAACATAGTGTTGCAAGGGCTGGTATGCCAACAACAGTTTTTACAACATAGTGTTGCAATGTCCAGTATGTCTACATTGTCAACCATTTTTGCAACAGAGTAATGCAGTGGCCGGTACACCAACACTGTCTACCATTTTTGCAACATAGTGTTGCAAGGGCCGGTATGCCAAGAAACCATTTTTACAACATAGTGTTGCAATTTCTGGTATGCCAACTCTGTCAGTTGTTTGTACAATATAGTATATCACTGTACAGCATGGTAAACAGATCATATGCTGAAACATGATAAGCAGTAAGAACTGCACAAACAGCTCAGGCGACCCTGATCCTTTATGTAGTGTGTAGCTCTTGATGGACAAGGTTATAGGACAAGCAAAACAATGTGCAGCATGATAAACAGATAATAGGCTGAAGCAGGATAAGCAGTAAGAAATGAACAAACAGCCCAGGTGACCAGGTCCCTTATCCAGTGCGAGGCACTTGCCGGTCAAGGTTATAGGACAATTGATGCAAATAAATAGGAAGCAATACAGGCCAACCAGTTCATAAGGAAGGCCAATTAAAGGTGACATAAATAATCTGAGGACTTTAGTGGTGAAGGCAGTATTCAAACATGAGGTATGTGAACCATACAGGGGCATGACCCTTCACTATAATACCCCTGTTCTCCACTGTAGGAAAAACAAAGAAGCAACAGTAAAGCTCCATGACTCACATGTAGATTTTAAAACTAATTTACAGCAACAGCTGTAGCTCAGCTCACCTCCAGAGTATAATGAGCATTTATACAAAAGTACTTAGCTTTCAGCAGTAATTTGTTATAGCATCCAGCAGTAGCTGAGCTGAATAGTTAAACTAGCATAGAAATTAAAGGAATAAGCAGTAATACACTTGAAAAAACAGTAAAAATTAGTTATTGTGTCCTGCAGCGGCTGAGCTGAACTGTTAAGCATAGGAACTGTAGTCATAGGCAGAAATGCACTTAAAAACAAAAGTTATATTTGCTTGGTACAGTTGCATATAAGCAGTTTTGAATCCATGGAGAAAGTAATATAGAACTGCAGTAGACTCAGGTTTGAGTCCCACTGATTGCAAATAAACATGTTTGGGCAGATGTAAATCCCCAAAAGGGCTGTATGAAACCCGAAGGCTTGCAGAAGGAAAAGCATACTAAATAAAGAAATGATGAGGCAAGGAAGCAGGAAATAAACATTACTGGAATGCAAGACTGCTGAGGTAAAAGAGGTCTAGCACAAAATGGAGCAAGGTAGGGTAAAACTGGGAGCAGCTGCTAGTTGAGCAGCAAGGAAAGGACAAGGTGCAATCAATTAAGGGAAACACAGGAGGCAGCAACTGCAGTGAAAGCTGAAACATGCAATATAAATTGCAGGAAAACTGAGATTAGGCGGGAGCGGAGCCTGAAGCACAAGCACATGAGAAACATACTGAAAACAAAGGTAACAAGATGCTGAGGAAAATGAGAACGCCTCAAAAAGACAACACAGACCCAAAACACAAACACAGGAAAACAGAAAAACAAACACACAAGAAAGCACACAGCAGCCAGAATCAAAACAAAAAACTAACCAAGGTAAGTAAAGACATAAACATAATCTGACAGAAACTGAGCAGAGTCCATAGCATAAGCAATTCTGGGGAGGGGGGGTGCAAGGCCTGAGCAGGCCCCAAGGGAGAAGATAGACCAACAGAGCCTCTGGCTGGCAAAGAAAAAATGCTTCAGAAGGAGGCTGGAAGGAACTGCTTATATAGCTGGGGGGGGGGGCATGGCTGATTGCTCACCCATTGAGCCAGAGACATAGCCTTTCAAGAGTGGGAAAAAGTAATGTGTTATAAGGGGGCTGCAGTTAGCTCTACTTTTTCAGTGTTGCATACTGACTGAGTCAGGGATGAACATAAATTGTGTTTCACTGAATGTGGAGTGTGTCAAGATTACTAAACACCTTGTTATTACATTTTCAGCAATGCAGCAGTCCCCCTTTGACATCTTCTTTTTACAGGATACTGGAATACAGGTGATTCTTGAAATAGCTGAAGCCCATCAGACCTGGGTTTGGGGTAATTCATCATGGTCATTGAAACATGGAACTGACAGCAGATAAGGACTGCTTGGCTCATCCAGTCTGCCCATTTTTTCCCTATGTACAGTATCCTTTGGGAAAGACACCTGTGATGGGGTGTGCATATGATGTAGGGGCCCGAATGTTGTTATGGAGTATACATTACATACATTTGGGAAAAAGTCACCTGGTCTTCAGGAACCTGTCTCTTTTTTAGACCATATTCAGCTTCCATGTGCTTCTTCAATTATTATTATCTGTCAGGAACTGTTGGCACCAGTTTCTAAAATGGAATATCTAGAAACTGTGGGTGCACTACACACAAGGGTTGTTCCTAGCTCTGATGGCCTGCCCAATGAAGTACAGTATATAAATTATTGATTCTGGAGGCATCAAGACAGTTTCTGGGGTAGACGAGGAGTGAATTTCAGAGAAGATCCCCTCTTCTAAACCTCATTCAGGCTATGCAGTGCTAAAGACAGACACTTTTTTTATTTGACTGCTGACTTTGAAGTGTTATCTTTAAAGACTGAATGTCTGAAAAAGACATGAACTGAAATGCTTTGAGCTATATAATTGTTTCAAGACCAGCAGCAGCAGTGACATTTCTTATGGAAGACAAATATATCACTGAATCGGTACTCAGAAGCTTTTAAATTTAAAGATTTGGAGATATAATTGAGCTTATGTCTCAATCCAGATCATGTCCAAAAGCTTAAAAAAAGGGGGGGGGGAGAAAATGTACAGAAGCAGCAGCAAATAATTCTCCTATGGCTGACCAGTTTTTTCCTTGTGCTACTAGGAATCCAACAACGAAATGTGCAGCTAGCTTAATAAAAAAGCCTACAGACGAACACCAGGAGATGTATAGTTTTACTCACCTAAGTAAAATTGCTTTTTCTTTTCCATTACTCAGCCCTGTACAAACACCAAAATTATCAAACTCAGATATAGCAGAGGAAAAGACATTTGATTTAAGTGAGACTGGAAGTGTAGCAGTAACTAACACAAACACATAAGCAAACAGCTGTTGATATAAGTAATGCTCAGACAGAATAACTTGTTGCTGCAACACCAGAATCAGCAGATTTAATTAATTAACTTTTGGAAATCACTGAACTCACTGAAAGAATAGAAACCAATACTACTAAAATGAAGGAAGGTTAAAGCACAGAGAAAAGATCTGAGTGGTCCCAATAAGGAGGAAGAGTCACAAATTCTATCAAATTTATTTATTTATTTAAATCTAGGATTACAACATACCTTTGAGCCAAGGCTCTTTTACAAAGGTTCCACGTCCGTAGTACATACAATTGGCATCAAATTGGTTACATGGTTACAGTTTAGTTACACGGTACAAGATAACATATAGTAACTTAGGAAGACATTAGGTATTATAGGTGAGGTGTGACAAACAGATACTAGGAAGAAGACAGTTGGGGGAAGGGCTGAGGAAAGGGATGGCATATGCGTGCGAGGGCAGAGTGTGGCAGCCGATGGGCTTTGTCAGGACAAATGCGGGGTAAGTGCTTTGGAAGTGGTTGAGGACAAGTAAGTGCAAGTAGAGAACAGAACAGATCCAGGGGTGTTTGGGGCAGTTTAGGGGCCACAGCTTCTTAGGTGGTGCACCCACAGGTGTTGGTGCCTATAAGGGAGAGTCAGAGCTTAGTTTTGAAGACACCTAGTGTTGCTGCAGAGGAGGTGTCCCCATAGAGACTGTTAAACCAACTTGTAGCCCTGTAAGCAAACGACCTTTGTCCTTGTGATATGCGGCAGTGGAGGATTTGCAGGATATGTGGCTTAGTGCTCCTGGTGCTGACAGTGTTAATTTTGAGTTTAAGGAGTGTGCTGACTCCAGGAGGTACTTTACCCAATAGGATTTTCTTAGCTGTAATGCAGGTTTGGTATTTGATTCGGTTGTTAAGTTGCAGCCACCCTGTTTTAGAGTAGAGGTCACAGGTGTGGGTGAGACAGTGAGAACCAGTAACGGGACAGCAGACTTGATTGAGGGAAGTTGAGACTTGTTTGAGAAAGGAAATAGTGGCAGATCCATAGATAACGAGGCCGTAGTTGATGATGCTGATGAAGGAGCTCTGGACAGCGATGGACAAAGCTTCAGGGGTTAGATGTTTCCTATGTTGGAACAGAAGGCCCAGCCTGGTGTTTTCTACCTTTGACACATTATTGATGTGTGGAACATAGGTGAGATTTGAGTCTAAGGTGAGACCAAGATATTTAAAGATATGGACTTGCTCAAGGGTGATTCCTTGTTTGGTATTAATGGAGAGTTGACTTTGTTTGAGTTTGTTGTGGGTGCTGCAAAAAATCATGGCCTTTGTTTTCTTCTGGTTAAGGATCAGTTTGTGTTTAACGAACCAATTTTCAACTGCTGTGAAGGTCCGCTGAAGGTTTCCTTGAAGATGTACTGGGTCATGGTGGGAGGCCAAGATGACAGCATCATCCGCATAGAGTAGAAGTTGTTCAGGACAGGAATCTGGCAGTGAGTTCAAGAAGAGGCTGAAAAGGAGGGGGCCCAGGATTGAGCCCTGCGGGACACTGGACCGGACTGGTCTTGTGTCTGACAGTGTGTCTGCAATTTTCACTCTTTGGTACCGGCTGTTTAAGGTGCTCTTGAACCAATCCAATGAGTTGGGTGAGAGCCCTGCTAGTTGAAGCTGGGCAAGAAGTAGATGATGGTTGACGGTATCAAAGGCTTTAGTTAAGTCAATGAAGGTGGACCCAGTTATTTGACTGTTATCTAGAGAGTGATGGATTGCACCGGTAAATTTGAGTAATGCCATGGAGGTGCTATGACCTTTTCGAAAGCCATGCTGCGCCTTGCACATGATGCTGTACTTGTCAAGGTAGTCAGTGAGCTGGTCTGACACAATCCTTTCCAGGGCTTGGAGAGTGGAGGTAGGATAGAAATTGGACGGTAGTTCTCATGTGCTGCTTTGTCCCCACTTTTGTGAATTGGGGTTACTGAGGTGGATTTTCAAATGTCCGGGAACTGGCTGAGGTTGAGGGAGAGGTTAAAGATCCTGGTCAGTGGCCAGAGAACTTCATCAAGGGTGAGCGATAGTAGTTTGAGGTTGAGGGAGTCATTGCTTGCTCTGGAGTTGCTGATGGCTTTGGCAATATAACTGTGGACCTGATGCATTTTTACTGCTTTAAAGTGGAAGGGAGGGTGGCTAGAGGGGGCAGGGGAGGCAGTGGGATCCTCCTCATTGAAAAAACCTTTGGGGAGAACAGAGCTGAGGTCCGTGAAAGTGGCATTGAAAGTATCAGCAATGAGTTTCTTGTCAAGTGTGGTTACACCATTTATGCAGAGTACTGATGGGGGTGATTTAGACTGTTTCCCAGTAATCTCTTTTATGTTATTCCAGAAGTCCCTTCCATCGCCCCATGTGTTAGTGAGGGCGTTATTATAGTAGGTGGCCTTCGTGTCCCGGAATAGTTTGGTGCAGTCGTTTTGTGCGCGTTTGAAGTTAGTGATATCAGTTTGTCGCCCAGTGCTTCTGGCAACTTCCCAGAGGTGGTCCCAGGCTTTTAATCACCTTAGTAGGTCACCAGTGAGCCAGGGGTTGCTAAAAGCTTTGGCTTTGCACTTTTTGAGGGGAGCAAATAGGTTGCAGACTTTATTAAAGATTCTGATGAAGTGATCAAGTGCAGTGTTCACATTAGTTGCTGTGAGAATTGGGAACCAATCCTGTTGATGAACAAGGGTCTTAAGATGGGGTAGCTTTCCTCTATGTAGGACTCTGCTTGTAATAGTTTTAGGGGGTGGTTTGATGAATTTGTTGGACCAGAAACAATTGACAGGGGAGTGGTCACTTAGAGTGTCAGGGAGGACAGCGGTGTTAGTGATCCTGGCGGGGTGGCTGGTTAGGATCCAATCCAGCAGGGTGCTGGTACCCATTTTGCAATTTGTCCTGGTTGGGGAGCTAACCATCTGGGTAAGGTTTGCTGCCACTATGGAGTCCCTATATGCCCCGGCATCTGCAGCAGTCCAGTTAATATTAAAGTCACCGAGGAGGATGGTTTCAGAGTCAGGTGAGAGGGATTTGGTAAAGTTCAGGACTGCGTTAAGCCCATTTCCTTGTTCGTTTGGTGGAATGTAGATAGTGAAAATTGTGATTGTTTTATTGTGAGCACCAAGGAGGACCTTGATAGGAAGTATCTGTGCTATGGTGTTTTGGGGTGTGTGGCTGATGAGGTGCCCCCGGATAGTGTCCTTGAGGTACAGGGCGCAGCCACCTTCTCTTTTAGTTGTTCGATCAAGCTGGAAAATGTTGTATCCAGGGAGGGTGATAGCATGGTCAGGGATCAAGGGTGAGAGCCAGGTTTCAATGACTGCTAGTAAGCCCAGGCTATGCTGGCAGGTAAAAGACTGAAGAGCGCTGAGTTTGCTTAGGAGACTACAGATGTTAAGTGAGATGATTGAGAGGGATCCTTCTTGATTACTCCAGGTAGCTTCTAATGGGGGGGCTGGGCCAGGATTGGGGTGAATGTTACCAGACAGTAGCAGGAGAAGAAGTACGAGTTTTAGAATACCGATGCAAAGAACCCATGCCTGATGCCTTTTCCTTTGGGTCCGGTGACAGCAAGATTCCCCAGGCTATATAAAAAGGTGGAGGTGGGGGTATAGTGTGGCAGCAGTAGCGATGGACAGGGGGAGTTCCCAACGGCCATTCAGGAGAAAGGGCCAGTTCCTAGTGATTGGTAGTTCTCAAGGCGGGTGCATGAGATCGACAGGAAGGGTGCCTTGGGTGTGTGTGTGTGAGTTGATAGAGATTCAGGACTGAGGGGAAGCAGGTACTAGGAGGTGGAGGAGAGGAAATAGGGAGGCTATGAGGATGAAGGGGAAGGGGTACAGGGTGCTGGTTGAGTACATGTTAAAGTTGAAATGGGGGAGTAGGAGGAGAGAAGGTACAAGGAGCAGGAGAGGAGGGAGGCGGTGAGTGAGAGAGACAGTTGGTAGCAGTGATGTGGAAGCACAAGAAGTGAGGAGGGACTAGGCATGCTGGAGGCTGCGGAGGAAAAGGGGGTGGTGGTGGTAAAAACGTTGAGTGACAGAGGGATAGGAGATAATGTCACTGTGTAATTGAGTACAGAAGAGAAAGGGTGGGAGAGAGTGAAGGAATGCCAAGGGGGAGAGGCCAGACACAGAAACCAATGGGGAGAGTGTAAGGGGAAGGAGTGAAAAGGGGCGTGGGAACCATCTATTTAATTAAGGCCGGGGTGGGGAGGGGGTGGGTGTAAAATTTCAGCCGTAGCCACTGGATTTCAATGGGCGCAACAGCCCCAAGTATGAAGATGGCAGCAGGCCAATCATAAATGTGCAAGAGAGGGCAGGGTCCAATCAAGGTGCACTGCTGTGAGCAACAGCCAATGGCGGCAGCTCAGAGCAGCCCCGGTGAGACAGGTAGCCTTACCCAGCTTAGGATGTTCCTGGGACGGCTTGCTGGAGGGCAGCAGAGTGGCCGGAGGTGCCATGCCACAAGTGGGTCTGATTGCCGGCACGTGGGCCCGTGAGGCAAGGGCAGCGACTTGGGTAGAGGAGACACAGAAATAGGGATGAGCTGTGGGCAGGGAGGCAACACACAATGAAAACAAAAGAAATGTAATTGAGGGCAGAACGCTAAAGCCACTGGAGATGGCAGCTGGGGAATCAGAGGTGCAAAGAGGTGGGGGTGGGAAGCGTAGCAGCAGCAAGGAATGGAGTAAATTAGAGGCCTTCAAATGAGTGTCCTCACTTGAGCCACGGGGGAGGGGGGAAGTGGCAGACAGGGAGGCTGCAGGACAAGTTAGTCAAGGAGGAGAGGACAGTTGGGGGGGAGGCTCATGCCCATGAAAACAGGGGAGGGACTGAGAGGGAGAGAGAGAGGGAGGGGGAGAGAGCCGGGAGATAAAGAATAAAAACCAAAAAAAAACACAAGTTCACAGAGAGGGCTGCTAAATCACAAAAGCTAGCACAGTTTCCTAGGATTCGGCACTCTAGCACAGTAAAAAGGCCTTTTAAATCTACTGAAAACTTGGACTGAACAGTTTCCTCGGAATCGGAGTTAAGAGCAAGCAGTTTAAAATTTTGGCCGTAGCCACTGGATTTCAATGGGCGCAGCAGCCCCAAGTATGAATATGGCAGCAGGCCAATCACAAATGTGTAAGAGAGGGCAGGGTCCAATCAGAGTCCACTGCTGTGAGCAACAGCCAATGGCAGCTGCTCAGAGTAGCCCCAGTGAGACAGGCAGCCTTACCTGGCTTAGGATGTTCCTGGGACGGCTTCCTGGAGGGCGGCTGAGCGGCCGGAGGTGCCGTGCCATAAGTGGGTCTGATTGCTGGCACATGGGCCTGTGAGGCAAGGGCAACGACCTGGCTTAGGATGTTCCTGGGATGGCTTGCTGGAGGGTGGCAGAGCGGCCGGAGGTGCCATGCTGCAAGTGTGTCTGATTGCCGGTGCATGGGCCCGTGAGGCCCTAATACTGTGGCAGTAAACAAAAATTGAAGGGCAGTAAATTTAGAATACCTAGACAGCTATGCTACTGCTCTGAGCTCCCCTGTGGCAAACTCAGGACATGTTCATAATCTACACATCTCCAGTACACAGGTACAGTAACAACCACAGATGTGGCCAGATATTTCCAGATATTTCGCAAAATTTCTAAAGAGTTTCTCTCTGCTGCCCCTACTGAGTAAATGGAGAAAGCAGGAGATTTCTCTAGAAATATCACAGAAATTTCTGGAAATATCTGGCCATGTCTTTGGCTGTGACTGTAAAAAGCAATACCATTTGTCATACAACTATAAATGCAGTTGAGACCCTGAGGGAAGATACTGGCTGTGCGAATGAAGCCGAGGAAATCCTTCCAGGAGCTCCCTGCTCGCTAGCCGAGGGGGACTCGGTCAGCTGATCGTCAGTGCTCTCGGAGCCGCCGCTCAGGACCACAACCCTGGACTCCTGTTTGCCTAAGGTACGGCAAAAGCTGCAACCAATCGGAGCACGAGTGCCTTTCAGGGCCTTGTTCTGATTGGTCCCCACTCGCTCACCTTCTAGCCTTGTTTTCTACTGTGCAAGTTGCCAAAGATGTTAAAATGTACCTGATGTAGCGTTGTGGGGATTTAGGAATATTGTTAAAAAAAAAAAGTGTTACTGGTGTTAAGCTTAAGTGAAACAGCCCCTCTAGGAAAGTGTCTCTTGGCTCCAGACAGGTTTTGGGCACCAATCCAATACACATCCCTTTTGTACTGCAAATCTGAATCCCTGCTGAGATTGTAGGCCCTTGTCTGTGGCAGCACTTAAATTCAGAATTTTTGTCCTTCTCCCTAGCCTAGGAAATCCTTCCAGGGGCTCCTTGCTCTCGAGCTGAGGGGGATTCGGCCAGCGGGTGGTCAGTGCTCTCATAGCCGCCTCTCAGGACCACAACCCCAGACTCCTGGCTGCCTAAGGTATGGCAAAAGCCGTAACTGTTATGCCCGCCCCACCCTTCCCCTCCCTGTGTGTTATTATAGAGACTACTCTCCCACCCTTTCCTTATTCCACACCCATTTAACTACATCACTCAGTAATTGGCTATTCCTCTCCCCACCTCAGATTTCCTCCAGCCAAACTGTTCAGCCTCATCTGGAAGCTTCAACTTCTGGCCCTCATTTTGAATACTTCTGCCCACCCTCCCATCTATTTTTCTACCATTAGCCACATGCGGTGGATCGTCATCTATTAAAATCACCCCTGTCAACCTCTTACCTACTAAACCCCACGTCTAGGTGACTTCTTCCTTTTCCCCTCTTTTGAGACACCCTGTGGCTGTCTACTACTTACCTGCTAGGTGATTTCTTCCTTATCCTCTACCCTCGAGACACCTTGTGTCTGTTTACACTACCTGAGCCCAATCATGAAGACAAGGATGTGGCTGCTCATCCTGTTCCTTATTCTCATCTCACCAGCTGGACGATATATGTTTCCTCATGCAACCATGGAAGAGGAACTGTACTCTATGCCACACAGGAAGGTGTTCAACAATAATTATGTATATGCCACCAACTCCTTGTGGATATAGTCAAACATTCAACATTCCACCTATGGTGGGACACAAACTGAACTGCTTTCAGAGCACTTACCACCTATTCTCAGCATAACTGTACATCCCTTGCAATTCTCAGTCAGGGTGTTACTTTTTGCTGCACTAGGGTGACTGAATGTTAGTAAAGGGCCTCTAACCCGCAGTGACTATCCACAAAGAATGAGTGTCCTCACTTGGAGCCACGGGGGGAGGGGGGGAAGTGGCAGACAGGGAGGCTGCAGGACAAGTTTTGGGTCCATTGACCCAAGAGTCCAAGAGTTGTAAACTATTCTGCACTGCCCTGAGAATGCTTCTGCTATTATTACTAATATGCTTCGGCAACATAGAGCTTAATCCTGGGCCTCAAGTTGCCATCACATCACCCTGTAGTTCGCGAAGATCAAAGGTATAAGCTTCCTCCATGTCAACATATCTAGTCTGCTAAAAAAGATCACCACGATCCAGGCATGGATCTGTCACACCTCTCCAGATGTCTTAGTGGTCTCAGAAACTTGGCTAAAACCAGCCACAGCAGACAAGGAGGTTAATATCCCCAACTATTTATTATTTAGAACTGATAGGCAATCAAGAGGTGGAGGGGTGGCCATATACATCAAGGACAAATATACAGTATCATGCCTTGACTTGTTAACCACTACAAGTGAATTTGAGTGCCTATCCCTTAAGGTAGTGTTCTCACAGAACACTTTGATGTATGCTATAGGGTGCTACAGACCCCCTTCTGCTGGCCTTCAGCTCCTTTCGTATCTGGTTGCTGCCATAGGGAATGGATCCCAGGAAACTATCATATTAGGGGACTTCAACTTAGATTGGCTAACCAAGGCCTCCAAGCCTCTCTCATCCTTTTGTGATGCTCATGAGCTAACACAAATCATCAATGAACCTACGCACCTGAATAAAAAGAATCCCAGTAATAACTCATTGCTGGATGTTATACTAGTATCCAAACCACACCTGTTCTCCCATGTAGGTACCTTTTTCAGTGACACCAGTGATCACTGCTTCATTGCTGGTTTAAGATCAGTCCACAAACCTCTATCTTCTTCAAAATTCTCTTTTAAAAGATCGAAGCGGAATTTTGACCCAAGTGTCTATATGGATGCCCTAAAATATTCCATGCGATGGCAGTATTTTTACCTGGCAAGGTCAGTACAGTCTGCCTATGACATCCTCAGTGATATAATCTTAGGGGCTTTAAATAAATGTGCCCCCTTAGTAAAAGTCAATGTAAAGAACAAAACATGCCAATGGTTTTCGTCTGAACTAAAATCTGCTCTGTTAGAGAGGGATAAACTTTGGAAAACAGCACAAAGATCTAAGACCCCATTGGACAGGCTTGCATTTAAGAGAGCTAGAAACCTCTGTACCAGGATAACTAGAGACACAAAAGCCGCCTATTACCGTACTGAACTAGACTCTGCCACTAAGCACTCAGCCAAATTCTGGAACACTGTCAAGGACCTCTCTGGTCACACACCGGGTAACTCTCTTCCACCTAAGATCTTATCTGGCAATAACATCATTATTGACAAAAGGAAAATTTTGGACTCCTTTAACAACCATTTTACAACTGCAGGGTTAGCCTCCGATAATTCTCCTGCAAACCTACTACACTCCCAGCTGAATACTCATTATACTGAAGCCTGATTCACAGATACCACATTTTCTATGCAACCTACCACCCTGAAACAGATCGAAGATCTCCTATGTCAGCTGGACACTAAGAAAAATGCTGATGCGGACTCCATTGACCCATACTTTCTAAAGATCGCATACCACATACTAGCTGTGCCTATAATACACCTATTCAACCTATCATTGACCCAAGGAACCCTTCCATCCATCTGGAAAACAGTGCATGTGATTCCCCTGTTTAAATCAGGGAACCACTGTGATCTCAATAACTATGGGCCAATTTCCCTTCTCCCTGATCTGCCAAAACTATAGGAAAAAATTGTAAGTGCACAACTGAGATCATACTTAGAATCAATGACTCTTCGAAATCATACCCAATCTGGATTCAGAGCTAAACATAGCACAATCACAGCCCTTGCAAACGTGACCAATGATTGGCAGAAAGAGCTGGATAAAAATAACTTTATCTGTGCTGTATTCTTGGACTTAGGTAAAGCTTTCAATGCTGTTGACCATAGCCTGCTCCTTTCATCTCTTCAGTCAATAGGTCTAGACTCGCTCTCCCTTCGGTGGTTCACCAATTATCTTACTGTCCGATTACAGCAAGTCAAGGCTGAAGGCGAGCTCTCACCTATAAAACCCCTAATTAGGGGAGTGCCACAGGGATCTATTCTTGGTCCCATACTGTTTGCAATATACATCAATAACATTGATGACAGAATAGCCAAGGCTAAGGTCCATCTATTCGCGGATGACACGGTGCTGTATCTGAGCCATCCATACCCAGAAGCGGCATGCAGCACCTTCAAACTGAATTCAACATAGTACAAAACCAGCTTCTACACAAAAAGCTATTATTTAATGCTAAAAAAACCAAAGTGATGCTTCTCTCTCCTTTTATACACGTGACTAACCGGGTCAATTCAGGATCTGTACCACAGATTTCTACAATCCTAGGGGAAAACCTAGAATTCGTCACAAAGTTCCAATACCTGGGAGTTTGGCTAGATCATAAACGCTCCTTCATCGAGCACTTAAAGGACTTGCTAAAAAAGACTGCATCAGAGACTCAAACTCTAGTTTAGGATTAGCTACCTTCTTACAAGTGATGCCAAAAATAGGCTGGTACAAGCAACATTCCTTTCAATAATAGACTATGCAGATTTCCTTTATAGTCAATGTCCTACCTCTCACCTCGCTAAACTGGATACCCTCTACCACAGAGCATTGAGATTTATCACCGATCTTCCCTTCACTATGCACCATTGTTCACTATACACAACTGTAGGATGAACCTCCCTCCAGTTTAGGCGAGAAAAAAACGCTGCATTATGGACCTAGAGAGCTATTTCAAAAAACCTTCCACAATATATTTCGGATTGTCTCCCACTAAACCTATTAGGCACCTATGCCCTGAGAAGTTACTCCTATATCTTATTGAAAATTCCCAAAGTCCACTCTCGCCTGGGCAGAGCATCCATTATCTTTACACTGCCAGCAATGTGGCACAATCTGCAGAAAACTTTAAAATTGAGCTCAATTATCAGCATTTCTTCATTCAAGACCCTCTACTCGCATCTCCTGAAGGACCTATCCTAACCAGGCCCATCTTGCAAAAGAGCTCTGCTCAACAATGTTCACCTGCATAAATAAAGATTTTGATTGAGTGATTGATTGATTGATAGAGGAAACAATTTTACACCTAAATGGGCTGGAGAACTGTCTGAGAATATGAATGAGATGAAAGACCAACTTTTCCTTTAATTGTATTACCTGGGCAAAATAAAAGTTTAACTGATCAAGTATGGGAGATAATAAGTTTTTTAAAAGAGCTACAAAAAGGATTTCTGAAACACAAATATGTATTACCTCAACTGAGGATGAAACTCTATTCCAAAACAAAACTGTAATCAAACATGAAGCTGAAATAAAAAGCTAAAAGCAAAAGTTGCTGACGCCGAATGAAAAGCAAGAAGAAAAAAAAACAGAGTAACTGGGACATCAGAGGGTTACAACAGGGACACACTCGTTGCACAAAATTTAAAAAAGATTTTTATTGCCTATGTGGAAGAATTTGCTAATAGACTAAATAGTTCTGAATTAGATTAAGCTTACAGTCTTTGAGGGATAGAGCTGAACCTGATAAACCTCCCAGATCTGTAATAGCAACATTTATGTGAAGGCATGACAAAGACATACTTACAGGAGAGGTGTATAAGGTTGGATTCTAAAGGGCAAAAGGTGGAAATTTACCATGATTTACCACAAGATTCGGTGATAGCAAGAAAAAATGTTTGACTTTCTGAGAATATGAAAAATAACATTAACGATTACATGACTCATACTGCAAAAAATGAAAGTGGTAATAAACGGAAAACTGTTACTTTATGAAATGGTAGAAGAAGCCCTAGTTGCAAAAACTTTGTTAATGCATCAGTTAGAGTTGCCATGAGAAAACACCCCACCTCTGCAGAGACCAGGAGGTATTCAGGGGAGGAGGGGGTGGCATTGGAGTTGCCAACTCTAACACTCACCCCATTCCTTTGTAAAATAAGCTGAATGGCTACAGTATTGGAGAACTGGTTGAGTATTAGGTTTGGCAACCTCAATGCCACCCCTCTCCACCCTGACACCGCCTGACTGCCATAGGGCAGGGGTGGGGTATTAGGGTGAAACCCTAATGCCTCAATTCCCTACTTTTGTCACTGCAACTCTAGCTGATGCAGTGACAAAGTTTATGCAACAAATTTCCTTACTTGTTGAGCTAGTATAATAGCATCCTCATTTTACTGTGGGAGCTCAAGGTCCTTCAGACACTGTGCTCCCAACACTCCACAAAAGTGCATATGTTTGTAGCTGTGTAAAGATCTTTAGGGGGTGGGAATGTAGAGTCCAGCATTTCAAGCAACAGCACAGTACCCTATACACCCTGTACTACAGCATGAACTACAAGATCTTTAAGAGTGGGAGCACAGGGTCCTTCAGACCCTGCACTCCCACAGTATCTCAAGCACCAGCACAGTGCCCCACAGACCCTGCGCTATAATGTTTTTAAGGGTGGGAGTGCAGGGCCCTTCAGACCCTGCGCTCCCACAATATTTCAGGCACCAGCACAGTGCCCCATGGACCCAGTGCTAAAACGTCTTTAGAAGTGGGAGCACAGGGTCCTTCAGACCCAGCACTCCCACAAAATGTGAGGCACCAACACAGTGGCTCACAAACTCTGCACTACAATGTCTTTAGAGGTGGGACAGCAGGGTCCTTTGAACCCTGCACTCCCATACCATCTCAGGCAGCAGCACAGTGCCCCATGGCCCCAGCACTACAATGTCTTTGGGGTGGGAGAGTAGGGTCCTTTGGACACTGTGCTCCCACAGCATCTCAGGTAGCAGAACAGTGACCCAAAAACCCTGCACCACAATGTCTTTAGGAGTGGGAGTGCAGTGTCCTTTAAACTCTGCTCTTCCACAGCATCTCAGACATCAGAACAGTACTCCATAGACCCTGCACTACAACGTGTGCCACAACAATGTTAAAGGTGGGAGCACATGGTCCTTTAGAGCCTGCACTCCCATAGTATCTCAGGCAACAGCACAGTGCCCCACAGACCCTGCGCTACAACATTTGTATGGGTGGGAGAGCAGGGTCCTTCTAACCCTGCCTCACAGCATCTCCAGTCAACAGCGCAGTGTCCCACAGACCCTGTGCTACAACATCTTTAAGGGTGGGAGGTGGGGTTCTTCAGACCCTATGCTCCCTCAGCATCTCAGAAACCAGCACAGTGCCCCAACAGACCCTATAGTAAAATGTATGTAGGCCTGGGAATGCACATTTAAAAAAAAAAAATCTTCCTTCGTGTGATGTCAAAATCCTTTTTCACTAGCAGATTCTTATTTTGTGAGCCGTCAAAATCATTTGTCATCATGACAAAACAGGATTAGGTCCATCTGGTCAGGGACCCTAATCCTGTTTCACCTTCGCAACACATGATTTTGACAGCTCACGAAACAGAAATTGTCTCGCGAAAGAGGATTTTGAGAGTTTCTGAAAGAGAATTTAGTAAAGTAATCCTCTTTCACGAGCTGTTAAAATACTCTTTTGTTAGCTAATTCCTATTTCGCGAGCTGTCAGAATCCCGGGTCATCATCGTGAAACAGGATTAGCATTCTCCAACCAGATGGCCCTGCCCCAATCCTGTTTCGTGATTGCGAAACAGGATTTTGACAGCTCACAAAATAGGAATCAGCACGTGAAACAGGATTATTACAGCTTACAGAAGACTGGTTTTCTAAATCCTCTTTCGTGACCCAGTTCCTGTTTTGCAAGCTGTCAAAATCCTGTGTCATCATGATGAATCAGGACTAGGGTTCCCTGACCAGATGGCTCTACCCCAATCCTGTTTTGCCAGATGAAATTCCTGTTTCATGAGCTGTCAAATCCTATTTTGCAATTGCAAAACAGGATTGTAAGCAAGTCACAAAACAGAATTTTTTAAAATAAAAAATAAGCCTTCTGAGGCCACCAAAAACAAACTAAAGGCACACAGTGATACAGGATATCCCCATGAACAGAAAAAATACTTCCTTTATTGGAGAGAACATCCCAAGGCACAGTTATAACAGTTTGTGCCAAAAGGAAAAAAAACAAGATCAAGACTCACAAAAGTGGATTTTTTTCTGGTGAAAGAGGATCCTAACAATCTTCTTTTGCAAGCTGTCAAAATCCTCTTTCGTGAGACCCAAACTCTCTTTCGCACCATGCAGCTATCCAAAAGACTGAATTGAGCATGCTCAGAACCTGAAATTTCAAAATTGTTTAACTTTGGAATGCATTAATACCCTTTCACCAAACCAATGCTGGATTGTCCCTTTAGGCAAGCTATTTCTACCCAGAAAACATCAGATCTCCATTCCATATGGTTCAGCTGCCGCACAATGTGGAAATAAACTGCCCAAATTGGAAAATTTTCACGTTTTTCATTCTGCGCTGCCCAAAATTGGCTAATCTAACTGATAAGCAACTTAGCATATCAAGAGATCCATGCCCAGAAACTGCACAAGCCAAAGTTTGTGCAAATCCATCAGATGGTTGCAAAGTTATTAAAGTGCAAAATTTGAGGTTTTACATTAAAGTGCCTGCTCTACCATAGCTATAGTTTTTATTTTATTTTAGTCTTTAGTAACCAGGTAAGGCCCACTAGGCATGAGTGCCTGTTTTCATGGGTGACCTGGGAGCATTGGGCAGTTAAGTGACTTGCTCAGAGTCACACAGTACGCAAGTAGAGGTTGTGAGAATCAAACCAATATCTGGTCTGCTGGATGCACCAAGCTCATTCACAGCTCATTACTCTAACCTCTAGGCTATACTGCCAGCCAGTGCTACTGTGCCACTATAATATACTATATATCTATATCTATATCTATATCTATATCTATATCTATATCTATATCTATATCTATATGTCACAGCCAAAGACATGATCAGATATTTGGTCAGATATTTCCGTGATATTCACATATTTGGGACTGTCTAGAACAGTATGCCCTGCAAGCTCATTGGTCACATTGGGGACCAATAGGTAAGCCCATACTGTACCTGTCATTTGGCGGGCAGTCGGGCAGTATGCATGTGAGATGCAGCTCCCCCGCTGATGATGGGGGGAGCGGGGTGGGCAAGGGGTTCTGTGTTGGTGGGAGGGTTGGGGGGTACCACTTGATCACCAGGGATTTATCTGACGGGGTTTTACCATGATCATGGCACCAGGGAGGGTAACCACTGGACTACCAGGGACAATTAATACAGCAGATCACTGGCAATCAGGGACATGGGATTTTCCTTTAGACATATACCATGCGATCACGGCTACGGGTAGGGGATGCCCCAGGATCCCCACTGCACATGTCATGCTAAGCAGGGCACCAGGCGCAAGTCACCAGGCTGCCCTGCACAAGGAATGCAAATGGGGCCATAATGACATGCAAATTGCCCCATTTGTGCCTTGCATATATTATGGACTCATTTGCATACCCCTGCTGAATATCACGGGTGATGCAACTATCGCAACTTCACTTGCACTGGCACATCCCAATGCTCCCTATCTATGGCTAGTGCCAGCAGAATGTCACTGCGCCATGCACAGTATGTGTGCTGACCATGCCATATTCAATGGTGCTGTGCCATGGCACATCACCATTGAATATCGTCTGGCCCTGGCACCGGCGCATCCCAGTTGCGCTGCGCCCAGGCTTGCACCACTGCCTGGCACAGTCTGAATATCCCACCCTTAGAGTATAATAAACAGAATATTTATTAGCTGCACTTTAAATAACACAAATATAGATTATACTTTATGACTTAATTTACACATATAAAATGTTGAGAGAATTAGTTTTTCAGAGGTATTAGTATATTAAAGAGGTTTTGGAATATAAGTACCTCTGTTTTGTGTATTAAGGTTACAGCACCATAAAAGCCATAGAGTGAAATGTTTAATTTAGTAATATAAACATATAGGATGTATTTCTGTTAAGTATTAGAATTGTAAGTGGATTTTATCATGCATGGCATTGGGGTACGGAGATGGGGCTAAGATTTGTCTTTGAAACTTAAGCGTTTACACTCATTGTGCCTTGACTTTTCAATTTAGCAGATCAGAATTGTGTCTAAGTTACATTTTCTTATTTTATTAGGTGTTGAGTTTTTATACACACATATATATATATATATATATATATATATATATATATCTCAATGCTTTTTCTTTTAATAACAGTTTTTTTCAGCAGGTCAGTGGAGTTGCCATGGGTACCAAGATGGGTCCCAGGTTTGCTAATCTGTTTGTGGGTTGGGTGGAGGAACGTTTTTTTCTCTCATTCACAGGGACTGTGCCTGAACTCTACAAACGCTACATTGATGACTGTGTGGGGGCCACCTCCTGCTCCAGGGAGACCCTCCAAGTCTTCCTTGACAAGTTCACCACGGCCCATCCTTCCCTTCAGTACACTGTTGAAGTATCCTCCTTTACACTGCCTTTTCTGGTTATCCAGCTCTCAGTCCAGAACACTGGTCTGAGGACATCAGTCTATTACAAACCCACTGACTCTCACAGTTTCCTCCTCCATAGCTCCTTCCATCCTAAACATGTCAAGAATGGCCTGCCTTATTCACAGTTTCTTAGACTTCGCAGGTTATGCAGTGAAGAGGATGATTTTGCTGAGCAGACCCAAATAATGCATAGTTTTTTATCAACAGGGATACCCTAAAAGCACAGTGGACAGAGCACTCTCCCGGGTCAGTAACATGCCCGTAACCTTAGATCCCTGCAGGGAGGATACTGTCACACAGAACAATGGCGAATTCCACTAGTTCTTCCTTTCCATCAGAGCACCTTCTCTCACAGGATCATCACTAGTAACTTTCCCATTTTGCAAACTGACCCTAACATTGGTGCTTCCTTTACAGAACCACCTATTGCCTCCTACCACCGGCCACCTAACCTGTGGAATCTCCTGATTAAAAGCAGCCTACCCACTCCTAACAGTTCCTCCCCCCCAGGTACCAAACCTTGCAACAGGGCTCGCTGCTACACCTGCAAATTTATTTCCAGTGTGACTGAGATTCAGGGGCCTACAGGTGTTTTTCACATCACCAAGGAGTTCTCATGCACCTCCACTAATGTGGTGTATTGTATTCTTTGCAGGAAGTGTTCAGCTATTTACAATGGAGAAACTGGTAGGCGTCTTGCTGACCGTTTCAGGGAACATTACAGAGCAGTCAGGAATGGTGAAACTGCTAAACCCATTGTATCCCACTTTATCTCCAGGGACCACAATGTCAATGACCTTTCTGTTTGTGTCCTTCAGCAGGGCTTCCGGGATCCTGACCATAGAAAAAACATGGAAGCCAAGCTGATCATCCGCCTTGGCTCCCAGCAGCCCTCTGGTTTAAATGATAGACTTATTTTCCACTAACATCTTTCAGCCATCCCTTTTTTTCCCTAAAGTCAATTTGTTTTTGTACTCATTTATTTTTCATTTTCACCGTATGTCTCCATTTCTGTCTCCTTCCCACACATTTGTCACCTTTCAGCCTTCTTACAAGGCCCTGTTAATTAGTCTCCACCTGGGAACTTCCCCAGCTCTTTCTCTCCCATTATGCTTTATCTTTCCCATCATCACCTTTTTGTTTCACAGATTCTCTCTTAATCTTACCATTTATCACTTCTTCTCCCTTAGCCTCCCCTTCTTCTTTCTCCACATATATCTCTCTCATTTTACCTCTCCTCTACACTAACTTGTTTTTCTCTTTTAGATATTTTCTGAAGAAGACCTAAGGTCAAACGTAGATTTTAACTCTATTTTCTATTTTCAGCGTGCATTTAATATAACCATTTTGTTCTGTTATATATATATATATATATATATATATATATATATATATATATGTGTATGAAATTGTTTAACCAGGAAAGCACACTAAGCTGTAGCTTGTTTCCAGGTGCGACCTGGGAGCAAAAGGAAGTTAAGTGACTTGCTCAGGGTTACACAGTATGCAAGTGGTAGCTGTGGTATTCAAACCCAGGTCTCCAGGTTTGCAGCTCAGAGCCCTAAATCTCTGAAATATACTGCCTCCTTATATATATATATAGAGAGAGAGAGAGAGAGAGAGAGAGAGAGAGATATATATATATATATGTGTGTGTATTTATACAATGGGGGTGAGGGATAAATGAGTGAGATAACGTTATTTTCACTGCAGTGGAATAACCACTGTGATAACATCACCACTGTAAGAATATGTAAGCAATAAGACATGTGGGGTTGTGCATTAGACATATGTAAAGCACGGCCAAGGGTGTAGTGAGCCCCTGGTTGTGCACTGGAAATGTCTAATGCACACCCCGAAGTGTCTAATTGTGCTCTAATGGGTCTCTGTAATTAACATGTATGTTAACATTAAAACTAATAAGTTTAAATAATAAAAAAGTAAAATGTTTATCTAAAATTAACATCAAATAGTCCCAACGCCCACATCAGCTGAATGCAATCACTTAGGACATTTGTCCTAATATGGCTTCTGTAGTTGTAGTCCGCCCCTCCGCTGTTATAGTTGTGTGTAAGTCATCCAGTGCCACCCCAATATAAAGCCCAACACAAAAATGCATGCAAGAGACTGCTTCTCATTTTTTTGTTTGGCAGTTATGATGTACTGAATGCTATGGAGGAGAGTTGACAGTGAAGCTGTACAACAGAGCTTGAAGTGCTAGCAAAAGGAAGCGTGGCAATAGAAAACACTGGAAAAATGTTGGTAAATGTTTTTATTTTTAAGGGCACAATGTATGGGCACAGGATCCTTAATGTAAAGTGCAAGTGATACAGTACGTGTCTGTCAGGAGGTTAATGGAAACCCAGAAGAGATCTGTTGTCATGCTTGCAGAAAAGCTATGAAAATTAGTGAATGCAGTTTGGTAGTTGCGAGACACAACTGTGAACTAAGCAAATGGAGGAGGGGAGAGAAGGAGGATCCCTGAAAATCTTAAAATGGCAGTTTCACTTGACCTTTCCCCTTCACGTTTGTGCAGCCTAACCGCCAGGACATTAAGTGTACAGATCAAGTGAGAGGATGGCCAAGATGGTGGTGGGAGGAACATGCGAGTATGGCTTTACTGCTGGTAAGCACTTTTTAAAATGCAAACAAAAAATAGGAACCAGCTTCTTATCCTCAGCAGCTGTGAAATGTGCAGTATTCTGAGCCCAATTTTGTGAGGTAATTTTTTAAAACTGAAGGGACATCAGATCTGTTAAGTGTGAGGTTATTTTATTTTAAACTGAAGCTATGTGCAGCAGTGGCTATGGGGAGGGGCAGTTGCGGAGATTCTTTAGTAAACTTATTTACATGTTCCAAGAGGGGAAGAGGCAGAGATTGTGAGCACTGAGAAAACTGATTGAGTGCCAGATTACAATACATCTCAGACTGTTTCTGGAGGCTGAAGCTGTTCAGATTCTTTTTTTAAATGGCGGTCATCTAAACTCAGGCAAAACTGAACATTCTAATTAGTAGCTTGATTTTCTTCCTGTTTTTTGTGCTATGTCCAGGTTGTCAGCTCTTGTTTTCACCTGTGCATTAGACACATCTAATGCACAGGTAACAGCTCATCAGCTTTCAGAATTATCCCTTTCCGTTTTATAATTACGAATATACATATAGGCCCAGATATTCAAACTGCGCCAGTCGGAAGCGCAAGCCCCTGCGCTGCTCAAAATAGTTGCGCAGGGGTGTGGCCGGGGTGATATTCAAAGGAGTTGCGCTGTTGAGCAACTCCTTTGAATATCGCCCCGAGCCACAGCACTTGCGCATGGCGCAGTGGAACTTGCGCTACCGCAAGTTGCCAGAGTTGAGCATTCAACTTGGTCGGTGGCGCAGTACCATTGCGCCTACGCGCAAATTTCCGATATTCAAAGGTGACATGCAAATGGGGCCATAATTTATGCAAGGCGAGGGGGCCATTTGCATCTCTGGGCGGCGGGCGGCAGGCGGGTGGATGCTGTCACCCGCTGGCCGCGGGGGAGCGGGTGGAGGGGCTTTGTGGTGGGTGGAGGGGACACTAGACACCAGGGAGATGTTTGGGGGTTCGTTGTGACATTCTGCCCACGATCGGGCTTTTACGTCCACTGGACCACCAGGGAGTTATTCGGCTGGGGGAGGGTTACATTCTGCCCGCGATCGGGCACTGGGGGTCATATAGGTTCTGCCCGCGCACTGGCTGTGGGAGATGTGTGGGGGTGATGTACGTGTTCTGCCCGCGATCGGGCTGTGGGAGATGTGGGGGTTCATGTATTTGTACTGCCCGCGATCGGGCTGTGGGAGATGTGTGTGGGGGTTCATGTAACTGTGATGCCCGCGATCGGGCTGGTGGGGGGGCACAGGGACCGAGTTGGGGGCCAGCCAGGGGTGGCAGTTGCTGTGTTGCGCCCTGCAATACAGCAGCTCACCTGTGGGTGGCCCTCAACTTGATCCTTTTTTTTTTGGCTCAAGGTTGTGCAGGCGCAGGTTGGGGGTTGCGCATGCACAACTCTGCACAACCCGACTGAATATCAGGTTGCGCAGGTTATGCATGGTTCCTCCCCCTCCTGTTGAGCATGCATTCATTTGCATTGCTCTTTTGCGCAACCTGTTGCCAGTGGAGCAACTGCCTCCTGCTGAATATCGCAGAATGGCGCAATGTAGGACTTGCGCATGCGCAACCCTGTTGCGCATGGAGCAACCCTTTTGAATATCTGGGCCCTAGTGCCTACATCACTAGCAAATATTCTCACAGTGGTGATGTCAACAGAGTGAAAATATCTTCACTGCAGCCTGCATTTAACAGCTTCACAGTTTCTCTCTGTCTCTCACTGAATCCTGCAACTAACTCAATTAGCATTGTAAAAGACAATCACCTGTGTCCCACAGTTTTTCTGACACTCCTAGCCCATTACTGTGCTGTCCTAATCTTCCAAACAGCCTCCATCATAAAGTATTTTCTCTTTCTGAGTGCTGCCTGCAACAGTTTCTCTGTCTCACTGAAGCCTGCAACTTACTCAATTAGCATTGTAAAACACATACACCTATGTCCCATAGTATTTCTAAAACTCCCAACCCATTACTATGCTACTCTCACCTTCAGAAATGCCTCCATTGTAACTGACAGTCCTTCACCACACAGTTTCTGTTTCTCACTCCTAGCTGCAGCTAACTCAATTACCATTGCAAAACACATTCACCTGTTTCCCATAGTGTCTAACACTCCCAGCCCATTCAGAAACATTTACACACACTCAGACCACACACAAACAGTGCTGTCAGTATAGCCTAGAAATCAGAGTAACAAGCTTGCTACATCCAGCAGACCAGACCTGGGTTTGATTTTTACAATCCCCACTTGCATATTGTGTAACTCTGAACAAGTCCCTTAACTGCCCAATGCTCCCAGGTCATCTCTGAAAACTTATCCAGTTACCAAACGCTAAAATAAAAAAAACAGAGTAAACAGGAAGAGAACACACAAAAAAATGTTCCTAAAGCTCCAAGCACCATTGTATAAATCACACACATGCTGTGCAGATTGTGGGATATGGAAAATATTCTCACTGCTGCAGAGTGAGCTGTGCATTCTCACTTGTGCCTGTGGTACTTGTGAGAATACACATCACTCTGCAGGAGGAGAATGTTTTCCATATCGCACTCCTGCCCATCATGTATCTCCTTTATTTATATATACACATATCTATATAGATATATATATATATAGACACATATATATACACACACATATATATATATATATATATATATATATATATATATTTTCAATGAAAAAGTTTGTCAAATAGATAAAATATTAGTACCACAATTTTTCAGCTCAAAACATGATTATATTAAGAGTGGTGATTGTCCTGGATTCTACCCATTCCAATGATGACAAACACCCAACGTTTTGTGGTGCTCAAATCAGCAATTAATTTATTTTACAAACCATTCACATACATTTTCCATCATTATTTCTTCATATCACCATTCCACATTGTGATTATTCAAATTTTACATCCTTCCACATTCTATTCCATTTATTTATAAATGTCATGTCAATTATACAGTATATTCTCCTTTTTTTCTCCCTCCTTCTTCTCGCCTCCCAGGTGTAAACCTGGGTGATGACTTCTTCTTTTCTTTCTGAAGGTAACGGTGTAGACCATTGTCACTTTATCTCAATTAAAGCTGTTGTCTTTTATGTCCTGTTTATTTCCCCCCCCACCCTTGGCCTCTTATCCTCATTTATCCCATAGCCTGTCTCCAGCCTGCGTTGGACGACAGGCATTCCTCCCTTTCCTCATTTCCTTTCTTGCTTCCTCCAAGACTCTACAAAACCCATGGTTTCTGTGTTAAACATATCCACTCCCCAATCAGACAGATGGACCCCATCCAATTGACAAAAGTCATCTACTCTCTCTTCCACTCCCATTAAGATGACCTGCCCAGTCATGGCCTGGAACAGCGTGCCTACCCTTCTGTTCATCTTACGTTTAGCTCTCTTAACAGTTACATGGCTGTGCTTGTTCAGCCATATCCTTCTTAGTATCATGTTGGACCATACCAATGTTACTGTGGGCCACCATTGTTTTATCTTTTCAAGATCATGTTTCATTTGCAAGCAAATGCCCAACCAGGTCCTGGATCCAATGTCTTTTCCCCCAAGATGTATGATACGAATCTGCCAGCAGAACAGACCAACTGGTCTATCAAGGTCTGCCCAAATGTGCAGTTAGCACCCTAGATTGCAGCTGCCCCAGCCTCCTTCCCCACTGTCCCTCCCATATCTGTCACAGCCCCTGGCACCCACACCCTTCCTCTTGCTTTGTCCCACTCCTTCTTAAAACTTCTGACTGTCATACATGTAACACCCCCACTGGGAGCACATTCCAGTTAGACACCACCCTCTCAGTGAAGTAGTGCCTCCTCATCTCCCTCTTAAACCAACCCCCTCCAATCTTAGTCCATGCCCCCTCGTCTCCCTACATTTCCTTAGTTTAAACACCACCTTGGTGCTAGGTTTATTTATCCCCCTCAAGCATTTGAATGTTTCAGTCATATCCCCCCATCCCTACTCTCCTCCAGTGTGCACATATTCAGCTCCTGCAGCCTGACTTCATAGTCCTTTCCTTCCATCCCCTTTAACATTTTTATTGCCCTCCTTTGTACCCCCTCTAGTATTTTTATATCCCTCTTCAGGTATGGCCTCCAGTATTGCACACAGTACTCCAAATGCACTCTGACCAAGGATCTGTAGAGAGGCAGGATCACATCCCTATGCCTGGATGAGAAACCCCTTACAATACAACCCAGCATCCTGTTTGCCTTAGCCACTGCTTTCCTGCATTGGGCTGAGTTGTTCATGCTCCCTGTTACCAACACCCCAAGGTCCTTCTCTTCCTTAGTGATCCCCAGCCTCACCCCACCCAACCAGTAGTGCCTCCTATGTTTTTTTAACCCGAAGGGCATCACCTTTATCAGACCACAGCACATCCATTACAGCTAACAAGGGTAATATATAAGACTACTAAAAGGAAACACTGGTTTAGTGTAAGGGTGGTACCAATCTGGGACAGATTGCCACTTGAGGTGGTAACCAGCAGTAGTAAGCAAGCCTTTAAAGCAAACCTGGATACATTCCTGATTGGAAACAACATTCTGAGGTATCAGTAGTTATTTAGTGGCAAGAGGTATGGACAGAAAAGTCTATTGCACTCTGTATAAACCTATGTAACCTATGTAACCTTACACATCTTTGTGTTGAATCCTAGCTGCCATTTCTCTGACCATGTCTCTAGTTTGGTTAGATCCCCCTGCAATTGTTTCCATCCATCCTCTTCATCCACCACCACCCCCATTTTGGTATCATCTGTGAACAGACTAACCCTGCTCCCAACACCATGTGCTATATCTGAGATAAAGAGCTCAAATAGCACCAGGCCCAGCACTGAACCCTGCAGCACCCCACTTGTCACTGCTCAGGGTGTCGAGAGCTCCCCCCCTACAACCACCCGCTGCACACTTCCCTGCAACCAGTTCTCTCTCCAGTTTGTCAGCATTTTCCCCACCCCATGGCAGTCAGCTTACCCCCCCGTCTCCCATGAGGTACTGTATCAAAGGTCTTGCTGAAGTCCAAGTACAGGACATCTACCGCATGACCCCCCTCTAGCTCCATTGTTACCCAGTCATAAAACTCTATTAGGCTTGTCTGACAAGACCTCCTTGAGACAAACCTGTGTCGCCGCCCATCCTGGAGGCCATTACCCTTGAGGAATGCCACCAGTTTCTCCTTCAATATTGTCTACATAAGCTTTCCCACTATGGAAGTGAGACTGACTGGCTGATAATTTCCTGGTTTTTCCCTAGGCCCATTCTTGTGTATGGGTACCACATGGGTCATGTTCCAGTCCTAAGGCACATGCCCCATTACCAGGGAGGTGTTGGACAGCTTCACCAGCAGCTTGGCCATCACCTCCACCATCTCACTCAGCAGCCTGGGGTGGATGCCATCAGGACCTGGTGCCTTGTCCACCCTTAACAGTAAGTTTGTGTAAATTTTAAACTGAAACAGCTGTTTCATATTTTAAGAAATTATAGATAACTAGTCAGAGGGAAGTTTTAAGGAGAGTAGTTCAGTTGGGTTAATCTGGTATATTGCTTATTGTTAAAAAGAATTTGCTCCTTAGGCTAATGCTATACATTTGCACAATAATAGTTCTGTATGTGAAGTTTACAAATCCATGTCAAATTGAAGTAACTGGCACTTTAGCAATTGAAATCAAGACTTCTATTAGTTTTGGGAATTTTCCAATTGGTAGAGATGTGGCAGTTAAAGGAGCAGGCAGAAATTCATTCTCAAAAATTAGAATTCAGTTAAAAAATAATTTGTGCATAGTAAAGGTATTGGGGCTGGGATTAAATAAATCAAGAAACTGCCTGTTAATTTCATTACTTCTGGGGGGAGACATTGAAACAAACCCTGGCCCTGGAAATAATGGAGAAATCGAAAATATCCACGATAATGCTAGGAGCTTAAGAAAGAAAATTGATCTATTTAAAACTTGGATAACCACAGAATCCTCAGGAATTGTGGTGTTGACTGAGACTTGGATA
This sequence comes from Neoceratodus forsteri, assembly GCA_016271365.2. Taxonomy (NCBI): domain Eukaryota; kingdom Metazoa; phylum Chordata; order Ceratodontiformes; family Ceratodontidae; genus Neoceratodus; species Neoceratodus forsteri. The sequence goes on from CM057458.1 coordinate 201,842,466, forward strand.
AATAAAAACATAGAAACTAAAGAGGTTGAGCCTGAGGGCTTTTTTAGTCATCGATTAGATAGGGTAGGACGGAAAGGTGTTGGAGTCATATTATTCACAAACTGGGAACTTGGCTAAGTCTCAGTGTTAGTTGAAGATCAAATAGGGCTAGTTGACTGTCTATTGGTAAGAATTCATAAATTGGAATTAATTATAGGTGTTATCTATGCCCCCCAGAACCTTAATAGGTGAATTTGAAAATTTAGCATTAGTGATACAAAAATATTCTATGGGTTGTGAGCTGTTACTGATCAGAGAGTTTAATGCTACTTGAGGTAAACCACGAGGACTAGCAATGGAAAATAGCTTTAAAGTATTAGATGTCAAACAAAAAGTTATCTTCCCTACAAGAAAAACTATACAACATAGTGTAGGAAATATACTAGATTTAATTTTTGTTACAGATAAACTTTGGATTAAGACAATACAAGTAAAACAGCCAATTTTAGGGGATCACAGTTCTATAAGCTGCGTATTTCAACTTGAGGGTAAAAGATGTAGTCCCACTGGAAAACCCACTTTAAAAACCAAGTGCAGAAATGTTAAAAATTATAATAAAGAAGCATTTGTTGCTAGACTGGCTTCAGTCAGGTGGGGTAGACTGTTTTTAATGCCATCCGTGGATCTAGCAGTTCAGGAATTCTCTCAACTTTTTTGGAAATTTGTAACAAAATGGCTCTCTATAGAATATGTATGCAAAGAAATTCTCATGTCCCCTGGATAATGGAAAGATTAAAGAAATTAATACATGGAAAGGACAGGTTGTGGAAAAAAGCCAGGAAGACATTAATATCGGAGGACTGGGAAAGGTACAAAAAAGCTAGAAACCATTTGAAATTTCAAATTAGAAATTCAAATCAAAAATATTATGAAGTAAAGAGTAAACAAACTACGGATAGTAAGAAATGTTGGCCTTTGATTAAATCATTCGAATCACCACAGGTTCATGGCCCTCCCATTTAAATGTTAAGTAAGGGTACTCCTCAGTCCTCTAGGCAGTCAGCAAATATCTTGAATGACTATTTTGTAAATTTACCTGATTTAGATCATTCTAACTTAGTATTTATAAACAGTTTAATGGGGATAGTAAAAACAGATATACCAACTTTTAGATTCAAATTCATTTCTTGTAAACAGGTAAAAGAAGAGATTAGAAAGTTAAAATCTAAAAAAGCCTTTGTTTTAGATTATACTGAAAACCATTTTCTTGAGGATTCTATACAGGTAATTGCCCCACTATTAACCAAATTATTTAATTGGAGCTTTGAGGAAGGAATTTTCCCTGACGGTTGGAAGAATGCAAAAATTATTCCAATATATAAAGGAGCTGGGGATACATTTCAGCCTACAAACTATAGGCCAATAGCCCTGTTACCTGGGTTATCTAAATTTTAGAGAGATTGGTACAGGTACAGCTTACTGACTATTTGGAAAAATAATCTTTGTTAACAAAATACCAGTCCAGCTTTCATAGGGGCTTTTCCACTGGCACTGCGCTCACTGAGATGGTAGATATTATAGTCTCAAAGATGGAGGATGACCTGTTGGTGAGCGTGGTGTTCGTGGACACATTGAAAACCTTTGATACAGTGGCTCACTGGCTTTTGGGGGAGCGGCTTGCTGAGATTGGTCTAGCTGAGGAATAATGTAACTGGTTTATGTCTTATATACTAAATAGAACACAGCAAGTATATTTAAATGGAGTGTTATCTGACAGAGCTCATGTGCAGAGAGGAGTGCCTCAAGGCTCCATTTTGGGGCCAACACCATTTCTGATTTTCATAAATAAGTTAGTAGATAGTGTAAAATACGGGAATATAAGTCTTTATGCAGATGATACCCTCTTAATTTCAAGTGGAAGAACAACAGGAGAAATGGAAAGAAACTTGCAGGCAGATTTTGCAGGGTTATGGACATGGTTGACTGAATCAGGATTAATAGTTAATTGTAAAAAATAAAACTTATGGTATTTCACAAAAGATGCAGAAATTTGGGCAAAAGCAAAACTGCAGTAACTATAAAAACTTTACATAATGAAGTATTAGCACAGGTATCGGAGTATAGATACCTGGGGGTATGGATCGATGATACTTTAAAATTTGATTATCATATATTACATACAGTATCAAAGGTAACTTAAAGATTGGAGGCGTTTAGACGGTTTAGTTTTTGTATGAATGAAACAATGAGAGAAACTGTAATAAACCAATTTCTTCTTCCAGTATTAGAGCACGGCAAAATACCTTTACGATAAATTGGAAGTGAAAATACATGCTCATAATTTATGAGATATAATTTTGAGAAATGTTGTATTCCCAAAACTTAAAAATACATACAGTAATATGCGTTTCCCAGTGATTGTTGATAGGACATGGAAAGCTTTAAAATCAGTAATAAATAAACAATATAAAGATGTGAAATCCTTCTCAACTAGTTTAAAGATGGAAGTAAGAACAAGGCATGAATGCCATTGCTAAGAATTAAATAGAGCAATTTCTTAGCTATACCCGGAATACAGAAGTGCAATATATATAACTGGTGTATAGCTGTTTAAATGTTTTAATGTTATATGATAGCTTAGATTAATTTATTGGTATTGTTATATAGAATGGTTTAGTACTGTATATTCCATTGTCTTGCTATTGTTATTGTACTAAGTCCTAAATGTTTGAAACTTTATATAACAGGACCATCTTGTAAGTAGGACTCTGTCCTAATGATGTGTTATCCCATCTACTTTCCTGTCTAAAAATAAAGGTTTTTACTACTACCACTTCTACTACTTAATACCCTCAGCCCCTCTAGCACTCTACTTGCTATGATCATTTTGTCTGTCACCTCCTTCCCCCTTCCCCCAACCCCCAGTCCATAGTGGTAGTGGTCCATCCCTCTCCTTAGTGAAAACAGAGCAGAAGTACTCATTCAGTATTTCCACTTGTTAATCTCCCTTTTCCACCCATTCCCCTTCCCACTTTATCCTCACTATATGTTCTTTGCACTTCCTCTTTTCCCTGACATATCTAAAAAAATTCTTCTCCCCTCCCTTTATGCCCTGCGCTAACCTTAATTCCCTGGAGGCCTTGGCTATTTTCACCTTCCTGGTCACCTCCTTGGACCAACTGCCATAAGCCTCCTTATCCTCTTCCTTCCTTGTTATCCTGTATTTCCGATACACAACCCTCTTTGCCCTCACCCCCTGCAGCACTTTACTGTTCAGCCAGCATGGTTTTCTGGCTCTGCCCTTCTTACTCAAAGCTGGTGTGAGGCATCTGTCCCTCATTTCATGCAGGGTGGGTAATTATTGTGCCCATTTAATTCCCTGAATTCCTTTCCATGACAGCCTACTCTGTCTGACATCCTGATACAGCTGCTTAACCCCTGCTTTCTTTTCAGCTCTCCTCTCAGCTCATTAAATATAGGAGTGCCTGCATATCCATATTTCTGTGTGCTGTCTGTGTCCTATTAAAAGGCAAAATGATAAATGAGCAGCTCTCTTCTTCCCCAACAATTCCTTCCCCCCATGTCCTCCCGCTACTCTCTCCCCGAATGAACCCCTATCTTTTTTACCTTACCATGACCGAAATTTGGTTAACAACTTATTCATTGAGGGGCCGTATGTATCTCTTGTAACATTTAGGCTTCCACCGTCCAATCTCCTGTACCCACTCTATGGATTCGCCCTCTGCAGCTGCTTGTGAAGCCACCCCAATTATGAAAGAATGGGAGGAATACTTTGTCAAGTCCTTGCCTATAAACCCTATGGCTTTTTTTCAGGATGGTTATGATTTGATAACTTGTAACTCCTTTTCCATCCCCATGAACAAAGAGCAAACCCTGCTTATTGTGTCTCATTGCAGCGTAAGCCCACAACACTTTGACAAGACATACTATCGGATTGGAATGTGGTCTCAGGGTCACTAAACACCCCTTTCCTTCTTGGTCCATCTTGGACCTCTTGAGCAATATGTGAATCTGTCCCAACTCCCATGTTACATCCTCCCAACCTAGGCCCCCGGCGTCCTCCCTTTTCCCATGCCCCACTGCCTTACTCACTCTCAGGGTTCCAGAAAACATTACCAGATATATGGCTTGGAATAAAGTGGTCTCATTCCCATTTTACATATTGTGGGTAAGATGCTCATCAACCTGGCTAACAAGTGACCCGACACAGGGAGTCCATCATCCAGTGTCCTCTGTTTTGGGCACCCCAATCCTGCAACATTCATCTAATGAAAATGGTGTCTGTTGGGTCATCCTACTATGCTGATCGCTGCCAGGTGTACCCCCATCATGGCATGTGCTAGGACCCATTCTCACAGGTAAACTATGAATTTTCCTATTTGTTGTTCAGTGACTGGCCCACTTACTGCCATAAGATTCAACTCCCTGAATGTTTGGAATGCTTGCCAAGACCCTTCATATGCCCTCTAGGTCCTGGGCACCCAGGAGTTGCGAAACAGCAGTTTGTCTTCTTCTTGCCAACGTCCCAAATGTTCAGTGGGATAGGTGTTTTTTATCTCTCTGCCTTCGGGGCAATAGCCTGGAATTGATCCAGCTGCAGACGGGAAAGGCTGTCAGCTAAGGTGCTCTGTACCCTGTCAATGTGTCTGGTTCTAAAAGACACATTCAGTTGTAAACCCCTCAGCACTAATTGATGTAACACCCTCAGTACTGTTTCTGATTTTGCCCTCTTGTTGTTGAGTACATCCACCACCTCCCTGTTGTCACACCAAAAGGTCACTTTTTGATTCCGGAGCTCCTCCTTCCATAATAAGGTGCAAACCCAGATCAGCATGATCTTCAACAGTGTGATATCCCTTGTCAGGCCCCTTTTTGTCTACTCCTTGGGCCATGGCCCAGGGAACCATTTTACCTGAAAATATCCCCCCATGCCTAAGCCCCCCACTGCATCCATGTACAACTCGAGGTCTGTGTTGTAGACCCACAGTGGTGTGGTCTGGTAACACCTGTAGTTGCCCGGGCCAAGCACCTGGTGAATGCTCTTCCAGGGCCAATGGCCCTGCAGGCAAAATTTAGGTGACCCAGCAACTGTTGCACCTGTCTTGGCTGCACCCTCCTTCTGTTCACATGCACCCCTATGAGATCCATCAATCTCCATACTCTGTTGTCAGGTAAATAGAACATTTGTGCTTGTGTGTCAATCTCAATCCCCAAAAATTCTATTGTTCTACTGGGTCCCTCAGTTTTGTCTGATGTGAGTGGTATGCTTAGCTCCTGACAAAACTCTTGAAAGCAGGAAAGCATCTGTTTAGCTTCCTGCTTTCCACTCCCTATGAGGATAAAATCATCCAGATAGTGTATAACTGACCTATACCCTGTTTTTTGCTGCAAAATCCATTGCAGGCATGTGATGAATAATTCAAAAGTGGCACAAGCTGTGGAGCACCCCGTAGGCTTGGCTTTGTCAAAGTAATACTGCCCATCCATCTTAAAGCCTAACAAATCCCAATCCTCTGGACATACAGGCAGTAATCTAAATGCTGACTCTAAGTCTGTCTTGGCCAGCCATACCTCTGGGGTGGCCCTGATAATCTGCACCACTTCCTCTAGTGTGGCATACGACACCCTGCTGTCCTTCTCATCAATATAATCATTGACTGAATCCCCTGCTGGGAAAATAGGTGGTGAATGACCCTGAACTCTCCTGGTTGTTTCTTGGGGACCAAACCTAAGTGGGATATCCTCAAGCCACGTAAGGGAGAGTCCTTGAATGGTTCTTCTATCCTTCCTGTGTCTTTCTCTTTCTTTTCTTAAATTTCCTCTTTCCTTACGGAGCCCAAATTGATTGCTTCTTTGGCCCCTCTGGGGCCTTGAAATTGCAGACTAAAACCCCTTCAGAACCCTTCCATGATTCACTCTGCTACATGCTCATCAGGGTAGGTTCTTAGCCAACACTCAAAGGTTTCCATCCTGATGGGGGTCCTTGACCTAAGGGAAATGTCTGCTTGATATATATACTCTTGCTGGTCTCCCTCTGTCTCCTCTGCACCACCCATGTTTCCCCTTTGTCCTGTACCCCTTTTTGTCCCTTGTCATCTCCTTCCTTCCTTCCCCTCAGTAGATCTGTCCTCTGCTCCCAATGTAACCCCACACTCTGACTCCTCTGCCCCATGATTGGCCCCTGTACCCCATGCCCCACCCCAAAAGGACTGATTGTCCAAAAATGGAGCCCCTCTGGGTTGCCCTCCCTGGTTTCAATTTGTCTGACATCTTGAAGCCAGGTGGCTGCCCCTGCACTTTGAACAGGCATGCCGAAATCTGCACTGCAGCCAAGAGCAAAATGTCCTGTTGTAAACCCAACAACATTTTTGTAATAGAGTGACATTCCTGCCTTCTTAACCCTCCAGGGTAGCCTGGTCAGTGACAAAGTCTGCCCACAAATCCAGTTGTTTTGTGTCCCACCTGATGTCCCCATAGGTTGTCAACTGTTGCCTGAAGAATTTATCATAGTACAGCCACCCGAAACCACCCCTAGCTTTTGCTCTTCATATGATCAGGGAATATGTGATGAGGGGTATCCCTAATTCTGATTTCTTTTCCATGACTATCGCTGAGTAAGTGGTGAAACCTACAAACCACGCATCCCAAGTATTTCCCTTTGTAAACTTATCCTCTTCCTTCTTCCCTAATAGGACTACTGCTGCTACCATCTCGCTCTTACCTATGCTCTCTTTTTTGTCGTAAGTTGTCACTGTTTCTCTACTGACTAGTGCAAAGATATCCACATATTCCCCCTTCCATATCTTTTCTTTCAGAGCCATTGGGACATGATCACCTATCCTCATGCCTGGGGCCCCGATTTTTCTTGTTCCCATCCCCACTCCAGGCCATTCTGCAGTTGTTTCCTCTCCCCCAGCACACCCTGACCTGCCTTAGTATCAGGCAATGCTTTTTACAGATGCCCTAAACCCCCGTCCCCAAGGAACTAATCATCTGCTCCACGTAATATTTTATACAGTCCCCGATGCTCACCACTCCATTACCTGTTTCAGGGGCTGCTCCCACTGTTGGCACCAGTCCCAGCCTAGGCAGCTCTCTTGGACCCTGGGCTATAGGGCTCACTGGTAGTTGCACTGGCAGCTCAGGTACAGCTGGGGCTGAAGTGGGCAGCGGGCTAGGCACTGGTGGAACCACTGGGATTGGCTCTGGTGCCGGCAAGGGTAGGGGATCAGACTGAGGCAAAGGTACAGTGGGTGTACTTGGGTATGGCCAAACTGAGGTGACTGGTCCGGCAGGTCCCACCAGTGCCAGTAGTTGCCTCTCTGGGCTACTCAGCCTAGTCGGTGGTTGCTTCCCCTTTCTCCCTCTGCCTCTCTCAGCCTTCTGCTTTTCTCCTGGCCTCCTGCACTCCATACCCTCCATCAATTCCCACACTTTGTTTGCCCTGTCTGCTAACTCCAATATAGTGCTGTATGTATTTTCCTTGGTAGACTTGCTCTTCCTCGGTGCCATGTCCCAACCACAGTCCCTAAAGAAATTTAGGAAAAAACTGAGAAAAAAAAGAGCTGTTAACATCAGTTTCTTTATGTCTCTAATACTGTTATTTTTTACTATCTTTATTCTAAGTTTTTTTTATACACCCCCCTGACCATGATGTCTTCCCCTTCCGTGTGTGCACAGAGGCCCCGAAACCCCTGTAACTCATCCTAATTATCCTTATTATTTCTGTTGATCCACCAGCTTGTGCAAATAAGCTGCCTTGATATATCTATGCCCCCTCATCTTGCCTGCAAGTGGGCTTAGTCCCCTCCATACCCCTGTCCGCATGATCTTATCAAAAGCGGACTCCCCTGTTGGGCTCATGGGCTGTTGTCCTCCTCCTTCTTCCCCCCATTTTAGGCTCCTGCGTTGTCCAGTGTCCCACCACCTGTCTCTCTATTTTCTGTGACAAAGGAAAGAAACCCTCTCCCCTATGGCATTAATATGCAAAATACACCCCCCCCAAGTGGTCCTCTGCTGCTTGGCTGCCCGTCGCATCAACAGTAAAATGTTTTTCAAACAAAAAACACTATCCTTTTTAACCAGCCTGCTGTGTAAACATTAATAAAACCTTCAGTCTCTATTCTCCTACCCAGAATAACAGCATTTCTTTGTCCCATTACTCTTTACTCTTCACGTTTTCCCCACCGCTCTGATCCTATTTTTTTTTTTTTTTAAGGAAGAGCCGTAACCTTTTATATAGTACTGGGTCTAAGCTGCTGCACATGAGGAAACACATTTCTTTATTTTAATTATGCCATGGCCATTAAAGACATTGAAATCTGATTGGATGGCTTGGGTCTTGCCCAGTGAGTAACTCTTTGATTCATGTTCTCCCATCCTGCAATAGCCCCTGGGTAACAATTCCTATCAACTAAGCACATGTGCTAACCCCAACAGGCCAGTGCAGCACCTGTTCAAACTTTAAAGTACCATAATATTGAATTTAGCCTGCCTTTTCCCATCCCATATACCACTGTCTCCGCAGAACAAATATGTGTTCTTAAGCAGGATGAACCCAGAAGTGTTCCCCCCCACCTTTTTTTTTTTTGAGGGTAGACGGGGCCATGTACAAACTGATAAGTAGCATGCCCAAATGAAAAAGGAAACTGTGCTTTATCTATTGTATCTCCCCCACCAGCCTCCTTTGTTTAACTAGTAGGGCTTCTCCTCTCACCAAAATGTCTAGGGGTAAAAAGAGGGGTGGGGGTTTACATTTGCAAAGACGTTTTTGAAAAAAAACACCAAAGCCACCATATACTTTATTTATTTTTATTTTTATTTTAGCTTTTGTTGACTGGGTAAGTACACTAGACAAGTATTATGCCTATTTTCAGGAACGACCCGGGAGAGTACAACATAGGGATACAGACATTGTTTACAGTAGAGAGTAAGTACAGCATGACAACATGTGGGAAATAGTAACATAGTCCAGGGGTGTGGACGGTCATAATACAACTTATAACTGTTAAGGTTAATGTACCCCCGGGGTGAGTAGGTCACCTACAGATTACAACAAAAAGCATATACACATTTTTCACGTTAGAGACAATTTAGAAAATACAGGATGGACTAGACTGGTATTCAAAATAGACAACCAAGTGTGGCAACTGCCTGGCACACATCTGGTAGGGACCAGTTACCATGACCAACAACCTGGGTCCCTAGGAAAAAAAGTTTGTTCAGGGCTGTGCTTGGTTTGCACTTCTGGACAGGGGCACCTGAGTAACTCCAGACACAAGGAAGTAATAACATTACTGTCCAAAATAGGTTGGTATTATGGAGTCCAGCTTTTATTCACATAACAGAGTAAGAATAATCACAAAGTGAAGATGGACCCCCATAGGGCTACACACTGGTAATGCAGATTACTGAGGTACAGACATTCCTGAATTCCCATTTAGCATTGGATGAAGAAAACACACACTGGTGAACACACTGGTTCCTACTGGAAAATTGGTACATCCGGCCAGGTACTGGTACATTTCCCTTTTATCACAGGATGAAGGTGGTGCACAAGACCACAAAAGAGCACATACAGGCTCATAACTTTCAGAACCCACTATACTGGGGTAAACTGAATGAAAACAACCCACATCCAGGTGTAAACACTTTTCTCAGGCATTGGCCAATTGCACTGAATGAAAAGAAATAGGTGCCATTCAGAACCTGTAGAGGTAAACTGGTTAATCCAGATGGGGGGGTCTCCCACCTTTTGTTTCCAAGCTTATACTCTGCCATTCATCTGGTTAATAACACCACACAACTGTAGAAAACTGTAGATGTCTCAAATGTATATCACACTTAACATACTACAAAAACCCACCTCAAGGGTGTCAGAAGTTAAAAGTTCTGTACGTGGATGGTCATATACTGGACTCCAAACGTAGGCAGACACTTTTACAGAGAAAATCTTAGGTGACAGGGTTCCTTTTGCCAGAGAAATCACCATACAGGAATTGCAGATACTCCTAGGTTTATACAGAAAAACAAGGTACTCACAGAGCAGTTGTCACAAGGCAGCTTCAAAAGTCCAGAAAGGACCAGGGGATTGCCCCTGAATCCTAGAGTTCACCGCATCCCTCCTGGGATGGGGCACAGGGAAAGCATATTGCCCAGGTCTCCACCACTTCCAGAAAGCTGGAACAGTTGTCACACACTAGGGTGAAAACTAAAAGGAAACAAACAGGCAGCTCTCTGACAGAGCTGACTGAGGAGCTGCCGAACACTGCAGTCTCCAACCGCTAGACTCTAGATCACTCTCTCATGAACATTCTAACTCACTCCCTAGCAGCTGCTGGTCAGTGTGGCTTATGCTGCTGCAACAGTTCTAAAATGACATCATCTCTCCAGAGCTCAGCTGAGAACAGAGTGACAGAGTGAAACCCATTTAACTGGCATTTCACTAGCTGCCATCCCTGCCTACCACTGATTCTAACTGGGATTCTAGTAACCCTGGGAACAAGGGGTTACACTATGGTGAGGAAGGCCAGCCGGCCCACATGGTGATGATGTCAGATGCCATCAATCGTGTGGCCCACAGCTAGGCCCGGTAAAGCTGAGCCTTAGCTCATAGCCACTCTCTCTCTTCCCTGTCTAAAAAGCTTGCCATGCAAGGGAACCAAGAATGAAAACCCCCCTGTTACAAGCTCTCCCTTTTCTTTCTTTCTTTTTTTTTTAAACGCCACTGCAAATCCTGCAGAGCGCCTACCCACTCCTCACATCCGTGGTTGATAAACCAGCTTACCCAAAACCACTGGTGTGGCTGATTGTCCTGCAACCCCCTTCCTCAGGTTTGCACTGGAATGAGAAATCCCCACTACCAGGTGGCCTCACAGGACTCAGCCTGTGCTGTGGATTTCTTGGAGCCTCCCTCCTTCATCCCAGTTATCATCTACTATACTGCAGGCTCCAAAAATGAAGATGTTTCTCTCCTGGGGGCTCTTTGTATACTCGCCCCAATTTTTACTCCATAACCACCTTCCTTTCATGGCTTACCAAACCCGATGCTTACCTTGTCTCCTCTGTTCCTTTGGATCTCCCTGTAGCTCATCCCCCAGTCAGGTTGGCACCAATTAACCTGTGTTTACTTATAAAAACTACCATATCAAATGCTGTATCTCAAGACTAAACAACAGTTAAACTGTGGCTTCTACAGCCTACAGTTTCTCTCTGGAAAATCTTTTTTTTTTAATTGCTCAATCTGACATGCTGCTGTCTTCAAGCTCAAAGTCAAGCTCAAAGAGTGGCAACAAAAGAGGCTGATTGCCTCTGCACAGCCTCTTAAGTACCAAAAAATGGACCCCTCCCCTTTTTTATTTTACCTAATCTCTTCCCCGTCTTCCTTGTCTTAGCCCCTCTCTGCTTGTGATGTCACCTTGTGACTCACAAACCCTGTCGGCCCAACCCCTTCCCTCTCCCCCCCCTTCTTCTCTCTCTGTCTCTCTCTTCCTTTCTCCCCTGAACAAAGTCATTGTGCAGTGCCCCCAGGACAATCTGATCTGCCTCAGAACAGGCAAATGCCATTTGTGCAGGTGTACCATGGCGAAACATATGAAGGATAATAATGGCAGAAAGGAACAAAAGAAAGGAGCTCAGGAAATAATTAAGTTTGGGTCATAGAATATATACATAGAGAAAATACAAGTAGCAAAGAAGACAGGTGTTAACATGTAAAAGAAAATATATATACAGATACTTTTCTTACAAGAGACACATTTGGAACAAACTGATACTGGTAAATTCAAAACTTTGTGGGTAAAATCAGTTTGCTGAAGTACTGGCACTAGTAGAAGTCAAGGCTGTGCAATACTTACAAATAAAAGATTAGATTTTCATTTCATTTATTCATATTGAGATGAAGAAGGTAGAATAAATATGGTAAAAGCAGAAATTATGGGTCAACAGATGACTTTGGCATCAGTATATGATCCGCTTATATACTACTCTACATTTTTGGCAAATATAATCAAAGGAATAGTACATTTAGGGGAAGGTGCCATAATAATAGGAATAAATTTTAATGATTATGCCAGTATAAAGCTTGATAAAACATCTGACCCAACTGAACAATTTAGGAACACTTCTATTTTGTTTAAACATTTTTTTGGATGATCGACAGTTAACAGATATTTGCAGAGAGAAGAACAAACAAGAAAAACAGTTTTCATACTGGTTTAAACCAAAGAATTATTTCTCCAGTCCAAACTATATATTATGTTCTAGAACCACTTTTTCTAAACAAAAAAAAATATGTTATACTTTAAGTATCTATATCTGATCATGTCATGATGCTATTAGATTGGATAGCAACAATATGTTTGAACCAGAAACTTTGAATGGAGATTCCTAAACAGTTTATTAGAGGATGAAAATTTCATTCAAATGTTAAAACTGCCTATTAAGGATTTTTGGTTCCATAATGGACATCAACAAATTATTGCCTCATGGGATGCATTTAAGGTTAGCATTCATGCTCACGTTATTCCTTATGAAATAAAAAAAGAAACAAAAAAAGATCACAATGCAACTGGAAAAAGAAATAGCTGAGCTGGATGAAAAAATGATACGAGGACAAGAAGAATTAATAGAAGAAAAAATTATTAATTAAAAAACTTCAGGACAAAATAAATAGTCAAATAGAAAAATGTATCAAGATTCTTAGAATGAATTTTTACTATAAGGGTGATAAATCTGGTGAGCTGTTAGGTCATATGTTAAAAACATAAACAAAGGAACTATATAATAAACTTAACAGATATTCAGGGTATTTAGCACACTAAAGATGAAGAAATTGGAGTTGTTTTAATATTATACTACCATCTGTCGGGTACCAGATATAAACACACATTAAATGAAAAAAATGTATAGAAGTATTTATATTTATTAAGAATTTTGATAACTCTACTTTTCATAAAAAGACTTAAATGAGGTTATTCATTTTTTCAAATCATCTGGTAATGATGGGTACAGTTCAGAATTTTACATAGCTTTTAAGGAATTACATATTCCCTGGTTAGAATGATTAATTAATGAAATAGTTAACAATGAACCAATACCTTCAACAATGTTAGATGCTTCAGTAGTGGCATTGGCCAAACCAAATAAAGGTCATACTGTTCCATAAAATTATCAAGAAATAGCACTAGTGAGCATAGATTATAAAATAATTGCATACATTTTGGTTAATAGAATTGTAACTCAAATACTGGACTTAATAAATTCATATCAGTCAGGTTTTATACATAGGCATATAATTTTTCAGGGTCTTGCTTGCATCCAGAACATAATTGAATATTCTCGACAAAAACAGACATGAATCTATAATAATGGCATGGGATGCAAGCAATGCCTTTGACTTCATTAGGTGGCCATTTATTACACTATGGGCCAGATATTCAAAACGTTGCCCCAGTGCTAAATTAGCAAAAATTGTCTGGACCAAATAGCCCGCCATATTCAAAAGGAACAGCCCAGTGCTAATCCTGCTGAATATAGCATGCTAAGGAAGTTGGGCAAACTGGGCTGGGAGTGCAGGGCAAAAATAGCCAGGGAATAAGACAGCACTGAATATAGCAAATAAGACAGCACTGATTATAGCAAACAAGACAGCACTGAATATAGCACCCAGGCAGGCAGTGCAAACACCCAGTGGAACACAGTGCAGAGGTCAGACAGCGTGGCCCAGGGACCCATGCAAAGAAACAGGCCGGAATTAGAATCCAAGAGCTGATCACAGTGCAGAACCCAGGATGTGACACACACAGGCAGGTGAATGGCAAACAACAACTAGGACCCGTGTGTGACAACCAAGGAGCAGTACACCATGTGAAAACACCAGCAGAAATAAATGACACAGGACACAATAAACTGGATAAAGTGTAATGTATTAAGAAATAAATGCCAAAGCAACAGGAACAGAACAGTGATGTGAACAGTACACACAACAACAGTAAAGTAAACAACAGAAAAGCAACAATCAATAGCAATATGTGAAACACTAATGCTAAAACAACTACTACTACGGGAACAACCACTAAAGGAAATAAAGGAATATGTACAAACACCAGTAACAGAAATGTTAAGCACCCCCCTGCCATGAACCCCAACACACAACACAACCAGGAACTACAAGTATAAGAACAAGGACCAACAATTCAGTAACATGCAAATCCTATATACAAATATACAATATTTACAGGATGGCAATGGATAGGGAGGAAAGTGTGGACACAAACAGGGAGGAAGCAACAGAGGACAGATGCAATCAACAGTCAGGTAAGGGGGGAGACAGCAAACAGAAAAGGGGTGAGGCCTATGACTGGCCACTGGACTGGACAGGCAGACGTTCTTCCAAGATTGCAGCCACATGCTGTGTTTCAGAAATTAGGATGGCCTGTTGTTCAATGATAGTGAGCTGCTGTCTGACAATGTGGCAGAGCAGGTCATCTCCCCTCTCTGTCTCCTCCTGGTGCATGGCCCACAGTGAGCTACGACGTGGACCTACACAAGGAAGGGGGACAAGATCAGGATGGGACACTGACAAGGTGGCATATTGCACACCCTGGGTGGCAACCTAGGGATGGACAGCATGGTCAAACAACCATGCCCATGTGGTGATATGACATGGAATGTAATGCACAACTGGACAAGCACCAGTATGCTGAGGCAAGATGGCACAGGCCGCCTCCATCAACCCACCATACATGGACAGGTGTGTTATGCCACTGGCAACACTGTGACACACTGCACACCACACAAACCAGTGGAGCACATGGTGACACAGTGCAAACAGACAGCCAGGCCCTGGGACTACATGGACAGGGGGCATGGCACAACAAATGTATGGCATGACCCACATTGGGACAAGCTTCCCAAGGGAACAGAGCAAAGGAACACACAGCACGGCACACCTACCAGTGCAGTGGCCACAGCCACACCACCGTATGATTGCATGCAGCCCATATAGTAGCAGAGCATGGCATGTGGTGGTGCAAACAGCCACAACAGCAGCACATGCAAGGCAGAAATGAATGGCCAGACACATGCAACAAAGGAACACAGGCCATGGGCCATAAGCAGCAGGACAGCAGTAGTCCATACACATGCCAAGGACAGTGCTGCACACACTGGCAAGGTTCAGCAGGCCCCCCATGGAGGGTGCAACACCAGCCACATGAGCAGACCCACAGCACACCATGCCACCTCAACTGCCCAGCCCTTGCACCCCTTGCATGACCTGAGCACAGACACCAGGCACTGCACCGGCAGGGGAACAACATCCAGTCAAGGAACATGGCCCACACACCACAGCGGTACACAACAGCCACACAGGATGAGCAGAACCACACATGCCTCTACAACACTAGGGCCCCAGACCACCAACCCCAGCAGGCACAGTGTATGGCCACCACCCAACCAGACCCAGGGTCCACCGTGCCATACTGGTGGCTGACATGTACCACCCACACACTGTCAGGGTGTTGCTGTGTGCACGCCACCCTGCAACACCATGTAATGTACACTAGCAGAAACACTAGCATGCACCTATGACATGCGGTTGCACGTCAACACAGCAAGTCATTTTCAGCGATGCTATTATAGCGACTGCAATAATAGCGATTGCTGTATTATAGCACAGAACACTTTTAGCGACTCTGGGTTAATAGCCTACCTCCGAGATCCAGGTGCGCCTTGGAGGAGGTTATTTTAGAAATGGGGAGGTTCAGGGGATACAGCCTCCTGAGGGGGTGCAGGGGGGCATTGCCTACCAGTGAGGAGGAAGAGCAGAGGTTTTGCTCTGTAGGTATTTTTAAATGTCAGGTGGAACGAGTAGGACTGGGAGTGAATGTCAGTGGACAGATGTGGGTACAGAGAGCAGGAGGTTAAAGTACTGTAAGAGATGACCTTAAGGGAGATGTACTAAAATGAAGAGCAAGGTATGTTGCAGATCTGACTGTATGTGCCGAATAGGAACTCGCTGATTTTACCGGTCGCCGTAATTGGAGTCACTATAAAAAACACGCTGTAATTGCAATCACTGATTTTACTTTGCTGTATTGACATGGAACCATAACATGCCTGTCAGTACTGCAATAACCCGAGACCAGGTGGTCACAGACACACATGCCATGTGAACAGTAGAACAGTGATCTAGGGCTCCCCATGGCAATGGGAGCACATGTTGGCCAGAGCACCACATGCAAGTACAACGCATAGGCCCCAGACAGCCCCACCAGAGCCCCTCCCCAGCAGGCACAGTGCACGGTGGCAGACATAATAACATACCAAAGTATCAACATGGTAGATGTCAGCAGAGTATGCCTACTGGTCCATCATGTCTGCTCATGCTGCAGCACCCTGATTGGGAACCGTAGCCCTCAATCAGGCCCCTTCAAGTGTTACCCAAGCCCCCAGTGCCGCACACCCCAGGCAAAGCAGCCACAGCCGCACACCACGCCTAAACCCATTCCACACTTTCTGGAACCCCTCCACCAGAGCAGCCTGCAACAACACCTTGGGCAGCGCATTCCATGGTTCCACTACTCTCACGGTGATGTACCTCCCCCTCCCATCCCCCCTAGGCCCCCCACCCTCAGTCCACCAACTGTGTCCTCTGGTGAGTCCACCATCCTGCAGCTGAATGATCCCATCTTGGCTCACACAACAAACTTCACTTACGTACTTGGACTCCTCAATCAAGTCCCTCTTATCCATCCTCTTCTCCAGCAAGTCCTGGTTGAGCTCCCCAAGTCATTCCTCAGAGGACACATCCCCCATGCCCTGGAACATGCTGGTTGCTGTCCTCTGAACCCTCTCCAGGGGTTACATGTCCCTCCTGAGGTGTGGCCTCCAGAACTGCACACAGTACTCAGCATGTAGTCTCACCAGGCCATAGCACTGTGGCAATAGCACCTCCCTGTCCCATGAGGTATTCGTTCTAGCAATGCATCCTAGCAGCCAATATGCTCACATGGCAGCCCTCCTGCAGTGCTCTGATGTAATCATGGCAGCATTCACCAAGGTCGCTGTCCCCTACCATGGGCTGCAATCCATCCCCCCAGGGTGTACACATAGCTGGGGTATACCCGTACCAGGCATAGCACCTTGCACATGGGGGATGTATATACCAAGCCACATGTGCAGGACCACCAATCCAGAGTATCCAGGCCCCTTGGCAGGGCAACACACCCTTCCTCCCCCTCCACCACTGCCACCAGCAGAGTGGCACCTGCAAAGAGCCTCATGCTGCACACAATACCATCCCTGATATAGGAGATGTAGGCATGAAGCAGGAGCGGACCCAGGACTGATCCCTGTGGGAACCCACCTATGACCACCTTAGGAGACAAGACCTCTCCTCTGACCAATACCTGCTGAGTATGACCTGAAAGACAATGTCCAATCCACTGAACCATCAGTGGCCCCACACCCCATCCCTCCCAGCATTCTCCACATGCCAATGTGAGGTACCAACTCAAATGTCTTGCTGAGGTACAGGAACAGTACAGCCACTGTCCCCCCCTGTCAAGTGCTGATGTCACCCACTCATAGACCACTGCAAGGTATGTTTGCCATGAGCTACCCAGCACAAGCCCATGCTGCAGGTCATCCAGGTAACCCATCTCCACTAAGAAACCACCCAGCCATACCATAGGTATGCTCCCCAGTACCGTGTCCAACACCAACGGCAGACTGATGGGTCTATGGAACCTGGCACTTCTCCTGATCCCCCATTATGGATGGGCACAACTTGCACCTGTAAACAATCCCTTGGCACCCTTCTAGTCCCCATCGACATGGTTTAGTGAACCACCAGTGGCACAGCCAAGACAGCCGCCATCTCTCACAGTACTTTGGAATGGGTAGCATCAAGTCCCAGGGATGTATCCTGTTCTAGGGACCCGAGGGTGTCTAATACCCAACTAATAGGAATCCTATCAATTGCTCCCCTCTCTGCAGAACCTGCCTGACATTGCAACCCTGGCCTACCTCCCTCAGTGGCTTGTGCCATAGCAGGTACCCCAATAGCCAGGTCTGCTGCACCATCTATGTCCTGCTGCCCCTCTGTTGGAGGTTCTCCTGTTCCTCCCTAGTGAACACCGGGCCAAGGTACACAGTCAGTACCTCTGCCTGCTCCCCAGACACTTTCACCCACCCCCTGGCTGCCCTCCAACCACTGAGCTGGCCCTTGACTGTCACCCTCACACCAATATACCACACTAGGCCATTCACCCCACCCCAAATCCCCTGTGCCAGCCACTGCCCCTTCCAGGCCTTTCCACCTCTCCAGTGACATTCCTTTGTGCAAGGCAACATTTCCCCCTATACTGCTCTCCCCTCATTTGTATGTACCCATTGTAGGCAGCCTTCACCCCAATACCACTTCCTGAATCCCCACAGTCCAACAGCATGGTGTACAAGACCTACCGCCAGTGTGCCTCACCCTTGCACAGGTCCTGGTGGCCTTCTGTAGCCTCGGTGTCATGAACCCCCACCTATCCCCCACATCCAAACTGTGTTATATCACCCACATATGCACCCTGATAAGGCAACCCATGTTCCAAATGTCCACCCCATCCTTCCCGAACCATGGTGCACCCTGCCATCCCAGCATCTAACACAGGACCACGTGGCACATGCCATGGTACCAGGCACACAGCCATATGCTCAGCAGGTACAGCACTGTCAGCCCATGGAAAGACCCACCCATGTCACATTCTGTGCAGTGTATAGTCAAACAGTGTACTCATCCAATAGGGAGCTACTATCTGCACTGCTCTCCTCCATACGCTGTTGCATCGGTGGCAGCCTCCAACTGTCACCAGCTGTTCCCTGGGTGTCCCACTGGTTTGTACCCCATTGGCTGCTCTGGTCTCTGCGCTCTACAATGGGAAGAGGGTACAGCACTAGTACTACAATATAATGTAGGGGGAGCCCTTATTATGAACTTAAATCAAGCAGAGCACAACCTTGTTATGCCAATGTTATGCCATCACTCTGTTGTTAACCCTTCTTGAGTATGTCATATCAATGTTCTAACAAAATGGACTGCACACAACTATCAATGTTCTAACAAAATGGGATGCTCACAATGATCACTGTTCTGTGTAGTAATTCAGTAAAGTAATTCAACCAGTGATTACACGATCTTGGTAGTCCATATACTATAAAATATAATGTATGGTCCCTGGTTAACAACCACGCTGAAAACACATCTCGAGGTTGCCATGACATCTGAAAACCTCTCGAGCTGTGCTCTCAATGTTTACAATGATGTCATGGCAACCCCTTGAAGTGTTTACAGTGTGGTTATTAACCAAAGACCATATATCATCCTATATGTAAGGCCCCACAGTATGCCACAGCTATGTTCATGGTACACAGGGTAGTTCCACAACTACCCCCTTCCACCTGTGGCCTGGCACAGTGTACACACATATGCCCCTCCAGCAGGCACACTGTGTCACCCAAGCCATGACCTGCACCAGACAGTCAATGCTGCAATGGACCATTGCATGGGCACAGTGCACACTGGGCATCTGATCATGGCATCTGTGCCATGGACTGTGGCCATATGCATGCAGAGAGTGGCATGGCACACACACAGCAGTGGAGGTGCCGAGGGCCAAGGCACCACCTCTACCACCTTGCACCACTGTGTTCAGCAGGCACAGCTGCATTTAGCCCCTGCCAGCATATATGATCACAGAAAATGACACCTGGAGCAGGTGTGGTGGGTGTACACAACAACTGTGGGTGGTTTGGTCCATGTATGCACCACAGTGCAACACATAGCAGCCAACATTCCCACATCACTTGTTGCCCAGTAACCCCCCCCACACACGCATCAATACACCTATGGAAATCAGCACAAACAGCAAACAGTGAAACCCAATCACACCAGCAATGCCCATGGGCCACCTTTGCAGGTATGTGTGTGGGGTGTGAGGTACACGCACAGGCACACCACCCAAGACAGTGACACACCCAACTGACTGCAAGCCCCCCTCCTCTATAGAGCACCGGCGCTGATGTAGCATACATGTGCAGTGGCATTGTGCAAATGCCCATAGTGTGGCACTGCATAATGCAGAGCAGGAGTGGTTTCATGGGCAGAGGCCCAACTGCGCATGCACAGGTGATGCACAATGTCTCACAGCACAGCACTATCACAACAGCACTGCACAACGACATGGCCAGATAGCCCAGCACTAACACTTTGCCCAGTGCTAACACAGGCCATATTCAAATGTGCTATGTAAATTAGGGCACTTGTGTATGCAGGGGCAAACAAGGTGGTTAGCATATTATTGCTGAGTCATCTACATGCAAAACAGGTCTGATTGCCCAGCAGTGCTGTTTAAGGGCAAATAGTGCTCCACCTGTGTTGCTGATAGGGAATGCAGTGTTGTGCAGGTTTTACTTCAGCAGCACAGAACTCAGGATGTCACAGGAGACACAGCAGGGGCAGGCAGATATGTACTGCATGAAGGCCAGGCCCATACCTCTCAACTGTCCCTGATTTCCTGGGTCATCCTTGCTTCAAAATGTTACTCTGTCCATCTGAAAATTTGTGTTTCCTTAGCTAAATAGTGGGGATTGTAAGCAAAAAATAATGTCATACATCAAAGTTACAGTCTTGTTCTTCTTTATCACATGCATTTTGCACTAAGCACCATATTCTACCAGCTTTCTGGGTGGATATCTCTTGCATTGCTGAAAATTGCCATGATAGCTAGCTTCCTAGTCTGGCCACTCCCTCCTATGTGGCTTGCCTGGGATAAGACCTGCCTTTTATAGGCTGTAACTAGCACCGTGCTATGTGCCATGCAATGGGGCCTTGCAAAGCGCTATCCCTCTGAATATCCTGTTGTGACTATATGTATGTATCTGCCCCCTCACTTTGCCCTTTGCATACATTATAGGTTTGCCCGGCACTACTGCGGTTTGCGCTCGCTATTTTATCCTTTGAATATGGTGGCCCTGTGCTAATCTGGCACTATTCATGCGCCATCAGTTTGCACGCTGGGTATAGTTTTGAATATCTGGCCCTATGTGTGCAAAACATGAAAATCTCATAAACCTATTTAAATATAATTAAACAGTTTTATTCTACCCCAACTGCCATCTTTGAAATAAACAATCATATTGCGACACCATTATTAACATCTAACAGAGAGATACAGGGTTGTCCCTTATCCCCAGTATTATTTATAACAACATTGAAAACATTACTAAATCATATCAGAAGAAATCAAAAAATCTATGGCACTAAATATTAAAATAGGGAATAGACACTAAATGCATATGCAGATGATATATATGTAGATGATGTAATGATACTTACGAGTAACCTCTTAGTATCATTCTCTTTGTTAATAATAGAACTTGAATGATTTGAACATTTAGCAGGATATGGACTAAACAAAATCATTTATTTTACCAATGACCAATTTACATAGATACATACATACATACTGTACATACATACAAAACAGAACAAACTAAACAAGTTACTTCAAAAATTAGAATCATAGAAGAAAATCCATATTTGGGGGATCATAATAACAAAACAAATTGACAGTACTGCAAGAATAAATATGCATACTACATATAATAAAATAAAATATTATTAAATAAATGGCAGAATTTATCACTATGGGTCAGACTGAATCCATAAAAATAATGGTGCCGCCACATCTCCTATATGTTTATCAAGCCATAAAAGGTTCATTTTCATATGATTTCTTTCAAAAATGCATCATTTTATTAAAGCCATTTTTATAGCATGGAAGATCCCCAAGAATTGCTCAGGCAACACTTTGTTTATCCAGCGATGGGGGTGGTGGGGGGTAGGGTGCCCAGATCCATATGGATACTATTTGGCTGGCTCAAAAAAAATGAATCTTGTCATGCTCAGTAGATAAATAGGCATGAACACAATACAAGATTATTATAACACTAAATATAAAACATGTTTTAAAAAGACAGATCAGATCTTCCTGTCAAAAATATATAAGAAAAGTGATGTAGATAAACTTATGGAAATACATATACCTGTAAAAGCCACCATACTGTTCTGGAAAGAAGTTTCCAATAAGATTCCTTGAATAAAAATGGAAGTAGGTATAGAATCATGGCAAATGGAAAAAAAATAAGAGTAAGCTTATTGACAAAGAAACTTAAAAAAGGAAATATTTTCAAATGGGTTCAAGTACTAAACACAGATGGTTTATTGAAATTAGATGAGATTAATAATATAATAAAGATTAATTGGTTGGAATATAGTATTTTATAAAAACATTCTACAGCAACTTTGAACCAAAACTCGTTTTAATGAAAAAAAGAAAAAAATGCAAGCACAGGAGAAAACAAGAAGATGAAATAATAAAACATTTGAAACTAAATGATTAAGTATATTTTGTAAATTAATTATACAAGCCACAGATGACACAACATTAAATGAAAGAAAACAAACAATAAATATATAAATAGCAAGTAAAATTAAATAATTACACTATAGAAAATAATGGCAAGTAGAATGAAATAATTACACTGTGTAAAATAATTGGATCACATACTGGAAATAAGCAAATCAAAATTATCCCTTTGTCAAATTAAATTGATCCAATTGAAAACAATAGTAGGAGCATATTATACATCTGACAGATTATATAAAATAGGATCTAAAATTGACTCTTTTTGTTGTCATGTTTGCAAACAAAAAGAAATATTACATAATAATTGGCAATGTTCTCATATGTAAAATTGGTGGCAAATAACTGCACAAGAATTGGAGAAAAATGCTGGGCAGACCAATTCCATTATACGCTAGAATCTTACTTTTCAATGATATTCAACCCAATGTTGTAGCTTACTTAGGATCCTGGATTATGTCTATAATTCTTGGATTCTGTCATGTCACCTTTCTTATATTATGGTACTATTACATTTGTTTTCCAACTTTAGGTGTAAATTTATTTTTAAGATCTTTATTAAATAGGTTTGCCAGCATGGGAACCCAAACATTAAGATGTACTTTACAAACATCCATGGTAATGTCATCCATACCAGGTGCTTTATTTGATTTAGATGCCATAATGATATCTTCTACTTCTTGAAATGAAAATATTAAAGGCACATAATCATAATCCAAAATTTACTCAAGGTTACTTTGCTCTTGTATTACTGAGGGATTAAAAATATTTTTGAAACATAAGTGACTTAACTATCAGCAGGGGTTAGTGATAAAGGATTGCTTTCATTATTACAAGTACCCTTTGTCACCATAAATCAAAAAGAATGTGAATCCTTAGACAGAAAAATTCTAGACATTTGTTCCCAAAATCCAAAAGTTCGAAAGCTTAAGCACCTGTTTTCTTCTGTAACATCTTTGTTGGTCTAATAAAAGGTATCACGTCATCTTTTTTTCTGGATGTTTTGCTACAAGGACCAATATGCTAACAAAAATATTTTTCTGTGTTACAAATTCATCTGACATTTCCTTTTTTTTATTCTGCCAGTGTATACTTATATTGTTTCCTGGCTTTGTTACGTTGCAAAAGATTATACATAGATGAATTATTTTTCGTTAACCTTATCAATTTTACTAGTGCTTTTTTTTTGCTGCAATGCACACATGATTAAACCAGGATTTAATATTGAATGTTTTTATTGACCTTCCTCTTTGTATGTAATACTGACATAAGTAATGAAAACATTCTAGTGAGCTCATATGCCTCATTAGGAGAGGTAACCTTTTTAATATTCTCACTTAAGGACACATTATCAGTATCAAAATATCCTCTATCTGCAATTGGACAGATGGATTCAGTTTTAACAATTTGTTTGCAAAAATTTCAAGTTGCACTCCCCCTATGTAAGTCTCATTACATAAGTCAACATGACGACCTCATTCTAGCATGCCTGAGAGTATAGCATGGTCACTCTCAGCTCAAATACTTACTGATAAATTTGTAATCAGGTCTGAATCTAAAGTTGGAATAATAACATAATCAATAACACTACTACCATTGCCAGAGAAGTATGTGTAACTCCCCCTTCTGCTTGAGTATGACCATTAAGTATAATAACTATATAATTCTCAAGAATTTATATTAGTTTTGTACCATTCTCATTGAAAAATGTTGTTAGGGCTATGTCTTTTAACATTAACATCAAAGAAGTTGCAAACAGAAGTATCATGTAAACTGTTGTGATTAGCTATACATGAATTGAAATCACCAACTATAAAGAGTTTAGTTTCATTATTCCATTGTAGAGCATGTTATTATTTCCTCTCAAAATCATTCCACACCAAGTATTTGTATTGCTTTGATGACCTTGGAGGGATATAAACACTCAGTACCAGTAAATGCAACATTTAAAAAGGTGACATCTGCAAATTGATAATATTCTTCCTGCGGAAAAAAGTTTTACAGATTTCAATAAAGTGTTAATTTTCAATTCAGTTCAATTCAGCTCAGTGTTATTGTTCATCTTTTTGCCATAACAAAAGTCAAAAAGAATATTAGCCAAATGACAAAGATAGCATAAATACATATGTAAGTTCAAAAAAATCACGTTCTGCAATTCAGACATCTAACAGGATGAGCTATCAGGATGATCTTGCTCATAATTCTGCATTTCAATTACCCAATAGAGGACATTTAAAAGGGAACGAAAGCTTTAGTTTAGTTTCAATAAAAATGTACATAATTTATGTACAGATGTTAAACTGACAATTAATTGTTTATGCATAATGTTTTGATTTTTCTCTTCAATATATTGGGTGGGAACTGTTGGTAATTCCAGAGTGTATTTATTTAACTGGAATGTAAATAACACACTATAGGGTTTGGGTCTGGTTACTCACATCTTCTACTAGCATATTGCAGCTTACAGTCTCCAATTTCTAAAAGGACAAAAGTGGATTTTTAAGTCCAGAAAAAAGAGACACCAGTAGCTCCCATACATGTATAACATCAAGCATCAGTTAAAAAAATCACATAATTGACAGTATTGTATTCATTTTATCCTTGAGTTTACAATGTTTAAGTAAACCAGCAGGTTTCTAATTTTAGATTCATCATCAAAAAACAAAATATGTAATAATTGTTGACTTGAGAAATTATTTTTCAGAATATGCTAATCAAGTTAGAGTTTTCTTTTTCTTTCTAACTTTGGATATCTTAGTATTATATGTTCCCAATCATGAAGTTCACCCATTGCACCATCACAGAATAGTGAGAGTACTGTTTTATGTTTTTGTTTAAACATTAATTGTTTTGATTTATAAGTTAGGCTAATTTTCATAAATGTTGCAAGATCTCTTATATTTCTTCCATATTTAGCTAATATTTTTGTAGGGGCATATAACCTTTGATATCCATTTTACTCTGCGGTCATGAAGTAACCATGTTTCCTGAAAACATATTAAATGGAATTTACTTATAAATCCTAACCATCCTATATCAGAAGTCTTAGTAGACAAGCCTGCTATATTCCATGATAAAAATTCTACAGCTCTGCATGTCTCACTGTTACCATTTATGACCATATTAGAAACCTGTGCGGATGATCATTGTAGAAAACTGCTCCTTGGATTCTGTGAGGTCTCCATGTTATTATTTAAAACTGCAATACTGAAGCAAAACTCTCTGTCCCACTCAATATTTCAGTTGGTTCAAGTGTGGTTTGCTATATATGCTGTTGTATAACATTACACTGACTTAACATATCTGTTATATGTATGTTCAAATGCTCCAAAATCCACCGTTTTCCATAGAATTTGTGCTGCCAAATTTCCATACCAAGCCCTTATATTAATCTGACTGTCCAAATCAGAATTGTAAACTCTCACTTCTGGTCATGTGATGTAGATACCGAGTGCAGGCTCCTCTTGGTTGCTCCAGCCACCTGATCATTTTTTACATTTATATTCCGATTAAGAGTAAAAGAAAGTAACTGGAAAAGAGGATGAAGGACGTCTAAAAGGATCGTCTTACTGCTAGATTGCATAGCGTCCTGAATGGAGGTGGAAATGAAAAAAGCTTTGGCTAAAAGAACGCCGCCCTCCACTCCCGAGAAAGGCCCCAAGAAGCCTAGGTCTGCAAGTGCAGCTGATTCAAGGGAAGTGCCCTCCATCTCAGCGGATCAGGAGCCATTAACCCTGGCTAGATTTCTAGCTGAATTCAGGCCCTTTAAAGAGGAGCTGTCATCTCTGACTTCTGAGATTAAAGTGATATCGCTAACTTTGGAGGAGGTTTCCCCGATGAACCTCGGACTCTGAAGCCAAAGTCTACTCACTAGAAAAAAGAATGGATAAAATTGATCCGGAGATGGTAGCCATGAGACAGAAGATCGCCAGGGTGGAAGCTAAATTAGAGGACCTCAAGGGTCAAAGTAGAAGAAATAATGCAGTCCTGATTGGATTGCCTGAAGCCAAAGAAGGGCAGGATGTGATTGTTTTTATTCAAAAGTTTATGGACGCGTATTGCTGGTCCCTCACATTTTGGGGCTAAGTACTCTATAGAGAGGGCACATAGGGCCCTTAGACCACCTCCCCCACCTGGATCACCACCAAGACCCTTGATTTTTAGGTTTCTCAACTTCCTTGAGCGCCAGCACTTTCTGAAAAAAGTTAGGGAGACGCAGGACATCATCTGGGAAGGAAGGAAAGTAAGGGTTGCCCACGACCTCCCTGCCACTGTCAGACAGTGACGTACTGCTTTTCATCCTTTCGTCTCAAAATTAATAGCGGCAGGAATTCGATTTAAGATGATGTATCCAGCGTGATTGCAGGTACTGGTCTCAGGTACCTGGCACAACTTTGACGATCCAGAGGCAGCTCATGCTGGTCTAAAAAAAGCTCTGCCTGATTTATTTTGTGAGGTATGAACTTCCTCTGTTCACAAGTCTGAGGCTAAATTGTAGTCCATGATATTTTGGTTGGGAAATCAGTCTCAGAAGAATACTTGTCTCTGCCCGGAGAGAGAAGCGATCGCTGAAGAGATACCAGTCAGTTCCTCTCACTTGCTTTCTGGTTCTTTTTGCAGAACGAAAACAGGAGTTGTACGATGTTAGTCTCCATGATTAAAATGATCGCTCTTTAACTTGTTGACTGACCGATCATTGGATTTAAGTGAGAAAAAAGATCAAACTTGTGTTTTAGCTCCCGGTGTAGGGAGGGTATAATGTTTGAATTTTTGAGTGTGACCACTAGAGGGAACCAGCAGACCAAGCTGTAGCTTTGCGTAGCATGCTAACATTAGTAACAGGAAGCAAAGACATGATTTTGTTTGCAACTTAATTTTTAAGGGGGCTTAAGTAGATTAAGCCAGCTCTTATTATTCTCCTAATGTTTTTTAAGTTACAAAGAGAAGTACTTCACAAAAGTATAATTTTTAGGGGTGTACAGCCCTTAGGATCTTATTAAAACAATCCTATACATGTTTAATTTGGGTTGTATTATTTCTAGAACTTAATCACATTGGTGTCTAGGCTGTATTTACCATGCTCTCCATTAGTAAATCTCAGGTTAGGGTCACCTAAGGGTGGCTGGAGAGAGAGAGAGAGAGAGAAAGCCATGGTATTGGTATTCTGCAGATCGAAACCCATGTTAGATTGGAGGGAGAGGGGGGTTGGGTTAGTAGATTAGTGTTGTGTTTTGATTGTTGTTGGAGGGAGGGAGGGGATTAAATAGGGTTCGGGGGAAGGATTCAGCACAGTTTTGCTAGGATCTTCATTAGCGATTAATCTGAGGAACACACTTCTTGTTCAGTTTAAATTACAAGGTGCATGTAATAATGGCTAACTCTTTTAGGATTGTAACATGGAATGTTAAAGGATTACGACAGCGTGTAAAGCAGTATAAGGTTCTTAAGCACCTAGAGTTGTTATCTTTAGATGTTGCTTTAATACAAGAATCACATTTATTGGATTCAGACGCAAATTGCATGAGAAGACAGCTAATTGGCTATGTATTTTCTGCAGAGGTTGCCTCCAACAGGGCCGGTGTGTTGATTTTATTTAATAGAAAAGTTCCTTTTGTTCTTAAACAGGTACTTAAGGACCCGCAAGGCTGGTTTGTTTTCATTCACTGTACTTTATATGTCACCAAGATTCTCCAGGATAGTCTTTACGGGCCCAATGTAGACTCTCCTGGTTTTTTTACACAACTGGTTGAACTTTTATACCCATTTTTGTCTCCGCCACTTATTCTAGGGGGTGATATAAATACCGTTATGGACCCATTAATGGATTGTTCTTCTCCTCTGAGTAGAGGCTGCTCTCCTGCACAAAGGGCCCTGCAAGAATTCATAGAGCACTATGCTCTGTGTGATGTTTTCAGAGTCTTGCACCCCTTGGAGAAAGAATTCACTTTCTTATCACCAGTCCATAAAATAGCTTCACGTATTGATTATATTTTTCTTTCTCAGACTCTCCTCCCTGGAGTAGCAGAAGCTTCTATTCATTTGGGACCGCCCTCCGAGCATTCACTGGTAACCTGTTATCTTGCCCTTTCATTTCTTCCCAAGAAAGCCACCCGGTGGAAGATTAATAATCAAATGTTAAAGGACCCCCACATAGTCAAAACTATTAACAAATATATTGAGCAATTTATAGAACCTAATCTTCAATCTATTACCAGACCAGATTTTATATGGGGTGCATTTAAAGCCTTTATTAGGAGAATATTAATTAGTATAGCTACACAAAGGAAAAAGGAAAAGGAAAGGGAACTAACTTCTCTTCTTGAGCAAATTCGCTCAAAGGAATCAAAGCTCTCTCATAATTTTTCAGAATCCCTTCAGCAAGAGCTGGTAAAATTAAATGATGCTTATTTGGAGATATTAAGGGAGAAAGCTGAATTCGCCATTCTGAAAACTAAGGCAAGTTACTCGGATCAGGGAGACAAAGCAGGAAGGCTATTGGCACTCCAGATTAAGCAACAGGAAGAGAGCAGATATATTCCCTCAATCTGTTCCCAATCAGATGGTGCCCTAAAAACATCTCTGGTGGAGATAGTATTGGAATTTCAGCAGTATTATGCAAACCTATACAATTCCAAGATAAACCCACTATCAGAACAGAGTCTAGACAGTTATTTAGAGGCATCCGGCTTATCTTCGCTTTCTGAGCCCCAACAGAAATTGCTTGTATCTTCGATATCTTCTGAAGAAATTCTCACGGCTATTAAAAACTTACCTTCTGCCAAATCATCTGGCTCGGATGGCTTCTCGGCTAATTTTTACAAAGTCTTTCAAAAACAATTATTACCATTATTAGTTCCCTTATTTCAACACATTTTGTTGGGTGCATCTGTTGACCCTACTTTATGGGAGGCCTTAATAGTCCTTATATTGAAACCGGAAAAGAACCCAGAATTACCTACAAGTTATCGCCCAATATCCCTGATGAATCAGGATATCAAGATATTATCTAAATTGTTAGCGGATCGTATTGCATTAGTGTTGTTTGACCTTATTGGACCCAAGCAGGTGGGATTCATGAAGGGGCGTTCTTCGATTGATCATCTTTGAACCCTGTTGCATGTCCTTTTGGCAACCAGGGATGCCTCATTCCCAGCTGTTTTGGTTTCTCTGGATGCTGAGAAGGTGTTCGACAGGGTAGACTGGAATTTCTTATTTTGGGCTCTTAATGCTTATAAGTTCCCTTTACGTTTTCAGAACTGGGTTAAAGCTCTTTATAGTACCCCTTCGGCTCAAATGGTGGCTAATGGAGCCCTATTCGAGCTCTTTATGTTACATTCGGGTACCAGACAAGGGTGCCCTTTATCCCGTTTGCTTTTTAATTTATATCTAGAGCCCCTTATTCTCTGATTTAAATCTTCCTCAACGATTCAGGGAATTCCTATTCAGGGATACGAAGTTAAAGTATCGGCTTATGCCGATGATCTCTTGTTACAATTATCGTACCCAACTAAGTCAATACCCACCATGTTATCCATTATAGAAGAATACACCAACTTTTCAAATTACAAATTAAACATTGAAAAATCTCTTGTCTTCCTGCTTAATTATAAAGTGATTAAATCCACTATTATAGAAGCAGGTATGTCTTGGGCACCGAATTCTTTAACATACTTGGGCATTCAAATTACCAGGAACCCAGCTTCACTTCAAAAACAGAATTTAGATGCCCTAGTAAATACTATAGGTGCAGACCTAGACAGATGGGCCAAATTATCTATTTCATTGTGGGGCCGAGTGAACTTAATTAAAATTAATGCTTTTCCTAGGATCTTTTATCCCTTGTATGTACTTAATAACTGGATACCTTTAACCTGGATCCATAAAATTAATGGCTTGATTACAAAATTTATTTGGGCTAACAGACAACCTAGGATTGCTTTTCACAAGTTAGCGGCCCCTAAGGACACAGGAGGTCTCCGTCTTCCTCACTTGATATTCTATTATTGGGTGAGTCATGTGGTTAAATATATGAGATGGTTGGAACATACGGAAGAAGTTAATACTTCTGTCTTTATTCCTATCTGGCTTAAAATTGAGTTGTCTCTGATTAAAGTAAATGGTCTCTTACCGGCGTTGCTGCTTCATATCAGGCCTGGTGCTCTTCCCCTAACTTTGAAATCAACCCCCATTGCAACGTCGGTTAGAGTACACTCCCAGATATGTGTTTTTATGAAATACAATCATACCTTAGATCTAGCCCAGCCTATCGGGGTAATCCAAATTTAAAAATAGATAATAAGTCAATTACACCT
Organism: Neoceratodus forsteri; assembly: GCA_016271365.2. Taxonomy (NCBI): domain Eukaryota; kingdom Metazoa; phylum Chordata; order Ceratodontiformes; family Ceratodontidae; genus Neoceratodus; species Neoceratodus forsteri. The sequence goes on from CM057458.1 coordinate 201,873,256, forward strand.
AGGTGGCTTCCCCAATTGGAAGGCACTAAGCTTTCCCAGTTTGTCACGCTGGATAACTCATGGCTTCCAACTATTGACATATTAAATAATTTCAACATTCCTAATAAATCTGTGTTTAAAGTTTTTCAGTTAAGACATTTAATAGTGAAAGAGTTTGGTCTGAAGCCACCCCAAAAGGGAGCTAAAACTTTCCTGGAGGATCTCTCCCTTATGTCCGGCATGGCCTACTCTGTATCTAAACCTTTTAAGATTTTATACAGTTATAAGTGCCCAAGCTGTTTTGCACCTGAGAGGTACTGGGGTTCATATTTTCCTGATCTGGAGATAGATTGGACAACTTTGTGGTCAAATTGCCATAAATACATTACTCAGGATAGATTACGGCTTACACAATTTCACATCTTACATAATATATATTATACCCCCAAAAAACTATATAAAAATGGGCTTATTGGCTCTCCCACCTGCTTCCGTTGTCAACAGGCAGAGGCTCCATGTTTCATATATTTTGGACTTGCCCTAAGGCCTCCACTCTTTGGAAAGACATCCAGCAGAAGACAGACTCCTTTCTGGGTCTCTCGGATATTTTTAACCCTGAGGTATGCCTCTTAGGTGATTATACCATGATTTTTGTACTTGCTAGGTGATACTATATAGCATTGATATCCCTATCTGTAAAAAAGGTCATTCTTCATCATTGGAAAGACAATGCGGATATCTCTTATTCAGAATGGGTTAAAGAATAGCTAGCTAATCTTAGGACGGAAAAGATGGAGGCAAGTCTCAATAATAGAGCGAACAGGTATAAGAAAATATGGGAACCTTTTCATATTGTTCACCATTTAACATACCGTATACTGTTGTCAAGTTTAGAATTTGATAATTTATCTGATATGTTTGCACTGTGCTGAATGGGGAGGGGTTAGTATGGGGGTGGGATTTGGCCCGGGGGGGGCAGCTCCAGTGCATGCAGTGTTGTACTGTTTCTGGTTTCATCTATAATTCAGATTGCTATTACTGGATCTGTTCTCTTTATTCTAAAAAAAAAAAAACAATAAACTTTGATTTGAAAAAAAAAAAGAATTGTAAACTCTCCTAGCAGCAATGATTCCTTTCCAACCCAGTTTTCTTCCTAATACTTTTGAAATCAAAAAACAAATATTGTGCTATAGATTTATATCATTTTCATTTCTTTGGGGAGTTGTGCAGAATAACAGGTCCTTTTGGAGCAGCTGTATGTGCTAGTCATCCAGAAACATCAAAGAAATTTCAGTTAAAGTCCTTGACCAACTGCATATTTCTACTTAATTCTACAGCCAATTTGTCCAGCTCTGGGGCTCTTTCTCTTATGACAGACTGCCAGGATACAAGGAAATAGTGACATAGAAACATAGACTTTGGCGGCAGATAAGACCTCCCCCTCAAGCAAGTCAAGGACTTCAAATACCTGGGTGTAACTCTAGATAGCACCCTGTCCTAGTCTTCCCACATGAACCTAATATCTAGAGCAATCACCTCTCACATTGGCATCCTTTATAGACATCAGCACTGTCTCACCCCCAAGGCTCTTAAGCTTGCTGGATCAAGCTTCACCATCTCACTAGTTGATTAAGGGCTAATATTTTATGGAGCAGCTTTGGATACTACCCTTAAAAGAATCACCGTTGTTCTCAACAAGGCATGTCGGCTGGTTACAGGCACTCTCAGGTACACCCACACATGCAACCTTTTCACACAAGCTCAATGGGTAAACCTCAAAAATAGGATCACTTACCAAACTTGTCTATTTGACAAACAAATAATTATTGGAAAAGCTCCACCAAGTGCCCAGTCCCTGCTAGTACCAGCCCCAAACCCCTGAAACACTTGCAGCGCATCTGCAGTGACCTTCCTGGTCCAGTACTGCCAGACTGTGCAGGGTCAGTGATTTTTTGCTATAGACCCTACCTGGCTGAATAACCTACCACCAGAGATCCATCAAATCCTCTCCCTTGGCTCCTTCAAGCTTGACCTATGGCACCCCCTACACCCAGCTAAGGTGCTGTGACAGCTACTAGGACTTAGACCCTAGTCAACTCATGCTTTAGCCTTCCTCCCATCCACCTTACTAACTACCCACTAACCCTCCTCCCTCACCCCTCTCTCCTCCCTTCCTCACCCCTCAGTTTACTACCAACCACCTCAAACTGACTGACAATGACACATGTTGTCTGCTACACCCCACCCTTCTCTTTGTTCTACATCCTTCTCTCTCTCCCTCCCCTCTTTTTTCCCCTCTCCCTCTCCTTTCTCCCTCCTCCTACTCCCTCTCCTGCTACTGTATTATGATCTGTATTTCTCTGTAATCAAAACATGTACAACGACCTACGTGTTATTCCATCTCCTACATAATTGTGAATTTTTTGCAGCCTCATTTGTTACTTGTTACTTGGCAATGCAAAACCTCTTATTTTGTTTTTGTACTGTGTTCGTAATTGTAAACTGATGCGGAACCTTTGTAAAAGAATCTCAGGTTCAAAGGTGTTATAGTCCTAGCAATGTCAGTGGCTCAGTAGGTAGCACACTCGCCTCTGAGGCCAGGAGATCACAGGGCTGTGAGTTCAGTTCCCGCATCTGGCACTTGGGTTAATATCCCAGTACTGACACTGTAGTGCAGCATGAGAGGGGTGCTGCACTTCTGAGGTGCCATCTTTCGGATAAGACGTTAAACCGAGGTCCAATCTGCCTGGATTGGTGGTAGTTCAGGTGGATGTTAAAGATCCCATGGCACTTATCGAAAAGAGTAGGGGAGTTTTATTGAAATAATAACTTAGACACAACACCAAAAATTCAATCAATATACAAGGAAACCACAAAACACAAGGTGCCAATAATAACAATAGTGATCAAAAAAAAAAAAGGGGAGAAAACCAAGATACAAAAGGGAAAAAAAAGAAAAGATAAAGAAAGAGAAAAAAAACACATTTCGATATTACTTAAACTTTGTTTAGTGGAGGAACCCTTTCCACCACTTTTGCAATTCAACAAGAGCAACTTTTCGAGCATCCTGAGAATATATTCTAGACAGCTCGTTTGAAACTAAACTACTAAAACAATAATATGGCATTTTCCTTTGATAGAGAACCCATTGACAACTAGCTTGCCACAAATAATATCTTAGACAACAAAGAAATAAAGATAAAGTCTCTTCATGAAACTGGGAGAAAGTTGCCAGATATATTCCCAGAATCAATATGTCATAAGATATAAAGATAAGCCATTTAAAACCCCATAGTGTTGCTAAGAAGTCCCACAACCCCTTCGAATAGGAGCATTGCAGAAAAAAATGCTCCATTGTTTCCTCCACATTAATACACTCTCGGTAAGGACAATTCTTTTCTTCCACTACTTTATATTTGGCATTCCCCCGAACATTCAATCTATCATAAAAAATCAACCATTGGACTTCCTAATGAAACTGAGGCAATCTGTTATTATTTAATTGAGCCAAGACCTTAGGATTCCAGGTGGACGGGCAATTTTTAAAGCAAGGATCCTGTGGATATAACTGCCCCATTATCAGTGAGTAAAATCCCTTTACTTTATTATTTTAGATAACTTCTTTAGTAATATTCCATTTATATAATTTTTGGACAACCGGCCAAAAATATAGTGGAATATGCACACGAAGATTTAATTTATGCGCTAAGGTATGCCAAGTGGCAAGGTATTTGCCCAATGCCCGGATAATCCATCTTGTCACAATATCTTCAGATGGGGTCAACCCACACTTAATGGAACACATAATAACAGGGAATGTAAAAACACCACTGGATCTACCATCCCTAGTCCTCCTGATTTTGTGCTTAAATAAGTATAACATTATTTCACAGGGTTTAGTCGGTTACCCCATAACATCTGAAAAAGCACACTATATACTCTGGTTTCCAAATGAACCGGAAAGGGAAAAATCATGGCTATATACTGTAAACTGGGTACCAAAAATTGTTTAATAATATGAACACGTTTCAATTTTGAAAATTTCCAGTGTTTCCAACGATTAACCTTAGCCTCAACCACCTGAAGCACTGAATCCCAATTTTCTACTGGCAGATTCTGGGGCCCGAATAAAATACCCAGAATCTTAAGTGGGGATCGAGAAAAAAAAAATACCCTCCTGTATCATATCCACTGGGCCAGTTGCTCTAAGAAATAACCCTTTAGTTTTGTGAATATTCAAGTTGGCATTGGAAACCCTAGCATAAGTGTCGAAAGCTGCCAAAAATTTATACACCTCAAACTGACTAGAGAAATAAAGCAATAGGTCATCAGCATAAGCCTGCAACATCAAATCTTTATCTCTAGAAACCCTATCTGGAATTCTAACCCAACTTTGCGAGGCTATTACATATTGCAACAAGGGATTTAGGGAAAAAATGTAAAGAAGAGGACTCAATGGACATCCTTGGCGCACTCCAGTCCTTAAACAAAAGCTATGAGAGGTGTTCCCTTTTAAAAAGGTAAAGACCATGTTATATTCATAAATCAGCTTAATTAGATTAACAAATTGTCTAGGGACTCCATACCATTCTAAAACAAAAAACAAAGAGGGTAAATGCACCCTATCGAAAGCTTTCTCAAAATCAGCCACTACCATGCAACCTGAAGTTCCGGATAAAGACAACTGTTCAATCACATCGCGTATAATCATTAAAGCTGATTGAATTTTTCTCTCTGGAATCCCATAGAATTGATAAGGAGATATCACCAATCTAGCATAATTTTTCAAACGGGTATTCAAAATACTTGTAAAAATTTTATATTCGGAATTTAATAATGTGATATGCCGCCAATTCCTAATGTTCCATTTATTCCCTGATTTAAATAAATGAATCCAAACCCTCTGAAAAAGAAGAGAAAATGGTGGAACTTTTGTTAAAATACTGAAACAAAAAAACAACATTAACTCAACTCCACAGAGAAGGCTTTATATAAGTTATTTGAAAGACCGTCTGTTCCAGGGGAAACATTTGTTTTTAGTTTCTGAATGACAGCCTGAATTTCTGTTTGAGAAATGGGCTCCAATAATGCTGAAGTCTCATTTGTCCTTAAAGGAACCTTAATGAAATTTAAATAGGAAGCATAGACTCCTCTGTAATAGGGAGGGAGGGTTCCAATGAATGGTAATGATCTATAATTAACTCCCTGATTTGCCTGCTTGAGGTAATAATAGTCCCATCCATTTTCTTGTAATAAATCCATAGAAGAAGAATCTTCCAAAGTTTTACAAACTTCAAAATGATCCCCAATAGGAGATTTCTTATTCCCACTAATGAGAATAGCTTGCAGTGTTTTAGCCCTGTCATACTAGAAAGCTTTCATATCATTTTTTAGATTATTTATTTGTGCAGAATAATCATACCGAGAGTCATGCGCCAAAGTCATGAGCCTCTGAAGCTGTTGCCTCAATGATAAATATTTCAGAAATTTATGATTTTTAGTCTTACTTCCTTGTTTTTTGAACCAGGTGCTTAAGTCCGACTTAGTCTGCCTCCACCAATCCCCAATGTCAGAATAAAGAAAAAAACACTGATAATCTAGCCTGTAAGATAAATTTAACCCCTGACTATATGTATGGAAACTCCAGACTAGAAGAATTCAATTTCCATCGTACTTTCCGATATTCTGGGAGAACACTTAAAGGCACATAACATAACAAAAGGGAGTGATCAGAAAATTCACTAGGAACCATCCTAAAGGTGCTTATTTGTACAGAAGGGGAGACAAACATATATTCTATTAAGGAATTAAATTTCCCTATTGTGTAAGAAAAATGTGCTCCATGATCTGCATAAGCCATGCAATTACACAGTTCTGCAACCTTAATAATATGTGCCAGAGCATGGGAATCACAGTATACTTTTTATTTTTCTGTGAAGGTGAGTCAAGAATTGAACAATTAAAATCTCCACCCCGAAGCACCTTGATTGATGTCACTAAAAAAGGTTGAACTGCCTTCAAGCAGGCCACTCTATCTGCCTCTGACTGGGGATTATATATATTAATGAAACGATAACACACGTCATGCCATTTCCCATCTATTATCAAAACTCTACCCGGTATTAAATCAATTAAATTGTGTAAAGAAAAAGAAAAATAGTTAAACAAATGCCTATCCCATCCGCCTTATCCATTCCAAAGGACCAATAAGATGGCCCCCAAACCCAATCCATTTTAAAAGAGGTTAATTGTTCTACAAAAGTGCAACCAGGTTTCTTGTAGATAAACTGAAATATTCTGCTCATGAACATAATGGAACAGTGCTTGCCATTTGACTGTGTTCAGCAAGCTATGATCATTTAATGAACCTCAACACCACTGCATAATAAATCAGATACTGAATAACCTTTAACTATCATTTCTTTCTTTTTTTCTTTTTTTTCTCTTTATAATTATCAATTGATTGTGAGATGGTAGACAAAGAAGATTTCTGGGAGTCTGAATCTCCCAACTCCATTTCTGTATCACCCCCATGGGGTAAACAGTGCTGCATAAGAATTACTAGTCTCTACAGCAGGGACAGAAGGTGGAGATTTAGGGTGCACATTCCTAGCAGATCTACATTGTGGTAGTGGTGACCCCTGAGCCAAAACTTTGACACTTGACTCTGGAGCACTAGGAGGCACATCAATGTAGCACACTGGAGGAAGATCCAATATGCCCGAGGAGCTGTTGCTGGGCTTCTTATCTTTAGGCGGGCCTGAGCAAATAGTTTGTGCTACCTTATCAGGCTCAGGTGAAGAACACCTAACAACAGGATCCAGATGATTAATCTCTATCTGTTTTTTGGTAATAGTCTGTGAAGAGGGAGAGGGAGGGGGAGGGGGAGGTTGGGCAGGAGGAGGAGGAGGAGGAGGTGGAGATCTAGCAGCACTCTGGGCCTTCTGTATCAAGAGATCCAGGCTTATGCAAGATGCTTTATTTTTGGCCACCCAAGGACACTCTCGAAAAATGTGACCATACTCCTCACAAAGATCACACCTAGAATGATTTGCACATTGCATTGTTACGTGCCCCACCTCTCTGCAATTATCACAACATGGCTGATCACAAACACTAGAAATATGAGTCCTAGAACCACATTTATAACAGGCCCTTAGTTGCCCTCCATAAAAACAAACCCCCATATCCCTACCTAACAAGAAGGAATTGGGGATATGATCCACCCCTGAATCAGATTGCCTTAGTTTCACTTTATACTTCCATCCCCCAGTCCAAAATTGCTTTGAACTTAAGATGGGATCAGGAGCACTCAAAATCTCGCATTTCTGGGATAACCAAAAGGTAATATCCTCTACATGGACCCCCTCATTCCTAAACATTACTGTTACAAATTTAATTAATGGTTTAGTTAAAGGTATTACCAAAAAGGGGGTCCATGTAGGGGAAAACTTCACCTGACCATACTGTTCCCAAAACAAATCCAAAGCATGAGCTGTCCAAAAGCTAACATCGCAGTTGTCCTCCCCCGAAATGTTAATAAAAGCAAAAACATCATTGGGGTAAAATGAAGTGACTCTTTTAATAAAGTTTTCCCCACATACTATCTGTCCGGCCTGTTCTTCAGTCCCCCTTTGTAGCGAATGCGGACTGCATTTCTACGAGGAGCTGCTTCCCTTCTTGCTGAGGAAAATAAGTCAGACATTAAAGGCTTCTGCTGGGGGGGTTGTTCAAAGAAGGATTCTGAGTAGATGCACAAGTGTCCACTGGTAGAGGATCAGAAATGGATTTTTGGGGAACAGACAGGAGAGACTGTTCTTTAGAGACCGTAGTAGTAGGTAAAGTCAGAATTGCAGAAGGCAAATCCATGTCCCCTGTAGAACCTTCAGTAGAAATTACAGGTGGTAAAACAGGTTTTCACATTGGGGAATGTCGTGAAAATTCAAATTCTGTGTCCCAGGCTGGATCAGGTGTCCACACACCTGTAGAGGCCTGTTTCCATCCTGCCCCCTTAAGGGCTACTCCTGGTGACCAATCTTCAGGTCTGTTCCCCGAAATAGGGAGCAAAACCCCAGGCTCCTTAATGTTCCCTGGTGTCATAACTGGAGTTTTAGCAACAGATTCAGAAAAAAAGAATTCAGTCACCCAGTTTGGGAGACTGCCGTGGACTGATAAACCACACTAGGCTGAGCATGAGGCTCAGGCTGTTTAAACACAAAACCTGCCACCTTACTAAGCGGTGGCGACTCATTAGCAAAAGGCTGTCCAAAAGACCCTCCATGACCCGGTGACCAAATTGAACCGGGAACAAGCTTCAGAGGCAAAGTCATTTTTGTTGCAGGCTGTAGGCATTCGCCATGACTGGCATGAAAATTGCCAGCCTGAGATAAAGTAGTTAATTCATTCTGTACAGAAGTACTGGGGGGATTCTGAAGCTGCACCTTTCCACTTTCTGTAACACTGTCAGCGGCCTTAGTAACCATGGCAATGGACACTGCACTGCGTTTGCAGCTGTCTGTGCACTGAGCTGCCGCTCCCTGTGCGATAACATTTTCCTGCTGTTTTTGCAGTGCAATAGGGCAAGTGTCAAGCTCCAGTGTTGCAACATGCAATGCTGATAGTTTAGGAGTTTGTAATAAATCCCCTGAAGGCTTTAGGCAGCTGCAAGAAATCGCAGTAACACTGCTAGCCTGCAAAGTTGTAGGGGAGCCATGAACATAGCACATATTGCTTGAAAAGGAAAGGATACACTCATCGCTCTCTGTGGGCCCTCCCACCTCCATAGTTAGTTCTGTAGAAATGACAGCAGCTGCTGCACTGCTGACAGGGGTAACTGAAGTTGTTAGTGGATGTATAGCGCTACGTCCTGCCGCTGTTACAGGCGGTAAATCCATCACAATAACCGGGTTGTTGATAACATTGCAAACTATTGATTTTTCACTTGAAGAGCCCAAAATATCCAAAGTGACAGATGCATCGTGGAATTCCAAGTCAGAATCAACATCTACCGACTGTAAAGAAATAGCCTCCACTTTGCAAAGGATGGGAGCCGAGACAAGCTCTCCCACCAGACAGACATCCTCCTCCTGTGGCATTGCACTCCGAGTGGCCATCCTGACAACGGCCTGTCCCCCTACTGGCCAAACAGTAGGGGTAAATTGCTTCTTTATTGAAATAAAGCATGGAAAAAACACATCAAGAAAAACAGCAGCAAAAAGCACAAAAGCTTATACAAATCAACAAAGGTACTGAACAAAAAGCAAGTGATACACAGTTATCTTTTAACAAAAAGCATAAAAGAAAAGAAAGTAATCCGTCATTTAAATTTTATCATATGCTGAAACCCTTCCACCAGATTTGAACTTTTCTAGTCCCATAAATCTGAGCATCTTTTAGATATACTTTATTTAATTCACAAATAACATAGTGGCTGAAGCCTAAAAAGTTGGCTTTTTGATACAAAACCCACTGGCATCTAACTTGCCATAAACAAAATCTAAGACATGCTAAGAAAATGTGTACAGTCGAAGTATGAAATTTAGCAAGACATGGGGGTAAAGATCCCAAAACTAACAATTCATAAGAAATATGTTTCAACCATGGGAAGTGCCAGATAGTTGCCAAATACACCCATAGTTTAGAGGCAAAAGAACAATGAATAAAAAAATGTTCCATTGTTTCTTCTTGTGCCGTACACTCTAAATAAGGACAAACCTTTCTTCTTTCATTTTATACTTAGCTGTCCCTCTAACTTGTAACCGACCATACATTATCAACCATTCGTCTCCCACATGTAAGGGGTAAGCGGGGTTATTTAATTGTGCTAACACCAGATGGGTCATAGTACCTGGGCAGTTTTAAATCGGGAATGAGGATAGATTTGAGAAATAATAGTGGAATATAGTTTTGTTGGAGAATTAATAATTTGTGATTTGGACAATTGCCATATATAATTTCTGAACAATCGGTTTAAAGAAAGGGAGTAGAAAAGGAATATTAGGTTTTGGAGCCAATCCAATCCATTTCAATGAATACTTGGATAGTAAGAATTTCAACCAGCTAAATTCTGGAATATTGGGGTTAAAGTACAGTTCCAAAGAAAAAAGGAAGAAAAAGGGAAGAACAGAAAACCACAGGATCTACCATCCCGACCCTCCTTGACTTTATCCAGGTAAGTATAATACCTTTTAATGGGATTTAACCTATTTCCCCAAAACTGAAAACTAATACTGTACAGTTTCACTTCCAGGTTAGTTGGGACAGGGTACAGAAATGCCAAATATTGTAGGCAAGGTAACAGGAATTGTTTAAAATCTGAACTCTCTTCAGTTTGAGAATTTATAATGTTTCCACCTCTGAACTTTATTATCCATTTTATTTAAAACTGCAAGCCAATTCTGCTCAGGTAAATTTTGGGAACTGAACAGAACCCTAAAATGGAAATAGGTGTTGTAGTGAATGAAATAGTTCTGTGCACAAAGGGGTTAATGTATTCGCTCCTATTAACAACCCTTTAGATTTTGAAAATTAATTTTGGCGTTTGACAAGGTCGCATACCTGTGAAATAACTTAAAGAAAACTTCCAGCTGACCTTGTTGTTTAAAAATAAACAGATGTCATCCATAAAAACTTGTACATTTCTAAAGGAGTCAGAAAAGGAATGTTTGGACCCCCCAACCAGAAACCAACTGTAAATGTCTAATAAGGGGTTCTAAGGGCAAATATATAATAAAGGGCTCAGTGGACAGCCCTGCCTGACACCAGCTTTTAGCGTCCAACCTTTCCCAATTTTCCTTTAATAACTGGACAGATTATTGAATTAGAATATAAATTTTGTAAAATTGTAAGAATCTCAGGGGCATTCCTAAAAGGCCAAGGTTTGGAAAAGGAATGAATGACTAACCCTATCAAAGGCTTTTTCTAAGTCTAATGATAGTAGAATACCAGTTTGTTTGCTGTGATGTAATATTTCAATAAAATCTCTAATATAACAAAGTACCGAATGTATTCGTCTTAGAAACACCACAGAACTGAACTGGAGAAATCACTAGAGTAGCCCAAGATTGAAGTCTGTTATTAAGCAGCATCGCAAGATTTTATAGTCAGAATTTAACAATGTGATAGGTCTCAGTTTTGATCTCACTTCTATCTCCTGTTTTTAAAGATATAAACTTGTAACCCTTTTGTGAATGCAGGATAGATCTGTCCTCCAGAAAGAAAGGAATTAAAACACCAACTAAACAGGGAACCAGCTCATTTGCAAAAGTTTTACAAAAGGCATTAGATAACCCATCTACCCCAGGAGACCCATTAAGCTTAAGTTTAGAAATAACATCCACAATTTCTTGTAAAGAAAAGGGTTCAGAAAGAACAGCTGCCATTGAGGCATCAATGACAGGGCCTGTAACACCTTTCAGAAAATCCTGAAAGACGTCAGTTTGTAAGTCTATATGAGGACCTAAATTTTGGAAATGTCGGAAAATAATATGACTTATATCCGAAGGGTCAGTATAATACTGTGAATTACTGACTAAACAATCTAGTGTAGAATTATCTCTGCGGTTTTACACAAACTATGGGGTCCCCAATCACTGTTTTGGACGTGCAGTTGTTAATTAAGGCTTGCAGGGATCTGGCTCTATCATATTGAAACTTCCTCATCTGTAATTTAACATGCTTAATTAAAGGAGATAAATCTTCTGAAGAAGTGTTAGCTGTAGTTAATAGAGACTGTAATTTTGAATCGTAATGTGAGGTAATGAAGAAATTATCGTTCTGGGTTTTTGTCCATAAGTTCTAAACCAATCCATGCAGTCTAGTTTAGTTTCTTCCCACCAGATCCCTAAGTCCGAATATAAACATTGCACCGATAGGCGGGCAGTTAAATTTGAACTATAGAATCTTTGACAAAGTCATTTTGTAATGATGAGGTATTTAGTCACCATCTACTTTTGTAGGGCTTATAATTTACTGGGATTTCTATTGCAATTTTAAGTAGGAGATGGTCTGAAAATTCAAAAGGCTGTCTAGAAAACTGTGAAATATATATTTTTGGAGGTGAAAAGGTAATCAATACAGGTACCAGTCTTCCCTTTACAAAATGTATTTTTAGGGGTTGGATTCTAAAGTATTGCAGACTCTGAGGTCTGCCTCTCTAATAACAGATTGTAAAAGTTAGCATCCAATACATTTTTTTCCACTAGATCTCCTGTCAGTAGAGAACAGTTGAAATCCCACCCACAGTACTGGCCTGGTAGTGAGCAGAAAAGGTTGTATAGTTTTCATACACTTTATTCTGGCTGTTTTTACCTGTGGATTATAAATATTAATAAGTCTATATAGGACAGATTCAAGAAAACAGTCCACAATCAAAACCCTCCTGGAATGCAGTCTATTAATTTATGAAGTTTAAACTGGAAGGTGGAAAAAGAATACCAATGCTGTCAGCTTTATCCTGACCAAATGACCAATATGAAGGGCCCCAAGGCCAATCCTTTTTAAAGGCAGTAACATGTTCTTTAGAGAACATCCAAGTTTCTTATAAAAAGCAAACAGTAATTCTAGAATTATGCAACATATGAAAATAGCCTTCGTTTAGCTCCATTTAAAATGCTATGAACATTCAAAGAAGCCACAGAAAACCCATATAGTAACAAAAAAGAAGGAATTTATTTTATTTTTTCTTCTTTTCTTTTCTTTTCCTTATAAGAACCTTGGGAGGGTTCCATGGGGTCTTGGGTGAGATTTGGGAATCCAATCCACAACATCCATTGCTGTATCCCCCAAAGAAAGAAGAGAGAAAGGATTAGAAGTTTCCACTGAATCTGTAACTGCATCAGGTACTGATTTCACATTCCTCATGGACCTTCTAGGAGGCAGAGAGAGGGCTTAATTTTGGGGGGTTCTACGCTCTGATCTAAAGTCTTAGCAATACCACCCGATTTCACACTTGGGACAAGCAGAGGGTCCTGCAAAGCAGAACTATTAGGCTGTACAGGCCTTGACAGTGATGAAGAGGAGGGAGAGCTAAATTCATTGTCACAGGGTTACAGGTTTTCTTACATCAAGAGGGGTTCCCCAGGAAAAGTGGGAGCGAATGAGAGTAGGTCTTCCTGTGCTTTCTGTAAAACTGTTCAGTACAATTCCCTGATACTTTGTTTTTGCAGCCCATGGACAGGTGTTGAATGTGTGAGAACTACTCTCGCATAAATCACATTTCGTTGGGTTAGAACATTGAATCAGTGAATGCCCAATTTCACTACAATTGTCACATCTAGGACTATCACAAACACTAGACAAATGCGTCCGTGAGCCACATTTATAGCAGGCCCTTGGCTGACCACTATAAAACAAACACCTCTATCACGGCCTAGTAAGAAGGAGTTTGGGATATGCATAAAACCATGTTCATTGTGTCATAATTTGACCTTATATTTCCATCCGCCTGTCCAAAAGCCCTCTGAGTCTAAAATAGGCTCTGGATACCCATTACATCACATTTATTGGACAACCAATATGTAATATCATCACTGACACCCCTTCATTGCGGAACATTACTGTAACAAACTTGATGGCTGGTTGAGAGAAGGAATAATCACAAGCAGGGGACCAAGGGAGAGAACTTTACCTGGGAATACCTAATCCAAAATAATTCTAACAAGGCAGCTGATCTAAAACTGACATCATAATTATCCTCTCCTGAAATATTGATGATGGCAAACACATCTCTAGGAGAAAATGCAAGGATTCCTTAATTAAATGTCTCCCAACATAGTTTCTATTAGGCCTTTCAGCCATGCCCCTGTATATCTAATGCGCACCGCATTCACCTGGGAGAGCGGATTCACGTTTGTTTTTGCAAATAAGTCAGATAATAAGGTCTTTTATCAGATACAGCATTAGGAGACTCTACAGAAACAGGACTAACAGTATCATTAGAGACATTAAGAACCAAATCCCTAGAGTCTGAGCCCCTTTTTAGCAGATTGAACAGGCTTTTCTGGGTTCCACTTAGGGGAATGAGAGTTTATGTCAAATGAAGAATCCAGGTTAAGTCACAGCCCATTCTCCTGAAGGAGTTTGTTTCCACCCTGCTGCCATTAAAGCTGAAGCAGGAGTCCAGTCACTCTCATGTGTAGAGAGGAAGTCAAAATATCAAGGTTAGGCATAATGGGCTGAGGAACAGAACTTTTAACCTGCTGCAAAGATGTAGAGCATTCCCCATATTCCGGTCACAAAAGAAAAAACAGTTGCTTCCTCCTGTTCATTTGGCTGTTTTGATAAATAATCTGAGCAGTGGAAGAAAAAAACAAACCCTGCTTGTTTAGTCAGTGTTGGAGCAGTTCCCACCATACTTTTCCCTGGTTTCAGTTTCTTTGTTTATCTTGCTGCAGTCCATTTCCCCACTTCAACAAATCCCCAAACTATTGGAAACAAGTAGCGCTTCAGTGCTAGGCAGGAGACCCCAACTGACCTGTTTTTGTGCTGGAGCAGAAAGTTTTCGATCTTTGGAACTGCCATTGCTCCTGCAAACAGCAGAAACACCATTCTCCAGCTGAATCCTTCCGTGTTCAGTAGCATGACATCATCCACAGGCAGTGCAGGTCTTAAAGGGCAACACCATCTATAGGTTTTGTACAAGAAAGTAGCTGAACAGACTTTAAAGGCAGCATTTTTACTTTTTCAGGCTCTGTAGGGCTGACAGGAACTTTGAATCCTCAGAAGAAGATAAGGCATCCAGAAATAATTCTGCATCTTCTAGCTCTGCTGAAGGAAAATTAACCTTTGTAGAATCCTTGTCTATGGTCTCCTTCACATCTGCAGACTGAACTTGCTGTAGCTCCTCTACAGCGTCCATCTTGGAAAGCTGACCAGCACTCCTGCTGGCGGCCATGCACCATCAGAGTAGGGGACTTTCCCCGGTGTCCTGGCCAAATCTCCCACATTCACTGGAAATACCACCAACAGCTTAATCTGGTTCCAGGTCAGTTGGCATTCATCTGTATCCCACTCCCCCGGGTCGTGCCTGAAAATTGGCATGATTTGTCTAGTGCAGTAACCCGGTCAACAAAAGCTAAATAAATAAATAAAATAAAATTAATAAATAAATAAGGACCCCTTGGCCCACCCAGTCTGCTCATTTTCCTACCTATTGGATAAGCTGCAGATACTAGTTAACCAACATCCTATTTCTTCCTACCCCCCACCATAACTGCCTTATGTCTGTTCCATGCATTCTTGAATTCCCCCACTGTTTTTGACCCCATGACCTCCTCAGGAAGGCCGTTCCATGTGTCCACTACCCTCTCCATGAAAAAAT
The DNA here is from genome assembly GCA_016271365.2 of Neoceratodus forsteri. NCBI lineage: Eukaryota > Metazoa > Chordata > Ceratodontiformes > Ceratodontidae > Neoceratodus > Neoceratodus forsteri. The sequence continues at coordinate 201,888,554 of CM057458.1, forward strand.
ACTTCCTCACGCAGCCCTTGAGCCGTCCCCCCTCTATCTTCAAATTGTACCGCCTTGTTCTTGCACATCTCTTTTTCAGAAAGCTGCTACCCTCCTGGACTTGGTTGATTCTCTTGAGGAACCTGAAAGTTTTTATCATGTCCTCCCCCCTATTTCCTTGAGGGTGTACATATTAAGTTCCTTTAGTCTCTCTTCGTATGTCTTCTGGTGCAGACCCTGCACCATTTTAGTTGCTCTACTCTGGACTGCATCCATCCTGTCTATGTCATTGCAGAGATGGGGTCTCCAGAACTGCATGCAGTACTTCAGATTAGGTCTCACCAACTGTCTGTACAGAGGGATAACATCTTCATGTTTTCTACTGGTGATGCCTCTTCCTATACATCCCAGTATCCCCCCTTCAGACCTCTTTACTACCTTCTTACATTGCTTGCTTACCTTTAGGTCTTCTGATATGACCACCCAGGTCCCTTTCCATTTTTGTTGTTGTTAGAACCTCCCTCCATTGCGCACTCCTCCCCTGGGCTTTTGATTCCCAGGTGCATTAGTTTGCACTTCTTTGCACTGAATCTAAGCTGCCAAACGTCTGACCATTCATTCAACTTTGCCAAGTCCCTTCTCATCCTTCCCACCCTCCCTTGTGTATCAACCCTGTTGGAGATCTTTGCGTTGTCTGCAAAGGGGCATATTTATCCTTCCAGTCCCTCTGCAATGTCACTTATAAAGGCATTAAAAAGGACTGGACCCAGTACTGAACCCTGCGATACCCTGCTAGTAACCCCCCCTTTTTCTCAGTGGGCTCCTTTTACTATTACCCTCTGTGTACTGTTGTCCAGCACATTTTTGTAACCCAGTCTACCACTCTGGGACCCACTCCCAGGCTGGCTAATTTGTTTATTAATCTTTTGTATGGGACTGTGTAAAATGCCTTGCTAAAATCTAGGTAGGCCATGTCCACAGCCCCTCCCTGGTCTACTACTTTGGTCACTCAGTCAAAGAAATCGATAAGATTCATCTGACATGACCTTCCTACTGTGAATCCATGGTGCCTCGGGTCCTGTGCCCCACTGGTCTCTAGGTACGCAACAATTCTTTCTTTCAGAAGTGATTCCATCATTTTCCCTTCCACCGAGGTCAAACTAACAGGTTTGTAGTTTCCTGCCTCTGCTTTTCTCCCACTTTTGTGAAGGGGAATCACATCATCCCTCATCCTGTCCTTAGGTACCACACCATCCTCCAATGATTTGTTAAAATGGTGTCACTAATTCTCCCCTTAGTCCTTTTAGAATTCTGGGGTGAATCCCATCAAGTCTCATTTCTTTGTCCACCTTCAGTTTTATGAGTTCTTTCAGAACCCTTTCTTCTGTGAATGGACTGGTATCGACCTCCCTATCCAGAGTGCTTCTATTGATTGGATTAGGTACTTCCCCCTCCTCTTCTTCTGTGAATACTGAGCAGCAGTATTCATTAAATATTCCTGCTTTTTACTGTCACCATCTGCCCACCCACCCTCCCTTTATTAAGCCTCACTATCCCTCCCTTGGTCTTTATTCACTCCCTAATGTACCTATAAAGGTTTTATCCCCTTCTTAACTGAGTTGGCTACCTTTTCCTTGGTTTGGGCCTTTGCTATTCTGACTGCCTTCCCCTCTTCCCTCTGCTTTAACTGGTACAGTTCTCTGTTTTTCTCCTTCTGTGTTTCCTTATACTTTCTGAATGCTATCTTTTTCTCCCTAACCTTCCCTGACACCCCTTTTGAGAACCATAGTGTTTTTTTCCTTCATTTTGATTTGTTTATTTGCTTCACACAAAGGCTTGTTGCCTCTGTGATGGCAGTTTTGATGTTTCCCCATTGTTCCTCCACCCCTCCTTTTGGCCCGTTTGCTAGTGCTTTTCTGAGACACTGTCCCATTTTGACAAAGTCAGCCCTCCTAAAGTCCATTGCCCTCACTTTTGTATGGCTTGACTCTATGGCTGCTTATCATAGACCACACTGTTTGGTGGTCACTTGTTCCCAGATGGCTACCCACTTCTAAATTTGAGATCCTCTCACTGTCCCCATTTGAGAGTATGAGGTCTAAGACTGCTCCCTCCTGAGTGGGTTCCAACACTAGTTCTCTGAGGCATGCCTCCTGCAGGGCATCGAGAATGACCCTGCTCTTGGATGTGGCTGCAGCAAAAGTGCTCCAGTTAACATCTGGCATATTCAGGTCCTCCATCAACAATAGCTCCCCTTTTTCTGCCATCCTAATGATACCTTCCATCATTTCCTTGTCCATTTCCTCCCCCTGAGATGGGGTTCTGTATGCAACACCCTTGCGGATTGTGGTGCCATTTCCTGTCTACTGGGTGACCCACAGTGCCTCCTCTCCTGCCTGTTTACCTTTTAGTTCCATTGCTTTGATCCCTTCCTTTATGTAAAGAGCTACTCCTCTTTTACCCTTCCTGTCCCTCCTGTAGACTGTGTAACCTGGTATGCTGACATCCCAGCTATGGTTCTCTGTGTACCATGTTTCTGTGATTGCCACGATATCCAGGCATCCCTCTTCCATCAAGGCCACTAGTTCAGTGAGTTTGCTACTCAGACTATGGGCATTGGTACTCATTGCCCTCCATTTTCTTATGCCTTACCCTTTTAGCACCATCTCTGTCCTTATTGCCTTTGCCAATTTCTCCATTTACCCCTACCCTTCTCCCTATCGACTTCCCTATCTTGGTGTTTACCTCACTAACTACCCTGTTTTTTTGGGGGGGGGGCTGGGATTTCCCTGATCCTTTTCAGTGCCTCCCCCCCTTGGCTAGTTTAAATACTTGCCAATGAAGCATTTAAACCTCTCACTGAGGATCCTGGTTTCCCTCCTGGACAGATGCGGACCATCACACCAGTATAGGCCTGTATCCCTGCAGGTGAACCCCCCCAGTCCCCAGTGAAGCCAAAACTCTGAGCTCTGCACCAGTTTTTCAACCATTCATTGAATCCCATGGTGCAGAGCACCCTATCCTCACCAATGCCATAGACAGGCAGGACCTCCGAGAAGGTTACCATGCATGCTACTTGTCTAAGGCCCCTCCCCAACTCCACAAACTCCTCCTGCTCTGCTCTTATTCCATTCTCAGCCAGGTAATTTGTCCCTAGGTGGACAATGACATCCAGTTCCCTCCCCTGTGCAGCTACTCCCACGATCCTGAGGATTCTCTCCCTGTCCTTCCAAGCCATGGCCATGGGCAGGCACCTTATCTCCCTTTCCTCTCCCTCCCCCAGTTCTACCCCTAACAATTGAATCCCCACCAGGAGTTGTTTCCTTTCCTGTGGTGTCCTGAGCCACCCTCCTGTGGGTCTCCTTTTTGGAGTCTCCAAGCATCCTTCTTGGTCTCCACTGTGGTTTCCTACATAGAGGAACCATGCTCTGCCAGAACTGCATACTAATGTGGAGAGGTACAACTGGAGGGATGCACCTCTGTTCCTCCACACTCACCTGCCCTGAGCCCACCGTGGTCCAACCACTTCTATTTCTTGGCAACCTCTGAGGCAGCAGCGTCAGCCCTGGTGGTCCTTGAGTGGGAGAGGAGGTCCCCTGAATCCTGGTCAACTCAGCCTGGAGATGAGCAACCTCCTCCCTCAATCCAGAGAGGTGCCTGCAGATAGGATAACACTGCATGCTCCAGAACATCTCCTGGAAGACTGCTGCTCCACAGTCACTGCACTGCACCACTCCCAGCATTTAAACCTATCACCTAGGATTCTGGTTCCCCTCCTGGACAGATGCAGACCATCACACCAGTATAGGCCTGTATCCCACCAGGTGGACCACCAGTCCCCAATGGATCCAAAACCCTGAGCTCTGCGCCAGTTTTTCAACCATTGTTTGACTCCTATGGTGTGGAGCACCCTAGCCTCACCCACGCCATAGACTGGCAGCACCTCTGAGAAGCTTACCATGCATGCTACTTGTCTAGGGCCACTCCTCAACCCAACAAACTCCTCCTGCACTGCTCTGATCCCATTCCCAGCCAGGTCATTTGTCCCTAGGTAGACAAAGACATCCAGCTTCCTCCCTCGTGCAGCTGCTCCTGTGATCCTGAAGATTCACTCCTGTCCCTCCAAGCTATGGCACCGGGCAGAGCACTTTATCTCCCTCTCCTCTCCCTCCCCCAGTTCTATCCCTAAACAATTGAGTCCCCCACCAAGGTTGTTTCCTTATTTCCTGGGGTCCTGTGCCACCCTCCTGTGGGTCTCCTTCCCAGCATCCTCCTTAGTCTCCACTGCAGGTGCCTCCATAGAGGAACCATGTTCTTCCAGAACAGTGTACAAACTGTGGAGAGGTGCAACTGGAGGAATGCACCTCTGTTCCTCCACCTGCACCTGCCTTGAGCCCACCATGGTCCAACCGCTTCTCTTTCTTGGCAACTTCTGAGACATCGGTATCGGCCCTGGTGGACTCTAGGTGGGAGAGGATGTCCCCTGAATCCTTGTCAACTCAGCCTGGAGATGAGCAACCTCCTCCCTCAGCCCAGAGAGGTGCCTGCAGATAAGACAACACCACATCCTACAGAACGTCTCTCAGAAAACTGCTGCTCCACAGTTACTGCACTACACCACTCCCATCATGTTTTATTTGTGGCCCCTCGACTGTTGTTTTGTATGCTTACTCTTTCCTCTCTCTGTTTACTTTTTTTTTGGTTTTTTCTCCTGCTTTCCTACTGCCTCCATGCCTTTACGGCTCCTGCCATTCCTGTTCTGGGACAGGAAGTTCCTATATTCCTTAGTAGTCTCCTTCTTAGTTGCTCAGAGACAGACCTCCAGCAACTAGCGGGTGAGGGAGAGCTATTTTTTTTCCCTTTAGGATAGTGAGTCTTTTGTGCCTACAGGTGATATAATTGTCAGACCTAGCTCCCTCAATCTACACACTGCTTTCCATATAAGCTTTGCTGTTTCTATGTTTTCTATAATTATGTATACTGGTTCCATGTTCTCAAACCCATTTCTAAAAGCTAATATTACTGAATCATTGCTTTGTGGAATATCAAGTTCAGCCACTTAAGCTGTTGAATTAATGCCTTCCAGTTATCCATATCTTTATGGGATTTTTTTAATATACCTGTAATCCTAATAACCATTTACTCCCCTTTTATAAAAAAACTTTCTATTTTGATTACTTATCGGAGCTTGTGCCTTATCTATCCCTAGTCAATTCCTTAATCAGCATACCTGTATTAGATGGCATTGTGACACTTGAGCTTTCAGATGCACTTGATACTTCAATTCATTTCTTTTTATTTGCTTGGTAAGCACACAGGGCAAAAGCCCATTTTCAGAAGTGACCCAGAGCTCCAAAACAAGTGAAGCGTAATGATAACTACTCACACTACATCACAAACAATTACATATAGCGAAATACAGTTCTTAAAAACATTTACATACAGCTTGAGATTGTAAATGACTTAATAAGACCTTTTTTAAAATTTGCTTGTCTAAAAGCATCTACACGATGCTGGAGCAGTGAATTACATAATTTTGAGATTAGAACTGAAAAAGACCACTTACCCACACATGTTGAAATTCTAGGTAAAACCAAACATAGTGAAAAAGAGAAGCGAACTTCAATTATTCAGAATTGGTAGACTGACCTAGTGTACCCATACAGTAGATGTTTCATCCCTGGCCTTACCAAACATGGAAACATAGAAACTTAGAAACTGTCAGCAGATAAGGACTGCTAGGCCCATCCAGTCTGCCCATAAGCCCTACACTTGTATTTGGCCTCTGGCACTATCTGGTCAGTGGTCTTTCATTACTCCCTCCCTCCTCAAGGTTCCCTTGTGCCTGTCCAGGCATGTTTAAAACCCCCTACCGTGCTTGCTCCCACCATCTCTTGTGGCAGACCATCCCATTGGTCCACCACCCTTTCTGTGAAGAAAAATGTCTTTACATTTCCTCTTACTCTACCACCCTCCAATCTTATATCATGCCCCCTCGTTCTTGTACTCCTTCTGCATTGGAAGAGGTCTCCCACCTGCACATTATTTACCCCTTAAGGCACTTGAAAGTTTCTATCATGCCCCCCCGACTCCCTCCTTTCCTCCAGTGAGTACATATTGAGGTCCTTTTGTCTCTCCTTCATATGTTTTGTGGTGCAAGCCCTGTACCATCTTGGTTGCCCTTCTCTGGACCACCTCCACTCTGTCAATATCTTTGCACAGGTGTGGTCTCCAGAACTGCATGCAGTACTCTAGGTGAGGCCTTACCAGTGTTTTATACAATGGCATCACCCCCTCTCACCTTCTGGCAGTGATCCCTCTGCTTATGCACCCCCAGCATGACACTGGCCCTCCCTGCAGCTTTTGTGCTCTGTTGTGACAACTTTAGGTCATCAGAAATGATAACCCCTAGATCCCTTTCCTCTGGTGATTGTCAGCACCTCCCTCCATCCTAAAGTGCTCCCCAGGGTTCACTCTTCCCAGGTGCATTATTTTGCACTTCTTTGCATTGAACCTCCTTTGCTACACCTTTGACCACTTTTCAAGCTTCCCCAGGTCCCTCCTCATTTACTCCACCCCTTCTGGAGTAGCCACCCTGTTGCAGATCTCAATGTCATCTGCAAATAGGCAGACTTTTCCTTCTAGCCCTTCTGCAATGTCACTAAAGAATGCATTAAACAGGACTGGTCCCAGAACTGATCCCTGAGGTACCCCACTGGTTACCTCTCTCTCCCCTGATTGGATCCCATTTACCACCACCCTCTGCCTTCTGTCTGACTGCCAGTTACTAACCCAGTGTATTACCTTTTGTCCCATGCCCAAACTTCCTATCTTGTTTATCAGCCTTCTGTGTGGGACGGTGTCAAAGGCTTTGCAGAAATCGAGGTAGGCAATGTCCACCGTTCCTCCCTGATTTACTTCCTTTGTCACCCAATCAAAAACAAATCTATAAGATTTGTTTGACACAATCTGCCTGCTGTGAATCCATGTTGTCTTGGATCCTAGGCACTGTTTGATTCCAGATGTGTCACTATCATTTCCTTCAGCAGTGTCTCCATGATCTTTCACACCACAGAGCTGAGGCTGACTGGTCTGTAGATCCCCGCCTCCTCCCTACTGTCATTTTTGTGCAGTGGGACTACATGTGCCCTCCTTCAGTCCTCTGGCACCACTCCTATGTTGAGTGACTTGGTGAACATGGCTGCCAGAGGTGCTGCTAGTTCCCTTCACAGCTCTTTGAGTATCCTTGGGTGTATGCCATCTGGCCCCATGATTTTATCCACCTTCAGCTTTGTGAGTTCTTCCAGCACTCTCTTCATTGTAAATTAACTGGTGTCCGCTTCTTCCCCCCTTAGCATCTGCCACCCAGCTGGAATCCCTGACCCTTCCCTCTTTAGTGAATACTGAACAGTAGTACTTATCCAATATTTCTGCCTCGTCTAAGTCTTCCTGCTTACACTCACCCTCCTTTACTCTGAGCCTTACAACCCCCCACTTGTTTTTTCTTCCATCGCTGATGTACCTATAGAATAACTTGTCCCCTTTTTTCACTGCCTGTGCTAATCCCTCCTCTGTCTGCGCATTTATGGTCCTAACAGCTTTCCCCACTTCCCTTAGACATTCAAGGTACACCTCCCTATCTTCCTCCCTTTGGGTCCCCTTATACTTCTTGAAACCCACTCTTTTAGCCCTTACTTTGTCCGCCACCTCTTTTGAGAACCATAATGGCTTCCTCCTTCTCTTCCCTTTGGACACCAACCTGGTGCATTGACTCATCACTTCCACTATGGCTCCCTTTAACTGCTCCCAACGCTCTTCAACCCCTTCTCTTGCCTCCCTCTTCTGCAGAGCTACTTTGATACATCTCCCCAAAATTCAGTGAAGTCTTCCCTCCTGAAATCTAAAACCTTCACCAGAGGGGATATGATAGAGACATACAAGTATCTTACAGGGAGGAACAGGGTGCAGGAAAACACTATTTTTAAGCGAAAAAGATGTTCCAGGACTAGAGGGCATGGGATGAAGTTGGAGGGAGGACGATTTAAAGGAAACATGAGAAAGAATTTCTTCACAGGACGGGTGGTGGACAAGTGGAACACCCTGCCAGAGGAAGTGGTGGGGGCTGAAACAATCACGGGATTTAAGAATGCATGGGATAGACATAAAGGAATTCTGGAGGTCAGGGGTAAGGTGCAACAGACTTCTAGGAAAACAAACTGAACTTACAAGCTCAAATGGGCAGACTGAGTGGGCCATAGGCCCTTATCTGCTGACACTGTCTATGTATCTCCATACTAAAGCACACTATGTGGTGGTCACTGGACCCCAGTTGCCCTTCTATCTGGACTTCCATGACTCTGTCTCTATTGATCAATACCAGGTCTAGAATTGCCCAGCCTCTGGTGAGATCAAGCACCAGCTGCTTGAGCCTTGCCCCCTGTAGGGAATCTAGGATGCCTCTGCTTCTGGCTGAAGCAGTTGCCTGGGTGGTCCAATCCAGCCTGGCATATTGAAATCCTCCAGCAGCAGAACTTCACCTTTAGTTGCCATTTTGTTTATTTCATCCATTAGTTCCCTATACCCTCTTCCTCCTGTGCCAGAGGCTGATAGATCACCCCTGTGTCTATTGTTGTGCCATTGCATGGTTCAAGGGTGACCCACAGTGCTTCAGCTTCGACGTGTCTACTCTGCACCTCTGTTGCCTTTATACCCTCTCTGACGATACAGGGCCACCCCCCACCTTTTTACCCACCCTATCCTTCTTGAACAGAGCATAACCTGGTTCATTGATATCCCACTCATGATTACATACATAAATAGATTAGTTGCCATATTGGTCCTTGTAAAAACAGATCAGAAGCAAAGGGTTTAATACCTTTTATTGGACCAACATAGATGTTACAAAAAGAAAACAAACATCTATGTTGGTCCAATAAAAGGTATCAAACCATTTGCTTCTGATTAGGGGTGTGTGAAAAAAACTCCACTGGTGAAATGTCTGTGAAAGTGCGACTTTCACTTCTGCAAATGTTCAGAAATCATTTTTGCAACTTTCACAGAATTCCACCTTAAAACTGTGGAATAAATATACAGACTATGGGTCAATTTATTAAACTGCAAAAAACAATATCTGTAGAAATGATCACTGCCAGTGGTCAGTTCTGAGGCTTTTTTACTTGCAGTTTAATTCATTAATCTACCCCCTGCTGATTGGGGTCCCAGTACATAAATAAATAAATAAAAACTCAGATCCCTTCCTCAGATCCTCCTGGTGTCTAGTGCCCCCCATCCACTAATCACAGGTCCCAAGTAAAAAAAAAACCTAATCCCTGTGTCTAGTGGTTCCCAACCCCACCTGCAGATTGAGGGTCCCGGTAAAGAAGAAAAAAAAACCTAAAATTCTTCCCTGGTGTCTAATGGCCCCCCCACCCACTGATTGTGGCCTCTAAATGTGTATTATTTCCCTGGTGTCTAGCAGACCCCCTTCGTTATCCTGGATTCTCTTAATTCACAAAAAAACATTCAGCAGTCCACTGACTCATCCCCTTCTATTCCCAGTATTCCCTGGTGTCTTGTGGACCCCCCCAACTCTGATCCCTTATAAAAAAAAGTAATTCCAATTCTGTGTTTTCTAGTGGACCCCCTCACTCTGACAGTTCATCTGCCACCACCCCACTCCCTCCCATCCTGCCTTGAGTGGACCACCAATGCAGTCCTCCTCGCTCCTCCAGAGCCGGTGGCTCACTGAACTGTCAGTGAATGAGCATGTGCTTGTACAAGCACATGCTCATTCACTGACAGTTCAGTGGGCTGCTGGCCATGGAGGAGAAAGGAGGACTGTGACAGAGGCACACTTGAGGTCGGGGTGTGGGGGAGCGGGGTGGTGGCTAATGAACTGTCATGGTGGAGGGTCCACTAGACACCAGGGAACTGGGATTACTTTTTTTTTTTGGAAGGGATTGGGGATGGGAGGTCCACTAGACACCAGGAAATTCTGGGAAGGAATACAGGGGGATGAGTCGGTGGACTGTCTGCTGTTTTTACATGGATTATGGGGATCTGGGATAGGAAGGGGGTCCACTAGACACCAGGGAAATAAAATGTTTTTGGGGGCTGTGATTTGTGGGTAGGGGACCACTAGACACCAGGGAGGGATCAGAGTTTTTCTTCTTCTTTACCGGGACCCGCGATCAGGGAGAGGGGGGAGGGGACCACTAGACACCTGGGATCAGGGTTTCTTTTACTTGGGACCCGCGGTCAGTGAGTTGGGGACCACTAGGCATCAGGGTCCAGGGATTAGGGGTTTGGATCAAAGTTTTTTTTTAATTTCTTTACTGGGACCCATGATTGGCAGGTGCGGGGGCCAATAGACTGGGGGTGGGAGGAACTGTGTTATGAGTTAGGAATCGGATGTGAATGTGAAATAATGCATTAAACTGTGGATAGAATAAATTCTGCATTTTATATGTATTATTTCGCAGTTCACAAAAGAGTCCACTGAACTGGGAGCTAATTCACAGAAAATCCAAGTTTTGCTAGTGGCAAGAGTTCTGAAATTTCTGTGAAAGAGGAATTCTCAGTTTTCATCCACCCCTACTTCTGACCTGTTCCACCCATGATTAGAGATGCAGTGAAGTTTAAATTCACATGCAAAGTGAACTTGAAGTGTTCTACTTTGAATCTGCATAACACTACATGAAATTTCCATTAAAAGGTTGAAATGTGCTTTTAGTGGACTTCACATTGTTCACTTCGGTTCATAGTTTGAGAATGCGAAGTTGGTAAGAAAACAGCCCACAGATCACATGTCTGACTGTCTGCAGGTCACATGATGCAGGCAGGCAGTTAATTAGGCAGGAAGTCAGTGAACTATGCTGCATGAACCATTCGGACCAGCTGTCCAGTCAGATTTTGAACCTTGATCATGCCCTCCCTCCAGTATGGATGCAATGCCACTCTGTAGCGTGGGACCAGCATTGTAGATATTCCAAATTCTGGAGATTGCTGAATAGTGGTGATGTATCAATTGCTGTCTAATATTGTAATCATGTGTTTCAGTAATGCACAGCTTGACCTACCTCTGGCCACATCAAGGCTAGGCTGCAAATTCAACAAAGCCTTCCTCAGCATCCAGAGAAGTAGAATGGCTTGACTAATGACTGCAGTGTCACCACTTGCTGCCTGTGTGGCATGTTCAAACAGCCTCAAAATTATTATTACAGAGTCCATGAGTCACCATTGTTCAGTTGTCATAGACACTGAGGCCCCAGAACTGTCATGGCTAGTTTGCATAACTAGGTACTCAGGGATTGCTTTGTACCACTCGTGACAACTTCAAGCTTGAGGAGGTGCTGAGGGAGGCTGTTTTGAATATGCATCTGCCTAAGCTGGTTGTGGGACTTTCCAGACTGTGCAAAGTGGGCACAGATGAGTCTTGCAGCAGTCAGCATTTGTTTTATTTCTGGGTACTGCAGAATTCTCCTGTATTACAAGATTTAAACAGTGGGCCATGCAGGGAACCCTCACAAAGCCACCTTTGCTGATACATATAACACCATTTGATCCCTTATCACTAGCTATCAAGCCAGCTTTTAGGGGCAGGGGATGCAGCCACTCATCAGTTTCTGTCAGTAGCAAGTCTAGCATGTTTTCACCTGTATGGGACCCTGCTACACTATGCATTGCAAGTGTGGCATGCTGACTAATGCTATGCAGGTTGCTACCACCACAGTCTGACTTATTACACTGCTTTCCCATCTCACCATCACAGACAACCCCAGGTAGCTGTGCCCAATGTGCAGTAATACATAGATAGGAACTATCCACCATTTTGCCACTTGTCCACATATCCATGCTTAATTGAATATAAGGTGATGTAGAATGTTTAAGGGCATGTCTTACAGAGTCTGTCACAGTCTGATATAACTCAGGGACAGCATGGATGGAAAAGTATGTCCTGGACGGGATCTTCCATTTAGCACATAAGAGTGCTGCAAAGAGCCAGTATCCTGCATTCTCCACAAAGGTGAATGGTAAAAGATCAATTGACAGCATTTCCACTATGGCAGCACTGAGTTCACATGCAACTGCATGATTTGGTGGGTATTTACTGTTCCACACAAAAAGGCTGTGTGGTGTGGGCTGCCTTGTTTGGTGTTTTGCGCATGGCATACCAAATGGCTCTCCTCTGCCAACTGACATGGATGGGGTTCCTTTGATGTATGATGGTGGGTGCTCAGGTGACAAGCCAATAAATGTGGTTATTTTCCCTGTTTTAAGCATAAGGGTTGATGCAGTAGAATTACTACATGGACCACCACTCTTACTCTGACCACTTCTTGAACATTCAAAATCATCATCCTCCTCATGCCTGTAGTAATCTTCCGGTGTTATTTCACCACTTTTACTGACATGGCTACTTACACTAAAGGAAGGGAATACCACGCTCGCTAAAGTGGATGAGGGTGAATGGCCCACTATGGAATTTGCTTCCCTCTGGTGCCGAGTCCACAGTGCCATGTGCTTTCTCTTGAAATGAGTATGCTGGCTCCCAGTGCCCAGATGGTTACCCTTTTTACCACACTTCACATGTGCTTGGCAAAGCTGGCAAATTGCCACTGTTTCATCGCTACCATCTTGTACGAAAAAATACCAAACTAGGGATTTTGATGCCCTACTCTTCACATGTCACTACTAGTGCTGCATATGGAACTGCAGTTTTGCTGGCGATGAAATGGGGGGTATACTGCATAATTTCTGGTGTTTTGCACACTTAGACTTTGACTGAACATCACAATCTATGACTATTACTTCAGGGACATCAACAGACACAGCTACATAAAAACATTGAGGAGGGAGGGATTGAATAACAGACTGTTTACAAACAGCCACCCTATCTTTTTGTCCGGTTCCCAAATGGGGTCGCAAGCATCATCATCATAATTATCATCCTCAAATTCACTTTGAATGCTGTTCTCCTGTGGATATATTCCAGCCACAGCCTCAGTATTATCCATACTATTTTCATCAGCATCTGAAGGTTTGGATGACCTAACCTCAAGATCAGTGGAAACATGAGACTGTGAGTCATCATCATGATCAGAATCATGTTCAACTACTGTGGAGAGTAGGACATCAACTACACTCAAGTCTGCGGATTCAACATTTTTCCCACTTCATAGCTTTGCCCGGGTTGAACTTGTAGCAATACTCATGCTGTAATCAACCAAGCCATCACTAACTTACTACCAGCAGGGACAACAGCATCTCCACCCAGCACTGAAGCAACTGATTTCACTATGAAAAAGAGAGTCAGAGAAATCCCTTTACTTGCAGCAAATAGTACCTTACCCTTCTGCTGTGTACAACCAGAGCCATGGCCACAACCACTCTTAACACTGCTAGACTTGCTAGTCCCTGCTGAATCTGCCTCATCATCACAACTTCCACTGATAATAGTCTTCTTGGCAGCTGTGCCACAGCCAGAAATAGCATTGTATAACCATCTCTTTGTGGGCATTTTTAAGATTACACAGAAAATCAACAGCAACTTTATATTTACACAGTTTTTGGAGGATGGGAAGCAAAAAAACGAAAGAGATGCAGCCGTACAGGCACAACACAAGACCTTAACCAGTCTTCAAAAATCCACAAGTCCCAAAAAAAATACCTTGTTTTGTGTGTGGGGGGTAGGGTAACAGCAGTAACTAACTAGTAGCTACATAGAAGCAGGGAAAATATTGCAGACAGGCTGAGAAAGTTACAGTACTGCTATTGTGGTGCCGCAATAAAATGCATATCAATTGACAGCACACACAGATTAAAGGTCAGGCACAGAAACTTTAACTGTTCAGTAAACTAAAACAGAGCCAGTTTTTTAAAATGACTGAAAAAATGCCTAGCAAACAGAAAAAACTTAAAGATCAGTTGCAGTGTTTTTAAAATACTTTTGTTGCATTTTATTTTCTCACCATTAGAACAACCACTCTGTGTATATTGCAAGTAATGTGCAGGGATGGTAATTTGTCATGTTCAGATGCTATTTTACTGCCTATCATTTTTGAAGCTTTCCCAGAAAATCCCTCAGACATTTTCAGACCAGCTGGAAGAATCTTGGGTGAGTGTTTATTCCATTCAAGCAACAAAGACATCATTTTCCTCAAAGTCCTGGCAGCTCAGTACATCATATCAGGACATTCAAAAACAGTCTTTGCTCCCAGTTTTCTGGTGGTGGCATGTATTAATCAAATTATTCCAGTAAAACACCATGATTAGATATCTATCAATTTCCTTAAACTGATCAACACTTGGTGCTCAGTATCACCCCCCCACAAGAAAAAAAAAACAACATGACAGATTCTTAACAGGAACATTTTTGTTTCCTTTGTTCTCTTCCTGCCCTGAATGAAACCCAGCAGCTTCCTCCTTCTTTCAAAGTATTGTCCCCTAAAAATTAATGATTAATCTGTGAAAGTAACTAGTTATCTGCAATGCTGTATTTATAAAATTCAATAGGCAAAGGTCCTCAGACAATTGAAAGTAAACATGAGTTTCTGCCATTTTACAGTCTGATGAACATTAATGTGTGTGTGTGTGTGTGTGTGTGTGTGTGTGTGTTTCATGTTCAGCTGCCAGGACCTTGAGAAATGATGTCATTGTTTATTGAATGGAATGAGCACTCACCCAAGATTCCGCCAGCTGGTTTAAAAATGTCTGAGGGATTTTCTGTGAAACCATCAAATAGCAGAGCATTAAAATAGTATCTGTACATGACAAATGGCAAGTCCTTCATTTCATATGTAATAAATAAGGCCTGGTTGCCTTTACCTTAAAGAAAAGGAGTAACGTTTTTAATATGTTTATAATATATGTGCAATTGATCTTTAAATTAAGTGAAGTTGTACTGTGTGTACCTGAACACACAAATAATAAAACACTAGTCAACAACAGCTGGAAAAACTGCCTTTCTCACCAATCTCCCTTCTACACCACAGATCTGCCCCTTCCCCAAAACACACTTCTACATATTAAATTAACATTCAATATTCACATAAAATCACTAAATGCTCAATGATATAAACACACAAGGGTTTACTACAATCGATGTACTAAATTTTGACACAAACTTTTTGTGCTAAAAATAAATTTTTAAAGTTTTTTTGATGGTTTGATTCTCAGAGCTCTGAGAGCAAACTGTCTCCAGCTTTCCACTACACACACTACGCTGAACTGAGGCTGTGCAAGACAATATAGAGCCCATGTGACCTTACATCCCATGAACCACAGCAAAATTTGCCTTAAAGAGCAAAAAAAAAAAAGTCAAAGCAATGTGAACTCCTTAGAGAACAATGGGAACTTCATGTTACCTTGAGATGTGAAGCTATTCGCTTTGCTTTGCAAAGTATAACAAGAAATTGGGATTCTACCCAAAATACTATGCATAGCAAATTTTAGGCACTTCGCCCACCTCTACCCATGATTTATAGTGTACCATGTCTCTGTTATTGCTGCTGTGTCTAGGTCTGCCTCTGCTAACAAGGCCAATAGGTCTGGGATTTTATTTCCGAGGCTGTGGGTATTTGTTACTATGGCCTTCCATGTTCTGCAGCCTGCCATCCCTCTGCCCTTGTTATTGCTCTCCTGTCTTTTCTCCCCAGCCCAGTTATCATTCTTATGTGGTCTCGATTGCTCAGCATCTCCTTTTTTGCCTGCTTCCTCTGCATCTCCCTTTCTGCTTGCTACATTTGTCCCCGACACCAATTCCTTCTCCTGCCTGTGCCTACTGGGGGGGGGGTAATGCTAAGCCTCCTGACCTTCCTGGCCCCCCCCTTGGCCAGTTAAAATGCTTGCTGCTGAAGCATTCAAACTTTTCACTTAGAACTAAGGTCCCCTTCCCAGATAGTTGCAGGACATCAGCCTTATACAGTCTCGCATCCGCCCAGGTGGGTCCCCAGTCCCCCATGAAGCTAACACCCTCCTTTCCACACCATTCCTTCAACCAGGAGTTGAATTTCTAGAAACAGAGTGTCCTAGCATTGCCTTCACAATGAACAGGTAGCACCTCCGAGAAGGAGACAGAGTGTGCTATCTGCTTTAGTCTCTCCTCCCAACTTCCTGGAATCCTCCTGGATTCTGACTATATCCACCTTGTCTCCCACCAGGTCATTTGTCCCAAGGTGGACAATGACATCCAGTTCCTCCCTCTTCACTATTGCTCTTGCCATCCTATGAATCCACTTTCCATCCCTCCATGCAGTACTTTGTGGAATGCACTTGAGCTCCTTATCACCCCCTTCTAGATGCTCCTAACTCCACTCCCTGGGCAATTGAGTCCCCCACCAGGAGAAGCTTCCTCTTCCTCTTCTTCTGGGATCCTCTATCCCCTTTCCATGGGGCTCCATCATGGAGGAATGCTCATCCTCGCTGGTCCCAGCTTTGGGTGCCCTTGTGGGACTTTTCCATTCCTCCAAGATAGCATAGGAGTTTTGCTGCTGGACTGACTGGGGGTTGTGCTTCCAACCCACCTACCACAACCTCCCTGAGCACACTGTGTTCCATCCAAATTTCCTCCCACTTGGCATCCTTTGAGGTTTTGGCTGTGGACTCAGTGGCCTCCGGTTGGGGGTGGAGGTCCCCCCAAGCCTGGCCAACTTGGCTTGGAGACAGGCACCCCCTCCCTCAACTCAGAGAGGTATCTGCAGGTGGGACAGCTCTGCATGATCCAAAATGTCTTCCTGTATACTGCGGCTCCGCACCCACTACACTGCACCACTCACTGCATCGTTCCTGTCTGTCCTATGTATGCCTACCCTTTACCTATGTGCCAATCTACTATAATCTCTGTACCCCTGACATTTATCTTTGCCTCCTGTTAGGCTGCCTCTGTTCTGTTTTGTTTTTATTTATTTTTTTATTTATTTCCTGTTAATTTACTGTCTCCTCCTTTGCAGTCTACTGCTCAGCAAAACTGCAACCTGAAACTGGGCTGCTTCTTTTTATGTGGTGCACTGAAGTCTTGCTTGAACTGACCCTAGCAGTACAAAGTACTGTGTACCATGTTACGTGCACCTATAAAGGTTGACTAGCACAGGGTGGGTGGGGATGGGGTAGGGTAGGGAGGGCCTAGCCCTCTAGTGCTGTATGTGTGGAGTAAAACAATCAGCTACAGTGCTGGAATGCTCACTGAATCAAAACCACTGCTGCTGATGAGTAAAAAGCAAATATAAGTGCCCTGGAAAACAATGGTAGCTAAAAATTAAAGCATCTACTTTCTCCCTCAGGTCACAGTGTTCCCCTGCAAAAGCAAGTGTTCCCCCTGAAAACCCAAGCATTCATGGCTCAGGATACTCTGTAATCCCTTGTGTGGGTTTCCTTTTCAAGTCACTGTGTTCTCCTGAAAAATGTAAATCAAACAAAACAAAAACCAGCATTATGCCTGTAAAGCAAGGCGGCGTTCATGTCTCAGGATACTCCTGCAAAAAAAAAAACAATCAACACTCAGGATACTCCTGCAAAAAAAACAATCAACACTGCAGGGTACCATGATCGAGAGTCACCCCGGTCCTCTCTTCTGCAGCTGTTTACCTTCCTTGTGCTGACAGAAATTCAGAGATGTGATTAGCGCTGTCTATGCATCTAAGTCCTTCGACCCTCTCAGTCACCTCCAGTCAGTCAGGACTGTCAAACAAGCTGCTGGTGGACTATTTAAGTCCTTAGATTTAATTAAAATCTGGTGCCCTTTGTGATCACTGCTTCTGATTGACCACCACCACATGTACTGTACACAGCTCCCTAATCCCATCTAGTGCTGTATGTGTGGATTAAAAGAATTAGCTATAGCATTGGAATGCTCACTGAATCAAAACCACTGCTGCTGGTGAGTAAAAAGCAAATATGCATGCCCTGGAAAGCAAAGGTAGCTGAAAATTAAAGCACCAACTTTCTCCCTCAGGTCACTTTGTTCCCCTGTAAAAGAAAGTGTTCCCCCTGAAAACCCAAGCATTCATGACTCAGGATACTCTGTGATCCCTTGTGTAGGTTTCCTTTTCAAGTCGCTGTGTTCCCCTGAAAAATGTAATCAAACAAAACCCAGCCATCTGCCTGTAAAGCAAGGCAGCGTTCCTGTCTCAGGATACTCCTGCAAGAAAAACAATCAACACGCACAATACTCCTGCAAGAAAAACAATCAACACTGCAGGGTACCATGTCTCGGGGGTCACACCGTTCCTCTTTTCTGCTCCCGTTTACCTTCCTTGTGCAGCAAGAAATTCAGAGATGTGATTAACGCCGTTTATGCGGCTGTGTCCTCTGACCCTCTCACTCACCTCTGTCAGTCTAATATTTTATCATTAGTTGTTTGCAGTTTCTCCTCTTTTTGTTCTATTAATGACAGCTTTACTATTGACCCATTTTTTTATTCCTTTGTTCTTATCATTAGCTCTTTTATTTGGATTTTTTCCTTTTATTTTATTGTTCCCCTTAGGGTATGTGCTAGGTATAATAATCTCTGAAAAAATTAAATTCTTTGATTTTTTTATCCCCTTCATCCAATTTTGTAACAACTTGCTTTAAAAGTTTTGAATGTAGGAAAAGGGAACAGGAACATATTTAACCAGGAGTAGCACACTAAGCCAAAACTTTTTTCCAGATGCGACCTGGGAGCACAAGGAAGTTCAGTGACTTGTTCAGGATCACACAGTATGCACCTAGGTGGCTGTGGGATTCAAATCCAGGTCTCCAGATCTGCAGCTCAGAGCCTTAACCTACTGCTAGTTCTTCTTTAACTAACACCAGTTTAGTTTGTAAGGGGTGATGACAGTCCATACTGTAACTGTCTTATAAAGTATTGGCATACAGTAGCAGGTATTTCTGAGCTATTTGTTACTGGGCATCTAATGTCACTAATGTGTAAGGAGCTAAGTAAGGCAGTTTACACATATGGAGCTCCTTCTGTTCTTGTGCAATTGTTCAATTGGCATTTATTTGCTATACACTTATCCAAACTTTTTTTTTTAAGATGTCATTAGGTTCACTCACAACTACTTCTTCAGGTAGCCTATTTCAGAGATTCACCACCCTCTGTGTATAAAAATATTCCCTTTTATCTGTTCTAAATCGAGTATCCTTGACTTGTAGTGAATGCCTCTAGTTATGGAATTCACATGTTTAAAGTCAATATTCAGTTCGCTCATTAGATAAGTATCATACAGTATATCATAGAAGAGCATTAGATCCCCTCTCTTTCTTCTGACCTCCAGGGTTTGTAAATTTGTTTATTTAATCTGTCATTATATGAGTTATGCTATATTTTTTACAGTTTTGGCCATTCTATGCTGGATCCTCTCAAGTCTGTCAATGTTCAACCTATTGGGACACCAGAACTGGCTACAATAATCAAGCTGCGGTCTCACTTAAGATCTGTAAAATGACATCAGCACCTTGACTTTGTGGCTTTTAATATTCTTCTTGATAGCCCCCATTACTCTATTGGGGAATATTGAAAGCTGCAAAGCTGAGGTGCTGATGCCATTGTACAAGTCTTTTTCCTAATTTAGACAGATTATTATTTTCCTCCTGTACTGGTAACTTTGCTTGAGTAATTATTGTTTAACTCTTTTCTGAAGAATTTATAACCAAAAGATTGAATTATCTACTCAAAGCAAACCCTGAATGAATCTCTTGCTCCTTTTGCTGTTCATTGTTAATCAATGGGGCGTTACAATCATGTGATTTTCCATCAACTTGGTCTAGCATGATATCAGTATCAGAACTGATACTAAGTTGCGCTGCTAAATTGGCCCTGCCTGAGGTTAAAATTCTGTTGCATTCTTTTGGGACTCACCTCCCTGCTGCGAGGCTTCTCAGAACTGGAAAGGGACATTTTTGGCTCCTCAGACTTCCCCGCAGCCACTGCATGGCTCTCCCACCCGCCCCCACCACTCCCACCCATGGCTGGCATTACTTATATAGTGTTTTTCAGGTCGATGCCATACCCTGTGGGAGTGTTATTTTAACTATCTCCCTACTCTCTCATTTACACCTTATATTCCTCTACCACTAGAGGGTGTCTACAGTCCTAACAAACCCTGCTTGTTTCTCCTGTTTTAGCCTATATTTCTAGCTTGCTTTTCTGTGGGTCCTGCTCTAAACCTTATCATTGCCTCTCCTCCTCATTGCAACTTACCTATACAAAATGCCCTCCCCACATTCTAATCCTTGGGCATTTTACCTAGGTGTACTATTTCTCTTAGCTTCAATTCTTGTTCCCATTATGTGGATCCCGGTGGTTAGTAGCCCTCTCTCCCTAAATGGTCACCACTTTCACCCCAAAGACTACACTTTCTCTAACACGCTTATCCTGTCTCATATGCCACTAGCCACCTCACCACTTTTTGTCCCTAATTGGATCATTTACCATGTCACCTACTTACTGCACAATTGTTCTCTCTGCGTCACCTCCCTACTTACCACACTTACTTATCGTCAACTGTGGTACTTGCTCCTCCTGGCACTACTATTAGCTGGTGATATTGAACTGAATCCAGGACCTGGAGGTAACATCTCCATCTCTGACACTTACTGGAATAATGCCAAGGATCTGCACATTGTTCACATGAATATCAGGAGCCTTCCCCACAACATAACGGAACTTGAGGCCTGGGTCACTCAATACAACCCTGGCATTCTTTGCTTGACAGAGACCTGGCTACAACCCTCCACACCTGATCATTTAAGCCTTCTGCCTAACTATAAAATGATAAGACAAGACAAGATATGTCCTCATCTAAACGTGGGGGAAGGGTTGCCAT
The DNA here is from genome assembly GCA_016271365.2 of Neoceratodus forsteri. NCBI lineage: Eukaryota > Metazoa > Chordata > Ceratodontiformes > Ceratodontidae > Neoceratodus > Neoceratodus forsteri. Next base: position 201,909,340 of record CM057458.1, read on the forward strand.
CCTACATAAACGCCACCTCTTGTTACACCGAAATATCTCCTTCACCCTCTTATACTGTGAAGCTAATCACGCTACTCTTCAAACCAGTTCCAAGAGGCTACACATAGTATGTGCCTACAACCCTCCCAGGGGTGATGCCTCTGGTCTAGTGGAACTCCTCTCCCAGGTGAACTTAGCCATTGGATGCAATGAGGTCCTCATCCTTGGGGACCTAAATTTTAACTGGTCAGGTAAATCCTGCCAATCCCTCCACACTATAGTACAAGGCTATGACCTCCATCAACTGATCACTGACCCAACTAGGGTCATGTCCCCACCTTCCCCATCTAGTACCCTAATTGATTGGGCCCTCAGAAACCGTCTTGACCGCATCATCTCAGCTGGTACCCTTGCTGATTCTATAAGTGACCACTCCCCAATTTTTTGCATCTGGCAGGCTGCTAGGCAATCATCTCCCCCTTCAAAATTAATCACTTTCCGAAACCTGGCCAATTTTAATCCGACACAGTTCTTGTATGATCTCTCACTTATTGATTGGTTACCAATCTTTGCCTCTCTTGATGCACAGTCTGCCCTAGACTATTTCCTTGCTAAATTTGGGGGTTTTCAGGACCTTTACATGCCTTGAGTCACTCGCCACTTCAGGGGTACACAAACTAAGTGGCTGACCAAGGATCTTCTTACCCAACTTCGTACCAGGGACAAAAGCTGGCATTGTTTTAAGGCCTCAGGGCTGCAGGCAGATTACAATCACTATAGGGCCTTGATAAACTCTTGTAAAAGGAATACTCATCTAGCAAAAAGCTCTTTCTGTAAAGATTCACTAATAAAAGCTGGAGGAGACTCACAAAAATGTTGGTCTGTCATTAAAACTCTCCTTGGTACCGATAAACCATCCACCTCAAATGACATGCTGCTGAATGGCGTACATTGTAACAACCCTGTGACCATTGCCAACTATTTTAACCATAATTTCTCAGATCTTTCATGCTACTTAGCCTCCTTCCCCTCTGGCCACCTGACATCCACTCCTGTGGCTATGGTTCCACTGCTCTCCCATCCACTTTTCAGGTTTTGGACTGTCACAAAAAATGAAGTCCTTAAGCTGCTACTCACAATCTCAGACAATACTAGCTCTGGTGCCAACAGTCTTGAACCTAGGCTTCTGAAAGCTGCTGTCCCGCTCATAGCCTCTCCCCTAACTAAAATCCTTAACCTGTCGCTATGTCATGGTGTAGTTCCTAATGTTTGGAAGATAGCTAGGCTAACCTCTATCCTTAAGAAAGGTGATCCTAAAGAGATGGTCAATTATCGGCCCACTGCTATCCTCCCTGTGCTCAGTAAAATCCTCAAAAAATTAATGGCAAGTCAAACTATAGAGTATCTGCGGAAACACAACCTCCTCTCTGGCTCCCAGCATGGCTTTAGAAAAGACCATAGTACTTCTACTACCCTTCTGAAACTTACTTATGACATTTACGCTGCCCTGGACTCTGGTCTCTTGACAGGTGCCATTTTCATTGATCTCACCAAGGCATTTGACCTGGTTAATCACACCCTTCTCCTTACAAAACTTACCTCCCTTGGTTTTTCAGCTGAATCGGTGAACTGGTTCCGCAGCTATTTATCCAACTGACAGCAGGCTGTAGCTTTTAACACAGCCATGTCTGACCTATCGTCCATACATGTTGGTGTCCCACAGGGATCCATACTTGGCTCCCTACTTTTCACAATTTTCATAAACGACCTTCCATCCCGGGCACCTACTTGCTCTACCTTGCTCTATGCAGACAACCTTGTACTCTACCATAGTGCCAGTAATATATCAGACATAAATATCTCACTATCTTTAGATTTCCTAAACATTCAGTCCTGGCTAACTGCAAATCACCTTGTCCTTAATGGTAGTAAAACTCAGTCTATGCTCTTTGGCGCTCCAGCAAAACTAAAAGTAAATCGGAACTCCCTCAAAATATCCTGTGCTGACAATTCCCTTTTAGTCAACACCAGTTCCTTTAAATACCTGGGTATTCTTCTTGATGAATCCTTGGACTTTGATCTCCATATCACTGCAACTTACAAATCTGTCAATGCAAAAATTGGAGGAGCCTACCGCACTAGCTATGCCCTTACCCTATTGGCTAGGCTTGCCATGGCACAATGCTTTCTGCTCTCATATTTGGCCTATGGCTGGGTCACCTACCTAGGTGCAACTAAGATCTCCATACATACATGGGATACTACCTATAATAACATCTGCCATTATTCTTCTGCCTCTCCTTGGCACAAACATCACTGTCAGCTCTAAGCTGATCTAAATTGGCCTAGTCCTGCTGCCCATTGCCTCCTATCCTATGGCACTATAATAGATGGAACTATAAGAGCTGGCCTCCCCCAATCTCTTGCCTCGCTACTACCCCCTCAAACCCTTTCCTACAGTCTCCGTTTAGTTGATCAGACCCCTTTTTACATCCCTAGGTGTAGGGCCACAATGGGTGCACGAGCCTTCTCCCATGCTGCCCCTAAATACTGGAATACTATCCCTCAAGCTATTCATCTTGCCCTTACACATACTGGCTTTAAGAAGCTCCACCGTGAACACCTACTTGCAGTAAGTCCTTGTACCCTGTTTCCATCCACTATAAACCCATCCCCCGCTCTGCTTGCCCTTACTCTACTTCCACCTTACCTGTACCCACTCTAACCTACCCTCTTCTCCTCTATCCCTTCCTCCTCCTCCCCCCCTCTTTTTTCTTATTTCTCTACTATGCTTATCTGACTTGCAAATTGGCACTTACTGCTCACTGTTCATAACAATGACTGGTACTAATCTCTGAACCTGTGTTGCACTTGTCTCATTCTTCTGAATGATCTTGGTATCTTTGTTTTATTACTTACTTTGCCTGACCATCTATTATAGTCTTACATGTGTTTGTGATGTTTTTTTCTCCTGATTAACTTTGCATTGTATGACCTATATGTGCTGTGTCACATTGTTGTTGGTTGTTTTGTATCTGACTTGTATCCTCCCGGGTCATACTGGAAAATAGGCATTCCTATGCCTAGTGTACTCACCCGGTTAACAAAAGCAAATAAATAAATAAAAAGGTCCAATTTACTTTTTAAAACATTTTGCATATGTTCCAGGGATATAATTGTTGTAGGGGTCATAAGGTCAATTGCATCTTCTTCTTCTTCTGTGATGAATTTGTACTTGCACCACTTGAGTTTTGATTTTCACCACTTCCTTTGAACCCTTAATTTCTGAAAAGGTTATGATAGGTTCTTGCAGGGGATTTAAATTTACTTTATTATTCCCTTTTTTATGTTTTTGTCTTTTGCAATACAGTTTTAACCGCTTCTCCATGAGCCATTTGTGTATCTGACATTTCAATTATATTTATATTGTTTGGAAACTGCTCACCATAAGAACTTCCTTGTTATATAGCTTCGATATGAGCCAATTCCCTTTCTTTTAATTCTAGATCCTTATTTTCTATACTAGTTTTTATAGATAGGTCTTTTTTTTCAATTTAAAGTTTATTAGTTTCATAAGAAGAATACAAAACATTATAAATACATATCTCAATATCCAATACAACTTGATGCTAACAAATGAAATATCACTTTATTATATAATAATAGCCTAGCACATTCTAATAAGTGAATGAAAGTAAAATTCAGCTTAAACAAAGAATCCAATCAAAACATTGGCACACACTATATGAGCTACAGCAACTAGTCCAATGATTATCAGATACTATATCTATACATTATATCTTCTTTCTCTAGACACAAAGGGCTAGAAAACATCCCCATATGCTTAGAAATACATAATTCTTCTTCATAAGCGAATAGCAAATTCTTTCATTGTTTTCAATAACCATTAGGTTATTAAGCCATTGTTGAATGGTAGTAGGGTTGTTATCCTTCCAGCTTTGAAGTATTAACCTTTTATAAGCTAGAGCACAGGTCAATAGCCAGAATTTCTTTTGTTTGGAGATATGTGGGATTGAATTAGTATCACACAGAATGAACACTAAAGGGGAAAAAGGGATTATTTCCCCAAGAACATTCTGGCAAATGGCATGGATTTGCCTCCAGTGAGAAGAGATCACCTTACTATAGATAGGTCTGAAAGAAGGGGTATTATTGTTCCCATTCTTTGTCTATTACAAACAACTAGTTTTTCAAAAACTGGAGTTGAAGTAATGTTAGAATTCTATGTCTTACGTACTGTACCTTATCCTTTACTGCACTATTTTCCCTCTCTTTTTATTATTTTCTACCATCAGTTGTGGCCATTATGCCCCAAAAATGAGAAAGTATGATACAAGATGACCAAAACAGCTAAAAATGTGCTCATTAATTTAAAAGCAGCAATTTTTTCCAGCCTAAGCTTAGAAAGCCAGACACCTCAGTCAAAAAAAATGCATTTAGGCATACAAGTGCTTGGTGAGTGCAATATCCATAAAGTTTATAATGCTGCCAATGGATGAAGTAAAGAAACTTCACAGAAAGTTCATTAGCTGTGATTAGCTGTCCTTGAAGAGGATATGTTCTTTCAATTGCATCTTACTGTATTGTAGATGTTTCTTTTAGCCACAAGCAGCCACCAAAATAAATTCAGTTCAGTTTGTTATCTAAACAGTCACAAAAGAGGAGTCTTTAATGTGACCTAGATAAAGTCTCAAGACAAAAAAGTTCCAAATACAATTTCCTTGTCTCACCAATACTGAAAAATATCTCCCTTTTACATGCTGCCCAAATCTGCTCCCTTCCAGCTTGAATGCATGACCTCTGGTGGTTTTGGTTTTTGCTATCCCTCTTTACTTTATTTATTTCCTTCATGTATTTGAAAGTTTCCACCATGTCTCCCCTTTCCCTTCTCATCTCCAGTGGATACAGGCCAAGCTCCTCCAGCCTATCCCCATGTGGCCTCCCTTGCATCCTCTAGATCATCCTGGTTGCCCTTCTCTGGACCCTTACCAGCCTATCCTTGTCTCCCTGCAAATGTGTCCTAGAGAACTGAACTCTGTACTCCAACTGTGGTCTGACCAGGGTCTTGTATAGTGGCATGATCACCTCCCTCCTCCTATTTGTGAAGCCCCTCCCAATGCATGCCAACATTCTTGTTGCTTTACTAGCCTCTAGTTCGCACTGGTTCCTAACCTTTAGCATGTCAGTGATCCAAATTCCCAGGTCCTTTTCTTGCTCCATGACCTGCAGTATCTCCCCCCCAAGGAAGTAATTGGGCCTAGGAGGATATCATCCTATGTGCATTATTTTGCACTCTTTTTTTGCATTGAATTGCAGTTGCCACTTTTCTGTCCACTCCTCAAGCCTTACTAGATCCTGCCTCATTTTCTCCACCCCATCTGGAGTGTCTACTCTGTTGTAGACTTTTGTGTCATCCATGAACAGACACACCTTTCCATGTAGACACTCTGCTAAATCCTCCATGTACACATTGAACAAGATGGGACCCAACACAGAGCCTTCTGGCACCCTGCTCATCACCCCTAACTCCCTGGAGTGCTTCCCATTGACCACCACTCTCTGAGTCCTCCCTCCCAACCAATTCTCAACCCAATTTGTGAGCTTAGCTCCCACCTCTAAAATGCTTAACTTGCTTACCAACCTTCTGTGGGGGATGAGTCAAATGTCTTCTTGAAATCCAGATATATCTCATCCACCACTCCCTCTTGGTCATACACTTCTATAACACCCTTAAAGAATTCAATCAGGTTGGTCTGACATGATCTACCATCTGTGAACCCATGTTGGTTGTCATCAAGTAATCCTTTCTCCTCTAGGTACCATATCAGCCTCTTCTTTATGACAGCTTTCATTAGCTTGCCTACCACAGAGGTGAGACTCACTGGGTGGTAGTTGACAGGCTCATCCTTTCTCCTTCCCTTGTATAGCAGTACCACCTCTGCCTGCTTCCAGTTTCCTGGGACCCTCTCCGATTTGAGGGATAGATTAAATAACTTAGCAAGAGGTCCAGCCAGTTCCTCCCTTAACTCCTTGAGTACCTTTGGATGTACTTGATCTGGTCCCATAGTCTTGTCAGTTTTTATTCTTCCCAGCTCCTCCAACAACCTCTCCACCATGAAGGGGCTTGTATCTGCCTCCTTGCCTGCCTTCCCCTTTCTGCTTAATGTAGGGCCTCTTTCTTTCTTCTTGGCCATGAATAATGATGCAAAGTATTCATTGAGTAGGGTTGCCTTTTCCTCATCCCTTTCAACTATTTCACCCTCTCCCCTTGAAGTCTTGGAATCCCTTGCCTGCTTTTCCTCCTGTCACTCACATATCTACTGAATGTTTTGTCACCACTTTTCACCTCCTTAGCTATTTTCTCCTCTATACATGCCTTTGCCTTTCTAATTGTCTTTCCAGCTTTCCTAAGCTTTTCCTTGTAGACCACCCTTTCCTTTAACCACTGTGACAGTTTGTAGGCTTTGAATACCTTTTTTACTCCCTGATAGGCTCCTTAACCCCTGCTGTGAACCACAGGGGTTTCCTCACCCTTTTGCATTTGCTAATCGTGTAGATGCATTGCTCCATGGTCTTCAGGATACCACCCTTTATTGCCCCCCACAGCTGCTCTACCTCCTTTAGGTTTTGAATCCCTTCAAGTTCCCTCCTTAAGATGTCCTTCATCCTCCCAAAATTTGCCCTCCTGAAGTCGAGCACCTTGGTGGTTGACCTGCCTGATTATGACCCTGCCCAAATGGAGAACCTGACCATCCGGTGGTTACTGTTGCCCAAGTTTTCCCCCACCTCTTCCTCCCCCACACTGTCCCCATTGGTCAAAACAGTATCCAGTGTTGCCTCCCCCTAGTAAGTTTGTTTACTAGCTGGTTAAGGAATGCACCCTGCATGGATACTAACAAGTCCCTACTTTTTTTTTTGGATGTGGCAGAAGGGATTTGCCAGTCCACATCAGGTAGGTTCAGGTCTCTAGCTACTAGGATCTCCCCTTTACTGGCCTTCTCCTGTATGTTCCTGGCCATTTCCCTATCCACCTCCTTACCCTGGTGTAGTGGTCTGTAGCCCACCAGTATCATTAATGTCCCCCTCTCCTTTCTGCCCAAGGTGACCCAAAGGATCTTGGCAGAACCCTTCTCCTCTTTACCCTCCACTGCTCTTATCCCATCCCTCACATACAGGGCTACCCCCTGTCCTTTTTCACTCTGTCTAGCCCTACTAAAAAGACTATACCCTTGTTACTCCACTTCCCAGCTGTGGCAATCAGTCCACCACATTTCTGTTATTGTCATTAGTTCCAGGTAATCCACTCCCACCACCATGTCTAAATCTGGCATTTTATTCCCTAAGCTCTTGGTTTTGGTTAGTATTCCCTTCCATCCCCCTGCCCATATGATCCCCATCCCTCCTGCTGTCCCTTGTCTCTCGTATTGGGAGAATGCAAGCTAGGTTATCTCTGCTAGGCCAAGAGTCTTCTTCTCCCTAGTACTGCACTCTCCCCTGTCTAGTTTAAATTTAAGTTGACCCCCAGTCTCTCATCTATATACCCCTACAACTTCACTCTTAGTAATCTAGCCCCTGCATCACTTATATGTAACCTGTCCCTTGTGTACAGGTGTTTATCCACACACACATCACCCCAGTCCCACAAACATGTATAGCCTTCCCCCCCATGCACCACTGCCTTAGCCAGAGGTTAAATTCCTTTACTCTGAGTTGTCTGGCCATGCTAGCAAAATGCACCAGTAGGACTTTCTAGATGGCCAGTGAACTGACCAGCCCTCTAAATCCCTCTGCAAGCACCCTGAATCTCCTTTGAACCACTTCCACCTCCTCTCCAGTTAAGTCATTCATACCCAGATGCAATACTAGGTGCAACTTACCTCTCACTAAATTGATGCAGTCTTTTATCCTAGGAATCTCCCCTTAAAAGTTACTTTCCTCCTTTGCCACTGAATCCCCTTTATAATCGAATCTCCATACACTATGGCTGCCCTAGCATTTTCTGTCCCTGAGAGTGCCTCATCTCTACTGTCCTGGCCTTTCTTGCACCCTCCTCTCAGTGCAGATGCCTTCCTCTGCTCCCCATCCTCCCCTACCTGTCTTCCCCTTGCCCCCTCTTCCTCATCCCTCCTTTACTTGCTGCCAGCTATTCTCCCAATTCCCTTTTGACCATCCACCCTCATCTAGGTCCCAGCTCTGGATTCCAGATCCTGCCTCCCCTTCTAAAATACCCTCCCCTTTTCCAAGCCCTCCTCACCACCCTTCACATGTGTTGTATATTCACCGTGACACCCCTTGACTGTTCCTCCTGTTTGTGTGCTTCCCTCACTTGTCATCCCTTGTGCCCTCCCTACGTGTATGTCACATGCATGGCCCTCTTTTTCCCTTCCATGGCTTGGCCCTCTGGGACTCTCTGACCTTCTTCCCTTTACACCCTCCTTATCCCTTAACTCAACTAGGGGCCAGTACCTACTTGACTCCACTGTATAACCCCTGCTGAGTACTCTTTCCCCATTGCCTCTCTGTCCATAGGCTCTTTGTATCCTGCCTGCTTTGGCCCCTAGATCACCCTTCCCCATCTTGTTCCCTCCTCCACCATCTCTGTTATCCTCTCTGTCCCCACTCCATCCTCCCGTCCACACCCCTCCCTTTCTCTACTCATGAAATCCCTCCTTTATCATGTTAATTCAAACTCTATTCTCCTCAGTTATTGATAGATAGGGCATTCACCTAGTTTCCACAGTGTTCATAAATACAGCAGCTCTAAAGCCATTACAGCCTGCTATCCTTCCTCCCCCAGTTCCATTGCTAGTTCTCCTTTCCTTGGAATTTGCCCCCTTCCCCCCCACAGGCAGCTCTAACTGCTGTTGCTCATTCCCCTGCCAGCCCCATCTGCTCTGATTTCCCCCCTTGGCCCAAGCCAGTCCTTCCCTAGCTTTCCATATTTTTATTTTAGTTCTGCCCCCCATTAGCAATCAACCAGGACAGTCTGACAGTATAGACAAGATTACAGAGTTTGTGATTTTAATTTCCACACTGACTATGAATCTCCTTAGACAGTTCATCCTGCAAAAAAACAATTCATGCTGCTACTATCTTGGTTTCCTCCCTTCCTTCTCTCCTGTGTTTCTAGTTTGCTGGATCTGTCAGAATTTAAAGGCTTTGTGGGAGGGCAAATCTGGTCAAGTCCAGTTTTCAGCTGTTGCTGTCTTGTTTTCCTCCCTTCCTTCTCTCCTGTGACCCAGTAAAAGTTTTTTGGTTAGCTAGAGACTTACTGAGCACCAGTTTCTCTGAGTTTTTAATTACTGTATTTTGGATTTATCACTAAAATTAGTAATGGTTCACTAACACTCAGAGGGAAGACACAAAACATCTTAATTGTATTCTGCTTATTTTATTTTACAATGTGTTTGTGCTTCAATTGGAATCTAGTTCTTTTAAGCACTAGGGAGTACAAGACATATGTGCAACAGCACTAAAAATCATAAAGTACTTATCATGTCCCTCTTTGTGTCCTGTTTCTTCAAAAACCTTTTCACTTCACTTTACTTCATGGCTCAATCACCTAATCATTGTTCTGCAGATAGTTACATATATACACAAGCTGTCCAAGTTTATACCCGCTGTGACCTGTGCTGAAATTTGGGCTATTTTGCCTCTCTCTCTCTCTCTCTAGCCAGTCTCTCCACTTCTTGCTTTTCTTCTGGACATTTTACTTCCTTGTTAAACTAACCCGCAAATTGCACTGGACAGACTTCCAACGCTCCATGTATCTGTTATTATGCAATGGTAAACTCCCTTCTAAACAAACGCCATTCTTGGAACCACCCAAACAGCAAATTTCTTTCAGGTGCTTCCACCGTTAGGAGCATATGACGTGCTTGCTGACGTTTCGGAGGAAGACTCCTACTACCTTAGAGCTACATCTGTCACTTGATTCATTTCTTTATTTATACCTTGTTGCTGACCTTTTGCAAATCCATTGACTTTCTCTCCCAAACATGAGTTGGTTCTTTTATTCACTACAATCCTAGTTAGTTTTATTCTTCATATCATTCTATGAATGTTTTGCAGATGCCATGACATTCTTATTTAATTTACACCAGTTCCATTAACGTTTTACAAGTCGGCTGACCTTCTGCCACCTTTTTTTGCTTTTGTTCTTTTATACTTTTCTATTTACAAATGCCATAACATTCTTATTCAGTTTGTGCTAATAATATTGACTTTTTGCAAATCAGTTAACCTTCTGCCACCTTATGGCCTTTACATGTTCCAACTTTGTTCTCATAATTTTTTACCATGTTTTTGCACACTTCCATAATGACCATTCACTAATATCATAGTATTCTTATTTAATTTCCACTTTTTCCATTGTACTTGCACAGATCAGCTGACCTTCTACCTTCTATGTACGTCTACTAGCCATGGTCATCAGTTCATTACCACTTTGTGGTGATCTTTTGCTAAATTATCAGCCTGCTTATACCATATTTCAACTTCTTTTTTCATTATTGCCACATTATTATTGTTGACCTTTTGCAGGTTGCTTGACCTTCTAAGTTTGTCTTTTTTCTTTCAAAATAACCATTTCCCTTTTACAGACATTGTAACCTCTTTATTTATCATTGACCTTTTAGAGGTCAGCTGACCCTTTAAAACCTTTTTACATATCATGGATTATAAATAATTTTGATAGCCATGGTCATCATTTAGGCCTTTTGGCCGCATTGTTTGGAGTTCAGGTATCCAATAAGGCTCTCTTTTCAATCTCAGTTCTTTTATATTTCCCACTCTTACTGGTAAAACCACATATTCTATGCCAACATACTTTAAAGAGGCAGCAGAACCATGTCCCGCCTCATCATAATGTTTGGCCATTGCATATTTATGATTTTTAGTTCTGATGGCTGTTTTTTGTTCACTAATTCTAAGTTTTAATTATCTCTTAGTTTGTGCTATATAAGCCATCTCATATGGACAAGTAAGTAAGTATATTACATTTTCTGTTTTGCAATTTATAAAACCTTTTATTTTATATTTTTTCCCCAAACGTGGGTGATTAAAGGTTTTTGGTTTTTGTGTACCACTACATTGGGCACAGTTGCCGCACCTATAATTCCCATCTGGTAAATCAGGCATCCATTCTGGTTTTACTGATTCTTTTTACTCTAGAAATAAGGTATTCACCAAAGAATCCTTGAAACTCTTCCCTTTTATGTACACCATTCTTGGTCTTTTCTTTACTATTTCACCCAAATCTTCCTCCATTTCTAAGATCTTCCAAAGTTTTCTAATACTCTTACATATGTCATTATAAGCTTCATTATGAGTAGTACAAAACCCAACTTTTTCCTCTTCCTGATATTTAATTTAGTTTTAAACAGTTCCTCTCTGTCTTTTTCTTGAACTTTTTTCCACAGCTCTTAACAACACTCCTGGTGGGTAACCTCTTGTGATAAATCTTTGACAAGTGTCCACTAATTCTTTTTCTAATACACTCTCTTCACTGCAAATCCTTTTTATTCTCAACAATTGTCCTAGAGGTATATTTATTTTTGTATGATGCGGGTGTGCACTTTTAAAATGGAGAAGAGTATTTCTGTCTGTTTCTTTTTGGAAGAGCTTTGTTTCTAGTTTTCTTTCTTTAATGTAGATTGTTAATTCCAGGAAATATATTGACTCTGTACTGTACTCTACTGTAAATCCCACATTTTTATCATATTTATTTATGTACATCAAAAATTCCTTTAGTTCTTTTTTGGATCCTTCCCATATAATTATAACATCATCCACAAATCTTTTCCATTTTGGGATATTTGAAAGCTAATTGTTTTGTCTCAAATCCCAGATATACTTCTCTTCCCAATCTCCTGCATAGATGTTAGCTAGAGATGGAGCAAATGTGGTTCCCATAGCTGTCCCATGGACTTGTTGGTAAAATGTTTGGCCAAACATAAAATACAGTACACTCAAAGTGCTCCAAATAGAATCAGGCACACAAAGATGGAACAATGTATTCATGTCTCCTGGTGATTAAAAAATTATTTGCAGAACATGGAGACAAACTAAAAACTTTAATCTGAAAACTATATTAGGCACTCTGGACTTAACTGCCCAGCACTCCTTGGGATGCAAATTGTTTCTGGGAAGCAAGTCCATTTTCAATGTGTTATAGGGTGAGGGTGTGGCCATGTGACTCAGAAGCCTATGAAAACATTTTGTAAACTAAAAACTTGAGTTTAAGTAAATGAGAAAAAGAAATACATCCATACATTACTACTTAAAAATGATTGTAAAGACCTTTTCAGCAAAACAGCAAATATATAAATAAGATTTTTTGTTCAACAAAAAATGAAATACCAGATTTCCACTAGGTCTCCCATGTCCCACATGAGCATTAACAAATTACATCACTGCCAATATGTTACCTTTTCTTAAATGTAGGAACAACTTTTTCCTAAACATCTATCACATATCCTTCTTTCTCCAAGATCTTGTGTCTCCTTGATGTCTCCTCCATTCCTCTGCCTTCACACTCTGTTCACTGCTGGCCCCTAGAAAAGCTCTTTCTTCTGGCTAACCTGATGATTGAAGTATATCCTCCAGTTATACACTCTGCCAACAATTCACACCAGCCTCCTAAAGTTCCTGACCTCCTGGTGTTCATGGTGACCTCCTAGCACTCAGATGAGTGCTCATTATCCAGGGGTAAGATTTATCAGTTCAAGCTACTGCATCAGGAAAATTCACAAAATATGAAGGGGCAGTACAGCAGCAACAGGCAGAATATATTGTATAAACTGGTAAGCTAATGCTCAGCCAGCAATGGCATACTGTTTGTAAAAGAGCTTCTAACATTAATTTGAATTCAGCTCTGCTCTGTAAGCAGTGTCTCGACTGTTCAATCTCTGTTCACAGACATCTTTTCCACAAATTATCACCATGTGTTGAACTTCAAACCATCAGCAAAACTATGAGCCTTTCTGCCCCATGCCTTATGCTCAGTACAGCTCATTTACCCATCTGCTATTCAAATGCTGTGTACATTTGTATACTATAGAATGTATTTTTGATTGCTCGTCTCATAACTAAATTTATGTATTTCCTTTATGATTTATTTTTCTTTTCTTTTTTTCCCCACATATGTATGAATCATTAGTTTCTTTTTATTTACATTATGTTATTGTTTCATTTTTGTTCTCATTTCCATATTATTGCATAATGTATCCTGAAATCTATTATGTTTGTGATCATTTTTTAATAAACATTGTTTTTGCAAAAAGGAAATACTGATTTTATAACTTGCTGATGAACTGGTCACTGTGTATAATTATGTACTTGGACAGAAGGCCTTGCCACAGGAGGTTTCCGAGGGTATTCTTATATACCTTTCGAAAAAAAAAGAGGGATAAAAGTGAGTTACGTAACTGTAGATCAATCGGTTTACTAAATACGGATTGGAAGATATTGGTAAGAATTTTAGGGGAAACAATTGGCTGCTATAGCAAAAATCTTGATCTCCCCTTCAGAAACCTGAACTGTGCCATTGTGCTCTGTCTAAGATAACCTTCTTTTATTGGAAGAATTATTTGAATGCAGAAATGCAAGATCAGCACAAGGCTTTCTCCTCTCTTTGGATCAAAAGAAAACTTTTGATTTTGTACCACACTAATACCTCTCTTTTTTTGTTTTAAGAGTGTATGGCATCCTGGAACTGATGTGCCCACCTGAAAAACCACCAGAACAGGCATATGGGACCTTAGTTTATCATTTTCTCTGAAAGATAGCAAACCACTAATGCTGCTCTACAGTGTCGGGTGCCACCCTTTTTGCCTGACACCCCAACGGTGAAACACGGAAAAAGACCACTACAGCAACAGTCGCTGTAATGGTCCATTTCCATGTTTTGCTTTCCCCCAGTGTTCTGCCCCCTCCCAAGACCAACTCCGACATGGAGTTGAGAATCCTAAAGTCTGGGGGGTGTGGGGGTCAGAGCCCTCCATAGAAAACACTGGGGGATTGGGCGGCACAATACCTGCTTTGGTATTGTGCTATCGCTGTGTGGGAAGGTGCCAGTTTTACTGTCAACCTAACTTGCTGCTTCCACAGTGTCAGCATTGGGATTTTAACTAAGTTTCTGGTGTGAGGCTAGAACCCCCCAACCTTCCAATCTTCTATTCCCAGAGGTGAGTGTGCAACCTGCTGAGCCATTGACACTAATACTGAGTCAGAGATGCCTAAGTTACCTCACCACCTATATATCACTCTGATTTAAGAGATGCCATCTGGAGCGGTGATCTTTATGATAAGGTCTTTGAATACTGATACTGCTCTGGGCACTGATTATCTAATGGTGGAATTTTATACATTCTTTTATGACTACATGGTAGGTGACCTTGTTAACATACTCAATTGTATTCCAGCATCTTCCAAAAATGTCTGACAATATGTATCAGGCAATCATGATTCTTCCATTTAAACATGGGGGATATGATGAACAGTCAAAATTGGTATCCTATTAGCTTGCTGAAAATGGACTTTATAATATGATCTAAAATCCTCTGAATAGGTTGGCACACAAAGCAGGGCATCTTGTAACTCAGACCCTGGCTTGTTCCATTCCTGGTCAAACTATACAGGACAATCTGATTTTAATGACAGAAATTGTTGAATGGGGGAAACAGGGGTTGTTACAGGAGTACAGTATGTTCTATCTTTGCCAAGTAGAAGCCATTCGATAGGGTGTTGCATCATGTCCTCCTTTCAGTATTAAGGAAGTATTGGATTCCAAAACCCTTTCTTTGTTGGAATTACCTTTCATACAAAGGGGCCACTGTGCAACTTAGTGCAAATGGTTGGATGGGTAGTCCTGTGCTGTGAAATGGGACATCTGCAAGGGTGTCCTTTAAGCCTTTTGCTTTATGTTTTAAGTCTGGACCCTGTATTACAGTGGATTAGTCAGAATACTAGCATACAAGGTCTTGCTGGCTGCGATGCAGTTTCTTCAATTACAGTGTTAGCACATGCATATGATGATCGGCAACCTGTAAAAGATGTTGGCTCATGTAATGAGACTGTTAAAACTATCAAATAATTTGTCCTGCTCTTAGAGTCAAATGTGAATTAGAAGTGTGGGGATTAAATCAGGGGTCTGACAAGGGAGTTCACCCAAGATCAGGTGAGTAGTAAACTGGTCAGGGGCTCTATTAGGATTTTAGGTATTTGTTTGGATCAGAGAGTTGGAGAACTGGAGATTTGTCGATTGAAGATGGAAAATAGAAATCCTAGCAGATGTCAAAAAGGAGTAGGTTCATATGTTTAAAATGCTCCTGCTTCCATTTGTTTGAGTTTTTTGGTTACAAATAGCACATTGGCTTCGGTGAAAATGAGGCTTTATAGTCTGTTTTTATCACATGCTTTGGAGTAGTAGGTGAAACCCTAATAAATAGAACATCACTTATTGGCCTTTGAAGAGAGGCAGATTGAATACGTTGAATCCAGTGGCATTTTACTAAAGCATATTTTTAGCCAAAGTAATTTTGGGCCTGTTCTAAAGGATTTTTCCAAACTCTTGGTTCCCTGGGTGCTGCATTGGTTGGCTACCTTGTTGCAAAGGGGAACTGTTGATAGTTTGAAACTAGCAGTTGGCACATGTTCCCTTAACTCCCTACCAGGTTATATTAGGGCAGTTTTAATGACAATAAAAAACAAACTCTGGACAGAGCCGATAGGGCTGCAGGAGTTGACTCTGGGTTAAAAATGTTTAAAATAATTTTTTTGTTAATATTTTTACACTTAATTTTCAACACAGCCTTGTGCTGGCCCTACCTCATATAGAAGGGCAGAGAAAATGTTCAACTCCTGGCCTAAAGGTGATGTCATGCAGGGACTGCAAAATCAACTATTGTACTGCAAACACACATTTTGGGCAGGAGTTGAAAAATGACAGCTGTCACACTAATGAGTCATTGTACTAAAATGGCTATGTTGAAATGCTATGGTAAAAATATTGAATATTACCAAAGTTATGAGGGCGCATTTGCAAAATTCAACATACCCTCATAATTTAAAGCAGCAGTGCAACAATCTGGTGAAAATTTTGACCTATACATTTTATGCTATTTTAGATTGCCACTTACCTCCTGACTTGTATGATACCCTTCTTTCCACAGTTTGAGTCTGCGTGAGTACTCTTTTTCATGTCTGAAATAATGAAAGGAGCAATCCTTTTAATATGGCTTGGGACAGGTTTTCATTAGTATTTGTAGCTGTTTTTGAACAACTATTGTTCTGTAAGGTCAGAGAACACTGCCTGCCGCATAATAGTTAATTTTAGTCACAACATAAGTGATATATAAACAACAGATAGACAGAAACAGATGAAAATACTGATGAAGACTTGGTCCACACTGTATTTACCCATAGGCTGCTGAAAGGATTAGAACGCATATAAATTTTGTATTGATGTATTAGTCTGTGGCACAGCAAAGGTTAAAAGAAGTGGTCCTTTTATTATTTCAGACATGAAAAATGTACTAAAGTACAGTAGTAGCCACTGACACTGCCAGATATTTCCTGAAATTTCTGTGATATTTCCAGAAATATCTCCTGCTTTTTGCATTTCCACAGTAGGGGCAGCAGAGAGAAACTCTTCAGAAATTTCACGAAATATCCGGAAATAGCTGGCAATATCTGTGCCTACTATTGTAGATTAAAACTGTGGAAAGAAGGGCATCATACAAGTCAGAAGGTAAGTGGCAATCTAAAATGGCATAAAACAGCATAGGTCAAAATTTTCACCAGATTGTTGCACTGCTGTTTTTTAATAGATACTAGAATCATAGAACATAAGACTGTGAAAGGTATAATACCACCCCATATTAAATTTATTCAAAGCCAGAGAATGTATTGTTAGTCTTTTCTTTTTTTTTGGCATTGAAAAAGGTTAACTTGGTCCACAAGGAGGACATTTGGATACAACTTTACCTAAGCACTAAATATGACATCAGGACAGAAAGGGGGTTAGGGTGCATTTAGATGAAAGTGAGGGATAAGGTGAAGAAAATTTGTTTTGGTACTATACTGTATAAAGATCCTGCTGAAAGAATTCAACACATATGTCCTGAAGATGCACGCTATGTATGAAACCAGTCGAGGTGTGTCCAACCTTTGGGGCAACTGCTTGCTTTGAATTTGAGCACTGGAGCACTTTTTGAAAAATAAAGGATTTCATGCACAGTGATTATGTTGTGCCAAGATTTTGTTTGCAAACACATATGTCAAGCTGAGAAACACAGCTTGGCATAGATGCTGAAATATTTGGCGCCGTCTTATAGTGCAGCAAGTTAAATTGTGTCCGTATTCATTTTTGAGTGGGGGATTGTGAAAAATGTCAGATGGTTGTCAATTCTGACCCACTTTTTTCTTCTTTGATGACAAAACTGCTGCTTTAAGAAAATGGGCTATGTAGACCATTATGATCCATCATATTTTCAATAACCCCAACTTTTTACACCCTCTGGGTCACTGTCCCACATAGGAAAACTGACCTTCTCGCTCCTGAGTGCAAACCAAGCCCCATTTTTGCATTAACAAATTCCCCATCTGCCACTTGCTTAATCACAGTGAATTTATGTAGCATTTAGTTCTGCATATTTATACAGCCACATAAAATGCCAACTGAAATCCTTTATAAGTTTCCCTCTGTCAGTTTCTTCATATTTCCTCCAGTGTTTGCATTTACTGTAGCAGTAAACAGAATGTGTTTAGTACTAAAAATAAAAAAGAAATTTGCTGGTAGGCTTTCTGTTTAGATACCACTATTAAGGGGAAGCTGCATTTTCAAAACAGGAATACCTGGAAGGATCTAACAGATAATATCCACATTTATGTTTACTAGTAGTTACCGTCTTCTCCCTTGGATTCAGAGTGGTGGGACAAGTAATATGGTGCTCAGTAATGACAAAACTGAAACAGGCAAAAGGATGAGGAGCACCCACATATGCAGAAAGCACCAGGACTGCAAAAATATTATTGAAAGTCCTTTATTTAACTAAAATGCATAGTGCACCAACACATAGTGAGCATATAAAAGTGACAGCTAAGCTGCTGTGAAAGTTATACTTCTCCTGGCTCCTGCCAGGCATCATCAGAGTGAATCACTGTGATGATACCTGGCAGGGAGCAGGAGACATGTTAGTTGCACAGATGCTCAGCCACCACTTTTTTATGCTCACTATGTGTGGCTGCACTATGCACTGAGGTTAAATAAAAGACTTTGAATGATATTTTTGTGGTCTTTGTGCTTTCTGCATAAGTGGGTGCTCCTCATCCTTTTGCTTGTCCCTGTGGAACAACAGGCTGAGATAGAACATGAGATCAGTCTTCCCATTCTCAGAGGTATTGACAGGATTGAACATAGGTTCATAGGTTGATTACAAGTCTTTAAGGTCACTGGACCCATTAACAACTCGCCATCTATCAGTAGTAGTATCTCCATTTGTCATCTCCCATATATCTATCGAGTGCTCCTTTAAAAGAGAACAGTGAGTCACTATTCACTACCCAATGAGGTAAGCTGTTCCAGCGTGATATCACTCTCTGATTAAACCATTTAGATCTTTGGACAGTAATAGGTATATCCCTCCATATCTGCAACTTATGTGCTCTTGTTCCTTTTCTTATTAATCTCCTACTTATTCCTATACTTTCACACATCAAGTCATCTTTCATTGCCCTGTATACCATGCAGAGACCTCCCTTATATGTCTTTATCCAAGGAATACAAATTCAAATTCTTTAGTCTATCACTATATGGCCTATCTTTTTGTCCAGTTATTTTTTCGTTGCCTTACGTTGTACACCCTCCATTAGTTTCTGTCCTCTAATACTCTAAGGAACACAAAATGCAGAGCTGTATTCCAGGTGTGGTCTCACAAGAGAAGTGAACAATGGAACCATTACTTCCTGTGATTTACTGCTAATATATATTTTTTTAATGGTATTTCTCTCCAGAGCTCCGGAGGCACACCTGCCTTCCGCTGTCCCCCAGTGCCATCCCCCAAAGTCAGATCCCCTCCCTTGTGCACCGATGACTTACCCTTCATGGTAGGGTGGTTGGGAGTGATTAGACCCACCTCAATGGATGATTGCCAGGGAGGTGCCTTCTTCGGGGTGGCACCGAGGGGTAGCTTCATGAACCAGGGTTGTGTTTTTTCCATTTTTCTCCCTTACGGGCTCATGGCATGCACACTCCCATGCATGCCCCTGTCAAGCATCTACCATGTCCCATCTCCCCATAGTGTGTGGCTCTGTGCCACCAAGCCCCAACCTCCTCTAGGGGTAGGGCAAGCACCGGCCACTGGATACCCCCCTTCCCGGAGATGGACAGCAGTTCATCAGATGCTCAATCCATCCCCTCCTGTATGACTTACAGCAGCCCGTGCTCATTCCCGAACATGGGTCACTGGTGTGGCACAAGATGTGGCGTCCAGTGCCTCAACC
The DNA here is from genome assembly GCA_016271365.2 of Neoceratodus forsteri. Taxonomy (NCBI): domain Eukaryota; kingdom Metazoa; phylum Chordata; order Ceratodontiformes; family Ceratodontidae; genus Neoceratodus; species Neoceratodus forsteri. The sequence goes on from CM057458.1 coordinate 201,928,843, forward strand.
TCCAGCACCACCGGGCTGGCCACTTCTAATATTTGTTAATATAGTAGCCAGTATCCTTTTACTTTTTTGTGCACATTTCCTAGCATGAGTTTCAAACTTCAAATCATTTGTAATGATTACTCCCAGACCTTTCTCTTCTCCTTTTTCCTGAATCATTCTACCATGTAAGATGTACTAGTATTTACGGCCATCTTTCCCTAAGTGCATCACCATACACTTCTTGTTGAAATTCAACTTATTGTTACTCACCCATTCTTATATTCTATATAGATCCTCCTGAAGATTTTTAGCAGCCTCTGCACTGTTTATAATAGTACTAATATTGCAATCATTTGCATACTTGGCAATCCAAGAATGACATGATGTCTGCATAGATAAATTAAATATACCAAACAAGGTAGGTCCCAAGACAGAACCCATAGGCACTGTGCTTGTCCCCTCTCCCCAGTCTGAATAGTGCACCATATCCTCAACTTTCTGTTGTCTTTCATCCAACCATTAATCTATCCATTGATCCAGATTTGTATTTATTCCTAATTCTACAAGTTTACCAATTAAAAGACTATGGGAGACTGTCAAATGCCTTGGCATAATCCAAGTAAATGACATCCACCAATAGCTCCTTGACAAGTGCAGCACTAACTGATTCATAACAAATTCTAGTCAGAGCCAATATGGCAGTAAATCAATTTGTGTAAATACCATTTTGTTGTTAAAGGTTTGTCATATTACATGTAAAATGGGATACAGTATCATATATAAAAGAGGCATTAGCAGTCTGATATTAATGTGATACATCCTCAGGATATGAGGAGGCTCATAAAGTTAAAACTGGCAATAAAGGTAATGAAAAGTATAACATCAGACCTAGTATTAATTACACACAAGGCATATTTTCAACAGTTGGTTAGTAGATGAAGGTATTAAAAAAAACTTTACACATAAACCACAATAACAGTAAATATAAATTTATATCAAAGTCCATTTTACACAAGTTGGGGTGAAGCTCTGAAGATATAAAATGTTTAGGTGTTCATCCATATATATTCCTTCTCTTGAAGGACATTTTCTCTTGCACTGTGGATCCAATGAACTCTGTGATACAAAATACAAATGTCTGGCATGTAGTCTGAAAAACAATAAAAAGCAGGACATTATTATATCAGATGCTCATTTAATCATAATCATACAGTGGTAGACGTAGAAAAGTGTCTCAGTACTGAAGTATACCTAAGTATACTGAGGCAGAATGAAGCAGAATCACATTACAGTCAATGCAAATTGCAACTTGAATGCCTCAGTGGTACCTCCAGGTAGGCAACTTTTAGATAACTACCACTGTAATACAATAAAAAAAAACTTCTGTTGCAAATAATGCCTGCCATCTTTATATACAGGAAATAAAGATTGTCTATAGAAATCATTCACACCTGGGCTATTGCGAGCCCCCAAGGTATAGATCCATTATGGCTGAGTATCTGACATAATAATGCCCTACTTTTTATCTAATGTTTTAGAATAGATTCCTGATATTTGGAATCATTGTACTGCAGAGTTAATTGGTTCCACAGTTCTAAAGCAAATGTCTCTCAAGAAAAGTGATATATAAATGAATACCTGTCAATTTTATATCCTCATTGCTTCACTCCAGCATCCAAAAAAAACAGATTTCTTTATGGTTCATATTTTATGATATTGATGTTTATATGTAAAGCTTTTTTTGTAATTATATGCACTAACCGACTGTGAAAATAGGCTTTTTGGGTAGTTTAAACCAGGTGTGATATACTTTTCATTATGTTAATTGATGGTTGTAATTTTATAAGTGCCTCCTCATATCCTGAGGATGCATCACATTCATTGTTTTACATTTTTTATTTGCACACATCACTGGTGATGGATAATATAATAACCAGTTACAATAGTGTTACAAATATAGCATAAGGAAAAAACAGCAATGTCCAAATGGTGTACCACAGACAGAGACAGGGATTAAACAATGCTGTGCAGTAAGTTTTACCCAGGTCACTGTCCATAGTACTAGCAAGGAGACAAGGGCTGGTAAATCAAAAATGGTGGATGAGCTGCTCCCATGGCAGAGAGGACTGAGTCATGGAGCTGCTTGGCCACAATGGTGGTGGAGATCAGGGTTCTTATCCCGGCATTCAAAATTTTGTTTTTCTCTCATAATCCAACTCCAACTCAGAGCTGATTATTTTAGTTAAGGGGGTGTGGGGGGAGCAGAGTCCCTACTAAAATAAATGTTTGGACTGGTAGCAGTTGTCAGTGTGATTTGTGACTGCTACTAGTGGCATTGCCTTTACTTGCTGCATTTGTTTCTGCACTGTTCTGCATAGTGCTGTATGGAAGATGTTGTTATTTACAGTGCTGTTCATATACGTGAACAGATAACATAAGGGCATTTCTGCATTAAATTACTAACTCTGATAAAACTCTGCTTCTGGAGTGAAACGTTTTGCCCCAATCTGGCATAACATTGTTCCCTGATAGTCACTGCACTACTGCACTTTTGTTGTTTTCAGTATTCATCCTATGAATTCCCATACACTTTTCTATTAAGCGGGTTAAAGTTTTACTGATGACTAAGGAATAACACTGCTTTTTATTTGATGTACAAGTGGCAAGAACACAAATGTGCAATAGTACAAGGAATAGCAGGGAGCAGTGCTACAATAAATTAATGCAGAACACAACTAATGTTTATTTCTAAAACATCGCTGTAGATGGGCTCCCACTGTCTGGTTACTTTTTTCATTGACTGTTGGACCTGGGGGGGCTGGGTACCTAGTGTTAGAATGGAGGGTTGGCAGCACTGGGGTTTGGCAGTCATTGTTTGCTTACTTTTTCTCATTTACTGTCTGGCTCTAGGTTTAGGCACTTGGTGTCAGAACTGGGGAAGTCTGGTGGCAACAGGGTTGAGCAGCAAATTGCTACTTGCTTTCATTTTAGTTTACCACCCTACCCCATCATTGGGCACCTAGTGTTGGGGGCAGGGAGTGGCACTGTGGCTTGGCCCCTGGTGACTGACTAGCTGTCTGAATCAGGAGTCACCCAGCCAACCAATGCCCACTAAACCAGAACTTCATTGCCATTGCTTGTAAGCTGCAGTGCAGAAGTCCCCCCCACCCCCACCCAGCAGTATAGCTAACCTTACAAGAGCTGTACTATGCTGTGTTTTTTTCATAAAATATTAGAGCATAGTCTGGTTGGTGATGATAGAGTGCAGCACCAGCTAGCCACCCTGCCCAGCCAGTAGCTGCAGCATAGAGTCAGACCCTCAAGTAAAAGTCCTGCCAGCAGCAAAAACAGCCAAGAAAGAAACTGCCTGTAGAACCAGAAGTGACAAGAGTTCTGACTGCTTGTGCCTTTTCATTAAGGTAAGTGGATGGGTTTATTTGAAAATGTCTCAGTATTGTGGGGAGAGAAGGGGAGAGACTCAAAAGAGAGAATGCTGGCCCTCGATCTCCTGGCCTGCCACTGTGGGTGGCCAATCCATTGAGGAACATTTTGGTAGGTGGATACCTGCTGTAAAGGGTTGGGATGGCTATTTCTTCTTGTTTGGGTGATGAGGAAGGCATTACATCTCCTGCTCCAGGGGGAATAGCTTTACTTTTCCTGGTGGGGGGCCTGATTCTCCTAGCTTAGATGGGGTGAAGATGGCCCTGCTTCTTTTGGGTTGGGGAAGGGTATCTCCCTGTTTCTCCTGGCTTTGGGGTGGCCCTGCTTTTCCTGGCTTGGGGGTGGCCCTATCTTCTGGGTCATGTGGCCCAGCTTCTTCTGCTGGAGAAAGCAGGGGTAGGGCCATTCCCCCCTCCCCAAGCCAGAAGAAGCAGAGCCATCCATCCCAAGCCAAGAGAAGCCAGGCCATCTGTACCCCCACCCCCAAGACCGGAGAAGCAGGGCCATTCCCTGTAACAAATAAAATGGAATTTGCATTTTTACTTTTAGAATCATTACATTCATCATTATTTCAAATACTCAAGGAAGCAAGCTTGAATATGCACATATGCTTTCCATTCCAGTTTCAATAAGTGCCCTGACTTCCAACTGTAGTGCCTAGCCAGTGCCCTGGTAACCAACAGAAGCTGGAGCTGCCACTGTTGCTAGCCTTACATGCTGTGAAACTTGATCAAATAGAAATAAAAAATGTAAATGTGGAGGTGGACATTGGACAGAAAAATTAAATGGAAGAGGTGAAGAATTTGCAAAAAAAAACCTGCAAAAACACAATGTCTTTATGGTACTAAAGAAGAAAATAAAATGTCAACATTTATGTACATAAAAGCACACAAGAAGGCTGAAGATTAAGGACCAACATAATCAAAGGTTAAGACTCAAATGTATTGCAAGGTAATCTGAGAACAGGAGGAGCTGAAACCATTAAAATACCAGAAAAGACACACAGCTTCATTAACTATCTAATTATTATAAATATCTTAGTTTTAAAGACACATTTTGCAGGAAATCAACACATATACTATATAATCAAGTAAATATGCTAGAGTGCAGGAAAAGAAGTGCCATTGAAAGTAAATAATCTTTTCATTGTTTATGGAAGTTAGCTGTTCCATAGCTATTTTTCTTACGTGCCCTTGAAATGATGAATGTGTTTCATTAGAAATTACTGCCATTGCTGCCTTAAGCTCTTTTAAGAGGCACAATTATTTAAGTGGCTCTAGAAACAGTGCTATATACTGTAGGGAGAGTAGAAGAATACACTGAAAACTCTCAAAATGTGTGCCATGGTACTCCATTTGTCCATCTACAGACAGCAAGATGGCTGTATGCCAAGTTGGATTCAAAAGAAAACATGTGTTTCTTGTACTCACTGAAGCACTACAAGGTTGGAGAGGAGAGGTGATTCTCCAGAGCATTTGTTTCTTAATCCCAAGGCTGCAGAAATAACTAGAATTAATCTATTTGATTGAGCTCTGGATAGATGGTCAGTCTGCAGCACTGCAAGGGTTAAATTGAAGGGCTGCAAAGAGGTGGAAGATCATTTGAAAACTCCAAAGGAAGTGTTCCATGGTCTGAATCCTGTAGCTCATTTTTAGAGCTGATGTAATAGGGCTGCAGACTCTGCCTATGTGCAGCCCTAATAAATGGGATATTTCCCCTGGGCAACTTTGCTCAGATTCCTGAACAGTACTGTACAAGAGCATTATTAGTATGGCCTTTTCTGCTGAACTGGACTTCAAAGTTTGCCCTGTGGGACAGGCCCAAATGGTGGCTCATCAATTTATAGATGGGAGTGTCCTGGCCTGTACGTGGAACATCCTCTGGCTGACTTGTTACATTTGCTTAGGCATTAACGACATCATAAATATTAAAGTACTGAAAAAGACTTTTGTCTGAGGCAAAGTTGCCTACTCCAAAATGAAACAGTGGCATACCTATTTCAGGATTGCCCTTATATTAAGGGTTTCCAGAAATTAATAGCCAGAAACTTGGGGGAGCTGCTGTTTTTATCACTTTCCTATGATTCCTGGGCCTCAAGCCTGTTTCCACAGGGATGGGTGAAGTACTAAGTAAGTTTTATTTTACAGAAAGGGTGGTGGAGTCATGGAACAGTCTGCCAGCTGATGTGGTGGGTGCCAAAGCCATCAATGGTTTCAAACATGGTTGGAACAGAGTGAAGAGTTTAGTGACTGCTCAGGGTGGTAGCTTTAGGATCAGAAGAATGGAGTGGAAGGTGGTTAGAACCTTGTATGTAACTATCTGTTATTCAGAGCCGATAGACTAACCAGAGGTGGTGGTGTAGCCATCTATGTTAAGGACAAGTTTACAGTCACTACCCTCAACACTACATCAATTGTCAATGCCTTTGAATGCCTGTCCTTAAAAATCTAAATACCTACATCAATGGCCGTCCGTGTCATAGGATGTTATAGACCCCCATCCTCAGGGTCACAGCTCCTGTCCCACCTATCATGTACTATGAGTACCAACACAATGGAAACAATTATACTAGGGGACCTTAACTACGACTGGCTATTAAGTGCATCTCTTTCACTTAAATCCTTCTGTGACTCTCATGGGCTCACTGCACTTATTAATGAACCTACTCATATCAATAAGAAAAACCCTACAAAAAGTACACTATTAGATGTACTTCTAGTAAGCAAACCCCATTTCTTCTCCCATGCTGGGATATTTTCTGCCGATGTTAGTGACCATTGCTTTATTGCTGGCATAAGAGCAGTTCCTAAACCAACAGCCTCAGCAAAGTTCTCTAGCGAAAGATCAAAACGGAATTTTGATCCACTTGGATACATCAATGACCTGAAAGCCTCCCTGCTTTGGCAGACCTTTTATTTAGCCAAATCAGTAGAAACAGCATATGCCATTTTCCACAAAATTGTATCTAGCGCTCTTAACGCCCACACACCCTTAGTCAAAACCCGCATAAAGGCTAGAAAGTGCTGTTGGTTTACAGCAGATATCAAGGCAGCACTATTAAAAAGAGACAAGCTATGGAAGCTAGCACGCAAATCCCCCAAAGCCGAAGACTGGCATCTTTTCAGAACAGCCAGAAATCACTGTACAAAGCTAATTCGGGAAACCAAGTCCAACTTCTATCACTCTGAACTTGACACTGCCTCCAACTGCCCTACCAAGTTCTGGTCCACAATAAAAGAACTTTCTGATAATACCACAGGAAACACTCTTTCCTCAAAAATTATTTCTGACAATGTAACTAACAACAATAATAAAGAGATATTACAAGCCTTCAACAATCACTTTGCTACTGCAGGGCTAGCTTTTGATAACTCACCTGCATGCAACCTACTCTCCCATCTTACCACGCATCCTTCAGAATCTAGTCCCTCAGATGCAGTCTTTTCATTCTCTCCTGTCTCACTAAAAGAGGTCGAAGATCTCCTCCTCCAGTTGGACACCAGAAAAAGTGCTGGTGCTGACACCTTCGATCCATACTACCTAAAGATTGCCTATCATGTCTTGGCCGTACCTATTAGGTATCTGTTTAACTTGTCCCTTTCTCAAGGGACCCTCCACATACTGTGGAAGACCGCACATGTTATTCCGTTGTTTAAATCCGGAGACCCCTGTGATCTAAACAACTACAGGCCCATCTCCCTTCTCCTGGTACTATCAAAACTTCTGGAAAGAATCGTGAATGCCCAGCTGAAATCTTTTATAGATGATACTAACCTGCTAAACCCAATGCAATCTGGTTTCAGAACAGAACATAGTACAATCATGGCCCTGGCGTAGGTGACAAATGACTGGTAGTGCGAGCTAGAGAACAAAAAATTTGTCTGTGCCATTTTTCTAGACCTAAGTAAGGCCTTCGCCACTGTCGACCACAGCCTCTTTCTTTCTTCATTAAAAGCTATTGGTCTAGATTCTACCTCCTTGAGTTGGTTCCACAACTACCTTTCTGATAGGCATCAACAGGTCAAGGCTGAAGGTATACTCTCCCCCTCAAATCTGTTAAAAAGAGGCGTCCCACAGGGATCCATCCTGGGGCCACTCCTATTTGCCATCTACATCAATAATATAGACTCAGGCATCAATGAGGTGAAAATACATCTGTTTGCAGATGATACAGTGATCTACTAAACTGTACAATTCCTGAAACTACCTGTAGCGACCTGCAAGCTGACTTCAACATACTTCAATACCAGCTCCTTAGTAAAAAATTGCTACTTAATGCCAAAAAGACAAAGGCGATGCTATTTTCACCTATTAGCCATGCAGCCTACCCTGCTCTACCCCCCATCACCACCCTCCTAGGAGAAACCCTGGAATGTGTGCCGAAATTCAAATACCTCGGGGTCTGGCTAGACCTCAAACTCTCCTTTGTAGACCACTTGGAGGATTTGTTAAAAAAACTGAGGCAGAGACTAGGTCTCTTCTTCAGGTTAAACCACCTGCTAACTACAGAGGCCAAGAGACAGCTAGTTCAGTCTATGTTCCTTTCCCTGATTGATTACGCTGACTTTATATACAGCCAGTATGCTACTTCATACCTTGGTAAATTGGACATACTTTACCACAGAGCCCTGCACTTCATCACTGGTCTCCCCTTCTACACCCATCACTGCTCTTTATATGCGGCCGTAGGTTGGACCTCCCTACACTACAAACAAAATAAAAATGCAGCTTCCTGGACATACAGAGCTATCACTGGCAAACTTCCGCAGTACATTGTTGATTGCTTGACTCTCAATATGCCTGGAACCTATGCCCCAAGAAGCTGTTCACTGATTTCTCTGAAAGTGCCCAAAGCCCTAATGCATTTTGGGAGAGCTGCCATAGGATTTGTTCTACTGTCACTCTGGAATGTGCTACAGAAATCACTGAAACTGAGGACTCCTGTTAGTCTCACTGTGTTTAAGACCTTATACTCAAAATACATTACGGAAGTCTGCAACTGCTTCCAATGATCCTAGCTTGCTTACACCCCCTTCCACATCCTCCCTGCTTTTCCCATCCTCCTTCCTTCTTGAATCAGTGCATAACTTGTCCCTGAGCCACCTACTTATCTATCACCCTAAATCTCACCCTGTCTCACCCACCTATTCCTTGTATACCCACAGCATCTCATTCCTTCACTCCTAGTATTATCCCAGTTTCAGACCCCGCCCCCACTGACTGCCCACTTCTCCCAACACTTGTCTCCCCCTTGATACTCCTGGGTCTTTTTAAACTGACTATGTATGTCTCTTCGCTTGTAGCATCCACTTCTTCATTGGACTACAATGCCTTTACCTTACAGGAATACTAAACCATGCATGTTGTATCCGGTATAAATTTTTACTGACTTGCTACCCTTTTGTTATGTATACCCTTACTGACTGTCTTTTACCTGAACCCAAATGTATTTTTACTTATCCTGTCTATTGCAGGCCTGCCTGTACTGTTGTACTCTTGCATCTGTTGTCTATTTGTCTGTATATAAATGCATTGTTACTTGACTTGTGTAATGCAGGTCCGCCTTGTAAATGAGCTTGCTCAATGGTGTTCACCTGGATAAATAAAGAATTTGATTGATTGACTTGATTGATTGTATGGACAATAGGTCTGGGGTTTGTTATAGATTTATGGGAAGACTGGATGGAACAATGGTCTTTTTCTGCCATCGTTGTGTACAGTATGTTTCTTTTTCTGCCACAATAGCACTTTATATGTGTTGTATGCTTGCCTCAAGTTATTTGTTAGGTGTGATGCCAACTAATGTTGCAGCAAAATCAGATTTCACAGTCAGATTTAGCAAACATGGCTTTGGACTTTTTTAAAGTTATTAATCACACATTATGTATTTCTTTGCCCCATAGTGTACTTAACGACTTATGGAGGCATTTACCATTGGTAACCCTTTCAGATTAGGTTTCGGAATTGGTTTTCACTTTACTTTTTGCTCTATAGGTGGTTTTTGTAAATACAAACAGCAGTCAAGTCGTTCTTCATTAATGTAGTCCATGCCAGTTCAAAAATACAAACTAGCAAGGACAAAAACTAGCACAAGACACTGCTGCTACATATAGTATAAACTATTTCACTTCATGTTTAAAAAACACACTGGCCATGCATACAAAGGAGCAGAGCGATGCTACAAAACCCCACCCAGTTTCACACCATATGCTTCTTGTGGGGGAGGGGAATGCAAGTCAAAGTGCAACTTATAAGGACATCACTTAAAGGAACAGTTGTCCCATCAATAATAAAGTGCAAATTGTGCTAAACTGTGAAAACAAACAAAACTACACATTCAAAAATACACAATAAAGCTAAAATGTCAGCGGTAAGGAAAGGTACACAAGGTATATTGCAGATGACATAAAAATATTTTACTACTTGCCAAATGGGCTACCAACAAGATTAACCCATCTTTCTCTTAGGAATATCAGAAAACTTCCAGGAGTTTACCCCAGGATAGAATATGTTAAATTACAGTAGTGTAGCTGCACAGTTTATTAGATTAGCCAAAACAATCTCTTTTTCTCTCTTTTTTCTATTTCAATATCCAAGCATTTAAAGCCCTGATGCAAAATCTAGTAGGATTCTCTGTACAAAAATGCCCAATCCGGCTCTCCCCTTGTGGCCTCAGGGATACTTTTGAGGTAGTCATCTATGTGACATATGTGGCAACTGTGCAGGTATTTTTGATTATTTGCACTGTTTAGCACACTATGCACTGTATTATTTATGGGACAACAGTTCCTTCAAGTGATACACTTACAAGTTGTACTTTGACTTGCATGGGATTTTGTAGCATCCCCTGTTCCTTTTTACGCTGTGTTGATATGTTTCTTTAAATATGAATTTTAATAAATGTTCTTCTGTATATATCAGCAGTGTCCCATGCTGGTTTCTGTCCTTGCTGGTTTATTTCTCATTTTTGATTTTCACAAGTGTCATGTAACTGTGATTGGTTTGAATTTTTGCATGAGTTAGTTTTTGTATATTTTGTTAAGATTTCTTGTAATAAAAATTCCCCTACTCTTCTTTGATAAGTGCCATGGGATCTTAAACTTAACTTAGACAGTGACCAGAGATGGGGAGAAGGGACCTCAGTTTAATTTCTCATCAAAGGACTGCACCTTGACAGTGCAACACCCCCTCATACTGCATTACAGTGTCAGTTATGGGTATTACCCTAGTTTCCTGGTGTAGAGCTGGAATCCATAACCTTGCTATCTTCTGGCACTAAATGCAAGCATTCTACTTGTACCACTGATACCGATACCATATAAATACGGAGTCCTTTTTTCCCTGTCATTGAAATATCTTGGTCCTGACGACTTATAGTACATCCTGTAATGAACAATGCAAGAGTGGGAACAAATTTAAAGAAACAAAACCAACACATCTGACTGCTATTCTAGCTCTTATTTGCTAAAGAAAAAAAGACCAGACTGATGTATATGAAGAAATCTGCATTTGCAGATTTCAGTTACCCTTGCTGATGACCTTTGCCTCCTGTGATATATTAATATGCAGACAATGAAGTGGGTGATAAAACAGCGGAGATCATTGGCTCATACACCACCTACTGCCTACATCCTGCATTCTTGCCCTCACCCTCTGCTGGAGGATCCCTGACTCAATAACATGCCAGCAAAGTGATACAATGTTAATGAGTCATCAGATGGCCTTGCAGTAGGGAGCACAGAAGTGTTAACACACTATTAAGAAGGAGAGCAAAAGTACAAAATCTAGCCATGAGATGTGATATTAGAAAATATCATGTCAAGGTATTAATAGTAATGTTTGCAGATGTAATTACAGTGGTTCTTCCACAGATTGCAAGGTACTCAAGAAATCATTTCACAAGATGCTCCCTAGAAAATTGTTTTAGAATGATAAAAAGATAGTTAATAGAATATATGTATGAAGGAGAGTTCACCCTAAGTCCTCTGCCTCAAAATTTGTCTGCCTAGCATTTGGCCAGTCCAGATAAGTAGAATATTCTCCTTGTTCAATAATTCCAAAAGGAACTGTATGTCTCTCTGTAGTGGCTGCTTAATTTTTTAAGAATTTTACATGGCTTGCCCTTCCCTTTCATGCAGAAAATAAAGCCTACTTGGGAGAACATACTGTGTGAGCTGTGTTTGGTCAGACAACCAGAAATATAATATATATGCTTGTTGTACACGTTCACCATCTCAGTGAAAAAAATGCATAAAATTTATAGTTTGTTCGGTTCCACAGCTACTGAATAAACTGTCTACTGGACCAAGTAAAGACATTTGCTATAGACATAGAGCTGTTCTTAATCTTTGTTTAGTTGGTTAAATAGTCTGAGCTACAACTATGGTGATTAAATTAACCCCTAGTTTTCCAAACCAAATATTGTATGATTGAGACTAAACTTTGGTATTACTGAAAGAAGAAACTCGTTCTGAAAAGAAAATGCAACCTTAGTAGTTTGTTATAGTACATGAACTCAGGTGTATAGGAAAGAAATAAAATGTGTGCACCATAACCTGGTTTGGCACCCTCACAGTTTATACATAACCTTGTTTCCTATGTCCCTTCCCCTTTTGTGTACTGCTGTATGGTTCTTAAAGATGTGTACTGCAATACATAGCAACTTAGTAATTAAAGGTTGGAAAGGACTCTGGGTCCATCATGTCTGCACCCCTCCTTCACTTCAGAAGAAGAAAAAGTATAGTCATGTTCAAATTCATACATTAGGAATAGTATGAAACAGCGCAGCACTCACATCAAGCAGAGACATGCCAGACATAAAAACACTGCTAGTGAGTCATTGATGAAGTACCTCCTTTTATTAATGATACTGAAACATAGATGGGCAACACACAGAGCTCAGAGCTCCCATTGAAACCCAATGGTTTGCTCCCTAGTGGAAGCTTTGTTAAGGGTCTGCACTCTGTTTCATACTTCTGCCTATATAAAATAATTGAAAGATACAGGGCTCAATCCACAGTGGTGGCTCAAAATAGTGTAGCTTTGCATTCACATTGACATCTGCATCTCAATGTGCATCGATATCTGTGAAGTGCCAAACAAAGGGAGAAATTAATATCCCCAGCTTAATCAATCTTCTAGTGGAGAGGAGGACTGAGGCACCAGGGCTGTTGTGGAAAAAAAGCAGGTCTGGACTTTGGCAATGCAATCAGATGCCCAGACTGGAGATAGAGTGGATTCCCTGCTCTGCATGGAGCAAGAGATGGTTGGATACACATTTTAATGGTGGGTCAAGCACTCACACAGGCAAATATTGAAGTGTACTGTAGTTTGTCATAATATTTTGGCTTTTCTTACCATCTTTTGAAGTGTCACAGATGGCTCCACCATGCTGGTGTGAAATCACAAAGACCAACCATCATGAGGATGACACAAAAATGCAGATGGCAACCTTGTTGCCCGACAATTGTGCTGACCGACTGATGTGTCACCCAAAGCACCGGAGCACATCAAAGCTGTTTCACATCACTTACTTCGCACCCCCTCCACACCCCACAAAACATTAATATAATTTCCTCTGGGGGGTTATCAGAGAGTGAGGATGACACTAGTGTGGCACTCTGGGTGTACAGCTCTCCAACAATCAGTTCACCACTGTGAGTGTCAAACTGGTTTTGGTGTACTGATGGCAGTTACTGTAATGCCATTGCATGAGTGACAGCATACCATCAAAGATCGTAAGTATTGCACTATATGAGATTTAAAGATGAGCTCTCCACATACCAATCTATTAAATTTTCAAAGTAAATGGGCTGTTCAAAAAGACTGATTGATTTCATTGAGCTACGCAGACATTTGAAATATTTTAAAGTGACACTGTCAACTCTGTTTGCATTATTGCATTTCTAGTTGAAAACACATGTTTTATTGTTGCTTACTTTTTCTAAAACTCACTGATATCACTGGTTGTTTTATATGCTTAATTCCTCAGCAAAATGGACATGTATGCTGATGGTGTAATGATAACCAACCTTGTTTTGTTTCAAATCTTTGATACACTCTTACTGCACACACCTAGAACATTAGGAACACCCCCAAACAGTGCAGCCACTCATGATGCAATAGTCTTCACTCCTACAGCTGTATAATGAGTGGCTAGACTGTGTTGCATCTGTTTCCAAGTCCAGGAAGGATACAGTGGGATACTGGGTTTTGGTTGCAGCAGCTTCTGGCAGTTGAATTGAACATCCCCCATTCCCTTCTCCCGCTGCAATCTGAACTGAAATAGCTGTGCAGCAGTTACCTGCGATCCTGTGGAGGTGGAATGAAGAGGTGTGCCCTGAGAAATGTTTTGGATGGTGAGAACGCAAAGATGAAATTGGCACCAGGTCATGGGGGGAGATGAATGCTAGTGAGAGAGATGTTCTGGAAGGGACTCGGTGCTAGAGGAATGTTAGAGACAACCACTATATATCATTGCAGAGTGCAAATCATGAACTGTGGCTGATGGGAGAGGCCTGGTCAGTCTGCAGAGATCAGGGATGCAGGAGAAGAGGCTGTCCTGGGTCTGCAGTACAGTTTGAGGATTTAATAAATCTCAGTTTGGGATGAAGAGGGGGTGAGCTCTGGATTCCTCTATTGTGTTCAGTCCTATGTTTTAGCACTGCTGACAATTTCACTTTGTAGTTTTAGATCTTAGTGGCAGTGAGTAGGATCAAAAATACTTAATCAGGTTACATTTCCTGGGTGAGAGCAAGATCATCAAATGTCTGCCTAATTACTATAAACTGTTTTGGGACTACCTTAGTCTCAGAGAGAGGACTTGGTGCGGCTTTTGAGTAAGAGTCAAGGGCAGCACTTATTAGCATCTAATATTCATCTGCACAGACTTTTATCCTGGAGCTTTACTGTAGGGGAGGACTTGAAGTTTAAATTTACTAAACATTTTGCTTGCACCACAACTTTTGAATTTTGTTGATTTTTTAACTGTCTTAGTTCCTTTTGCTGATCATTTGAGTGAGCTGGGGAATGAAAGGTGAATAGAATTTGGTATATAGACTGTGACTGGTGTACTGTATGTTGATGTGATTGTATGGTTGGAGGAAGAAGTTTGTGTGTAATAAAAGGTGTTGAGGGGGGGAAGGTTGGGTAAGGTGGGTTGGATAGTGGTTGGGAAGGCTTTTAGGGTTGGGGTAGTTTAGTAGTGATGTGTTATCCTGTGCATTCTCCTAGGCTCATCTGCTCCCCATCACCCTGCTCCAGGATTTGTGTCCATTCTATGACTCCCATCTGCCTAGTGCAGCATACTGCCACTGCAGGGATATGGGAATTAGTAGGAGTCATGGAGGGAGGGCAAGAGACTGGGGAAGTACTGATGGTGGGTAATTAGCACTGTGAGGACCATGAGATGCCCTGGGGTGAAATGGGGATTTGGGAGAGGTTAGATGATTTTAATTCCCGTACTCAGATAACCCACCAGACCAAGTGAGCAGGTAGCTAATGGGTCAGCTGCTGCTAAATATACTCTTTGGGTGATGTTATGCAATGCCATATTGATGAGGAATAATACCGCTATTATAGCGGATTTCATATCATATTCCTCAGTTGATCTGGTATGCTTCACATAGTCCTGGCTTGGTGACAATGTTGGTCTGGGTTCTTCGTGATGCACTGCCTGAGAAAGAATCATGGGGGAGGGGTCTAGAGGGCATGGCCATCTATTTTAGATCTATACTGAACTTGGTGGTGTACCCAGTGAAAGTTACCTTGTTGCTTGAATGTGTGGCTGTGCATGGGGGTCCAGGTGCAAGTTGCAGGATCCCCGTTGTTTACTGGCCTCTGGGACTCAAGGGGGGGAATTTCTGTGGGAAATCAAAGACTTTATCACTGACAGAGTGTTGGAGGTCTGGGTGACTTTAATGCCTGAATCAATGAAAAACTCTCATTTTGAGCAGGATTTCCTCCAGGGAATGGAATCCCTGGACATTTATTTATTTATTTAACTTTGGTAACCATGTAGGCCCACTGAGACCAGAGGTCCCTTTTTCAGAGGTGCCTAGGAGTTAATTACAAATTACATAAAGCATTGCATGTTTATATTACACACATTAAAGTGAAGCATTACATATGCACATTACACACATTACAGTGAACATTAGACAGGCTCAACAGCAGGATTGATCAATTATTAGTCAGCTGTAATACATAACTCAATCTCAGCAATAACAGGGAGACAGAGACAGGCTATACATTGCAATTGAAGTACAAAACATTGCGATTTAAGTAATGACAGGTTCATATCAGCAGTAGAATGACTATCATATGTAACAGGAGCATTAGCTCAAGCTCAGTAAATGGGATTTTGATCTCCTTTTTGAAACACAGAGAACTGGATACAGGAAGGGAGCATGTTCCACAGGGAAGGAATAGAGGTGGAGAAGGTCCTGGCTCCACAGGAGGTCCTGACTCTTGGTATCTGGAGCAGGTGGCGTTCTGAGGACCTTAAGGATCTGATACACTACTTTGGTTACTGCAGAGTTTTGAGGCTGGGAGGGGGGAGGTACTATCCTGCATAGTTTTGTAGGCTAGACATAGTGAGGGATAGTTCAGTTTCCCTTCAAGTGATGGCTACCTGAGGGACCTCAAGTTCATGCAATGATGGTCATGTGGCAGGGCAGAACTGGCAAACCTGGCTACTTTATGATAGATGGTCTTAAGCAGCATCAATTACTGCAGTCAAAAGACTACTTGTGAGGTCAGCACATGCTATTCAGTGATGATGGACAATAAAGCAGAGTTCATGACTCCAAGAAACACTTTTATTGATTAAAAAACTCACACATAACATCACTTATTTGTAAAAAAAACTCTCACCACCATGTAAAACATCAGGTGTAGTCCTTTTTCTGTCTCCTTGTGATTCAAAAGAGAACAGGAGGCATTTAGCTAAAACGAAAACTGCTATCAAAGTATCACCCATCTCTCCTCGGTGCGACGATAGGCATATTATAGTGCAAATACACAAAGATTAGCTAAAATAAGCAACTACTGCCATGCACAAACCAGAACCTAGTTTACAAGGTATATATAAAAACGGGATGAACCACAGCTAGGCCACATGGATTCAAGGGCAGGTAAAGCACACCTCGAAAACTGTCTCCACTCCAACAAACCTTTGTTTGATTAGAGAGGCTGAGTGCAAGTTTTGTAGTGGGGTCCATGCCGAGATTCCTTGTCCCAAACAACATAGACAAGTTTTTTTTTTCCCCCGTTAAGAATGAGTTTGTTGGAGTGGAGACAGTTTTCGAGGGATAAGAGGTCTTTGCCTAGTTGTTCATTCAGGTTGGCTAAGTGTAGGGCAATCCTATTGAGCACTGCATCATCAGCATACAGAGTGACACTGGCCCCTCCGGTGTATAGAGGGAGGTTGTTTATGAATAACAAGAATAATAGAGGCCCTGAGACGGAGCCTTGCGGGACACCATCTTGAATGGGCCATTGATCAGAGAGTGCTCCATGCCACCTTACTATTTGAGATCTGCCCTCCAGATAGATTTGCACAAGTTGTTGCTTCTGTGACCCACCAACATGGGCATGCTTTTGGGTTTGGTATTGTCCCTGGAGTGAAAACCTCAGGATTGATCCAATCACCTGGTTAGATTATTGCTCCACCAGGTTGTTTCAGGGAACCATTCTGTAGTCCACCCCAGTGCAGATGGTCCGGTACCACCCTTTATGAGGGCTTAGGTCAGATGAACTTATGGCAGTGCTGGACACCTTGGGTATACTGGTGCCATGCACCTGGGATTGGAGGAGGCAGTGGTGACTTATAATACAGCTGTTTATGCAGTCTTCAGCCCAGAGTGGTGTTAGGCACAAGCAAACCAAGCAACTGCTTGGGGTGCCAGCACAGAAGGGGCACACTACAGTACAAAGTATAAATAGACATCAGTTTAAAATACAAAAAGTATCAGTATAAGAACCAAAATTGTTGTTGTCACTCTTGTATTTATATGATTTTTACAACTCTTTGAATGTGGGCTAAGGTAGGAGGCAGGAGAAGGGTGATGGAAGCAGTGAAGGGGGCACCACAAGTATATTTTCTTGGGGCACTATTAGGCCTAAAACCAGTCCTGCTTCAGTACTGTGGTGCCAGTTTGTGTATGCCTGCTGTTTGGTGTGTTGTTGAAGAAGATCGAGGGCCCAAGAGGAGAAACTGGCTCTGAATATTCACTGTGGTAAGTACCAAAGGGCAATCTCCCATAAGAAGGCAGGATTCCTGTCCAAGGAGATTACTGCTGGAAGGAACCAACCACCTCAGCTTTTTTGGATGTGCACTTGGAGGGAACCAAACTGCTCCACATTTTTGGATGGTGGACAGTCTTCCCCACCTTGTCTGTTCGGAATCCATGAAGATTTCTTTATTTGCTAAATTTGAGGAGTTTGCTCAGTTCTTTCTGAACAGCGTGTCCTTATTAAGGCTGGGATCTCACCAAGTGGTTTGCTGGCTACCTTGATAATAGGGTCCAATGTGTGAGGATAGCAGGTATCTCATTTAATGAAAAGCCAGTCTTCTCTGGAGTCCATCAGGAGTCTATTTTGGGCCCATTACTCTTCTCCCTCTTCCTCAACAGGCTCCCTAGTGTCTGCCACCAAAAAATATTACTATACATGGATGATGCAGTACTGTTTGCTAGCCACCATGACATTATAGTCCTTGAATCCCAGCTACAGTTCAACTTCAAGCATGTTGAAGACTGGTTCAGCTCTCATAAACTTGTTCTGAACCACAGCAAAACCAAAGTCATGATCTTCAGTAACCCATGGAGCAGGCACAAATCTCTGTCCCTCACCATCGAGAAACACTCTGGGAACTCACTTGAACATGTTCCGGAGTTCAAGTACCTTGGTATCATGATGGAGAGTACCCTCTCTTACACTCGGCATATTGACACTGTTGCCAAGGCCGCCAATATACGGATTGGTCTGTTACACAAACACAAGCACTGTATGTCTTTTGATGCCCTTAAACTAGCCGTCTACAGCTCTGTCACCTCTATCGTTGACTACAGTCTTGCCATCTGTGGCTCTGCCTCTACAACTGTCCTTCGCAGGATCTCAGTTTTACTCAACCACCAAACACACACCTGTGACCTCTATGCACAGGCTGGCTGGCTACCACTACTCAGCAGAATACAATACCAGACATGCCTGCTTACCAAAAAGGTTCTCCTTGGACTCATGCCTCCTAGTGTTGGTATGCTTCTTACGGCCTAAAGTGGCATTTAGCATACTGGCAGTGCCCAATATCAAACCTTCCAGGTTCCCAGATGTCATACCTCCATGGGTCAGTGGTACTTCACCCATAGGGCACCACTATGGTTCAATACCCTCAACAAAGAAGCACTTTCCTCTGCTATGCTTGGACCCTTTAAAAGGAATCTCTGACTTTACCTCACCTCTACCACTCAATGTGACTGTTTCTCCTAAAAAGGTCTGCTCCAAACGCCACCTAGTTGCTCATATCCAGTGACCTGCCCCCTTCCTGTGTATCATTCTCTCTGATCCCTTCTCTTCTACATGACCCCCTTCCTGCTCCCCTTCTCCCTGGTACTAGACACCCTCCCCCTCGTCATCCCACTGACAGTGGCCTCTCAGCCTGCCTACTTCCCTCTCTCCCCCCTCCTACCCTATCATACGCTTAAAGTCCAATTGCTTGTTAATCACTCTGTCTCTTACTGTTACCTCAGCCAGCTGCCTACTTAAGTTGCTCGCTAGTATGTCTATTATTTCTAAAGTGTGTTGTAACTGTAAAAAAAAACAAAACTCTTTGCCAACCTTGATTTGTGTTATGATTGTACATTCTTTGACAACCTTTGCATGTATGTTGCCACCATCCTCTGACATGGAACCTTTGTAAATGAGCAGTTCCTGCTCAAAGGTATTTGTAATCCTAGAGTTTAATAAATAAATAAAACAATAAATAAGTGGGCTATAACAGTCCAACAGTGTCATGCCAGTGGGTCACAATAGCATTCAGTTATCCTGGGGACAGTTTTCACCAGCTATGATGAATACTGTTGGTGAGATGATCTAGGAGTTGCAGCTAACATTTTGTGAACTGGATCCAGGCATGACTCAGCTACTAGTCAGTGGTGCTGGGCAGCAGAGCTCCTTTTTCCCTGAGATTATCTAGCACTTCCTGTCAGAGGGAATTTTTCCAACTGCATTGAAAAATGCATTGGTGAAGCCCCTCTTAAAGAAGTCACTATTGGACCTGAACATCTTTTTTTCTTTTTTTGGCTATTTTTCCCACTGGCACCAGGGCATCTCTCCAGGGTACCCTCTCGACGGTGCCTCTACTCCCAGCCTGAAACCTCCCCACATTGTCCTCCGCCCAGTCCCACAATTCATCCAGCCCCCCAGATCACCATCTGGGGGAGGGTCTGCCCTCCCTTCGTGGTCTTTCTGCAATTAGAGGGACACTGGGCTGGGGATGCAGTTGGGAGAGCCATTAGGGCAGGTCCAGTGACGGGATGTGGGCATGTCTCTGGGGCCCCCTTCACCTCCGCTGGCTGTCAGGGTTTTTCTTTTGTGTTGCTCCCCCAGAGTGTGGATGTGCCATGACATCAGTGCACCTAGCATGCAGACATCCACCACCACTCTGTCCCCTGATGTTCCATCTAGCCTTGCTACCTGCAGGGTCACCTGGTCACCATCAGGTGCCACTATGGAGCAAGGCATAACCTTGTACCCACTCTGAGAAGAGAGAGCTGTCCTCCAGATGCTTGATCCCTTCTCTCCCCTGCTGACCCCCAATGACCCGAGTCTGTTCCCAAACCCGGATCACAGGCGTGGCGTGAGGTGTAGTTCCCAGTGCCTCAACCCTCAGCACCACTGGGCCGGCTTGGACCTGAACATCTTGGCGAATTACCAAAGCAAGGATATTAAAAAGGTGTTTGTGCTGCAACTTAAGGCACACCTCTTGGCCTTTGACATCTATGATCCTCTCAAGTCTGGTTTTGTGTCAAGGCACAGCACAGAGACTGCGTTGGTCAGGGTGCACTGTGCATAATGACCTACTCAGGGTGAGTAATAGAGGGGAGCAAACAATTCTTGTCCTTCTTGATCTATCCTCTGCATTTTATGTTGTGGACCATGGGCTCCTATTGGATCATTTCAGATAATATGTAGGACTCACCAGTAAAGTCATCTGCTGGTTTGAGTCCTATCTCATGGGCAGGACACAGAGGGTACTTACGGGAAGTTTTTCCTTGCTCCTGATGGACTTGCACTGTGTTGTACCCCATGGGTCGGTCCTTTCACCCTTGTTTTTCGTAGAGTATATGCTGCCCTGGGTATGATCATTAGACAGTATGGAGTTGGGTTTCACTGCTATGCAGTTACCCCACTCCCCTCGTGGGTGAAGGTTGAGAGAGGGCACAGAGCCCTCCCCCCGAGCAGTCTGGTCACTGCATCCCCCCTTCAGGTAACAGTGGCCAAAATGTGGTCACCATCTTAGGAGTGCAGTGGAAGGTTAGCTGAGATCCTTGCAGTAGCTGATCCCCACTAAAAGACTTTACTGCCCCCACACATGTGGAGATAGTTTTCTCTCAGGGGTTTCCTCACAGAATATGATGCATTTTTATTTGACTGAGCAGTTACCGTAAGAGCTAGCCTGTTAGAGTTGCATGATTTAACTGACGGTGTACCTTTTGAACAGCATCACAACTCTACTTAAGGACCTTGCTAGGTGTACTTCTAGAGTAGAATTACAATGCCCCTTAAGGGCCATGCTGGATGTACTTTTTGAGCAGAATTACAATGCTCCTTAAGGGCTTGCTGGATGTACTTTTTGAGCATAATTACAACGGTCCTTAAGGGCCTGCTGGATGTACTTTTTTAGCAGAATTACAATGATCCTTAAGGGCCTTGCTAAGCGTACTTGTAGAGCAGAATTGCAACGCTCCTTAAGGGCCTTGCTAGGGAAAGATATCAATACATTATCCAGGACTTTTCTATAACTGTTTCCAAAGTAGCAAGACTGTTTTCACCTTAATTCAGTGTTAGGGGCATATTTAGAGCAGATATAAGCAATATAAGGTTGTAAAGCAGAATTGTTCACTCACCCCCCCCCCCTTACCTGCATCATCCTTTGTCCCCTTACTAGACTAATTCTCCTTATCTCTCCCTCCGGCAGCAGTTACCCCTCTCCCCTCGTGGGTGAAGGTCAAGAGAGGGCACGGAGCACTCCCTCTGAGCAGTCTGGTCGCCGCATCCCCCCTCCAGGTAACTGTGGCCGAAATGTGGTCTCCATCTTAGGAGTGAAGTGGAAGCTGAGCCGAGATCCTTGCAGTAGCTACCCCACTGATGCTTCACTTCAGCTCCCCACCACCCCCTCCACCACCCTTGGTCGTCTCTGTGTTATATAGTGTAAGTCACCTGACTGCCAAAACCAATCAGGCCACTTCATTTGCAGGATATCAATCCTCACTACTAGAGGCTGCCATAACCTGATTCTTCCCTCAACTGGTACTCATCGCTTCTCACCACTACCGGCTGCCATAACACTCCTCTGGCTTAATATTGTGCTTCTCTACGTATCCTCCACCTGCTCCTTCCCTTTATTTGCACTCATCGCTCCCCTCCTCCAGCTTGTAAACCACTCTCTCCCCCGTAAACGCACCTGCTGCAGGCTAGATAACCTAGCACTGCTCTGAAACTAAAGCTCTGTAAACACAGCTCTGTGCAACTCACTCGCGGCTTTTTGACCTTAACAGCTTGACTTGGAGGCCCCCTCTCATGGCACAAATGACTACTACCAACTGGGAATGCCTACCAGGCTAGGGATACTCTCCCTCCACCTACCCAACAGTGGGCTACTCCTGGCTGTCTTGTATATTGTCTCTCATCTGGGTAGACAGACTTATCAGCACAAGCGACCCAGGCTACAAGGGGTACCCACACCCCTCCATACTCTCATCGGACATGCCAGTCACACATCAAAACAGACTTTTATCACTACTGATGGCCCATGAAGCCTATAGGAAAGGTATCTGGTACCATACCTCTGTATTTGTTAAGCGATCGCTGAGGCACAAGTTATTCTGCCTACTCCGCCCCTCCTCACTCTGCCTCATCACCACCCCCCTCCTGCTCCTCGCAGGTGATATTCAACCAAACCCTGGGCCCCCACTCAACAACTTACTAATATCCTCCCCACAGGATCCTCAATGGATATCCCCAAAGGGCATGTGGATTGCACACATGAACACATGCAGTCTGTGACCCAAGATGCAGGAAGTCCAAGCCTGGTAGAATCTGTACTCTCCAGACGTATTGGCTCTCTCCAAAACCTGGTTTAAGCCTCAAGTTCTCCCACATGAGGTCGCTGCTCTTGGGTACCACTCCTTCCACAAAGACAGAGCAAATAAAAGAGGGGGTGGGGTCTTGATCTATACTAAAGACACCCTCAATTCAGTGCAGGTCAAACTGCAGCATACCACCAGAGACGACGGTGAATCTGTCTACATTTGCATCACCCTTGGTCACTGCAAGCACCTTACCATAGGGTGCATATACAACCCACTGAAGAACGCTCTTCATTCCCTTGAGTCTGTCCTAAAGGAACTCGGGGGAAGGTCTCCTCTGAGATTCTCATACTGGGGGACTTTAACCTCTACTGGGCCCCGAATTTAACTTAGTCATTAAAAGGTATGAATCAAGAAGCAAATCTCACACAGGTCATCACTGGGCCAACTAGATTGAACTCCAAAACAGGGAATCACTCTACCCTCGACTCGGCATTGGCAACCAACCCCTGCAATATCATGGCTGCCAGCACCTTAGCAGATGCCCTGAGCGACCACTCACCCATTTTCTGTATCTGGAAAAACAAGGCTCCCAGATAACACCTGAGAATCCTGGCAGCACGAGACTACACCAACCTAGCTCCTGAACAACTCTCCAGCTATCTTAACAGCATTGACTGGAGTCCAATCAGACTCCTCCCCTCTCTGGACGAGGCTGTTGCATTCTTCCAGAGCTCAATCAATACCACAACCAATCTATTCACCCCCATAAAGAAACTCCGTGCCAAGGGTAGTTGCTATAAATGGATTTCAGCCCCTTTGAAGTCCTAATGGAAAACTGAGATATGGCCTGGAAAAGGTATAGGATCTCCTCCCAACTTGCTGACCTGGTTAGCTACAAAACCCTCAGAAACAGGTGGAAGGTGGAGATAAGAACGGCAAAATGAAAATATGTTACTCTACTTCAGAAAAAGAACCAAGGGAACCCTAAACTATTCTGGGCCCCTATTAATGGGTTACTGAAAGGAAGCGGCAAGTCTGAACCAGGCCCCATCGAAGTCAGTGGACAACTACGACATGATAACCCCCAAATTGCCATGTTACTCAATCGCCACTTCAATAACTTAGACTCCTACAAGGCAGGGCTACCGCCTCTCAACTCTAACCCCATAACAAGGTCAAACCCCAACCTTGACCACCCAGACTTCCACCTCAGACTGTTCAAACAAAAAGAGGTGCTGTCTCTATTAAAGGCACTCAAAACATCTGGCACCGGGGAACCCGATGGGATTCACCCCAGGCTGCTGAAGGAAGCGGCCCCGTCCCTGGTCAAACCCCTAACCTAGCTGTTTAATCGATCCTTAAAAGAGGGGGAAGTCCCCGCTCAGTGGAAACAGGCCCATGTGGTCCCCATCCACAAGGGAGGCCAGTGGGAGTCCATAAACAACTATAGGCCTATCTCCTTGATCTGCACCCTGGCAAAGCTACAGGAGAGGTTGATCTATGGGCAACTCCGTGATTACCTTGAGCTCCACAATCTCCTGGCTCCTTCCCAACACGGCTTCAGGACCCAGCATGGGACGGATACTACCCTTATCAAATTCTCAACAGACGTACTTAGCAGCCTTGACATGGGGACCCCGACTGGTGAGGTCTTCATTGACTCATCCAAAGCCTTCGACTTAGTCAATCACAATCTGCTACTGAGTAAGTTGGGCAAAATTGGGCTTAATGACCATTCTCAAAAGTGGTTTGAAAGCTACCTTACTGGTCATACACAGAGGGTTAAATGGAAAGACTCCATCTTGGAGGCACTCCCGCTAAAAGAGGGAGTGCCACAGGAGTCAATACTTGGTCCCCTACTGATTTCCCTCTTCACGAACGAACTGAGCCTCCACTGTGGGGGGAGTAAGGTGGTCCAGTATGCGGATGATAACGTCATCTACCGTCCCTCCACTAATCTGCCAGACCTCTGCACCTTGCTCCAAGATGACCTGAACTCCCTTGAGAATGGGTTTGTCAATAACAGATTGGTTCTTAGCATGGGTAAGACCAAGGCCATGCTGTTTGGTCCAAAATCCCTGGGACATGATAGAAAACAACACTTTCACATCACCTCCACGTCAGGTGCTAGACTAGAGGTAGTTGAGTCTCTAAAATACCTCGGCTTTACCCTGGACTAAGGCCTCACCCTTAAGAACCATGTTGACCAAATTACAGAAACCTTACATGGGAAACTAGGCACCCTCTACAGGCTGAAAAATCAGCTAATCCCGGAAGCCAGGGTCTCCATCACCTCCAGCGTCCTCCTTCCGACAATCATCTATGCAGCCCCAGTACTACAGGAGGTAGCAAGGACTGAGATGAATAGACTACAGGCCCTGTATAATAAAGTGGTTAGGTTTACCGCCCAGGCAAACCCCATAAATCACCACTGTGACATGCAATCGCAACTGAACTGGCCCTCACTGAAGTCCGACTCCAGTACCCTCTATTATGCCAAACCTTCAAATTAATCATCCAATCCCCCCTCCCAGACTCTCTGGACTCACTGCAAGAAAGACCAACCCCCGATCCCTTCACGCAACTGATTGCACTCTCCTCGCAGTCCCCAGAGTGAGAACCAAGGTGGCAGGCAAGTCCTTCGCTTACACTGCACCTGCCCTATGGAACTCCCTCCCTCCCGGGGTGCAGGAAGCACTGTCAATCAAAAGCTTCCACACCAGGCACAAGGCTCACCTGATCACAACCTCTGACTGCTGCTGCTAGGCTCCAGGATCCTCCTTACGGCCATCCGAAGACCATTGCCCAACATTTACCACCTTGCATAAACCACGCTCCTCTTACTAAACTGCACTAAAAAAGTAGATGCTCACCCATCTCTAACATCCCGCTTCTACTTACCCACCCTCCCAACCCCAATACCCAACACAAATGCAGGCTGATCTCTGTATATTTAATCTAGTTGTCTGTATATTACCTAATAGTTTGTATCATACTATATAATTTGTCTTCTCTACTGTGTTATCAGGCCTTTCTCTGCATATGTAACCAGTTGTCTGTCCATCACTGTATAATCTGCATCTTATCTGACTATTGTCACTGTCACTGTGTTGTTTACCTTTGCTATGTAATCCCGGGTCGCCCCTGAAAAAGGGACCTCCGGGGCCCAGTGGACTTACCCAGTCACCAAAATTTAATAAATAAATATGCAGCTCTATCTGTCTTTTGCACCTGAGGCATCAGTTGTGGTGAATGCACTGAGAAAGTGCCTGGCTGAGATCCAAAAATAGATGTCATTGAGCTAGCTGAGAGATAATCTGGATAAAACTGAAGTACTAGTGATGTAGCCAGGTCAGATGGGGGAGTGGTAGCTGCTGAGAGTGAGATGGGGCATCAGCTTTTCACCTCTAGGCTTGTGGCTGCAGCAAGGGTGAGAAATCTGGGAGTCATTCTGG
Organism: Neoceratodus forsteri; assembly: GCA_016271365.2. Taxonomy (NCBI): domain Eukaryota; kingdom Metazoa; phylum Chordata; order Ceratodontiformes; family Ceratodontidae; genus Neoceratodus; species Neoceratodus forsteri. The sequence goes on from CM057458.1 coordinate 201,955,031, forward strand.
ATGGGGGAGGGATGACATTTGAGGCTCAGGTGAAAGCAATAATCCAGGATGGTTGTTACCATCTCAGGAACATCAGTTAGATTAGATCTCTTGTCCAGCTAGACGACTTGCCCTCACTGATACATGGCTTTGTGACCTCTCAGCTGGACTACAGTAAGGCTTTATATCTTGGGGTCAGTGAAGGTACATTGCAATGTCAAACTTTCATGCAGAATGCAGTTGCTAGGTTGTTGACCGACCTTCTGATGTTAAGTCATATCTCCTCAGCACTGTGTGGACTGAACTGGGAGCTGGTTAAGTGGTGTATCACCTATAAAGTTTAGTTGCTAATTTATAAGGCCCTACACAGACTGAGTCTAGCTTACCTGAGTGATATCCTGCACCCTTACATGCCCTCACACTTTCTCTGCTCCATTGAGGAGCGTCTCCTGGTTGTTCTCAGGGCCAGACTTAAAACCTTGGGGGACCAGACCTTCAAGGTTGCAGATCCTATCATTTTGAATTCTCTCCCAGGGGCCCTGAGGGAGGACCCCTCAGTGGAAGCATTTAAAGGAAATAGGAAATTATTTGTACATAGTTAACTGCTCTTCCATCATCTATGCCATACCATTTATGTATTCTGATATGCTTTGACTGATTTTTAATAAGAAAATGGTTGAGCTTTGGGGTGTCATCAGATCTATATAGAATTCCACTCTCCTCACCAGCTACTTCTTTTTTGTTTCATATTTCTAAGACATTCCATGACATCAGTAACACCATTCCATGCTATTCACATGAATGTCCTGAAATGGTGTTATTGACATCTTAGAATGTTCAAGCAGTATGAAAAGAGAAATCAGCAACTGCTGAGGACAGTGGGATTTAGGGTAGTTACAAAGGCAACAAAATTAGATTATTAATTTAACAACAAAAGTCAAAAACATATCAGAATATTGGATAGACACTAAAAGTTAGGTGAAACATAGAAACATAGAAACATAGAAGTTGACGGCAGATAAGGACCGCAAGGCCCATCCAGTCTGCCCATTTCTTTTTCTACCTTATAAATGTGCCATCGGCCTTTGCTCTGTCAGTGACCTATCTATTCATAGTCATTTGTATTGCTCCCTTATGCCTATCCCATGCCTGTTTGAAGCCCTGCACTGTATTCATAGCCACCACTTCTTGTGGTAAGCCATTCCATGCATCTACCACCCTTTCTGTGAAAAAATTTCTCACATTCCCTAATCGGCCTCCCTCTAATCTCATGTCCTGCTATTTTTCTTATATTTAAACATGTTAGACTCTTTCACCTTGTTTATGCCATAAGGTGTTTAAATGTCTCGATCATATCACCTCTCTCCCTCCTTTGCTCAAGGGTATACATATTGAGCTCCGTTAATCTGTCCTTATATGTCTTCTGATGCAGTCCCTGCACCATTTTGGTTGCCCTTCTCTCTCTGGACTGCCTCAATTTAGTTAATATCCTCCTTGTGAAGGTGTGGCCTCTCAGTACTGCCTTGTGCCTAACCTAATGTCTTGTACAGAGGGATTATTACCTCCCTCTTACGACTTGTGATACCCTACTAATACACCCTAACACCCCCTAGCCTTACCTACTGCTTTAGAGGTCTGATTGGATGATTTTAGGTCATCAGTGATGATGATGCCCAAGTCTCTTTCTTCCTTTGTGACTGCTAGCAACTCCCCTCCCAGCCTATAAGTGGCTTCAGGGTTTCTCTTCCCTATGTGCATGATTTTGCACTTCTTTGCATTAAATCCCAGTTGCCACTCTTCTGACCATTCTGCTAGTTTATCCAGATCTCTTCTCATTCTGCCCACCCCATCTGGATCATCTACTCTGTTGCAGATCTTGGTGTCATCTGCAAACAGACAAGCCTTACCCTCTAGTCCATCTCTTGAGGTCACTAATGAAGATGTTGAATAGGACTGGCCCCAGGACTGATCCTGAGGTCCCCACTTGTGACTTGCATCTCTTCTGACTGTATACCATTTACCACCACTCTCTGTTTTCTGCCAGTCAACCAGTTTGCCACCCAGTTGACCAACTTCTGACCCACCCGAGCCTACCTAGCTTATTTATCAATCTTCTATGTGGAACAGTGTCAAAAGCTTTGCTGAAGTCAAGGTGGCGACATCAACTGCTCCCCCTTGGTCCACCACTCTGGTTACCCAGTCAAAGAAATCTATGAGATTAGTTTGACAGGACCTTCCTTTTGTAAACCCATGCTGTCTTGGATCCTGTGCCCCTATGGATTCCAGGTGTTGCACTATCCTTTCCTTAAGGAGTGCCTCCATAATCTTGCGTGGGCATCTAGAGGTGTAAAAAATAGTTTCTTATCACCTTTAAAAAGGGTTTTAAAACCTAACTTTTCACACAGGCTTTTGGGGATTAAGAATCCCTAAATGCCATCCCAGTATGATTTTATGTACAGTAGTTGCTGGAATTTTTGAAACTTCAGTATACTGAGATTTTATTTATAATGACTATTTAATCAGGATGTCATGTTTTATCTGTTTTATATTTGCTGCTATCTCTGTTTGTTGTAATGGCACTCTAAGCCTCAGGGGAAGGGTGCCACAAAGAAATAAAACTGATTACTGGCTTGCATTACAGATACCTGGGTGAGAGATGACGCTGGCCCTGTTTTTGAGGCTGCAGTCCCCCCAGGATATACTGTGGTGCATTGCCCCAGAGAAAATCGTAGGGGAGGCGGTGTAGCTATTTGTTTTAAGTCGAGCCTGGACTTCACCGTGCACCCAGTGGGAACCCCGGGTTCATTTGAATGTGTGGCCATTCGTGGAGGACTTGGCGTGGGTTGCAGGATCCTCCTCATCTCTCGCCCTCCTGGTCCGATGGGGGGGTTCCTGCAGGAATTCGCCGAGTTTGCTGCCGGCGAAACATTGGATTCCCCAAGATGTATTTTTCTTGGGGACTTCAATGTTTGGGCCGAGGATAAAAGTCAAAAGTGCGCAGATGAGTTATTGCAGAGTATGTCCCTTTTGGGGCTGGTGCAATCTGTCGGCGAGCCTACTCACCAGGATGGCCACACATTGGACCTGGTGTTCTCACTGGGACTTGAGATCGTTGATCTTGAAATTGATCAGGTAGCTTGGTCTGATCATTGCACGGTGAAGTTCATGTTCAGTGCTCCCGTCATAAATTCTTCCCCTTCTGAGATGTTCCGCTGCTGCCCCTTAAAATATCTTACCCTTGAGGGTTTTATGGTGGCAGTTGACTTATCAAGGGTGGGTGATGCATGCGTCGGAGCTGTTGACGCTGGGGTTGACGCCTATAATAAGGTGCTGTCTGGCGCCATCGATTCCCTCACACCTATCTGTGTACGACCCAGAACTTCATACCTGAGGTCGCCCTGGTATGACGGTGATCTCAGGGAAATGAAGAAGCTGGGTCGGAGATTAGAGCGTCGCTGGAGGAAATCCCATCTGGGGGCTGACAAACTGGTCCTGTGTGCGCATTATTGTGCATATCAGGAGGCAATCAACCAAAAGAAGGCAGTATTTCTGTCTCGGGAGATTGCTGCCGGGAGGAGCCGACCAGCCTCACTCTTCTGGACTGTCGATAGACTTCTTCATCCATCCTGTCTTCAGCCCGGAAGAGTTTCCTCGAATGAGGATTGTGAGGAATTTGCTCGGTTTTTTCTCGGACAGGGTGTCTGTGATCCGGCGGGAGGTCTCCTCAGCCAGTAATATCATTGCTGTCAGTAGTCGTCAATTGTGTTCTAAGAGCACTCTTTCTGGTTGGGGAGAGTTTAGGCCAGTGGAGGTTCATGAGGTTATTGAGATAGCGGCCAACTTGAAATATACCTTCTGTGAACTGGATCCCGTGCCAACACTCTTCTTAATGAGGTGCGTTGACACTGTTGGCCCGGTGTTTGCCCTGATTGTCCGGTGCTCCTTGAGTCAGGGTGTCTTTCCAGATGCCTTGAAGGAGGCTCTGGTGAGACCCCTTCTAAAGAAAGTTTCTCTGGACCCGGAGATTAGGGCAAATTACCGTCCTATCTCCAATCTTCCATTTTTGGGAAAGGTTGTTGAGAAGGCGGTATCACTTCAGTTGGGGGAACATTTCATGACCCATGAGTTGTATGATCCCTTCCAGTCAGCTTTTCAGGCCAGACATAGCACTGAAACTGCATTAGTTCGGGTGCAAAATGACCTCCTCAGGGCTAGAGATCGGGGGGACAAGACAATTCTTGTTCTCCTTGATCTCTCTTCAGCATTTGATACTGTGGACCATTGTGTGTTGCTTTTCCACCTGAGGGAGTTATGTGGACTCACTGGTATTGTCATCAAATGGTTTGAGTCATTTCTTACTAACAGGAGGCAGCGGGTTGTGATGGGTAATTTCTCATCCCCACCCTGTCTCCTTTCATGTGGAGGCCCTCAGGGTTCGGTATTGGCCCCAATGTTGTTCGCAGTATATATGCTGCCCCTGTGGGGATCATTAGGAGGTATGGTTTGAGTTTTCATTGTTATGCTGATGATACTCAACTATACCTATCCTTTGCCCCAGGAACATCAAATGCAGTGGATGTGCTGAATATCTGTCTGGCTGAGATAAATGACTGGATGTCCTCCAACTGGCTGCAACTGAACCCTAACAAGACTGAGGTACTGGTAGTGGAGTCGAACAGAGCTCATGATGGGATGGCCTCTGATTCTGCGACTGGCCTTGTGCTAGGAGCTGTGTCATTGATGGCCTCCCCATGGGTGCGAAATCTTGGTGTGATCTTTGACAGGAACCTATCCATGGAGGCTCAAATATCCTCTGTGGTTCATTCCTGTTTTTTCCATCTTAGAAATATCGCCAGGATTAAGCCCCTTGTTCCGGCTCTGGACCTCCCGACTCTGATACACGCCTTAGTCACCTCTAGGCTTGACTACTGTAATGCCCTCTATCTCGGGGTCTCTGGAAGTTCTCTTCACAGACTGCAGCTAGTGCAAAATGCTGCCGCCCAGCTTTTGTCCAGACAAAGTAAATTTTGTCACATCACTCCAGTATTGCGCGAATTGTACTGGCTGCCTGTCAGGTGGAGAGTACTGTTCAAGGTGGGTTTTCTCACCTATAAGACCCTACACGGACAGGGCCCTGGTTACCTATCTGATCTTCTGGTACCATCCACCTCTGTCCATAATCTCCGCTCCTCTAGTGGTGGTCTCCTTAAAGTTCCGAGAGCAAGATTAAAATCAGCAGGGGATCGAGCATTTGGAGTTGCTGCTCCCGCTTTCTGGAACTCGTTGCCGTTTGAAGTGAGAGAGGCCCCCACTATAGAGGCCTTTAAGAGTCGATCTAAAGACCCTCTTATTTATGCAAGCTTTTGGGGATTAAGTTTTTATGTGTATTATATTTAATGTAATGTATACGGTACGACATACTGTACAGTTTTTGTGTGGCGCTCAGAGCCTTTGGGATTGGGCGTCTTTTTAAATAAATTTGACTTTGACTTTGACATTACTACTACTTTTTTGTGTTTTGTATTAAAGAGTTTGTTTTGTGTGTTTGGGGGTGAGAAGATCATTAGACGTTTGTCTATTTATTGGATAACTGAGGTTGGGGTGGTGGGTTTTAAATAATTTTGTTTTTTGGGGTTTGAGGTTATTTTAGTGAGTAGGTTGAAGCTGTATTTTAGTTTATTGAGGAGGCATAGGATATATTTAGGTCTGGAGCCTCCAGCAAGCTCCTACTCTTCAGAACAGCTTCACAATCATTTTCAGTGCCCAGCTCCTCCAGAGGCAGTCCTGGACCACTGTCAGGGAGTGGGGATACTGAGAAGGTGGGGCACCTGCTGGAGAGGTGATACAGGAGTGGGAGCCAGGAAGAGTAGGAGTGTCAGGCTGAGCTGACGCCAAGCATTTAGGAAGATCATGGAGCAGAGTCCTCTCTGCTGTGTCCCAGTCCCCAGGGAGCCTCCAGTAGTGGGGGGCAGATAGTAGAAGGACTGACTGTTCCAGCTTCTCCACTTTGTGGCATGTTGTGCAACATGAGGTCCTGAGGAATAAAACAGCTGTGGTGTCAGCCAGCCTGGACAGTGGTAATGCTACCACATGTGATGCGTGGGTTCAGAAGTGAGCCGAGGTGTCTGGAGGCCAGCTAGGTGGAGGGGGTAAAGCATCCATGGGACCACACCCTTCCTCCTCCTGCGGGGAGAGCTTGGTGCTGGACTGGCCTCTGGCAGAAGCCAAGGAGCAGGCAGCCCAGGCTGAAAAATGGGGGAGGGATGGCAGATGTCAGCACATGCACCTTGATGTCATGGCACACCATGTCTCTCGTGGGGAGAAAAAAGCAAAAACTCTGGGCCATGCTAGATGACCATTGGCCACTGCAGGCCTAGCACCCCATGACTCAGGCTCCTCCTGGAATCTGCATCCAGTCCTGGCAGGTTGAGGAACTCCTCTCCACCCTGCCATGGAGGGCAAAGTGTGGGGGCTATGGGAGAGATAAGCCCTGGGGGAACCCGGGGTGACAGAGCTGAAAGGACTGGCATGAAAGAGAGCTGGTGGGGATGGGAAGTAAAAAAAAATACAACTGTGGTGTCAGATTTCATCACAGATTCTTTTGGAGTCCTAGTTTGTTTCACCAAAACCTGGCTTGGTGATGGCTGTGGGCCAGTCCCAGATGAGGCAAACCTGGCCAGATTCTTGGTAGTACACCATTCAAAGTGGAAGCACAGGGGTGGCATGGTGACCATCTCTTTTAGATCCTACCTGAAGTTCATAGCATACCCGCTGTAGTAGGCAGGATCATTTGAATGTTTGGCAGTGAAGGGTGTTGTCAGTGTGAGGTGTAGCATTATTCTAGTGTTCCACCCTCTGGGTCAGTAATAGGAGTTCATACAGGAATTTGTGGATTTCATCATTGACCTATTGTAGAGTGCCCCCAATTTTATTGAGTTGGTGGATTTCAATGTATGGGTCAACAATGGGACCTCACAAATTTCTTAGCAATTCCACCAGCTGTTAGAATTACTGGGCCTCACCAGGGTTATTTTCTATGCCACCCATGAACACCATCACACCTCGATCATCAGCTTCTTCTTGGGGCTGCACATCTTTGATGTTAGGGTGGATCCAGTGGGGTTGTTGGATCTCCATGCTATTAGCTTTCATGCAAGGGTCACCCCAAGACCATCCTTCCAGTGAAGTTGATCAATACCTTCCTAGACATGCCCTGATCCAGCACAATCTCCTGGCGGTTTTGTACTTCTCGGGCATTGAAGCAGCATGCCAAGGAGGCATGGAGGCAGCCATTCAGGGCTGTAATTTGATCATTACAGCAGAACTCAATTCCATTGCACTGATCTGTGTCAGTCCCCTGACATCCCTTTGCAGGTTGTCATGGTTTAAAGATGAGCTGAGGAAGTTGAAGGCAATTGGGTTGATGTTGGTGTATTCCAGGATGAAGACTAGCTCAATTAATGACAGGATGGCTCTGAGGTCCCATTATAAAGAGTATCAGATGGAAATAACCCTTAGGAGGAAATAGGCTTGCTCCACACTTCTGCATAGTCGACAGGTTACTCAAATGTGACTGTCTACAGACTGGAGGAGTTTTGTCTCAAGACAAATGTGAGGAGTATGGGCTTTTATTTTTGGACAGAGTGTCCTCCAAGTTGGGATTTAAACAGGTGGCCTGACAGGGGCCAGCAGTGGTCTAGGGGAAAGGCACGGGGGAATTCTGTAGAACTGCAGTGAGTCCCAGCCAGTTATTATGGAGGATGTGCTTGAGGGGATAGTAGTGCTGTGCCCCACTTACTGTATGTCTGATCCAAGGTCCACCAGGTCATTTGTCAATGTTGGGTGGTTCTGGGAGCACTGTTTGCCAGTATTGTCCAGGGTTCATTAATGGAGGACTGTTTCTCACTAGCTTTGAAAAAAGCCATGGTGAGACTACTCTTAAGGCAATCATCTTTGGATTTGAATGTGTTGGCAAACTACAGGCCACTCTCAAACCTTTCTTTTGTAGGAAAGGCTATTGAGAAGGTGGTGACAGTGCAGCTGGAGGCTCACCTTAAGCATTTTGACATGTATGAGCCACTCCAATCAAGTCTCACACCATGCCACCTTACAGAGACTGTGCTTGTCAAGGTGTTTGGTAATCTGCTTTTAGTGAGATATGGGGGGGGGGGTGCTCAATTGTAATTCTTGATCTGTCATCAGCATTTGACCCTGTTGACCATGAGATTTTTTTAGTCCCAGGTCCCCCAGTACTCCATTTGGAGGTCAGACCTGCCCTGCCTGTCGTCCCCCCCATGTCCAAGCTTACCCCCCCCCAGATGGGGCCACCAAGAGGGCCCTCCCAATGGACACTGTAGATATGCTGCTGTCAAACTTCCATCAGTGGATGGTTAATTTCTGACAGCTGTGAATAGGGTCAGAAATCTGGGAGTCATAGCGGATTAAAGACTTACACTACAACATCAGGTGTTGGCTGTAGTTTGCAATGTACTTTTCCAGTTAAGGAGTGTCTTCTGTATTAGATTGAATCTAGCACAGCAGGACTTGGTGACTGTAGTATATGACTTCATTACCTTGAGACTGGACTACAGTAATGCTTTACAGTAAGGGCAATATAGTGTATGGTGTAACATCGTTACCAATAGAAATCGGTTACTAGAATCCACCAGTTGTGCTGCACAAGCTGCATCACTATGTTGTTATGCTGTACTAACTATGTCACTAGTGCAGCACAACAACTTAGAACATCTTCGCACATGCATGATGAAGCAGGCTGCAGTGATGAGAGCATATGAACTGAACGGCACCAAAAGGAACCAAGCCTCTGTGAGGTAATTTTTTAAGTTCTCTGGGGATGTTTTTGAGACAGAGGACCAAAGTTATGGTTGCCCGTACACTACAAAAGATTTTGTATGGACAATCACACACATACAAGGATATTTTCAATTCTCATGGTTTCCATGGTAACGAGACCTCTCGAGCTGCGCTCTTGAGGTCTCATTACCACAGAAACCTCTCAATGGGAAAATAACCTTGTTGCATATGATTGCTCATACACAATCCTCTATTTGGAGGTTTGGTGCGCTACCTGCAGTTAGTGCAGAATGCCATGGCCAGGTTGGTGGCTAGGGTGTTGTTCAGAGATCATGTTACTCCTTTGCTGCGGCAGTTGTGCTGGCTTCAGTCAGGTGGCACAGCACTGTGACAGGGTGACCCGTCTTAGGTTTTTCCCTAATGAGGAGGCTGAGGCCTTCCCTTACCCACCCCCCAACTGGAGCAGAAGGCCTGGAAGCCTGAAAAAGTGCCTTTAAAAGATATATAAGGTGCATGCAATGGCATTAAATGCTTCATAAAGGAAATACATTTGAGAAAGTGCATTTAGATACATATAAAGTGCATTAGGTGTATTAAGGGCAGTAAAAGGTATGAAGTGCTGCGGTACTTAGGAGAATGATGCACATGTATAAATTGTATTAAGTGCTTTGTACTAAAACTGTGTGCACCTCTAGGATGTAGGCATTTCCTAGTACAGGTAAAATGTATACAAAAGGTTCCTCTTGAGAGTGAGGCTACCATTAACAGTACACAATGGCCATTTCATGAAGTAAAACCTTAAGATGTCATCAGTACAATATATATAGCCCTGTCGGGGTATAGGGTTATGTATAAGACTATAATGCATTGATTATTAAGAGGAAGCTTGGAAATGGATAGACAGAAATATTTAAAATATGAAGCTGTGTAATGTATTAGATTTCTCTTTCAGGTAAACAGCTCTGCAAATAGGATTTATAACTTTTTCAGTACCTACACGATGCTGGGATAGGTACAATGCACACAAAGGTGCTTGATTTGGGAAAAGTTATAAAATACATAGAATACAGAGTAATAGAATTCTGAGAGTACTAATTACATTGGGGGTTGTTTTATTTGATAGAGTGCCCCTTAGAAAGACAGAATAAAATATATAACAGACAGAGCTTATTTATTTTTATTTATTTTATATATTTCAATCTAAGATTACAATACTTTTCAGCTGAGGCTCTTTTACAAAGGTTCCACATCAGCGTGTGCAACAGTCATCATTTTTATTTACAAACATATAGTCATTGACTTACAGACATGTAATAACCAGTACAAAGACTTGAGCTATGAGCAAGGAAGGGGGTGGTAGTTGGGAAGTGAGGGTAGGAGATCGGGGAAGGAGGTGCAGTGGGTAAGGGAGTAAGGGAGGTGGTTGAGGCAGGGCAGGAGTGGAGATATGAGGGGGAGGTGGGCAAGGGTGGGAGACAGTGCAGCCAGGGGGCCTTGTCGAGGGAAAATGACAGGTAAGGTGCTAGGGTTGCAAAGACTGATTATAAGTGCTGGGTGCTGGGGCATTTGCAGCTGAAATGGTGGAAATGTTAAGATGGGCAATTGCAGGATACAAGCAGTGAGAGGCACAGCTTTGACTTGAAGAGGCTGAGTGTTGGAGCGGTCGTTATGTCGCTGCCAACAGAGTTGAGCCAGTTTGATGCCCGACAGGCAAATGATCTTTGTCCTTGGGTCGTGCGACATCGTGGGATATGTAGATGGGAATTGGATCTCCTTGTAGTGACATTCCTATGTCTAGGCTTAAGGAGGGCACAGACACCAGGTGGGGCCAGACCCATTATAATTTTATTGGCCATGATGCAGGTTTGGTATTTTATGCATTTGTCCAGTTGAAGCATCCAGATTGGGAATAAAGGTCACATGTATGGGTACAGCGATGTGAGCCAGTGATGAGATGACAGGCCTTATTCAGAGAGGTTGTGATACGTTTGAGAGCAGAGGTAGCTGCAGACCCATATATGATAAGACCATAGTCTATGATGCTGACGATGGAGCTTTGGACGGCCACTGCCAGTGCTTCTGGGGTTAGGTGTTTCCTGTGCCGGAATAATATGCCTAACCTTGCATTGGCAGACTTTGCAACATTGCTGATATGGACAGTGTATGAGAGGTGGGGATCAAGGGTGATACCGAGGTACTTGAATGATTGTGTTTGCTCTAGGATGGCTCCTTGTTTGGTTGCAATGGAGAGGTGGAGTTGTTTGTTTTTGTTGTGGGTGTTGCAGAAGACCATAGAGTTGTTTTCTTTCTGACTGAGAAGCAGTTTATGATTTAGAAACCAGGATTCAATAGAGGAGAAGGCCTGCTGAAGTTTATTTTGTAATTAGATTGGATCAGAGTCCGAGGTGAGGATCACAGCATCGTCGGCTTAGAGAATTATTTGTTGTGGGCAGCTGTCCGGTAGTGAGTTTAAGAATAGGCTGAAAAGGAGGGGTCCCAGAATGGAACCCTGGGGGACTCCCGAGTGGACCAGTCTAGAGTCTGAGAGTGTATCAGCGATTCTTACTGTTTGGGACCATTCTTCAAGGTAGCTCTTAAACCAGACAATGGAGTCAGTTGACAGCCCAGTGTTCTGAAGCTGGACAAGCAGGAGGCAGTGATTGATGGTGTCGAAGGCTTTAGTTAAGTCAATGTAGATTGAGCCTAGTAGTTCACCGGAGTCAAGTGCATTGTGGATTGTGCTGGTGAATTCAAGTAGGGCTGTGGAGGCAGGGGTGTAGCCAGGGATTTCAGATCTGCACACCAAGTGGACTCACTGCTACCCCACCCCCCCCTTATTAGGGTGAGCTCCCCCTGGGTGTAGCCAGACAATATACAAATGTACACCAGGACCGTGTTTGTTCCCTCATTGGGTACAATAAATACAACTTTTGTATCTCATGACACTGGTTGTTGCCATGCATGGGTAAATACAAATGCCATGAATTGTTCCCTAAGACACCCACATACCAGCCCAGAGCCTGTAAAGTTGTATTGTCTTTGGGATGCAAAGAGAGTATTAGTGACCAGTCCTTCTAGTTTCGACTCCTATAAATAAAATTACAGAAAGGTTCAGTATTTTCTTTGTTAGTTTTCATGGAAAAAGGAAGCAGTTCAGAGCCTATTTGCAACCCCCCTTAGATAAAATTTCACACCATTGAGTGATTGGAGTATGCCTGCCTACACCCATGTGTGGAGGTGCTCTGACCTTTGTGGAACCCATGTTGTTGCTTGCACAGGATGTTGTACATATCCAGGTATTCTATGAGCTGGTCCAAGACTATGCGTTCTAGTGCCTTGGAGAGTGGGGGTGGTAGGGAGATAGGTCTGTAGTTATCGTGGGCAGTTTTGTCACCACTTTTATGGATTGGGGTGACAGTGGCAGATTTCCATCTGTCTGGGAACTGGCTAAGGCTGAGGGAGAGGTTGAAAATTCTGGTCAGAGGACTAAGCACTTCATCAAGTGTGAGAGACATGAGTTTGAGATCGAGGGAGTCATTACTGAATCTTGATTTACCAAGGGGTTTGGTTGCGTATTTGCGTACTTGGTGAGCCTTGACTGCTTTGAAGTAGAAGTGGGGGGAGCTGGTGGGAGTACTGTTCATTGCAGACAGAGGGGCTTCACCATCTTTGAAGTAGTCCTGGGATAGGACTGCGCTGAGGTTGGTAAAGGCTTTGTTAAAGTATCCGCAATGGTTGTTGGGTTGAGGGTTGTGGTTCCGTTGATGTTGAGTATTGATGGTGGGGGGTTTGGGTGGATTCCTGATGAGTTCCTTTATGTTCTTTGAGAATTCCCGACCATTTCCCCAGGAGTTTGTGAGGGCATGCTTATAGTAGGTGGACTTCATTCGCCGGATGGTTTTGGTGCAGACATTGCGGGCACGTTTGTAGTTTTGGGTGTCGTTTTGCCTTCCAGAGTTTCTGGCCAGCTCCCAAAGGTGGTCTCTTGTTTTTAGCATCCTGAGGAGGTCACCTGTGAGCTAAGAGTTACTGAGTGATTTGACTTTGCGTTTCTTAATAGGAACATACGTGTCACAGGCCACAGAGAAGATGTTTATGAAGTGGTCAAGGGCAGTGTTTACGTTGGTTGCATTGAAGATAGAGGACCATTCTTGATGAAAGAGGTGGGATTTGAGTCAAGGAAGGTGACCACTAGGTAGAACCCCACTGGTGATAGTTTTTGGTGGTTGTTTGATGAATTTATTTGACCAGGTGCAGCTAACAGGGGAGTGGTCACTGAGAGAGTCAAGGAGGACATTAGTGTTAGATATCCATGATGGGTGACTGGTAAGGATCCCATCCAAGAGTGTGCTGGTGCTGGTCCTTTAATTTTTCCTGGTTGGTGAGTCAACCATTTGTGTGAGGTTCACCGCAGCAATGGTATCCCTGTGTACACCAGCATCGGCCGCAGGCCAGTTGATGTTGAAGTCACCTAGGAGGATAGATTCGGTAGAGCTACTGGAAGTATTGCTGGTGCTCTTTTGCAAGTAGCTCTGTAAACCACATTGCCTCTGTTAGTGAATAGTGAAATAGATGTATTTATGTAGAAAATTCATATGTAGGCCAGGCTTATGTCCTGACAAAAATATGGCAAAGCTGGAACTGCTTGTAAATAGTGTGTCCAGTGCTTTAGTTAAACTACAAACTGCAAGCTGCTTGTGTAAAATGAAAAGAAAAACATGTTCAGCAATGCACAATGAACCTTTCAAATTTACCCCAAAGTGAAGCTCTGCTTACCAGCTAAAGTTTGTAATCTGGTGAGTCAGGAAAAGTAGGCCCAAGGCTCCAGCTCCTGATTCTGTAGGGGTCCTTTTTGGGCTAGCAGCCCTCAAACTGTCTCTATTTATAGTGACCCAAAAAGGTGATGTTGCTCCTATAGGGAGGGGTGTATTAGCCCCATTAGGGCTCATTATGTATGTATGTAATGTTTTGAGTCTGTAAAACAAGGCAGTGTTGCTTCATTTGATGTTCCCTGAAAAACACCATATTCAGTCTGTGTGTGAGATATGTTTGCTGTTGCACCTCCTTGAAATAAAGTGTGTTATTCTGGTTCGAAGAAAAAAAGGGTGGATCACCTGATGGTGATGTCACCACATAAAACGTATAAATGCCCACCACCAGGGGCTACTTTCTAGGTAGAGAGTCAGTAGGCAATTCACTGAGGAAGGTGAAAGACCTCCTGAGACTGTATGGCTCCATACCGGTCATGTTCAAGCTAGGCTAGGAAAAGTCTTGGCACTACTAAAGAAAAGCAGTGGCCTTTTGATTTAACTGAGTTTGAACTAACCTTTATTTTCTTTATATTTAGTTTTGATTTCTTATATATATTTCACCTCATTTTATGCCAGAAATAAAATGATCAATGCCGTGAGGTGTTTTTTATGCACTGAATTTGTTGTCTGCCTGGTGACGTTATCTTGACTACCCACACCTGTCCACAACCACCTTTAAGATTACTTTGTTAGGGCTGGCCTTGTGGTATGGTGGGCTGAGACACTGAGCACCTCACCTCATGCAACTCTGGAGACCCAGGTTTGGGAATGGATATGGGTCAGTCAGGGGATGGCCATGGGAGGGAGACTTGAGCATCCCAAGGACAGCTCTCCTCCCTGGGGGAGAGTGGTACATGTGTCCCACTAGGTGACTGTCACCTGAAGAATCTGGGTGGATGCACAGTGTCCCATCTGCTTGATGCTGGGGTGTCATCTGCGAGGAGACAGAGCTCACACAGTGCATCACTGCATACAAGAGGTCCCAGGGAGATGAAAGGGTGCCACCCCTGACCTTGGCAGGATGCTGGCCTGGTCCCCATTGACCCCACACCAGTGACTGGGCTCTCCAGATCCTGTGGCAGAGGACAGCTGGCAAAATAATAAGTCTCAGGGAAACTAGGTGATAGATCTGGGAGTACTGGTCCTGAAGAATGCAAATCAGTGGATAAGGAGCCAAAAATACTAATTAAAAAAAAAAAGACTGCTTTGTAAGCATACAAAATATTTCATGGTTTGGGCCCTGCATACCTGAAAGACCTCTTGGCCTGGCATGCTCCCATCTGCTGTCCCACTCCACCCGAGGAATTGTTGACAGTCATTTCAAGATCATGTCTGATACAATCTGGTGACAGGATGTTCTTGGTGGTGGCACCAGAAATTTGGAACTCCTTGCCTTATCATCATAGAAGTTCCCCATCTGTTGAGACACTTAAATGGGGCCTGAAAACTCATCTTTTTGAATTAGCCTATGGATCTGCTGATTAAGTCTTGTTGGACAGGTACCTCTGTATATATTTTCATGTTTCTGAATTTATGATGTTGTCTTTTAATTGTATTGTTTGTTAAGCACCCTGAGCCTCTAGGAAAGGATGCGGTATACTGCAAATAAAATTGCCTTGCCTAAAAACTGTCACTGTAGTACCGTACGAGCAGGCTGCTGCACTGTGGAGGTGCCATCCTTCAGATGAGATGCTAAACTAAAGTCCCTTCTGCCCATCTTGGGTCACTGTCCATGTGGAAGTGAAATATGCCATGGCATTTTTTGAAGACGACTAAGGGAAGTTTTTTATTGGTAGAAATGTCAGTCATATCATACAATTAAAATTATGTAAACTGTAACATCATAACAGTGCTCAAGAGAAAAATATTAAACAACAAAATTAATATCAAAGAAAATAGAAGTAAAACAATTAGAAAAAAAAAGTAACCAGAACACAACTCTTTTGTTAAATACAGAACATACAAACTGTTTGTTTTTATAGCTAATAGCCCACAATAATTTAAGTAATATTTAAATATTTCTTACTGAAGTAGAAGTGAAAAAATTAAACTTCTGTTTAAAGTATGGACCTCAAGCTAGATTTGCACTGACAGCTACAATGCCATCAAGGTTCAAAGTGGTTAACTAGCACAACAAAAACTTAAACTATGCAAAGACATTTATAAAAAAAAATGTAAGTCTTTGAACATGTTCATTGTGCTTGCTGTTTTCCTGTGTTATTCTCTTTTTTATCTCTGTTGGTTGTCCTTGTGGTTTTCTCTCCAAATTGTTGCATAGAAACCACCATATAGAGCTGTGGTTCGCATTCTCAATATCAGCTGTTTTCAATGGATTCAGTGGCAGTGCTTAAATTCCCAATTGAAATGTCATTATAAATGAGTGTGACATCATACCCAATTAATTACAGCATTTTACAGTAACAAAATCCAGTTGATAAAGGGCACCCAGTTATGATATATATATATATATATATATATATAAAATATATATTCTTTGCAAAAACTGCGTTAATGCAACTTTTAGGGTTCAGGCTTAATAAAAGTAGAATGTCGCTTTTAGGGCTTCCAACCCCAAACTCCCTCATGTCATTCTTGCTGGGAAATCAGGGGCTGAGTCATCTTAGGGTTGTCAACCTAAATCTCACACCATTAGGTGTGTATATTTCTGCAGTGTATAGATAGGTTGAAAACCCCTAGGAATACTCCACCCCTGATTTGCTTTAGAGGTGGTGTTGGTGGTTTAGGGTTGGAAACCCTAAAGCCACATTTTCCTACTTTTGCTGCTTTAGTCTGAACCTTAAATGTTGCATTAATGCAGTTTTTTTGCAAAGAATGTCCTTATTTTTTGAGATATTATAATGGTATCCTTATTTTCCTGATGGTCCACTCCCAAGTTCCTATACTTTTTGACATAGTGTAATTGTATCCTTATATGTTTGATGGACTGCAGATCGCTCTGGACCCTGTGCTCCCATCCCTCCATAGATGTATATGTAAGTTTATGGGGAAGCACAGGGCTCTGCAGGCCCTGCACTTCCATTAGTAGGACAACAGCAACCAAATTGTCATTCCACACCACCGCAGTATAATTCCATGGCAGTGGCATGAAAATATATTTTGGGCAAGATTTGAAAAATGACAACTGTCACATTCATGAGGTGGTATAAAGAAATGGCTATGTTGATAATTTGGAATTAAAATTAAGAAAGTTATGAGCGAGCATTCAAAATGTCAACAGATGTGCACAACTTTGCAATTTTAGCATAATCTGACCCCAAGTTTTCAACATACCCTTCTTATGACTGTACCTCATGAACAAGTATGGTGAAAATGTTGAAATCCCACCCGGAAGGTGATTTTGCCAACCAACCATGAAATCACCTTTCAGAAAGGATTTATGAAATGACACCAACATTGTTGAACAGGTGGGGTATCAAAAAGGGTATGTTGAAAATTTGATGTCGAAATCATGAAAGGTGACAAAGTTATTCGCCAAAGTTGAAAACCCCATTGAAATACGTTGATTCCCCATACGAAAAAATATCTTTTTTCATGAGTCATCATATGAGACAAGAATCTTGTTTTCATATAATCATAGAATCATGCCAACAGAAAAAGACCATTTGGCTCATCGAGTCTGCCAGAAAGAGATGCCCTCTGCCTCCCTTTTACCTCCTACCCCACTGTCCTCTCCTTCCTCCCCTTCCTAGTCCCATGTAGTTATCCCATGTTCTCTTGAATTTCTCCACCATATCCACCTCCACCACCCAATCTGACAACCTTTTCCATGGTTCTACAATCCTTTTTTGAGAAGTAACAGCCCTGCACGTCCCCTCTACATCTGCCCGCCCTCCAGCTTAAATGCATGTCCTCTGGTGGTTTTGTTTTCGCTGAGTCTGAAGATGCCATTTTGTATCATGAGTCATGAAAAAAGATTCATAATATTAAAAAAACAGCATTTTATGGGCATTTCTGCAACAGTTACGTACAGAACCCAGCTAAGGAGCCCCTGATAAGCAAGCTACATGTGTTTGTTGCTCTCAGGACTGTCATTTTTGTGGGTTTTCAAATGTGAATTTTTATGGAAAAAGAGAAACCAAGATGGCAGCAAATGAAATAATGATTTTCCCCTCATGAAAAAAGATTGGCCCTGTATGAAAAAGATCATTTTTCATTTCATATAGTTATTTTTCAGTGCTTACTGAGCATACTCAGAACCAAGTACTCAAAATTCCAAAATTAAATAACTTTGGAATGGATTAATATTTTTTCACCAAACAAGCAAAAGGCACATCTGTCAGCCATCCCCTTTCAACACAGACAGTTTCAGGCCCAAATTCAAAATTGTCTGGGTGCTAGTCAAGTTGACAGAAAAACCTATTAAAACCAATTGGTAAAAATTCTGAAAAATTCACATTTTGCACTATCTGTATCTCGGAATCCACACATCTGACTAGAACAAAACTTGGTACATCATGTGACCTGCCCTACATGACAGTGCATGCAAAATTTAATGTAAATCCATTACACAGTTGCAAAAGTATTAAAGTGCAAATTTGGGGGTTTAACATTGAAGTGCCCGTACAACCCTAAATAGATGGGGCACGACCCTGCCCCTATAGTCTATAGATACAAAGTTCTCAGATCATGTCCTATTAATTCAGTAAGTCTTCAGATGGATTTCTTTCTGTTGAAATCACAGTTTGCATCTAGCTTGTCAGATTTGGTGCTTGATGCAGGAAAAAATTACCCAAACAGTACTTTCATGATAGCCATGTGATGACATGAGGAATGATCCTTTAATAACCAGTATGTAAGTAGCACTCACCCATATGGTGGTTTCCATCTGATAGCCAGTGTATTCTGTTTAATAACCAGTATGTAAGTAGCCTTCGCCCATACGGCACTTTTCCATCTGATGATAACCACTGTATTCTATAAGTCCTCAATGTAGCTGTATTGACACAACAGCTGTTGCATGGTTTCAAATTAAGCAATGCAACTGATATGTGGCCAGAATAGTTTATCAATACTTTTTTGTTTGTAATTACTATATAACAACTAAAATTCATGCCTATTATATTTAGTGCTCTGAGCACACTTGACTTGTTCTTGTCATCATATTTTCATGGGTGAAACAATATAGAGGACAATAGATGGGCAGCAGATAACAACATGGAGAACAGTGGATAGGCATCCATGCACAACCAGCCTGTTGTGCCACAGAGGGGTTCTGATAACATCTGACCTCGAGAGTGAAGCTTGACAGGTCCAATGGTATCAGAACCCCGAGGTGGCACAAAAAGGCTGATTGTGCATGAGGATGCCAATCCTCTATTTTATATAGTGTATAGTGCCCCAGAAAATCACTTACAGTTCTTTTTTTAGAAGCCTTTTACCTTTTGTGTGCAATGAAATGTTCAGTGGTAAAGGGTGGTTGCCAACTGGTTGCTAAGCAGGAGGCATGGCTACCTGTCTAGAGCATCTTCCTATTGACTGGCAGGTACATTGGGAGGGTTAAAAAAGAAACATGGTGACCATAACACTCGCTAAGCGAGAGAGCTGTGGAGTAGGGGGTAATTTTTTTAATTTTAATTTTATTTTCAAGTCCAAATATCTGGTTGATCCTGCATTTCCTCATATCTGGTTGATCCTGCATTTTGCAAGGCTCTGATGTGACTGTCTCCACAGGAGCATGGATCCGTCCATTTCTGCCGCTATGGTAAGTGATGTGCTTGGAACCTCTAGAGGTTTTCAAAATGCTGTTCTACTGCAGTAGGGTATTATCACATTCCATGACCTTTTGAACTGCAGCAGAACAACATTTTGAGAACCTCCAGTTTCCATGCACAACAATGGTCCACTATACACTATAACCTTGTATTCACTTCGAGAGGTTGCCATGACAACATAATAAACCTTGAGAGTGAAGCTTGAGAGGTTTACTGTTTTTTAAACTAAGTTTTATGTATTCAGACATATCAAATATAACCAATTAACAATAAAGAGACAAGAATAGAAAAGAAAAAGGAACCCCCACCCCCGTTACAAACCTCACAATTGTTTTCCTTGCATCTTTGAGAAGTGAATTCAGCATTGTTGTTAACTGATAACCATTCTTGTCTTATATAGTGCATGGGCACCAGTAGTCAACAACATAGCATTTCTCGAGGATTGAGTCTGGTTTACTTATGTGACCCAGCTTTACCATGCCTGAGCGATGAGAGAATCGCTCCATCTGGCTGCAGTGGCTAGGGGAAAGTTGCTGCAGTTTGGGAAGAGCTTAAGGTACACACACACTAACAACTCTGTCCTTACTGTGCCATGTTTTTTTCTCAAAGTGCCATTCTCTTCTGGGTCAATGTTTCGATGTCTCAGTGCCATGGCCGTTCATGAGGAGTGAGGTCTGCGGGGCATGCATGTGTGAAGATGTTCAAGTTGTTGTATCATCATAGTGACATACTCAAGAGGGAACAACAGCCTATTGATGTTACTATGATAGTACAACATTAGGATTTGCTTAAAATCCATACATAACAATGTGCACCCATACACTAAAGTGCTACTACCGTATAATGATTCACTTAATATACACTGTCTTTTGATTTTCACACTAATATGAAAACAGTGAAACCAGAGAAAATAAAAAGATAGTGAATAATTCCTCTTGACAGTATCTATCACCCCCAATTTACGGTAGCAAGAAAGCCAAGTGATATTCCAAATTTTTGGAGGAATTCATGGAGCCATACATTGTAATAGTAGACTTTGATGATGCTGAGGTGGAATGCCACCATACTCTAGTATTATTTCAAAACTTTGGGACTGTATTACATCATACAGTTGTGTCCAGGAGCAGTTCAAAAAGTGTATAGGTAGTAACTTGCACTTTCTTTTTTTTTGGTCCTCCAAAGCCCTCGACCAGCCATGCATGAGACCCCATAAGGGAAGGAAACAACTCCTGGTGGGGGACTTGATTATTAGGGGGGTAGAAATGGGGGAGGAAGCGGATAGGCAGATAAGGTACCTCCCTGGCACCACGGCTCAGAGGGACAGGAAACTAATCCTCAGGATCACGGGAGCAGCTGCATGAGGGAGGGAGCTGGATGTCATTGTCCACCTAGGGACAAATGACCTGGCTGTGATTGGGATCAGAGCGGTGCAAGAGGAGTTTGTGGAGTTGGGGAGGGGTCTTAGACAAGTAGCATGTACGGTAACCTTCTCGGAGGTGCTGCCTGTCTATGGCAAGGATGATGCTAGGGTATTCCACACCATGGGATTCAATGAATGATTGAAAAACTGGTGTGGAGCTTAGGGATTTGGCTTCATTAGGGATGGGGGAGCTACCTGGAGGGATGCAGGCTTATACTGGCATGATGGTCTGCATCTGTCCGGGGGGGGAAACTAGGATCCTAGATGACAGGTTTAAATGCTTCATTGACAAGCATTTAAACTAGCCAAGGGGGAAGGCACTGAAAAGAAGCAGGGAAATCCCAGCCTCCCCCCACAAAACACAGTAGTTAGAGAGGTAAACACCAAGGTAGAGAAGTCAGTAGGGAGCAGGACAGGGATAAATACAGAAAAAGGTGGTAAGGACAGGGATGGGGCTAAAAGGGGTAAGGCCATAAAAAAAATAAAAAGAAGGTGATGAGTATTAATGCCCACAGTCTGTGCAACAAGCTCCCTGAACTAGGGACTTGATGGAATAGGGATGCCTGGATATTGTGGCAGTCACTGAAACATGGTACACAAAAAACCATGACTGGGATGTCAACATACCAGGATACACAGTCTACAGGAGGGACAGGGTGGGTAAAAGAGGAGGAGGAGTAGCTCTCTATATAAGGGAAGGGATTTAAGCAATAGAACTAAAGAATGAACAGGAAGTTGATGAGTCACTATGGGTCACCCTGGAGACAGGAAATGGCACCACAATCCACATGGGGGTTGTGTACAGACCCCCATCTCAGGGGGAAGAAATGGACAAGGAAATGATAGAAAGCATCCTTAAAATGGCAGAAAAGGGGAGATATTGTTAATGGGGGACCTGAATATGCCAGATGTTTACTGGAGTACCTTTGCTGCAGGCACATCCAAGAGCAGGGTTATTCTTGATGCCCTACAAGGGGTATGCCTCAGACAGCTAGTGCTGGAACCCACTCAGGAGGGAGCAATCTTAGACCTGGTACTCTCAAATGGGGATGGAGAAAGTATCTCAGATTTAGAAGTGGGTAACCATCTGGGAACAAGTGACCACCAAACAGTGTGGTTCACAATAAACACAGCCATAGAGTCTAGCCATACAAAAACAAGAGTACTGGACTTTAGGAAGGCTGACTTTGGGAAAATGAGAGAGTGCCTCAGAAAAGCACTAGCAAACGGGCAAGAAGGAGGGGTGGAAGAACAATGGGAATAATCAAAACAGCCATCGCTGAGGCAACAACCCTTTGCCTGAAGCAAATCAACAAAACAAAATGAAGGAGGTGGCAGGGATGATTAAGGAGAAAAGGATAGCATTCAGGAAATATAAGGAAACACAGAAGGAGCAAGACAGAGAACTTTATCAGTTAAAGCAGAAGGAGGTAGGGAAGGCAGTCAGAATAGCAAAGGCACAAACTGAGGAAAAGATAGCCAACTCTGTTAAGAAGGGGGATAAACCTTTTATACGTACATTAGAGAGAGAAGAAAGACCAAGGGAGGGATACAGAGACTTAATAAAGGGGAGGAAATGTGGGCAGAGGATGACAGTGAAAAAGCAGGGATACTGAACGAATATTTCTGCTCAGTATTCACAACAGAAGATGAGTGGGAGGTACCTAAACCAAACAAGAGAGAAACTCTGAATAAGGAGGTTGATACCAGTCCATTCACAGAAGAAAGGGTTTTGAAAGAACTCTTGAAACTTAGGGTGGACAAAGCAATGGGGCCTGATGGGATTCACCCAAGAATTCTAAAAGAACTAAGAGTAGAACTATTAAAGCTACTGACTACTCTCTTTAACAAATCATGGGAGGATGGGGTGGTACCTGAGGACTGGAGGAGGAGGGCAAATATGATTCCACTTCACAAACGTGGGAGTAGGGCAGAGGCAGGAAACTAGAGACCAGTTAGTTTGACTTCAGTGGTAGGGAAAATGATGGAATCACTTCTGATGGAAAGAATTTTTGAGTACCTAGAGGCCAGTGGGGCACAGGACCCAAGGCAGCATGGTTTCTCAGCAGGAAGGTCATGTCAGACGAACCTAATAGATTTCTTTGACTGGGTGACCAAAGTAGTAGACCAGAGAGGGGCTGTGGATATGGCCTACCTGGATTTTAGCAAGGCATTTGACACAGTCTCACACAAAAGATTAATATACAAGTTAGCCAGCCTGGAAGTGGGTCCCAAGGTGATAGCCTGGATAAAAAATGGGCTGGACAACAGGATGCAAAGGGTAATAGTAAACGGAGTCCACAGTGAAGAAAGGAGGGTAACTAGTGGGATAACGCAGGGTTTGGTACTGGGACCGGTCCTCTTTAATGTCTTTATAAGTGACATTGGAGAGCACCTGGAAGGAAAGGTATGTCTCTTTGCAGATGACACAAAGATCTGCAACAGGGTTGATACACAAGGTGGGGTGGAAAGAATGAAAAGGGACTTGGCAAGGTTGGAGGAATGGACAAAAATGTGGCAGCTCAGATTCAATGCAAAGAGATGCAAGGTAATGCATCTGGGAAATAAAAACCCAGGGGAAGAGTACACAATGGGGGGGGAGTTAATAACAACAACAAAAATCGAAAGAGACCTAGGAGTAATTGTATCAGATGACCTAAAGGTGGGCAAGCAATGCGAGAAGGCTGTGAGAATGGCTGGGGGGACACTGGGAGGCACAGGGAGAGGCATCAACAGTAGAAAACACGAAGTTGTTATCCCTCAGTACAGACAGTTAGTAAGACCCTATCTGGAGTACTGCATGCAGTTCTGGAGACCCCATCTCTGCAAAGCCATAGACATAGTGGAGGCTGTTCGGAGGAGGGCAACCAAAATGGTGCAGGGTCTGCACCAGAAGACATACGAGGAGAGACTAAAGCAGCTTAATATGTATACCCTTGAGAAAGGAGGGAGAGGGGGACATGATAAAAACTTTCAAGTACCTCAAGGGAATTTACAAAGTACAAGAGGGTAGTATCTTTCAGAAGAAGAGATGTGCAAGAACAAGGGGGCATAATTTGAAGATAGAGGGGGGATGGCTCAGAGGTAATGTTAGAATGTATTTTTTCACAGACAGGGTTGTGGATGCATGGAACAGCCTTCCTGAGGAAGTTGTGGAGTCAGGAACAGTGGGAGAATTCAAGAATGCATGGGGCAGGCATAAGGCAATTCTAATGGGGGGTAGGAGGAAGTAAGCTGTTTATTAACTAGAATCTGCAGCTTATCCATCAGGTAGGGAAATGGGCAGACTAGGTGGGCCAAGCAGTCCTTATCTGCCATCAAATTCAATGTTTCTATGTTTCTATGCCTTCAGGCTGTCTAGGCCCCCGACACACTACCATCTCTCTTCACCATCCACTGACTCATTATTGCTGCAACCTGGGTAACCTGACATATCCTTTTGTTGGGAAGGCCCATACCCCATGGAGTAGAACTGGGAGAGGAGAGTCACCTGTAGGCATTCATATCCCAGACATGGCAGGGGTCAGCAAAGACATTTCCAGGGTTTTGTGGCAAGCAGGGACCAGCCTCCATCATCTGGTCTGCTGAGCAGGCAGTTTCCTGTTTCTCTCCAGCCCCCCCCACCTCCCATGAAATGGTCCAGCCACAACAGCAGCCTGGGGGCCTTCAGCAGCAGCATGTTGAGGCCACATGCTGCCAAAAACACCAGCCACTAGCCACCACCAGGAGCCATCAAACAGTGGTTCAGGACCCGCCCGCACCCCAGGGAGGGAAACATCCAATGGACACTGTAAACTCCCTCCCTGCCAGATTCTACTCCAGATATCCAGGCTCAGGGCATGAACCTGGTTCACCAGCATTCCAAGCGAACACCCATTGCTCAGCACCATGGAGCTGGCTTCTTATTTTTTCAAGAACTGAATTCCCATAAGAGGGGTGCTGGGTGGATTTTTTTTTTAAATCTAGTGAAGCTCTTTTACCAATGCACACTTAAGGGCTTCAACCATTCAACTCACTGATACCATGGAACTTGCTTGTTAGTGAGAAAAGGAACAAAATTAATTAACAGAAGCATACTGTAAAGAATACAAAACAAATGGATCAATAAAATCTAAGCCTCCCGATTTCATGGGCAGGTACAACTCATGTCATTTTATGGGGTTGATCCTGCTGTCCCAAACCATTTGAAAAAATAAACTATATATTTTATCAGACTGAGGTTAGGAAAGAAATACCTTGCTCAGAAGTGCAAAACTGGGAAGCAAAAAGTTTTAGTAACAAGCACTTTTTTCTTTTTGACTATTGCCACATTTTCCACATATCCACTTTAGAGCTGTACTCCTCAGTTTTTCAGACCAGCTGAGTTCAGCCATGTCACTGTGCCCTAACTTGATACCTAGTGCCTTAAGAAGTTCCTTTTTTTTAAAACTTTTATTTGTACATCCACACTCCGGGCATCCTTCAGTAGTGCCCACACGGAGTCCACCCTACTCCCAGCCTGAACCCTTGCATCTCCCCTTGATCTCCTCCCCTGAATGACCCCAGCCAGGCTCAACCCCCCAGTACCATCTCCGGGGCTAATCCCACCCTCCCACGGTGGTAGCCTCTTAAGTGTGAAGTGCCTAACTTGGTGTCATTGGGTCACCTTGGAGGAAGATCTGGGGCGTGTTGGGCCAGCAGTTGGGATGTGGGTGAAGTCCACCAGGGCCACCGTCATCTCACCGACATATGGAAGGATTTTTTCTGCTTGTTTATTCCCCCATCCTTCCCTGCAGAGCCCAGCCAGCAAGGCAACATAGTGCCATGGCTCTGCCTCCAGGCATTATGCCATGCTGCTACACTGTCGATCCTCCAGCCACCGCCGGAGGTTGCTCCATGAGCGAGCGCTTCCCGTACCCACCACCAGGAAGAGAGCGGTCGGCGGACGCTTAATCTCTGTCCCTTCCCTGCTGACCCCTGGCAGCTCTGGCTCGTTTCCGAACCCAGGTCACCAGTGTGACATGAGGTGTGGTGTCCAGCTCCTCAACCCTCAACACCACCGGGCCAGATGCCTTAAAGAGTTTTTGATAGATAGATTTGCCTGCAGTACCTGGTATATGTTATATATTCAGGTTCAAGGAAAAACTCCAACTTTTTACAAAGTAATATTGCATCCTGAAACTACAGAATATTCTGACAGAACCTCAAGGGATCTAACCCTGGTGAAACATTTCAATAAATAAATAAACCCCTGAAACCTCACTATTAACCAGCAAACACATCATCAGCATAAGCGTCTACCCTCACAGGCTGTGCAATACGTTGCATTTGTAAGCCACCTATATCCTGATTATATGAAATAATAATTAGCACCGCATCAAAACCAAAGATTAATAGTGGACTGCATGGGCAGCCCTGTCTCACCTCTTTGTTAATACCAGTCTCAGTGCCATGAAAATTATTTACAGAGGGAAAAATTGAAGCATTGTCTTATAGCATCTGAATCCAGGCAATAAAAGTATGCAATACTTTCTTAATACATGAAGTAAATGAAGATGACTAACTTTATTGAAGGTTTTTTCTTGGTCAAAACTTAAAAAAAAAAGTCTAAATTTCCCTGTTCACCCTGTGACACTATTTCTCATAACAAAATTAATATTTCTTGCATACATCTATCGGGGATAGAGTACACCTTGGACCAGATTCATAAAACTTTGCTCTGGCGCAAACTGGAGTTTGCATGGAGTTGTTATTCACCAAAGCCCAGTTTGTACCTGCAAACTGGGTTTGTGCTGGGGCAAAGTTCTGAGGGGACCCAAAATGCAAATCAGGGGGAGGGTACCTGCATATTGTTGCAGTCCCATTCACCAAGGATTTTATCCATGCAGGGGCTGTTTGCGATGGTCTATTTTGTAGGGAAAATACTGCCAACTGAGACCTGGCAGCATTCAGCACAACCCTTGCTGCTGCTGGAGGTACTGCCAATCACCGTTGCCATAAAAGAAAAAAGCAATGATTTCCTGGAGGTCTAGGGGTCCATCCTCTGTCCTGGTCCCTGATCGCCATGCTTTAAAAAACTGAAAGGAAATGCCCCTGGTGATCTAGTGGTCCCTCCCCTTCCCTGGTCTCTGATTGCCCATCCCAGTATATAATATTAGTCTCCCTGGTAGTCTAGTGGTCCCCCCCCCAGTCTCTGATCACTGTACCATTATGAAATAATTCTTTCCCTGGTAGTCTAGTGGTCCCTTCCCCCTCCCCTATCCTCTGTGTAAGCATGGTGGGATACAAATATGTCACAGCAGGCAGAGCTCAGGTGCATAAAAGACACAGAAAGGTGTCTGTCATTTTATTAAAAGTCCAAAATATTTACAGAAAGGGAAAAAAAAAATGTTAGTTCAATAATCAAAAGAAAATCCCAGGTCTCTGCTTCCCTTGCAGAGCCTGTGGCTTAACTCCAGCCAATTCAGTGTAATAAACCTCTTACACTGATTCAAAGAACTGTGTGAACTCATCAGCACACAAACAGGTCCTTCTCCTTCACAGTCAGCACACCAACTGACTCGACTCTACTCTACTCTTCTCTTCTCCCCTAGTGATGAACCCTATTTATAGCACTAGGGATTACATGACTCTCTGTGGGGGAGTTATCATTGGCCATGACATTACATAATAGGGGGGTTTCCATATTATCCCATGCCTTATCATGCAATGGCTTTTTATTTGGCCCTTTTTCCCCAAATATGCTTAATTTTACAGGCAGACCCAGTTACAACCTCTCTGGGGCTGTCACAACACTGTTTTAATTATTTTAAATATTGGGGACACTACGGGATTAAATCAAAGCGTGGTATGCACTAAAATATTATCTCCCACTTGGGAGCTGTATTTTCAGAGCGACACACGCCATTCATCAGCCCTTTATTCTGGGCTTTTTTAAACTGTAGTGTGCCATGCACATTTTACATGTCTCCAAGATGGGAGATAGTTTCTAGTCCAATGTGCACAGTAAGGGGATCTTTTTGAAAAGAGGACAGCATAGAAAAGGCTAGAGTTTTTTCAGGTTGGTCACCCTGACAAAGAAACAAGAAAAGAAAAAGGAGGAAAATGAGAGGATAGAAAAGGATGAGAGAAATAACACAAGAGGGACAAGAACTGGCGCATATGACTCTTTATTCTTTTGTTTCCAGGGTCTGAATACTATTAACAGGTATCACCCTGTTACACACCTCTCCCACCAAGAGGCAACAGATTTCTGTTGTCTAAACACCCTGCTGAAACCCTGGGAGGGTTGGAGCTTCCACCCACCCACTGTCAGAAACTCCGCCTCAGGGACCCTTAAACAATACAATAATATATAACAGATATAACTATATCTATACTCGGTACATTTTCCCTGAGGCATAAACACATTTTCTCAACATGCAACCTTCAGTTTTTTCTTCAAGTTATTTTACTTCAGTAGTTCACTTTAACATTTTGTACAAAAAGCAAGAAAATGTGTTAACATCACATATATTTCATCCTATTTCCATCACATTTGCCCCATATCTGGACAAAAAGTCAGCATTGAGGTGTTTGGAACCCACCCTGTGTGTATGATAGTAAAGCGATAGGGTTGCAATGCTAAGTACCATTGCATGATCCTACCATTATCATCTTTCATTTGTTGAAGCCAACACAGGGGATTGTGGTCCGTCACCACCATAAATTCCTGCCCCACAAGTAACATTTGAGTGCTTCTACTGTCCTTCTCAACACCAAACATTATTTTTCAATGCTAGAATATTTCCGTTCCTCTTGTGTAATTTTCTGCTTATATATATATATATCACCAGGTGTTCCTCACCTTTGTGTTTCTGGGACAACACCACCCCAATGCCTCTGTCAGTGGCATCAGTGTGAAGTTGAAGGTGTATGTAAAATCAAGACTACTTAACACAGGGTAGGAACAGAGTAAAGCTTTGAGGGTTAAGAAAGCCTCATTACAATCATTAGTCCATTGGACCTTATCAGCACATCTGTTTCACGTCAAGTCTGACAGTGGGGTGGCAATGGTTGCAAAGTTGGGGATAAAATGTCTGTAATACCTGACTAGACCTAATAAGGAGAGGACATGATGTTTTGTCTGTGGAATGGGGCTGTTTGCCACTGCCTCTACTTTACTGATATCAGGCTGGATAATCCCCTTTCCTATTTTAAACCCCAGATATTTCGTCTCAGTTTTGGCTATGGCACATTTTGCAGGGATGATGGTCAGGCCTGAATCAGTAATGAACTGTATGACAGCACTCAGCTGAATTAGATGAGTCTGCCAATCAGGTGAAAAAATGACTACATTATCCAAATAAGCGGCACTGTATGAGGTATGGTTGTGTAAAACCCTATCCATGTAGCACTGGAAGGTGGCTGGTGCCCCATGTAATCTGAATGGTATTGTTGTGAATTGGAATAGCCCTGTTGGGGTACTGAACACAGTCTTTTCTTGAGCTTGTAAAGATAATGGAATCTGCCAGTACCAATTTGTTAAGTCCAGGGTACTAATGTACTTAGCTGATTTGATTTTATCTAGAAGGTCATCCACCCTGGGCATTGGATACTCATCAAAGGAAGTTGCCCTTTTTTTAGTCCTAAGGTATTATTCCACTTTCCAGGGACTTGCTGAAAAGCTCAGCCAGTGGTGTGGTGAGTCTTTTTTTTTATTACCAGGAGAGACACACTAAGCTGAAAACCTGTTTACAGGTGTGACCTAGGAGCACCAGGAAGTTAAGTGACTTGCTCAGGGTCACACAGTATGCAAGTGGGGGCTGTGGGAATTCAAAACCAGTTCTCCAGGTTTGCAGCTCAGAGCCATAAACCACTGCACTATACTGCCTCTGTTCTTCCCGAAGCTCCTTCAGTACCCTACAGTGGATGCCATCTGGCCCCCATTGCTATATCTACAGTACCTTGAACCTATTCAGCTCTTCTAGGACCCTTTTCCTTGTGAAGGGTTTTGTGTTTGCTCCTGTGGCATTGTGTACTGACCTACTTAGTGTAGGACCCTTTTCGCTGTCTTCTGTGGTAAAGACAGAGCAAAAGAAATCATTTAGTAACTGCTTTGTCTTCGTCTTCATCTGTCTCTGCCATCTTGCCTTCCATTGTTGTTAACCTGACTATTCCCCCTTACTCTTTCTTTTGTTTCTTATATATCTGAAGAAGGTTTTTTCTCACTTTTGAGTGGCTACAGTATTTGTGTACTAAGTAAAGATGGATTTATGCAGCTCTGTATAGGAATCCTGCAATCCAGCATCAGACACCATTTAAACTAAAAAATTGGAGTCACACTACAGCTTATCTGACTTCATCCCTCAGTTATCTTTGGATAAAACACAATTAAAATCTCCACCCAGTACCAAATTTCTGCTAGTAAAATGATAGGGTTGAATCAAAGCAAACAAGTCAACTTTAAGAGCATAGACACTAATTAAATCTAAATTTAGTTGTATCTAATTCCATGTTCAACAAAAATGCCCTCCCAGGACTAATGTCCAGTAGTCTTGTTACTTTAACCTTAGAAGTATTAAATAAAATTCCCACCCCATCACCTTTTGTAAGCACCAAAGGTTCAAAAAGAAGGGCCCCAACACCAACATTTAACAGCACTGATATCTTTATTTGAACTCAGTCCAGTCTTCTGCAGAAAACAGACCTCAAAAGCCAACTCTTTCAGGACAGAAAAAAAGTCTTCTTTTCTGGGTTTTGATGCTATTAACATTAAACATGGCAAGCTTTAGTTGTAACTCAAGCGCCCTCAATCATTAATGCATGGTGCTGAAACCATTTCCCTTTAGTACTTGTCCCTCCTTTGGACAGAGATGAAGTGGTGTTTTCATTTTTTTTCTAGTGCTTCAAAATGTACCATTGGCCTCCTCTGTTTCAGATACATATGACCCAATTTTTTGTGATAGAGTGGAAGATGCCTCAGATTCCTCATCTACATCTGAGTCTTCCCAGTCCTTTTGTCTTGCTAGCACAGTATACTTGTTTCCTGTAGGAGCAGCACTGTATTCCAAATCTCTTTCTCAACATTTTTGTCTTTGGAGGAAGATTTCTGGCACTTCTACTGGTTACCAGTCATATTGGTGGTGGTAATCGTGGTGTGTGTGTATTGGGGGGGATCATGTTTTCTTCTTCTGTGTTTTGCATTTCAGGTACAACACCACTTCAGTAACCAGAGTGACATAACTTGTTCCAGTAACTTCAGTGTGTACTTCTTGTGA
Source organism: Neoceratodus forsteri (assembly GCA_016271365.2). Lineage (NCBI taxonomy): Eukaryota > Metazoa > Chordata > Ceratodontiformes > Ceratodontidae > Neoceratodus > Neoceratodus forsteri. The sequence goes on from CM057458.1 coordinate 201,986,025, forward strand.
CAGTGTGTATTCCATCACTGTATCTATCTATAAAGACTGTTGTACAGTGCCCACAGTGGTCTCCTGATCCTATGCTTGAGGGGGTGGATCTTGGCTCAGTGTTTGCACAGAATATACATTGTCATTATTTGATTCTTTCTCAGAGCCAGTTTCAATAGTGGTGGGTTGTTCCTTATCATTCTCTTGGTCCTTTTCTTTTGGTATTCTCTCTCATGCACACACACACTAATTGTTGCCTTATAGAGCCATGCTTATGAGCTTGAGTGACTATATCAACTTGATCAGGACTGTGCTCTCTGTTGTGACAGACCCAGGCACAAGATCAGTAAGTGTGGCCAGTTTCCTCTCAGAGAATCCAACACATATTGTTCAGGCAGAATCTGCAAATATGACCATATTCCAGAAATGAAGTACATTTTGTCTGGTCACATGCACTGCTGAAATTGTTGGTTGATCTACCCTTGCTACCACTTCTTTCTCCCCATCCCCTCCAGATGGCTCACCCTCCTGCCCACCCTTCCCATCTTTATAAATATTCTTTCAGTGTAAGTGGTCCAGGGTGCTCACCCCCAGTATGGCTACTCTTGACCCCCCTCCCCTCCAGGTCACCTGTCCATGTTCCCCAACAAACCTGACACTGGGGTGCCTAATCTCAATGTTGGAATGAATCTGAAATAAAGAAAATCATCCCTCAATGTTCTTTATTTTTGTTTTTTTTCTTACCTGTAAAAACCAAAACTGTCTCTCACCGATCTGCCCCCACACACCCCATACATCTCCACCTACCCCACTCTGACCTCCCACTCAGCAGTCACTACCCCACACAGCCTCATTCATCTGAACAGCTCCCAGGGAGAAGATCCACTCTTCCACTGAAGGCACATTTTGCTGCTGGAACCGACAACTACAATATGAGAAACTAAAGTAAGTGTGGTTCAATGTATTTCAATGGGGTTTTGAACTTTGATGCATAACTGTGTCATTGTTGCATATTCTGGCTCCAATTTTTCAATATGGCCTTTTTGGGACCCCACTTCATGACCAATGGTGATGGAATTATGCAAATCAGGCCTGAAAAGTAATTTCATGGTCACATCACTGAATCACCTTTTGATTGGGATTTGAACATTTTCAATGTCCTTGTTCAAGAGGTGGGGTCATAAGTCAACTAGGTTGAAAATTAGGGGTCAACTATGTAAAAATGGCAAAGTTATGAGCATACTTGTAATTTTTCTACGCTCGCTGGTAACTTAGGTAATTTTAAATATTTTGATCCCAAATTTTCAGCATAACCATTTTGTCACACCACCTTATGAATGTGAGAGCTGTTATTTTTTTGAATCCTGGCCAAAATGTGTTTTTGTTCCTGTGGCACAGAAAAATGTTTCAGTGTTGGAGAATGATGTTTTGGAGGGGATTTGAAAATTTTCTCCTACCAGGTTCATTAGGTGGGGTAATAGGAAGGCAATGCTGAAAATGTGGTGTACAAATACAGTTGCTGCCTTCTTATAACCCCACCTCTTGAACAAGGGCAGTGAACATGTTCAAATCCCATTCAAAAGATGATTCCACAAAGTGGCCATGAAATCACTTTTGGTCCTGATTTACATAACTCTGACACCATTGGTCATTAAGTGGAGTCCCAAAAAGGCCATGTTGAAAGCTGCTGTTCTTCCTCCCCCCATTCCCTTTCCCCCATTGAAAGTGGTGATGCTGGATCACCACCCTCTTCCCACTCCTCCTCCTTCTCCTCCTCCTCCTACTAGGAGGGGATGTCAAGCACAGCCCAGGCCCTTCCTACCCAAGAATCTGCAAATCTTCAGCCTCAACACCAGAAGTCTCCTCCCAGAATTAGACAATCTAAAAGTATGGACTTCCCTTTACTCCCCCTGACATCCTCTTTATTACAGAAACTTGGCTCTCAGCTAGAACCCCTAACTCTCACCTTGTCCTACAAGACTACACCCTACTCCACCAGGATAGAGGCAAACAAGGTGGCAGTGTGGCCATCTATATTTGTTTCACCCTCCCTACTGTAATCTCTCACAGAGAAACAATCCACTCATCCCATGAACTACTCCTTCTGAAACTTTCACTCTCTTCCTCTAACCCTCTATTCATCTGCGTCCTCTACCTACCCCCAAAGTCCCACACTAGCTCCCTGCCAGTCATCCTCTCAGCCCTTGTCTCCCTAGCCTCCACAAGCAAACTTATTCTCCTGGGTGACTTTAATCTAAACTGGCTCTCCTAGCCCTCACCCATACAGTTCAGTCCATAGAATATCACAACCTCTCCCAACTCATCAGTGAACTTATTCATTTTGAGACCCGTTCCAGTAATCACTTCCTCCTTGACTGAGTATTGTCTACCCACCACCATCGGATCATTGCTGCCGGCACTCTACCTGACTCACTCAGTGATCACTGTCTCACATACTGCATTAGGAAAATCCACCTCCCACAAGCTCCCCCTAAGTACATTCACCATAGGTCCCTCAGACTCCTTGACATTGACAACCTAGTTGCAGACTTCTCCACTGCCAACTGGTCCTTATCTATGCCTCTCATGACATAAACAAAGCCCTCACCCTCTTCATCAATATCTTTCATCAGGTCTGGAATACACACACCCCATGCAGAAAGCTGCATGTAAAGAGAATATACCACCCACGGATCTCTCCACTGCTAATTACCCAGTTCAAAGCCAGGGACCTACCATGGGTCAAATATAAGTCCTCTGCTGACCCTGTCCACCTCCAGAACTATAAGACCCTATGTAATGCTTGCACTAAATCAGTCCAGTCTGCTAAAGCCATATACTATGAGTTTCAGCTCAGCTGTAACTTACAATCCCCATCCAACTTCTGGAAAGTTCTCTACTCCCTACTAGAACCCCTGTCCACTCCTCCACCCCCTTTCTCTTAGTGAATGGCACACTAGTCTCTCATCCTCCCTCCATCGTCTCCCACTTCAACAGTTTCTTCATCACCTGTGTTCTTACCAAACAACCTCATCCAGTCTCCCCTTCAAAAACCCCACTACCCTCTGATGAAGGATCCCCCCAGTATCCCCACAGGAAGTTTTCAATGCATTATCCTCCATTTTCCTAACAAAGCACAGCCCTCATGGGCTGGACCCCAGGCTCCTTCATCTCTCTGCCCCAACCATAACCCACCCCCTCACCTACATACTGAACCTATTCTTCTTACTCTCAAGCATCCCCAAGGCTGGCAAAAAAGCCAAGGTCCTACCCCTTCACAAGGGTGGCAACTCTTCTTCTCCAGGGAACTACCATCTCATCTCCCTACTCCCTGCCCTGGCAAAACTCCAAGAAGCCCTTGTACTCTCTCAGCTTACCTCCTTCCTCAACAGCACCTTCTTTCTTACCTCATTCCAATCAGGTTTCTGAAAGTCCCACTCTACACTATCCTCCCTCCTCCATGTCACAGACTCCATTTTTACTGCCATGGACAAAGGCCACCTCACCTCTGCCATCTTCATAGACCTGGTACCACCAACTCCTCTTCAATAAACCATCCACCACAGGCCTATCTTCCTCTACAGTGAAATGGTTCCAGTCCTATCTCACAGACCACCAGTAGTCAGTTCAAGTTGTCGATGCACTATTCCCTCCTCTCACTACCCATGCAGGAGTCCCCCAAGGTTCTATCTTGGGACCAATTCTTTTCTCTGTCTTCATCAGTGACCGTCCCTCTACCTGTGTTACTGTGAACATTCACAAGTACGCTGATGATACGGTGATCTACCTGTCAGGCCCCTCTAGCTCTGCACTCATAGCCCCTCTCCAGCTTTACTTCCTCAGTGTTATACAATGGTTTAACACAAATCAACTCACAATGAATACTAAAAAGACTGTTTCAATGACATTTGGCTCCTCCCAGAAGCTGGCTAAGCTCCAGGCCCCCCAATCATTCACACCCTCAATGGTACCAAATTAGAATCTGTGTTTGCCTTCAAATACTTGGGAGTCTGGCTCAACCCCAGACTGGATTTCTTCCACCACATTGATTCCCTACACACCAAACTCTATCCCAAAGTAGGAGTTTTGTATCATTCCAAAGACTGTCCGACCCTCCCTACCCAATGTGAGCTTGTCAAAAAATTAGTCCTTACCTTGTTTGATTACACAGATGTGGTTTATGGCTCAGCCCCCTCTTCCTCCATCATCAGTCTCAACACATTGTGTAACACCTTTTGTCACTTCGCCACCAACCTCCCCCCTTACTCACCATGGTTCACTTTACTCTGCATTCTCAGTCCTTTCTCTTCCCCTCTGCCATCAACTTCATGGCACATCCTTTACAGCTAAATATTGGTTTAACTCTCTCCCAATTTACCTCTTCTCCCTTCTCACACCTGCCTGCACCTCTGACTATCCCCTCCACTCCCAAGACTCACACATTTTCTCAATCCCTGAAGTGCACTCCTGTGCCAGACAATAGGCCTTCTCCTACCACCTCCCCTACTTTGGAATCAGCTCCCCTCACTCCTGCACTCATCCTCCTCTTTTCCTCCCTTAAATACCAGATGAAACTCTGCTTCCAACCCTCCTGCTCCTGCTTCCCTGCCCTAACTCCCAGTTGATGCTTGATAGCCTTCTAGCCCTAACCTATGTTAACCTGAACTCCACCCCCTGAGCTTTTGTCAGATGTACAAACCCTAACCCCTCTCAGCCCCCATCCCAAACAACCATTGCTCTATGTTTTGCTAATGCAATTGCAAAACATTTTATTTTTCCCTTATTGTTCCTTGCTATGTCATTGTAACATGGATAATCAGATCATTGTAACAACTTTTTTGGAATGTAAATAATCTGTATATTCCTTGTCAGTTGTTGTAGCATGGACTATTTGTTCAGCGTACTCTTTTTTTGGATTGTAATTATCTGTATATACTCCTCTTCCTCTTTCCCCGGGTTGCACCTGGAAACCAGATAGAGCTCAATGTTCCTTTCCTGGTTAACAACTTTTAAATAAATAAATAAAAATGCCCAGGTTATGACTGAACATTACACTGTTTCAGTGTTTACTCATAACTTCGTTAATTTTCAATATTTTGACTCCAAACATTCAACATTGCCATTTTTCCACACCATCTCATAAACGTGTCATGTCATTTTTTAAATCCTGAACTAGATGTGTTTTTGCACCTCTGGTGCTAGATGACATTTCGGCCAATATACTATAAATGGTTTCCTACCCTCCTTATCCTCCTGTGTTATGACCACATTCTTTTTTTATTTTTAATTCTTTCTGAGTTTTAATTTCCTCATTATGCAGATTTTACAAAGTGTTTTTCCAACACTTCCACTAACTGGACCCCTACTGACCAGCAGTCCCTACCTCTACACTTAACACCTACTGACCCACTGATCTATCTCTTTAGTAAAAATTATTTCAGTCCTTATGTTGGTCTTGTGTGTTTGAGTGGGGGGAGCACAAAAAAAAAAGAAAAAAAAAGAAACAATCTAAAGACAAAGAACCTCAGTACAGAAGCACTGAAGCAAGGGTTACCCCAAAGGGCATTGGCAATAAAGCCAAGTTTCAGAGAAACACAACATCACATATACCCACATAATGCAGAGCATCATGGGATGTATATGCAAATCACCATGAAATTTTAGGCTAGTTCAGCTTAAAGCATGAAGGCATGGTGCCAAAGGGCCTCTCAAACAATCTGTAATTTACATGCATTTTAAATAACAGAATGGGGGTTTTCTGATATCTCTATATTGGTAACATAATTTTTATAATTCAGTCCCCTAGTAACTTTTTACCTTTATCAAAAACACTTAGTGCCTTGGTATTTTCAACATTTAGAGGTTTCATACACATAAGGCATATAGATCAAGGTATTTTATGACATACCTGTAGTGCTATTGCATACTAAATCGACAATGAGGAATATAGCTTCTTATTTTACATCAGCTTGGAGGTCACCACAATAACCTCCCTGTACAAGGACCTGAGAGGGAAAAGGAAAATTAAAGAGGACACTATAGCATAGTCAAGAAAGGGGTGGGGGTGCCCATAGGTGGCCAACCTTATGGGCTAGAAATTGTAAAGTATAGCTTAGGCTAAGAAATAGAAGAACTGTTGCAACAGATTTAAGAAAAGGTCAGTCCTCAAGAGTGGCAGGATCTCCCTGTCACATATCCCCACCTTAAGAGGGAAACAGTTATTTCAGACTGCTTACCACTTTCCTGTCTCAGGAAGGGATGGTGCTTCCACCCATCCATCCATCTTCAATAGCTCCACCTCAGGGTCCCTATTAACAATAAACATTCTATCATAAACATAATGGATATCATCATTCTTTACTCTGAGGCGTTAACATATATATCAACAGTGACTCACGGTGCCTTCCCTGCACTGTCTCCTTTTAGGGAAAGTCCATCATATTCCACTGACATCAATTCCTGCACCATATCTAGACATGAAATCAGCATTTACATGTTTTGTCCCTACTCTGTGGGACACAGTATATCAATACGGCTGAAGAGCTAAGAACCACCGCATTATGAAGGGATTTTTTCTCTCATTTGGTACAACCAGCAGAGGGGGTTGTGGTCAATTACAACCTTAAATTCAGGCCCCCACATTGGCTGTTGTGGCATTTAGATCTACCATGGGAAGTTAAAGCTGGTTCCTCGGTGTGTCACTATCTTTACTAGCACTCAGGTCAATTCTTCAGAACCCTCATCCCTCCCTAAAGTGGAATGACCATTGCACTTCTCCCTGTCCTGTGTCCAACAGCTCCTTTCAGGTAGCCATTCTGGACTATTGGGCTTCTCAGCTGTCTCTGCCGGGGAGTGGGACATCTCCCGAGCTGCCTCTGCAGATTACTCCCCCATTCAGACTCGAGACTTCCTACTCATGGCAAATTCCTGCCAGGACACTAGCGGCTGCAACACTAGGCCAGTATAACACCAGGAGTGGGTACAGGCCTACCCATCAACACCACCTCCCCTATCATCCAAAAAATAGTGTTTACAAATTACAGTTTGCTGCCTTAAAAAGAATCCTGCTTCTTTTACTATTGTGCTCAGGTAATGTCGAACTCAACCCAGGACCATTAGACACCCTTGCTTCTCCATCAGACCTGGCAGGTATCAAAGGAATGTCTTTTATGCATCTTAATGCTTGTAGCTTGCTGAAAAAGTTCACCCTTATCCAGGCTTGGGTGAGCCACACCCTACCTGATGTCCTAGGGATCAGTGAGACCTGGCTTAGGCCAGCAACCCCAGACAATGAAATCAATATCCCAAATTATTTACTCTTCTGAGCGGATAGGCAATCAAGAGGAGGTGGGGTGGCAATTTATGTAAGGGACAAATACTCAGCAGCATGCATAGATGCATCATCTTCCCCCAAAGAATTTGAGTGCTTGACCCTAAAGATTGAACTTTCTCCTTCCAGTGCACTCTGTGTAATAGGCTGCTACAGGCCCCCTTCTGCTGGGCCTCATCTCCTGTCTCACCTCAGTTCTGTACTGGGGCTCAGTTCCTTGGAAACCATTATTCTTGGTGACCTGAACTACGATTGGCTATCAAGTGCATCAGCTCCCTTGAAATCCTTTTGTGACACTGTAGGACTGGTCCAACTCATTGGCGATCCTACTCGCCCAAATAAAAAGAACCTTAACAGCAGCTCCCTCTTAGATGTAATTTTGGTTAGCAAGCCACACCTGTTCTCTCATGTCAGAACATTTTTCTCAGACATTAGCAATCATTGTATAATCACCACTATTAGATCCATGCAGAACCCACAGTTTGTGGCAAAGTTCTCTATCAAGAGGTGCAACTGCAACTTTGATTTGTTTGCATACGTCCATGAATTGAAACATTCACTGCGATGGCAGGAATTCTTCCTAGCCAAAATGGTTAACAGGGCATATACTATTTTTTACAATATTTTAAGTGAGGCTTTAAATATGCATGCACCCTTGGTTAAGGTGCGGGTCAGGAGCAGCACCTGCCATTGGTTCTCACCTGAGCTCAAAGCTTCCCTTTTAGAAAGGGATACTTTATGGAAAAAAGCCTGAAGAAGCAAAAACGACTCGGATTGATGTCTCTTTTAGAGAACATGTAACAAGTGCACCAAGTTGGTCAGAGCAGCCAAGGCCACCTACTATCGTTCGGAGTTAGCCTATGCTTCAAGAAATCCTTCAAAGCTATGGAAAACATTAAAAGACATGTCTGGACAAGCACCTGGTAATTCCATTCCAGCAAAAATTAAGTCCGGTAGCACCGTTATCTCTAACCGATTGGAAATATTGGAAGCCCTCAATAACCATTTTGCAATGGCAGGGCTAGCATTTGATACTTCCCCTACCAATGACCTCTGCACAGCTCAGGGCCTACCAACCCACGAGTCCCCCTCTACCCAGGAGGCCTTCTCCCTCCTGCCTGTCTCTCTAAAAGAGGTGGAAGATCTACTGCTGCAACTGGACACCAGGAAGGGAGCAGGCTCTGACTTCATAGAGCCATACTATCTGAAATGTACCTACCATGTGCTTGCAGTGCCAATCACCCACCTATTCAACATGTCACTCTCCCAGGGTAGCCTTCCCCCCAATGGAAAATAGCCCATGTCATCCCTCTATTAAAAGCAGGTGACCCCTGCGATCTAAATAATTACAGACTTATCTCCCTCCTCCCCATCCTGTCTAAATTACTAGAAAAAATATTGTGTGGCCAGCTAGGGGTATACTTAGAATCCAGAAGCCTATTAAACCCAGTTCAGTCTGGATTCAGAGCAAAGCGCAGCACCACAACAGCCTTAGCTAAGGTGACCAATGATTGGCTCCTAGACCTTGACAACAAGAAACATGTCTGTGCTGTTTTCTTGGATCTTAGTAAAGCATTTGACACAGTGGATCACAGCTTGCTTCTTTCCTCCCTAAGCACCTTAGGCCTGGATCATAAATCTATGCACTAGTTTGCAGACTTCCTCAGAGAATGGAAACAGCAGGTTAAAGCTGAAGGTGATCTTTCTCCATTAAAACCTATGCTGAGGGGCATTCCCCAGGGCTCTATCCTTGGTCCCCTCCTCTTTGCAGTCTACATTAATAACATCAATGACCCCATCAAAAATGCCAACATCCACTTATTTGTGGATGACACTGTACTGTACTTGAGTCGCCCCATGCCAGAAGCAGTCTGTGAAGACCTTCAAGCTGAATTTAACCTTCTACGATACCAGCTCATAAACAAAAAGCTTTTGCTCAATGCAAAAAAGACAAAAGGCATATTCTTCTCCCCCTTCTTGCATGTGGCAATTCCTGCTGGGGGGGGCTATCCCACAAATTAACACTGTTCTTGGAGAAATACTACAGTATGTAGCTAAATCCAAATATCTAGGAGTTTGGCTCGATCATAAACTTTCCTTCGCCAACCATCTCAAAGAACTACAAAAGAAACTAAGGCAAAGATTGGGACTATTCTACAGAATTAACCACCTGCTCACAAAGGAGGCCAAGATTCAACTGGTTCAAGCTACCTTCCTATCTTTAATACATTACGCAGACCTGCTCTACAGCCACTGTGCTGCCTCTGCACTGGCTAAGTTGGATACCCTCTACCACAGAGCTATCAGGTTCATTACTGGCCTTCCACTTTCTACACACCACTGCTCCCTGTACTCATCGTTAGGCTGGACTTCCCTTCACTATAGAAGGAATAGAAACATCGCCCTATGGACCTTCAGAGCAGTGACCAACAAGCTCCCCTCATATGTCTCAGATAGTATTCCCCGGAGTGTGTTAGGCACCTATGCTCTAAGGAGCTATTTCCTAATTATCCTCCAAGTTCCAAGGGTCAAAACTCATTTTGGCAAAGCTGCTCTAAGCTTCTCTTTACCCGCACTGTGGAACGGTTTACAAAGGAACATGAAGCTAAGCTGCCCTGTTAGCCTGAATATCTTCAAGGCGCTCTACGATCGCTACATGAAAGCACCTTGCAAATGTTTTCCTCACCGCTAGCCCACTAATTCCGCAACTCCCCCTTTCCATCCTGATGCACGCCATGTTTCTACCCCTGGTTCTCACTCTTTCCCTATTAACTCTTCCTGCTGCACCCACCTTTCCCTGTCTGCTCCAGCCTGGCTAAAGTCCCACCCCTTCCATAGTAGTGTCCCAATTATCTACCTCTCCTCCATCATTATCATAATAAACAAGTACACGACAGCCATCGCCACTTTCTGTGGTTTTAGCCCAATTTTTCCCCCAGTCATCAGTAATATATCCCTCCTCTTCTTTACCTCTTTAACCTGCCACCCCATACATGACCTTTTTTCTCTTATATGTGTAGTTGCTGGCTGCCTCACTTAAAAGATCTTTGCTTATAACACTGTATGCCTATGGTTGATTGTACATCTGCTGACTTCTTCAATTGTAAAATAATGCTGTTTTTTTTTATTTATTTCAACCTTGTACTGCACTGTATACACTGTATATACTTTTTCCTCCTTGTATATTATTGCTTTTTGTATACCTGCTTCTGTACTGTACTTTGATGTATTCATGAACAGGTCCACCTTGCAAATGAGCCTTGCTCAATGGTGCCTGCCTGGATAAATAAAGATTTTGATTGATTGATAATATTTCAAAGATTCAATAGCCTACTTCAGAGCTAAGCATTCTTTCTTTATGGTAGCATATCTTCTCTCCCTCACACGTAGCTTCCTGCTGATATACATGATTGGATGTTCTTCCCCATCTATTTTCTGAGATAAAGCTGCCCCAGTATCATTTTCTGATGCTTCGGTTTGAACCTTAAACAATTGCTTGAAGTCAGGGCTTTTCAATACAGGAGCTGTACATAAAATGTCCTTGATATTCCCAAAAGCCTCATCACAAATAGTGACAAAGAACCTCAGTGTACAAGCACTGAGGCAATGGTTACCCCAAAGGGCACTGGCCAGGAAGCCAAGTATCAAAGAAATACAAAATCACACATACCCCATCATGCAAAGCATCATGGGCTGTATATGCAAATCACCACAGAATATTATGCGGGTTCAACTTTAAGCAGAATTGCATGGTGCCAAAAAACTCTCACATAGTCTGCAAAGGGTGCCAACAGAAGACACAGACATGTGTTTCATTCTACCAGGACTCAACAGTGTGCCTTTTTTGTATGACACCCCAGTGGAATTAACCAGCTACCCTTAGATGGCCTATCTGGGTTATGTTGTGGTGAACCCAATAAAAACCAAAAACAAGCTAAAAGACAAAGAACCTCAGTGTACAAACACTGAGGCAATGGTTACCCCAAAGGGTCTGCAAATAGTGCCAACAGAAGACAAAGACAAACAGTGGTCCACTGAACCTTATTTGGGGTACCTCTTTTTAGTGAGATCAGTCAAAGGACTGGCAATGGCTGAGAAATTAGGAATAAATCTCCAGTAATAACCAACCAGGCCTATGTAAGATCTTATGTGCTTTTTTGTGGTAGGAATTGGGCTGTTTGCTACTGCTGTAACTTTCTCTACCTCGGGCTTCACTTGTCAGTTGCCTGAAATGATCCCTAGGTATCTTGTCTAGGGCTTTGCAAGGGCACACTTAGCAGGGTTAATGATCACTCCTGCCTCCTTTATTGCTTGCAATACCTGGGACAAGTGTCTAACATGGGTTTCCCAGTCAGGACTGAATATGATCACATCATCCAAATTAGCCACACAGTAGTCAGTGTATGGTTTTAGTATGTGGTCCATAAAATGCTGAAAAGTGGCTGGGGCCCCCATGTAGTTTGAATGGCATTGTGACAAACTGGTATAAACTGATTGGGGTGCTAAATGTGGTTTTATCTTGTGAATCAGGCGTCAAGGGGATTTACCAATATCACTTAGTAAGGTCAAGGGTGGAAATATACTGTGCATTGCCTAGCCTGTCAATGATGCCATCTATTCAGGGCACTGGGTAGCCATCAATAGTGATGAGATGTTAAGCTTCCTAAAATTTAGGCATAGATGTAACCCACCCTCTTTCTTGTCCACTATGACCATAGATGAAGACCATGCACTCTTTGAGGGCACAATTATGCCTAACTGCTCCATTTTTTGGGCTTCCTGAATCACCTCATCCCTCACCTTCATGGGCAATCTGTAGGGCTTTTGGTGTATAGGCTTGTCTTGCGTGGCAGTTATGGTGTGCACAGTTCCTTTGGCATGCCCTAGAATGTTCATAAATATGGGCTCAAATTCTTGTAATATCCCCTGCAAATCTTTCTGTTGCTGAGGTTCCAGTTCAGAGTTTATCTGGATCTCCCACAACTGTCGTGCCTGCTGTAGCCTTTTATAGTTAACCTCCAGCTCTGTCTCCCTAACTTCAGAAGGGATATAAATGGAGGGGTTAGGCTTCTCATGCCGTTTCCTAAAAAGGTTCACATGGTAAATTTTCTGGGGGGTTTCTTTCCTGGCATACTAAGCTCATAATTCACTGCTCCTGTTTGCCTCAGAATGGTGAATAGGCCTTGCCATTTCATGAGTAGTTTGTTCTCTGTGGAGGAAAGAAGTAACAACACTTTGTCCCCTGACCAAAATGTTTTAGTCTTCAAACCCTGGATCTATCTTTCTTTCTGCAAGTCTTGCTTCTGTTCTAAGCTCTGGTGTGCCAAGTTGATATACCTCCCCAGGCATTTGTGTAACTGAGTCATGTACTGTATGACATTAAGATGTCCCACCACCTTCCCTTCTTCCCAGTGTTCTTTAACCACATCCAGTGGCCCCCTCGGTTTCCTCCCACACAGTAATGAGAAAGGGGAGAAACCAGTGGATGCTTGAGGGATTTCTTGGTAAGCAAAAAGTAAATAGGGGAGGTACCTATCTCAATATCTACCATTTTCTTTTACATACTTCCTCAACATTCTCTTTAATGTCTGATTAAACCTCTCTATGAGGCCATCAGTCTGTGGGTGGTATGGGGAAGTACACACTGCTACCACACCCAGCAGATGGTACTATTCTTTTAGCAGGTGTGCATTAAAATTACTCCCCTGATCAGTAAGTATTTTCTGGGGGATTCCCATGCAGCTAAATATCTTTGCTAGCTCCTCTGATTTTCTTGGGGTGGTAACAGTTCTCATGGGGATAGCTTCGGGGTAGCAGGTAGCATAATCATATATGACTAACACAAATCAGTTTCCAGAGGACCCACTACATCCATGGTTATCCTGTCAAAGGGGTTATTCACAATGGGGATAGGTTGTAGTGGTACTCTATCCCTTTTTCCTGCCTGAGCTACTTTCTGACACTCAGCACATGCTTTACAATACTCAGTTATGTTTTCATGGATAGAGGGCTGATAAACCCTGGGTAATATCCTGCTCAAGGTGCTATCTCTGCCTGCATAGCCTGCTAAAGGGATGTCATGCACCAGATACATGATTTGGGAGCAGAATTTTTCTGGAACCATTAGTTGGTCTACTACCTCTCCAGTTCTGGGGTTAGTATATTCTCTGTACAATATTCCCTGTTTTACAACAAACTGAGGGGCACCTTTTTTACTCCCTTCCCCACCTGTGAAAAAAAGGATTAAGTGAAGGATCTGCTTTTTGCTCATGCTGCATATCACATTTAGAAGTGTGTCCCAAGTCTGGCTGTACACCAGCATGAGTATCAATCCAGTCCTTCTTTAGCTTCCTCTTCTCCGCCTTAGTTTTATGGTCCTTGCCAGGATCCTCAAAAACATTATCATGAAATGGGAACACAGATGGTAAATGTCCCTGGTTCACTTGAGCTCTGATGGTTATGGCAACTACAGCAGAGTTCTGAGCAGCATGACAATGTATAAATGAAACAAAGTCTGGGTGGTCATGCCCAATAACAACGGGCACGGGTTGGTGAGGTACCAACCCTACCTCATATGTCTTTTCTTGAACAGTCATTTGTATGGTGGCTGTAGGGTAACAATGAGCATCTCCATGCACATAGATAGCTGCTGTATCCATCCCTTTATTATTCCCAGTCACCAGATCTGCTAGCACAAGAATCTGGCAGCTCCCTGAATTAATCAGTCCCATCATCTGCTGTGATCCAATCTGTACAGTAGCCATAAAGTGCCCCTAGTTCATTAAGGCTAGGTGAGCTGTCTCTTTCTTTGTATTAGGACAGTTTCTTACATAATGTCCTTTGTTTTGGCAACCATGACATACAATCTCTACTACAGGAATTCACCACCTCTCTCTGCTCTCCAGTCTTGTTTCACTGCAGTGGTGTCAACAGGATTGTAAAAGTAGGGGAGGGGGGCCACATGACCCCATGAGTAACTTCAACCAAAATGGGGGGTCTGGGGGAGTTGCCCCCCAAAAGAAATTTTGAAGAATTTGGTGCCAAATGGTGCTTTTTAGAAGCATTTTCTATGAAATATTCTGCAAGACAAGCATCGGGATTTTGTAGCTGAAATCCTGAAATACACAGCAGGCCACCTGAACTAGGGAACCAGAACATACCAGGCTTATTGCTTTAGTCTTAGAACCAAGTGCTCACAAACACAGACAGAAAAAGATTAACAAAGTTTTTCCCAAGCCAAATGGTGCCTGGGGCTGGGCATGGATTTTTGTAAAATTTACCTCTGCGAGGAATTAAAAGAAAAAAATAAACTGTAGCAGCAGCAGCTCTTCAGGGCAGGCTGCTTAGTTTCACCACCTGCTGCTGTTTCGCTCACTTCCTGAGTCAGTCTATCTTTCTGCTTCCTCTCCCCCAAGCTCCTCCTATAGCATTCAAATCTTTTGTGTGTTATATATATATATATATATATATATATATATATATATATATATGTGTGTGTGTACGTATCTTACTCTTCTTACAATTACAACTCAGTATATAGTACAATGCAGGGCACAGCCTGCTCAGCTGCTCTTGCTGCATGCTGACTCCCTCCCTGTAATCAAATTGTGCTTGTCTTATCCTCTTCCCTCTGAGCTGAGCTCCCTCTACTTCTGCTCTCATATATATTTTTATTTGGGGGGGCTTAAACTGTGACCTGCAACAACAAACCAGGGCGTACATTACTAGTACAGTAAACTAATTTACTCTGCTCCTGCATGTTGCTGCACCCACTTCCTAGTAGCCACCAAGTTACTAAAGCAGCTCCCAGTTCTCCAGCTCCCTCCCATTTAGCCAGGCAATATTCAGTGCTGCACCAGGCTGCTCAAGAGTCAACACAGCAGCTCGGGCTTCTGCTGCTCTAACAAGTCTCCCTTTCTAATCTCCACTCCTCTCACCAGCTGCAATCCCATGTGACTGTCCCACTCCCAGTCTCTGTCTCCCTCTCACTTCTCTCCCCTCCCCAAGTCCCTGGTCCTTTCCCTCACTCATCATCCTAGAATTTTGATCAAACCACTGGAGAAAGTTAAACAGAAAGAAATTATGTACAACTTACTAGTGTTGTGTTGAAATATTTTTTTTTAACTTTAGTTGTTTAGTCACTTGTCAGTGAAGTCCTGACCCTGTCCGATAGGACACGCTGTTGCTAGCTCTGCTCCACTGCTCACTTTAACTGCGAGGGCACAAAATGAGGACTACACTCTAGCAGAGCATAATGAAGTTGGCCAGCCCCACCTCCAGCCCACACCTGCTCCAATCAAAGCAATATTTTAAGTACATGAAAGGAATAAACAAGTCAGGTACAGAGGGGCTGTTAAAAGTAAAGGAGGGGAGGGACACCAGGAGCCATGATATGAGACTGGAGGGAGGAAGGTTCAGGAGGGAGATTAGGAGACACTTTTTTACAGAGAGGGTGGTGGCTGGGTGGAATGCATTACCTGCAGAAGTGATATCCAGTAGAACAGTGGACTGCTTCAAAAGGGGATGGGACAGGACAAGAGGGGGTCAATGAAGGGACGGGTGGAAGGGAGGGGCAGCTGCAGAATAAGGGGTGCTAGCTGCACATTTGAGCAGACTTGATAGACCTCTAGGCCTTTATCTGCTGGCAAATTTCATATGTTCATAATATTGCCCACCCACACGGTCGCACTTGATTGGAGCAGGAATGTCTTTCTGTCTCTCTCTCTCTCTCTCTCTTCAAGTCTGACAATCTCCAAGTAGCCACGGCGCTGCCCTACCCCAGCTCCCTCGTGATGGTTATTTTTCTGTGCCATGTGTTCAGACTGACCGATCTCAGCTGAGACTTCAGAAGGACTCGGGGATCATCTGGTGCTCTTGGAAAAATCAAGTCCTGCCATGACTGTCATGGTAATAGAGCTGGAGTGGGCAGGGCAGAGCTGGAGTGGAGCAGAGATGGGGGTTGCCAGGCTGGCTCAGTAGCAGTGTCTGTCATTCAGTGCTTAAGCTGGTGCTGCCTGCAGCTGTATTTTATTGTTGTCAACTTAAGGAAAAGCCCTATAATTTAAAGGAAGGCTGGGTGAAAACAGTGGGCGGCACCAGCATAAACTGAGGGGGGGGCAAACCCCCAATTTGGGGGCTAAAAATGCCCCTGCTTCATTGGAGCTAGATTTGACAGTTTATACAGTAAGTAAAAGGGTTCCTTACCAGATTGCTGGTGGTTGCAGCTCCCGATGTCCCTTGGAACCCTCTGGGTCTGGATGGTTGGGCTGCCAGGAAGTCTTCCACCAACATGATGGTTTTATCAGTGGAATCAGGCTTATTCTCCCGAACCCAAAGTTGTACATCCTGGAGTAAAATGTTAACAAACTGTTCAATAATTACAGGCTCCAGAAGCTGGCCCTTGCTCTTGTTATCTGGCTGCAACCATATGTAGCAGAGCTCCTTGGGATAGACATAAATCTCTTGAGGGATAGCCAAAGATTACATTTTAAGAAACCTAAACCTCTGGCAATAGGTTTCAGTGTTTATGTCATAGCGCTTGAGGATCTCCTGCTTCACACGGTCATAGTCCTTTGCCTCTCAGGAGTCCATGTGGCATTAAGCAGCTGTGCACTGCCTGTCAGGTGCGGTGCCCGTCGAACAACCCACTATTCCCTTAGCCATGAGCATGTTCAAGCAATCCTCTCAAATGTTGTGAGGTAGGCTTCAATATCATCACTGTCCAAATGTTTGGACTGCTCAATGTCTTTTGGGCTACTGGTTCTTTTAGTTTGTCCTGCATTGATGGCATGCAAGACCCTCATGGTATCCATCCATTTGGCATCTTGCCTTCTCCACTCAGTGTCTCTCTCTCTCTCTCTCTACTCATTGTCTCTATCTCTTTCCACCTGCACCTGTTTTATGTAGAACCATTTTAACAACTTCTACATCCTCAGATGGAGCATCTTCTGGAGGAGGCAGTTTCCTTGATTTTTCCTCATCCTCCTGCATCTCTTCATCATCTTCAGGCTTGGCAGCAGCTTCACTACCAGTCTTTCAGCCATGATTCTGGTCAGAACTCAATGGACTTTCTTCTCTGAGTTCTCCTCTGACAACTCCTGATGCATTGGTCCACCAGGGATATCTGGGTGATATCCATCAGAAAATGTCCCCTTAGCCCAGTCCAGATGTTTCCAGCAAGTTATCACACTTCTAAAACCAAGTCTGTGGAGGGGTTGTGAGATAACAGATAGACCAGACACAGAACGACAGGTTCAACACACAATTTCTGAGTGATGTTTATATAAAACACAGGAGATAACCTTAAGCAATGGCATATCCCTTCTTCAAAACATCAGTTTGCAGCAACAGACTATGCATGTCTTTCCTCTGCACTTAGTCAGCATCTACTCTACTCTAGTAACTTCATTTTTATAATACAGTCCCCTAGTAACTTTTTGCCTTTATCAAGAACACCTAGTACCGTGGTATTTTCAACATTTACAAGTTTTATACACATAAGGCATATACATCAAGGTATTTTATGACATAGTGCTATTGCATACTAAATCCAACAATGAGGAACACAGCCTGTTTTACATCAGTTCAGAGGTCACCACAATAAACCTCCCTGTACAAGGACCTGAGAGGGAAAAGGAAAAGGAAGTTTAAAGAGGACAATATAGCATAGTCAAGAAAGGGGAGTGGGGTGCCCATAGGTGGCCAACCTTATGGACTAGAAATTGTAAAGGATAGATTAGGCTAAGAAATAGAAGCACTGTTGCAACAGATTTAAGAGAAGAGTGGCAGGATTTCCCTGTCACACCTAAGGGTTAACGTGGCCAAGATCCCTACCTTGACACTGGCTCACCAGCTTAAAGTGGAGTACATTATTAATAGTTCATAATGACAAATTTGAAAATCAGTTTTTTGTTTCTTATCTTTATGAGCTGGAAATTGCAAGAACGAAGTTCGTGTGGTTGGTTCCTAAATTTCAGAAATGTCAGGCTAGGAAGCAGCTCCTGGGAGAAGGAGGTAGGAGAGACATTTTGAGGGACATCAGTGCTATTGAGTCAGCATACATTATGTTGGATCACTGCCAACATCACCAGAGTGTTGCTGTGGAAGATTTTAGCAATATAAAAGACATGGACATTGCCACCTTATAGTGCATACCTGTAACAATGAACCACTTGCTTCAGAGAGACTGGGCCCTGGTGTGTGGTTTTGTTTGTGGAGGGGAGCTGGTAGTATATCAGTTCATTGCCTGACTTGTTTTAAGTCATTTGTTGGGCTATGTTAATACACAATAGGATATCACCTCTAAGAAATGTAAGAGCTGTGCAGAATATTGGGTGTGCCTGTACTGGTGCATTGCTTAACACTGCTTACCAGTTTTGTATTTTTCTGCTGTCTTCTTAGCTGTGACATTTTTTATACAATAGACCCTACACTATCAATCTCCCCAAGTGGTATGCCTTTTGTGTCTTGTTTGATGATCTGCAAGTAACCTAGGTGTTCAACATTACTATTATTTAATCTGATATTGCAGTTCTTAACTATTCCGAACAGGTGACAGCATGGCTTAGTTGCAGAACATCTGCCTCTGAGCCAAAAGGTCCTGGGTTCTAGTCCCACATGGAACTGGGTTTATATCATAAGCACTGGCACCCAAGTATAGTACGAAGGTAATGCTGTACTCTTGGGATGTACCATCCTTCAGATGAGATGTTAAACTGAGGTTCTGTCTGCCTTTTCGGGTGGATGTTAAAGATCCCATGCCACTTCTTGAAAAGAATAGGAGAATTTCCCAGGTGTACTCTCCAAATATCCCTCCATTCACTAAAACACCACCAACAGTTTAATCTTGGTCAATTTCACTTGGTTTGCATCTGAATCCCCTGCCCCCAGCTGGGACAAGGCTCAAAATAGACAGAATTGTCTAGCCCTCCTTTCCCAGTCAACAAAAACTAAATAAATAACTGGGTGGGAGTTCATTTTGTAAATACATAGTGAAATGCACACTCGATCAGACTAGATAGTCTGTAAGGCCTTTATCTGCTGGCAAGTTCACATGTTCATATGTGAATAAAACTACGCCTAGAGTATATCACAATGATGTGCAAACATGCACGTCCAACACTTACAGATTAGCACAGAGCTGCATTTGTGAAGACCAGTGCATGCCCATTTTGGATCCTGTACCTTTGATTTAATGTCTCTAACTTGAGAAATAGAGAAGAGACATATTTCCAAAACGATTTGGAGCCTTGCAAAATGCTTTCTGTCCTTGAGCATTTGATTACAGGTGTTAAGGTCTTTTCAGGGTTTGTTGCTGCAACTGTGCAGTATGTTGCAACATATTTTTTTGTTACAATGATATTACATAGAAACAGAAAAAAATTACAGGCAGAAAAAGACTAAGGGGCCATCTAGGCTGTTCTGATCCTATCTTATTTCACTCCTGTCTATCACTAGTCAGCCCTAGCCTGAGCCCCCTTTTAATAGTTCAGTTCATTTAGTAGCTTTATCCCCTCCCAGCCCCCTTGCTCCTACTGCTGTCCCCCTTATACATGTCCCACTACGTCCTGAATCCCTGCACCATCTCTGCCTTGACAAGTTCCCATGGCAAGCTATTTCACTTATCCACTACTGTCTCTGTGAAGAAGTATTGCTTCACATCTACCCAGAACTTACCCCCCACCAATTTCTATCCATCCCCCTAGTGCAGGTCCCTTCACTGCATTTGAACAGTGGCTGACAATCAACCCTGTTGATCCCTTTGACATACTTAAACGATTCTATCATAGCTCCCCTTTCTCTTCTGGACTGAAGTAAGTACAAGCCCAGCCTGCTCAATCTTTCTTTGTAAGGCCTTCCTTGCATACCATGCATCCTTTTGCTGATCCTTCTCTGCACTGTTTAAACATAATCTCTGTCTTCCTTGAGAGGAGATTTCCAAAACTGCACACAGTACTCTAGGTGTGACCTTACCAAGGGTCACAATAATTAAGCATCATGGCATGACCAGCATGCTGGCAGCCTGTGATTGTGCCCCAAATGCAAGATCTCAGGAGTAGAGACCAACAGGGAAGGCTACAGAGGGCATCTCAAAAGAAGTTGGGTTGAGCCATGATGCTGGAGTGTCCTTTGTGGTGGAGGTGACCACACACTGCTGGATGCCCCCCCCCAGGACACTGGTGCATAAATGAGCCCCAAGTAAGTTGATTGGACCTCCAAGAACAGGGAAAATGGCCATTCACCAATTGGGAAGACAGCTCCCAGGAGTCCCTCCCACACCACCCATGCCCTTTTGTCGCTGTTCTCAGTTAAGGAAATTGATTCTCCCTGATGGCAGCAGAGAGCATGGGTGCAGTGATACACTAGACTGTATTGCATAATGGTATACCTAAGGGAGCCATAAGGTGGTCCCTGACATATCTCTGTGGGTAGCAGGCTAGACTTAAGTAGTGGAATGGCAGAGACTGCTTGGAGCATATATAAAGTATATGACAAATGCACAACCATGTGTTTGTAACCATCCATTAATTCAAACCAAGGGTATCCTGAGGCATGAGGTGTGGCCAAGGGCCTTATGCCTCTAGGGTTAGATTAACAAATGCAACCAAATTCCTGAAGTTCCTTAATGGTATTATTTAACTAAACATTTTTATTTTTGTTAAATTAATGTTTTTATAGTTTCAATTCTAATTGATCATTTCAGTCATTAGCATAACCCTTTTAGACTGCTGTCAGCCAGTCAGCAGGTTCCATTTAAGCTATTGTTTTATAATCTGTTAAAATATGGTAGCAGTTTGTATCTCCAATACAACACAAGTTTTGTGAGCCTATAGCCACCATAACTAAAGTTTTGTAAATTCAGCCATGAGAGAAAGACAAGGAGAAAGAAAGAAAGAGAGATCAGTTCACATTAAAACAAAATAATCTTTCTGTGGTTGAGCAGAAATTAGCAGCGACTGATTCAATCTACCAGGAGCCTTAATTTCAAGAAATAGCACATCAACTGAGTCATCACCCCAAGGCCCAGGTCCCTGTCTTTTTGTGTCTTACTTAATTTGTTTCATCTGTAGGGCAACAAAAGTAGCCTGAGAGAAACTTTCTTGTATGAACATTTTAGAAACAAGTGACTGACTGGGAAACATGATTTGGATCTGGATATAATGGAATGAGGCAACTAATTGTTTGAATAGCAACCTCATCTGTTGATATATCAATGACATCATATTATTTTTGTTCCGCTTGATTGACAATCTTTTCACAGAGACTTACAGTGTAACAAGAAAGCACTGGTCCCAAACAAAAAACTGGTACTGTACCAGGCTGTATGTTGTCTTAAATCCATTCGTACATTACAGCATTGTCTGGTACATATTTGAACATCTGTTTCTCTTTCTTTCCTCAGCGAGACTGCACCTAGCAAAATTCAAGCCATTTTTTAATGTGCATGTCTTGGTATCTTTCTCTTTTCTTTGGAGGAATATTATAAGTTTACACATGTTGAGTTTCCCCCATGAGATTAGCCCCATTCCATTGTTATTTGATCATCTCCCAATGTATTACAGACTAAGCTAAGTATAGGGTGTACACTTATTGTGATGAATTTAAAGGATTTACCTGGTATATATCACTTAAGAGCTGTAATCTTTGAAAATGTTTTCCATTTCTTCTGAAACTGTATTTTTCTTGTTCTTGATTTTTCCTCCTACCTTTGTCACACTTTAGAACTCTTTTACTGATTGAACCTCTGCCCACCCAAGGAGCTCCCTCCTCTCAATTTATTCTGCAACCCAATATTTGCTGTGCTCTGATGTTAAGCCCCTCTTGTTGTTCCCAATTGATCTCCACACTTCTGCAACCATTCTGGAACCTGAAACCAGCAAGATGGAGTCAACGAGGCCCAAGAGTGCAGGTCCCTTGTGGGTATTGGTGCAGTTATTCCATTCATCAAATAGGGCTCCTTTTTATCCATTTTTGGTCCCTCCCCTGGACCCTGGAAGTATCAAAAGTGAACAAACACCAACTTGCAGGAAACGGCTAGGCTTCCTATCTCCTGCTCTCCTCAACTTCCTCTTGCTTCACCTGCACTCTGCTAACCCTTAAGCAGCAGGGAACAATGAGGTAGTAAGACAGGCAGCCATCCTTCTCTGGAGGGGATCACATCTTGCAGGATGCTGTTTCTACCTCCTGAAGGTCCTCTGTGGCACTCTCTGTTTTGGGTGTACACTACAGCTGTTGCAGAATGAAATTCTGCTAAGGATATTACAGCAGGATGCTCTGTCATATTTTTATACTGCAAATCCTTTTCAAATTTGGCAGAATACATTCTACATTCTACATTTGACCTTGTTGTGTGACATTTATGCACAGAAATTGCATAGAACTCCACATTCTGCAGACTTTTTAAGTGAAATTTTGCAGTCTGGCGGTTTTTACACTATTTTCATTGTGAAAATGACTTAACAGGATTTCAGAATTCTGCAGAATGTTACTAATTCTATGAGCAGATTTGGAAGGAGCTGGGGAAAAAAAACTTCAGCAGAGCTCCAGTGTGAACCAGGGTCATACAGTAAACATGGCAGGCAGCTCTCCAGCTTTTGCTGTATCGAGTTAGCCTTTAACAACCATTTTCTGCAGATTTTTGTTCCCACCTAACTATACCAGTAACAGCCATTGGCAAGATCAGCATTGATTCTTCAAACATGGATTTGTGAATGCAGACACTCACTATGTAGACAGTGTAGAATCTGTTTAACTGGACTCTGGAATGCATCTTTTCCCATGAGCGAAAGGAAGAACTGATTGCTCATGACAGGTGCAGACATTAAAAATTAACTAAAGGTCTACTCTTTCAAGTGGGATTAATCACATCTTCCTCTGGTGCTGATTATGTATACCATGTGTATCCAGTTCATTCACATAAAATATAAAGAACTGATGAAGAGTTCTACCTTTGCCTCTACTTTCTCATGTGGTAACATGACAGCTAAATAAATGTGTATTTGTGGCCTTTATGAATCTCTCGGCTGTTGGATTTAAATTTTTAAATGAAGAAAAAAACACTGTACACAGATATTTTTATAGTATTTTGTATTTATTTCAATTGAAAGAAGCAAATACATTAAAAGAAGGAGACAATTCTTATGCTAAGTAGATGGGTTCAAGTGTATTTTCTGAGTACTTAGTGTGTATTTGGACTTTACAGGCAATCGCAATAGTTGGGGCGCTGCCAAGCTGAATAATTTGACTGATTACATGCTGTTGCATTTGTGTATCTATATTTATTCTATTTAATTTATTTTTTCTTTAACGCAGGTGCTAGTAGCTTCCCCTTTTTTATTCCAAATTATTTAATCAGTCCTTTACAGTTGCTTGTCCTTTAATTACTACTGTGATTCAGATGTTAGTATAGCTGGGGGCTAGCATGTGAGTGTGTTTGAATTAATTGTACTGTCTGCCTTCCGATTTTCCTAAATCCCCTGTCTATTAACACCTCTCTCTCTACTTTTTTCCATGGACAACTCTCCTGTCTGAAGCCCTCGCCTTTTCCTTTCTCCTGGCTCCTCTCCTGTCCACTACTATTTGCCTTTGTTATTTACATGCCCTCCCACTGCTGGATATTTTATCTCACCTACTTCTTTTGTCTTGCATCTTAAACTTTGGGCAGAACCATCTGCGGAACTGCTTCTTTGTGTGGAGCTTTCAAACTTGCTGCCTTTTTGCCTTGGCTCATGAACTGCTTGGCTGAAGCCTAACTGTGGTTGCTTTTTACCTGGGGTCTTAGTTATTGAATTGGAGCTGCTGATTTTATTGACCCAGGTCCTGCTAATAAATTACTGGCTGCAGGAACCCCGGCTGCATTGGACTTTACAGGCAGTTGCAATAGTTGGGGCATGCCAAGCTGATCCCTGCAGTCACTTCACGACTGCTCCCCACCCGCCCCCAATGCCCTCCCACCTTTAGCTGCCATTTAATTTATAGGGGAAGGTCTCACGGGATTTCATCTGCTTTTTTTCCTATCACCCAACTTTCTCATTAGCACTTTATTCTAGATTCCCACTAGAGGGCACCCGTTCTCAGTTAGATCTTACTCTCAGTCACTGACTTCACTTCTCCTCATCTGTTTCTCTCCTCCCTACCCACAACTGCCTTTTACTTTTTTTCCCTCTTCTCTCACAATGCATTTAGGACCTTTTATCTTTTCCTGCCTGCCTTGGGTACCTTACTTTTGCTTGCAGTACTAACAGGCCCTTCTCAGCATCACTCTTCATCCATTTTTTACTCTATGGATAACTTCTACTTCTCCAACTTTCTCTCTTACCCCTCCCCTAAACCTCCACAAATGCTCGGGCTCTATATTAAATATTTGGGAGTCTTCCTTAGGAATTTTTTTGTGCAGGTACACTATCTCCTTTGTGGGTGTCTCACATGCTGTAGTAATTGACTCCTTCTGGATAATTAGCATATCCCTTACCCTAGCTGGTGATGTTGAGTCCAATCCTGGACCTGTTTTCTCTAATACCACCTCACAGCTTCCATACTCCTATTGTTCACCTCATGGATCTGATTTTTCCTTTGCCCACTTGAACATCAGGAGCCTTTCCGCTAACCTCACTGAGCTTGAAGCTTGGGTTACTGCTTATAATTCTGACATGCTTGCCCTGTCTGAAATTTGGCTGAAACACTCCATTGCTGACTCCCTCTGCTTTATGCCAGCATATAACCTGTTATGTGCTGATCGCTCTAATGCCAAAAGAGGGGGTGGACTGGCACTGTACTTCAAGTCTCATCTCAATGTCTCTCATTCAGTGCCCCCCTCTAGCAAACTGTGAGGTACTACATTCTCTTCTATTACTAGGTGGAGTTAAGAAAATCCATATCTTCTGCATTTACATTCCACTTAGAAACTCCAGACAGGGTCTGGAAGAATTAATTGAACTAGTGCCCTCTGTGTCTAGGAATAATGAAGTAATTTGCCTGGGTGATTTAAATCAGGACTGGACAGGGCCCAGTTCCTCCCTCCTTTCCTCCATTACAAGCAAGGCAAACCTCACTCAACTTATCCAAAACCTCACCAGATTCTCCACTCATGGTTCCACCTCCACTCTCATAGACTGGATACTGACTAACAGGGTGGAGAACTTCCCCACTGCGGGAGTTCTCCCTGACTCCATAAGTGATCACTGCCCAGTCTACTGCAACTGGAACTCCTCCCTCCTCCCTCCCACCCAGCCAAATTCCTATCTTTCTCCAATGTCTCCAAAGTAAATCATGCTGCTTTCCTGAATGATCCTAACATGTTTGACTGGGCCCCCCTCTACATAACCAGTGACATAAACAAAGCAGTTGAATATTTCAATTACACCCTACTGTCTCTCCAGAACCTCCATATTCCAGTCACCACCTGTAGGATAAAAGGTAAAGTCACTAAATGGCCCAAGCGCCCCCTACTTCAGTCGCTAAAATGTAGGGATAAGCTATTGCCAATATGGAAGTCCTCCTCCCTCCAAGCTGACTTTGAGGCCTACAGGTCCTTATGGAACTCCTGTAAAAGGGAGATTCACTCAGCTATGAGTTTATACTATCGTAACCTCCTCAGTTACTGAGCCCATAAACCGAAGCAGTACTGGTCTCAAATTAAGAAAGTCCTTGGGAGCAACAAGCCTATGGCTCCAAATGAGATGCTGATTAATGATTCCCACTGCAATAACCCCCTTACCATAGCTAATGCCTTTAACTCCCTGTTTTCCACTCTTCCCATCCCCCCTTCATCTACCATCACTTCTATGGTATCCTCCTCTCTGTCCTCTACTGCTACCTCAGCACTTGAACTGTCTTCGGTCACTTGTCAAGAAGTACTCAAGCTACTAAAGGCTATCCCGGCCAAAGGTAGTGCTCGCCCTGATGGTATCCATCCTAAGATTCTAATGCAGTTTGCCTCCTGTCTTGCTGCACCTGTTACCTGACTTCTCAACCTCTTCATCTGCTCTGCCTCTGTGCCTTTGGTCTGGAAGGTTGCCAGAACCATCCCTATCTTTAAGAAAGGGGACCCTAAGATTATGTCAAACTACAGGCCCATTTCACTTCTGCCTGCTCTCAGCAAGCTGCTCGAGAAAGTTGTGCATCGGCATGTCTCAGTGTACCTTCTCAGCTTTAACTTGCAATCCCCAATTCAACATGGTTTCAGGGCTGGGCACAGCACTACCACTGCTCTTACTCAGTTTACCAATGATGTCAAAAATAACATAGACAAGGGCCTGCTTACTGGAGCAGTGTTCATCAATCTCTCCAAAGCGTTTGATATGGTTCATCACCCACTTCTATTGGCCAAACTGAACACACTCAGTACCTCTGACTTGACTCTTTCCTGGTTGAGCAGCTGCCTAGATAATCACACTCAGTCAGTCTCTTTTTGTAAGTCTCTCTTCTCCCTCATTCTGATCATCAGTGGTGTTCCACAAGGTTCGATCCTTGGTTCCTGACTTTCCTCCCTCTTTATTAATGATATCCCAACTCCCTCATCTTACTGTAACATTATCATGTATGCTGATGACCTGGTGCTATACTCGGCTTCCAAGTCCATTGACAACATCAAACAACATCTCTCCTCTGCTTTTCAGACCCTTGAATCCTGGTTTTCATCCAACTATCAAATCTTGAACTTATCAAAGACCCAGGCTATGCTCTTTGGATCCTCCAGAAAGGTGCCCGACGAGTCCTCTAAACTCCTGGTACATGGCTAAAATGGGACTACTGTCTCCAACACTTCATCCTTCAAGTATCTAGGGGTTACGCTTGACCCATGTCTTGACTTCTCTGCACATATCAATGTCGTGTGTCGCTTGGTTAATGCCAAAATTGGTGTGGCCTACAGAGTGTTTTACTCACTCACTCCAGCAGCTAGGGTCTCAGTTGCGAGAGGTGTTTTACTATCACAACTGTTTTATGCTCTGCCAGTGCTCTCTCATGCTAACACATGTGTTCTTCACAAATGGGACACATCTTATAACAATATCTGTAGATTTGCCTTATCGGCTCCCCGTCTAACTCATCACTGTCATCTGTACAATGTATTAAAATGGCTGTCTCCTGAAGCCTCTTGTTCACAAGCATTTGGGTGTTTAGTTGATTCCTTAACTAGATCTCTTTGTCCCTCCTCTCTGGTGGACATGCTCACTCAGGTCTCTCACTCTCGCTCCCTCAGGTCCTTAACCTCCACATTACTATCTGTTCAGACATGCTCCATGAAAATGGGAGAGCAAGCCTTCTCCTACTTTGCCCCCTAGGTTTTGGAATTCTTTCCCTGTGCATGTCAAGAATTCCCCATCTCACCTCTCATTTAAGCATGCCCTATTTTCCCACCTCTTTATTCTAGATAACTGTGTTTGCACTTAACTTCCATCCTGCCTCTCTACTTTGTCTTCTGTCTCTATAATGGACCCTTACCTTGTTTACTGCCTGCCCATCGCAAGTTGGACTTTGTCCCAGTGTTTATAACTGTCTGCTTCTCCCACCCTAGCCCGGGTACCTTGTCTATCTCACTCTGTGAATATAAGGTGAGTGGTACCCACTGGCCTGCTCTCCTACTAGATAGGCCACCAGATGGAACAAGTAGTGCTTTGTGTTATAATTGTTGCTTCTATAACATTGCTATTGTTGTTGTTTTCCAAGAGATGTACTTCCTTATTTGGCTGTCCTCCTTCACTGTTTTTTGCTGGATTGTTCCACTGTATTATGTACCTGTATCCATGTCACTGCTGTACTGTGTTACTGTATTCTCACTGTATTGTGATTGTACTCCTCCAGGTCAAGCCTGAAAATAGGCAGGATGTGTTGCCTAGTGCACTTACCTGGTTACCAAAAGCAAATAAATAAATAAATTTGTTCTTGGCACTCCCAGATACTCATGGTATAAATAGATGACTAAGGACCTCACTGTAATAGGCATTTGTGTATCAAAACACTACTATGCTAGTTTTTAGTGCACCACTCCAGGACTGCACTAGAAACAGAAAAAATGGGGGGGATGTGGGGTGAGGTGTGGAGCCCCCCATGTAACCAAAATCTAAATATCAACTGTTGTTATAAACTGGGTAAAATATTGTGTTGATTTGTTTATGCTACTATCACTACTGTTAGCACCATTGCATAGCGCATTCTATTAACTGTCCAATAGAACTTTTGATAGGTTGTGTAGCTGTAGTGTTACATTTAAAAACTGAAGTGGTCCTTAGTCTTCCACTTACACCTACTTGGAATTCCAAAGACAGATGGAAGGTCAGAGAAGGGGAGATAGGGGAGCTAAACATGTGGCTCAATGGCTGGTACCAAGAAAAAGGACACACATTTGTAGGTAACTGGCAACAGTTTGGGGAGTGAAAGCTCTTTAAATTTGATTGACTACATCTGACTAAGGAGAGAGTCAGTGCATTGGGGTAGAACTTTGATATCTTTGCAGAATATTTAAACTAACAAATGGGGAGAGGGGTGCAGCACCCAATACATCGAATAGGAAGAACACTCCTCCCCACTCAGCTAGTGATCAAACAGGAGTTCAGCATGTTTGTAGTCTATGTGCATCACCAGTTAAGGAAAAAGGTTTAGCTCTGGCATATGATGCACAGGGGAAAAGCCGGACCTTGCTCCACAACTAACACACAGAAATCTGGCCGACGGAAAATCATGTACACAAATGCTCACAGTCTGGGAAACAAGATCCCAAACCTGGAGGCAGCAATGACAGAGGCTAAACTGGACATAGTCACCATTAGCGATACATGGTTCACCATCAACCACACTTGAGAGACTTCAATACCTGGCTATGTACAGTTTAAAAGGTACAAAAAGGAGAGGGAGGAGTGGTCCTTTATGTCAATGAAAATATCAAAGCTACAGAAATTCAGAATACACATAAGGAGCCAGAAGAACTGTGGGTCACCCTGGAAACAGGAAATGGGACAGCCATACTAACTTGGGTTGTCTACAGGCCTCCACATCAGGAGGAGGACACAGACACATTACTGTTAGAAGATATAAAAAACATGACAGCTAAAGGGGAGGTTCTGATAATGGGAGATTTCAACAGGCCAGATATAGATTGCCCAATACCAGGAGGAACATTCACCAGAACTAGGCACATAGTGGATTCCCTGAAGGTGGAGGGCTTCAAACAATTGGTACAACAACCCACAAGAGACAGGGCTATCCTGAATCTAGTACTAACTAATGGGGAAAGGATCACAGATCTCCAGGTAGAAGGTCACCTGGGGGCCAGTGACCATCACATGGTATGTTTCAATTTGCCCACTAGAACTAAATCATACCATTCCAAGGCAAAAAATATGGGACTTCAGAGGAGCTGACTTTGATAAGATGGCCAGTAGAGTTAATCTAGCGCTGGCAAGAAGAAATACAGGTGAGAAGGTATGGGCAAAGTGGGCAAGCATTAAGGATGCAATACTTGAAGCAACATCCCATTGTGTTAGGGACAAAAGCAAGAGCAAAAGAAGAAGGAAATCACTTTGGTTCTCAAAAACAGTAGCAGAAAAGGTCATAGCTAAAAGTTTGGCCTCCAGGAAATATAAGGGAATGCAGCGGGATGAAGACAGGGAGGCATACCGAACTTCCCTAAGGAAAGCAGGGAAGGCAGTAAGGCAGGCAAAGGCCCAAAGCAAGGAAACACTAGCAAGAACAGTAAAAGAAGGGGACAAGATCTTCTATAGATACATTAGTGAAAGGAGAAAGTCCAGAGGGGGTATTGCTAAGATCAAAGGGGATAAGGGGGACTGTGTGGAGGAGGACCAATGAAAAGCATCAATCCTAAATAGATACTTCTGCTCAGTATTTACTGAGGGGAAGGTAGGGCAGGGCCCACAGCTCAGCACCATGGACACAGGGGGAGGAAGGTGTGCACAAGTCTTTACATAAAAGAAAGGGTCCTCCAAAAGCTCACTAAGCTCAGGGTGGACAGGGCAATGGGACCTGATGGCATACATTCCAGGGTACTAAAGGAGCTAAGGATGGAACTAGCACAGCCATTATCAAAACTGTTTAGTGAGTCTCTGAGCATAGGAGAGGTCCCAAAAGACTGGAGAAGGGCTCATGTGATTCCACTCCACAAGAGTGGTAGCAGGGAGGAGGCAGGAAACTACAGACCAGTCAGTCTTACCTCAGTAGTGGACAAGATTATGGAGGCACTCCTTAAGGAAAGGATAGTGCAATGCCTGGAATCCATAGGAGCACAGGTTCCAAGACAGCATGGGTTTACAACAGGAAGCTCCTGTCAAACTAATCTCATAGAGTTCTCTGACCAGGTAACCAGTGTGGTGGACCAAGGGGGTGCAGTTGATGTCACCTACCTTGACTTCAGCAAAGCTTTCAACACTGTTCCACATAGAAGATTGATTAATAAGCTGGGTAGGTTCGGGTTGGGTCAGAAGTTGGTCAACTGGGTGGCAAACTGGTTAGCAGGCAGAAAACAGAGAGTGGTGGTAAATGGTATACAGCCAAAAGAGATGAAAGTCACAAGTGAGGTACCTCAGGGATCAGTCCTGAAGTCAGTCCTCTTCAATATCTTCATCAGTGACATTGCAGATAGACTGGAGGGTGAGGTTTGCCTGTTTGAAGATGACACCAAGATCTGCAATACAGTAGATGATCCAGATGGGGTGGGCAGAATGAGAAGAGATCTGGAAAAACTGGAAAAATGGTCTGAAGAGTGGCAACTGGGGTTTAATGCAAAGAAGTGCAAGATCATGCACATAGGGAAGAGAAACTCTGAAGCTACCCATAGGTTTGGAGGGGAGTTGCTGGTAATCACAAAGGAAAAAAGAAACTTGGGCATCATCATCACAGATTACCTGAAATCATCCAAGCAGACCATTAAAGCAGAAGGTAAGGCTAGAGGGATGTTGGGGTGTATTAGTAGGAGAATCACAAGTCATAAGAGGGAGGTAATAATCCTTCTTTACAAGACAATGGTTAGGCCCCATCTGGAGTACTGCGTGCAGTACTGGAGGCTGCACCTGCACAAGGACATAAACAAAATGGAGGCAATCTAGACAAGGGCAACCAAAATGGTGCAGGGATTGCATCAGAAAATATATGAGGACAGATTAATGGAGCTCAGTATGTATACCCTAGAGCAAAGGAGGCTGAGAAGTGATATGATCGAAACATTCAAACATCTTAAGGGCATTAACAAGGTGAAAGAGTCTAACATGTTTCAATATAAGAAAAACAGCAGGACTAGAGGACACATCATGAGATTAGAGGGAGGCTGATTAAGGGGTAATGTGAGGAAGTTATTTTTCACAGAAAGGGTGGTGGATGCATGGAATGGCCTACCTCAGGAAGTGGTGGTTATGAATACAGTGCAGGGCTTCAAACAGGCATGGGATAGGCATAAGGGAGCAATACAGATGAGTATGAATAAATAGGCAATTGACAGAGTAAAGGCCTAGAGAACATTCATAAGATAGAAAAAATGGGCAGACCAGATGGGCCTTGCTTATCTGCCATCAACTTCTATGTTTCTACGTAAAAAAAAAAAATCTTCAATACCTCTTCAAGTGGCCTGGGGTAATGACAATACCACCCCCTATTCCAGTTATCCCCCAACATGGTGCACAGAACTGGTTTAAAAAAAATCTTGCTCTGGCTCCATGATACCAAACAGTGGGCCACCCAATTTGGCATTATAGGAACCAAAGTTTGGGAGTGGAGGCCAGCAGGGAGCGCAAACAAGTATCTGTGCAGATGTTCTCCTCCTAGGGTATTGTGCTGTGGTGCACTACAAGAAAAGTTACACCTGGAAGAGAACAAAGTCCTTGCCACTCACTAGCCAGCTTTTCCCCTAAGAAACCTCTGTGGTGCATGCAGCTGGTGGTACAGGGAGAGGCACGGAAAAGCAGAAAATGGCCACTCAGTGAACACGATGATGGCCTCCTCTAGTTCCCAAATAGAGCCCTGGCTAAAGAGTACAGCTCACCACACTCTTGCAAACCTTCTAATATTCTTTTATTCATAAAAGGCATTCACCAGTCAATCTGTTAATAAGCACAAATAGCCAGAATTTCGCTTATCCAAGCTTCCTGAAGACATTTGTAAACTGATAATAGAAATATATATATATATATATATATATATATATTGATCTATATCAATAAACTTAAAAAATAAAATACTACCTAATTCAATATTTACAATTTATTTAAAACATAACGTCCTCCACTTGAGGAGGCTAGTAAGTAATAACTGGACTGTATAGGTAGAACCACCTTAGATAATAATCCATTTTACTATGTAATTCACATTAATAAAATGATCACTACTCTTAGTCTATTCACATTTGAAATAAAACTTTTATACTTCCAATAGACAACTAAGAAAAGGAAAATAAAAATCACCTGGTAAGCCAGACTCCATAAGAGATCCTCACAGCTATCTATCATTAGTTAACAAGTATCCTGATGAAGCTTCTATAAGCTAAACATAGAGGGTGGGATATTCAAAAGGGTTGCACCATGCGCAATAGGGTTGCGCCTGCGCAAGTCCAAAAGTGCGCCATTCTGCGATATTCAGCAGGAGGCAGTTGCACCACCAAAAACATGCTGAGCAACAGCACAATGCAAATGACAGTATGCGCAACCGAAGGGGGTGGATCCATGCATAAAGAGTGCAATGCGATATCCAAAGACTTGCGCAATGCGCAACAGCGGACCAGCCGGAAGTTGCCCCCCAGCGGAAATGAGCCAAAATAAAAGGCTTCAAGAAGGGCGCAAGAACGCCACAGGGATGCCAAGTGGGAAGAGAGAAAGACAGACAGTGACAGGCAGGGCAGGCAAGGGAAGCAGGTGGGCCATAGGCTGCAGAGGCCAGTGGGGGTGCCGGTGCAGTGGAAGTAGCAGTCAGGACAGCGGGGTAACAGAGCAACATCAGCCGGGGGCACAAGCCAGGAGATGGACAGTGGCAGCTTCACATGGAAGCTGTAATCAGAGGTGAGAATGCAAGGTGCAGGGGGACGTGGCCGTGGATGGGCCCGTCGGCGGTATGCCCCCAACAGGCAGTACCGTGCCCGCATCAGCTTTGAGTTGTACACAGATGTAGAGATTGTGGGCCGGTACCACCTGAACAGGGCAATACTGAGGCGGCTCTGTGAGCTGTGCAGTGATGTGATGCAGGCACCCTCACAACAGAGTCATGCTCTGTCAGTGGAGACCAAAGTGACAGCCTGCATGTGCCTGCTCACCACGGACACCTTCCAGAGGCCAACAGGGGACACCACAGGCATCACACAGTCGGCCACGTCATGCATCCTCACCCAATTCCTCAGCACACTGCTGCCACATGCTGCAGAGCACATCCATTTCCCCAGCACACGGCAGAGGCGTACAGCAAACATGCAGGCGTTCCACAGGGTACACGTATGCCTGGCGTGCTAGGGGGCCATAGACTGCACCCATGTGGCCATTGCATGCCACCACAGCGATGGGGCCGCATACAGAATAGAAAGGGCTTCCCCAGTGTCAACTGCCAGGTGGTGTGTGATGCCACTGGGCGTATAATCAATGTCTGTGCCACACACCCTGGCAGAGCACATGATGCCTTTATATGGCATCAGTCTGCACTGTGCCATCGATTCGAGAGTTGGAACATCCCACAGGCCATCTAGTGGGTGAGTACGCATGTAGGAAATGCAAACTCGGGGCAAGGGTGGGAATGCCACAGGTGCCATGGTAGTGGCACACAGGGATATGGGCAATATGGACCTGAACATGAGACTGATCTCCACTATCTCCACACAGGTGACAGCGGATACCACCCCATCCCTGGCTGCTCACACTGTACGGCGCCCATGACCCCATCACAGCAGCTATAATGAGGCACATGCCGCCATGCAACATCATTGAGTGGGTGTTTGGGATGCTCAAGGCACTTCCGATGCCTAGACACCTCCAGCGGTGCCCTACAGTACAGCCCCTCAAAGGCTTGTGGGATATTCCTGGCCTGTTGTATCCTGCACAACATGGCCAATGACTGTGGGATAGCCATACAGGTTGAAGAGGGGACAGCAATGGCGCCAGCGGCGCTGGTGTTGATGGTGATGAGCAGCCCCCCCTTGGACTGTGGGACCCCCGACTGATCCGGCAGGCCCAGCTGCACCGGGACACCATCACGGAGGAGCATTATGCACAACACAGGTAAGTCAAGGGGCCATGTGCAAACAACACTGTCCTGGCGCAACCCACAGGAACACAGAGTAACACACCAGGGGTGCATGACGGCAAGGGTGGTGGAAGGGACCAGGTACACAAACACACCATCAGGGAGGGGCGAACAGTCATATGGACACACACACACACAAACACACCAGGCACAAAGCATACATGAGCAGGTGCACAGCAGAGCAGGAACAGACATGACAAACACACAGATCCACAGACCACACCCACCACCTGTACT
The DNA here is from genome assembly GCA_016271365.2 of Neoceratodus forsteri. Lineage (NCBI taxonomy): Eukaryota > Metazoa > Chordata > Ceratodontiformes > Ceratodontidae > Neoceratodus > Neoceratodus forsteri. The sequence goes on from CM057458.1 coordinate 202,020,793, forward strand.
GTCCAAGCACGTGTGTCAGATGCTGGGCACCCTTGCCTGCAATTGTACAGTACAATGCAGGCATCATCATGCGCATGCACCTGTGGACAGCAGTCGGGATGGTGTGCAGGTGGTCCGATATGTCCGATGTGATGGGCAGGGCACCCACCAGTGCACTGCCCACCATGATGCACAGTGCACACAGGGCAGCAGCAGACAGGGCCCGCACTGGGAGACAGGTCAGTCATGTTGCATCATTCCATGGCCACCGCGGATGCGTGGGCGGCCCCGCCATGACCCAACAGCACTGGGAGGCTGAGCAGGGGCCACATGGGGTGGCACCGATGGACCACCAGGGGTCCCACTGCATGATCACCACCTTGTCCGCACTGGGGTCTGTAGGATCCCACCTGCACCAGGGGTGCTTGGGATGCCCACAGCAGAACCCGGCATCGACAGGCCTGGTGTCGCACGATGCGAGGCGTGGAGAGCGCGTACTGTGTGGGGTGCAGCGGGACAGGAGCACCTGCATGTGTGCCCAATGCAGCCACGACAGCGACCAATGCCTGGGTCTGCCTGTCAATGGCGGCGGTCACATCCATCCGCATATGGACCATCTCTGCATGGTCCAGAGCACACTCCCTGCTGTGCCGCTCCACAGCCACACACAGTGCCTCCACAGATGTTGCAACCTGCCTTTGCTGCTGTACTGATTCCCGCAGCAGGCGGGTGTGCTCGTCCAATGGGTACTCTGCCACAACGGCATCCTGTCCCCCAGAGTGTGGAAGGTCCTGATGCACAACACCCCTTGAGGGTGGGCACTGTTCACCAGGACCAGGAATGGGCATATCAAAGGGTGGCGGGCATGTGCCACCGCTGGACACTGTACCCCCAGACCTGGTGGGTGACTGCTGCTGCTGCCCCTCCAACCACTGTGCCCCAGGGACCACTCGTTCCACCACTGTGGCTGCAACAGTGCCAGACACCTGCACAGCCACCGGTGCTGCCCCACCGGTGCTGACAGGCACAGTCTGGGACTGTGCCGACATGCTGGCACACAAGTTGGAACCAGCAAGGCCCAGGGGCACGTGCTGGCCTGCTGTGTGTCCGTCATGGGACACACACATGTCAGTGCCCATTGCAGTCCTTGCATCATCAATGGTGCGATCGTGCTGCAGCCACAGTCACAGCGTGCTGGCATGCTTGCATGCCAGACTGCTGAGACACAGGCTGTGCACCCCACACCGACTCACCGACACCAGAGTTGGCAGCCCAGCATGCATGCTGGTGCAGTGCATGCTGGCTGGTGACAGAGGTGGATGGACCCTCCTCCATGTCCAGCAGGTCATCCTCACTGCCTGGACCCACCACCACCATCCCTGAAGGCAGACAGGATCTGTAACAGAAAGAGGACATGTGAGTGCATGTGAACAACCTTCCCCCCCCAACACCACCACCACCATGTCATACCGTGCAGTGATGGGCTTCCACCTGTCTGGAATCCACCTCCTGGTACACCCTCAATAGCACTGCGCTGCATCGATGCAGCCAGTCGGTCCTCAGCCAGGGTCAGCTCCACCACCGCTGGCTGGCCCCCGCCAGTGCCAGCACGTGCCGCCCTGCGGGCTGCCACCTTCTCCTTCACCCTCCTGCGGTCTGTCCCAATCTTCTTTTTGCATTCCTGCACGGAGCGCTGGTGGCTTCTGTGCAGGTTCACTGCCTGGGCTACCCCCTCCCATGCAGCCGCACGGGCTTGAGGGGTGCCCCGCCATCCACTCAGTAGTGCCTCCTCCTCTAGGTAGGCCTGGAAGAGGGCCTCAATCTCTGCCATGGTGAAGTTGGGCCTCCTCCTCTTTCGCCCACCATCCTCACCCTCACCTTGGCTCTGCTCGGTCATGGCGATCTGTATGGGTGGAAGTGGACACCTGTCACTGTGCAGTCTACAGCGTTATCCCATGCCCATTGTCCAGAATATCCCACAGCATGCAACTCACCTCTCACCTGCAGTAACCGAATCTGGCCAAAGCAGCCCAATGACACACTTTTATAGTGCAATGCATGCAAATTAGGAGTGGAGCAACTGTAATGAGATGCAAATCGCGCCACTGTGCCTTTGAATGGCTGATCGGATGATTTGCATGTCGGCTGAATGTCGGCCATTGCGCTTCATACTGGTTGAGCCGCTGAGCCAATAACGCAGATCTGTGACTGGTGGTACACTGCATTGCACATGCCCAGGTAGCTACGCAGGCGTCTGCCACGCTGATGACGTGCTGTGCACGATCGGCAATTCAGGCCATAGGCCACCATTGTGCCAGTGGCGCTACAGCACTGGGCACTATATATGGCACTGTGGCACTACTGCACAATAGTCCACTGTGGCACTGTACGCAGGTGGTGGGTTGCGCGGATGCATAGATGTCAGATGGCGCTGTCGTGGCCCTTGCATCGCAGACCCTGACCTGGTGTCGACCTTTGCCCCCTGGCGTGTTCGGCTACCATGTATGCTGACCCTATTAGCGCATCTGGTGACAGCGCTATGAACCGTGGCGCTGTCTGAACAGCGATTGGAACTATGGTGGTCTATTGTGCAACATTTCTCGATAAGGTTGCCAGCTGTGGGCGCCATATTGCCTGTTGTAAAGGTTGGAACAATGGCGCAGGAGGGCACTCCAATGGAGCCCGGTGGAGGTGGCCAACCTGGTAGCCCTGGTAGAGCCCCACTATGGGGGCACTGTGAGGAGGAGCCCTCACCATTGGCTTGAACCCAGGTCTGGCTGCAAGTGGCCAATGACCTGGTGGGGGTCACAGGGTGGCGCCGGTCTGACGAGCAGTGCCGGCACAGGTACAGTGACCTCCGCAGGAGGGAGCCGGACTTGCATGAGAGGCTACGGTCACGTGTCAGGAGGGGCGTTGTGCCTAGGCCGGGTGGGTGTACCATCTATGCACCTATATTCTCTGTAGGGGTGTGAGTGTGTTTTGGTGGCTGTGCATGGGTGATGGCTCTGACATGGTTGGCTGTGTCAGTGTGTGCAGGTGTGAGATGCATGGGTCTGGCTGTGTGGGCAGGCACTCTCACTGGGGCAGGGGACAGTCTGCTTTGGAGTAACACTGATGTTTTTCTCAACATTTGTCTCCCACAGGCCGGGCAGAGAGGATGCAGGCACGGGATGAGGAGGGCCGTGGCAGGGCCCCGGTGGCGGTCGGTGGTGCTGCGGGGTGCCACAGCAGCAGCAGCAGCAGCAGCAGCAGCCACAGCTGCTTGCGGTGTGAGTATCATTACATCATGGATGCTATTGCATGCTGGAGGGTGGGCATGACCACCAGCCATGCACAACACAACCATGCCACGACACAGGCGACATTCATCACTGTCAGTGTCACTGCACGTCTGTGTGTGCGTCACTGGTGGTCCATGCATGCACTGGGCACATGGCTGTGGAACTGGCATCGCACCACATTGCCACATCACTTGACAGCCTTGTTTGTGCTGTGATGGACATGGGCAGTGTGTGTGTGCAGTGGTGCACATAGCTGGTGCCGCCTAGTTGGGCTTGCCATGTGCATGGTCACTGTGGGTATCTGCATATCATCACAGGTGCGGGACATTGGGCTATATGGCTTGCAGGTTGGGTGGTGTTCAGGGTTGTGGTCAGTCACAGCCATTGACTGTGTTCCCTTTTCCTAGGCCTCATTGTGTTCCGCAGAATTGAGCGGGCACTGCAACAGCTGACCCGGGTATCCATGGAAAACAGGACCATCCTCCAGGATATACAGCACCATGGGCTACGCAGGAGGCACAGCCAGGCAAGACGGCACCAGGCAGCGGAGGACCAGCCTGCTAGGCCTTAGGCCAGATTCCCCTCCCACTTCACCCATCCCTCCCACCCTGCCTTCCCTCTCCAAGTTGTTCATCCCTCACCTTGCCCCACCTTGTACCCCTACCCCCTTGTAAATAGTTTTGTTGTTGTTCATTTTGTACTTTACATTTTTCTATATATATTTATTTTGATATGAATACTGTGTTGGTCTCTGATTTGCAGCTGGCTATGGTTGCTCAGTTGCAGTGGTGTGCATGCCATCTGGGGTGGTATGGTCCTGGGTATGTGTGTGTGTGTGTGTGTGCACATGAGGAGGTGTCTCCAGTGTGGCAGTGACTTTCTGTTGGTCTTGCCATCTGCTGCCACCCACTGCTGGGTGCACAGGGTGGGTCTGGCTTGTATGGTTCTCTGCTACATGAGGTTGACGTGTGCCAGCGGGGGATGCATGGTGTTTCCTGCAGTGCCAGTCACTGCACATGGGTGGTGTCTTGGGGTCATGGTGCAGGGTGTGCTGTGCATACGGGGGGCTGATGTGCACTGTGGTTGTCAACCCCCTGTGTGTGGCAGTCTCAGCCTGCCAGTGGTTGTGCTGGGTCGTCATGGCCCTGCTGTGCTTTGTTGGCTTGTCCCCATGGGCCAGTAGATCATCCGTCCCACCCCCAGTGATGCTGTGCTTGGGGTGTGCAGGTGTCTTGTTGGTTCTGCAGTGTGTTCCTGTGCCCATGTGTGGCATGGCTGGAGGTGGGCCCCAGCCTGCCTCCCTGGTTGTGCAGTTCCATTGCTCTGCTGAGGGTGGGTGGGTGCTCTGCTTGCGCTATGGCACCTCTGGACTGCTCAGCTGGGCTGACCTTGTTGTGCTATGGCGCAACCTTTCTGCTCAGCTTCCCCTTCCTGGTTGCGCTATGACGCAGTTTGTGCGATATTCAGACGTTGGCTGCTTGCGCAATTTGTTTTGCTCCATGTTTGAATATCGCATCTGTTGCGCATATGCGCAATTGAATTGTGCTTGCTCCTGCTGTTGCGCACATTTTGGGAGCAGTTTGAATATCTGGGCCAGAATATTTATACTTGTTAGTGGACTGATTGGTTCATGCCTTTGATGAATAAAAGAATATATTAGAAGATTTACAAAAGCATGGTAAGCAGTGCTCCTTGGCTAGGACTCTGTTTAGAATTTACCTAGCCCTGCCTTGGACCATACATTTGCCAAATGTTTTTCAGATGCAGATTCTGGAAATGGCCAGACTACACAGTTATTTCCGCTAGTTCCCATCAGAACCTTTCAACTTTGTTGAAGTTCAAAGGAGCTTCTCCCCTTTGTGCAGAGGCCGGCCCTGGTTAGGAGGGCAGTAGGAGTAAGTCTGAAACCCAGGGTCAGATGGACACAATTAGGACCTGGGAGATGGCAGTCCAATGGCAAAAGGTGAGCCCAGCAGGTAGACAGGGATAACTGAAGGGCCTGAAAGAGAGGGGTGCTGAGGGGTACAAAAGCAAAGTCTTGCTTGACTTCTGGCATGGTGCAAAGAAGTTGAATGCACCTTCTGAATGCATCCCTCTCCTTCACCCAATAGTCCCATGCTTAAAAAGGACAGTTATAACAAGTGCTCCTCCCCATACTCTCCAGCCTATGATTAGAGGGGCAACAGTTATCAAAATTAACCCAGCTTAGTCTTTCCCCTCCCCATAACTCACAGCATGCCTCTGCAATGGTTTGCCAGTCATCTGACTTTAACAACACATGGTGCACACACTCAGGAAGGAAGAGGAGTGGCCTGTTTCATTGATGATACCAGTCTGACTGACCAATTTGGATAGAAGCTGGAGAGCTGGATCCCAGTGCAAGGGAGATGGTGCCTCTCAGTGGGGAGAATAAGTGAATAAACTGTAGCACATCAGTCACCAGAATGAAAATGGTGGAATATTTTTGACATTTGAGTGCATTCATCTCCAGAGAATATGTCCCATAACATCTCAAATCTATTTATTTATTGATTGAGTGAACTTTGTCAACTGGGTAGTCCCACTGAGACCAAAGGTACCTTTTTCAAGGGCTACTTGGGATTCATTGCAAGAAAATTACAAGCAAAGATGCAGACAATTCAGGTACAAAATATACACTAATTTACATGGGATGGATTATTATGGTCAAATTTTCAGGTAGTATAACTACCAAACATACAACTGTGTACAGAGAAGTAGGAGTAATTCAAGCATACAGAATATTGAGACTCACAGAGAAATTGCCACAATGACATAGCGAGACAACTTGAAATGAGTCCCTACACCAGACATGAGAAAATTCTCATTTTGGCAAAGTGCAGGACATATAGCAGGCAAGGTAGTTAATCAGCAGTAATACAGACAGTACAGTGGCAATGCTCCATAAGTAGGGTCTTATGACCTTTTTTAAATCCTCCAAGAGAGGAGGAGTTTTGTAATACTGCTGGAAGGGATTTCCTGTGGGCAGGAGCAGACTAGGCATAGGACCTTTTGCCCAAATTGGTTCTTACCCTAGGTACCTTAAGTAGGTAATTGTCTAGTGGATTAGACACTATTGATTTAGTGGATAAGACACTATTCAGGCTTGTAGGGGGTGTACACCTTGAAAAGTTTAAATGTCTGGCAGAGGAGGGGGTATGACATTCTCCCTTTCAGTGTGGGCCAATTAAGCAAGAAGAGGACCTCACAGTGATCTTTTCTTGAAGGGTCCCCAGAGACAAACCAACTTATTTCATTGTACAGAATTTTGAGCTTATTAGACTCAGAGCTCCTGAAGGACTGCAGTACCTGTGGAACCAAACAGCAGCATTGGGAGTAATGTACTGTTGGCTATGGCATGTCTCGAATCCATCGATAGGAAATCACCTAAATGGTATAACTGTCCAGTTGTCTGGTGCAGTGGTTTTATGATGTGGTCCACATGTGGCCTGAAAGTGATTTTCTGGTCAAGATAGACCCCAACATACTTTTGCTTATCCACCACTCCAACTTGCAAGCCATAGGAGGCGAACAGGGTAAGCAGGTGTTGCCTGTCAGATCCATGGTGTTTTGGGCCAAAAAGGACAGCGTTGGTCTTTTTTTCCCTCATTACAAGCTTGTTTACAGAGAACCTCTATTTAAGGATGCAGAAATCAGCAGCACATTGGGCAGTGACTGTGTTGATATCAGTGGAACTTCTGTACAAAACTGCAGCATCTTCATAAAGCTGCAGGTTTCCTCCACTACCAATGTTCTGGCATGACATTAACAAATGTCAAGAAAGGTAAGGGACCCAGGATGAACCCCTGAGGTGCAACATCCATGATAGTCCTCCGACTGGAGTGGACACCCCTCTGTTTGACCTCCTGAGACCTGCTAGTGATACAGCAAGAAACCAGTGGTGCGAGAGGGAATTGAAGCCCAGGTGTTTTAATTTATCAGGGAGCAGGCTGTGATTGATCAGATCAAATGTCTTTGTAAGGTCTATAAATACAGATCCAGTCAGTTTCCCATTGTCCATGGCATTTATAGAATCAGTGGTCAACCTTATCAGGCAGTATCCATACCATGATGCTTTCTAAATCCATGCTGCTTTATTTATTTATTGAAAGTGTTTCACCAGAAAAGCCACACTGAGTAAAAAGATGCTCATCTCACGGTGCGACCTGGGGGGAGGGGTTACAGTGGAGGAAGGTATACATACTACAGTTGAAATTAGGAGTAGAGCAATACAGATAATGAACATAGTTGGGTGGGATTACATTTGAACTTGTTACATAAGGAGAACAGTACAAAACTTGATCATCAAAGACAAGGTATACATATCATAGGTACACATCGAGGACAATACATGATTACATAAGTGCCAGTAACAGAACTTGAGTGCCACAGTACAGAACTTGAGCTGAAGCGAGATGCACCAAGTTGGCAGTAGGAATTGGAGAATGAAGATGGGGGTAGAGGAGGGGTGGACTAGTAAACACTAGGTGTATTGGGGAGGTTAGGTGCAGTGGGGGGGAAGGAGAAGGGAGATAGTAGCAGTGAGTAAGGCTGAAGAGCATAGGTTATTTAGGAAGGAGGAGGAAGGGATATCTGATAGTAGGTGGTGCTACTCCAGGTATTCCTGCAGTTGATTATAGACCAGTCTCTCCTGTACCTTAGCCAGTGGGCTAAGAAGAGTGAAGGGGTGGTAATTTTCCACTGGTTACCTGAGGTCACCTTTGTGCACTGGCATCACCACAGCCACTTTCCATTTACCAGGGATTTTCCCTCCATAAATGATTTGTTGAGGAGTATGGTTACTGGGAGAGCAATCACAAGGGCTGCTAGTTTGAGGAGCCTGGGCTTCAACTTATCAAATCCAGCAGAGCCATCAGATTTCATTCAGTTTAGTAGGGCAAGCACATCTTGATGCTGGACTGACTAAAGATGAAAGAAATTTGAGTAGTTGAACTCCAGTATCACCCTGATCCTGAGGGGGGAGGGGTCCTACTGGGGCAGGTTTGAATCTTTCTAAATATGTTAAAAAGCCATTGAAGGCATTGGCAATGGTCATAGGGTCACTAATGCTGTAACTATTAGCCAGTATCTTCCCTTCCAAGGAACCAGTATGACCTTTTAGTATGGAGCTGATCAATGCTCAGAAACTCTTGGGGTTGGACAGATTTTACCCTTGTAGACTCCTAATGTAGTCTTTTATGGCTGTTTTTGCCCCCTTTTTGCACTGCATTCTTAACACCCTGTATTCATCCCAGGCTGCTCCAAGGACAGTTCTTTTAATGAGTCCTCGGGCCTTGTCCTGCAGGGTCATCTGTTTTTTGAGCTCAGGGATCAACCAGTTATAGCATTTGCCCTTTACTCTGTGCTTTCTGAAAGGGCATGCTTATTGGCAGTTGACAAGAAGCCATTAATGAAGAAATCAAGCACATCATCAATGTCTGGGAGTTCATTTATTCCATTCCAGTTGATATCAGTGAGGTTGGCCAGGAAGAAGCCTTCACACTTGGAGAAATCCCTTGCTTGAAAAGTTCTGGGCATTGATCTAGGAGACCTGTTCTTCCAAATGTAGAAAATAAGGTAGTGGTCACTGAGGAGGTCAGAGAAGACCCCTGCAGCCCTTATTCTATCAGGTTTCATAACAACTGTCCAATCAAGCAGGGTGTGGATGCCAGATCTGGTGTTGAGCCTGGCTGGCTCACTGATAATTTGTGTAAAGTTCACATGAAGCAGCCAAGCTTTGAATACAGCCCTGTGTCTGGGGCCAAGTTTAGGTTAAAATCCACTAGAATAATCAGTTCACCAGGTGAGTGCTCTGAGAGTGACTTTACTAATGCATCCAGAGCCAATTAGACCACTTGGAGGGCAGCGATTATAAACACAGAACACATAAGATGGTTTACTATCACCTAGTAATAACCCTTCACTTTCTGAGGACTTCAGGTTAGGAATATTGGCCTCAGAGACACTGATTGAGGAGTTGATGTGGAGAAGGACTCCTCCCCCTTTTTTTACAATCCTGTCCCTTCTAAAAGCAGTAAATCCTGGGATATCCCCTTCATGGGTCATTACATGAGGTTTGAGTCAGGTTTCTGAAACTGCTATTAAGTCAGTCCTATTGATATCCACCCAGCTTTCCAGTTCCTGAATTTTAGACATTAGGCTATTTACATTATAGCCCCATTTATATTGTCCATTCCTAAACTGGTGTAAATGGTTCAGAGAGCCACAGCAGTGTACGTCTGCATGTGTGAAATGTGCAGACATCAAACCAGTGTGGTTCTTCTGCTTTTCTCTGAGACAGAGGAACTGAACTGGTGTAGGTGGTTTCAAGTTCTGTGTAAATGGTGGCCATTTTTCACCTCACTGCCTGAGGGTAATTTAGTATCACAACACTCAGAAAACTCCTTGTAGGATGGTTCCCACAATGCAGTTCTTTAGACACCAGTGTGGTAGCAGCCAATTTGTTGAAGCTGTAAAATGTTCTTTGTGCAACAGCAGTTTATTCAGTTCTGAGCCCTCTGTTGAAACAATGGGTCTATAGAGACACACCTGTCAAAGTGCCTTGAAGGGAGCATCTTAGCCACCTGTGGTAATGTTCTTGGGACTCATGGCACTGTAAATGACATATCAATCTAGCAGACTAATTAGGCAATACAGTCTAGGATCGTTTTTGAAGCCTTTCTTAAAAATTGGTATGATCAGGGCTTTATATTAATGGTTTAATGGATTGTCCATTAAAATTTAAATTCAACTTTTTTAAGCCAACTGCACTATTTTTTCTTTGTTTATTGCAATACTAATATATTAGTAATGCAATAAACAAAGGAAAAAATTGCAGTTGGCTTAAAAAAGTTTAATATAAGTTTTAATGGACATTCCATTAAACCATTAATTCAAACTATTTCCACTAAGCTTAATCCACAGATTTTTGCCATTTAAACTGCTATCATCTATCGTACCTCTTAAATAATCAAGCTAGAAGCATCACAATCAGTCAAATTATAAAAAAATAAATTGAGAATAAAATTTGCATACACATTCAAGCATCAAATCTTGAGGCAATTTTAAAATCAAAATTCTCTCCTTGATATACCAATAATGAAGCCAAATTCAGCTACAAATTTTACTTAGATGTCACTGTGAAAAAAGAAAAAAGAAATGCATATATGTTCTACAAATCTGAGACATTTCCTAGTAAAACACTCTATGCAAGGTTTGCTAAAACCTGAAGGCAGAAGAATCTGTCTGCACTTGTCAAGTGGGCAGACCTGAAAGCTTGGAATATGTCATCTTTAAGTGTGCCTGGTATTATAATGTATGTAAAACATGGATTGATAGCATTTTTTCAAATTTTACGGAAGTCCCAGATAAGCCATTAAACTTTCTCTTTACAGTAGAAGACACTGTCATCGGTATTAATTTAAACAGTTTTTTCATGCTATAAGGAAAATTGAGAAGATCAAATCATTTGAATTTGAATTGTTATATTTATGCACTCTGATTTCATGTCTTTTTAAATCCCTTGTTGTTTTTCTTTTATATACTTTGCATGCTGTAATGGTGATACCCAGAACAATAACGTTTATTAAACTAACATAAATGGCATATCAGCAGCCTATGGCAGCAGTTTTATTTTGGTGACATTGCATATGACATGTTGGCAGCCAGTATATCAGCAATATTCTGATCAATATCTTCACATGTAAGATGGGGGGTTACTGTCATTCAAAAGGACTAAACAAGTGGTCCTTTATTGCAAGAATCCTGGATTAAAGTAATTTCACTTTGTAATATATGAAGGTATAGCTCATTAACTAATTGTTACTGGTTATACTAGTTTCTGTCAGAAAATGAATTATGCTAGCTGCTATTCTAAGCAAAGACAAATCATTTATCTTCATTTTATCCATTTATCTCCACTTTAGACTCATCAAAAAGGAACTCCTAACCAATGGGAGAACAGACTTAACAATATCTGGTGACATCAAACCAACCTCTGCTGTACTTTAAACCCTCAGTGAAATCACACAGAAACAGTCAAAGAGCATCTGACACCATCAGGAGAACTTTAACAACATCCTGTTCAAGATATTCAGAGATGCGCCAATGGCCATGGCAAGTCCAGTGCAGCGCAAATCTGAAGCGCCATGGCACAACGAGTGCCATATTCAGAGGTTGTGCATGCTGACATGCACCAGCACAACACAGCTGAATATGGCACAGATGCGCCACAGTGCAACCAGATGTGCACCATGGTGCAACCAGACATGCGCCATAGTGCACAAAGAGAAGCCCCAGGCACAGGTGGGGGCAAAGCAGCAGAGTAACAGAGGGGTGCACGGCAGAATAATAGACCCAGGGACAGTGCCAGGGATGCACTGTGGCAGGCCACAGGTGGCCACCACCTGCAGGGCACACACACAAGCACCCAAACACCCCCACCGACAGAACACAACAGTGGCACAAAAAGCAGACAACAGGTAGCACCAATGGCCAATAGAGGGCCACCAATGGAGTCCCATGGCTGCATGCTGTGCCCCACCCACCCAGACCCCAGCAATCCACACCCAGGACCATGCAGCCAAGCACACACAAGGCACACATCCCGGACAGCAGCCCCATGGCCACCCCAAGGTACATCCACTGGCCAAGGGGCAGGACCCCACCACCGTGGGACACACCAAAGCACACAGCAGTGCACTGCAGAAGCATGAACCACACACTGACACATGCACACCACATAGACACACACCATGCCACTGCAGCATGGCTCCCCACGCCAGCCACAAAGCAGACACCGACACAGGCAGATAAGTCAAAATATCTGTGTTGAACAAAACTATATACAAGTGCAAGGGGTTGGAAAGGGTAGGAAAGTGAGGGAAGCAAGGGAAGGGGACAGCGAACAGGGACTACACAGTGGGAAGGGAGACAGATGGGGGAGGGACAGCAGAGAAATGCTGGGGATGAAATAAGGGCAGCCACACCCCACTGCCTGGTGCCTCTGTCACCGCTGGTCCACCAGGATGAGCCGGCGCACCTGCTGGACTGCCTCCATAGTTGTGGATGTAATTAAGATTATCTGCTGAAGCAGCCTGCAGTACAGGGGCAGCCTCAACCTCCACCAGATACATATGACAAAGGACAGGACAGGTGATTAGTGCAAGGTCCCAGGGTACCATGCCCATCACTGTGCACAATGGGCAATGGGAACACACACTCCTGGAGTGGTAACCCAGACACCCACAGGGGGTAGGCCAATGCCTGCCAGCAACCCAACACACCATGACAGTGCACAGAGGTGGACACCACTGCCCAATGGCCACTCAATTGAGCAGCAACAGTCAGATGGCACAGGGCACAAGCAGTGCCACTGCAACACCAGTGGCAGCCAAATGCACCCCCACCCTGCCAACAGCTGGTACACATGTGCAATGGCTGCCCCACAGTGGCATGCACCATACACAGTGCACAACACACAGCTGCCATGGCACATGGCACAGGTGGCCATGGCCTCACCCACTCCCCCGTTGACCATCCTGTAATGTGCACAGGAACAGTACAGTGCCTACCTGCCCATTGCGGCCCTGCTGGCACCTGTGCTGCTGCTGAACCATCACTGCTGGGTCCTGCTGCATCCTGCTGGGCTGGGCCAGCTGCTCCTGCCGCTCAAGCCCGGTGCTGGACTTCAGGTCCTGGGAATGGAACAAAGACAGGTACACATCAGAGTACATACACTGCATGTGCCCACCACCCCCACCCCTATGCACAGTGTGCTCCCCTGCCCAACATGGCCCGCAAGGCTGTATCACAATGCAAGCTGCAGCTGGCAATGCCACACCACAGTGCCCATGATAACAGTGTACCCCACTGCAGGGCATGCCAGGCAGCCAAGCCAGCACTACAGTACCACACTAGGGCACACATGCAGCATAGAAAGACTTACCTGGTCGTGGCATGGCTCCTCTGTGCACGCACACCTGCAGCTGTCTCAGGCACTCTGAATCCCGCGCATGAGGTCCCCATACCAGTAGCGGCATTGCTCCCCAGTTCTGGCCACCCTGGTGTTCTGCACTAGGCTGGCAGCAATGCCCTGCCAGACCTCCATTCGGGGCTCTTGCAGGGGCATCTACCCAAACAGCCCTGGTGCATGTGGCAGCACACAGGCCACCAAATTAACTAATTCAACATTGGACCAGTTACAGGCCCAGTGAACTCCCCACTGCGCCATTAGACAGGTAGAGATGTGTGGAGACAAAATGGTGACCAGAGGAGCATGTGTGCACAACGTGCGTGGGATGTGTGCCTCGTGGAGTCATGCACTGTGTCTGCCAATTGCGCAATGACGAAAATGCATGACATGGATGGGGCCTGACAGGCATGTGGTGGTGGTGTCCCAAGGGGTCAGGAGTTCACATTAGGGGTCAGGGGTCAACTGGTACACTGTGCACATTGGGCGCACTGTGCACAATAGGGGGTAACACACCGCCTGATGCATGCGCATTGCGGCCCTGCGCACTGCGCATGCCCGGACATTGCACTGCAACATGCTCCATAGCAATTCCATTGCATACAGAGCAAGTACACGGTATTCAGCCACCACATGCAAATGAGCTCATCAGCCAATACGTGGCACACTGGAGCAATTAGCATGTCATTACCGTTGCGCCACTGCTCATTTGCATGTGTTGCACTGTAAAAGCAACGTGGAACAGCACAGGCCATGGACCAGTATTGCAACCATCTGAGGTAAGTTGCACATGCTGCTGAGCACAGCCAGAATAGCAGGGTGGATGGAGTAGACTGCTGCAGACACTGTCACACATGTCCATGTCCACAGATATCACTATGTCGGAGCATGAAGAGAGTGAGGAGCGTGGGCCTACACACAAGAGCAGGCCCAACTTTAGAAAGGCAGAGGCAGATGCCCTGTTCAAGGCCTACCTCGAGAGGGAGCCACTGCTGAGTGGTGCCACAGGCACACCATAGGCCAGGGCTGCAGCCTGGGTGGAGGTGGTGGCAAGTGTCAACCAGCAGGGCAGCCATCAGCGGTCTGTGCAAGAGTGCAGGAAGAAGGTGGGCACCAATAAGGGTCACATCAAGGAGAAGGTGGTGGCTATTCAGGCAGCCTGGAAAGCTGCTGGAAGGGGGCCTGCTGACGTGCTACAGCTCACGGCGCAGGAGGAGCTGGTGGCGGCCACCATGTGCTGCAACACTGTCAAGAGTGTGCTGGGTGGAGGTTTTCAGACAGGTGGAAGCCCATCACTGCATGGTACGTACGATGGGCAGACACAGCAAGCAGTGGCCGGGGAGGATGGGGGGTTGGAGGGATGGGAGCCATTCATCACTGACACATCTGTTTTCTCTTTCAGCACCAGCACGCCTGCATGCAGTGGATGGGGCACCAGCTGCAGCTGTGGAGGCAGGCCCAGCCCCAGAGGGCCAGCCATCCACCTCCATGGGCATCCAGGGGCCTGATCGGCTGCAACACACCACAGCTGTCCAGCTGGATGTCCTGGGCATGGGGTCAGATGAGGCCCTGGCTGTGTTTCAGCAGGATGCCAGCCATGGAGTACTCTGTGTGGAGACACAGATCGGGGCAGGGTCCAGTACCGATGACAACCTGACCATGATCCTGGGCAACATGGGTGGTTTTGTGGGGGAGACACCTATACCATGTACCAACGCAGGTGGCATGCCCAGTGGCCTGTTGGTGGTGGGACAGCTGCCCGCCACCACTACAGATGCTGCCATGTGCACCGCCACAGCAGTGCCATGTGGTGATGGTGCAGCTGCGCAGGTGCTGAGCGGCATACAGGGGTCAGAGGGGCAACAACAGCAGGTAGCATTGGACACAGGGCAGCCAGACATGGGGTCCACTGCTGGGGTGCTTATAGGGACCTATCCCATGGGGACCCCCACTGTGCAGAGTTCACCTGAGCTGGGGGCTGTGCAGTGCAGTCATACACCACCGGAGTTTCGGCGCCCCACCCAGGTTCCCCTGTGCGCTGACCCATTGGCAGAGCACACCGGTTTGCTGCAGGCCTCCATGGAGCAACAGATGCTGCTGGGGTGCGTGCACTGCATGCGGAGGTGCACCAGGTGGCTGAGCAGTGCAAAAGAGGCACTGCACAGCTCCTGGAGGCTATTCAGCACTTGTGGGAGAACATGACCACATCCCAAGATTGCACTGCCAATGCGATCATGAATGGCCTTGCACTGCTGGCTGCCACAGGTCATGGCCGGCCACCTCGAACACCACGTAGTGCACTGTCCACCTCACAATCCTGGCATCGAGCGACACCCTTCCTGTTGGCAGTGGGCTCTGCTGTTGGCATCCCAGGCATGGCTGGGGTGGGCCTATTTGGGTGCCTACTCACCCCTGCATGGACCCGGTCATGGTCCCATAGTTCAACCCCTGTGGGGGACTGTTGCATACAATGCCTGTGGCTGATGTGCAGCCTGTGGCTGCCGGTCAGCCCTGATGCGGTGGCCATGGTACCACACAGCAGACCTGATGTGTGTGGCACCCTGGCTGCAGTCTGCTACTGCTGCCCTGTGTATGCATGGGTGGTGTGTGTGTTTGCATACCACAGGGGTGGCACCTATTTGTCATGCTGCATGCTGCCTGTGTGTGTGCCTGCCCGGCCACTGGCCCATGTGGCATGGATGTGATGAAAGCAGATCTGCACCGGTTGCACCTGTGTTCTGGTGCACTGCATCTGATCCCCACCACATGCCAGTGCCTGGGCACGTGTGTGTGTGTTGCTGTTCCCTGCTGTGTGCAGTTGTGTGTTGCTGTGTGGCACTGTGACCCCCACCCCTGCACCACACCTCTGTGTGTGCATGCCCATTGCCATGCATGCCCCTGCCTGTGTGCTGTACCTGTGTGTGTGTGTGGCCAGTGCATGGGTGTGGCGCCACCTACCTGCATGCACCATAGTGCTCCTGAGCGATGGTGTCCCTGTGCTGACATGCCATCCTCTGCACCCGGGGATCCCTCCACTGGGGTGGCTGTCCACCACCCTCTGGCCCATTGCCCTCGTTGTCCCCTCTACTGTACCCCTCATCAGCCTCAACAGCTATCCCACAGTCAATGGCCATGTTGTGCAGTATGTAGCAGGGCAGGAATAGGCCACAGGCTTTTGAGGGTCCGTACTGTAGGGCACCACCAGACCTGTCTAGGCAATGGAACCGTGCCTTCAGCATCCCAAATACATGCTCAATGATGTTCTATGTGCTGGCATGTGCCTCATTGTACCATTCCTCTGCTGGGGATGACGGGCACTGGTAGGGGGTGAGCAGTCAGGGCCTGAGTGGATAGCCACTGTCGCCTGTGTGGATAATGACATGGTTAGCCCTGTGTCCTCTGTTGCTGTGCCCCTTGCCTATCCCTGGTGTCCTCATCAGTGCACCCACCCTGCCTTCCCCCATCCCATGCCCTACTGTGCCCAGCACCCCTTTCCCGTCCCATACTCACCCACTAGGTGGCCCGTGGGGATGTTCCCACACTTGAACCTGTGGTACAGCGCAGAGCTGTGCCAGATGAATGCATCATGTGCACTCCCAGGGTGTGTGGCACAGACATTGGTGATGCACCCCTTGGCATCGCACACCACCTGGCAGTTCACACTAGGGTACCCCTTCCTGTTCACGTATGTCATGCCGTCAGGACCAGGTGGCATGTGGATGCCCCCATGGGTGCAGTCACTGGCCCCAAGCATGCCAGGTATGCGTGCTGCCCTGTGGAAGTCCTGCATGGTTGTTGTACGCTCTGCCTGTGTGCTGGGGAAATGAATGTATTCTGAAGCATATGGCAGCAGGGCGTTGAGGAACTGTGTGAGGAGGTGGGATGTGGCCAACTGGGTTATGCCTGCTTTGTCCCCTGTTTGTCTTTGGAAGGTGTCTGTGGTGAGCAGGCACATGACAGCTGTCACCTTTGTCTCCACAGACATTGCATGGCTCCGTCTTGTGGACGCCTGCATTTCCTCACTGCACAGCTCACAGAGTTGCCTCAGAATGGCCCTGTTTGTGTAAGACTGGACCACTATCTCCATATTGGTGTAAGTCTCGAAGGTGGTGCAGGCACGGTACCATCTGTTCCGGGCGTACCGCTGATGGGCCCTTCCACGGCCACATCGCTGTTCCTTCTGCCTCCTCACATCCTTCATTATGGCCTCTATTAGGAAGGGTGCACTGGCTATGATGTCCTATTTATCCCTGGGCAGTTGGCTGCTGTGGGCTGTATGCCACCCTGGTGCACTGTGTGTCACTTTGCCTGCCTCTCCCTCTCACTGTCTCAGCCACTGGCTCACTCTCCACTGCCACCTCTGTCCCATGCCCCTGTGGCTGCCTGTGCCTGTCCCTCTGTCCCTCACAGGTTCTGTCTCCCTTGCTCTGCCTGTTTCTGTCCCTCCACCTTCTCTTTCCACTGTCTCTCAATCTCCCTTGCCCCTGGTGCAAGTGCTTTCTGTGTGCTTGCACCCTGTATTTATAGGCTCAAGTCTGCTCAGTGCATCCAGGAGTTGCTCCGCACTTGCACCATGGTTCCACGGTTGAATGTTGCACTGCACCACATATTCATGGGCATGCCCCCTGCTCTTCTGCATTCATTCATTATAGTTGCTCATTGGCACAATGGGACTTGCGCCACGCATTGGCTCCCACTGACTATCACTCCTTGGTGCATGTCCGCACTTGCATTGGCATAACTCAGTTGTGCCATGCGTAATTGCTTTGAATATCCCAACCCCAATGTTTAGACACAACTGAGCTTGTATTTCACAATAGTTTTGTATTTCTCCTCCCCATTCAAGGCCACTATTTTACCGTGCTCAATAACACTGAATTCTGTTCTGACCATCCAGGATTCCAGGATTTTACCTGTGTTTTGGAATCCAAATTCTGCGATTTTACCAGTAATCCAAAATAGAATATTTTTTTACACATTGTTTCAATGCAGATTTAAGCTACCTAGGCAGAAAACAACACAATTTAATGAATAATGCATTTTATTACAGCTAATCAAGTTGTGCCTCTACCTGAATACTTATTAAAAAAAAAAAAGTTGCCTTCTCAGAAAAAGCCAGCATGTGAAAATAAATGGCCCACAGCAGCAGTACAATTTGTCTAGCTAGCAGGTACTAATTTCTACCCATTTTGTAAACAAATGAACACTAAAGTGTGTCTTTTTCACATTGCGAATTTTTGTAATCGATTTGTGACGTATGCAATAAAACTTCTCCAAGCTAAATTGACTATTAGTGTGATTTATTTGAATGACATTTTCAAAGACAAACATGAAAAAAACATTTTAAGTACACATGACTGGCTACATACGCTACACAAACTAATGACATATATTAAATGTAAATGTGGCTACATATGCTACAAACTAAAGACATAAAATTACAAGTATATCTATATTGCACATGGAAGTGGTGCTTTATTGCAGTGGTGCACCATTTTCTTCAAGTAGCATCTCATTTACATTATTATTGCACAAGATCTGTCTCATTTACATTACTGCACAAGAACCATCTCATTTACAGTATTGCACAAAAACCATATCACTAACAAGCTTGAGAAATCAGGTTGCGTGTCGGTCTACTTATTAAACAACATAATTGTAAATAGTTTTAAATTGTCCACAGTTAGGCTTCTCTGTTGGTCAGTTAAGATCTGTCCATATGCAGAAAATGACTGCTCCACGTCTTCACTGGACACTGGGACCTAGATGGCCTGAAGGGCTGCCTTAGTTAGAGTTGGTACCAGTGGCAACATTGAAAGCCAGTATTGGTGCAGATCAAAAGATCCCACATCCGGATGTTCCTGCACATTCTGTCATGTGTAAATCTCCCAGTCCTTCAACAGTGCAGTCTTATTATGTACCCTGAAAGTGGGGATACTTTGGTAGCAAAACTCAAAGTCCTTATTCAGTTTGGGGCTGTTCAGTGGGTTGAGAATTCGACATGCATTCTGAAATGGTACAGAAAGGTTTGAGTCCAGGTGTTTTGTCAGCATCTCCAAACTGGTCTTGAATGCATTTTTAAACAGTTTAATGTGCTCATCCCTTCCTTTTCTCGGCAGTTGAGACAGGTTAATTTGTGTCTTCTCGCGAAACCCTTCATTTTTCATCATCCCAGCCTCAAACTGACTCCTTATCGACATCAGTGTGTCGTATGCAGACACCGGAAGAGGTTTCTCTTTAGACTGCAGAAGTTCAATGGCAGCAATAATGTCTGTTGAATTCTCCAAAATGAACACCAATTGTGCTTGGAGATCTTCATACCACTCCTCCAATAAGGTTCTCAGGTTGTTAACTGAAGTGTCATCACTAGCATCCTCCATGAAAAGTCCCTCAGATATTGCAGGTGTGTCGAGTGGTATGACATAGCTGCGAATCATATGTTCCATCTTGTGAGAACTGGAACTGGTGGCAAAGCAATCAAGTCCCTTGGAACATCCTGATCCTCCAAAAACATACTTCCTCTTTCATTTAGGGGAATGCTGAAAGTTGTATTTTACTAAAGAAACTAAATCCATTTACTCTTTTAAAATGGTGCAGCCATGTATCCTTAAAAAGAGACAACACATGTGCCCAGCAACAAACATGCAAAACATGGTCCCCAATAACCCCATGAAGTGCATCGTTGAAACATTTAATCATGTAACGAGCACTGTCCCTGACAAATGACACAGCATTCTTAAACTCAATATTATAACTCCATAAAGTCTTCAAGACAGCCTCAGCCACTATGGAATGGTTTACTGCTTCTTGATCTGTAGTGTTGCCAAGGAATGTCTTGCCCCCTTCCAACAAAAATATAATATTTAGTATGCACCGTAGCTGTGCATCAGTACTCTCGTCACATATGACAGAGAGCAATTTTCCTGCTGCAGCTGTATTAAGGTCCATATCAAGCTGATCTGTTAGCTTTGGGATGTAGCTCTGCCTCAGGGTGTCTGCTTCGGGCAGTGTTCCAATCCCCTTCACATATTTGTCAATCCATTCCCTTATCTGTGGCCAGTCCAGCTCCTCTAACGGGATATTTGCCACTCTCCAAGCCTTCACTGTATCCATGAGGTAATTTCTTGCAGCTGATGCCTCAGTGGCAGATCTGAAACTGCTGGTTAGGGTCACCTGCTTTGTTTGTTTTCCTTCCCTGGCAACTCGCTCCTTGGTCCTAGTGTGTTTCTGGCTGAGCAAGTGATCCTTCATTGTATCCTTCCTTGTATGATCCAGGACATGGTTACAGCATGGACAGAAAAGTTTTCCTCCATCCTCGTAGATGCTTTTAGACTTGAACTGAAGGGCTCGCTCCTTAGTAGAGGTGTTGTAGATCTTGGCCTTCTTGTTAAATGGTACGGCAGACATCATGCAGGCAGTTCTGTCTTTACAATACTGAAATCACAACCAAAGGTACACAAAATTAATAGACTATTCCAATCCTCCTGATGAGATAACTTAAAAGTGAAAAATGAAATTGCAATCCATGCCATTTATCCTCTAGGTATTATGGCAGAAGTCTACAACTCCTATTTTCCGGGTATGAAAGCAGAAGTCCACGACCATCTTACATCCTCCAAGTATGACATAGCAGCATTCTATGACTCCCATCATCCAGGTACAACAGCAGCAGCATTCTACAACTCCCATCATCCAGGTATGATGGCAGCAGCAGCCTACGACTCCCATCCTCCGGCTGTGAAAGCAGCAGCAGCAGTCTACGACTCTCATCCTCTGGGTATGAAGGCAACAGCAGCAATCTATGACTCCCATCATCCAGGTATGATGGCAGCAGCAGCCTATGACCACCATTCTCTAGATGAGATGGCAGCAGCAGCCTATGACTCCCATTCTCCAGGTGTGAAGGTAGCAGCAGCAATCTATGACTCCCATCCTCTTGGTGCGAAGGCAGCTGCAGCAGTCTATGACTCCCATCATCCAGGTACAACAGCAGCAGCATTCTATGACTCCCATCATCCAGGCATGATGGCAGCAGCAGCCTATGACCACCATTCCCTAGGTGAGATGGTAACAACAGCCTACGACTCCCATTCTCCAGGTGTGAAGGTAGCAGCAGCAGTCACCGACTCCCATCATCCAGGTATGACAGCAGCAGCATTCTATGACTTCCATCATCCAGGTATGATGACAGCAGCAGCCTATGACCACCATTCTCTAGATGAGATGGCAGCAGCAGCCTATGACTCCCATTCTCTAGGTGTGAAGGTAGCAGCAGCAATCTACAACTCCCAACCTCTTGGTGTGAAGGCAGCAGCAGCAGTCTATGACTCCCATCATCCAGGTACAACAGCAGCAGCATTCTATGACTCCCATCATCCAGGTATGATGGCAGCAGCAGCCTATGACCACCATTCTCTAGATGAGATGGCACCAGCAGCCTACGACTCCCATCCTCCAGGTGTGAAGGTAGCAGCAGCAGTCTACGACTCCCATCATCCAGGTATGACAGAAGCAGCAGCATTCTATGACTCCCATCATCCAAGCATGATGGCAGCAACAGCCTATGACCACCATTCTCTAGATGAGATGTCAGCAGCAGCTTACGACTCCCATCCTCCAGGTGTGAAGATAGCAGCAGCAATCTATGGCTCCTATCCCCTGAGTGTGAAGGCAGCTGCAGTCTATGACTCCCATTATCCAGGTGTGATGATGGCAGTGAGGGGGAGGGGGGCAACCTATAGCCACCATTCTCTGGGTGCAATACAGAAAACCATGTAAAAGTGCATAACTTTCAACACGCTGCACTTTTTCATGATTTTGTGCTGTCTGAAAACAGGGGTCATGCTTGGATTACCTGGTCCTCTCAAAAGGAGACACTGTGGGCAGGTATGGCAAGGCACTGTTGCAGTGGAAAATGGGGGTATTTCCACATTTTCCCAGCAGGGATGGCTTGTGCCTGCATACGGTGGGATGCATCTACTGTAGGTTGGTCTCGGAGGCATAGTGGGCAGGTTTAGAGTGCAGGGTTACAGTGAGGATCCAGGGGGCTTTCCAGCTCCCCCCCCCCAACCAAGAGAAAAAGAGAACACTTATGTAAGAACTTACTGTTAGCAATGGATCTTCAGGAGGGTTTCTTGCAGCGGGTCACACTTTGGGGCTGCAACAATCGATCACCAGAACCACACAGAGACATTTTTGCTAGAGGTCTGACTAAGGCCACCCACAGCTTTATAGGGAGGATGTCGATGTGATGACAGTGCCATGCATGACCCCAGATGGACTGCTGGCAGGGGGGTTTCCATGTGGTCCTGGTGCCTCATGGTTGTGGTTCCTGGGGTGTGACCGGCTGCAAGAGATTCTCTTGAATATCTATGGTCACAGTGAGTTCTCACAAGTGTTCTTTTTGTTTGGATCCCGCTTTGGCCCTGCCCTCTACACCTGCCTGCTATGCTTCTGAGGCCAACCTAGGCGTAGCGGTTTTTTCTGCACTTTGCTTGGGAGGCACAAGTTTTTTTCTGCTGATGAGGGCTGGGAACCCCCCGATCTGTGCTGCACCTCTGTCTTGCCATGCCAGCCTACCATGTTCCTTTTGAGAGAAACGCTGCAAGAGATATCCCTGAAGATCTAGAAAACAATTTGTCCTCAGACTTGCTGTGGGGCACACAACAAGCAACACTGCCCCTTCAGACATGCTCAGGGATGCAGCACTGTAAAATCTCACTCACCCACCAAACCTGATCATGTTAGTGTGCTGTGCCACCATCACCTTGCCCCACTTACTCTGGGGCACATAGCAGGCACCACAGCTCCTCAGACTTGCTAAAGGATGCAGTGCGCTAGCCATCTCCTCTAAAGTCCAAGAAGCTGTGTTTCTTTCTGGGTGCCCCCAATTAGGTTGAGGATGGTGAGCTTGCTTTTCTCACAGAAACAGCCCTCAATGACCCCACCCCACAACAACACACTCTCACTTTCAGCATAGATGCTGCACCTATGCGCGCTGTATGCCAGCTCCCAACCATGCCCATGCTGGCATGTAATGCCCCCCATAACTCAGTGGTACACAATAAGCTCAGGAGTCCTCATACCCCCCCAGCTCTGCACTTTACCAGAGCTACACACCATTTTTTTATGCACGGGGAGACAGAATATGGGAAGGAGGAGGAGAATATTAACAAGTACAGGGTGCTGTTAAATATGGGGGGTAAACTCAGGCAAAATATGGGGTGAGAGGGGGTTAAGTACAAGAGGCAGCATTAGAAACATTTAAACATAGAATCTGACGGCAGATAAGGACCGCTTGGACCACCCAGTCTGCCCATTTCCCTGCCTACTGGATAAGCTGCAGATCCTAGTTAACCAGCAGCCTACTTCTTTCTACCCCCACCCCCTAGAATTGCCTTATGACTGTCCCATGCATGCTTGAATTCCACCACTGTTTTTGACCCCACGACCTCCTCCGGAAGGCCGTTCCATGCATCCACAACCCTCTCTGTGAAAAAATACTTCCTTAAATTACCTCTGAGCCGCCCCACCTCTGTCTTCAAATTGTACCCCCTTGTTCTTGCACACCTCTTTTTTTGAAAGATGCTACCCTCTTGGACTTTGTTGATTCCCTTGAGGTACTTGAAAGTTTCTATCATGTCCCCCCTCTCCCTCCTTTCCTCGAGGCTATACATATTAAGCTCCTTAAGTCTCTCTTCATATGTCTTCCAGTGCAGATCCTGCACCATTTTAGTTGCCCTCCTCTGGACAGTTTCCATCCTGTCTATGTCTTTGCGAAGACTGGGTCTCCAGAACTGCACACAGTACTCCAGATGGGGTCTGACCAACTGTCTGTACAGAGGCATAACTTCCTGTTTTCTACTGGTGATGCCTCTCCCTATGCATCCCAGTATCCCCCCAGCCCTCCTTGCTGCCCTCTCGCATTGCTTGCCCACCTTTAGGTCATCTGATATGACTACCCCCAGGTCCCTTTCCATTTTTGTTGTTGTTAGTATCTCACCCCTCATTGTGTACTCTTCCCCTTGGTTTTTGTTTCCCAGGTGCATTACTTTGCACTTCTTAGCATTGAATCTAAGCTGCCATACATTTGACCATTCCTCTAACCTTGCCAAGTCCCTTTTCATCCTTTCCACCCCACCTTGTGCATCAACTCTGTTGCAGATCTTTGTGTCATCTGCAAAGAGACATACTTTTCCTTCCAGTCCCTCTGCAATGTCACTTATAAAGACATTGAAGAGGACCGGTCCTAATACTGAACCCTGTGGTACCCCACTAGTAACCCCTCTCTTCAGAGTGGACTCCATTTACTATTACTCTCTGTGTCCTATTCTCCAGCCAATTTTTTACCCAGGCTGTCATCTTGGGACCCACTCCCCAGGCTAGCTAACTTGTATATTAATCTTTGTGTGGACTGTGTCAAATGCCTTGCTAAAGTCTAGGTAGGCCATGTCCACAGCCCTCCCTGATCTACTACTTTGGTCACCCAGTCAAAGAAATCTATCAGATTTGTCTGGCATGACCTTCCGCTGTGAATCCATGCTGCCTTGGGTCCTGTGCCCTCTGGCCTCTAGATACTCGACAATTCTTTCCTTAAGAAGTGATTCTATCATTTTCCTCACCACTGAGGTTAAACTAACAGGTCTGTAGTTTCCTGCTTCTGCCTTGCTCCCACTTTTGTGAAGGGAATCACATCTGCCCTCCTCCAGTCTCGGGTACCACCTCCTCCCATGATTTGTTAAACAGGGTAGTCAGTGGTGTCACTAATTCTAGTTCTTTTAGAATTCTGGGATGAATCCCATCAGGCCCCATTGCTTTGTCCACCTTCAGTTTTAAGAGTTCTTTCAGAACCCTTTCTTCTGTAAATGGGCTGGTATCAACTTCTGTATCCAGAGTGTTTCTACTGTTTGTTTTAGGTACCTCCCCCTCTTCCTTTGTAAATACAGAGCAAACATATTTGTTTAGTATCTCTGCCTTTTCACAGTCACCCTCTGCCCACCCTCCCTCCCCCTTTATTAAGCCTCACTATCCCTCGCTTGGTCTTCCTATGCTCCCTGATGTACCTATAAAAGGTTTTATCCCCCTTCTTAACTGAGTTGGCTATCTTTTCCTCAGTTTGTGCCTTTGCTGTTCTGACTGCCTTCCCAGCTTCCTTTTGCTTTAACTGATACAGTTCTCTGTCCTGCTCCTTCTGTGATTCCTTGTACTTCCTGAAAGCTTTCTTTTTCTCTTGAACCTTCACTGCCACTTCCTTTGAGAACCATAGTGGTTTCTTACATCGTTTAGTTTTGTTTATTTGCTTCACACAAAGGCTAGTTACCTCTGTGATGGCAGTTTTTATTATTTCCCATTGTTCTTCCACCCCTCCTTCCTGCCCATTTGCTAGTGCATTCCTTAGGCACTCACCCATTTTGGCAAAGTCAGCCCTCCTGAAGTCCAGTACCTTTGCCTTTGTATGGCTTGACTCTATTGCTGTGTTTATTGTGAACCATACTGTTCGATGGTCGCTAGTTCCCAGATGGCTACCCACTTCTACATCTGTGATCCTCTCTTCATCTCCATTTGAGAGAACCAGGTCTAAGATTGCTCCCTCTCGAGTGGGCTCCAATACTAGTTGTCTAAGGCATGCCCCCTGTAGGGCATCTAGAATAACCCCACTCTTCGAAGTGGCTGCTGCAACTGCACTCCAGTTAACATCTGGCATATTCAGATCACCCATCAGCAATATCTCCTCTTTTTCTGCCTTACTAAGTATACTTTCTATCATTTCCTTGTCCATTTCCTCCCCCTGAGAAGGGGGTCTGTATACAACCCCTGTGCGGATTGTGGTGCCATTGCCGGTCTCCAAATTTACCCACAGTGCTTCTTCTCCTCCCTGTTTTCCCTTTTGTTCTGTTGCTTTGATTCCTTCCCTTATGTAAAGAGCTACTCCACCTCCTCTATTACCCTCTCTGTCCCTCCTGTAGATAGTGTATCCTGGTATGTTTACGTCCCAGTCATGGTTTTGTGTGAACCATGTTTCTGTGACTGCCACGATATCCAGATGTTCCTCCTCCATCAAGGCCACTACTTCAGGAAGCTTGTTACTCAGACTATGGGCATTAGCACTCATTGCTTTCCATATTTTGATGGCTTTACCTTCAGTTGCAGCATCCCCCACTGACCTTTCTACCTTGGTCTTTTTCTCATTTAGTACCCTGTTTTGTAGGGAGAGGCTGGGATTTTCCTGCTGCTTATCAGTGCCTCCCCCCCCTTGACTAGTTTAAAAGCTTGCCAGTGAAGCATTTAAACCTATTGCTCAAAAGACTTGTTCACTTCCTGGACAGATGCAGACCATCCTGCCAGTATAGGCTGGTGTCCCTCCAGGTGGAACCCCAGTCGCCAATGAAGCCAAACCCTTGTGTTCCACACCATTTTTTCAACCATTCATTAAACTGCATGGTGCAAGTACCCTCACCTCACTCATGCCATTGACAGGCAGCACCTCTGAGAAGGATACTGTGTGTGCTACTTGTCTTAGGCCCCTCCCCAGTTCTACAAAGTCCTTCTGCACTGCTCTAATCTCTAATTTAACTCACAGACCAGGAGTGTACATATTTTGTGTCACCAGCACTTCAACAATACAATATTTAAGCACCATTCTGCAAAAATGCATTTTGGACACCACCACCAACCTCCCAAGTTTTAAACACAGCATCTACATCTGTCAGCAACATACTGCACTAACTGCTCATGTCATGGACAGTACGCCCCTGCTCTGCAAACTTGCTAAGAGGTGCACTCAACTCTACCCACCTTTAAGCATACCCCAGTGTAAGTGGCATGGTAGATAAGGTAGGATCACATGGCGGTCTGGGCCTATTCCCAGCTTTTCCCCAGATGGGGCAGGTTGGCCACAAGTCACATTTTCTGTACTCTAAAACAGTTCATAAACAGGATAGACCTGCACCTCTCTGAGGCACTTCACCTCCCCCCCCCACACACGCACACATATTCTCTGGGGCAAAACAAAGGCAACAGAATACCCAGCCTCACTACCTGCTCAGACTCTTCCCATTACCACCATCACCACACACATATTCTCAGAGCTACACCGAAGGAAGATTCTCTGCAAAATTTCACCTTGCCCACTTGGTATTGAGAAAGTCAGACATGCTCCCACACTAGTGCCCCCACCATGGATGCTACCAGTACTGGTTTAAAGGGAAATGTCCAACAAGAATCTGGATATGCCTGGGTGTAAAACATGGTGCACCAATTAGCTGCTGTTTCACAGAATCATTTTTTTTACCTTGCAAATCTCATTAAATATATATCCCTCATATCTGGTTGACCCCCCCCATGTCCCGTCAGCTTATCATGATTGCACGGCACACTCACAGCCACTCAGTTGCCAGTCTATACCTGGTCTCGGTAAACAGCTGGGGCATGTAGTTTGAAAGCCAGAGCTTTTAACGGCTGCTTTCACATAGATAGTCTATGGGTGCACCCTCCCCCTGGCTGCTCCCCATATGAAACATCTCATACTTAAGATAGCCATGGGTGGTTGTGTGCATGTCGCACAATCTCATGAAATAACAGCAAGACACAGGCAGGATCAACCACATATGAGGGATATTTAACCCATTCTTACCACTAGTGCCATATGGCATCGGAACCATCCACAATATTTACTTACCCAACCCAAAATGGCCACACAAGATAGAATGAGTTGATTTTTCAGGGAAAAAAAATTATTTTGCAAAACAGCTAACTGGGCCATGCCATTCTTTATGCCAGGCATGTACAGATTCTTGATGGACCACTACTGGTAGCATCCATGGTGGGGGCACTAGTGTGGGAGCTTGTCTGACTTTCTCAATACCGAGGGGGCAAGGTGGGATTTTTCAGGGAATCTGAGCCCTATTTATCAGCTTATTCCAGATCACTCTTTGAATTGGGAGGCTTTGTTTCCCCCCTCCCACACACATCTCCAAGGTAAAGAAAACATTGGTGTCAGCCTGGTGACACTGATGGCTGAGGTGCTGGTTGCCTTACCTTACACTATGCCAGCGACCTGTGTTCAGGAAAGTGCACGGGCCGCCAAGGGTCGGCAGGGGAGGAGAAGGATTGAGCATCCAATGGTCTGCTCTCCTTCTTTGGGGAGGGTGGACCTCAGTGGTTGGCACTTGCCTGTTCCCTAGCGGAGGCTGGGGGACAGGGCCAACCCCAAGACCCCTCACCAGACGTGTTCTGGGCACACAGCAATCAACACTGCCCTTTCAGATGTGCTCCGAGATGTAGCACTGCCAACTCTCACCCACCAAGCATGCTCATGTTAGTGTGTTGCATCATCCCATCTCTGCAAGCAACACAGCCCCTCAGACTTGCTATAGGATGCAGTGTGCTAGTCATCTCCTGCAAAGTGCTGGGAGCAGTGTGTTTTGCTGGGTACCCCCAATTAGGTTGGGGGAGCTTGCCTTTTACACAGAAACAGCCCTTGATGACCACACCCCAAAACAGCTCTGACTTGCCTCACCATCTGCAATGTCTGGAGGGCTGTGTGGATTCCTGTGTGCCTCAGAGAAATTTTGCGGGCAAGGGCAACATACGTGTGTAAGAAAGTCTGTATTTAACCCCAACACCCCTCACCAAACTTGCTCTGGGCACACAGCAATCAACACTGCCCCTTCAGATGTGCTCCGAGATGCGCTGAGGCACACAGCAGGCAGACAAGGGCACTAAACCCCTCTCCAAACTTGTTCTGGGGCACATAGACCCTCGGATGTTAAAGACGTGCCAACTCTTACCCCAACCATGCCCACATTAGTATATATAGGCTTCCCCCCATTACTCTAGGGTACACAGTGTTAGGGAGTTCTCACCCACACACATTTCTGTTTGGGCATACCATAGATCCCCCTCACTAAAAGGCAAGTAAAATAACTTTTTTTATACCCAAAAAGGTGTACAGCTCCCTGGTGCACTGGTACAAAACAAAAAGTAAAACTCATTTTACTTCGGCAAATTGCTTTCTGTTAAAAAGCCCTCACTTCTACACCTGAATGAACAATGTAGCAATATGTAACAAACGCTGGTCAGAGCCGATATGGCTGTGGAGGGCTTTTGAGATGCTTTTACCAATTATTTCTAATGAATTTGCACAGTGCAGATCTGTGGAGAGGCAGTTTCAATGTGGTCTTCCTTTTACACATTTTTACAACATGTTTTCCTACAATATGCTTGTTGATTGCTATATATTTAGTCTGGATAGTTCACAGAAGAAATGGCATCTTATTTTCAGTGGGACTCTACATCTACATAATATTATGCTGCATTGTGTAAAATCAGAATGCAATAAAAACAATATTTTACATCTGGGGGAATATATTAAGTGCCGAATCGAAGCACGAGCAGAAAGATGCATTGCGGGAAATGTGCTGATACCATGGAAGGGTGGGAGTTGGGGGGGGTAGGGTATGTTTGTGTGTCATTGTCTGTTTGTAGTTTGTATTAAAGGAATAATGCCCGACACGGTGGGTGTTATGCTGAGATAACATCCCACCTCGGGTGGTTGGGCCCAAGGCCACTGGCTGAGGACGTCCAACACCCAAGGAGGGATGTTATCCCAGCATAACACCCACCCTGGAGGGCATTATTCCGATTATACAATGGCTCGTTGTTTTATACAGAAAAAAAATAATTTTAAAGAATGTTTTTTTTAGTGTTTAAAAATATTTTTTTTAAAAAAAGATGCAAACCATCATCAAGCCTATCCAGCCTATCTATGCCATCATCATGTAATTGATCAGCAGGGATGTTATGCCAGGATAACATCCCTGCTGTGATGGCCAACTGACCAATCAGGAGCCAGGATTCTTTCTTGCCATTGTATAATTTGTCATCATATGTGTATGATAAAAGGACACTTTGTGGCTGTGTGTGAAACTCTAAATAAAACTTTTTAAATTTCAAAAAAAAAGAAAGATGTGTTGCACAAAGAGGGTGTGCCGGTCAGCACTGATACAACATTCAAAGAGAATGCACCACCGATACAGGGTGTGCATACAGTGAAGCCCACCAGGATCAAGTACAGCACTGCAGAATTCTGCAGTAGAGTTACTGCAACAAATAATGCAATTTCAAAGGGAGTTAATCCCTTTTGTCATGCAGTAAACCTGTGACACTGTGCTTCATCCTGGCGGGCTTCATCATTCCTGTTGAAAACGTGACCCTGGACAGGGGTTGCAGGGCAGGTTGCCACCAAGTCAGGTGCATCCAGGGTGACTCCGACTGGATACCTTCCAGGGGGAATGCGTGGCACATAACGACATGCACTGCAGCTCCCATGGGCAATATTCAGCCCAGGAATGCAAATGAACTAATTGAGCGTGCAGGGTGCAAAGGGGCATTATGCATGCTCATTACCAGCCCATTTGCATGTTGACATGGGAATGAATGCACCAGAGCAGCTCTCATCCCAAGCCCTGGCCCCAATCGCTCCCATGTGGAACAGGCCCCGAAGTCTCTGGTGGTATAGTGGAACCCCCCACCCATTCCACCAGCCCCGAATGTACCGGACTCCAGGCTCTATCGGTTCCATATTGTAGGGACCCCAATGCCATCCTAATTGCACCTGAATACACCCACAGTCCATGTCCATAGTGTAGTGACCCCTGCACCCCCTCAATGGTGGAAAGACAGCCCCCTTCCTGCTCCCCCCAGCCCATCCTATTACGATGACTGGCTCTGTAATGGGATCGTATCACTCTATTGGTGGGTGGCAGAGCACTCGCAGTAGGATGCTGGAATGTGTTATATGTAGGCACGAGCTGTGTGTGGGTGATAACACCCAGTGGCCATACTCCTCAGGCACTCACATGCAGAACCTTCATCCCGGTGCCATTGCACTCCTCAGTGTGGGTGATGGCCGATGCTGCACCCACTCACACAGGCCCCAAAACAGGCATGTTACAGTTGATCTTCCATTCATTTGTACAGTTGGGGAACTGCAGATGAACTGTCTATAGCCTGAAGCATACACTGCAAATGACATTACAGAATACCGCACCCCATGGCAACTGGGATACTTCAGAAGTCCAGAGGGTGTGCATGTTACACAGGGGAATAGGGGAGAGTGTGGACCTGCAATGGTGTACGACAGCAGGAAGTTACAGCATTGACAAGGCATGCATTGGAGGTATGTAAAGTCCCTCTTCAATTTGCCAGGGATATACAGCTGCATACACTGTTGGATCTGCAGCTGGCATGGTGCCCCAATGCATGGTACAGACAGTTGGGTCATTCCAGAGTGCAGGTCCCCAGCCCAGGTTCAGTGCAGTCAATGGCTAGCCATGGCAGGGTGTGGAGGGCAGTGCCAGTCTTTGCAACAGGTTGGGTATGGGGGAGTGAGGGTGTCTGTGTACTGGGGCAGTGGATGGGAGTCCTCTAGACTATGAATATGGACCATAGTTTCCTCTGGTGCAATTGGGTCTGGGGGGCCCTACACTATGGAGCTCTTCAGGGATGGAGTTGGCTAGATTGGGAATGGAAAGGGGGTACCTTTAGTCTGCCAGGGCTGCCAGGGTGCTGTGCACTTGGGTGCACATCTGCAGCCTGCCTGTGGGTGGCTGCCTGAGTAAGACCAGCTATTCATGGCCTAACTGTGGGCCGCTGTGCTCTGGACTGTGAGGGGCACATTCCCACTGAATATGCTGCAGCACAACATATGTATGGGATTATCCCCTCGACTTGAACAGCATATCATTTGTGTGTGCCCTGGCCCATTCCCTTGCGGCCAGCCCATCCTGCACTTTTGAATATCATGCTGTTGCACATTGTTGGAGTTGTGCAGCACATCTCCCTTTTCCACTGGGATGTGCTGTGTATTGCCTTTGAATACAGGGTCACTGGACTAGGTAGCCTGAATACATTATAAAAATGGTAAAATCATAACCCCACTGAAAACAAGATACTGGATCTAATCTGGGACAGCCTGAGTAGTACAGTGCAAAACTGTGTAAAATGAACATCCCTGTGACAATGAGATGTAGCATTGCCCTTACCATATCCTGGATACAAAATATAGAACAAGAAATATTCAGTGCTCCCAGATCCAAATAACAATTACTCTGTAAGAAGCTCTCATTTTCCCAGTGTTTTCCCCACAAAGGCAGAATCAAATCCCTATGTAAATCCCTGTAAATTTTTCCATAAGCCACTGGTTCTTTATTTATGACTTTGTTCTTTATTTATTATATCAGCAGCCTTTTATTAAGAAAAGAGCTCTAATTTGCTGCCTGGTATTAATATTATATGTCACGATAGCCTTGGAATGATTTGGATTTATATGCTATGCATAAGGCATAATGGGGGACTACATGAACAACAAATATCAAGCTCATTATTTCATGAATCATACTCAAAATTAGTAATCACAATTCAGACAATCTTTCATAAGATACTAATAATCTTATAAACAAATGTATTGCAAATAGAGACATTTATAACTATATATATATTATGGTAGCACAGTAGTGCTACCATAGTTAGGGTTGAGGAGCCATTTCTATGTTAAACCCCAAAACTTTGCACCTTAATAACTTTGCGGCTGTTTGATGGATTTGGCTGAAATTTGGAATACATAATCAAGAACCATGGGCCTTGGCATCTGCCAAGTTTTGTACTGGTCAGATACACGGCTGCGGAGTTATTAAGCACGATTTCCGTGCACGTTTACGCTTTTTCTGGAATTCTACGGTCGAGCGTACAGGTCGCACGGTTTGCGCGACCAGCCTGAAATCTTCCGGAAACATGCGGCCAGGGTCCCCGATGTGCTTTTCAAAGATTTGGTGAAAAAATGTTAAACGGTTCAAAAGTTATTCAAAAAACAATTTCCCATTGTAAGTCAATGGGGAAAGTTAACAAAAAGTTCGACAGTGTCGCAAATGCATTTTTACTTTCGCAAATGGGCCTGTTACTTTCGCAAATCAGCCATTTTGTTTTCAGTTGGTGATCAGAAAAATGGTTGGCATTTAAATTTGGGACCCTCTAGCAACCTAATTCTTTTTGTATTCACCTAGTCGGACCCTGAGGATGCTTGCCATGTCTTTATTTTGTGGTAAAACACCCCAGAAATATGTTTTTCAAATTTCTGGAAAAAGTACTTTTGCAAATTACTTTCATGCTCACGAAAGTGTCGAACTTTTTTGTGAAAGCTTTCGCAAATTGCGATAGTAGTTTTCTACCTGTGGGAAAGTGACAGCGATTCTTTGGCACTGCGCTGCAAAAGAACGGTTGGGGGTTTGGGGCTGAAATTTGGAGGGAACACAGCCAACATCTCACAGATGTGCCTTTCAGTGTTGTATTGAAAAAATATTACACAGCAGCAAAGTTACGGCACTCCAAATTTGATGTTTTTTCCCATAGGATAACATTACGGCACCCGACGCATTACAGGGATCCTTTGGCTCCCTGCTGCAAAATAACAGTTTGGTCTTTTTTCCTGAAATTTGGAGGGAAGACAGCCAACAGCCCATAGATGTGCCTTCCGTGGTTTGGTAAAAATATTACAGGAGGCAAGTTATGGCGCTCTCGTCAGCCTTTGCCAGGCCCATATCTCGGAAATGGTGCGAGATACGGACTTTTCGTCGGAAAAATGCTTAGCCCCCTAATAGGGGCTAAGTACAAAATTAGCTAGGACAGTTGTAAATAATATGAGTTTTAAATTTTTTTTCTGTGTCATACAGTTCCTGAGATATAACCTTTTTTTTCTATGTCATACGGTTCCTGAGATATAACCTATTTAGTATTCCACGTCCTCATTTTCTGCTCTGATATCCATTATTATGCATATATTCTTTGTACTCACTGTCTTTCTCTATGCAGCTTTTGGGGAAAACCAGCCTGTGCGCTTACATTACTGTTACTGTTGCCCTTTCTGCTTGCGGTCCCGTACCCGTTTCACTCTCTCATTGCTGACGGCTGCGCCACCATGTGCGTTATCCTTGGCGTTTTAATTTTCGGTTGCGTTTCTGGT
Organism: Neoceratodus forsteri; assembly: GCA_016271365.2. NCBI lineage: Eukaryota > Metazoa > Chordata > Ceratodontiformes > Ceratodontidae > Neoceratodus > Neoceratodus forsteri. Next base: position 202,055,057 of record CM057458.1, read on the forward strand.
TTTTTTTGCCATTTGTGTCTACAGTACTGTTTCTCTTTCTGTATTAGTTTGTGTCACCATGCCCATTGAAATTTCCGTTTGCAGGCACCATGTTACTATGTGACAACACATCACGTGGCAGACCGTTCCCGTCTATGTCACCGTGTGTGTTACCCTTTCTGTTCTCATTTGAGCTTGCATTACCATGTGCGCCACTGTTAGCACTTCTGTTTGCGTTGCTGTTCCTGTTACTATGCCTCAAGACATCACGTGGCGGGAGCGCGGGGCCTACGCTGCATTACATTCATTATTTCTCGTTATCATTCTCAAAAAGAAGGAAATTAGAGAAACTCAGTTTATGATTAGAGCTAAGCTAGAAAGCATGAGAGTAGGCTCAGTTGTTGAACCCCTTGGACCTGCACCACCCAACCGCATTGGGGTGTGCATTGGGGTCATTGGTCCTAACTGTCACCTCATTCTCCTATACTTCTGCTGCTTTACATATGTGATGGGGTGAGAGTTAGGGCTGACCACCCAATGCACACCCCAATGCCGGTTGGGGGGTGGGCAGGGGGTCCAAGGGGGGTTTTCAACCCTAACAGCGAATTTCCTCACTTTTGTCGCTGTGGAACAACCCTAACTAATGCATTAAACTGAGTTTTTTTGCCTCTAATATATATATATATATATATCAGTCAATTATTATGCATACATTCTTTGTTTTCAATGTGTTTTTTCAATTTGGTTTTTGGGGAAAAGAAGGGTCTGCCTTTTCATTCATGTGCCAGTTAGCATTTCCAGTTGCGCTTCCGTTACCGGTCGCATCACCGTTCCCGTCTACGCCACCATGTGTGTTATGGTTTTTGTTTTTATTTGCACTTGCATTTCCATTTTGTTTGGTGTTATTATTGCTGTTCCCATTACCATTTGCATTTGCAATTGTGGTAACGTGCCCGTGCGCGTCATAATTTCCGTTTTCGTATGCGCTTACATTTCTGTTTCTGTTGGCTTTATTGTTGCTGTTACCATTACCATTTATGTTTACAATTGAGGTACCATGACCATGCGTGTAATGGTTTGCATTTCCGTATGTGCTTGCATTTCTGTTTCTGTTGGCTTTATTGTTGCTGTTACCATAATCGTTACGTTATGGTTTGTGTTTTTGTATGCTCTTGCATTTCTGTTTACTTTGGTGTTGTTGCTGTTACTGTTACCATTTGCATTCACAGTTGCGGTACCGTGAATGTGTGTGTTACCAGTTGCGTTCTGTACCCACTTCTGTTTGTGTCTCCGTTTACGTTACTGTTTGATTTGGCATCACTTTGTGCTTGCATTTCTATTACTATTTGTGTTACCATTTTCATTTGCATCACCATGTGAGTAACCCTTTGTGCTTGCATTTCTGTTGCACTTACTGTTACTATGGTCACAAACTCACATTGGTAGGGCATAGGGCCCAAATCAGCTCTCTGCTTCCTGAGCTTTCTTTAACTTTCTACTTTTATTCTTTATTAAAAGTATGGAAATTATATGCAAAACATCATTAATGCATCAGTTAGGGTTTTTCTACAGTGGCAAAAGTGAAGAAATTCGACATTAGGGTTCCCACCCCTTGCACCCCACTCCCACCCTGCCTCCACCAACAGACATTGGGGTGTGTGTTGGAGTTGTCTGTCCTAACTCTCACTCCATTCTCCTACACTGCACCACCTCAGCTTGTTTACACATGGGATGGGGTGAGAGTTAGGACCGATGGCCCCAACGCACACCCTGATGCCTGTTGGGGGGGCAGGTGGGGTGGGGTGCAAGGGGTGGGAACCCTAATGTCGAATTTCCTCACTTTTGTCACTGTACAAGAATCCTAACTGATGCATTAATGAAGTTTTTTGCATAGATATATATACACACACACAAAAAAAATGCTATTTTTGCATCTAATAGTTAGTTTTCAGACAAATTCTCAGACTTTTTTCTGTCCACTTGATGTAATCTTGAATGAGTTAAGTGAATGTTATTTTATCAAGGCCCAGATCCAGCAACTCAGTAAATACACACTCAGTATATCATATTATAAAATAAAAAAACATTTTTCTATTAGCAGTTGTTTGATCAGGAATTTTATAAATGGTATAACTTCTTTATGTCACATCTATGTTGGTCCAATAAAAGGTATCAAAACATTTGCTTCTGTATAACTCATGGTTTGTCAGCAGTTAATTCATTTGATGAGATCTCCCTTGCCTAGAATTTGACCGTTTCTCCACCCCTCCCCCAAAACACACACACACACACACACAGGCTCACTCTTACTGTAAGAGATCTGTTACATACTGTAGATACATAGATACATAGACAGTGTCGGCAGATAAGAGCCTATGGCCCGCTTAGTCTGCCCATTTGAGTTTGCAACTTCAGTTTATGTTTTCCTAGAACTCTGTTGCCCCTTACCCCTAACCTCCAGAATTCCTTTATGTCTATCCCATGCATTCTTAAATCCTGTGATTGTTTACACCTCTACCACTTCCTCAGGCAGGGTGTTCTACTTGTCAACCACGTGTTCTGTGAAGAAATTCGTCCTCACATTTCCTCTGAATCATCCTCCCTCCAACTTCATCCCATGCCCTCTAGTACTGGAACATCTTTTTCTCTTAAAAATAGTGTATTCTTGCACCCTGTTCCTCCCTGTAAGATACTTGTATGTCTTTATCATGTCCCCTCTCTCCCTCCTCTCCTCCAGGGAGTACATATTCAATTCCTTCAACCTGTCCTCATAGGACTTGTGATGCAATCCATGTACCATCTTTGTTGCCTCCTCTGAACCTTCTCTACCTTGTCTATGTCCTTACGTAGGTAAGGTCTCCAGAACTGTACACTGTACTCCAGGTGGGGCCTCACTAGTGTCTTGTATAGTGGAATTATGACCTCCCTTTTCCTGCTGGTGATGCCCCTGCCTATGCATCCCAGCATCCTATTTGCTTTACCTGCTGCCTTGTCACACTGTTTCCCTAACTTGAGGTCATCAGAGATGATAACCCCAAGATCCCTTTCCTGTTTGGTGCATGCTATATCCTCACCCCCCAACTGATATATTGTACCAGGGTTTTTGTGCCCCATATGCATTATCTTGCACTTCTTTGCATTGAATTTCAACTGCCAAACCCCTGACCATTTTTCAAGTTTCTGCAGGTCCCTTCTCATTCTGTCTACACCCTCTGGTGTGTCTACTCTGCTACAGAGCTTTGTGTCATCAGCGAACAGTGAAATTCTGCCTTCTGGGTCCTGTGCAATGTCACTGATGAAGATGTTGAATAGGACTGGTTCCAGCACTGATCCCTGTGGTACTCCACTGGTCACTCTTCCCTCTGTGGAGTGACAGCCATTTACCACCACCCTCTGTGTCCTGCCACCCAGCCAGTTACCTACCCACCACACTACTGTCCTGCCCACACCCATATTCCCTAGTTTGTGTAATAGTCTTCTATGTGGCACAGTGTCAAAGACCTTGCTGAAGTCCAGATAGGCCATGTACACTGCCCTCCCTTGATCCACTTCCCTAGTCACCAGTCAAAAACTTCAACGAGGTGGGTCTGACATGACCTCCCCCTGGTGAAACCATGCTGCCTTGGATCCTGCAGTCCATTGACAACCAGATGTTCCACCAATCTCTCCTTCAGTAGTGCTTCCATGATCTTCCCCACTACTGAGGTGAGGTTGACTGGTCGGTAGTTCCCCACTTCCTCTTTGTTCACACTTTTGTATAAGGGGACTACATCTGCTGTCCTCCAGTCTTTGGGTACCTCCCCTGTTTCCAGTGATCGGCTAAACAGGATAGCCAGAGGTTCAGCCACCACTTCTCTGAGTTCTTTAAGGACCCTGGGGTACACCCCATCTGACCCCATTGCTTTATTAAATCTTATTACTTCCAGTTCCTTCAGGACCCTTTCTCATGTAAAGGGACTTGTGTCCATTTCTGCACCATTCTCACCCCTTGCACTCCCTTCAGACCCATTACCCTCCTCTTCCTCAGTAAAGACTGAGCAGAAATACCTGTTCAGTATGTCAGCTTTACTGTTGTCATCCTCCACGTGGCCCCTATCCTCCCCCTTCAGTCTCACTATCCCTCCCTTTGCCTTTCTTTTTTCACTTATGTACTTGTAAAAGGTTTTGTCCCCTTGTTTGGGAAGCAGGCAGCAGCCCTTTATGTCAAAAATAAATTTATGTATTTAGTGCGGGTAGTTCACCGAAGACCTGGCAGTTCATCACATAGGTCTTCAGAGGTGTAAATCTTTACAAAATTTGCTGGGAAAGGGTAGCATTTATGAGGTATGAATCTTTCTTGAACGATATTCATCCCCAACTGAATTAGCAGTAAAACATGTTTAAATGCTAATCATTTAAATGTGCAAGCTGTTGCATTTCAAAGGGGGTAAACAAATCTCCAGTTTAATAGGCAACCAATATTTAGCAAGCTGTTTCAGTTTCCTAATGGACATTAGATAATCAGCTTGGAGTTATGTCCCCAACATTCTAAACAGAAAGAAGGGATTACATATTTTAGTTGTCATAGTGATTAGTAGATGTGGAAGAATACATTGAAATGTCCAAAAAATTAGTTCCATGAAACTCCATTTTCAAGCTACAGATAGCAAAATGGCTGTAGGCTCCACCCAAAGCCATACAAATGGACAGCGACCCACTCTCAGCACCCAGTAAAGCCCCCTTTTCTGGCATTGCACCATGATCCATTGAAAACCACCAGTGAAAACCCCCAGGTCTGGCTTCTCACCCAAATTCCTTTATCCCTTTAGAGAAACATAGTTGGTGTACCTGAAGGCTTGTGGTGGTAAGGCAAGATCATGGTGTTCCTGGCGTACTTAGAGTCATTCCTGAGCCAGGTGTCCTTCGCGTGGTTGTTAGAGCGAATGTGGTGGTGAATGTGGTGGCAGTAAATACTTTTTTTAAATACACAAGCCAAACAAAAGGAAGCGATACAGCAAGAGCAGCAGGTCACAAGCAGCCAGTCGAGAGGGAAGGAGCGGGGGCTCTAGCATCTGAGTGGTATGGTTTTCAGCATCTACAGCATTCTCTCCCACTGCAATGTGTTCTGTCCTCCTCCTCCTTCTTCCAGTATTCCAGTAAATAGGGAGAAGGATCTGTACGCACCTGCTGTTATAGGGCTGAATTCCCGAAAGCTCACACTAGCAGCATGAGTTCTGCGAGTCACCGGCAGGAAGTATTAAATTCTGGCAGTCAATGGAGATTCTGTGATTCCATCAGTGATCATGGAATCATGGAGAAACAATGGCCTTGTCAATTATTTATAACTGAGTTCATTTGCATGAAATCATGATATTTGTTCCTTAAGACTTCCTCTACTCCTATTGCTTATTCCCTAACTGAAGTCAAAATGAACTTTTTGCGAAATCAGTTACTCCCATGACAACAGACTCTGATGTCATATCAGAGGATTATGACTTGAAGTAGGGACCAATCTATAGAGGCAAATGAACTCTAAGGCATGAATATCATGTAGTCATGCAAATGTCCTTGGTAATAAATAGTCAAGAGGAGAAATCTATAGAATATATATGAACACAAGAAGAACTGCACCTAAATATTATGTTTTTCAAAGTTTTCCTTGAGGCCTCAGCAGCTTATATCTCAAATATAGGCCAGAGCCTGCTCAGTAAGAAATGTACACCAATAATGCCTAATGAATTCAGGAAGTGTAAATACTGTAATGGTGATACAACGATATAAAGTGCAAGTTCTGCAGTCAGCAATGACCTAATATATTTTTCACAGCACAAAATTTATTTAAAGAATATTTAAACCCTTACTTTTTACAAATTATGGAGGTCATATTCAGAGCCAGCCAGATGCGGATGCAAAACACTGCACCACACAAATAAAAAAGGTCAACCAGCTCTGGCACCATACTTAACAAAATTGTGTGATCCAAAACAGATTGCAAAATCTGTTTGAACACTGGACCCTGGATGCGCGGAGCACAGTAGGGGGTCACCATGTTCCTTGCTGCACATTCACGATGTGAGGCTGAGGACCGCCCATACAGGAATGTGTGGTGCATAAATGTATGCACCGCCACCCCCGTGGGTGATATTCAGGCCATACATGCAAATGAGCCCATTGGGCATGCATGGCACGAAGGGGCCATTTGCATGCACAGTATGGGCTCATTTGCATGGCTTCACCTGGTGGAGTGTGTAGGGCTAGAGATGCAGTGAAATTTTATTTTGCCAGCGAAATTCTGATGAAATTGCCAATTTCACCTAGTGAAACATTTTGTGTAATTATGGCCTTTCGATGAAATTTCACTGCCTCATTTGGCCTTGAATTTCACCTTGCACTTCTATAAGGCAAAATTAGATGAAATTGGGCTTTTTTCTCTGCTGGTGGTCACATGGTTGAGTCTAAACAGAAAAGAAGTGAGTGGTTCATTTCCTGTGCTACATATCTAGAGGGAGCAGGCAGTATCTAGTCTCAGAGTCACAGCCCTGTAACTGCAGAGTGTACTTTGATACATAAACTACTCAATTTGTGCTATTTTTTTCCATTTTTTTCTTGTTTGTCCTATTTCATATTTTAGTACCTGTGGATTGTGTGTGTGTGTGTGTGTGTGTGTGTGTGTATGACATTCACCCACCCCCACCTCGCTCTCTGTCACAAAGTCTCTATCTCTGTTTCTTTCTTTTTTTTTTTTTGTGGTTTTGTTTGAATTGGTGGTGGTGGCGGGCATAATGGAAAAGGGCAGAGGCAGTGGGGCACTTGTACACTGCCTTAACAGGTGTGTGTTTCAGATGTCCATTAAAAATGAAATGCCACAGTGTCAGGAGACTGTTGGCCCCAGTACCCAACAATTGTGCACACTTTCCAGCATTAGGAGGTGATCATGGCCCCTCCATCGCAGCAGCAGCAGGAGACAGTGCCCCCTCCCTAGCACCAGGAGGCAACCATGGCTCTTCCACTGCAGCAGCAGGAAGCAGTGCCCCCTTTCCAGCACCAGGATACTGTTCCTCCATCCCAGCAGCAGAAGACCATGCCCCCTTCTGAGCAGCAGGAGGAGTCAGTACCTGAAGCATCATCTGCCGCCCCCCCATGGCCCCATCATCCCTGAAGTTCATCTGCCTTGGAGTTTTTTATGCCAGTTGAGCAGGTGTTGGCAGGAAGTGCATCACAGTAAGTCTGGTTCCCACTTTGAGACAAGTGGCAAGCATAGCCACATGCTGCACTACCACCCAATTCAATAGGACCTCAAACTAATGGAGGTGATGGCAGCATCAACTGCAGCCGTGGGGGCAGTGTGGGTGTGAGCACTGAAGGGGGTAAGCAGGGGGGAGGCATAGCTGGACCTGTTAAGCATCCTCACCAGGCTCACCAGACCAGACAGCAGCAGCAGTCTGCAGTAGCATCAAAAGCCAGCCAGGGCCCCACTTGTCCAGAGCCAGGAGCAGCACAGGCAGCCCCCACCCTGCCGCAGTGACACACATGGGCTTATCAGCTGTCCTGTCAGAAGTCCATCAACTTTAACAGGAGTTAAATGATTTCAGACAGGAATTTAATGAAGAACAGGGGGAGATTGTTAAACTCCAGGGTAATGTCAACGAAATCATGGGCATCCTGTCTGAACTGCGTGGCGGCCTCACTGGCCGTTAATGTGGCAGCATGAGTTAATTTGTCTTTTTTGTTTTCATATTTCTATCTTCTATTCTATTGTTCGTATGTTTCCCCTAGAAAAAAAAATCTGTTCGGTCCTCTTTAATCCACATCGTTAAGTCCTCTTGTTTCTTTATTTGTATGTAAAATAATTTGTTTGATTATTGCTTTTGTGTTTGTTACTGTCTTATGCTCCCTATATAATTCAGTCCCTTTTCTTGTTCTTTCTCTGTTACTTCTCCCCACTCATTGTTGCATTATCCTTGTCCTCCTGATCCTGCCTCTCATTTGTTATACTTATTCTGCACCATGTCAGTGTACTCCTCCCTTAATAAACACCTTATTCCCTTATTATTTGTGGTGTGTGTTACTTCTTAGAGCTGGTTACACCTACAAGACTACTTTTAACAACATGATGTGTAATTCAGTTGCATTCCACATATATGGAGAGTTTGCAAATGAAAGGCTGTCGGCCGTCTGGGCCTTGTGCACAGAGTGCATATTTTTTTTAATTCAAATAGCTTGTGTGAGTTGCTTCAACTCAAAGTTAGAAGTACTCACCTCAGCACATGTCCATAAAGTGCTCATTCTTTATTTGAATGTGGCAAGTGAACAATGTAAAAAGTGCTTCCATATAACTAAGATTAAAAAAGCCCGCTCACCCAAGGTACCATCATTCCTTATATGTTACCAGTTATGCCACACCTGACACACGCATTTTTCACATGCGTGCTTTGAGTGTGAGAAAGCATGCATGTGTGAAATGCACCAGGAGTGACATAACCTTTGATGTATCATAAAGTACAGTGCCTTGAGGGAGCGGGCATTTTTATCTTAGTTATATGGGAGCATTTTTTACATTGTTTAATTGCCGCACTGGAATAAATAAAGAGCAGTTTATGGATATGTGCTGCGGTGAGTAATTCTTATTTTGAGTTGAAGCAACTCACACAAGGTATTTGAATTAAAAAAAATAAAGACTCTGTGCACAGGGCCCTGATGGCCAAAAACCTTTCACAGGTGCTGGCCTTTCCTTTGCAAACTCCCCATATATGTGGAATGCAACTGAATTGTTGGCCAATGTTATGTTTTGTTAAAGTTATGCTGAACGTGTCACCTGCTCTTTAAAATGTTTCCTTCTCCTTTCCACAAATGTCAAGTATTGTGCTTATTAAAAAAATTGTTTCACAATGCTATGTGATGTTGCATCAGTTTTTGTTGTGTGCAACATTCCGAAGATGTAACACATCTGGTGCTGCCTCTGCTGAACATGCCCCAGAAGTCCCGAAATGTTTCCCAAAGAAATGTTACAGTAAATTGAGATAGAAATCTGGTGTCAGTCATGTTGTTAGATGGTTTACATCCACCACCAGGACCCAAAATCTGCTGTTTTCTGCCCCATTTACAATGGTTTTCAGGCCTAATCTTGGTGCTGCCAGTGTTTTCCCAAAAATGTTACAATAAATTGAGACAGAAATCTGTGTCAGTCATGCTGTTAGATGGTTCGCATCCACCACCAGGATCGAAATGTGCTGTTTTATGCACCATTTACAGCAATTTTCAGGCCTAATCTTGGTGCTACCACTGCTGAACATGCCTCATAAGTCCAGAAATGGTTCCCAAAAATGTTACAGTAAATTGAGACAGAAATCTGGTATCAGTCATGCTGTTATATGGTTTACACCTACCACCAGGACCAAAATCTGCTGTTTTCTGCACTGTTTACAACAGTTTTCAGGTCTAATTTTGGTGCTGCCACTGCCTAACATGCCCCAGAAGTCCAGAAATGTTTCCCTAAAAATATTACAGTAAATTGAAACAGAAATCTGGTGTCAGTCATGCTGTTAGATGGTTCATAGCCACCACCAGGACCAAAATCTGCTGTTTTCTGCACTGTTTACAACAGTTTCCAATACAAAAATAAAGCAGAAAAATTATTAAACAAAGGGAAACATGAACAGAACTACTCAGAATGAGTAACTGTTCAAACAAAGTTATCCAGAAAAGGGTCAATGCGTAAGAAAAATATTACAAATAAGTAGCACACCAACAAAAATATTAAGACTTAAAATAACAGAAACTCACTCACAACTTATCAGAAATCTGTCAAAGATTAGGAACTAACCTGCTCTGCTTTCACATACATACACACACACACACACACACACACACACACACCCCACATGGTCGCCCCTCCTCCACTGAGCTCCCTCACAGACACAGACACAGAGAAAACTGAAAACATTACCTAAGTTTAACTAAGTATTATCCAAAGATACCAAAACAAAAAAATGTTCACTAGCAGCAACAGGAACAAAATTTAGATTTGGGGAAACATTAGCTCTCAAAAATAACAAATAAAGAGGGTTTTGAAGGGTTTATTGGCTGTGATGCACCACACTGAACTGCCATCTGTATCAACAGACAATATACTGTGCAGAAAACAGCCTGCACATGATATTTCAGCTATTTATCCAAAATGCATTGCAAATTTTCAGGCAAAATTGAAAAACATTGGTGAAATTGATGAAATTTGGTGAAAGTTTGCATTACATAAAATTGCCATCCAAGGCCAAATTACCTTTCACCTAGGTGAAAAATTCTGAGTAATGTGATAAGGACACAAAATATTTTGTTAGGCAAAATTTTCCAGTTTCTTACAACTCTATGCAGGGCCAGTCCTCCCCCAGCCCAGACTATCATAAAAATATAGAGGTCTCGCCGATCACCCTGGTAGTCTTGTGTGACCCCCTCTCCCTCCCTGATCACATGTAACAATTAAAATTTACCCAGTCCCCTTTTCCATAGTGTTGCACTCCTCCTCCACAGCCCTGATCACTTGTAATAAGTATAATATCCCCAATCCCCTTTTCCAAAATGTTGTGGTCCCCCTATCAGCCTTAATCACTTATAATAAGTAAATTATCCCCAGTCCCCTTTTCCATAGTGTAGCGGCGCCCCCCTCCCCAGTCCCAATCACTTGTAATAAGTATAATATCCCTGATCCCCTTTTCCACAGTGTAGCATTCCTCCTCCCCAGACCCAATCACATTATTCATAAAAAAAAAAAGAAAAAATCCCATTTCCCTGGTAGTCAACTGGGACCCCCCTCCCCAGCCGCAATTACAGTATTCATAAAAAATCCTTTTGCTGGGTAGTCAACTGCCCCCCACCTAGCCCTGATCACAGTATTCATAAACACAACCCCAATCCCATTTCCCGGTAATAAACTGGCCTCCCAAGCCCCAATCATAGTATGCATTAAAAAGGTCCCATTTCCTAGTAGTCAAGTGGCCCCCCAACCCTTTAGCCAGTGACCCACAACCCCACTCCCCTTCAATCTAACTGGAGCCAGTAACTGGCATAGCCCACTTCATAGTGCACTGACTAAACTGTACAGGAATGCTGTACAGTATAAATGGGCTTCTACTATATATTGTTCAGCATTCCTGTACAATTCAGTCAATTGTTATCTGGTGCAGTGTGAGGTGGGCTGTACCAGTTGCTGGCAATGGTTGGGTTGGGGGGAATGGGGTGGTGGGTCACTGACTAACAGGGTGGGGGACACTTGTCTACCAGGGAAATGGAAACTTTTTTTTTATTAATTCTGTGATTGGGGCTGGGGGTAGTTGACTACCAGGGAAATGGGACTGGGGGTTTGTTTTATGAATACTGTGATCAGGGCTTGGGGAGCCAATTGACTATCAGAGAAATGGGATCTTTTTTTTTATGAATACTGTCATCAGGGCTGGGGAGAGGGGCTGTTACACTATGGAAAAGGGGATCAGGGATATTTTATTTATTACAAGTGATAAGGGCTGGGGAGGGGGCTGCCACACTATAGAAAAGGGGATCGGGGATATTTTATGTTTTACAAGTAATCACAGCTGGGGAGGGGGATCACACTAAACTACCAGGTCGATGGGGGTGCATTCTATGTTGTTAGGATTGTGGCTGGGGCAGACTGTGTGCCAAGCCCTAGACTGTGCACGGGACACTACCCTACACCATGCATAGTTAAAGTAGGGTTTGAAAGACTTATCTTCATGCCAACGCAGCCGGCCATGTCTTCACCAGGGAAGATCAAATATTGTGATGCTTGTCATATGCATGAGGGACCCCTCATTTAAATAGGCACATCACAATATTGTGTGTGGCAGCACAGTTGGAGTTGCTTGGCACATTGGTGGTCTTTGAATATGGCCATGGCCCGGCTGGCCTGCACAAGTCCAGGGATGTGCAGCACATTTGGGGATGTGCCACACATCTCGTCTGAATATAGGTCCCTATGTTTTTGAAAAATGAGTCCATAGATTTGTAAAGGAGAAGCTAAAGTTTACATTAATGCTGAAACTGCAATTATTAAAACAGGATAATTAAGCAATAATGCCTGACAGGGTGTGTGTCGTGCTGGGATAACATTACTCCTCAGCTGGTTGAGCACAAGGCAGCAGGCCGAGTGTGTCCAACAACTGAGGTGTGATGTCATCCCAAATGACACACACCCTAGAGGGCATTATTGCTATTATACAATGGCTCTTTGTCATACAGAATAAAAAAGTCATTTTAAAGGTGTTTATGTGTGGAAAAATATTTTTGTTTTTTAAGAGAAGAGGAAACAATCCAGGAGGCGCTCAAGCATATCAAGCTCATCTACCAGTTCACAGTGAGGCTGAGACTAGACCCATGATGTTGTGCTGGGATAACGTCATGGGTCCAGACCAAGACTGACCAATCAGAGTCCAAGGATTTTTTCTTGCCATTGTATAATGCAGTTTTATAGCATTTGAAAATTGTACACAATGCCTGTTTTGATTCAAAAATCCCATTCTTTGAAAAACATAAAATGACTGCCAACGTGCAGTGTGATGATGTCAATTAGGAGATTCCCAGCTCTGCAGTTGTGTACATACACACACACATGCACTCACAGAAATCATCACTTAACTTGTGTATTATTTACACACATACACAAGTTAAGGGATGATTTGGAAATTGATACATAATGAAATGTAGAGTACAGTACATATGAGAGCTGCACTCTGCTCTGCTCTGAAGCAACCAGAAACACACAGAGTTCATTCAAGTTACCCCCCACCCATGTCCCAAAAAACAAATACCTGGTGGTCCAGTGGATAGTCTTTCCCTCAAAGAACTGAGCTGGTCCCATGTCATCATGGCAGAGTAGCTCCGCAAATGGCAACTGTCTCACAATTAAGTGTACTGGTTGCTGGCTGCCTGTTGGGTCTTGTTTTGAAATTTAATACACTTTATTGAGTTTAAATGAACAACTAACAAACAAGCAACAAATAAACAACAATCTGACAATAATAACTACCATACCAAATGCAACAATAACACTTAAGACAACCCCCACACCTAACCCACCCTCCACTGGAGATCATTAGCTGTTACAAGAAAATCTACCTAGAAAATAAAGCAACAACACGACAAAAGGAGAAAAGGGTCCACATTATGCTACTAACAGAGGAAAACTTATACACCATACATAGCGGAAATCCAAAAGAAATAAACACTAAATCTGTGCTAATACACCACTCCAAGGAAAGATTATAGGGAAAATAAGGTATATAATTTACTCCATTTCTTATTAAACCCAGCTATCTTGTTACAAAGACTAGCTATCATCTTCTTAGGGAAAAGGTTACTGAGTAACTCATTAAGGCATTCAGTATACGGTATGTATGATTGGTCCTTCTAGTGGTGAAGCACCACTCTTTTAACTGAAAAAGCAATCAAGGACAGGTGGTATTTCCGCTCTGTGACCTGAATCCCAGAATAATCTCCCACAAGACAAATTTCAGGAGTAAAGTGGTCTGCTAGACCGAGAAGAGGATCTGTCTTGCATTTTATCATGTCCCATAAGGAGGCAATTTTGGGTCAGTCCCTCAATAAGTGGAATAAGGACCTCTCGACTTCTTCTCATCTGGTGCAAAGAGGGGAAGAAAGGTGCTCCATCTGATACAATTTAGCAGGTGTAAAATATCTTCTTGAGCTTCACCTACTTGGGCTGTGTGACTGGGTGTTTGTGTTTGTCTCTGTCAATAGTTTAGTTTTGTGGATTTTCATGTGTTTTGGCTTGGAAGAACTAGACCATTCTTGGATATGTGATCTATGAAAGTTTCCTGGACTAAGAAACTGGAAAACATCACCAGCAGATATTAGGATTCTCATTATAAATCAACTTTTTTGGAAGCCATCACAATCAAAGTAAGTACAGCTAAGAAATTCTACAAGCTCTGACCTGGGGAGTGCAAACTGAATCCACATTTCCATCTACCTTGTTGCTAAAGGGAACTGCATGTCTTTGAGAACCAGTCACAACTATTTAAACAAAGGGAAGACACTGACAAAGGGTTTTAACTTCCTGCATATGTCCCAGGCCAGTGTTCCAGGAATTTAACACATCCTTTGTCTTGTTACCATAGATCAAACAGTTTACTGGTCATTTTCCTGTGGATTTGATTATTTTACATCATTTGGCAATGGGGCAAATCCTCCCCCTGGAGGCACACCACTGAACTTGATCTGTCCCTGCTCATGTGTGAGCCTTGGGCACATCTAGCCACATTGTATAGAACTACTCCAATGTTGCATTTTCGACATTACCACCTGGCATACTACTGTTCAAAACAGAAACGCAACTTCTCTCTGACTGAACTCCACCTATGCACCCTGAAACTTGTGCTCCTCCTCCTGCTGCTATCAGGGACTGTTCACCCTAACCCCGGACCAAACACCTCCAACCAAAACAAACCAGCAGGCACTCTCTCAATCATGTGCCTGAACATCTGCAGTTTACTTCCTAAGCTTGATGCATGGCAAGTCTTTACCACCCAACACAACCCGGATATTCTGTCAGTAGTTGAAACTTGGCTCACCCCAAAGATTCCTGACCAGGCAATCACCCTTCCTGGCTACAATGACTTCTGGGTTGATCGTAAGTCCAAAAGAAGTGGTGGGTGTGCCTTATATGTGAAAGACACTTTCCGAGGACACCCCATTGATTCCAATCTTCCAGCAACACCTGCTCAGATTCTTCCCATCAGACTTCTATTAGGCACCCACAATAAGGCCCTCACAGTTGTCACTGTTTACGTACCTCCTAAGGAACAGGGACCTCATCTAACTGCTGTCCTTGACTTTGTCAAATCCCACCCATCGGACTCTGAAATCATCCTTCCTGGTGACTTTAACATTAATTGGCTCTCAGCTGAAGGTGGGTCATTTAAGGACTCCATTATATCAGCTAACCTGACTCAAATGGTTGACTATGCAACCAGAAAGAACTACAGAACTGGGACCTGCACCCTACTCAACTGGATCCTAACCAATCACCCCTCTTGGATAACGAAAACCTCAGTCCTCCCTGACTCACTCAGTGACCACTCTCCCATCAGCTGTACCTGGTCAAACAAATTCTATAAGCCCCCTCCAAAAATTATCACCAGCAGAGTCCTACCCCATGGTCAGCTACCCCACCTCAAATCGCACCACAGTCTGCAGGACTGGTCCCCATCTTCAAGGCAACAGATACTAATACTGCACTGGAGCAATTTATTCACATTTTCAATGAAGTCTGTAATAAATTTGCCCCCCTCAAAAAGCGTAAAGTTAAATTGCTCAGTAACCCTTGGCTGTCAGGAGACCTCCTAAAAAAACTTAAATCCAGGGACCACCTCTGGGAACTGGCTAGAAACTCCGGTAAGCAACTCGACATCCAGAATTATAAACGGGCACAGAACGACTGCACCAAATCCATTCGGCAACAGAAATCTGACTACTATAAAAATGCCCTCACTAACTCCTGGGGAAATGGGAGGGATTTCTGGAAAAACATTAAAGATGTCACTGGGAAGCAGTCAAAATATTCGACGAACATACTCAACACAAATGGGCACACTACAGTCAACTCTAAAATTATTGTGGACACTTTTAACATCACTTTCACTGACCTTAGCAGTGTTCTCCCCTCTGACTTCTTCTAAGATGTGTCAACTCCCATCCCCCTCAACTCCTCCACCCATACCTGTCACCCACCTTTCTACTTTAAAGCACTAAAGAAACATCAAGTCTGAAACTACATTGCCAAAGCCATCAGCAAATCTAGAACAAGTAATGACACACTTGACCTCAAGCTACTGGCCCTAACGCTTGACGAGGTACTTGGGCCCATCACCAAGATCTTTAATCTCTCTCTTTCCTCCAGCCAATTCCCAGACACATGGAAATGGCCACTGTTACCCAAGTCACAAAAGTGGTGATAAGGCTGACCATGTAACTTCCATATCTCCATTATGCCTCCCCTATTGAAGGCACTGGAACGATAGTAGTGGACCAACTTACCGAACATCTGGACAATTATAATATTCTCTGTAAACAGCAACATGGCTTTAGAAAGGTTATAGTACATCCTCTGCCTTACTCGAATTCACCAGCTCCATTCACAGCTCCCTCGAAAATGGACAACTAACTGGTGCTATTTTCATCGACCTGACCAAAGCCTTTGTTACTGTCCACCACTCCCTCCTGCTGAGCCAACTAAAAAATGCTGGTCTCTCCAATGATTCAATCTCTTGGTTCAAAAGCTATCTTGAAAACCGCACACAGCGTGCAAAAATTGGAGATGTGCACTCTGATTCCAAACCTGTCCTCACTGGAGCCCCCCAGGGTTCAATACTGGGCCCCCTACTCTTCAGCCTGTTCCTTAACACCCTACCAGATTCCTGCACTGAACATATCACCCTGTATGCCGATGCTGCAGTAATCTTTGCCACACACCAGGACCCGAAGAATTTGCAAGAAAATCTCCAACTCGGCTTCTCCTCGGTTAAGAATTGGCTCATAAAGCACAAACTGATCCTTAAACAAAAAAAAAACTAAGGCCATGATCTTCAGTAGCTCCCATAATAAACATAAGCACTTCTAACTCTCCGTTATCACCAGACAAGGTGCCACACTGGAACAGGTCAAAAACTTTAAATACCTCAGGATCACCCTTGACCCTTACCTCTCCTACACTGCCCACATCGACCATGTCGCCAAAGCCGCTAACTCCTGGCTAGGCCTGCTATTCCATCATAGGAAACACCTGACACCCGAAGCCCTCACTGTCGCTGTCCAGAGCTCCATCATATCCATCATTGATTATGGTATTATCATTTACGGCTCTGCTACAACCACCACACTCAAATGTATATCCACCACCCTCAACAAGGCCTGTCGACTTGTCACTGGCTCCCAACTCCTAACTCACACCTGTGACCTCTATTCTCAAACTGGATGGTTGAATCTTGAAATTTGAATAAAACACCAAACTTGTATTACTACTAAGAAAATCTTGCTGGGCATTGCCTCCCGTGGAGTCTGTGCCCTCATACAACCAAGAATCCACACCCGACATACCAGGGGATCGAAACCTCAGCTTCTGCAAATCCCACATTGCCGCACAACACAAGGCCAAAGATCCTTTGATTACCGGGCCACTAGTTGGTACAACGGTCTTCCCAGCGACATCTCATCCTCACTATCGCTCAGCACTTTTATGACTCGTCTCCGCCTAACACTCACTGCCTCCAGCCTCTGTGACTGTTGTGGCTAAACATGTCTTTTGGTTCCATAGCTGAAGATGCCCTTTTGGATCCACATCTACTCCTGCACTTTGCCAGCACCCCTCCTATCTTCACCTCCCTGCTGGCCCATGACAAATGCCACCTGGCTGCACTAACTCTATTCTTATCTGCCTTCCACCCTCCTCTCTCTGTCCCCCCCAACATACCTCCCCTTTTCTCCCATCCACTTAGTCTCCCTGATTTCACCCTCCTCCTTTCCCTTTCCCCTTCCCAAAGTTTCGCCTTATTGTTCTTTTTTCATCTACAAGACTATGTGTGTTTTTTTTTATTTTATAAACTGTTATCTCTGCTTATGATTGTCTCAATTGTACCAATGATGTGGAACCTTTGTAAAAGAGCCTCAGCTCAAAGGTATTTGTAATCCTAGAACAAATAAATGAAAAATAAATAAAAAATATATTGTGTAGAATGTAAAACTGGGTAAGCTGTATTGTCATTTTTTGTGTAAAGATAAAAATCTTCCCAGATACGGTCCCAACTAAAGGTCTTAGTGGGGAACAGAAAGGACCAGTAATGTGAATGCCCAGCTGCCTGATGAGTCTGACATGACTCTGTAGCAATCCCTTAACAATACCGGATGGTCCAGTGGGTGAAGTTTGTCCTCCAGGTCTGGCCATAATAACTAGATTGTGATCATGCCCCCCCCACTGCCGACTGCCCCTCTGAATTACCCTTGTGTACAGCCCAGGTCCAGACTCCTGATGATACTAAAAAGGATGCAGTCTTTGGGTCTTGAAGTTTGATGGGGTCTCTTCCTTGAAGATTCAGATCCTGGTAGGGGAGGGGAAAAGAGGAGGTGGAGTAGCTCTATACATAAGGGAAGGGATCAAAGCTACAGAACTAAAAAGTAAAGGGGGAGGACAAGAGGTACTCTGGGTCACCTTGGAGACAGGGAATGGCATCACAATCTGCACAGGGGTTGTATACAGACCCCCATCTCAAGGGGAGGAAGTGGACAAGAAAATGATAGAGGACATTCTCAAAATGGCTGAAAAAGGTGAGATACTGTTGATGGGGGACTTGAATATGCCAGATGTAAACTGGATGACATGTACTGCAGCCACATCCAAGAGCAGGGTCATTCTCGATGCCCTGCAGGGTGCAGACCTTAGACAGCTAGTGTTGGAACCCACTCGGGAGGGAGCAATACTAGACCTGGTACTCTCAAATGGAGAGAGGATCACAAATTTAGAAGTCAGTAGACATCTGGGAACAAGCGACCACTGTACAGTGTGGCTTCACAATAAGCACAATCATGGAGACAAGCCATACAAAAACAAGCATACTGGACTTTAGGAGGGCTGACTTTGGCAAAATGGGTGAATACCTGAGGAATACACTAGCAAATGGCCAAAAAGGAGGGGTGGAAGAACAATGGAAAACAATCAAAACTGTCATCATAGAGGCAACAAGCCTTTGTGTGAAACAGATAAAGAAAACAAAGCAGAGTGAAAAAACACTATGGTTCTCAAAAGAGGTGGCAGGAAAGATTAAGGAGAAAAAAGCTGCTTTCAAAAAGTATAAGGCATCACAGAAGGAGCATGACAGAGAACTGTATCAATTAAAGCAGAAAGAAGTGGGGAAGGCAGTCAGAATAGCAAAAGCCCAAACCGAGGAAAAAACAGCCAATTCAGTTAAGAAGGGGGATAAAACCTTTTATAGGTACATTAGGGAGCATAGAAAGGTTAAGGCATGAATAGTGAAGATTAATAAGGGAGATGGGAGGTGGGCAGAGGGAGACAGTGAAAAGGCAGAGATACTGAATGAATACTTTTGCTCAGTATTCACAAAAGAAGATGAGGAGGAGTTACCTAAACCAGACAATAGAAGCATTCTGGGTAGGGGGGTTGACACCAGTCCATTTACAGAAGAAAGAGTCCTGAAAGAACTCCTAAAACTCAAGGTGGACAAAGCAATGGGGCCTGATGGGATTCACCCAGAATCCTAAAAGAACTAAGGGGGACCTAGTGACACCACTGACCACACTTTTAACAAATCATGGGAGGATGGGATGGTACCTGAGGACTGGAGGAGGGCAGATGTGATTCCTTCACAAAAGTGGAGCAAGGCAGAAGCAAGAAACTACAGACCTGTAAGTTTGACCTCAGTGGTAGGGGAAAATGATGGAATCACTTGAAAGAAAGAATTGTTGAGTACCTAAAGGAAGGGGCACAGGACACAAAGCAGCATGGATTTACAGCAGGAAGGTCATGTCAGATGAATATAATAGATTTCTTTGACTGGGTGACCAAAGTAATAGACCAGGGAGGGCTGTGGATATGGCCTACCAGACTTTAGCAAGGCATTTGACACAGTCCTCCACAAAAGATTAATAATCAAGTTAGCCAGCCTGGGAGTGGGTCCCAGGGTGGTAGCCTGGTGCAAACTGGCTGCACAACAGGACACAGAAGGTAATAGTGAGTGGAACACATTCCGAAGAAAGGGGGGTCACTAGTGGAGTACCTCAGGGCTCAGTACTGGGTTCAGTCCTCTTTAACATCTTTATAGGTAACATTGCATAGGGTCTGGAGGGAAAGGTATGCCTCTTTGCAGATGATACAAAGATCTGTAACAGAGTTGATACACAAGGGGGTAGAAAGGATGAGAAGGACTCTGGCAAGGTTGGAGGAATGGTCAGACATATGGCAACTTAGATTCAATGCAAAGAAGTGCAAGTAATGCACCTGGGAAACAAAAACCCAGGTGAAGAGTACACAATAGCAGGGGAGGTACTAACAACAAAAAAAATGGAACAGGACTTGGGGGGTAGTCATATCAGATGATCTAAAGTTTGGTATGCAATGTGAGAAGTCAGAAAGGAGAGCCAGGGGGATACTGGGATGTATAGGAAGGGGCATCACAAGTAGAAAAAGGGAAGTGGTTATCCCTCTGTACAGACAGTTGGTGAGACCCCATCTGGAGTACTGTGTGCAGTTTTGGAGACCTCATCTATGCAAGGACATAGACAGGATGGAGCAGTCCAGAGGAGGGCAACTAAAATGGTGCAGGGTCTGCATCAGAAACCATATGAAGAGAGACTGAGAGAGCTTAATATGTATACCCTTGATGAAAGGAGGGACAGGGGACATGGTAGAAACATTCAAGTATCTCAAGGAATCAACAAAGTTCAGGAGGGTAGCATCTTTCAGAAAAAGAGATGTGTAAGAACAAGGGGACACAATTTAAAGATGTGGGGGATGGCTCAGGGGTAGTGTGAGGACATTTTTTTTCATGGAGAGAGTGGTGGATGCGTGGAACTGCCTTTCTGGGGAGGCTGTTGGGGCTAAAACAGTGGGGGAATTCGAACATGCATGGGACAGACGCAAGGCAATTGTAGTGGGGGTGGCAGGAAGTAGGCTGTTGGTTAACTAGAATCTGCAGCTCATCCAGTAGTAGGGAAATGGGCAGACTGGGTGGGCCAAGTGGTCCTTATCTGTCGTCAAAGTCTATGTTTCTATGTTTCTATGGTACTGGTCCCACATTGAATCTTTTACATGGTGCCCATAACTACCAAAACACCATCCTCTCCCAAATTGCAACTGCTAACTGAACTGACTGACAGATCACATGCACAAAACAGCTTGCATGAGATTGAGGCTGTGCACTACATGTGACATGGCAGTCAGCAGTTGCAGTTTGGAGGAGGAAGGCATTTCGGTAGTTCAGGGTACCATTTAAAAGATTCAGCGTAGGACCGGTAATGTTTTCTATGGTCTTACATTTAAGACAAGCATGTGTGATATATTAAATGTATGTGAATGTGTATGTGTATGTGTGAGCGTGTGTATAAATACATGAAGAGCTGCATATTTGGTATATTAAACGTGTGTGTGTGTGTTTGTGTGTGTGAATATTGTAGCGCCTGAAATTTCAGCTGCCTTGGGCGCTCCACCAGAAGTAGGCAGGCGTCCCTTTCTGTCAGCGGCTCTGGCCGCTACTCTCACTGGTTGATTTTTTTTTTTTATTTAAAATGCTTTACTGAACTTTTCAGCACAAACATATTCAGGTACATGAAGTGGGTCGTATCAGTGACAACCTTAATGCCCTTCCCTCACCCCCCTCCATTCCCTTCTCTCCCCCCAACCCCTCCCAAACCTCCTCCCTCCCTCCTGGAGTGAGCTCAATTAGTAACAGGAGGGGTCAGTAAGACCTTGGCACTAATATGTGGTGAAGGGGCAATAGAGATCTAGGGAGCATTAATGTGATTAGTTCGGGTACAGGGCATACAATTTTCTCATTTACGGTTAAAATGAGAGAGTCTATTTCTAATACTTGCAATCAAACATTCCGTTCAAAGGCAAAAGGATATTTCATGCAGCCATTACTTGTAGGATGTTGTGGATTGATCTAACCAGTTCTTGAGGACAGGTTTTTTGACTGCCATGGAGACGAAGGCGTAGTGATACCTTCTCTCCTTGACTCCAATTTGGGAAAAATCTCCAAAAGGCAGATTGAATTTTTTAAAAGAAATGAGTATGTGCATGCATGGTGTAAGAAGGTCAGAGAAAGGTTGCCTTTACCTTCCCCAACCTCAAGACTGTAATTTAAAAGTGAAAGGGAGAGCATCCTGTCGGCGGCTGTGGCACTAGCTGCCGACTTTTATTTTTATTATTAAAATGTAAAGGGCAGATAAAGGGGGCTGGAAAGGATTGACTTTACCTTTCCCAACCTCCATATTTGGGGGCAGACAATGTTATTTAAAAGTGAAAGTGCCATCCACAAGAGTCCCTATCCAGCGGCTCCTGTGGTGGCACATCAAAGGCAACACAGCTGTCAGTGGTTTGAACAGCTGAACAGCAGTAAAAGCCATTAGGGTGTCCTCGAGCTGTGGAGGCAGCATGAGGGCTGGGCAGCAGCTCTCAATGCTGATTGGTTATGTGGTCAAGCCCTTGATTTGCATAACCAATCAGTACTGCCCCCTTATCCATCAAGTCCGGGGACCCCCAGGGTAGCATCACCCCTAATTTAAGCATAAAATGAGACTGCCATGGGGCTTAAAGGCAGTCAGGAGGGGGAGTCTGGAAGGGGAATCCAGAGGAGCAGCCCTAGAGGAGGAGGAGGAAGAGGAGTCCCAGGAGGGGTGCCTCTGGTGAAGGGCTCTTGAAGGAACTCACTGGAGAACAGCTCCTGATGAAGGAGCTCACTGGAGAAGAACTCCTGGAGGAGCTCAGGGGAGAAGAGCTCTTGATGAAGGAGCGCACTGGAGAAAGAGCTCAATGGAGACAGAGATCAGAAGGAGAAGAGAGGGGTCAAGAGGGACCCTGAAAAAGAATCCCAGGAAGGAGCATTTTGGGACCTGCAGGACAAGCTGGGAGAGCCCTGCCAGCCTGGTAACCTTGCTTTTAAAAGGGGGCTTTAAAGCGCTATATCAATCAGGCTTGGCAGTTGACTCTGTGCCCTCGCAGGTATCTGGTGGAAGACTGGGCTAGCAGGTTGGATAGTGGTGCAGCACCTTGGGAGACTCGGCTAGCAGGTCGGCTAGTGGTGGAGCACCTCAAGAGACTCAGCTAGCAGGGTGGCTAGTGGTGGAGCACCTTGGGAGACTCGGCTAGCAGGTCGGCTAGTGACGAAGTACCCTTACAACACTCAGCTAGCAGGTCAACTAGTGGCTAAGTAATCATTGGAAACTTAGTTAGTAAGGTGGCTAGAAGTGCAGCACCTTGGGACACTTGGCTAGTGAAGTAGACAGCAGCAGACCACAGGACTGTATCCTTTTGCAATTCTTGCAGCAGTCCTTGGGGGAGGTGTGTTACCTAGGGAGGAAGCCCTGTGATGGTGGTGTGTTAAAGTTCTTTATTTCTAAAGTTACAGTAATAAGCCTGTTACAGTGATTTTGTTAAAGTTATAATGATAAGCCATTTACAGTGATTCTGTTAAAGTTAGTGATAAGCTTTGTACAGTGATAACCCTTTTTTTACCATTAATGTTAATGATAATCCTGTCAGTAATGAAGATTTTGTATAGCTTTGCTCTTTATTTTCTAATAGTAAATTATTTATTTTACTTCATTCTGTCTATGGATGGTTATTTTTAGCAGGTCTTGGTGCTTCTTTTTAGTCTGTTTCTCTGGGTGGTGGCAGTGGTATCTTTTCAGGGTGAACAGTGCCTCCCCCTTATTAAGAAACTATTTCATTCATGCCAGTGGCTGGCTCTGCACCACATTTTGGGCATCCAGCTCTCGGCCTGAACAACCCAACATTGTCCTTCAAGTCATTTTAGGCTTGCTACCTTTGGCTGAGGGTGGCACCATCAAGGAGGCCCCTTGGTGGCATCAGCAGACAGGTATGAAAAGATACATTTACAGTATTTAATAGTAGATAGAAAAATAAATTGGTTACACTGGTGGAAGCAGTGGAGTTTTCAAGCCCACTTGGGGGAATTTTCTGTACAGAGATTTTCCCCTTTTGTTGATTCTCAGAGAACAGACTAACCAAGACTCTAAAAATACCTGTTTTTTTTAATTAGTCAGTTTGGATGACCTGGGGCACAGAAGTGATATTTTGTGCATTATTGACTGTGCTAATGGAGTTGATTCCTGGGCTGTGCACTTCAACTGGCTGGAACTGTACAAAGACCTGGACCACCTTCTCTGGCCCAGTTGGAGCAAACAAAGGACAGAGAGAAGTGCTTTGGACTGTCCAGTGGACTCTGAGCTAAAAATGTACAGTATGGCTATTGAGCCAGGTGAGGGCTGCAAACTCTCCCTTGCCTTCAAGGATTACCTAATGACAGTAAGACCACCGGTGTGGGCACAAAGACTATGCAATGAACATTTAAAGTTGTGCCACAGTGTTGGACATTTTAAAGTGAAGCCACTGTGATGAACATTTAAAGTTGTGCCACTGTGTTGGACATTTAAAGATATGCCACTGTGATGAACAGTTAGTGTGCCACTGTAATGGCCATTTAACATTGTTCAAAGACACAGGTCATGTCCAACAGAAGAAAGGGGGTAGTGTAGCAGCTGAAATTTCATCCGTATTGGGTGCTGCACCAGAAGTAGGTGATTGTCCTGTCTGTGGCTCTGGCCACTGCTCTCACTGCTCGAATATTTTTAAAGAAATAGGTATGTGTATGCATGGTATAAGGAGGTAGGGGAAAAACTGCCTATACCTTCCCGGACCTCATGATTGTAATTTAAAAGTGAAAGGGGGGCATTCTGTTGGTGGCTGTGGCATTGGCCGACTTTTGTTTTTATTAATAAAATGTAAAGAGCAGATAAAGAAGGTCAGGAAGCATTGACTTTACCTTTTCCAACCTCCATATTTGGGGGAAGACAATGTAATTTAAAAGTGAAATTGCCGCCCACAGGAGTCCTGACCTAGCGACTCCTATGGCAGCACATCAAAGGCAACACAGCTGTCAGTAGTTTGAACAGCTGAATGGCTTTTAAAGCTGTTAGGGTGCTCTTGAGCTCAGGAGGCAGTGTGAGGGCTGGGCAGCAGCTCCCAGTGCTGACTGGTTATGCAGTGAAACCCTTGATTTGCATAACTAATCAGCACTGCCCCCTTAGCCATCCAGTCAAGGAGTCCCCCAGGGTAGCCATACCCCCTAATTTAAGCATAAAAGTAGACTTCCAGGAGACTTAATGGCAGTCAGGAGGGGGTGTCTGGAAGGGGAGTACAGAGGAGGAACCACTGGAGGAGGAGGAGCCCCAGGAGGAGTGCCCCTGGAGAAGGGCTCCTAGAGGAATTTGCTGGAGAAGAGCTCCTGATGAAGGAACTCACTGGAGAAGGAGCTCAATGAAGATGGAGATCAGAAGGAGAAGTGATGTGTTCAGGAAGGACCCTGAAAAAAGAATCCTAGGAAGGGGCACCGTGGGACCTGCAAGGGCAGCTGGGCAAGCCCTGCCAGCCTGGTAGCCTTGCTTTTAAATGGGGGCTTAAAAGAGTTATATCACTCAGGCCTGGCAGTTGACTCTGTGCCCTTGCAGGTGCCTGGTGGGAGACTTGGCTACTAGGTTGGCTAGCAGCACAGCACCATGGGAGACTCTGCTAACAGGTCGGCTAGCAGTGCAGTACCCTGGGAGATTCGGCTAGCAGGTTGGCTCATGGCAAAGCACCTTAGGAGACTCAGCAAGCAGAGTGGCTAGTGTTGGAGCACCTTGGGAGACTCAGCAGGTTGGCTAGTAGTGAAGTACCCTTGGGACAATTGGCTAACAGGTTGGCTAGCAGTGAAGCAATTATTGGAAACTCGGCTAGTAGGATAGTTAGCAGTGTGCACCTTTGGGACACTTGGTTACCAGGTTGGCTAGCAACAAAGTACCCTTAGGACACTCTGCTAACAGGTTGGCTAGCAGAGAAGTAATTGTTGGAAATTTGGCTAGTAGGGTGGCTAGCAGTGCAACACCTTTGAAACACTTAGCTAGCAAGGTGGCAAGCAGCACAACACCTTGGGACACTTGGCCAATAAAGTGGCTAGCAGCAAACTTCAGGACTGCATTCTTTTAAAATTTTTGCAGCAGTCCTTGTGGGGAGGTGCGGCATCCAGCGAGGGAGCCCAAGGGGTGGTGGTGGTGTGTAAAAGTTCTTTATTTCTAAAGTTACAGTAATAAGTCTTTTACAGTCATTTTCTTAAAGTTACAATGATAAGCCATTTACAGTGATTTTGGTAAAGTTAGTGATAAGCCTTGTACAGTGATAACCCTTTCTCTACCATTAATACTAATGATAATCTTGTTAGTAATGCAGACTTTGTACAGCTTTGCTGATTATTTCCTAATAGTAAATTATCTATTTTACTTCATTCTGTTTATAGATGATTATTTTTAACAGGTTTTGGTGCACCTTTTTAGTTTGTTTCTCTGGGTGGAGGCAGTGGTATTTTTTCAGGGGGAACAATGCTTCCACTTTATTAAGCCACTTTTTCTTTCCTGCCAGTGGCTGGCTCCACACCATGCTTTGAGTGTCTAGGTGTTGGGCTGAACAACCCAACATTTTCCCCTCAGTCAGTTTAGACTCGTTATCTTTGGCTGAGGGTGGCGCTGTTAAGGAGGCATCAGCAGACAGGTATAAAAAGACACATTTATTTAATAGTAGATAGAAAAATAAATTTGTTACAATACATACAGTTGCAGAGCTGGGAATCTCTCTCCTCATTGGTAAAATGCTAGCTGAGTGATGATCTCTACCCCAAAGACTCAAATACTGAAATGTAAATTTGAAAATTTTTGTTTTTTGCCTTTTTATTTTTATTCAAGCTTCAGTATAAGCACCCTTTTCTTTTTTTTTTTGGTTTTCTTTGTTAACATTTCAGGACTAACGTTATCCCTTCATCAGAACATTAAAGGGCTGAAAAACAATCATATTTTTAGAATATCTTTGTCATATTTTACATTTCTGAAATAAACATAATAAATCTTTGTGTTCATGCAGATACCTGCTCACAATCATGTGAATATCAGTAGCACTCTCTAAACATTCTAAAAAATATTTCTGCCTGAAAATAAAATATCAAATTTACTTAGTAATGTAACAAATTTTTCAAAAACTCTTTTCTATAAATTTTACTCGGCTTCAGGCTTATTTACCTTTATACTAGGCTTTTTTTACTAAAGAAGGTGGTTCCTAGATGTGCACTCATATTAATCTTTATATTTATGCATTCCAGATAATAAAAATTGTTTTAAAACTTCAGCTAAAACTATGTATCCTAAAAGGGGGTTGAGATGAAGTGCTCACTATTTAAGCTGTGACTTATTTGTTTACATTCTGGTCCCCGTTTTAATACATACCTGTCCAAACAGTGTATGTAATTTGAGATTTTAATGCTTGTTTTCTTGTGTTAGTATAACCTCTTTTTCAGGGCTTTAAAAGAAAAGAAACAGGAATGCTTGATTACTTTTAGAGCTGACTTGCTTGATCTTGTTAAAAAACTTTTAAACATTGTGCTTACTCTTAGAATTTGCTTTTCATCCAGGAAGATTCACCACTTAAGGATGACAACATCAGGGTCTAATTTCTCAAAGGCTACCATGTGAAAACAAGTGCTAAAAGATTTAGAATTCATGCCACAGCACCATTATCATAAACACCACTAGAGATGCAGCAAATTTAAATTCCACCAGCGAAGTGTCCGCGAAGTGGGCACTTCATGTTGTCACTCCAGTACATGGAGTGGGCAATGCAAAGTACTCACTCCATCTTGTCATTACCACTTCATGTTAAGGTGGAATGACAATGCAAAGTAAGGTGAAGTTGTTTTCAATGGACTTCGCCATGCTCTTTAGCCATAGCCAGGCAGGAAAAGGAAGCAAGTGAGTCATACAATTAGACACTTTCACTTTCTCCTGAGCAGACAGAGGCAGAGAGAGAGAGGAGTGTGTTGTTTTGTCACTGCTGAGACTTGGAGATCAGAGCAAGGAGGAGATTTAAACTTTGACTTAGACCCAACAGCTTTTTTAAAAGCTACATTTTTTTGCCTTTTCTGTACTCTTTTTTTTACTTAATTTGTTCTTTCAGTAAATTTATTTTTCTTACCTTTATAACTAGTTAATTGTTTGTCTATGTGTGACTGTGTGTGTGTTGTGTGACAGTGTGAGTAGTCATTGCTCAGACTGAGAGAGTGCAGTAGGAGAGATGGACAAGGGTAAGGGAATGTCTGAGGTGGGGGCAGCTCTGGGAGAGCATGGTACTGGTAGGCATTGTACTGTGCGCATGCATGGTGAGCATGGCTGCCAGTTCCTGTTGGACCGATCAAAAATTCTGAGTGCCTCCCCTTGAAGCAGGACCGGACCAGTACAGCCTCCTGACTCTGAGGTAGTTGAACCACCACCACCACCATGTCCAGCAGCAGGTCCTCTGGAGAAGGATGTGCCAGTGCCCCCAGGCCCAGGTGTGGATCCCAACCCTGTTGAGCACCATGACCAGTCAGCTGCCAGTTCATCTGGCCATCCCCTGCCTTTGTCTGGTCCTCCCTGCACCTCTATTGTTTGGCAGTTTTTTGACTGTGTTGGGGGACAGCAGCATGATCAGATGCTGCCTATGTGAGGTGGAGGTGCGCCGTGGCCCCCGTGGGACTCACCTGGGGGATTGGGGGTCAGAGCACCCATATGCTCAATCATCACCAGTTGAAGTGGCAGGCTGCCACAGAATGGGCCATGCCTGCACCTGCTGGCCCTTCTATGGCAGAGGGTGCAGCTGTGCATGGCGGTGGACCAAAGAAGAGGAGGGCCAGAGCATCACCTGCTTCTCCAACAGCACCCAAACCACCACCACCAGCAGGTCAGCCTGTAGAACGTCTGGATCCCAGAGAACTGTGTGTAATGCAGGTTGACTTGGCAGTTCTCTAGTGTGCTGTCAAGGAGAACAATGAGAGAGTAAGTGCTGTCGAGCAGCAGCTGAATCGCATAGAGGGACATCAGTTGCAAATTATGTCCATGCTGGAACTGCTGCTGGATCACCATGGGATCCCACATTAGTTTTTTTTCCTCACACCTTGTGCCCCCCACCTTCCTTGCTGTATTATAAAATGTATTTCTCCACCATCCCCAACCCTTGTATGTAATTATGCCTTTTTTTTGTTGTCTTCTGTATGCGTGACATTTTGTATTCTGGCCCACCTTCCTTCTGTTAAGTGTGTGTGTGCTGTTTTGGTGCCTAATTAATGTTTACTTTCTGTCATTTAGTGTTTGTGGAAAAGCAGACTGAGCAGTGGAAGTATACTGTGCTAAACTGCATGTGTGCAGTCATTCTTTTTTACTGTCTGTATATGTACTGCAGACACTGTCCAACTCCCCAACTTAAGAACACTTATTAATGAGTACAATGGTGGGGTGGTGAAGCCTGGAGAGATACTACAAAACAGGCTTACAATACATCCAAGTAACTAGTAAAAAAATTGATATTGTGATCCGTGATGTGATTGTGAATCATGATTTGTGACTGCATTTGTGATCTTGATGATGAAGAACGTGATTTGGTGTTGACGCCAATGGTGTGAGATAAATATGGAACTGTACTAGAAACGCGAATGCCTATGGCTGTACTTTCCTGACGAGCTGTAGCTCACAACTACCCAACTTGAAAACATGTATTAATGAGTGCAGTGGTGGGGTGGTGAAGCATGGAGAGATACTACAAAACAGACTTACCTTGCATCCAAGTAACTAGTAAAAAAATTAACTTTGTGATTCGTGAGTGATGTGATCGCGAATGATGATTTGTGACTGCACTTGTGACCGTGATGATGAAGAACGTGATTTGTATCACAAGTGACTCATGAAAGTGATGATGGTCCTGAATTAAAAACACATATTAATGAGTACAATGTTCATACAGAATTATACACCACACTAGTCCAGAACTCTGAAGGGAAGCCAAAGAAACAACTTTTACTTAAGTTACAGATAGAGATTGGGCCCTAAAGAGATGCAAATGCACAGACAGATTAAGATGGTGCTGCACACTGAAGAGATGCAGATGCAAAGGCACAACACCTAACCAGTGCTGGCCATCAGAAATTCAAATCTGGAAAAGAATACCTTTGCCAGTTGGGGTGGGCCACTGGGGGGGCAGTGTACCACACTGCTACAGTAATAGTCTCTAGTACTAGTACCAGTACTAATAAAGACTCCACAAAGAAATACAAAAATCACACAGCTGCAGTGGACAGAAGGTTCACATTGCTGAAATTACTATGTGGCACAATAAAAGGTGTCTGATTTGATGACACACATCACACACATACTCACACACACTAAGTAATGCATAGCAAATTGAAAACTTCAGTAATATAACCATGCATTTTAAACAAACTAAAATTAGCTACTGCTGCACCACAACAATCAGCAAAAAAATGGCAAGAATTTTTGAAAATATTACTGTGTGTACATTAACACAGTTATACAAGAAAAATATCACCAAAACAGAAAGAACTGTCTTTTTCTCCAAGTTAATCTACCTACACCACAGCTACGCCCTCCCCAAAGCACACTTTCACTGTCTCTTACTACACAGACTCAGTGTTGTACATTAACATCCAAAATCCACACACAAACAGTAAACGCTCGATGATATGAGCACAGGAGGGCTTCCTATAATCGAAGAACTAAAGTTTGAGAAAAAGAAATTACTAAAAAAGGCTTTTTGAATAGCTTTTAAGAGGCCTGAATTACAGAAAGCTCTCAGAGCAGACTGTCTCCTATCCTACAGCTTTCTACACACACTACCCCAAACTGAGGCTGTGCAGAACACTCTAGAGCCCATGTGACCTGAAATCCCATGAATCACTGCAAAATTCACCTTCGGAGCTTAAAAACAAGGTGAAGTGAGACAAAGTACATTGTTTTCAATGTACTTCGACTTAAGAGTTGGTGAAGTAGTGGTTTGGAAAGGTGGAATAACGAAAAGTCATTGTTTTCAATGGACTTTGCATTACCTACTGTAACGTGAAGTACTCTGCTTCGTGTTGCTGGGCACTCTGCAAATCCACTTTTGCTTTGGATTCATTTCACAGAGCAGATCAGGGCCACTTCACCCATCTCTAAATGCCACTAGCAATTCAGAGCTGTTTTACTGTGCAGCTGAAGAGGAGGCCGAGCCACAGATTTCGTGCTATGGGATTAGTGCAATTACGTCACTGTTGTGATGTGCTCCTGTGGATCGGTCTTTCACAGAAACCACTCACTGCTTATGTTTTAGCTGAAAGGTCCCTCCCCTTGTTCTGTTTGTATTTTAATACTTGGGCATATCTGCAAAAGATCTGGAGAACTCAACAATCAGTCAGATCAAACATGGTCTGGAATGAGTGTTGATGAGCACAGGGGAGCAATGAGGGGCAAAACATCAAAAGAGGGTAGATTTATCTAAGGGAGGGGCAAATCTTATTCCTTCCTTCATTGGGAAGGAGCCAGCCCATGATTAAATTCAACTAAACAGATATATTAAATAGCCTGGGCATATATGGAATGAATATAATGATGAGGCCTAAACAGCAAAAAATCATTTTTATGTTCTATTGAGAACTGAATGATAAATTGCTCAAGGTTAATAATTTTTGACCTAGCATGTATTTCATATGTTGAACAGTTCTTTTACCATAATTAATCTGCTATTGTTGTAGAAACTAAAAAGTTCCAACTTTCTGTTCTATTACAACCTTATTAATATTTTTTTTTGTTATTAAACATCTTTATTAATTTCCACAAGAGAAAAAAAAACACCTCAATACAGATACATAGTTGAGAGTGCGAAATGGAGGAATATCAAACAACCAGACACTAACTCACCCATTCATCAGAAAAATAAAATCCTCCCTCCCCCACCCCTCCCAAGGCTACATGCATAAGCACACCCTAACTTGCCAGCCCTGAGGTGTTCTGAGGACCAGGCCTCCACGCCATAAGGAGCATTTCAAAAGAACTCCAAAGCGCTGTGTATGCTTTCAATCTATTCTGCATACAAGCGATATGTTTTTCTAATTGTACTGCCAAGGTACATTCTCGGTACCACTCCAACAAGGAAGGAGCTTTATCACTGGTCCGATGCCTTAAGATTACCAATTTAGCCACAGCGGATAGAAGGACATTTGGGCCTTTTTAGCCTTGGGAGTGCCAACTGGAAAAGGCTCATCAGACATACTCAGGGTAAACAAGTTTGTTAAGCCAAGGATAGGGTCTAAGAGATTGTTAATAGCCCACCAAAGGACCTGAATTGAAG
The DNA here is from genome assembly GCA_016271365.2 of Neoceratodus forsteri. Classification (NCBI taxonomy): domain Eukaryota; kingdom Metazoa; phylum Chordata; order Ceratodontiformes; family Ceratodontidae; genus Neoceratodus; species Neoceratodus forsteri. The sequence continues at coordinate 202,087,023 of CM057458.1, forward strand.
GGCATGACCATACCATGTGATATAAAGTACCATCTTCCTTCCTACACCTCGCACAAAGAGATGTATCCTTTGCCCCATATTTGCACAATCGGGATGGGGATAAGTATAAGTGGTGCATTAAGTTAAAATGTACCATCCTCAACCGGTCTTGTTTTACATATTTATACATTGTGAGCCACAACTTCTTCCAGAGATTGGTTGCCTCATATATTCCCAGCTCCCTTGTCCAATAGAAGCATACCCCTAGAGGAAGTCTGTGGTCCCATTCCTGAAGTGTTCTGTATACCTTAGAGACTGAATTTGGTTGAGAGGCTATGGTGAAAAGTATATCAGCGTCTCGGTCCCCATAATCAACTAGAGCCCTCTGAGAAAAAATAGATGTTAGGGCCTTACTAATTTGTAGCCACTTAAAGAGATCCTGATCCACAGCCCCAAAAACATTTACCAACTGATCAAAGACCGAGGACCCCATTCACCCAAAAATCAGAGATTCTGAAGTGGCTTACCTGGGGCCAAAATGTGGGGTCAGGGTCTTACCCCAACCCTGATGTGGAGATTCTCAAAATTGGTTGGTTGATGGATAGATACCATTTAATCAGTAGGTAATTTTGGCAACTGCTGAAAGGCCTTTTAACGACCATCCCATAGGGTTATTTTTCAATGGTTTTGGGATAGCCGATGGAGGCATATAACAGGGCCATAGAGAGCAGCTCACCTCTCAGCCAGCCTCGGCTCTATATCCTTATAAGGCAAGTAAGCGATTGGCGCCCTTGCACTCAATAGACTAACTTGCCTATGTGCGCAATATAATATAGAAGAGAGAGGGAGCAGCTAGTCCTCCTTTAATTTTCGGGGCTGTTAATTTAATATAAGACCTGCATGCCCTTTTCTCTTTCCAAATAAATAGATTAAACGCCCTCTGTAAGTTGGTAAACCACGTCTTCGGGAGGTATACGCCGAGCATACCCAAGGGGTATAATAATCTGGGCAGAATGTTCATTTTTATGACATTCAGCTTACCCCAAAGTGACAAAGAGAGTAGTCTCCACCTATCCATATCCCCAGAAATGGTTTTAACTAGACTACTCAGGTTATTTTTGATCATGTGGTTCAGTCCAGTGCTAATGCTTATCCTGAGATACGTAGTTTACTTTTACTCTCCAACATAAGCCAAACGATGATAAATCAGCCTTCCTAGCATTGGTATTTATGGAGAATCTTCTTTTGTACAGATTTAATAGTAGTAAGATATTTTGGAAAAGGAATCTATTTCTCAAAATAGCTGGAACCGAGGTCTCGATCTTCAACATGTAATAGTATATCACTCATGGATACCGAATACATGTATCTGGCATCCCCACCTGTATACCCTTAATCAAACAGTTTCTAGCCAATCTATGTTAATAAAGGCTCTAGGTATAGGTTAAATAGTAACGGGATAAGGACAACCTGCTCTCGTGCCTCGCCCAGCTTTACAACCGCATATAAGCCCATTACATTTTACTCTGGCAGAAGGGAAGAATAGGATTTGGACCCATCTCAGGAAACACATCGGGTAAACCAAAGGCAGACAGGGCAGTAACAAATAATCCCAGCATATTCCTATCAAATGCCTTTTCGCATCTAATGAAATAAGTATTGCTGGATCTTGGCGCCCTCAACAACAGTAATCAGGTGCATAACTTCTCATATGGATCTTGGGATGATCTCCTCATAAAACCCACTTGTTCCCATTAACCAACTTGTCCATAACATTGGACAAACCTGTTAGCTAAGATTTTTGCTAGAATTTTGATGTCCAGATTTAGGGAGATAGGCTTATAACTATCCATACTGAGAGGGTCCTTCCCTGCTTTAAAATTAAAGAAATCAAGTGTTTCCAGGAACTAGGCTCTGATAACCCATTATCAAACCAGTACTGAAAGACCTCCTTTAGAATTGGGGATATTAGAATAGCAAGCTTTGTAAAATTACTAGGAACCCATCCGGCCAGGGACCTGTCTAGAGGCATTTGTTGGATGGCCTGCTGGATATCTAAAACCGTTATTGGAGCACTCAGAGAAGCTGCATCACCCTCCGTTATTTTAGGCAATTCCACTGATCTGAGAAATAGCCTAATGTCATCCGCCGAAGGTTTACACTCTGGATCAACCGTAGATAATTCCTGAAAATACAAGCCAAAGGCATTCACCATTTCCCCTGGATCCATACAAACCTGCTCCCCATGTCCCTTATGTATTCCCGCAATGAAGTGGGAAGAATCTAGTTGATGGATGCGCATAGCGAGCAATTTCCCCGCTCTCTCCCCCCTACATCTAGATATTGAAGCCTAGTCCTCAAAAGGGCCAGCTCCGCCTTCTGAGACATTAGACTCGCATATTGGGCCTGCAACTGAAGAAGCCTAGCCCAATCTGCCGCAGTTGAGACACGGATAAGTTACTTTCTTCCATCTTAATCGAACCTAGCAGGGAGTCCAATTGCGCTTGCTGCCCATGCCTTTTAGAATATTTTAATCTGTCTCCTCAGGGAGCACTTTAAAGCAGCCCAAATTAGATCGCACGATCCACTGAGCCTTGATTACTTTCCAGGAAGTCCTTGATGAAGTCCAGAATGTGCATCAGCGAGGATTCCTCCTTCAACATCTGGCAATTTAACCTCCATTGTGGAGACCGCCTAGGCCCCATGGCTAACCGGTATTACAGACTGACTGGCGCATGATCAGATCTTACTCTGGTAGTTATTTCAGTCCATGTTACCCCAGGTATTGCAAGCGAGCTAACTAAAATATAGTCTATTTGAGAGTATGTCTTGTGTGCGGTGGAGAAAAAGGTGTATTGACGTGACATAGGATTAATTACCCGCCAAACATCAACCAGGGCAGCCTTACTGATGAGATCCTTCAACGCCTTTTGTGCAGGCGATAAACCTCGCCTCTCTTTACATGATCTATCCAGATCATTCTGAAGAACTAGATTCCAATCCCCTCCTAAGACTGTAAGCTTCTCGGAGTAGGATACTACCATATTTAGTAATCTCATGAAAAAGACTGGAGAATCACAATTGGGGCCGTATACTGAGCCCAATAATATCGGGTGAGACTCTAGCAAACCATGCAGACAATATATCGACCTCCAGGTCCCAAAACTCTTCCACCAATTTAAAAGGAATATTCCTATCTATAAGGATAACAACCTCCCTATTCGTGGGTACCACAGCCCCAAAACTTGTCCTACCCATGCCCTCCTGAAGTAATGAATATCACTCCTCTTCAGGTGTGTTTCTTGCAGAAAGGCAATTTGTGCTCCTATATGATGAAGGTGCCTTAATATAATTTGTCTCTTGACCCTATCCTTGGCTCCTTTAACGTTCCAACTAATGAATTTATACGAATTGCTCATTATGCTCGACCAACAAGCTCAACAGTTGATGCAAAAAGAAAGTTACAATCAATCGTGTAACAGCACTCTTTAGGTACATACAAGCCCCTGGCTTAGGAAGACCATAATAAATCCAGACAATGTGTAACCTTGGGACCCCACCCTCTCTCCCTGAAGACTAAATGACACATAGTGACCTACGACCCAAATACCCCCAAATATCCACACTAATATCCCCCAACTAAAGCCCCCCGCCCCACAAACACACACATGCCCCAGTTCCAAAAGAAACTGTCCTCCTAATTATTCAGCCCACGTGATTCACTACTAAGCAGCCCAAACAACCCAACCCCACCCATGATCATTGCAAAAACTACTCTCTAACAACAAACAAACTTTGTCAATAGAACATGATCCTGACCATATAAATGTAAATACCCGCCCCCAATATACTTGAGCTAACCCTAATCGCAAGAACAACTTAAGTCATTGACTATACACATCTTGGCCGCATTGATAATTCAAGGCCCAAATTAATAACCCCTTAAGTAAATCATCGGTTCCTGGAAGAGAGGAAAAAAAGGGGGGAAGAGGGGGGGAAGAAAAAAGGAAGGAAAGTCCTGCAGGTTTAGGCCCTGCCGATAAGTCTAATGTATATTAGGTAACTCAGTGTTCAAATGCCACCATATGAAAATAACGTAGAGCCCATCAGGCCTCTATACAGTCACCACGGTATCGATTAAGCAACGTTATAAGGCCACTATTCTTTCCATTGTCAATATCCAAACATCCAAAGTGTGACCTCCCTCAGGAAACAATGGAACTGATATGCTGCATCATGCGAAATAAATCCATCTACCAAAGATGAGAAGATTCGAAAAGCAAAACAAATCCAAACAATTCTCTCGACGTCGATTCCAGTAACCCAAAACGAGGGGGTTTACATACATCGGAGAGCAGAGATCGATCAGGTCAGTGTCCAAACGAAAAGTGGATAGCCCGGGTCAACTCCGTCCATTTCTAGGATTTCCATCCTGAGCAACTCCGTATTATTATGCACAGACTAAGATGACCGCCAATAATCATTAGCCACCTGGCTAGTAATCGCCACTGAATTTCTGAGATATTGGTCCTCACAAATGGCACAGCACACGTGTCCACAATTGTCCTCTGGACCCTCAAGACAGACAGCTATATCTGCACTCACAGCCCCTCAGCTGAAAAAACCTCCAGCACAGAATCATTTGTATAGGTCTTGGAAGATAACCTTCAGCTCCTGTGTGGTCTGCGCTGGAGAATCGAATGACAACCATTTGTCCTTATGCTTTACCATCAATATGGCAGGGTACTTAACCCAGAATGGCTTGGAAGCCACCACCAATTTAGAAATGACCGTGCAGTTCTTTGTCACGTAACTCTCACCGAGTATGGCAGGTCCTGCGTGAATGCTAATCTTCTTACCTTCCCATGACAACTCCTTTGCCTCCTCGCTTTAGAGAAAACATGCTGCCTGTCCAGAAAATTCAAAAATTTCAAAATTATTGGCCTTGGTGGCTGACCCTGGGTTGGGGGTGGGTGTAGTGCTCGGAGGGCTCTCTCGATGATATACTCCCCCCCCCCCAGGAGGAGCACCAGCTATTTTGCAGCAGAGTTTCTGTGAGAAAGTAATTATAACATTTCCTTCTTCCTTTTCTGGCAATCCATTATAACCAGGTTATTCCTTCTACTACGGCCTTTCAAGTCCTCCAGCTTCTCCTCCAACTTTTTCATTCTGTGCCTCATGTTAATAAACTCAGACTCACTCCTTTCCTGTTTCTTCTCTATTGAAATAATCTTAACTTCCGAGTCCCCAACTCTCCTGGATAGTACCTCCACAGCGCCTTTAATATCATGCAGATCCTCGGAGATTGACTCGATGGCCATCTGGAGGGGTTGCATTATCTCCAAAAACCTGGCTTCTGATAGGGCAGCCTCTGGTGTGGGCATCTTCATAACGCTAGCTGCCTGCTGCTTGGCCCATTTTGCGGCCTTCTCTTTCTCGGGCGTCCGAGGAGGGGAGTGCCTCGGGGGAGCTTTTTTCATAAAAGCATCCATCAAATCGGTGGTCGCTAAAACCGAGGGGAGAATTGCCACGTACTTCACTCAGCTGGGACGGGTTTAAAAACTTAAATGCCGCAATTACCGACCGAAATCAGGAGAATGAACGCGGAGCTCCAGGAGGCGAATGTCTCCGTCTAGGCTGCCATCACGTGACCTGGCAACCTGATTAATATTAAAGTCAAAATAATGTTATAATAAAAAGTAAACAGTTCTTAGTTCATTATTTTGATATGCAGCTCCAATTCAAATTTGCATTCATTCCATATCTGCTTTTAAATGTTATAAAAGTAAAAATCCACCAGGCTTCTTTTCTTAATAGCAAGGTTTCCCAGTTCCCTCCTCTTGATGTTTTTTTTTTACTTTTTCGATTCCCATAAATTTTAGGGATGAAACCTGGTGATGGCAGGAATTAAAATGTATGGCAACTGTAGATTTATCATCTCCACATACGATTTTATTTTTGTGCTCTGAAATTCTTAATTTCCACGCTCTTGTAGTTTGTCCAATGTAATATTTCATGCATGGGAAACTTATGCAGTACATGACATGGTCTGTGTTGCAAGTTATGAAATCACGAATTTCAAACTCTGTCTTGACAGGTACTTTTTATGATTTTTGATTTGAGACAATTATCACAGTGAGTACAATTTCCACAGTTGAAGAAGCCTTTTAAACTTCTATTCAACCAAGTTGTAATGGGTGGTTCTGGTTTCCAATGCTGTGTCTTCACTGTGAAGTTTTTGATAGTTTTAGTTCTTCTAGCTGTAATCTATGTTTTTTCTTTAAATGTTCTACTTCCATTTTCAGTGGACTGTAAAATATTCTAGTTACTTAGTAAGATCCTTTTAATACTTGGAAACAAATCTGAAAATGTACTCATAGTTAATTTTCCTTTCTGCTCTGGTTGGGATTTTTCTTGTAGTAGCATTTCTCTGCTGTAACCTTGTGTTTCAATATTAGTTTCATTCAAAGTTTTTTTTCTGTATTTCTTGAAATCGTGAAGTAAGCTCTGCTAGATTTTTTTCATAACATTCTGATGTACTACTATTTATTTTCAGACATAAGATTTGGCCATATGGAATACTCCTTTGTAGACTGGGTGGATGAAAACTTTGTGCATATAATATAGTATTTTTTGCAGTTGGTCTTATAAAGATCTGTGGTTAATGTATTCCCCTCTAACACAATAGTAAGGTCCAAAAATTAGATGCTTTTCCTGTTATATTTCATTGTAAATTCGAGGTAGTTTGTGCAGGAGTTCAACTATTGATGAAATTCATGAAATCTGTTTTTAAATTATTCCAAATTATTATGACATTATCAATAAATCTTTTCTATAGAACAAGAAATGGATTGTAGATATTCTCCTCATTATGAATAAAGTTCTTTTCAAATTCTACCATCAGGATATTTGCCTAGGAGGGTGCTAGTGTTACACCAATTACTGTCCAATGAAGCTGTAGAAAACTCTTTTCTTAAAATTTGAAATAGGTATTTTTAAAACTATTTCTGTAAGTTTTAGTAGAAATTCCTGATCTGGTATATTAATTTCTCTTTCTTCTAATGAATTTTTCAGTGCTGTGAGTCCTTCATTGTGGGGAATACTGGTATATAAATTCTTAACATCACATGTTACTAATATGCAGTTCTTCAGATCTATATTTCTACTGTTGAAATCTTCTAATACTGGAATACAATGTTTGGTGTTCTTGATGTATGATGGGATTTTCGTGACCAGTTCTTTGATGTGAAAATCAGTGTACTGGGACAAGGGTTCTGTTATGGAGCCAATGCCTGATATAATAGGTCTTCCTGGAGGTTTAGTTTGATTTTTATGAATTTTAGGAAGGCAATAGAACAATAGTCTTCTAGGATGTTGATTCAATAGTTCTGATTCCAGCCAGCTGTCTATTGGATTTTTATCAATTGCTTGTTCTATAGTTTCTTGTATCTCTTGCTTTAAGGATTTGAAAGGTATGTCTGAAATTTGTAGATAGGTGTCACTGTTTACCATAATTATCATAACCTTTCTTCCTGATAAACCACCTAATTCATGAGAACTATGTCTCCACCTTTATCTGCTGGTTTGGATTTTAGAACCTCTTTCCTCATTGACAGTATCACACTACATGTCAGCAGCCATTTTAGGTTTTTTACAGAGTGGAATTTCTGAATCAAGAGAGGCTTTGTTTACAATTTTCAAGTGCTTCTAAACTGCATTTATCCTACTTTAACAAATGCAGTTTCAGCATACATGTAAACAACAACCTCTCCTTTAAAAGTCTATGGAGTCATTTTTATGTTGGCTTGCACCTGCGCACAAGCCAACATCTTACAGTACTAGCAGATTTTGGAGGTGCATCAGTGGGGGGGAATGCAGAGCACACTTTAGTAGGTGCATCCATCCCTCATTACCCAATAAGCCAGCATGCAGGTGCTCACACAAGTTATATGTAAAGTGGTTAAAACTTGTAAAGAAAGTGCTGCTGCAATGAGAGACAAGCTCGTAATGCAGTGGCATAATAACACACCTCCCGACGTGCCTTTCCAGGTGAAGTATTTCAATAAACATGGAGGCAGTGGCTGCTGCCACCACCTGCTGCACAATGCCTATAAGGCCAACTTCAGGGGTGCCCAGTCACCCTGTTGGCATGCTAAATAACCCCCCCAAGATTGTGTGGCACACTGGGAGCCCACTGCAGTGTGCCTCCCCATAATCAAACCTGACCATCATCGGCATGTTCCAGCCCCCATCCACATTCTGTGCCACACTGGGAGCCCACACCAGTGTGGCCAACACCACCCATCCAAAGTCATGGGACACAATGGAAGCCCACCCCAGTGTGCACAAAAGGTTTTCATACACCTGTGAAAAAAAGAAAACTGTCCACGATGTTCAGTTTTTTTTTCAATTACCTGAAAAAAAAAGAAAATGGTTCCTCGCCATAGGGTCTCCTACCCAACCCATAGCCACCCTCTGCAGACCCCACCTCCCCACACCCCCCTCACCCCATATTTACCTCCAGAGCCCCGTGCGATGATCTTCAGTGGAGTGGGAACATGTCTGGGCTGTTCAAAGCCGACCATGAACTTAAGAAATGCCAGTAAGCTGTATAATGGCATAAATGGTTTTGTTTCAATTTAGGTGGATATCTCAGCCATTTTTTTGAATTTTGCCTCTAAATTTTCAAAATGAGTGCTTGGGACCCCACCTCATGAACACGTGCACTGTCATCTTGTTACTCAGCCCTGAAAGGTCATTTCGTGTTCACTGCATAAAATCACCTTTTGAGACTGATTAATGAAACAACAATGCCACTGTTTATGAAGTGGGGTCCAAAAAAACCTATCTTGCAAATTTGGTGGAAAAGTTCCAAAAAAAATTACTATGTTATGAGTGTGGGTTGCACAGTTTCAATGCATGCTCATAACTTTGACAATTTTTTATATTTTCACTCCAGATTTTCAACATTGCCCTTTTTCAGCAGTTGCTGCTGCTGCTCCACTTGTTTGAGTGAATTTAAGTTTTCTTTAGTTATTTTTAGTCATTTTTGTTTTCGATTACATTTTATCTACTGTGTTTTGTGTGTTCTGCTTTTTTTAGTTTTATTACTTCGTTGTTTTACTGTTGTTTTGTTTCGGTAGGTGGGGAGCTGTAGAACGTGGAGTGTCACTCACTAGAAGGCTTGAGTGGCTAGACTTTCTCCCCTAATGCTGCAGCTGGACTTGGGGATATTTTGCTGGACCCGGGAGATTGTTATGTCCAGCTTTGCTGCTATGGATGATTCTTTTATTTTGTGCCCTGGGTGGTGAGAGGAGCAGGAGGATGGTGAGGAGATGACATTTTGGAATCTCAATTAGATCTGAGGGAGCCTTTACCCGATATTGAGCCTTTGGGAACACTATATTTTATCTACTGCTGTGTTGAGAGGTACAAGAGGTTGTGGAACATTTAGAGATCTGTGAGTCGTGGCAATCAGGAAAATTGAATACCTTGGAGGAGAAGACAGTACGAAGGGGATTCCTTTGGCTGACTTCAGGTCAATTTATTGACCTGAATATGTGATACTGAATCTACTTGTGGGGATTGAGGTGAGGCCCAACTCCAGCAGGTGTTTCCCCATGGGATTTGTGGCTTTGAAGGGGACTCAATTCTTTCCTAGCCAGGGAGCTGGTTTGGGTATCACACCCCCCTGGATTCCCAGGATTGGCTGTAAATATGACCTTCCTTGGGGTTCTTTATTTGAATCTGCATTAATTCCTGTGGGTTCTACCTAGTTAGGATCGAAGGGGCCTCTGTTTGTGGTGAAGATCCTGCTAGCAAGTTTTCTACCTAAAGTGAACTGGGATTTTTTCTTGATTCTGAAGTTACCCTTGGACTTACTTTCCATTGACAACTTTGCATGGATTGGTGCTCTGTCTGTGTTTCCCACCTCCCTATTTTTGAATTTTATGGACCTCTCTTCCTTGTGGACTATTGGATATAATCGACTGTGGGACCCATGGTGTGAAAACTGCTTATTTTCCTCCTTGATGTGTTAATTTTATGTTTTTGTTTATGGACAACTTGGTGGTGAAAGGACCTTGTGTCCATTCATTTATTTTATTTTTCAGTGCTAAAGTTTTATTTAAGTGTAATAATGGGTAGTGAGAGTGCCTAATTATTTACTACCCTTTTCCATAGCTGGGAGAGAGTTGGGGGGGTGAAAAGCTTATTTTTATTATATTTACTTTTGGTTTGGGTGGTGAGAGAACCTGAACTTCTCTTTTTTTTGTGATATGTTATGTATGTATGAGGGGGGAGTTTAGTTGTCTTCTGACTTAAGTTCGGACTTGTTTTATCTAATAGTAGGAGCGTAGTATTTTAAACTGTTTTGTTAAATTTTGTGAAACTTATTTTGGGGTGGTTAGTGTTATTGTAATTAGGTTTTGTATTGTTTTTGGCTGTGTAGTTGCAGCATGTGTTGGCCTCTAATCCCCATGGTGGTGCACTACTCTTCCTCCTCTCTTCATGCCCTTCACCCTTTTTATTCTCCTCCTCTCCAATTTGAGACCTACTAGTGCTGAGAGTTATGCATAGGAGAGGGATATGGGTGAGGGTTTGCGATCAGAGGAGGAGAGGCGAGGGGGGTCACCGTATTAGGGTAGTCGGATCCAGAAGGCACCCTGGAGTGAAATGGAACCCAGATCATGGCCCACCATGTCTGGTGCCCAAACCCAAGGGCACTACTGAATTTCATGGGCAGATGGTCCGGACAACCTCCAAGGTTTGTCCAACTCGGGCGGTGTTGTGCAATGCCAGGTCCTTCTGGAACAAGACTGCTATTATTGTTAATCTTGTTGGTTTGGTGCACCTGGCTTGCATCACTGAGACCTGGTTGGATGAAAATCCAGGCCCTGTACTGGAGGCCATGACTCCGGCTGGGTACTCGGTGATACACCGCCCAAGATTGGATTGAGGGGGGGTTGTGGTCTGTTTCAAGACTGAACTGGGCCTCTTGAATGGTGTAGTTGAGGATTCTGAGCCCTTCGAGTGTTCAGTAGCAGCAGGTGTAGGTGTTCAAATCTTTCTCATATACCGTCCACCCGGGGATGAGAAATGATTCCTTCAGGAAGTGACGGACTTTGTCATCGACATGACGTTTGAGTCTCCCAGATTGATGGTTCTGGGCCATTTCATTACCTGGGTCAATGATGAATTCTTGCAGTTTGGTCAGCACTTCCTCCAGTTAATGACTTCTCTGTACCTTACACAGGTGGTTACCACTGCTACACATAAACATGGACACTCCTTGAACTTAGTCTTCTTACTAGGGATCGAAGCCTCCGATGTGGGGGTGGAACCAGTCACTTGGTCAGATCCCTACACCATGGGGTTCAGTTTTTACACCCATCTTAGAAAGTCTACTCCTGTGGAGATGGTTAGGTACCATCCTTTATGGGATACAAATCTGTATTCATGCAGCACTTGGCCTATTGTCCCCTCAGCAGGAGCAGTGATCCAGAGATCCTCATGTCAGCTTATAATTTGGCTGTTACAGTGGCTCTGGATTCTATTCTTCCTGTCTGTGTGTGCCCCCTCTCCCTTCACCCCAAGTCCCCTTGGTTTGATGGGACATTGAGGGAGATGCAGAGACAGGGGCGAAGGTTAGAATGTTGTTGGCGTAACTCCACCCTTGAGGTTGATCACCTTAGATTGATTGACCATTATTCAGTCTCTCAATCTGCAATCACCTGTACTCAAGGTAGAATTCCTGTCCAGGGAGATTGCAGTTGCTCAGAATTGACCAGCTCAACTATTTCAAACTGTAGACAGACTGTGCAACCAACCCTGTCTGCAAGTTCAGAAAGCTTTTTTGCAATTAGACTGCAAGGAACTTGCTTGATTCTTTGCAAATAAGGTGGCCAACATCAGGGTGGATCTGCAGCCAGCAACCTCTGGGGGGGTGTGGTTGGTCAGTGCGAGTTTGCTATACCTCAGTTTTCTTGGAGTTCCTTCAGTCAGCCAGATTTCAAGGATGTCATGAGGATTATTCAGAGTGTTCATCCTACATGCTGTAGTTTGGACCCCGGACCGACCTCCCTAATTTTAGGTTGTATTGATATCATTGCTCCAGTCCTCATGCAAAAAGTCTGGTGCTCCTTGGAGTTGGGTGAGTTTCCCAGCTCCTTGAAAGAGGCGGTGGTGACACCACTCTTGAAGAAAGCTACTCTGGACCTAGACTGTTTCACTAACTACAGATCTATCTCTAACTTTCCCTTTGTTGGGAAGGTGATTGAGAAAGTAGTGGCAGATTAACTGGAGAACAATTTAACCATCCATGATATCTGTGAACCCCTCCAGTCCAGTTTCCGTAAAAGACACAGTACCAAGAAAGCGCTGGTTTGGGTGCTCAATGATCTCCTGAAGGCAAGAGAACAGAAGAGGCATTCCATCTTGGTTCTCCTAGATATCTCCTCAGCTTTTGACACTGTAGATCACATGGTATTGATAACACGCCTGAGGCATTTATGTGGAATAGTGTGAACCATCCTCCGATGGTTCACCTCATTCCTCATGGGGAGATCATAAAGAATTGTGTCCGGGGTCTTTTCCTCAGGCCCAATGGCTTTGCTGTGTGGGATGCCTCAGGGATCGGTGCTGTCACCCATGTTATTTGTAGTGTATGTGCTACCCGTCAGAGACATTGTAAGAAGTTATGGGCTGAGGTTTCACTATTATGCAGATGATACCCAGCTATACCTGTCTTTGCACCCGACCAGGAAGGAGCTCTCTCTGTCTTTAACAACTGTCTGAAAGAAATCCAGGAGTGGATGGATTCTAGCTGGCTGAAGTTGAACTCAGAAAAGACAGATGTATTGATTGTGGACCCTGGTCGACTGATAGAGGGGATGGGTTCTGGAGTGCCTTCAGGAATTTTTCTTGGTGGCATTTCTCTCCCAACCTCTGAATGGGTGCATAACCTGGGGATAATCTTTGATGACAGACTGACACTGCAGTCGCAAGTATTGGCTGTCTTCAAGACCTCCTTTTACCATCTTAGGAATATCGCCAGAGTTAGACACCTAGTTCTGTCTGTTGACCTTCCAACATTGATCCATGCCTATGTGTCCTCGCACTTAGACTACTGCAACTTCTTTTACTTTGGTCTTTCGGGGTTGAAATTCACTGCCTGCAGCTAGTGCAGAATGCAGCAGCCTGGGTCTTCACAGGTTCTAGTAGATCCTGTCATATTACTCCAGAGTTGCACGAACTGCACTGACTGCCTATACGGTGGTGGATCAACTTTAAAGTCGGCTTATTGACTTTCAAAGCCCTTCATGGGCAGGGTCCAGCCTATCTGAAAGAACTTCTGGTTCCCTACTCCCCTGGTCAATCGCTACACTCGGCCGATGAGGGGTTGCTAGAGATTCTGAGGGTGAATCTTAAATCTTCTGGCTCTAGAGCATTTTCTTATGCTGCACCTACAACTGGAATTTTCTACCCCATTGGTTACGGAAGTGCACCTCCGAGGAGGAATTTAAAAGAGGATTAAAAACTTTCCTCTGGCAAATGGCTTTTTCAGAAAACTGAATTATATTTGGAATATGATCTTTTTATTCATGTTGAGACTGTGGATTTTGATGTCTGTTTTAAATTGTTTAACCTGTAAAGCGCTTTGGAACTGGAAAAAGCACTGTACAAATAAAAATGTATTATTATTATTCACACCTCCTTATGAACAGTAGAGCTGTCATTTTTCACATCCTGCCCGAAATTAGTTTTCACGCATGTGGCGTACAATGGCGCAGTCGCTGTGTGAAATTAAGGTTCAGGACACATTAACAAAATCACAGTGACACTGTTCATGAGTGGAGGCCCTAAAATGCCTGTGTTCAAAATTTGATAAAACAAATACCCCAAATAATTGTGTTACGGGCGAGCATTGCACAGTTTTTATACACGCTTGTGATGTCACCAATTTTTTGTATTTTTTGCCATTGTCATTTTTGTACACCTCCTTATGAACAGTACAGCTGTCATTTTTAACATGCTGCCCAAAATGTGTTTTTGCATGTGTCACATCATGGAGCAGACACTGTGGGAAATCAAAGTTCAGACCAGATTAACATCTCTGTATGGTGGAGCAGGGGTCCGCGTCAGTTCAGTACTTCACTGCCAGTCCTATTGTGCATCTCTCTAACTCCTGCACTACTAATGCCACTGCCAGCAAGCCAACATTCAGCAGTGACAAATGCTTGACTTGAAACATGATTGTGCCAAAGGTGGTTTAGGTATCCTTTAAAGATCAACTGCAAATACATTATAAATATACTTATTTTCAATAGCATAAGTACTACAAGGCCTTCTAACAAATGAAATGAAGAAACAGACATTTCTCATTTATAGATACTATTGTAAAGTTCCATTATTTGATGGTTTCACAGAAAATCACTCAGATATTTTTTAGACCAGCTGACAGAATCTTGGATGAGTACTAATGTCACTTAAGCTAGAATGACATCATTTTGCTCAAGGTCCTGACTGCTCAGTACACACATACACACACGCATGCACACACGTGCACTCACACACACACACATATATGCATTACATTACATCACACTACATTACATTAGACTGTAAAATGGCAAAAAACTAGTGTTTACTTTCAATTGTCTCCGGACCTTTGCCAATTGAATATTATCAATACAGCATCACAAATACAAATCTACTGTAGATACTTTTGCAGGCTAATCAGTGTGGACAATATTTAAGCAAGGGAAAGGGTGCCCAAACCCATCATGTCATGTAAGTTTTTCTTCCTGTGGCTCTCTGCTTCTGAATACTAGTCTGATTCACCCCTTTTTTTCCTGAGTTCTCCCTTATTCCTAATATTTGGGGAGTTGTGTGTGGCTGGATTATGAAAGTGTTTGAATTGTTGGGAGAGCAGGTGTAGATGGCATACATTTTTAAGGGATATTCTGATAAAATTGTACTCTGATTGCACTTTAAAGTACTTATGCTGACCATAGATTTTGTGTATGTTTTATTGTATTTGCTATTCCTTCCCTGGTTGCACCTGGAATCAAGTTCTGGCTTAGTGTGCCTTTTCCAGTTACCAAATTTCAAAGAAATAAAATAAATAAATACAAAGGACACTCCCCTCCCTCCTGATGCCAGATACAGCTCCTTCAACTCTTGCTAGTAACTCCCTTCCCCCTCCTCTCACCTCCTCCTCCTTGCTATTCCACCTTCCTGCTTTTACTGTTGCTTCTCCCAGCCTAACCCTAGCCCCTACCAGCCCCCTCCACCCACTCCTTTCTGTTGCTAATATTATTTCCACTACTTACCTTACCCCCTTCCTTACCACTCCAATCTCACCCCCAACCCTCAACTAAGCTTACCTCTGGCTGCTTTTGCATACCAACTGTTTGACAATACCCTTCTAGCCTACTTTACTCTATCTTGATTTGGCTTTACAACTATTATTTTTGAATGTATTGACATGACTGTTCTAACTGCCTTAATTGTATTTATTGTTAATTTGAATGTTTGTCAAATTATGTTTTGTATGCCTTTGTATGAACCCTACTGATGTGAAACCTTTGTAAAAGAGCCTCTGGCTCAAAGGTATTGTAAACCAAGATATAAATAAATAAATGTTGTGTGAGGCATACAGGGATAAGAGTATAAATTTGGGATGAAGTACAGATTTGGGGAAAAGTGTTGGAAGGGTACAACTTTTTTGAGCAGCACCTGAAAAGTTTACTAATTTGTGGAATGAGGTATGTCTGAAGGGAACAAAAGAAACAATGTAATTCAGGGAATAACCAGGTTCAAGTGTTTTGCTTTCCTGGTGCTAGCATAGAGGATTTAGCACTTAGAGTAGACCAACTTATTACTAGTCCCTCAAATGTCACTATTCATGTTGGCACAAATAATGTTGGTTATTCACATGAGGAGAATATCTGTTTTGAATTGATTGAACTAGAGAAAACATTAAAGACAAGGGTTGCAAAGTTTTTATTTATGGCATTCTCCCTATTCCTTGTGCAAAACTTGAAAAGAATAAAGCCATCGAAAGAATTAATGCAAGATTACTAAACTGGTGCTTTTCAAATTGTTTAGTCTTTATTGACCATTGGATGAATTTCAGTAACAGTTTATCCGATAAGCAGGAAATGGTTTGCATTTAAATAAACATAGAGCAATTAGGCTCTGTCAGAATTTTCAATCTCAGGTCCCTATGATCAGTTTAAACTAATACGTTTGGGGGAAATGAATATTTCTGTCTCTCTATTAACAGAGAAGGAAAATAACAAACATACACCCACAGTAGTAGCACCAAATTAGTCAAAGGATTTTTAAAGTTTTTTAAAAATCCATATTGAGAATTGTGAAACCATTAGTTAGAGATTTTGTTTTGTTTGTTAGTGTATTCACTGCTACCCAGTGAGGGTGGTCTCATCTGATAGTGTAGTTGAAAATCTACCAGATGGCACTTAAGTAATGTAATAGGAACTGGCCTCTTTTTGTAGGTATAACAAAAAGAATTTTAGAGGATTTTTTTCCCTAAATTTTGTGAAGGATAAATATGGAATCTCACAAAATTGCTTGACAAATTTGGTGCTACTACTGTAATCATGATTTAAAATTTCTACTGCTTAATGCATGAAGCTTATGTAACAAAATGGACGAATTAAGAATTAGGATAAACAGCGATAAGCCTGATATAATAGGCATCACTGAAACCTGGTGGCCAAATGAGCTGACTTGGGATATATGCATTCCAGGTTATGCCTTATTTCATTTAAGCAGGTTAAACTGAAAGGGTGGTAGTGTCGCTTTCTTTACCACTTCTACTCTGTTAATACACGATATATCTAGCAAAATTAAAATAGAGTCTAACTCTACTAAGACTATATGGTTAAACAAAAAACTTCAAGATAGTAAAAATCTTGTTTTGGGCCTGTGCTATAGACTTCCGAATTCCAAATCAGATTTATTATAAGAAATTATGTTCAAAATGGCGGTTGCAGCTGATTTAGGAAAAATCGTATTTATGGGCGATTTAAACTTGGGAGTTATTAACTGGGCAACCAATTATGCAACTACCAAAATATCAAAAGACTTTCTACATATATGTAATGAACTGAATCTAACTCAACATGTAACATTTCCCACCCAAGGCTCTAATATTCTAGATATTGTTTTGTATAGTGAAACAATTAACATTACACAATGTACTGAAACAGCACCACTGAGCAATAGTGACCACTATTCTGTAAGTTCTGTACTTCATAACTCTTCCAAAAAATCAGTTAACACAGAAGTGCTCGCATTTCACAAGACAAAGCACCAAGTAATAGTAGATGTAACAAATGAATCTTTGATTGTATTAACAGACAGTATGGTATTAGCAAAACTCAAATTATTAAAAAATAAATATTCTCTAGGTCCAGACATTATTAGTGGACACCTATTATATTTACTCACTGATTCCATATCTCATCCCTTACATCTATTTTTTGAACATTGTTTGATACATCATTTTGTACCTAAAGAATGGAAGTCCATCCATGTTATTCCAATATATAAAAAGGGAATCGTTCAAATTTGGAAAACTACTGACCTATTAGTTTGACGTCATCTATCTGTAAAATACTTGAAAGTCTAATCAAAGATCTTATAAGTGATACTTTGAACACTGTCAATACAGAACCACTTGGGTTTAAAAAGGGCAGAGGGTGCCTTAATAATTTGATGTGTTTCTATGAAAATGTTAGTAGAAACATTGACCATGGCACACTTTAGGATATTATTTATTTAGATTTTAGTAAGGCCTTTGATTTTATGGCTCATCATTCCTTAACAGTTAAATTGTTAGATACCAATATTAATAAATATATTCTTGCATGTATCAAAAATTGGCTGGACCAGAGAACACAAAAAGTATTTATCAGTGGTCACTTGTCTGATTCCTGATTTGTTAGTAGTGGAGTTCTCCAGGGGTCTGTCTTGGGCTCTTGTTTATTTTAATATTCATTGCTGATTTAACAAAAAACTGCATATCCACTTTCATTAAATATGCAGATGATGTAAAACTTGGCGGGCCTTGTGGCAGTAATGTTATGACACCCATAATCCAACAGGACCTTGATAGCATATCTGATTGGGTTAATACTTTGGGTATGCATCTGAACCCATCAAAATGTAAGGTGATGCATGTTGGTCCAAATAACCCTTCGGCCACATATGTGTTAAATGGGTTTCCACTAAAAACAACTACTGATTAAAAGGACTTTGGCATTTACATATAGAATGATTTGGGGGCATAACAAACATATTAATGAGGCAATTAACAAAACAAACTGGATATTATGGTCAATCAAGAGAAACATTAAATCAAGGGACTCAGGGATTATGCTGCCTCTCTATAGAGCCTACGCTAGACCTCACTTAGAATACTCATCATGACTATGGAATCCTTATAAAAAGAGTGAGATTGCATCCCTTGAAAAAATTCAGAAGAGATTTACAAAAAATATAAAAGGATTCTCTAATGTTCCATATGAACAAT
Source organism: Neoceratodus forsteri (assembly GCA_016271365.2). Lineage (NCBI taxonomy): Eukaryota > Metazoa > Chordata > Ceratodontiformes > Ceratodontidae > Neoceratodus > Neoceratodus forsteri. The sequence goes on from CM057458.1 coordinate 202,105,564, forward strand.
GTTTAGAAAAGCTAAATCTGATGCCCTTATCTTTTAGATGCCTTTGAGGAGATTTAATTTATATGTTTGGTATAGTAAATGACCCATATCAATTTACTCAAATGGGTTTTGAGTTTAAAATCAACATACATTATACTAGAGGTCACCCACTACAGATTAACAGGGCTAACTTTTTTCATGTTTCAAGGAAATATTATTATACACAAAGAAGTATTAATCCTTGGAATAACTTTCTATCTGAAATTGTTACTAGTAATAACAAAATTACCTTTAAAAATTGCCTTGACAATTATTTTCTTAATAAAACAAATTTGGGTTATTATAATTGATAAGGTGCAGTTATGGGCCTCACAGCCTCCTTTGCACCATATTACCTTAGTATGAACCTTAGTATAAGCCCTTAATGAACACCTATTAATCATTGATTAGTCTGTTCTTTTAGATTCAGACAATATAGAAGAAGTACGGATATCCTTCACCGCCATTATTACAGATGCTGCATTCAAATTTATTCTAAGAATAAAGAAAAATAAATCCTGAATTTACCCAAAATTGGCTTAACATTAGATTACAGAAACTAATAAAAAAGAAAAAGAAATATCACAAGAAAAACAGTAATAATAAATGTGAACAAACACAAAAAACATTTAAACAAATTCAAAACAAATGTAAGAAGGAAATTAGAAGGGCCAACTTAAAGGAAAACTACACCCAAAACTTGAAAAAATATATGCTGTGTAGAGTGTTTTAATTTGTATGTGAAGTTCTAGTGTTTCCTTCCCTCTGACTGGTATTAGGAGTTTCTCCTAAATTAGCCTGCTAGCTTTAGGGTAGTTTTACGACCCCTGGAGATCTCCATATCAAATAGCTTTATTGCATTTCTTTGTCCTACAATGCACCTTTTTTCATGTGATGGTGAGGTAGCAGATCCCATAAATCCAGCAGAAAGCACTGCATTACAATCAGTTCACAACAATAGAGATGGTTATATTTTAAAATCTGTAGAATTCAGCTTGGTGACCACCCTCATCCTAAAGGTTTTAATGTCCTGAAAATCTTTGCTGCTGGTAATTTTTGTGCAGCTTGTAAAGGTTCCAAGATATTTAATTTGTTTGGCATGTGTCTGCTGAATGTTGGGTCTCTCTTACATCACAGTCACATGAGACAAGATGCACTGTGGGAACAAGAAATACAATTACGCTATCAGGTATGAAGATCCCCAGGGGTTGTAAAACTAGCATAAAGCTTACAGGCTAATTTGGGAAAAACTCCTAATACCAGTCAGAGGGAAGGAAACACTAGAACTTCACATACAAATTAAAACACTCTGCACAACATATATTTTTTCAAGTTTTGGGTTCAGTCATCATAATATTTCATCAAGAAGCCCAGACATTCTGCTGCCACTGTATAGAGCTTATGTAAGACCAATCTTTGATTTTGTATCACAACTGTGGTGCCCGTTCAGAAGGAAAGATATTCTTAAAGTTGAGAGAATACAAAGAAGAATCACAAAATCTGTAGTATTAAATAAATTACTCACCTATGAGGCTAGACTATCTAAATTTGGTATGTTTTCACTGGAGGAACGGAGACTTAGAGGTGATATCCTATTTGTTTGGGATATTATTCATGATCAAAACTTTTCAATAGAATGTGGTCTAGATTTCAAACAGATACACATAAACACTAGAGGCCACCCATTGCAATTTACAAGAAATAAATGCATCTCTAAGAAAAGGGCATATTATTTCTATCAAAGAGTTGTTAGACTCTGGAACATGCTACCTTTGAAGATCATTATTAGTGAAAAAAAGACCACTTTTAAAAACAGGCTAGATTACTATATGAGATAAGAAAATTAACTGAAATACTATATGTAAACTATGATGCTTTATTGGGCTTTGTAGCCTTCTGATTCTATTAGATCTTAGTATGATTCTTAGTATGATTCTAAACAAAAATGTATATTAAAAACTTGGCAGTTTTTTTTTTTTTGGGGGGGGTGATATGGAGTTCAAAGTGCTGGTGATATTAGGGAACTTGCAAGACAGTTATCCAGAATATTTTACTGGAATAGCCTGATTAATAAAGATCCCTATCAAAAAACTGGAAATAAAGACTGATTTTTGTATTTTTTTAATCTGATGTGCTCTGTGTGTACTGAGTAGTTACCCAAGATTCCACCAAGTGTTCTAAAAATGTCTGAGAGTTTTCTGCTACCTCATTTACATGATCCCCATAAGCCAGTCACACATCTCTTCTGATCCGAATCAATTCTAAGTTCCCCGATTAAATGCGGCATGTAAACAATTTCAGGCTGGTGATGCAGTCAGTTCCCTGGCCCGTTTGGCAGTGTGTAGTTCAAAAGAAATAATGTTTTTTAATCGGATCACACGCCACATGTGATTGATAATTCCATGTATCATCAGTTCCTTGCACATGCGCTGTAGATATGTAATGAAGTGTGCATGTCAGAGGTCCCTTGCTCATAGCTGTTCATCAAGGAACTGCAACTTCTGACAAGAACATTTGTGATTTCAAGTGTTTGACAGGAAAATTGATGTTATTTGATATTGACAATCACTGAAAATGATGGCAAACCCCGGTGTAAGTGGTAGACAATATGTTTTATTAATCTGAATGTCATGACTGAATTAGACGGTCATAAAAGAAGACATTCAGATCTTTTTAGGTCAGCAGTTGACAGGCTTAATGAGGCAGGGTTTGTTGGAACAGAGGTACAGTTTAGATGGACGTGGAAGGTGTTAAGTGGTTCATTTTATAAGGCAAAGAGGGCAATCAATAAAAGTGGGGAAGGTGGATGAAATTCCTTCCCCTACTATAACATATTAAATTAAATTTTTGGCAACTGACCCCTTGCAGAGTTGCCTGACAATGGGCACAAACAACAGAAAATGGAACAGTACAGAAAGAAGAGATTACTTTACCAAACAAAGTTTTTTTTGTAATGTTTATATTCATTGCTATTCGTTTTTATATTCATTTACAGTATATTCATTTTCAAAAGTAATTTTGTCTGTTATTTTCTTTCAACCCTAACAATTTCTGACCCGGCCCCCAAACCGTGCCTGAGATGTCCAGCCTCATTATGCCCCTGGGTGGTCTGGTGTTGCCCAATACTGCCTACCCTGTCAAGTATTATTGCTTACTTCACTAATTCCCCCCCCCTGGACACAATGCATTCTGTATGGATGATTTCAGCCTTATATGCTGAATGTGTCTAGGCTTCCCTTGAGGATATCTGCAAGGCCTCTACATGCTCCTCCATCCACATGTTCTCCAGAAATTAATCTTGGCTCCCCCAATGCTGCATTCAGCAGGCAAGTACTGAACTTGGTCTTACAGCAATGACCCTCCCAGTTAGGCACTGCTTATTAGGCTATGTATGAACTCAGTGTCTCTACGAGCCAGCACACAAAGAAGAATTACTTTTTTTTCCCTTACTGCTCATTCCAGATCTCACTTTGAGAGGAAGCTCTTGTGGTAGGTTCCGCCGTGGGGATTGGGACTGGCGGATGCCGGGCCCTTTGGAGGACTTCTTGCTGGTGGTCTGTGGTGGGAGACCACCCCAGATGTTGCCCCCACCCCGGCGTCAGTCAGTGTTGTGGAGGGAGCTTTCTCTCAGCCCCACCTCAATTCTTTTCCCACTGTCGACCCGTGTGCATCAGCTTCACAGACTCCTTCTGCTTTAGTCAACTGCCTTTTCATGTGTTTGCAGTGCTTTTTTTTTATTTTCAAAACTTCCAAAATAAGCCTCCCACAATGTTTCACTATTTGCATAGGTTCTTTAACTCTTTTCTCTCCAGGGCAGTTGAATGATGAAGGCTAACTGCATATGTCAGGATATGGTAAAGATTTTCTGGAGCTTGAAGAAAAAATTATTTACTGAAGTAATCTTATGTCTTCCAAGAGAATCTTTATTGTATTCTAACATATGCAGTTAGCCTTCACAATTCAACTGCTCTGGAGAGAAAACAGACAAAGAACCTATGCAAATAGCTGAACATTAATATGCTCGGGCTCGGTTTTCAAACTACTGTCCCTGGTGCATTTTGTGTAACCAACAGATTCTTATGAAGCATGTACAAAATGATGCTATCTATGCTGTCCTGAAGAACTAATTCTCCCTTAAGGATTGTAATCCTCCCTCTGGATAGAGAATCTGAAAAGACACATGTCACAGATGCCCCAAAACTAGCAACCTAAGCAAGTTTCAACAACAAAATCAGGAACAACTGGAGACCAGTGCCCACCAGGTTCTAGTAGGAGAGGTAGGGTGGGAGCTCAGAATACAGTAAAGATTCTCTTGGAAGAAACAAGATTACTAGGTAAGTAATTTTTTCTTCAAGCCCCAGTTAATCTTTACTGTATTCTGACATATGCAGAGTACCAAGCAGTACCTTTGGAGGCAGGTATAGAACCTGTTTAGGAAACAGCCTCTGCAGTATTTTACAGTATTTACAGTATTTTCTGTTCAGATAATTTGTGTTGTCATTGATATAGCTCCAACAGCTTCCACATAAAATATTGTTTCAGATATGAGGACCCAGATTTGGGCTGCTTGTCTGTTTTGTTTTACTTGGTTGTTTTTTAAACTTTTTTTTTATTTATTTTCTTTGAAAAGCAGAATACAAAGTGCCCCATTCAGGGAACATCGGATAATACCTTTATCACCTAAACTGTTATATCTTATTTTATCCCTGGATATAAGCTATGCAGGAGGGAAAGGGTAGATAGGAAGGGAGGAAGTGTGGCAGTTTATATCAGGGAAGGAATAATTTGCATGAGGGAAGAGTCAGAGGAAGGTAAGGTGGAGGCATTATGGGTTCAGTTAAGGTCCAATAGAGAAAGAAAGGAGCAGAGTGTGTTCCTGACTCAGAGCATAGCAGATCCAACAAGAACAGAGGCAATTCTTGACCTGGTGCTCACAAATGGGAAACATGTACAGGAAATAATGGACAAGGAGCCATTAGGTGAGAGAGATCATTGCACAGTTTGGTTCTACTTAGATATGGACTGGGAAAGCATCCAGACTGATGCCCAAAGTCTTGGATTTTAAGAGGATCGGACTTCTGGAAAATGGGTGAAGTGCTAAGGAGCCACCAGGCAGGCATCAGAGCATATATTGGAGTCGACCAAAGGTGGTTCACCAGTAATGAAAGAATACTGGTTGCAACAGAGGAGTGTGTTAGCCTCAGGGGTAAGAAGGGAGTCATGTAAATGAGATAGTGCTGTACAAAAAAAAATGTTTATTATTGGGATATCTACAAAGCAAGGCACAATGGGGGTAGAAGCAGTAGTGACCAGGATCAGGGGAGCAAAAGAAATGCAGCAAAAGAGAGGGAGAGGTACCCCAAGGGTGTCATATCAGGATAAGGTTAAAAAGGCCAGTAAGGTGGAGGGTATGGATGATGCTATCTCCACCAAAAGTGTGTGGTTAGGCCTTAATGCCCTAAAGAAAGATAAATCTCCTGGGCCGGATGGTATTCAACTGAGAGTACTATGGGAATTGGCTGACATACTGGCTGCACCCCTGACGGAGTTCTTCAACAGGTTGCTTGAGACAGGGAGGGTACCTAGGGATTGGCGAGAGGCACATATTGTGCCAATCCATAAAAGGGGGTCAAGGGAAGTACCAGGTAACTATAGACCCATCAGTTTGACCTTGGTGGTGGGAAAATTAATGGAGAGTTTACTAAAGGAACGATTGGGGGTGTAGTTGGAGGAGGTGGGAGATCTGGATACTCAGCAACATGGGTTTGTGCCAGGTAGATCATGTCAAACCAATCTTGTGCAGTTCTACAAATGGGTAACATACAAATTGGACAGGGGATAGCCTGTGGATGTATTATTCTTGGACTTCAGCAAGGCGTTTGACTCTGTCCCCCACAGTGGTCTGGTGGAGAAACTGATGGGGTTGGGAGTAGGCCCTTTAATGGTCAGATGGATTGAAAACTGGCTAGTTGGATGCACCCAGAGAGTAGTGGTTAGTGGGGAGCTCTCAAACCATAGAGAGGTCAGTAGTGGGGTACCGCAGGGCTCGTTCCTGGGTCCGATCCTGTTTAATGCATACGTATTGGACATCAGGGAGGGTATAGGGTGTGAAATGAGTCTGTTTCCTGATGACCCCAAGATGGGAGCAGTGGCTGAGGGGCAAGAGGGGAGGTTGGTACTGCAAGGGGACCTGGACACCCTGGAAAGCTGGGCTCACACGTGGAAATTAAATTTCAATATCACCAAGTGCAAGGTGTTACATCTTGGGTTGGGAAACCCTAAACACAGGTACACCCTGGGAGGGGAGGTGCTGGAGGCCTCAACAGGGGAAAAAGACCTAGGAGTCATGGTGGATGCATATATGAATAACTCTGAGCAGTGCAGGAGAGTGGCTAGCAAGGCAAACAGGATGTTGGGATGCATCATAAGGGGGATCACCTATAGGAGCGGGGAAGTGATTCTGCTGCTGTACAATGGACTGGTTAGACCACACCTTGAGTACTGTGTACAGTACTGGAGACCACACTTGAAGAGGGATCAACAGCTCCTGTAGAGGGTACAGAGGAGGGCAACAAAGATGATGAGGACTAGGGGATTTGACGTATGAGGACAGATTTGAGGAGCTCTGCCTGTTTTCCTTGGAGGAGAGGAGAGACGGGGAGGAATAATGGAGGTCTTCAAGTACCTCAAGGGAATAAATAGGGTAAACATGGAGGGGATCTTTAGATTAAAGAAGGGAGGTATCACAGGAGGGCATGGTTGGAAGTTGGAAGGTAGAAGGGTGAGGGGGAACGGGGAGGAGGTTTTTCACTGAGAGGGTGGTGGACCCTTGGAATGCACTTCCTGGTGAGCTGGTTCGGAGATCCACAGTGGAGGGCCTCAAGAGAGGGTGGGACAGACACAGAAAGCAGATGTATCAGATGATGGCCTGGCCCGTGGGGGTGGGGATGGATGATAGGTTTCCAATGCTGTGACTTCACTGTGAAATTTTTGATATTTTTAGTTCTTCTAGCTGTAATCAATGTTTTTTCTTTAAATGTCCTACTTCCATTTTCAGTGGACTGTAAAATATTCTAGTTGCTTAATAAGATCCTTTTAATACTTGGAAACAAATCTGAAAATGTTGTACTCATAGTTAATTTTCCTTTATGTTCTAGTTGGGATTTTCTTGTAGTAGCATTTCCCTGCTGTAAACTCGTGTTTCAATATTAGTTTCATTCAAAGTTTTTTTCTGTATTTCTTGAAATCGTGAAGTAAGCTCTGTTAGATTTTTTTCATAATGTACTGATGTACTACTATTTATTTTCAGACATTAAATTTGGCCATATGGAATACTCCTTTTTAGACTGGGTGAATGAAAACTTTGTGCATATAATATAGTAGTATAAATAGTAAGGTCCAAAAATGAGATGCTATTCCTGCTATAGTTCATTGTAAATTCAAGGTAGTTTGTGCATTGATGAAATTCATGAAATCTGTTTTTAAATTATTCCAAATTATTATGACATTATCAATAAATCTTTTCTATAGAACAAGAAATGGATTATAGATATTCCCCTCATTATGAGTAAAGTTCTTTTCAAATTCTCCCATCAGGATATTTGCATAGGAGGGTGCTAGTGTTGCACCAATCATTGTCCACTGAAGCTGTAGAAAACTCTTTTCTTCAAATTTGAAATAGGTATTTTTAAAAACTATTTCTGTAAGTTTTTGTAGAAATTCCTAATCTGGTATATTAATTTCTCTTTCTTCTAATGAATTTTTCAGTGCTGTGAGTCCTTCATTGTGGGGAATACTGGTATATAAATTCTTAACATCACGTTACTAATATACAGTTCTTCAGATCTATATTTCTAGTATTGAAATCTTCTAATATTGGAATACAATGTTTGGTGTTCTTGTTGTATGATGGGATTTTCATGATCAGTTCTTTGATGTAAAAATCAGTGTACTGGGACAAGGGTTCTGTTATTTTAAATTTTTTATTTAAATTTTATTTAAATTTGGTGACCAGGTAGGCCCACTGAGACCATAATAGTCCCTTTTTCAGGGGGTTATGGAGCCAATGCCTGATATAGTAGATCTTCCTGGAGGTTTATTTTGATTTTTATGGATTTTAGGAAGGCAATAGAACAATGGTGTTCTAGAATGTTGATTCAATAGTTCTGATTCCAGCCAGCTGTCTATTGGATTTTTATCAATTGCTTGTTCTATAGTTTCTTGTATCTCTTGCTTTAAGGATTCCAAAGGTATTTCTGAAATTTGTAGGTAGGTGTCACTGTTTACCATAATTGTCATAAACATTCTTCCTGATAATCCACATAATTCATGATAACTATGCCTCTGCCTTTATCTGCTGGTTTGGATTTTAGAATCTCTTTCCTCATTGACAGTATCACACTACATGTCGGCAGCCATTTTAGGTTTTTTACAGAGTGAGATTTCTGAATCAAGAGAGGCTTTGTTTACAATTTTCAAATGCTTCTAAACTGCATTTGTCCTACTTTAATTAATGCAGTTTCAGCATACATGTAAACAACAACCTCTCCTGTACAAGTCTATGGAGTAATTTTTATGTTGGTGTGTACCTGCGCACAAGCCAACATCTTGCAGTGCTAGCAGATTTTGGAGGTGCGTCAGTGTGGGTGAATGCAGAGCACACTTTAGTAGATGCATCCATCCCTCATTACCCAATAAGACAGCATGCAGGCGCTCACACAATTTATATGTAAAGTGGTTAAAACTTGTAAAGAAAGTGCTGCTGTAATGAGAGACAAGCTCGTAATGCTGCGGCATAATAACACACTTCCCAACGTGCCATTCCAGGTGAAGTATTTCAATAAACATGGAGGCAGTGGCTGCCGCCGACACCTGCTACACAATGCCTATAAGGCTGACTTCAGGGGTGCCCAATCCCCTTGTTGGCATGCTAAACTACCCCCAAGATTGTGCGGCTCACTGGGAGCCCACCCCAGTGTGCCTCCCCATAATCAAACCCGACCGTCGTCGGCATATTCCAGCCCCCGCCCACATTCTGTGCCACACTGGGAGCCCACCCCAGTGTGGACAACACCACCTATCCAAAGTCATGGGACACACTGGAAGCCCATCCCAGTGTGCACAAAACTTTTTCATACACCTGTAAAAAAAGAAAACTGTCCATGGCGTTCAGTTTTTTTTAATTACCTGAAAAAAAAATGGTCCCTCGCCATAGGGTCCCCTCCCCAACCCATAGCCACCCTCTGTGGATCCCACCTCCCCACACCCCCCTCACCCCATACTTACCTCCAGAGCCCCGTGCGATGATCTTCAGTGGAGCGGGAACACATCTGGGCTGTTCAAAGCCAACCATGAACTGAAGAAATGCCAGTAAGCTGTATAATGGCATAAATGGTTTTGTTTCAATTTAGGTGGATATCTCAGACATTTTTTTGAATTTTGCCTCCAAATTTTCAAAATGAGTGCTTGGGACCCCACCTCATGAACACATGCACTGTCATTTTGTTACTCTGCCCTGAAAGGTCATTTCATGTTCACTGCTTAAAATCATCTTTTGAGACTGATTAATGAAACAACAATGCCACTGTTTATGAGGTGGGGTCCCAAAAACCCTATCTTGCAAATTTGGTGGAAATATTCTATAGAATTACTATGTTACGAGTGTGGGTTGCGCAGATTCAATGCACGCTCATAACTTTGACAATTTTTAGCATTTTCACTCCAGATTTTCAACATTGCCCTTTTTCAGCAGTTGCTGCTGCTGCTCCACTTGTTTGAGTGAATATAAGTTTTCTTTAGTTATTTTTAGTAATTTTTCTTTTCAAATACATTTTATCTACTGTGTTTCATGTGTCCCTTTTTTTAGTTTTATTACTTTGTTGTTTTACTGTTGTTTTGTTTCGGTAGGTGGGGAGCTGTAGAACGTGGAATGTCACTCACTAGAAGGCTTGAGTGGCTAGACTTTCTCCCTTAACACTGCAGCTGGACTTGGGGATATTTTGCTGGACCTGGGAGAGTGTTATGTCCAGCTTTGCTGCTATGGATGATTCTTTTATTTTGTGCCCTGGGTGGTGAGAGGAGCAGGAGGATGGTGAGGAGCTGACATTTTGGAATCTCAATTAGTTCTGAGGGAGCCTTTACCCAATATTGAGCCTTTGGGAACACTATATTTTATCTACTGCTGTGTTGAGAGGTACGAGAGGTTGTGGAACACTTAGAGAGCTGTGAGTCGTGGCAATCAGGAAAATTGAATACCTTGGAGGAGAAGGCAGTACGAAGGGGATTCCTTTAGCTGACTTCAGGTCAATTTGTTTACCTGAATATGTGATACTGAGTCTACTTATGGGGATTGAGCTGAGGCCCAACTCCAGCAGGTGTTTCTCTGTGGGATTTGCGGCTTTGAAGGGGACTCAATTCTTTCCTAGCCATGGAGCTGGTTGGGGTATTGCGACACCCTGGATTCCCAGGATTGGCTATCAATATGGCCTTCCTTGGGGTTCTTTATTTGAAGCTGCATTAACTCCTTTGGATTCTACCTAGTTAGGAGCTAAGGGGCCTCTGTTTGTAATAAAGATCCTGTTAGCAAGTTTTCTACCTAAGGTGAACTGGGATTTTTTCTTGATTCTGAACTTTCCCTCGGACTTACTTTCCATTGAAAATTTTGCGTGGATTGGTGCTCTGTCTACATTTCCCACCTCCCTATTTTTGGATTTTATGGCCCTCTCTTCCTTGTGGACTATTGGATATAATCGACTCTGGGACCCATGGTGTGAAAACTGCTTATTTCCCTCCTTGATGTGTTAATTTTATGTTTCTGTTTATGGACAACTTGGTGTTGAGAGGACCTTGTGTCCATTTATTTATTTTAGTTTTCAGTGTGCTAAAGTTTTATTTCATTTTAAGTGTAATAATGAGTAGTGAGAGTGCCTAATTATTTACTACCCTTTGCCCTAGCTGTGAGAGCTGGGGCGGTGAAAAGCTTATTTTTATTTTTATTAGATTTACTTTTGGTTTGGGTGGTGAGAGAACCTGAACTTCTCTTTTTTTTTGTGATATGTTATGTATGTATGGGGGGGTTTAGTTGTCTTCTGACTTAAGCTCGGACTTATTTTATCTAATAGTAGGAGGGTGGTATTTTAAACTGTTTTGTTAAATTTTGTGAAACTTATTTTGGGGTGGTTAGTGTTATTATAATTAGGTTTTGTATTGTTTTTGGCTGTGTAGTTGCAGCATGTGTTGGCCTCTAATCCCCATGGTGGTGCACTACTCTTCCTCCTCTCTTCATACCCTTCACCCTTTTTATTCTCCTCCTCTCCAATTTTAGACCTACCAGCGCTGAGAGTTATGCGTAGGAGAGGGAAATGGGTGAGGGGTTGCGAACAGAGGAGGAGAGATGAGGGGGGGGTCACCGTATTAGGGTAATCCAATCCGGAAGGCACCCTGGAGCAAAATGGAACCCAGATCATGGCCCTCCATGTCTGGTGCCCATACCCAAGGGCACTACTGAATTTCATGGGCAGATGGCCCGGACAACCTCCAAGGTTCATCCAACTCGGGCAGTGTTGTGCAATGCCAGGTCCATCTGGAACAAGACTGCTATTATTGCTAATTTTGTTGGTTCGGTGGATCTGGGTTGCATCAATGAGACCTGGTTGGATGAAAATCCAGGCCCCATACTGGAGGCCATGACTCCGGCTGGGTACTCAGTGATACACTGCCCAAGATTGGATTGCGGGGAGGTTGTGGTCTGTTTCAAGACTGAACTGGCCCTCTTGAATGGTGTAGTTGAGGATTCTTAGCCCTTCAAGTGGTCAGTAGTAGAAGGTGTAGGTGTTCAAATATTTCTCATATACCGTCCACCTGGGGATGAGAAGCGATTCCTTCAGGAAGTGATGGACGTTGTCGTCAACATGGCATTTGAGTCACCCAGATTGATGGTTCTGAGTGATTTCATCACCTGGGTCGATGATGAATTCTTGTAGGTTGGTCAGCTCTTCCTCCAGTTAATGACTTCTCTGGACCTTACACGGGTGGTTTCCACTGCTACACATAAACATGGACACTTCTTGGAATTAGCCTTCTTGCTAGGGATTGAAGCCTTAAAGTGGGGTGGAAACCACTCACTTGGTCAGATCACTACACCATGGGGTTCAGTTTTTACACCCATCTTAGAAGGTCTAACCCTGTGGAGATGGTTAGGTACCATCCTTTATGGGATACAAATTCCCAAGGTCTTGTGACAGTGCTTGAACTATCATCCCCCGCATCGGTGAGCAGTGATCCAGAGATCCTCGTGTCAGCTTTTATTTTTTTTTATTTAGTTGTTTAACCAGGTATAGCACACTAAGCTGAAAGCTTTTTTACAGGAGCCACCGGAGAGCACAAGGAGGTTAAGTGACTTGCTCAGGGTCACACAGTACATAAGTGGAAGCTGTGGGATTCAAACCCAGGTCTGGTCTGCTGGATGTCACCAGATTTGCAGCTCAGAGCCTTAGACCACTGCACTATACTGCCTCCCTAATATACAACTTATAATTTGGCTGTTACAGTGGCTCTGGATTCTATTGCTCCTGTCCGTGTGCAACCCCCTCTCTCTTCACCCCAAGTCCTCTTGGTTTGATGGGACATTGAGGGAGATGCAGAGACAGGGGCAAAGGTTAGAATGTTGTTGGCGTAAATCCGCCCTTGATGCTGATCACCTTAGATTGATTGACCATTATTCAGTCTATCAATCTGCAATCACCCGTATGCAAGGCAGAATTCCTGTCCAGGGAGATTGCAGTTGCTCAGAATTGACTAGCTCAGCTATTCCAAACTGTAGACAGATGGTGTAACCTAGCCTGTCTGCAAGTTCGGAAAGCTTTTTTGCAATTAGACTGTGAGGAGCTTGCTTGATTCTTTGCAAATAAGGTGGCCAACGTCAGGGTGGATCTGCAGCCAGCAACCTCTAGGGGGGTTGTGGTTGGTCAGTGTGAGTTTGCTATTCCTCAGTTTTCTTGGAGTTCCTTCAGTCAGCCAGATTTCATGGATGCCATGATGATTATTCAGAGTGTTCGCCCTACCTGCTGTAGTTTGGACCCCGGACCGACCTCCCTAATCTTAGGTTGTATTGATATCATTGGTACAGTCCTCATGCAAAACATCTGGTGCTCATTGGAGTTGGGTGAGTTTCCCAGCTCCTTGAAAGAGGCGGTGGTGACACCACTCTTGAAGAAAGCTACTCTGGACCTAGACTGTTTCACTAACTACAGACCTATCTCTAACTTTCCCTTTGTTGGGAAGGTGATTGAGAAAGTAGTGGCAGCTTAACTGGAGGACCATTTAACCATCCATGACATCTATGAATGCCTCCAGTCCGGTTTCCGTAAAAGACACAGTACTAAGAAAGTGCTGGTTTGGGTGCTCAATGATCTCCTGAAGGCGAGACATCAGAAGAGACATTCAATCTTGGTTCTCTTAGATCTCTCCTCAGCTTTTGACACAGTGGATCACATGGTATTGATAACACACCTGAGGCATTTATGTGGAATAGTGTGAACCATCCTCCGATAGTTCACTTCATTCCTCATGGGGTGATCACAAAGAGTTGTGTCTGGGGTCTTTTCCTCGAGCCCAATGGCTTTGTTGTGTGGGATGCCTCAGGGATCGGTGCTGTTACCCATGTTATTTGCGGTGTATATGCTGCCCCTCGGAGACATTGTAAGAAGTTATGGGCTGAGGTTTCACTATTATGCAGATGATACCCTGCTATGCCTGTCTTTTGCGCCCGACCAGGATGGAGCTCTCTCTGTCTTTAACAACTGTCTGAAAGAAATCCAGGAGTGGATGGATTCTAGCTGGCTGAAGTTGAACTCAGAAAAGACAGAGGTATTGATTGTGGACCCTGGTCAACAGATAGAGGGGTGGGGTGCTGGCGTGCCTTCAGGAATTTTTCTTGGTGGCATTTCTCTCCCAGCCTCTGGATGGGTGCATAACCTGGGGGTGATCTTTGAAGACAGACTGACACTGCAGTCACAAGTGTTGTCTGTCATCAAGACCTCCTTTTACCATCTTAGGAATATCACCAGAGTTAGGCACCTAGTTCTGTCTGATGACCTTCAAACATTGGTCCACGTCTATGTGTCCTCATGCTTAGACTACTGCAACTTCTTTTACTGTGGTCTTTCCGGGGTTGAAATTCACTGCCTGCAGCTGGTGCAGAATGCAGCAGCCCAAGTTTTGACAGGTTCTAGTAGATCCTGTCATATTACTCCAGTGTGGTGCCAACTGCACTGACTGCCTATACAGTGGCAGATCAACTTTAACGTCGATTTACTGACTTTGAGAGCCCTTCATGGGCAGGGTCCAGCCTATCTGAAAGAACTTCTGGTTCCCTACTCCCCTGGTCAATCAATACACTCGGCCGACGAGGGGTTGCTAGAGATTCAGAGGGTGAATTTTAGAGCAGCAGTACTATGAAATCAGGAAGTGAGCTATCAAAATTCTGTTTTTTGGCTGTAAGCATGAGGCCAAAGTTCCAGTTTCCATACCTGTAAATGTTTTTTTCCAGTTGTCTTTAGTTTTTTAGATATTTGCAATTTATTTGAAGCGTTGTAGCGCTACAACAGATATGGCGGCTGACTAATTTCAGCTGCGCTTTTTCCCCAGGTCACACCACTTTTGACAACAACAGAGGGATCCTCTGTTGATCATTCCCGATGTCCCTGTGAGTCATTCACATGTGCAGTTGGCAGCAGAGGGGGTTCCAGTGCAACATGCTTAGTGGCAGAAATGCAAACAAAAGCCGAGAATAACTGAGCAAATTACCCTGCAATAGTACAATGCCAGTGAGAAAGAGTACCAGGTATATGATTAGCAGGGCACAGGGAATAAACTGTCAAAAAAGTGTAATTTTTTTTTCGTAGTACTGCTGCTTTTAATCTTTTCGCGCTAGAGCATTTTCTTATGCTGCACCTACCATTGGAATGTTTTACCCCATTGGTTATGGGAGTGCACCTCCAAGGAGGAATTTAAAAGAGGATTAAATACTTTCCTCTGGCAAACGGCCTTTTCAGAAAACTGAATTGTATTTGGAATATGATCTTTTTATTCACGTTGAGACTGTGGATTTTAATGTCTGTTATAAATTGTTTAACCTGTAAAGCACTTTGGACCTGGAAAAAGCACTGTACAAATAAAAATGTATTATTATTATTCACACCTCCTTATGAACAGTAGAGCTGTAATTTTTCACATCCTGCCCGGAATTAGTTTTCACGCATGTGGCGTACAGTGGTGCAGTCGCTGTGTGAAATCAATGTTCAGGACACATTAACAAAATCACAGTGACACTGTTCATGAGTGGAGGCCCTAAAATGCCTATGCTGAAAATTTGGTAAAACAAATACCCCAAATAATTGTGTTACGGGCATGCATTGCACAGTTTTTATACACGCTGGTGACGTCAAAAACTTTTCGCATTTTCGCCATTGTCATTTTTGTACACCTCCTTATGAACAGTACAGCTGTCATTTTTCACGTGCTGCCCAAAATGTGTTTTTGCACGTGTCACACCATGGAGCGGACACTGTGGGAAATCAAAGTTCGGGCCAGATTAACATCTCTGTATGGTGGGGCAGGGGTCAGCGTCAGTTCACTACTTCACTGCCAGTCCTATTTTGCATCTCTCTAACTCCTGCACTACTAATGCCAGTGCCAGCAAGCCAACATTCAGCATTGATAAATGCTTGACTTAAAACATGATTGTGCCAAAGGTGGTTTAGGTATCCTTTAAAGATCAACTGCAAATACATTATAAATATACTTATTTTCAATAGCATAAGTACAGCAAGGCCTTCTAACAAATGAAATGAAAAAAACTGACATTTCTCATTTATAGATACTATTGTAAAGTTCCATTATTTGATGATTTCACAGAAAATCACTCAGATATTTTTAGGCCAGCTGACAGAATCTTGGATGAGTACTAATGTCACTTAAGCAAGAATGACATCATTTTGCTCAAGGTCCTGACTGCTCAGTACACACATACACACACGCATGCACACACATGCACACACACACACACACACACACATATGCACTACAGTACATCACACTACATTACATTAGACTGTAAAATGGCAAAAACTAGCGTTTACTTTCAATTGACTGAGGACCTGTGCCAATTGAATATTATCAATACAGCCTCACAAATACATATCTACTGTAGATACTTTTGCAGGCTAATCAGTGTGGACTATATTAAGCAAGGGAAAGGGTGCCTAAACCCATCATGTCATGTAAGTTTTTCTTCCTGTGGCTCTCTGCTTCTGAATACTAGTCTGATTCACCCCTTTATTTCTGAGGTCTCCCTTATTCCTAACATTTGGGAAGTTGTGTGGGGCTGTATTATGAAAGTGTTTGAATTGTTGGGAGAGCAGGTGTAGATGGTATACATTTTTAGGGGTTATTCTGATAAAATTGTACTCTGATTGCACTTTAAAGTACTTGTGCTGACCATAGATTTTGTGTATGTTTTATTGTATTTGCTATTCCCTTCCCCCTGGTTGCACCTGGAATCAAGCCCTGGCTTAGTGTGCCTTTTCCAATTACCAAATTTCAAAGAAATAAAAATAAATAAATACAAAGGACACACCTCCCCTTCCCTCCTTGATGCCAGATACAGCTCCATCAACTCTTGCTAGTAACTCCCTTCCCCCTCCTCTCACCTCCTCCTCCTTGCTATTCCACCTTCCTGCTTTTACTGTTGCTTCTCCCAGCCTAACCCTAGCTCCTACCAGCCCCCTCCACCCCCTCCTTTTTGTTGCTAATATTATTTCCCACTACTTACCTTGCCCCCTCCCTTACCACTCCAGTCTCACCCCCACCCCCAACAAAGCTTACCTCTGGCTGGTTTTGCCTACCAACTGTTTGACAATACCCTCCTAGCCTACTTTACTCTACCTTGATTTTGATTCACAACTGTTATTTTTGAATGTATTGACATGAATGTTCTAACTGTCTTAGTTGTATTTATTGTTAATTTGAATGTTTGTCAAATTATGTTTTGTATGTCTTTGTATGAACCCTACTGATGTGAAACCTTTGTAAAAGAGCTTCTGGTGCAAAGGTATTGTAAACTAACATTTAAATAAATAAATATTGTGTGAGGCGTACAGGGATAAGAGTACAAATTTTAGATGAAGTGCAGATTTGGGGAAAAGTGTTGGAAGGGTACAACTTTTTTGAGCAAAACCTTTCTTTATTTCATTTAGTTTATTTTTAATAGTATCTAATGGAATATCAATTTGATTAATGTCTTGCTTATCTGAGACTAAATGATTACCCATGTCATTGCCTGTAGTAAAGGATTTACAAAAGTAAGTATTTAGGTATTCTGCCATATCCTTTGGGTCTTGGAGAACTGTATTGTCAAAAACAATTGGACCCACCCTACGTTCTTGTTTTTTTCATGGAATTGATGTAAGTAAATAACATATTACAGTCCCCTTTTTTGCATGTGTAGCCAAAGATCTTGCCATGTTTAAGTTGGCCTTTCTAATTTCCTTCTTACATTTGTTTTGAATTTGTTTAAATGTTTTTTTGTGTTTGTTCACATTTATTATT
Organism: Neoceratodus forsteri; assembly: GCA_016271365.2. Classification (NCBI taxonomy): domain Eukaryota; kingdom Metazoa; phylum Chordata; order Ceratodontiformes; family Ceratodontidae; genus Neoceratodus; species Neoceratodus forsteri. The sequence continues at coordinate 202,123,189 of CM057458.1, forward strand.
GCTGTATTTCTTGTGATATTTCTTTTTCTTTTTTATTAGTTTCTGTAATCTAATGTTAAGCCAATTTTGGGTAAATTCAGGATTTATTTTTCTTTATTCTTAGAATAAATTTGAATGCAGCATCCATAATAATGGTGGTGAAGGATGTCCACACTTCTTCTATATTGTCTGAATCTAAATGAACAGACTAATCAGTGAATAATAGCTGTTCATTAAGGGCTTATACTAAGGTTCATTCTAAGGTAATATGGTGCAAAGGAGGCTGTGAGGCACATAACTGCACCTTATCAATTATAATACCCCAAATTTGTTTTATAAAGGAAAAAACTGTCAAGGCAATTTTTAAATGTATTTTTGTTATTACTAGTAACAATTTCAGATGGAAAGTTACTCCAAGGATTAATACTTCTTTGTGTATACTAATATTTCCTTGAAACATGAAAAAAGTTAGCCCTGTTAATCTGTAGTGGGTGACCTCTAGTATTATGAATGTTGATTTTAAACTCAAAACCCATTTGAATAAATAGATATGGGTCATTTACTATACCAAACATATAAATTAAATCTCCTCGAAGGCATCTAAAAGATAAGGGAATCAGATTTAACTTTTCTGAATGTTGTTCATATGGAACATTAGAGAATCCTTTTATATTTTTTGTAAATCGCTTCTGAATTTTTTCAAGAGATGCAATCTCACTCTTTTTATAAGGATTCCATACTTGTGATGAGTTTTCTAAGTGAGGTCTAGCATAGGCTCTATATAGAGACAGCATAATCCCTGAGTCCCTTGATTTAATGTTTCTCTTGATAGACCATAATATCCGATTTGTTTTGTTAATTGCCTCATTAATATGTTTGTTATGCCCCCAAATCATTCTATATGTAAATGCCCAAGTCCTTTTAATCAGTAGTTGTTTTTAGTGGAAACCAATTTAACATATATGTGGCCAAAGGGTTATTTGGACCAACATGCATCACCTTACATTTTGATGGGTTATGATGCATACCCAAAGTATTAAACCAATCAGATATGCTAACAAGGTCCTGTTGGATTATGGGTGTCATAACATCACTGCCACAAGGCCCACCAAGTTTTACATCATCTGCATATTTAATGAAAGTGGATATACAGTTTTTTGTTAAATCAGCAATGAATATTAAAATAAACAAGGGCCCAAGACAGACTCCTGGAGAACTCCACTATTAACAAATCAGGAATCAGACAAGTTACCATTGATTAATACCTTTTGTGTTCTCTGGTCCAGCCGATTTTTGATCCATGCAAAAATATATTTATTAATATTGGTATCTAACAGTTTAATGGTTCAGGAATGATGAGCCATCACATCAAAGGCCTTACTAAAATCTAAATAAATGATATCCAAGGTGTGCCATGGTCAATGTTTCTACTAACATTTTCATAGAAACACATCAAATTATTAAGGCACCCTCTGCCCTTTTTAAACCCATGTTGTTCTATATTGACAATGTTCAAAGTATCACTTATAAGATATTTGATTAGATTCTCTAGTATTTTACAGATAGATGACGTCAAACTAATAGGTCAGTAGTTTTCCCAATTTGAACGAGTTCCTTTTTTATATATTGGAATAACATGGATGGACTTCCATTCTTTAGGTACAAAATGATGCATCAAACAATGTTCAAAAAATAGATGTAAGGGATGAGAAATGGAATCAGTGAGTAAATATAATAGGTGATCACTAATATTGTCTGGACCTAGAGAATATTTATTTTTTAATCATTTGAGTTTCGCTAATACCGTACTGTCTGTTAATATGATCAAAGATTAATTTGTTACATCTACTATTACTTGATGCTTTGTCTTGTGAAATGCGAGCACTTCTGTGATATTAACTAATTTTTTTGAACGAGTTATGAAGTACAAAACTTACAGAATAGTGGTCACTATTGCTCAGTGGTGCTGTTACAGTACATTGTGTAATGTCAATTGTTTCACTATACAAAACAATATCTAGAATATTAGAGCCTTGGGTGGGAAATGTTACATGTTGAGTTAGAGTCAGTTCATTACATATATGTAGAAAGTCATTTGATATTTTGAAAGTTGCATAACTGGTTGCCCAGTTTATATCTCCCAAGTTTGAATTGCCCATAAATACAATATTTCCTAAATCAGCAGCAACCGCCATTTCAGACATAATTTCTTATAAAAAATCTGATTTGGAATTCGGAGGTCTATAGCACAGGCCCAAAACAAGATTTTTATTATCTTGAAGTTTTATGTTTGACCTTACAGTCTCAGTAGATCTAGACTCTATTTTAATTTTGTTAGATATATTGTGTATTAACAGAGTAGAAGAAGTAAAGAAAGCGACACCACCACCCTTTCAGTTTAACCTGCTTAAATGAAATAAGGTGTAACCTGGAATGCATATATCCCAAGTCAGCTCATCTGGCCACCAGGTTTCAGTGATGCTTATTATATCAGGCTTATCGCTGTTTATCCTAATTCTTAATTTGTCCAGTTTATTACATAAACTTCATGCATTAAGCAGTAGACATTTTAAATCATGATTACAGTATTAGTACCAAATTTGTCAAGCAATTTTGTGAGATCCCCTTTTTATCCTTCACAAAATTTAGCGAAAAAAATCCTTTAAAATTTTTTTTGTTATACCTACAAAAAGAGGCCAGTTCCTATTACAGTACTTAAGTGCCATCTGGTAGATTTTCAACTACACTGTCAGATGAGGCAAAACTCTCTGAGTAGCAGTGAATACACTAACAAACAAAACAAAATCTCTAACTAAAGGTTTCACAATTCTCAATACGTATTTTTAAAAATCTTTAAAAATCCTTTGACTAATTCGGTGCTACTACTGTAGGTGTATGTTTGTTATTTTCCTTCTTTGTTAATAGAGAGTCTGAAATATTCATTTCCTCCAACCTTATTAGTTTAAACTGATCATAGGGACCTCAGATTGAAAATTCTGACAGAGCCTAATTGCTCTATGTTTATTTAAATGCAAACCATCTCCTGCTTATCCGGATAAACTGATACTAAAATTCATCCAATGGTCAATTAAGACTAAACAATTTGAAAAGCACCAGTTTAGTAATCTTGCATTAATTCTTTCGATGGCTTTATTCTTTTCAAGTTTTGCACAAGGAATAGGAAGAATGCCAGAAATAAAAATGTTGCAACCCTTGTCTTTAATGTTTTCCCCAGTTCAATCAATTCAAAACAGATATCCTCCTCATGTGAATAACCAACATTATTTGTGCCAACATGAATAGTGACGTTTGAGGGACTAGTAATAAGTTGGTCTACTTTAAGTGCTAGATCCTCTTTGCTAGCACCAGGAAAGCAAAACACTTGAACCTGGTTATTCCCTGAATTATATTGTTTCTTTTGTTCCCTTCCAGACATACCCTGTTCCACAAATTAGTAAACTTTTCTGGTAATTTAATTTTGGTTATGAAAAATCACCTGTGTGTCCCTCCCAAAATTCTTTATGATAAACGTCTAAACACAGGAGTATTACTAAATGAATGGAAAGAAGCCAATGTGATTGCACTATTCAAAAAAGGTGCTAAGAGCTCCCATGATAATTATCGACACATTATCTTAACCTCTATTTTTTGTAAAATATTGGAAAGGATTATTAAGGATGAATTGAGCTCAGTCATATCAGGCTTAGATCAATTACAGCATGGTTTCACAGAGGGGAGATCCTGCACAACAAACCTGGTTAGTTTCTATAATTTCATCAGTGAAAATATTGACAAGGGCATCTCATGTGATGTTATCCTGCTAGATTTAAAAAAAAAACATTTGATTCTGCACCTAACTGGGCACTAATTTATAAATTACAGCTTTTTAACATCAACCAAGTATACATTAAATGGATAACAAATTGGCCCTCTGACAGGAAACAACGAGTGATAATAGATGGTCATACATCAACCTGGCAAAGGGTCAAAAGCAGTGTTCTGCAAGAATCTGTTTTAGCCCCTTTAATATTCTAGGTCTTTATACCTGACTTAACAAATGAAATTCACAGTAAAATTGCAATATATGCAGATAATTGCAAACTAGTCAATGTTTGCATGAATTCAGATGACCACAAACTTGTTCAAGGCAATCTATGCAAACTGGAAGCTTGATCTTTGAAATGTGATCTCCGTTTCAACATATCCAAATGTAGTGTCATTCATTTTGATAAAAAAAAATACTGTCTTTATAAAAACTTATTAATCAATAAATACTGTGAAAAAGATCTAGGAATTATTGTTGATTAAGGTCTTAATTTTGATGACCAGATTACTAACATTATTAGTAAAGCTAACAAAATATGGTGGGCAATTTGTCATAATATTTCATCAAGAAGCCCAGACATTCTGCTGCCACTGTATAGAGCTTATGTAAGACCAATCTTTGATTTTGTATCACAACTCTGGTGCCCGTTCAGAAGGAAAGATATTCTTAAAGTTGAGAGAATACAAAGAAGAATCACAAAATCTGTAGTATTAAATAAATTACTCACCTATGAGGAAAGACTATCTAAATTTGGTATGTTTTCACTGGAGGAACGGAGACTTAGAGGTGATATCTTATTTGTAGGGGATATTATTCATGATCAAAACCTTTCAATAGAATGTGGCCTAGATTTCAAACAGATACACATAAACACTAGAGGCCACCCATTGCAACTTGCAAGAAACAAATGCAACTTTAAGAAAAGGGCATATTATTTCTCTCAAACAGTTGTTAGACTCTGGAACATGCTACCTTTGAAGATCATTATTAGTGAAAATAAGACCACTTTTAAAAACAGACTAGATGACTATATGAGATCAGAAAATCAACTTAAATACTGTATGTAAACTATGATGCTTTACTGGGCTTTGTAGCCTTCTGCTTCTATCAGATCTTAGTATGATTCTTAGTATGATTCTAAACAAAAATGTGTATTAAAAACTTGGCAGTTTTTTTTTGGGGGGGGGAGGGTGATATGGAGTCCAAAGTGCTGGTGATATTAGGGAACTTGCAAGATAGTTATCCAGAATATTTTACTGGAATAGCCTGATTAATAAAGACCCCTATCAGAAAACTGGAAATAAAGACTGATTTTTGTATTTTTTTAATCTGATGTGCTCTGTGTGTACTGAGCAGTTACCCAAGATTCCACCAAGCGCTCTAAAAATGTCTGAGAGTTTTCTGCTACCTCATTTACATGATCCCCATAAGCCAGTCGCACGTCTCTTCTGATCCGGATCAATTCTAAGTTCCCTGATTAAATGCGGCATGTAAACATTTCATGCTGGTGATGCGGTCAGTTCCCTGGCCCATTTTGCAGTGTGTAGTTCAAAAGAATCGATGTTTTTTAATCGGATCACACGCTGCATGTAATTGATAATTCCTGGTATCATCAGTTCCTTGCACATGCACTGTAGATATTTAATGAAGTGTGCATATCAGAGGTCCCTCACTCATAGCTGTTCATCAAGGAACTGCAACTTCTGACAAGAACATTTATGATTTCAAGTGTTTGACAGGAAAATTGTTGTTATTGATATTGACAATCACTGAAAATGATGGCAAACCCTGGCATTAGTGGTAGACAATATGTTTTATTAATATCCTTAAAGATCTGAATGTCATGACTGAATTAGGTGGTCATAAAAGAAGACATTCAGATCTTTTTAGGTCAGCAGTTGACAGGCTTAATGAGGCAGGGTTTGTTGGGACAGAGGTACAGCTTAGATGGAAGTGGAAGGAGTTAAGTGGTTCATTTTATAAGGCAAAGAGGGCAATGAATAAAAGTGGGGAAGGTGGATGAAATTCCTTCCCCTACTATAACATATTAAATTAAATTTTCGGCAACTGACCCCTTCCTGAGTTGCCTGCCAATGGGCACAAAAAGGTTATCAAGACACTGCTGGGGAAACTTTCAAAAAACTCTATCTTTCTTTTGGACATGGTGGTTTGGAGGTGGGGATATGAAAAACAGAATGGCTTTGGGGGGGGGCAACAGAAAATGGAACAGCACAGAAAGAAGGGATTACTTTACCAAACAAGGTTTTTTTTGTAATGTTTATATTCATTGCTATTCATTTTTATATTCATTTACAGTATATTCATTTTCAAAAGTAACTTTGTCTGTTATTTTCTTTGAACCCTAACAATTTCTGACCCGGCCCCCAAACCGTGCCTGAGATGTCAGGCCTCATTATGCCCCTGGGTGGTCTGGTGTTGCCCAATACTGCCTACCCTGTCAGGTATTGCTTACTTCACTAATCCCCGGACACAATGCATTCTGTATGGATGATTTCAGCCTTATATGCTAGATGTGCCTCGGCTTCCCTTGAGGATATCTGCAAGGCCTCTACATGGTCCTCCATCCACATGTTCTCCAGAAATTAATCTTGGCTCCCCCAATGCTGCATTCATCAGGCAAGTACTGAACTTGGTCTTACAACACTGACCCTCCCAGTTAGGGACTGCTTATTAGGCTATGTACGAGCTCAGTGTCTCTACGAGCCAGCACACAAAGAAGAATTACTTTTTTTTTCCTTACTGCTAATTCCAGATCTCACTTTGAGAGCAAGCTCTTGTGGTAGGTTCCACCATGGGGAATGGGAACTGGCGGATGCTGGGCCCCTCGGAGGACTTCTCGCTGGTGGTCTGTGGTGGGAGACCACCCCAGATGTTGCCCCCACCCCGGCGTCAGTCAGTGTTGTGGAGGGAGCTTTCTCTCAGCCCCACCTCAATTCTTTTCCCACTGTCGACCCGTGTGCATCAGCTTCACAGACTCCTTCTGCTTTTGTCAACTGCCTTTTCATGTGTTTGCAGTGCTTTTTTTTTAATTTTAAAACTTCCAAAATAAGCCTTCCACAATGTTTCACTATTTGCACAGGTTCTTTGACTCTTTTCTCTCCAGGGCAGTTGAATGATGAAGGCTAACTGCATATGTCAGGATATGGTAAAGATTTTCTGGAGCTTGAAATAAAAATTATTTACTGTAGTAATCTTGTGTCTTCCAAGAGAATCTTTATTGTATTCTAACATATGCAGTTAGCCTTCACAATTCAACTGCTCCGGAGAGAAAACAGATAAAGAACCTATGCAAATAGCTGAACATTAATATGCTCGAGCTTGGTTTTCAAACTACTGTCCCTGGTGCATTTTGTGTAACCAACAGATTCTTATGAAGCATGTACAAAAAGATGCTATCTATGCTGTCCTGAAGAACTAATTCTCCCTTAAGGATTGTAATCCTCCCTCTGGACAGAGCATCTGAAAAGACTCATGTCACAGATGCCCCAAAACAAGCAACCTAAGCAAGTTTCAACAACAAAATCAGGAACAACTGGAGACCAGTGCCCACCAGGTTCTAGTAGGGGAGGTAGGGTGGGAGCTCAGAATACAGTAAAGATTCCCTTGGAAGAAACAAGATTACTAGGTAAGTAATTTTTTCTTCAAGTCCCAGTTAATCTTTACTGTATTCTGACATATGCAGACTACCAAGCAGTACCTTTGGAGGCAGGTATAGAACCTGTTTAGGAAACAGCCTCTGCAGTATTATATAGTATTTACAGTATTTTCTTTTCAGATAATTTGTGTTCTCATTGATATAGCTCTAACAGCTTCCACATAAAATATTGTTTCAGATATGAGTACCCAGATTTGGGTTGCTTGTCTGTTTTGTTTTACTTGTTTGTTTTTTTAAACTTATTTTTTATTTATTTTCTTTGAAATGCAAAATACAAAGTGCCCCATTCAGCGAACTTTGGATAATACCTTTATCACCTAAACTGTTATATCTTATTTTATCCCTGGATATAAGCTATGCAGGAGGGAAAGGGTAGATAGGAAGGGAGGAGGTGTGGCAGTTTATATCAGGGAAGGAATAATTTGCATGAGGGAAGAGTCAGAGGAAGGTAAGGTGGAGGCATTATGGGTTCAGTTAAGGTCCAATAGAAGAGGAAAGGTGCAGAGTGTGTTCCTGACTCAGGGCATAGCAGATCCAACAAGAACAGATGCAATTCTTGACCTGGTGCTTACAAATGGGAAACATGTAAAGGAAATAATGGACAAGGAGCCATTAGGTGAGAGAGATCATTGCACAGTTTGGTTCTACTTTGATATGGACTGGGAAAGCATCCAGACTGATGCCAAAAGTCTTGGATTTTAAGAGGGCGGACTTCTGGAAAATGGGTGAAGTGCTAAGCAGCTACCAGACAGGGATCAGAGCATATACTGGAGTGGACCAAAGGTGGTTCACCGGTAATGAAAGAATACTGGTTGCAACAGAGGAGTGTGTTAGCCTCAGGGGTAAGAAGGGAGTCATGTAAATGAGGTAGTGCTGTACAAAAAAAATTTGTTTATTATTGGGATATCTACAAAGCAAGGCACAATGGGGGTAGAAACAGTAGTGAGCGGGATCAGGGGAGCAACAGAAATGGAGCAAGAGAGAGGGAGAGGTACCCCAGGGGTGTCACATCAGGATAAGGACAAAAAGGCCAGTAAGGTGGAGGGTATGGATGATGCTATCTCCACCGAAAGTGTGTGGTTAGCCCTTAAGGCCCTAAAGAAAGATAAATTTCCTGGGCCAGATGGCATTCAACTGAGAGCACTGTGGGAATTGGCAGACATACTGGCTGCACCCCTGGCGGAACTCTTCAACAGGTCGCTTGAGACAGGAAGGGTACCTAGGGATTGGCGAGAGGCATATGTGGTGCCAATCCATAAAAGGGGGTCAAGGAAAGTACCAGGTAACTATTCACCCATCAGTTTGACCTCGGTGGTGTGAAAATTAATGGAGAGTATACTAAAGGAACGATTGGGGGTGTACTTGGAGGAGGTGGGAGGTCTGGATAGTCAGCAACATGGGTTTGTGCCAGGTAGATCATGTCAAACCAATCTTGTGCAGTTCTACAAATGGGTAACATCCAAACTGGACAGAGGAAAGCCTGTGGATGTATTATTCTTGGGCTTCAGCAAGGCGTTTGACTCTGTCCCCCACAATGGTCTGGTGGAGAAACTGATGGGGTTGGGAGTAGGCCCTTTGATGGTCAGATGGATTGAAAACTGGCTAGTTGGATGCACCCAGAGAGTAGTGGTTAGTGGGGAGCTCTCAAACCCTAGAGAGGTCGGTAGTGGGTTACTGCAGGGCTCGTTCCTGGGTCCGATCCTGTTTAATGCATACATATCAGACATCAGGGAGGGTATAGGGTGTGAAATGAGTCTGTTTGCTGATGACTCCAAGATGGGAGCAGTAGTTGAGATGGAAGAGGGAGGTTGGTACTGCAAGGGGACCTGGACATCCTGGAAAGCTGGGCTCACACATGGAAATTAAATTTCAATATCACCAAGTGCAAGGTGTTACATCTTGGGTGGGGAAACCCTAAACACAGGTACACCCTGGGAGGGGAGGCACTGGAGGCCTCAACAGGGGAAAAAGACCTAGAGGTCATGGTGGATGCATATATGAATAACTCTGAGCAGTGCAGGAGAGTGGCTAGCAAGGCAAACAGGATGTTAGGATGCATCATAAGGGGGATCACCTCTAGGAGTGGGGAAGTGATTCTGCTGCTGTACAATGGACTGGTTAGACCACACCTTGAGTACTGTGTACAATACTGGAGACCACACTTGAAGAGGGACATACAGCTCCTGGAGAGGGTACAGAGGAGGGCAACTAAGATGATATGAGGACTAGGGGATTTGACGTATGAGGACAGACTTGAGGAGCTCTGTCTGTTTTCATTGGAGGAGAGGAGAGACGGGGGGCAATAATGGAGGTCTTCAAGTACCTCAAGGGAATAAATAGTGTAAACATGGAGGGGATCTTTAGATTAATGCAGGGAGGTATCACCAGAGGGCATGGTTTGAAGTTGGAAGGTGGAAGGGTGACGGGGGAAAACTGGAGGAGGTTTTTCACTGAGAGGGCGGTGGACCCTTGGAATGCACTGCCTGGCAAGCTGGTTCAGAGATCCACAATGGAGGGCTTCAAGAGAGGGTGGGACAGACACAGAAAGCAGATGTATCAGATGATGGCCTGGCCCATGGGGGTGGGGATGGATGATAGGTGTTTCAGGAACACAAAGGGGGGAAGGCCTCGGCACCCAACTAGGGATCTGAGGTTCGAGCAGACTCGATAGACCATAAGGCATAATCTGCTGGCAATTAGTATGTTAGTATTCCCGTCTTTTTCATTTTTCTCTTCCACACTCCCATTCATCCCCTTTTTGATCCCCCAACCCTCCCCAACTTTTTTTTTTAAATTTACTATGCTTTTTGTGGCTGCCAGCAGCCCGGTAACCCCGCCAGTTCTTGGACCCTTGCTCCCACCTCCATATCAGCTGCACCCCCCCTTGATACCCCCTGGCAACCCCCCAGGGTGGGGCTGTGGCACCAGTCTCCCCATCCGGCACTGGAGATGTTGGGATAGGTCAAGGAGGGCCATCCTGGAGACTAATTGGAGCTGACGGCTGTCACCATGGAGGGTGGCCGGCAGCTCAGTTTTCTTCCCCCTGTAAATGAGGGGTTAGGAGCGAGCAATGACACCAGCGTCCATCCCACCCCTCAGAGTCAAGCAGGTGCCAAATGTTGTGGTACCCCCAGCCAGCATCAGGGGTTCCTCTAGCATTGGTCGCACATCATGCCCTCCCCGGAGACTGAGAGTAGTCCATGGGATGCTCAATCCTTCTCTCCTTGGCCAGCCCACCGATGACTCAGGTCTGTTCCTGAACCTGAGTCGCCAGTGCCATACGTGGAAATCCAACTGCTGCACCGACGGGCCGGCCCCAACCCATCCCTTCTAACTTCTTTTGAGAATATACACATATCAGGCCTTGACACCTTTCTTTGTTGTCAGTGCTATTCCTACTTCAGACAGCACCATTACTCTCCTAACAGCCTGCATTGCTTTCCACACTTCTCCAGTTACCATCACTTACTTTCTTCCTTTAAGATTCTTTATCTTCCATTTCTTACCATTTACATCCTCATTTGCGGGTAAACACACATTAATTAATCCAATTTTTATGATGGTGCACCCTATATAAAGGAAGCCATTTAAGGTAGATGCAATTAGGTGTAGGGAACCAGCTGATGGGTGGTCCACCTCGATGATGGCAGCTGGGCAACTTCACAGCAGGGCCCTGAGGTGAAAACTAAATTACCCCTACTCATTTGGAAATCAAACTATAAAGTATGGGTGAATAAATGTTTATTGTAGTGTTTAACCATTTATTGTGTGTGAGGTTGGTGGTTGTGCACTGACTTTTGGTGTTTTTATTAAGATATTCCATATTCATTAGAACCCCTCACTGTCATAACTCACTTTATAGTGTTGGAATGAACAAGGGTGAGCAGCTAACATTTGTTTAGTAAAGGGAGAATTATGTCTCTTACAATTTCTAATTCCCTAATAGTTATCACACATTTTGTCACGGACTGCTCCTCAAGTAAGCACATCTTATGCTGATGCTTCCTTACATAGAAAAAGCCATTTTCAGACAGATGCAGTTAAGAATAATGACCCAGCTGATGGGTATTCTGTCTTGATGATTTAAGCTTGGCTAATTAGCAACAGGGCCTTGAGGTGAATACCAAGAGATCCCCAACACCATTGGTGATCAAATTAGCTATTAGTCATTCCTGGTTTAATAAATGTTCATTAAGCATTTATTTCAGTAATCAATAATAACTGTCAAGGTGTGCTGCATAAGCAATAAGACAAGGTTGTGTGTTGGTAGTACTGAGAACCCAAAACCCTCTGAGTCTGAAGGCACTAGACCTGCTGACTTGTGCATCGCAATAACTCTGGGTGTATGGGTTTCTGAAGCCTACCAACACCTAGCCATGTCTTACTATTTACCGGACATACCAGGGTGTATAGGACCCTCATTATGCCACAGGGCTGTCCTGTATAATCGAATACAGCACACCTTGACAGTTATTATTGATGCATTTCAATCAGCAGCACTGTACAATACACATTTAAAGTATTATACAGAGAATCACAAAACCAGCCACCAAAGTCAGCTGTAACCGGACATTTAAAATTCAGATGTTTTTAAAATGTTGTGCGATTCATGAATCACCAAATTTTTATACTATATTGATTGCAGGTGATGTGACAATGAGATGGCATCAGTATGTCATATGGCAGAAGATAAGATTTCTTGCATGGATGTCATTAACTAAGAAGCAGGTACTACTTTGTGACTTGAAAATGGTTAGCAGTATATAGTAACATAAGCTGGAGACATTATTTGCAATTATTAAATGGGTCTCCAAAATCCTGTAACCTCATTGGTCAAATCATGTCCCAAAATCATGTATAAATCCTGCAACATACAAATGGTCAAGATTCCGGCAATCAAATGTTCACTTTCTCAGAACTTTATTCATTTTCATTCATTTTTATTACAATTTTTAATAACAGATTCATTTTTATAATCACAGTAAGACACTTCAGGGCATGTGTAGTAGTGCAATTATAACACTTCTTGTGCGGTCACAGTCAACAGGCTGCGCCTCAGGAGACACCACACAAGGAGAGTGTAAATCAAATAACAACACATGCATTACTATGCATTATTGCTTAAATATCATGTACTGGTGACATGATTCATGATGCATGTAAGTGGGTTGGTACAACACTTGGTACTTGCATCATTTTACATCTCTGCCTATTAATTTTGCGGTGATTGTGGCCGTTGATCTTCCTTTTTTTCCCTTGAACTAACTGTACTCTGCTGATAAATTAAGCAATATACCATGACAGGGTGTGTTTTTTGGTCATGAGATTGTAGGCTGAGTGAGCAAAACACATCATGCATGCTACAATCCTAGCATAACCCACATATCAGAGTGGGATATTACGATTATACAATGTTCTTCTTTTCTTTAAAAATGTTTTTCTTTTCTGTTTAAATCAGGTTTTCTCAATTTCTTCTTATGCCACAATAAAACGATTCCCTGTTGCAAGGTGGAAAATTGATGAGACGCCAGCCCCCCCCGCTTCCTGTAGTCAATATGGTAAGCTTGTTTTTGTCCATGTTGTCAAAGGCTGGGACAGTAAGTCGATGGTGTGTGACAGGTATAAAACACAATATGAAGAGACAGACAGCAGACAGGTAACTATATGGAGTTGTTCTTTGTTAAAGATGCCAGTCACCCCTCCCCACCATACACACACCCATACTGTCTGCTTGCCCCTCCCACCCTCCAGTACACACCTACACTGAGTCGACAGCGTCTTGCTACAATTTTTTTTTACTGTGCCCAGTGTTGCCACTTGATTGTGTTCCAGCTCCATTGTTGTTCTAGAAATCGGTACAGCTTAGTTCTTAGTGCTACAGTGTTTTGAACTACGGAGCAATTACTCTGTTTTGTGCGCGTGTGATGTTGCATACTGCTGCACTTTGTAAGATTCATTCCTTGGCCCTCTTCGGCATCCTTGGCTGAGGACAGCATGTAGGCAATGTTTCTGTTTATTTTTTTTCCTTTCGAACATTTGTCTTGACCTCCTAGAACACTGGAGAATGTCAAAGGTCAGAGGCTGATGAGCTGAAATGGCAAAAAGTTTGAACTGTAGAGCCCTGAATTACGTCCAGGGCTTGTGTGTTTAGTGACTGCCATTGTACTTTTGTCAAAGTGTAAAAAGATTGACTGACATGTAGGGTCTAGGCGGTACAAACTGTACGCTGCCACCATAGTCTGAGATTGTATGCTGCCACCACATTCCGAGATGGTATGCTATCACCATAGTCTGAGATTGCACGCCTTGCCCACATTTGGAAACAGTATGTCAATGCCATAGTTCTAGATTGTACGCCTCCACCACATTCCGAGACTATATGCCACCACCACATTCTGAAGTTGTGTGCCTCTGCCACATTCTGAAATATTTCTTCACATATGATGTGTCAGATGAATTAAAAAAAAAATCCAACTGGTGGTTGTTGCAGGCATAACATTTGGTGTATACAAACATGCATTTGAGTATAGTTATTATGAAATTTATTAATACAGTTTCATTCTCTTGTCATGAGTTGCTCATCAGAACATAAACAGAGACAGAAAAGGCAAGGCGGGATTGCAGGAAGGATTACTTTGGCTCTAACTGAATGGTCAAAAGAGCACCTCAATTTTTTGCTATAACTTAAAGATAGGAGGCATAAACGGATGGAGCAAGAAAGGAAATCAAGACAGGAATCAGAGGAGAAATTACTAAAATGTTTCTTTACCAAAAGTGGTAAAAATATCAGTAAAGCAGTTAAAGATTTGTTTACCCTAGTGTCAGACTCAAACTGTTCTAATACCTCACATTATCAAGTCCATCAGCCATCAAGCAGTACACAAAAAAGCTATGCAGCAATGCAATCAGTCCAGTACACCTACGAAACTCCCCAGCAAGACTGGAGGGCAACGGATGATCTGATTCCCACTCTGATCAGATTTCATACACAGAACGGAGTCTTGCAAATACATGATTTTTTTTTTAATGGACTGCTTATTAACACAAAAAGTTAACATTAAATGTGCACCTAAATAAACTGTTACTTCATTTTTACTGCAGTACTAGTAAACAGATGGGCCCGGATATTCAAACTGTGCCAGGCTGTGGCGCAAGCTTGGGAACTGCTCAACTTGGCTGCGCAGGGGTGTGGCCTGGGCAATATTCAAAGGAGCTGCGCCATGGCTCAGCAGCTTTGGATATCACACCCTGGCCACCCCCAGTGTGCATGGCGCAGTGGCACTGCGCCAGCACAAGTGGCCAGAGTGGAGCATGGAGATGCACTAGCACAGGTGCCATTGCGCCATTCACAGCACCCGCGATATTCAAAAGGTGACATGCAAATGGAGCCATAATTTATGCAAGGCGCACATGGGGCCATTTGCATGTCATTATGACCCCATTTGCATGCAGGGTGCGCCGATCCCCAATGACTTGTGCCTGGTGCCCTGCCAGGCAGCAGCCATCAGGACCAATGCCCTCTGCAGACCGATCGTGGGCATCTGTCCAAAAATAGAATAATCCTATATCCCTTGTGGTTCAGTGGACTGCTATGTGCCCGATCGCAGGCATCTGTATCAAGTAAACCCTGTCCTATATCCCTGGTGGTCCAGTGGACCGCACTCTGCCTGATCGCGGTCATCTGTTTTAATAAAAAACCCCAGCCAATATCCCTGGTGGTCCAGTGGACCGCACTCTGCCTGATCGTGGGCATCAGTACAACAGAAACGTCCTATTACCCTGGAGGTCTAGGGTACCCTCCCAGTGCCCTCCCCACCCACCCACTGAGCCCCACTGCCCCACTCCCCAGTCAGCCTGCGGGCAGCAGCACCCCACCCACCTGCCACCCTGCCATCCGCTGACTGACACCTCAGTAGGGCTGCAGCCCATTGGTTCTGAGCGTGAGCCAATGGGCGTGCCATACCATACTACTACATTCCAGATATGTGAATTAAATCATTCACATATCTGGAATGCGAGTACGGTATGGGTTACATGCCCATTGGCTCACACTGTGAACCAATGGGCATGCAGCCCTACTGAGGTGTCAGTCGGCGGCGGGGGTGGTAGGTGGTGGGGTGCTGCCACCCACCGCTGACTTGGGGAGGGGCAGTGGGGCCCAGTGGGTGGTGGAGGGGGCACCTAGACCACCAGGGTAATAGGACGTTTTCTGTTTTACAGGTGCCCACTATCAGGCAGAGTGTGGTCCACTGGACCACTAGGGATATTGGCAGGGTTTTTTTTTTAAAATTAAAACAGATGCCCGTGATCGGGCAAAAATCGGTCCACTGGACCACCAGGGATATAGAACGGGGTTTACTTGATACAGATGCCCACGATCAGGCAGAAATCGGTCCACTGGACCACCAGGGATATAGGATGGGGTTTTGTTTTTACAAATGCCCGCAATTGGGCATGGGGGGTGTTGCCAGGTGCAGCCGGAACTTGGGAGGTCACCCACAGTTGGCAGCTGCTGTGTTGCACCCTGCAATGCAGCAGCTCACCTGTGGGTGGCCATCAGTGTTCCTTTTTTTGGGGGGGGGCTTAACTTTGTGCTGGCGCAAGTAGGGGTTGCACATGCATGGTTCTGCATATCCTGGGCTGAATATCGGGCTGTGCAGGTTATGCATGGGCATGCCCCCCCCACCTGTGCCTGCATACATTACTGATGCACTCTGGAGCATCGGGATTTGTGCAGCGCACTTTTCCTTTGAATATCATGCCGGGTGCATCAGTGGGTTATGATGGCGAACACTGTTGCGCCATGCGCAACCCTTTTGAATATCTGGGCCATAGTGTTTATTATTTTTCAGGTGTGTGATGTTGTGATATAGTGAGCAGTAATAAAGATAGCATGATATCTACAGTATTTGATCAAAAACTATTTTATTTAAGTTTACAGCCATTTGCATTAGATAGCAATGCTCAGTAGTCCTATTACAGAACAGTATCCCTTTTTTTAAATTCATACTTTAAAAGCTGTGCTTCAAAACAACATAACAGAATATTAAACAGTACTGTTATGTGCTAATGATATGGTTAACTACAAATCAGTCACATCCTGAATGATTTTATAAAACACATTTTTGATGAAATGGCAGGGAGGACTGAAACATATTTACATTCCTTTCCAACTTTTAAATAGAACTTGTCTTAACTATTTAATAGTTTCTGTATGTTGAATAGTCTAGAGAATCCATAAGTTTCATAAATATGCAATAACAATTTTATCGACATTTACTCTCAAGGTATGTTTATTTGTTATAAATGAAAATAAACTTAGTAAGTTATAATGAATCAATGTGCTTCTTTTGACCATTTAATAAATTAATAATTTAGTAACAGTATCCATTTGTATGATGCAAGCTCTAAAATGCAGAAATTACAATGAAAAGTGCTATGTTTATCTTCAAGGCAGCTCTGTGTTAACTTATCAAAACAGCTATATTTTGACATCTTGTGATATGATTCCTCAAACTATGCACTATACAGTACACACATTGGCAAGTCCTTTCAGATTCATCATGAAAACAATGTGTTTTATTTTAACTTACAAAAGATGTTATATTAATATCACTCCGATAACGAAGATCTCCTCAATGGGAAATCTGTTGCCATAAAATGCATGAGTTGGTCTCTGATGGCTGTTGCATCGGCCTCAGTGTGTTGTGATGCTGGTTCAATTGGTTGTGGAAATTATCTCTCAGTCTGACTAACGTTTTCTAGCCATCTTGCATGCAGTAACTCTTTTCTGCGTTCACAAAAGTTGTGTAGAGCACAACAAGTAACAATTACATAAGGAACAAATGCGTAATCAAAGTCTGACTGCTTCAGTAGGGACAATCACTGTCCCTTCAGATGCCCAAATGCATGTTCCACAGTTATCCTGCATATACTATGATATACATTAAATGATTCTCTTTTGGGTGTCTGACTAGAAGCACCACTATATCCCATTATCAGCCATGGCAGCAATGGGTACATTGGGTCTCCAATAATAAACAAGGGAATCAATCTGTTCCCAATTGTAATAGGATGCTTAGACAGTGCATGAAACTCCCTGAATACAGATGAGTTACAAAGCACTTTGGCGTTGTATGCACTTCACAGTATGCTATGGTTTGTATTCCTGAAACTACAATGAAAGCAAATAACATGAGATTAATGTACACTTACCTATGTATGCACTGTATCTACCTGATGATGGAACTGATCTTGCACAGTCAATAATATACTAAAATGTCCCCCATCACTAATCAACTAATCGTTGTTGTATTACAGTAGTGTCAAGATTCCTCAGCTTTACGCAGAACTGATCAACCAGGCTTCACTTTTCTTGTTCAAGCAGAAAGGGGCATGAAACAACTCTTATAAAGCAGAAAGTGGCTCTGGCAGACAAATGAACATACAGGAGTGGTCATTTCTGTAAATTATTGATAGTTATAAGAACATCATGTGATTCTATTTCAGTAGGAAAAGCAAACTACTGGAGGTAAGGCAAGCTAGAGAAGCTGGTGGGGGTTAGCATGGATGGAGTAAGATATGTTTGCTGACACATTCAAGTTAATAACTTCAGTCATCAGAGCAATGTTAACATTTCTCACTCTGACAATGCATCCACCACCAAGTGCTACAGCATAACTGTCTTAATTAAAAACATGACTCTAATGTTCTATACACGAATTAAGACACAGTGGGGGGAATGGGGGAGGAGAAGGGGGTTACACTGTGTGCCTTACCTCTTACCATGCTTGGTAGCAGAATCAGGTTGTTGGTGGTTGGCCAAGGAGGGAGAGGATAGAGCATCACACAGTATGTTCTCCTCTTCAGTGCAGCACCATCACCTGCTGATGTGTGGATGGTAAGGTGAGTGAGATGTGGGACTGGAGGGATGCACCATGCTGCATCTTGTGTGTTCACGCTCACACTGGATGCGTAGTCCCTATGATGAGGAGTACAGCAGCAGCAAATGGGGGGGGGACAAAGAGAAGGAAAAACAACTCTAGCTGGCAAGATGGTTGCTGGCATCTGTGAGCCATGCACCCAGTTTCATAGGCTTCTCCACTGACTGGACCACCCCAACACGGAGAGAAGCCCTAGGGGGACTTGTCGGGAAGTCATTGGAGAGGTCAGGTGTCAGGGCTGAATGTATTGGGGAGAAGGAGGGCCAGACAGGGTGATGGAAAAAGAGTGGATAAACAAAAATTATAAAATTGCATTGCAGTGAGGGTGCTACCTTGTTTAAGTCAGCACCGAGCTGTGCTGTAGGAGTGCCATTTGCTGGTATCAGCATATATGACCAATATATCTGCAGCACACACATGAAGAGGAAGCATGGCTAAAGTCCAGCACTGAAAGAGCCAGTACACCACCTTCCCACACACCACCAAAAAGGGGTCAGAAGAAGCACAAGCCCACTACCAAAATACTGATTTTTTTTTTGTTATAACAGTCTAGTGAATTTTCCTCAAAAATGTTAAAGGTGGACAAGTTAAGGCCGGCTTGATCCTAACTCTGCTCGCTATCAGTAAGTAACTCTGAGCGCAGTACAAGCAAAGCCAGCTATGATCAAAGCAACAATGTCACTCAGACTGCATAATTAGTGGTGGATACTTTTCACTTATATTTTGCTTAAGATGGGTACTGACAGTATTATATTGGACTGTCTGCAAAAGCTATGACCCATCTTGTGATTTTGCTTGTACAGTCAAGCTAGACCCCTGGCTCTGGCTTGGCTAAATGTGCACAAGTCGTATCTTGCACACCTTCAGTGAAATTTATTTAAAATAGCAAAGGGGGCGGTGTAGATAAAGAGCAGGGTAAATAACGCTGACCACCACTACAGGTTAGTGTTGCCAGCAGAGAGGATATAAATATGTTTGTATACATAAACAAGGAAAAGGAAGGTAAGATACAGAAAATTGACTCCAGTACTGGATACAAGAATGAAGGCAAGGGCTGAAAGGAAGCATAATAAGGGAAAAGCAGATGGGAGAAAGAAGCAGGATGGCAAACACAGGGAGAGAGGGGAGATAGACAGTAGGAAGGCAATGGTTACAAATGCCAAAAACCTGAGAAATAAAATACCAGATGCTGGACTCTGGCTCTGATTGTTGGCCACAGAGTTTTATGTCAGGCTTCACCTACCCAATTCTGGGTGCAGATTCCATGAGCCTAGTCCATCTTAAGGAGAAGTAGTTTTCTGGGAGGTAGGCCAGCTGCACCCAAATACTATCAGACTGCATTTCAAGAAAAAGCATACTGCACTATGGACCACAGGTCAAAACTGGTCCATGTGGACACTGATCACCTTAAGAAAACTACCTACTAATGAACCACATAACATAGAAACATAGAAATTGTCGGCAGATAAGGGCCGCCAGGTCCATCCAGTCTGCCCGAAAGCCCTACACTAGTTTGTTTCCACTGACCATACCTAGCTAATGGCTTCCCCCCTCGCTCCCACCACCAATACCCTTATGCCTGTCCCACACGTGTTTGAAACCCTTCACTGTGTTTGCCACACAACCTCCTGTGGCAGTTTATTCCATGCGTCCACCACCCTCTCTGTGAAGAAATACTTTCTCACATTTTCCTTCAGTTTGACACCCTCCATTTTTACGTCATGCCACCTTGTTCTTGTACATCTCTTATACTGCAAGATGTCTGCCACCTGCACCTTATTTATGCCTTTAAGGTACTTGAATGGTTCTATCACATCCCCCAGATCCCTCTTCTCCTACAGTGAGTGCATACTGAGGTCCTTTAGTCTCTCCTCATATGTTTTCTGGTACAATCCTTGTACCATCTTAGTCACCCTTTTCTGGACTGCCTCCACCCTGTCAATGTCCTTACAAAGGTACGGCCCCCAGAACTACACCCAGTGCTCTAGGTGAGGTCTCACTAGCATTTGTGCAAAATGGTATAACCACCTCCCACCTTCTGCTTGTGATACCTCTTCCTCTGCATCTCAGCATGGCACTGGCCCTCCCTGCAGCCTTTGTACTCTGATTAGACACCTTTAGGTCATCAGAAATGATAACCCTTGGGTCCCTGTCTTCCTTTGTAATAGTCAACAACTCCCCCCTTCCTGAAGCACTCCTAGGGTTCCGTCTTCCCAGGTGCATTATTTTGCATTTCTTGGAACTGAATCTTAGTTGCCACACTTCAGACCATTTGTCCAATCTTCTCAAAGACCCTCCTCGTTCTCACAACTCCGTTTGGAATTTCCACCCTATTGCATATCTTGGTATCATCTGCAAACAGGCAGACCTTTCCCTCCAGACCTACCGCAATGTCCCTAATGAAGACATTAAACAGGACTGGCCCAAAGGACTGATCCTTGAGGTACCCCGATGGTTATCTCCCTCTCCCTGATTGGATCCCATTTACCACCACCCTCCATTTCCTGTCTGTAAGCCTGTTTCTAAACCAGTTTAACACTGTATACTCCTACAAAACTCATCTGTATTTATGGTGGGCTCATACAACAGTCATGGGAAACCAGCATTTTGATGGGCCAATTCAGACACGGGGACAAGGGACATCTTGTAGCGGTTACTGTATTAATTGTGCTTTATATTTAGGAAGATCTACTTCTCATCTCATATTTTGAGTGAACATGGCCCATTCAAGGAGAAACTCCCTTTGGTGGACCTCAATGTTCAGCAGTGTCAGTGCTGGATGTTGAAGTCCTGGATGTTACACCCCAAACTATCACCTTCTGTCAATTCTGTAACCAGCTTCTGTCACTTCCAACCATTTCGATTCCCAGCTCAAAAACTGCTAAACTTGCTGGTTAGCCTAATGTAAGGAACTGAATTGAAGGTCTTGCTGAAGTCAAGGAAGAAGACGTCCACTGCATTACCTTCAACCAGTGCTCACATCACCCAATCGAGAAAGTCAACCAGGTTCGTCTGGCAAGATCTGTCTGAGATAAACCAGGGGTCAAAATTGGCACCAGCCCGCTAGTCAAATGCTGGTAGAGTTTATATTGGTATAGTAAAATTTTTCATTTAACTAGCCCAGTGGGCTTGTACTGGAGAAACCAACATTTCAGTAGGTACACAAATTGAGCCACTGAAAATGTCTGTAGGGCCAGTGAATTTTTACAGTCACAAGCCCTGCTGACTAGTGGCTGCAAAGTGTAATTTCGACCCCTGCAAATCAGTGCTGTCTGCCATCATGGAAATCATTATCAACAAGGAATTTTGCCAGCCTTTCATTAAGGATAGTCCCGATCAGCTTTCCCACAATTGCAGTTAGTCAGACTGGTCTGTATCTCACTTGTTCTTCCTTGTGCCAACTCTCAAGAAGGGGCACACACTACTCCACCCTTCATTTTCTGGTCATGAACACTGTTTCCAGAGAGGTGATGGATAGGTCTGTAAACAGTTACCCAGGACTACCGCCAACTCTCTTGTTCCTCTAGGATTAACCACATCTAGCCATGAAAACGTATCCACCCTCATAGGCTCAAGGCACTACGACACCCTTTACTCTGTTACTTCCACCTCCATGGCCACCTTTACCCCCCACTCCAACCTTACCCTATCCCCAAGATACGGGCCCATCAATTTCACCAGTGAATACTGAACATAAGTGCTTGTTGAGTACTTTTTCCAGTTCTGCCCGTCTTCTGCCAGACCCCTGTCATTACTGTCCTAACAATTGTATGATCACACACTGTATCACTTGCAGAGACACAAAGATGCACCGGGTGGTACACTTATGAAGTCTATTAGCATATGTAACTGCATTATATATGCTACGTAGGCACAAGAAATATTTCTACCTATTTGTTTATTTCCTAATATCTTTCTTTACAACTCACACTTACCAGTACTGATCATCAGCAATAGCTTGTGGTATATACAAAGCCCCATCCCTTTCTATTTATGAAGTCCCAATATCCATTCTTAGGTGCCAGGACTGGGATATGCATACCATCAATGCATCCCATAACCTGAGGAAGACCAAAATAACTCCAAAATCTCTAAGCAATATCTGCCGCCTCTTCCGCAGTAGGCATTTTTATCAAACGCTTTGCAAGAAATTTAACAAATTCACAGCATAACAAGTGCATAAACTTGCACAGTGCGCTTTTGTGCACACCAGACTGGTTTGCCACAACCCTGTATTCAGCACTGCTGGCCAACTTATAAAGTACCATTGCTACACACTTGCGCAAAGGGACAGGTTGCCTCACGTATGTGGCCTCGCGACTCATAAACACCAACGTCAGCAAACAACTTTTCAAACGACTGATGTGATATCCTAAATTTTTGATCCAGTCACCCTCATTAAAATGATACTCCACAATATTGCCCCACCAATCTCCACATCTGTTTTTTTATCCAACAGGTACAGTTTACGGTTTTTATGGAGTGTGAATAATACATTAACCATAACTAGCTCCCAAAGTATGACTGAATCTCTGCATGACTTGCTTCAACTAGGTGCCACTCAAATACCTCCCCCTGTCTGCATAGAATATTTATTATTATATGAATATCAATTTCATTTATATCTGAAATAATGGCAGCAAATAGAAGGACCAAATTCCTCAGGCAACCACAAGTGGGGAACATATCTGGGAGCTACACCACTGCATTCTAGCCACAGACAACAGTTGCTAATGCATGCACAACACAAAAAGACACTGGCTTCCAATTCATAGCTGGAAAACACATATAAATGGACATGGAGTTTGTGGATCCAACTCAGCTTGCATGTAAACTGAAGAGAGCTGCAGTCAAGTCAGAAATCACTAATCTCCATTCTTCGATCAGTAAGCACATGTAAATGAGATATGTGAAACCATCTAAAAAGAGATGCAGTAAATAACATTTATACCTGAGACATGACAGTTCCTATACTGTACTTGCAATATACTATATAAGGGCTGGTTGCCTTCATGGTGAGCTAGTAATAATTTTAAAAGCATTGTAATTAATCTTTAAACACCTGCCTCTAAAGTGCATTTTTGTACAATTTATCCACAATGTTGTTACTCCAATAAGTTAGCAATATTGCATAGACAGTCAACATTAATGTTCTTCATGGTCTAAGATTGAAAATATTGTTCTCAGAGAGATTTCAAAAGCAATAATCAATATAATTACACTTTGTCTCAAATATTTATTTATTGACATTGATTTATTGATTTTTTTAATGTATTTATTTCGAACATTATAAGTGATTTTAAGTGTTTATTTATTTATTATTCATTAATTTATTATTGTGTCCCAGTGTATTTTATTTTCCATTTAGATTGTTTTGCTGTGTTACTTTGTTTTGGCATCTCAGTTTTACTATTGGCGTCCATGTTCGGCGTTTGAATTTTGTTACTGGTGTCCGAGTCTTGCTACTGAGTGGAGTCAATGTAAAGCTCATGCAAAGCATTTATGCATCTATAAATTATAAATCATAAAAATAATTGTTCATCTGCTTATTTGTTTGGCTGTCAGTTTTAAGCACATAGCTGGCAGTTTGTTGACTTGCTTGCTTTGGACCAGTGTTTGTTTGAAGGAGAGGTGTTGCGAGGAGTTTGGCGAGGATTTTGGCTGGAGAAGAGTGGAAGGTCCTGGGAGCCAGAAATCTGAAGGTTGTGATCTGAGGCTGTTCAGAAGAAGAAATATTGAGAGGGCTGCTGTGGAGTGTCTGGGGAATTCCTTCCTGGTCTTCGGTCATGATGTTGTGGTATGAAAAGGTGTTGCTAATGGTGGGTGGCTGCACCTTCGGTGCTTCTGTTCCACTGTGTGGTGACTGGTGGGTGACTGCAGCAGCAGCAGGGTCTGGGGACTGGTACGGAGTCTGGGGGGGGTCCTTCCCATTGTTGGATGGCTCTGAGGCCTGAGGAGCTCAAAGTGGTCAGAGAAGGTGAACAAGGTCAAGTGGAAAACTGTCCTCAGTGAACGAGGACATGCGGAGAACAGTCCTCAGCATTCCCATACTGTTTGGGCCTTTTTAGGCTAGACAGCCTGTCTGCTTCATCTGACTGGTTCAAATAGATAGTCTTACTATGAAAATCTGATTGATGGATGTATTTGATACGACTATATGAGTAACAGAAATCTATTAAACTGTAGAGCTTTGTGCTTACTACTGGGACTGGTTAATAGTGACAATCAACTCAAACATACCAGATCACTCCAATGAGCAACATCAAAAGTCTGTGAAAGTGAGAGACCACAGAAGAAATAACTATTGGCACTGGGGGTATTAGGAGGTGGGAGTGTTTAACCCCTGCTTATTTAACAACTTTAGTATAGTTTTATTGTTTGAAAGAAATATAACAAGGTCTGACATATGCAGATCAAACAGCAAGAGTAATTTTAAATCATAATCCTCAGGAGACTTAAAAACACTAACCTAAGTGCACATATATCAATATGTCGGACCATAAAATTACAAGCAATAGTCCATAACTGCAGAAGTCCAAAAAGGCATTTATAACTCCATTGTTTTTCTCACTCCCTTCTCCTGAGGCATGGGATAATCCCTTAAAAAGTTAACATTTGTATCCATATGTAATTATATCCAGGTTTGAAAACTTGTCACAGCAAGAATTATGATCAACAATAAAAAAGGTGGTAAAAGATCAGAGAACTTGGCATGCAAACCCCTCCCCCACACCCAGTTATTTATCTTTGTTTAAATTTTGAACTTCAGTTCCTGTGGGAGTGGGAGCCTGAGAGGCCTAGAGATGGACTACTGTTGGTCAGCCATGGCTGCATGTGGAGAGCTGTGCTGCCCACCCATTGTCGGGGTATGTTGGGGGGTGCGGGAGATGGGCATCTACTTGCTGGGGTGGTGTAGGGATGTAGTCTACTGCATCACAGCAGGTTGGCGGGGACCAGCCATCACATTGCGACTGGCTGCAGTTACAGTGCCTGGGGCCATCGTTCGGTGGGATGGGGTCTCGGTCAATACCTTGCACTGTCCTGTGCACTGCCCATGGGGTTTGGGTTGGCAATATCTTTCCATGCTGACATTGTATACAGTGATGATTAGCCTCCTTTGTACTGTTCGGTGATATTTTGTCCGCAATATATTCACCTGGTACCAAACTGTGAGGCTTCCATCTGACAAATTCAGATTGCCAGCAGTTTACCTGCTCACTCTCCAGATTCTAGGTATTTAGGTTTTGTGCGGTGGAGAGACAACTCAGCTCTCTGAGCCAGTAGGTCCGCATATTGAGCCTGTAGTTTATGCAACCAAGTCCACTCTTCGTCGGCAGATTGCCTGCTCAGGGCCTGCTCCAAGGTTCGAATTGAACCCAGCAGTGTATTCACTTTGGTTTTGTACTGATGTGACTTGGTTGTGGATAACTTAATGCATTCACCTCTTAGAGAGCATTTGAGGGCCACCCACATGAGGTCTGTTTTACCAACAGACCCTTTACTGGTCTCCAGGAAAAAGGAATTGAAATCGGTGATGTGTTTATTAAAAAATAATCTATCCAGGAATAGAAGTGGTGAGGAGGGTAAAAGAAGGTATATTGCCTTTCTGAAGGGTTTAGTGTCCTCCAGACATCAGTTAAGCTAGCTCCATCCATGAGCTCTTTCAAAGCCCTTTGGGCTGGGGATAAACCACACTGCCTGCATTCTGATCTCTCCATAGTTACCTAGGGAGTAATATTTCAGTCTCCTCCTAATATCGTTAGTTTGCAGGCTCCATAGCAATTAGGCTTACCAGGTGTGTGATGAAAAGGGGCGAATCATTATTTGGGCCATGTATCACTCCCAGTAGTACCGACTGGTTTGCTAGCAATTCATGAATCAAAATATATCGTCCCTCAGGGTCCCATACTTCTTCAACTAACTTAAAGGGGACTGTCTTAGCTATCAGGATGGCTACTCCACCCTGACTGGCATATACTCCTGACCCAAAAACCTGTCCCACCCAACTTTTTTACAATAAGGGAGTGTCCTCTCTCCTGAGGTGCATTTCATGCAGTCAAGTAATCCCTGTCTTAAGATGAAGCAGGTGCTTCAGCATCATCTGCCACTTACACCTGTCCTGTGCTCCTTTCACATTCCAACTCACACAGATGTGTGGACCTCTCATGCTGTTTCTCCTATGATGTCCTCATAGAACATGTTTGAGTAAATCAGGATTCCCCTACCATGTGCCTCAAAACATTTGTTCACTTGTACAGAGACAACACTTGGTATCCTCACCCCCCTCTGGTACCCAGAAACATTAAACAATGTGTCCAGAAATACTTCCCTCGCACTAGTTACCCCCCCCCCCCGCAACACAGTAACAGATTATACATATATCCCCAACTAACAGCAAAACCACCTCCGGTTCTAAACAACCGCAGTACCACTCACACACTGTCAGGTGATATTGTGGTGCAGATCTGTAGAAAGTCAGCAGTTCCACCACAACTCCCTCCTCCCTCCCTCCTGCAAACAGATATAATCAAATAGCCGTACAAGGAAAAAAATTAAAAAAGGGATTAAATAAATTGTGCCACTCAGGGCTGAAGTCTGCCTGGATACAGTTATTCCACAGGTCAGGACCCATTTATTGGACCCCCACAGCATTTCTAAAGAGGAGGAAAAATAATTTGTTACTGTCAGTGCAGTCACCCTTCTTGCAAAGTCCATGGCATTCAAGGATATCAAGACTTAGGGGCAAAGGTATTTTACAGGTAACAAAAAAACAGAAGAATCACACACAGAAAAGAGCTACTTGAATGGAGGGTTCACAGTCCAGAGAGTAGTGATCCACCTTCATGTTTCAACCCCTCCATAGACAAACCTGTGGTAGGGCTATCATAGAAAGCTCAAAACAAAAGGTGCACGATTCCAGGGTCACAGTCAGTCTGGTGCTCATCATGGGTTCCCAAACAAAACTCAAAGTTCCAAACAAATACACTCTAGCACCATCCAAACTGCCACAAGCCAGGAGCAAACAAAAAGGTAATCCCATGGTCCTTTTCTTCAATTAGATAATTTCTCTAACTTCAAGGCTCTCACAAAGTCGCTGGCCCAGTTAACAAGAAATACCTGAATGTCCCCAAAGTTCACCGCATCAGACTTCCAACACTTCAACCCACACTGAAATCCACTGTTGGGGTTTAATTTACAGGAACATTAAGGTGAAATGGGGATAAAGTTCCCGTCGGTCATCTGAAACACTCCACATCCACAGGCTTGTACACTATTGCTGCACTTTCACAAAGGTGAATCATGCTGGTACACCTCACTTGAACAGGTCTGGAAACAAGACTTTAAGCTCTTGCATGGCTTGTTCAGGAGTCTCGTATGTCAGCCACTGCTCTTTGTGCTTCACTTGTAGGATTGCAGGGTGCTTGACATGGAAAGGCTTCCCAGTGGCAATTAATTTGGTGACCATTGGGTGCAGCTCCTGCATTTTAACTCACACAGACTGTGGCAGGTCCTGTGTGATTCAGATTTTTCTGGCCTTCCCATTCAACTCCTTGGATTTCCTTAACTTTAGCCAAGATATGTTGTTTACCCAAAAAGTTAAGCAATTTAAGAATTAGAGGCTTGTGTGGGGAGCCTGGCGGTGGTGCGGGGGGACGCAGGGCACGATGGTCTCTCTCAATAATGTAGGCTGCTCCATTCGGAGCTATTTTTTCACAAAATTTCTGAAGAAACTGAATTGGTGAATTGTCCTCCTCTTTCTCTGGAATCCTGATTACTAAGAGGTTGTTGCACCTACTGCGCCCCTCTAAGTCCTCTAGTTTCTCCTCCAGCTTTTTAAATCTCCTATTTGTATTGATGGCTTCTTGTTCAGATCTCCCCTGCTTTTTCTCCAAAGATACAATTCTAGCTTTGGATCCCCCCAACCGAGTTGTTAAAGAGTCGACTGAGGAATTTATTTGCTGCAAATCTGCCAACATTATGGAAATAGCTTCTTTCATCAGCTGTATTATTTCTAAGAATCTCTCCCCAGATAATGCCATCTGTGCCACTAGAGTTTTAGGTGAACTGGTGGCCTGTTGCTTGGAGTGCTTTGCATCCTTCTCATTCTCCAGGGTAGGGGATGGCGAATGCCGCGGTGGAGCCTTCCTCATACAAACATCCATTTTCTTGGTCAATCCGACTCCCAGAGTGTCTCCTACAGGTAAGCAACCCTTTAACTTCCATGAGTCGGCTCAATATCAAGCGTTTAATGAGGTTGTTTGTGGGAAGGGAATGGAGATGTGGAGGTGCGCTGCCACTTCTCAGACCGCAATCATGTAACCCTCACCCAGTCTTTCTAATAGAAGCAACCACCAGGTTTCAGGTAGGGAAACTACAATTTCCTTTACAGGTTCACCAGACTAAAACATCCTTAATGAAACAATGTCACCAGGCTATTTTGTAACGTAGCAGGGTTATGGCAACACAGACCAGCTCTCTTGTGAACCTGCAGAGCCTGTGCAATACGTTATAATATGTTCCCCACCATTTCTATCATTCTTTCTTTTGGGGAACAAAACAATATGCTTGGCATACATGATATTGCCATAGATGATTCCAATGCGTAAGGGTGAGGTTTACAGGCAAATCTCCCAATAAGGACCCAGGAAAAAGAAACAATAGTGAAAGCAGAAAAAAAACTTTTCCAGGTGGCTTAATTGAAAAAGAGGAACATTAAAGCATGAAAAAGAAAGAAAATATGTTGTTGCAGCAGGTTTAAGGCTGAAGAGAGTATGTAGAGGGTGTATAAAGTGGATTTTGCTGCACACTATGACAGTTATGCAATGCCAGGTTGATAAGGAACAAGACTGTCATAATGGCGGACTTGGTGTCCTCGGTAGACCTGACTTGCATCACAGAGACCTGGCTGGATGAGAATGCTGCTCCCATTTTGGAGGCAGCAGTGCCAGCTGGGTACTCCATGATACACACCCCAAGGGAAGATCGTAGAGGCAGGGGAGGTAGCCATTTTTTATTTTAAATATAGTCTGAATCTCATGGTGCTACCTGTAGGTTCCATGAGTTTGTTTCAGTGTGTTGCTGCATGAGGGGGGCCCAGCACTGGCTTTAGGGTTGTTCTGCTCTATCGCCCTGTGGGGGGTGGGGTGGAATGGCAATTTCTTGTGGGAGACTGGAGAGCTTGTTACTGGCCTGGTTTTAGAGTCCCCCAGATGGTTTAATATTGGGGGACTTCAATGCTTGGGCCAACAATGGGCTTGCAGGATTTGGGACCAATCTCCTGAGGAATGTGGAGTCTATAGGCCTGACACATGTTCTGTCAGTGACCCACTTGAGTGGTCACACACTTGACCTTGTGTTTTTGATTGGCCTGGAGGTTAATGATTTAAGAATGGATCCAGTATGTTGGTCGGATCATAGCACCATGGGGTTCATGTTTAGGGCCCCCCCCGATGGTCCTGCCTCTGTGGAGATGATCTGGTACTGCCATTTAAGAGGAGTATCCTTGATAGGACTGTCGGCAGTGCTGGACCTATCGGGTGTGGAGGCTGCTTGTGCAATAGGCACAGAGGAGGGGGTGGCCACTTATAATAGGGTGGTTGCTGCTGCCTTTGATTCAATCACATCCATTCATGTCTGACCCCTGTCTACTCACCAGAGATCTCCTTGGTTTGATGAGGAACTCAGGGAGTCAAAGACTAGAAGCCAGAATGCTGGCCCAGTGGTGCTGAGGGTTGAGGCGCTGGACACCACACCTCATGCCACACTGGCGACCCGTGTTCAGGAATGAGCATGGACTGCCGGGGGCTGGCACGAGAGAGAGAGGATCGAGTGTCCGATGACAGCTGTCCTCTCCCAGAGAGAGGTGGACATGCCATCCCACTCCTTGACTGCCCCCTGGTGGAGGCTGGGGGTAGCACCAGAGCCAGGGAGACTTGTAGCATAACATCGTGGCGCATGTGCCTCCACGCATGCATGTTC
The DNA here is from genome assembly GCA_016271365.2 of Neoceratodus forsteri. Classification (NCBI taxonomy): domain Eukaryota; kingdom Metazoa; phylum Chordata; order Ceratodontiformes; family Ceratodontidae; genus Neoceratodus; species Neoceratodus forsteri. Next base: position 202,153,592 of record CM057458.1, read on the forward strand.
ATAGCTGTGGGGGAGGGACCTAGAAAAGAGGAAAAACATTGCCTGCCAGCTCCATGGAAGGCCCTCCACTGCTCCTATGCCACAGCCTCATGGAGCTCTCGGGTCCACTCCAGATATTTGCTCCAGAGGGGGGAGAGGATGACTTTTCCACCTCACCATGGGGGTAATCTGTGGGGGATACAGGGCCTGGGAGGTGCCGGGGAAGCAATAGCGGCTGGTGGGGGGAGTTGGAGTAGGAGAGAGAAATGCCGGCAGAGCAAAGGAGGATAAACACATAATGGAAAAAAAACAAAGCTAGTGGCCAGAGGTTAGGGAGGCACTGGAAGAAATCTGGACTGTTGGAGGACAAATTGGCCCTGAGGTCACATTATGGTGACTATCGGGGGCAAGCTCCAAAAAGAAGGCAGATTTTTTGTCCAGGAAGATTGCTGCAGCAAGGAACAGACCATCTCAGCTCTTCCGCACAGTAGACAGGCTATTACATCTGGCCTGTTTCTGTGTGGAAGGGGTAGTTTCAAGCATTAGGTGCAAGACATTTGCTCTGTTCGTTGCTGACAAAGTGTCCTCTGTCAGGGCTGAGATCTCCTCCAGTGTCTCTCAGAGGGATTGTGGTGTCCTTTCTGAGCCACGTTCTAGCACTCCTCGTGCCTGGTCTGAGTTTGATCCAGTTGGAGTGGAGGAGGTGGTGACTATGATCATGAGGCTGTGAGCAGCACAGTGTGATCTTGATCCAGATCCCAGCTGCCTTTTGGTGGAATGTTTGGACCTGATTGGATCAGTGGTGGTCAAGTTAGTCCAGAGTTCCTTGAGGAGTGGGATCTTTCCATAGCCCTTGAAAGAGGCACTGGTTAGGCCCCTATTGAAAAAACCCTAACTGGATCCGGAGTGTCTCGGTAACTACAGGCCAGTCTCTAACCTCCCATTTCTAAGGAATGTTATTGAAAAAGTGGTGGCCATTCAGCTCAAGTAACATCTTGCCTCTTCTTCGTCTTATGAGATATTCCAATCTGGGTTTCAAGCTGGGTACAGCATGGAGACCGAGCTGGTGAAGGTGCTTAATGATCTCCTGATGGCAAGAGACAGGAGGGAGCATGCCATCTTAGTCCTCCTGGACCTGTCAGCAGCGTTTGACACTGTGGACCACAAGGTGTTACTTGACCGCTTGTGATACTGGTGCGGTCTGGCAGGAAATGTCATTTATGGTTCAGGTCATACCTGACAGGCAGAGTGCAGAGGGTGACGATGGGGTTTGCCACATCAAGCCTCTGTCCTGTGGTGTCCTTCAGGGTTCGATCTTGTCACCCTTGTTGTTCATGGTGTACATGCTGCCATTAGGAGACATTATCAGTTGGTATTGGCTGGATTTTCACTGCTATGCAGATGATACCCAGCTATACCATAAATAAATGTAACCACCTGTGCTTGCTAAGCTACATAACTCGTAACTTGTATGCTGTAACAAAGTGTCTGTTCTGTATTGTCCTCAATGTGATGAGGTACCTTTGGAAATGAGCCTCTGGCTCAAAGGTTATAAACTGATGTACAAATAAATAAAAATAAATACCTGTCCTGTGCACCGGGTAACCAGATAATGCCCTCCATATTTAACAGCTGCCTAGAGGAAATTCAGACTTGGATGACTCATAACTGGCTTAGACTTAATCCAGACAAGACTTCGGTGCTATTGGTGGATCCAGGACATCGTGGTGGAGGGGATGATCAGGGAAACCTCCCTGGCCTAGTGCTGGGGGGGAATCCCTCTTAATATCTAACACTAGATGCTCAGGTGTCAGCCATTGTCGAAAGTGGATATTATCATCTGAGGAACATTGCCCTGATCTGGGCCCTGATTACAGCTGAAAACCTGCCCTCACTGATACACGCTTTCATTACATCCAGATTGGACTACTGCAATGCTCTTTACCTAGGGCAATTTGGAGGCAACTTCCACCTGCTGCAGTTGGTGCAGAATGCGGTTGCAAGATTGTTGTCGGGAGTAAAAAGAAATGAGCATACTACTCCTGTCCTCCATGAGCTGCACTGGCTGCAGGTTAGGTGGAGGATTATCTTCAAGGTAGGGCTCCTTACCTACAAGGCCCTGCACAATAGGGGACCAGTTTATCTGCAAGATCTCCTGGAGTTGCACTGCCTGACCTGGGCTCTCCGTTCTGCCAAGGGTTGCCTCCTTGGACTTCCCAGGGCTAGATTGTGGCATTCTGGGGACTGTGCATTCTCAGTTGCCCTGTGGAACTCATTACCTAAATATTTAAGGGAGGCACCCTCCATAGAAGCCTTTAAAATAAGTCTAAAGACGTTTCTATTTCAGCAGGCATTTGAACTATAAGTATATATACAATAGTTATCATGTTTTGTTCTAGAGATAGATGTGTTTTAAATATGCATGGTTTCTTGCTGTTTCTGCTGATCTTTATGATTCTATGATTTAGCAATACTGTTATTGTATTGTGTTATTTGTTTGTTTTAATGTACAGCTCTCTGAATCCCTGGAAGGGTGCGCTTAAAGTATCTATCTATCTATCTATCTATCTATCTATCTATCTATCTATCTATCTATCTGTCTGTCTGTCTGTCTGTCTGTCTCTGTATGTATGTATGTATCTATCTATCTTTCTTTCTATCTATCTATCTATCTATCTATTTATCTATCTATTTATCTATCTATTTCAGGAAGGACATACTGAGTGAGTACCAACTAATTTGTAGGTGTGTCCTAGGGGAAGGGAAAAGGAACAACAGTGCAGTTATAATATCAAAACATAAGGTGTATAGCTAATCACAATACAGTACCTCAATAATATCATACAGAATAACACATGGGGGGGAGTGCAGAATGAGAATTTAATGGAAACCCAAGGTGTGGGATGCTATGCTCTCGGGGTTTATTAAAGCATCCCACACCAAGAGTGTACATTAAATTCGAGTGTTGCACTCCCTCCATATGTTGTTTTATGTAATTGCTGAGGGATGTTTTTTCTCCAACCGGATTTTCTGAAATAAATTCTGTGTTTCACAGAAGTCTTGTGTCTGTTTTTAGTCATTACAGCATGTGACAGTACACTTAAGAAAGTGAATAAAGCACAGCATACTCTTGCAAAATGAGTATTTTACTGCTTTTGTAAGCTTTAAAAATTGACAAATAACTGGCTGCTTTAATTACAGGCTATTAGAATGGCAATGGTTTCATTCCTACACAGAAAGCGGCAACTAGTGAAATCTACAGAAAACAGTTAAGTCATAATATGGGACACTATTAAATGTCAGCAAAAACATTTAACAGCTTTTAAGATAAATGTTTTCAGTTCATATTAAGACTTTTTTAAGGTCTAGGTTGTTGTTGTCATGGCAATATGCAAATTAGGTGGAGAGGTCAGAGTTCAGAGCTGTTGTCTTGAATGTCCTTGTGATCTTCGCAAAAACTGCCTGTAACAGCTGGCAAAGATCAGTGAAGGCTACATATTTGTTTTGTGGCTTTTTGCTTGTATGAGTGTTTTTCTGGTTAGAGATCAGTACTGCCAAACTATTTATTTCACTGCCTATTGATGGCAGTTGTGAGATCCTTGCAAGCAAGTCAGCATGAGCAGGGCTGAGGAGAAGCTAGCACATGTTAACCATTATAACCCATGGGCTATAACACTGATTTATAACCAGCTTCTCCTACGAGAAAAAACATTCCTCAGTTATTACATATAGAATAATATATGGGGTAGTGTGTGTAACAAGAATTTTATACACACTCAAGGTGTCGGATGCCACATAAACCCCAAGAACAAAGCTTGAGGGGTTTATCTAGACATCCAACACCAAGGTTGTGTGCAAAATTTAAGTTTCTGCACCACCCCATATTTTAATTATCTATTTATTTGTGTCTAGGATTACAAAGTACCTTTGAGCCAAGGCTCTTTTAGAAAGGTTCCACATCATGCTGGTTACAGGGTAACAGACACTAAAACATAAAACAGTTACAGGTACTGATTCCACCTTTTCACCAGAGCAATTATATAAAATAAAAGACGTTCCTGTGCAGCCAAGGTCCGGTTGGGTTTTACCTCTGTCTGTGATCACCTGCCAAAAGTTAACTTCTTTTTTTTCTTGTTTTTCCCTGGGAGCTGGTTACTTTAACTGTTTTACTGCAGTGATTTAAAAAAAGAACTTACTGCCAAGTCTGAGTGGTGGTTCAGGCTCCAACTCTGGTGCCAAGACAAGGCTGCCAGCAGTGAGAATGAAAGAGCTGCGACCAGTGCGTGCATGGAGTGAGGGAAGCCCAGCACATGTTTGCTGTTATAAGCACTCTTTTATAATGGCAAATGATGCCAGTGGTTTCCCTAAGGGAAAAAATGGAACCCAGTTATTATATAGAGAATAATGCATGGGTAGGGCTGTGTAATGGCATTCTAGGCAGCTTTAATCCGATAAGAGAAGCCAAGTACAGATAGAAACCAGAAGGAGCTTGGTTTGGAAACTTCATTAAAGAACAAAAAGGGCAAGAAGATGTCCAGTGACTTCTAGCAGACCAACTTCAGGTGGAGAGTGCAGAAAACTATCCTAGGGGCTTCCCTGAAGACCAGCTTTGAGGTGAAGTAGGAATGAAAATGTCCTAGGAGATTTCCCTAGAGGCTTTCCTAGAACTAGAACAAGAAGAAGCCTGGGAAATGCCCTGAAGACCTTCTTCAACAGATGAGTGTATGAAGGGAAAGTGGAGATTTTCATCCAGGTGGACAGAGGATGGCTACCTGCACTTGAAAACCTGTAGAAGGGCCAAGTCAGGTAGACATGAAGATGTCCAAGGGGATTTCCCTAGAGAATGTCCTAGATTTTGAATGAGAGGACCCCCCAGAAGACCATCTTCAGTTGATGAGTGCATGAAGTGAAAGTGGAAAGTGGAGACTCCCATCCCGAAGGATGGAGGATACCTACCCACAGTAGTAGACCTCCTGAAGTAATGAATCAGATAGATGGTGCCCTGAGGGTTGTTGGTATGGACTGAGAAAAGGAAGGAAAAAGAAAGATAGCTGCTACAGTGCTACTGAACAAGTTAGGATGGAGTTCAGGCCATAGAAGAAGTGGCGAACCCTAGTAGATGGTTAACTACTGGGTACCAAGTGAGGGCCATCCGTCTATCATCCATGACATAGAGATGTGCAAGATAGAAGTCTCTTCCATGACCTTGAGGAGGTGTGGGTGACATAGGTGAACAACAAGTTGAACTCGGTGATGTCATGGCAATGCTTCTTCAGCATTCTGGTGAGGTAGCTAGGAGCTAGTGCAGATGAGATGCTCAGAGGATCAAGAATGATATGTGCACCACCTGCTGGAGCTAACAGTGAAGTGTTTAAAGCTGCATTCTAAAGCAAAGGTATTGCCAGAGGCCCAAAATAAGAAGCTATGGAAGACTTCTAATTGCCTAGGACAATGCTGGAAGAAGTAGAGTGATGGTGCAATTGGTATGGTTTATTCAAGAGTCATCACCTGAAGGTAACCGAGCAGTGTTATAAGGCAGTGGGAAGGCTAGCAGGATGCTTGGGTGCATAGGATGTGGTATCACCATTAGGAAGAAGGAGGTAATATTACCTCTGTACAGATCACTGGTAAGATCCCATCTTGAGTACTGTGTCCAGTTCTGGAAGCCCCACCTCCGGAAGGACATTGATAAGATGGAGGTGGTACATAAAAGGGCTACCAAAATGGTGCAGAGCCTGCATCAAAAGCTCTATGAGGTGAGACTCAAGGAACTGAATATGTACTCACTGGAGGAGATGAGGGAAAAGGGGGATATGATAGAAACATTCAAACACCTAACAGATATTAATAAGGTACAGGAAGGTAGCATTTTCCTTAGTAAAAGATGATCGAGGACAAGAAAATGTGAGGAAGCACTTTTTCACAGAGAGGCTGGTAGATGCCTGGAACAGCCTTCTAGTGGAGGTGGTGGGTGCCAAAACAGTGATGGGATTCAAGCATAGATGGGACAGATACAAGGGGGCCTTGATAGTAAGGCAAGGGGAGGAAATGACCAGAGATCAAATAGGGTCTGCGGTGGCATAGTAGGCAGGGAAAACTGGGCAGACTAGGTGGGCCAAGAGGTCCTTGTCTGCTGCCAACTTTTATGTTTCTATGTTTCTAATACATAACATTGCATGCAACGTGATTCAGCAGGGACATGGCCATCAGGATAGTGACTGAATGAAAATAGACAAGTCGATGCACATGGGTAGATGGGCACCCCGAGGAAACAATCAGAGTATAAAATTGGGTCAGAGAATCTGTGATTCTGATTGGCTGACTGGCACCTTTCTGCTGTGGTAAATCCTGGCATGACCCACACAATGGTGCCAGTCAGCTGCATATGTAATCACCCCTTCTCGAATCACTTCAACCCCTGAATATCAACGCAAACAAAAGGCATGTTGACTTGCTGCTAAACTGCTCCAGTAAAGCGTGAAATTCAAACATGGACTGCTCCAACCCTGATAATGTACAGAATATTTTCCAGCCATTTAATGGTGATAAAAGTGATAGTCGGCAGCAAAAGACAGCAAAATACCTATTTGAATATGTCCTAAAAATTATCCTGAAAGTCCTCCTGATGATCTCACAAATTCATACACTCAAGCCTCTGAACTCTCCTCCAGAGATACCACTGCCCCTGATGAGATCCAATGGGTCCCTGCAGCCAACATCACAAACCAAAACAAAAAGTATAGTCCCCTAATCCCCTGAGTCACACCAATACTTTCAGCCTGCAAAATTAACCCGGAAGCACAAGGTCTGGGTTGGTTTATCATTAGCGCTCGCACCACGCGGTCACACACCCAAATGTCAACACCAGTTCAAACTGTACCAGGCTGACACTATTTAAAAATTATCAAAAAAGAAAATTAACAAAAAAGAAACTTGGTGATTGGGTTTGTAGGATCATCAGAAGAGCTGACAGGAGGATTTTTACGAGACCTTTAAATAGGTACGTTTGATATCTTTTGCTGGACACTGTGAATGTTATCACCATTATTGGGCTGGAAAATAGCCTGTACATCATTAGGGTTGGAGAAATCAATGTTTGAATTGTGGGTGCAGGAATAAAGAAAACTGAAGCCTCTCGGTAGGGGTGGAGTGGGGGCCATTACTCAACCTAGCAATAGGGAACTATTTTTTTCTGGTGCAACAATTATTTCAATAAAAATTATTTAAAGAGGCACAAAACCGTTATTTTACATTAACTTTTTTCCTACAAAACGTGAAGGGGGATTTTGTATAATTACAATAAACCACTCTAGGGTTTGCATTATGATGGGATTTCCCCTGTTCTTGTGTGGTTTGGTCATAAGGCCGTAACCACACCAAGTGTGGGTAAATGCCAGTCTAGCCCACACCTTATTATGTTTTATTGCTTAAGTAACAGTGTGGCGGACAATTGATATGAGGATACCCACACAACATAATATTGAACTTCTCAATCTTACTCAGCTCATAAAAAGAACCAACACGCCTATACCCTTTATCCCCAAACCACTCTTTTTTGGACTGCGTGCTCTCCTTACACCCCCACCGTATCATTGTAGCAGGCACCCTCCCAGATATTTTAATGATCTTTGCAGGACCTATTGCATCAGAAAGGTGTATCTCTCTGACTCCATCCCTAAATACATATGGCATCGCTCCCTTAGAATGATTGATAATAATTCCCTTCTACAAGACCTTTTTAGAGCCAACTGGTCCACTGTGTTCTCTGGTACCAATGTCGACTTAGTCCTTAGCTCTTTCACCAGCAACATCACCAGAGTCTGGAATACTCACGCACTCCTAAAAAAGGTTAAGGTAAAACTTAACCACCACCCATGGATTAATGCCAACCTAATCACTGAGTGCAAACTGTGTGATCACGAATGGGCTACTTACAACTCCTCCCTGACCCAGATGTAACAGTGTGGAAAGAGAGATGTACGATCACGTCAGGTGTATAAGGTTAACACACCGTACGTAATGTGATGTTTATTATAAAGGAGCCCAAATAATAAAAATAAAAAAAAATTACCTTTTCAAAAAGAAAAAAAAGGAAACCCCAACCACAAACACTTGCAATTCAGTGTTGCAAGCAGGAAGATTCACAGATTTCCAAATCAGTTCAGGATGTTCTGCATGAGGTGTGAAGATTCGCACAGCCTCTCTAGGTTAGCACAGTACTGACCTGAACATCTCTAGAGCATCTCTGTTCTAGGGTTTTATACTGGCCCCTTGGAGATCATGTGATTATTCCTGTTTTCACAAAATAAAGTTTTTATCACAGCTTAATTTTTAGGATTTGAAACTTGGTTTGCTAAAGGCATATTATAAAGCTGCAACTACTATTTCTAAATACCAATAATGATATTTCTGAAGGAAAATGAAAAAGTTTGGATGACTAGTTACTCTCACTGTTCCCACTTGGTGACATCAGGAGCTAGGCAACAATATGAGGGAACTGACATTGTAGCCAGCCTTCCCCTATAGGAACCACATAGACAACGTACAACAGATCCAGGTACCTCAGTTCAAATATATTTCTAGCTTTATTTTAAATACTAATACAGTCTTGTAGAAAAATAAAACATGTAATGCTTCTTTATCAGCAGGCGTAACAAATGTGACTGTTTTATGCTTGAAAGAAAAAGAAAAGCAATGTTACAAAAGAGAAGTGAGGCTGGAGCGTTTGGGGTTTGGCCCTACATTTTAACTTTTTGTTTGTTTAGAAACTTGCCAGCAATAGTGTCCTTCAGTATCAGTTACAAAATATGTTGAAGGTATACTCAACCTTTAACGTGGTATTTAGGGAAAGAATTGTATAAAAACTTTACTTTTTAGGAAGAAAACAAAAAAGGCTGAAAACAGCACATTAGTAATTAAGCTGCTTTTCTTGCTCCATTATTCAACTCACAGAAGTTTCGGCAAGTACTTACATAACTTCTCCAGCACTTGTACTTTACTCCTAACAGTTTTTAATGTCTCTTAGAATGCATTCCAATTAGTATAACACATTCATTCACATGCAGAGCCTGAAGCAGTAAACCTCATTATATGCTTTTTCAGCAAATATTTCTAATTCAAATTTTTACTTATTAACAGATATTTTATGCAGGTTTTAATGCAGTTCTTTACAAGGTGTGGAACTCTTAAAATAAACCATTCAGATAGCAACATAGCTGCAAGACATAGTTTTAACCCTTCTGTTTCCAGTTGTTAATTTCCAAGAATATTTAATTCTTAATACAAACACTTGCACTTTGTCTTGTGCATTTTCTTTTCAGTCTGAGATACCTTTTGGGTAGGACTAGAAATGGAAAGGTGAAAATAAAAGTGGATAAGATAGAGAGTTGGGGGGAGGCTGGCAGGGTATACCATTCCCACAGTGACGGGAACACAGCAAAGACCATCACAGCGACAAAACTGACAGTTTGCTGTGATGGTCTGCTGGTTTCCTGACACTGTTGTCTCTATGGAGTTCACCCCCACTCCCGAACCAACTCTCACTCAGAGTTGGTTATCTAAAGTGTGGGGGGAGGGTATGGGGAACTAAGCCCCCACACGAAAAGCACACTTTTGTACAGTGGCAGCACAATGCCAGTTGGTGGCATTGTGCCATTACTGTAGTGACAGTCAGCAAATTTCCTGTTGCTGCGGTGACATGGAACCGTTCGGCAGGTGGTCACTCTGACCAAACTAAGAGGAAAATAAAGGATAGTATAAGATAGTTTTAGAGTATTGCTGTTGCAAAAGACTTGTTGAAAGGAAAAGATGATAGTACAGAGTCCTCTCAAAACTTAGATAGGGATAGGCCGTATCACACCAGGCTGACCTCCAAACTTACAGGACACTACGAAGCACATGTACAAAGACTATCTGAATTACTAAGGCAGCCTATTTCAAGGACCTCCTCTACTCCAGCCATGGTTCTTCCTCAAATGTTTGGAAAATCAGCCATTCTCTCATCGACCACCCACCACCGTGTCTACAACCCCTGTCCTCTCAATTGATGGCTCCCTAATCTCTGATCCCTCCTCCGTAGCTGACACCCTAAACAAATACTTTATCTCTTGTGCTCTTCCCAACCTCCCCACAATGGCCCACTCTGATTCCCCCACTCCGCACTCCCCAGCAGCAACTATTTCACACCTATCTCCCAGCAGGAGGCCTGCCATGCTCTTTTGTCACTTAACCTGGCTAAGCATAGTCCTTATGTCATTGACCCCAAGCTCCTCCATATCTCCACCCCTGCCATTGCCCCACCCCTTACACATCTGCTTAATTTTTCCCTCTCCACAGGTACAGTCCCTTTGGCCTGGAAAATGATCAAGGTCCTACAGTACCTCTCTATAAAGGCAGCAACCCTTCCTGCCCTGGAAATTACCACCTCATTTCTCTCCTCCCTTCCCTTTGCCAAACTACAGGAGTCTCTAGTCAACTCTAGAACTGCTGATTTCCTTACTGCCACCAACACTCTCTCCCCATACAAACTGGTTTTAGGAGGAATCACTCTACTTCTTTCTCCCTACTAAGGGTCACAGACTCCATTCTTTCAGGCATGGATCTGGGTCACATTACTGCTGCCAACTTTATCGACCTGGCAAAGCCATTCAACTCAGTGTCCCACCCACTCCTGCTAAGTAAGCTGCCCTCAGTTGGCCTAGTGGCACCAATAGTAAACTGGTTCAGTTCTTAACTAATGAACAGGAGTCAGTCAGCTCAGGTGGACCCTGCTGTGTCATCCCCCCCTCCCAATCCTTGCTGGGGTACCCCAAGGCTCAAGCCTGGGTCCCATCCTGTTCTCCCTCTTCATCAACAATCTCCCTTCAGTCTGCATGCACTCTCAGATCCACATGTATACTGAAGATACCATCATCTACACTTCTGGTCCCTTTACCCCCAATGCGGAGGCCCCACTCCAGTGAGATTCTAACAGAGTACTAAATTGGTTTCAGGCAAACAAACTGAAGGTAAACACAAAGAAAACAGTCTCTATGACCTTTGGGTCAAGATGAAAATTCTCAGCACTCTCATCCCCCCCCTGTTTTCTCCACACCTGACAGCTGCCACCTAGAAGTTGCCTCTGCCTAAATAGTTTGGAGTAGGGCTCAACAACAAGCTTGACTTTTCAGCCCATATTGACACCCAGCACTCAAAACTCTTCCCAAAACTCAGGGTAATGTACTGAAACAAAGAATGTCTCTGTCCTTCAGTGTGTCGTAAGCTGGTTATGAAGACAGTCCTCCCCATTATTGATTATGCAGATATTATCTATGGCACTGCTCCTGCCTCCTCCCTTACCAAACTAGACACCCTCCTAAATGCTTTTTGCTGCTTCACCACAAACTCCCCATTCAGCAATCACCACTTCTCCCACTAAACCTCTCCATCTCTCCTTGCCCATTGTCACCAGACCCACTCCCTTGCCTTTATAGCAAAATACTGGATCAGTCTCCTCCCCTCCTATATCTCCTCCCTCCTATCTCCTGCTAGTCCCACTTCTTACCCACTCTGCTCCAGGGAGTCCCAATCATTTTCTCTCCCCACTCTCACACTAATTCCAGTCAGCTTGCCTTCTTCTTCTACCTACCATCCTCTGGAACCAACTCCCAACTACTTTCCGGCAGGCCACTTCACTCCCAGTGCTCAAATGCCTTCTCAGGCATGCTTCAATTGTTCCTTGCCACTGACCCTAATAACTACCTTGTCCTAGACCTGACCTAACTGCACCCATGCTTTCTTTTACACAAATACATATGTAGTTTACTCAAATGTGTTTGTAAAACCACACTGTTTTTCTGTAACTGGCAGTATTGTTGGATGGGAAGCACCAAGGGAGGTCGACAGTGAAAATGCCGACCTTCCCCACAGCAACAGCACAATACTGATGCAAGTATTATGCCGCCTATTCTAACAGTGTTTTCTGTGGGGGGCAGTGCCCCCATACCACGCATGCAGGAGGCTCTGCCCCCTGCACCCCCTGGACTTTAGGATTCTAAATCCAGGTAGGAGTTGGTCCAGGGAAGGGGCAGAACACTGGGGGAAGGCGAAACACAGAGAAAGGACCATTACCGCGACTGTCGCCATAATGGTCTTTTATCCTGTTTTGCCCATCGGGGTGTCGATCATAAGGGGTGCGTCATGTTAGATGTACCTACTCGCATGCTGTATTCATTTATTTTTGTATATGTTTCCATTTTACCCAATTATCCCCAGGATCACGCCTGTAAACAAGCCTTCACTCAGTGTGCCTTTCCAGGTTACCAAAGTTTAAATAAAGTAACTAAATAAATAAATAATTGATCCAGTGTTGGTAGACGTTGACTGTTCCTGATGTTGAGAGATGTCTCTGAGGGAACCCCACAGTGTTTGGTACCCTGTAGAAGGTTTGTCATTGTATGCCTGAGCGATAGGGATTAGGACAGGATGCAGACTTGTTCGTTGGTAAAAAAACACTTTACATAAGTCCCAGAATCTGAAACTTTCTGAGTGGATATGACCAAGAATTCAAATATGTCCCAGAGTTTTAGGTCCCTGGTCCTAATTTAGGAAGCAAAAGGTTGGGAGGACTGGTATTAAACATGACTGAGGAACAGGAAGGAGAAATGCAGCAGCTTTGGTTGACTCCTATGAGTCCTGGTAATCCTGACACTTGCCGAACCCTCGTAACCTCAGGCGAGTAAATATGAACTGACAGTCACTGAATGAAAGGAAGACACAGTGCTGTGATATCTAAATGTCTCCACTGCGCTGGCCATATTGTTTGAACATGATTATGTTCCAGATTGAGACCTCTCCTGGCTGAATGAACCCTTTAGCCTACAGATGCAGCACTGATGGCTGCTATGAGAAAACACTGAGGGCAGAATAGGGTGAGCTTATGGAGCCTCAGATTGTTGGAGTAATGATTGAGAGCCATATGATCTCCTAGTGGGAAGATGAGGTAATCCCAGAAAGCAGATTGTTGTAGTATTAATGTAAATGAAGTTGTCTATAAACAATCTCTAACTTATAGGATGCATTGAGCATGAAAAATGGATCTTGCATAAAAAATAATGGAACTGAGCCTAGAATATGCATGTGAATACCCAGGCTGAAGCTTGATGGGGCCATTGAGGAGTCAGTGATGTTGCTGCCAGCTAAAAGCTTACTGAAATGAAGGGGATAGGGCAGCAGACAGATAATAGTAGTGCCCTAGTCAAAGCACAGATATGAGGTTTACAAGGACTGGCACCCATTAAAACTTTACGTAGCTCCACATCAGAAAGACCCATGTACTCCAATGCATATCAGTGCAAAATCAACCTTTAGTTCTTCAAAGTGCTAAAAATATTGGTAAACCCACTGCTGAAGTTGATTCAATTTATCACAATCACAATTGCGCATAAGGCACATTTTGAAGATAAGAAGTCAGTGAAAGTTTGTAAAGTTAGTTCATAAAAACACCAGCTGCCTGATGCCATTGGAGAGTTGGTCTTGTTCCTGCTATATGAAAAGCTTGCACAGAGCAATAAGTTTAGTAGATTAAACAAGTCTACAGTATAGTAGCTGAGTGGTAACTGGGTCAATGAGGCTGTGTCTCAAACCCAGAAGTTAGCAAAGGAACAAAGTAGTGACTCCGAAGGAAAATAGAATACCCAAAAGAAGCAAAGAAAACCAGAAATGGAATAAAGCACAGACCAACCACAGGAGGGGGCGAGGGGTGGCAGAGAACTGCCGAAAGAGAAACAGGAGTGGGGAAGGAAAATGGGAAGGGGAGGGGAGGGGTGGAGGAAAACCAGACAGACAATGGGGGGCACAGAACAAACAGGAAAGGGGGAGAGAAGGAGGGAGATGAGAGGGCACACAAATGAGAAATCAGGGAGCAGCAGCAGTGAATGACCAGAAGGAAAAGACACAAGCGGAGGAAAAGAAAACAGGGGAGACAGTGAGAGGAAGGAGAAAAGTGTGGCAGGGATAGAAAGGGCAGCCACACAGTCACCAGGTGCACAAAAAAAAACACTGTGCATGGAGTGCTGAGAAGCCTGGTTTTATATTTGGAGTCGGAGAGGAGCTATTCTCATACATTGAACTACAGGCTTTAGTCCTCCCATAGAAAACAGAGCCATGGGACAAAACAGCTGTTTTCAGTGTTGGCACACTTTTACTAAACCCTCAAGCTGTCAGCTGTGATTTACAGGCCTCAATGGCTCATGCTTGCCGTTATAACTATCCAGTTACAAGGGTTATCCGGGTGTAATCACTCTCTGTTACTAATTATATACAGAAAAATACATGGGTGGGTGTGTGTAACCCAAATGTTACACACACCCTCATGTAGGATGTTACCTAAGGTTTGAGTAAAATTCTGGTTTGCACATACCCACCAATGTCTTGATTTTTAGAATTACTAGTGAGCATTTATAAGTACTGTGGCAGTTGTGTGACTAGTGCTCATGTCATTCAAAGTGTGAGCTTGATTGACAGGGAACAATTACAACTTCCTGGTTGTAACACATAATTACAATCAGGCAGTTGTAACTCATTTTTACAAACTGGTTATCCAAGCAATTAAAGTGCTCACTAGTACAGTACAATACAATAAAGGTGCACTGTAAATGATACTAAAATAGAAGGGGTGAAGGGTAAGTCACAGCTGCAGTGCGTTAAAAGCATAACATGTGAATACATGGGAAGACTGGGTAATGTTTGCAAATTTAGTGTAGAAAGGGTCAGATGATTTAAGGAGCCAAGGTGGAGAAAAAGAACTAGGCAGAGTCAGTCACAATTTCTGGAATGTGTCGTGATAAAACAGGAGGGATTTTAGAGCTGAAGGAGAGGGGACTAGAGACATACCTGTTCATAATATTGTATTTATTCCTTCGCCCTAAATCTTGTATTTTGAACTTTAAAGGGGAACCTCATTTTAGCCTAACTCCCCAACCCCCAAAGACTCACCCCTCCGGTTAGGTTTATCACAAATAAAAAATACTGTAAGTGCTTGTACTTACTTTATATTATTTTTGTGAACTCTGCCATCATGTAACATGGCGGGTGTAGCACAGTGCCATGTCATGTTAGAGTACAACACCGCACTGCTCACTTGTATGATTCTTAACACAAGCGAGCAGGGTGGCACCATGCTCTAACAGTCAATGGCACTACACTGCACCTGCCATGTTACCTGTTGGCAGAGTTTACAAAAATAATAGACCAGGTGTAGATGGAGGTGGGGTGTCAACTGAGGGCAAAATTAGTTTGCATTGATTTTGTACTGACACCTTGACAAATTTTGCAATTTTCTGCTCCACATACTTAATGCAGATTCTTGGGCCATTACTTTGAGAGTAAGTGAAATATACATTCAAGTGTGGCCTCAATGAATAGGCTGAAGTTAGAGCTTTAAAATGCATACCGATACATTACCTTACAAGATTAACGTTAAAAATGATAGGGTTAAATACCAATCACCACCCCTTAATTTCTTGTGAAATTTCAAAATATTCTTATATTTAATCTTGTCAGACAGGATTTATTGCACTTTATATTATAATTTTACGTTGTCTAAAAGGGTAAGGATTCTGCTTTGAAATGCATATGTGGTTTTGAAGTCATAAGATAGCGAAAGGATAAATTGATGAAAGGGAAGACACCATTAATAGGCACAATTTTAGCAAGTTTATAAGCTTACCTGATGTTGATTCTTGGGCCATTACTTCTAGACTAATTTAAATATGCATTCAAGTGTTATCTCAATGAATGGGGGGAGCTTTAAAATGCATACCCATAAGTTGCCTCAAAGGTTAATTTTAAACATTTTTTATAGAAGGAAATTTATCTAAAAGAAAAAAAAACCTTTGTTTACATAAAACATTTTAACGTTTTTATTTTAAATAATGTGACATTTAAAATATGGTTGTTGGTAAAGTAATGGAGCTTACTCTTCTCCATCTAGGAAAAATCTTCGTCATTGTCAGATACGCCAGTATCATCTTGGTAATCACATACATCTTGGTCCTCATCTGAGTCTGAATGAACAAAATCTTTTTTTTTTTTTTTGTTAAATTAGAGCCAGGCATATACCAAGTTATTTGCATCACTTATTATCATCTTGGTAGTTTTACTATCCAATGTATATCTAAAACTACTCCATTGAAAAACATGTTTTAAACAAATGCTAATTTCCTTTGACAAACAGTAATCATCCAGTCAATTCTGCATTCCATTGAAACTAAACTGAATGTAATAATTACTACACAAGTCTTACTGTCACTAAATGCTGAAATTATCCACTCTATAAACAAAATGATGGTGACAGATAAAATACACTGGACAGAGAGAGGATCTAGATTATCACATTTGCCAAAATATGATCTACCCAGTAGTGTCCAGTAGCTCTCAAATAGTATCCACATCTGCAGCAAAAAATGGCCCAGTACTGAGCCACCTGTATACCCATGGGTATTAGCAAACAAAATCTAGCAAAAGCCAATGCAGTTGCAGCCAAAGTCCAGCAGAACATGGCACTGATCACCATGTCCAAGGTGGCTGAACAGAAACCAAGAGTATGAATCGATGTTTCGAAGACGGGTGTTCCAACTTTTCTTTTTTTCCTTTTTAGATAATTCCTGAAGACCCATGGACAAAACGTTGATTCTTACTCTATTTTCAGCATCCATTTAATATTACCATTTTGTTTTGTTAACTCTAGATAGGTACTCTGAAGGGTGTAACCAACCCATCCAGGTGCACACAAAGTGGACCTGACCTTACAACAAAATGACAAATATGGGTATGGTGAATAGCCCAGATAGATTCAGATTTTGTTTATTGACTGTCTTCCAGCAGTGTGTGGGAAGGTGCTGCTCTCACTTGGGGGAAAGAGGTGGGAAAGACGGGTGATATTTTTATATTTTTCTGTTGCTAATCTGGAAGGGAAGAGGCAGCTGCAGTGGAAGGGAAGGGCAGCTGCAGAATAAAGGGTGCTAGCTGCACATTTGAGCAGACTTGATAGACCTCTAGGCCTTTATCTGCTGGCAAATTTCGTATGTTCGTATGTAAAAGGAAGCTAAGATCTGCAGAAGTGTATTCTGTAGGTCAGTGCATGGTTCAAAGAATGGTGCTATCATAACATCTGATGTAATTGTTTTTGTAACCTCAACAATACCTTGTCGGTATATCAATACCATTGTTATTTGTATTATAAATGTGTTTCCTGTTGTGCCTCATACAACTCTAATAAGAATTATATTGAAAAAACAAACAAACAAAGTAGACCTGACCTGGAGGGGTGACTTCCATTAACAGGTTCATTTTGTATCTTTAAACCTAAGTCAAATGTACTAGGGATTCCACTTTGATACAAGCATTGGACTCTTTAATATCAAATTGTGAGCCAATATGTACAATGAACCATCTGAATGCTTGTACTGGATTTCCCATCTTGTTCAGATGTACTGTTTTTACCCTACACCCACGTTGTTCAATAAATTTGAATTAAAAAGGAAGACAAAAAAGAGCTTATTAGCACTGCATAAACAGCAATATTTAGTGCTGGACAGACTCCCCCTTAATGACCATTCCCCTATCTACAAAGGCAACCACCCAGTTCCATCATCAGTACCTACAGTGCTCCTTACTACTTTGCTCCCCCCGAGCTGAGCTGGAGGTTGGGCCCTCTCTTGAGCCCAGGTGAGTGGATGTAACAGAATACTGTGCAGGGCCTGAGTGTGCTAGGCATCATACTGCAGGCCAGGTTTCTTCTTCTTTTTTCCCCTCCCCCTAGGACAGAGGAATTAAGAGCTACAGTGCAACATCATTTCTCCCCAGCTGCTCCTGCCTCCACTGGTGGTCATCCCCAGGGGAGAGCTTCCTCCAAGATAACTCACCCACATCCCACCAGCACGTAAAAGAGAACCTGGGTAACTTGCACTGCACATAGTGTTATCTAGTAGAAGGGGGTCCTGGGTATCCAGAAACTCCCTCCCATCTTGCTTCCATTATGTTTGCATCAACAAGGTTTTGTACTCCAGGACTAACAAATTTAGGGATTTCTTTGGTGCAAACACCCTATTCCCAAATCCTGGATATGCCTTCACAAGCAGCAACACTTCATCAATAGGCCAGTTCACTGTCTCAGTTTTTATTTCTCTCCATTTCATTCTCCAAGTCCTAAAAATTTTTTTCTGTGCTCATCTCTATGTATTCTCCCTTTACTTTTTTCCTCTGTGATCCTCAAAATTCTGTAGCCATAACAGTACTGAGGATATACCAGTCAACCTTTCATCACTCAACTTTAGGAGTCCCCAAAAATGTGGTAAAGAGGAAATTGTGGGTATGTGTGTGTGTGTGTGTGGGGGGTCTCTGAGAAAGAAGCTTGGAACTTTGCAGAAACTGGTGCTTTCATAGTCTCAATGTTTGCTGTTCAATGAGCAACACACTGCAGTTCTCAGACAGAAGAATAAGGGCTGCCTGGAAAGACATAATGACCTAGTATCAGTCCTTATTCTACTGACAAACAAGGACCAATGTGGTGGTCCTTATTGTTATCATTGACCTCCCAGAAAGGTTTTTAAATTCAAATAATGTAAAAAAGCATGATATTTAATTCAAAATATGTTGAACAGCTGAGCATGCTGAATCTTAGGCTCCCACAGTGGAAAGCCACTACTGGCATTCTGTGCACAACTGCAGCCCCCATTATCTATTTGATTCAGACTGGGGTACAGGGGGCCACCTAGAAAATCAATAGGGGAGGTCCCAACGTGACAGACTTATATCAGTACTCCACTTAAATCTGAAAAACTAGCTCTGTGTTTGCATCTTACGTTTACCTACAGTGCCACATTTAATTAGAATATATGATTAATATAAAGGATTTCATAGATCAGATGGTGGCCAGATATCCAACTGAGAAGGGCCCACCTGACAATTTCCCAGATATTTGGTGGGCCAGTCTGACTCTGGAGGGATTAGGGACACTAGTGAAGTGATGAAAAAGAGGATTCTGTGCTCAAAAACAAGGTTTGTAATATGCATTTCTGCATATTAATTTTAGAGTAGCATGTAGGGCACACCCTCTCCATGTACGCTTATGAGTAATTGAAAGAGGGGTGTCCTCATGTAAGGACAGGTGGCTAGGGATCAGGGATCTGCTTGAAACATATGATATTGAAAGGGGGCTGAGGTGTTGCACAAAAAGAAAAACACCATGGGAAGCACGTATATAAATGCTTCAAGAGAGCTGCAGAACCAATTAACTTTTCATCAGTCATGGAAGCATCCCCATGCTTTTCACACAGTCAGCTCTGGCTGTAAGTGCAAAAGAAACCATGGGGTAGGTACTGGCAAGGTGTTGCAAACAAAGAAAAACACCATGGCAGCGCTCACATCAGTCCCTCGGTGTGTCTGGCCCAAACCCCGTTCGGGCTCCCCATGCTTTCCACACAGTCAGCTCCAGCTGTCAGTGAAAAAGAAACCACAGACTAGATACAGGCAAGGTGTTACAAAAAAAAAAAAAAAACAACATAGGAGGCAAGCGTATAAATGCTTCAGGAGAACTGCTGAACCTATTAACTTTTCATAGAAACATAGAAACATAGACTTTGACGGCAGATAAGGACCGCTAGGCCCATCTAGTCTGCCCATTTCCCTACCTACAGGAAAGGCCGCAGATCCTAGTTAACCAACAGCCTGTATCTTCCTGCCCCCCACAAGAATTGCCTTATGTCTGTCCCATGCATTCTTGAATTCTCCCACAGTTTTAGACCCCACAACTTCCTCAGGAAGGCTGTTCCATGCATCCACTACCCTCTCTGTGAAATAATATTCCTCACATTGCCCCTAAACCCTCCTTCTATCTTTAAATTGTGTCCCCTTGTTCTTGCAAGTCTCTTTTTCTGAAAGATGCTACCCTCTTGGACTTTGTTGATTCCCTTGAGGTACTTGAACGTTTCTATCATGTCCCCTCTCCCTTCTTTCCTCAAGGGTATACATATTAAACTCCTTTAGTATCTCCTCATACGGCTTCTCTTGCAGACCCTGCACCATTTTAGTTGCCCTCCTCTGGACTGCCTCTGTCCTGTCTATGTCCTTGCGGAGATGGGGTCTCCAGAACTGGACACAGTATTCCAGATGGGGTCTCACCAACTGTCTGTACAGAGGGATAACAACTTCCTGTTTTCTGCTGCTGATGCCTCTCCCTATACATCCCAGTATAACCCCGGCCCTCCCTACTGCCTTCTCACATTGCTTACTAACCTTAAGGTCATCTGATATGATTACCCCAGGTCCCTTTCCTGTTTTGTTGTTGTTACTACCTCCCCACCCATTGTGTATTCTTCCCTGGGTTCTTGTTTCCAGGTGCATTATTCTGCACTTTTTGCATTGAATCCTAGCTGCCATACGCCTGACCATTCCTCCAACCTTGCAAAGTCCCTTTCATCCTTTCCACGCTCCTTGTGTATCAACCCTGTTGCAGATCTTTGTGTCATCTGCAAAAGGCATACTTTTCCTTCCAGTCCCTCTGCAATGTCACTGATGAAGACATTAAAAAGGACTGGACCCATACTGAACCCTGCGGTACCCCACTAGTAACCGCCTCTTTCTTCAGAGTGGACCCATTTACAATTACCTTCTGTGTCCTGTTGTGCAGCCAATGTTTTACCCAGGCTACCACCCTGGGACCCACTCCCAGGCTGGTTAATTTGACTAATAATCTTTTGGATGGGACTGTGTCAAATGCCTTGCTAAAGTCTAGGTAGGCCATGTCCACAGCCCCTCCTGGTCTACTACTTTGGTCACCCAGTCAAAGAAATCTATTAGATTCATCTGACATGACCTTCCCGCTGTGAACCCATGCTGCCTTGGATCTTGTGCTCCACTGACCTCTAGGTACTCAACTATTCTTTCCTTCAGAAGTGACTCCATCACTTTCCCTACCACAGAGGTCAGACTGACAGGTCTGTAGTTTCCTGCCTCTGTCTTGGTCCCACTTTTGTGAAGGGAATCACATCCTCTTCCTCCAGTCCTCTGGTACCACACCATCCTCCCATGTTTTATTAAAAGAGTAGCCAGTGGTTTCATTAGTTCCTTCCTTAATTCTTTTAGAATTCTGGGGTGAATTCCATCAGGACCCATTGCTTTGTCCACCTTCATTTTGGAGTTCTTGCAGAACCCTTTCTTCTGTGAAAGGACTGGGATCGACCCCCTATCAAGAGTGCTTCTGTTAATTGGATTAGGCACTTCCCCTGCTCTTTTGTGAATACTGAGCAGAAATATTCGTTCAGTATTCCTGCTTTTCACTGTCCCCTCTGCCCATCCACGTTCATTCTATTCAGCCTCACTATCCTCCTTTGTCTCTTTCTACGCCACTGATGTACCTATAAAGGTTTTATCCCCTTCTCAACTGAGTTGGCTATCTTTTCCTCAGTTTGGGCCTTTGCTATTCTGACTTCCCTCCCGCTTCTTTCTCGCCTTAATTGTTACAGCTCTCTGTCCTGCTCCTTCTGTGTTTCCTTATACTTCTGGAATGCTATCTTTTTCTTCCTGACTTTCACAGCCACCTCTCTTGAGAACCATAGTGGCTTTTTCTTTCATTTTAATTTGTTTATTTGCTTCACACAAAGGCTTGTTGCCTCTGTGATGGCAGTTTTGATAATTCCCCATTGTTGCTCCACACCTCCTTCTAGCCTGTTTGCTAGTGCTTTTCTGAGGCACTCTCCCATCTTGCCAAAGTCAGTCCTCCTAAAGTCCAGTACCCTTACTTTTGTATGGCTTGACTCTGTAGCTGAGTTTAACGTGAACTACACTGTTTGATGGTCACTTGTCCCCAGATGGCAACCCACTTCTAGATCTGAGATCCTCTCACTGCCCCCGTTTGAGAGTATGAGGTCTAAGATTGCTCCCTCATGAGTGGGTTCTGAAACTAGCTGTCTAATGCCTGCCACCTGTAGGGCATCAAGAATGGCCCTGCTTTGGATGTGGCTGCAGCAAATGTGCTCCAGTTAACATCTGGCATATTCAGGTCTCCCATCAACAGTATCTCCCCTTTCTCTGCATTCTAAGAATGCCTTCCATCATATCCTTGTCCATTCCTTCCCCCTGACATGGGGGTCTGTACATAACCCCTGTGCGGATTGTGGTGCCCTTTTCAGTGTCCAAGGTGACCCACAGTGCCTCCTCTCCTCCCTGTTTACTCTTTTGTTCAGTTGCTTTTATCCCTTCCTTTACATAGAGAGCTACTCCTCCCCCTCTTCTCCCCTGCCTGTCTCTCCTGTAGGTTATGTATCCTGGTATGTTAACATCCCAGTCATGGTTCTCTGTGTACCATGTTTCTGTGACTGCTACGATATCCAGGCGTCCCTCTTCCATTAAGGCCACCAGCTCAGGGAGCTTGTTGCCCAGACTACGGGCATTGGTACTCATTACCCTCCATTTTCTGATGGCCTTACCCCCTTTTGCCCCATCCCTGTCCTTCTTGCCTTTGCCACTTTCTCCATTTACCCCTGCCCTTCTCCCTATCGACACCTCCATGTTGGTGTTTGCCACACTTACTACCGTGATTGTTTGGGGGCTAGGATTTTCCTGCTCCTTTCCAGTGCCTCCCCCCTTGGCTAGTTTAAAAGCTTGCCAATGAAGCATTTAAACCTATCACCTAGGATCCTGGTTCCCCTCCCGGACAGATGCAGCCCATCATGCCAGTATAGGCTTGCATCACTCCAGGTGGACCCCCAGTCCCCAATGAAGCCAAATCCCTGAGCTTCACACCAGTTTTTCAACCACTGATTGAATCCCATGGTACGGAACACCCTAGCCTCTCCTATGCCATAGATGGGTAGCACCTCCAAGAAGGTTACCGTGTTTGCTACTTGATGAAGGCCCCTTCCCAATTCCACAAACTCTTCCTGCACTTCTCTAATCCCTTTCTTAGCCAGGTCATTTGTCCCTAGGTGGACAATGACATCCAGCTCCCTCCCCTGTGCAGCTGCTCCTGCAATCCTGAGGATTCGCTCCCTGTCCCTCCAAGCCATGGCGCCAGGCAGGCACCTTGCCTCCCTCTCCCCTTCCTTGCCCAGTTCTACCTTTCTAACAATGAAGTCCCCCACCAGAAGTTGTTTCCTCAGTCATAGAAGCATCCCCATTCTTTCCACACAGTCAGATCCAGATGTCAGTGCAAATAAACCATGGAGTAGATACTGGAATGTTGATAACATGTGGTCCCATCTGCTGTCAAATAAAGATCATGTGCAGCATCCTTAAACCTGGAATGGTGGCTCACTGTAGTACCTTCTGCTTCTCACGTATGATAACTTCACAGAGGGGCCCCACCAAGCTGGCCGCTCCATCTAAGGACAGCAGCTCTGAGGCTGGCTACAGCTGCCTAAGTTGAAGGATCAGGGTGTTCAGGTTATGCTTGTAATGGTCTCAGCCGTATGGCATGAACTCTGGCAATTCCCCCACTGCGATCATTGCTGCCTTCTCGCCACAGATGTTCGACGTGGGTTGAAGATATCAGCATTATTTCTGCAGTCAAAGAAGGGACATAGAGCAATTAGAATAGTTATGCACAATTAATTTTGCTCTCACTCCCTGCAAAACCTATTGGGAGGCACAGCACCTTCAAAATAAACCACAGCCACACCAATAATTGTTTGTGTACTGACTTTCTTTTACTCATTCCAATAGCAGGGAACTACACCCAGGAGCTCGACAGAACTGCATAGAACTTAATTCAGAAAAACTTTTTTTACCATTTTTGTAAATTTAGCACTCACCAACTGCAGGAACCATAATTAAAAAAAAAAAAAACATTTTCAGCAGTTTGTGTGAATAACACAGTCTCACCCATCCCTTCAAACAGTCCGCTTTACTGCTTGACTTATTCTACTTCCTGGTCTGTGGCCATTACGTGGTGGTTACCACAGTGATTTGCTGACATTTTCTTTTTTTGAAATAGTAATTTTATTGAAGTTTTACAGTGCATAATCACAGACAGGACATACAGGAACATAATGCATAATAAAAGTAAAACTAGACCACATCAACCAAGGTAATCCATCCCATGTTTTTGTTCTAATGAACCCCCTTATTTGTTTTACCCCCTGGAATCCTCCAAGGAGTCTTCTCGGGGGGGGGGGTCCCTCAAGTTCATACCATTTCTTTTAAGTCCCTGGGAAATTTACTGATAGTCAGGATGGCTTTAACACTCCTACAACATTACATATTATTAAGGACAGCAGTCTAGATTACAGAAAGTAAAACAAAATTAGAACTGTACAAAAAAAAGAAAAACAACAAAGAGCATGCATCCCACCTGGTAAAAGTTGGGGATAAGGGAGTAGGGAGTGGACAGGTGTATGAACAACTAGATACTTATACAGTTGGAGTAAGCAGCTAATTAAACTATAGTAGGGAAGAATTCCTATGAAAGGTCGGCAACCAGGCACTAGCTGACCAGAATATGGGCCATAAGCCTGTAAGTAAATGGGTTTTATGCCCCACTAGACCTGTGATTGACCAACTATTAGAAGTGCTCAGCTAGTATTTCCAAAATATTTTTATTCTCTTTCTCTGCCTGGTAATGAAAAAAGGGCAGCCATTTAGCTTTAAATTTTTCTGTTTTTAGTCTCAGTTTGGCTATAATCTTCTCCATCAATAATATGTGCAGACATATGGAGTACCAGGAGCTGAGAGAGGGGGGCTCCACAGTAAGCCAGTTTTAGTAATGGCTTTATGTGCTGAGGCTAAGAGAATGTAAAATATGTATTTCTGTGCCATTGTTTTAATCTGCAGGGGAGGGAGGCCTAATAAGCAAATCTGTGGTTCAGCCTGTAGCTGAGCCTGGAATATCTGCCCCATCACTTGTATTATCTGATCCCAGAATGCTCTCAACTTCTGGCAGGTCCAAAATATATGCGTATGGGTACCCTTCTCTCCACACTCCCTCCAACAAAGGTCTGATAAACTAGTGCCATAGTGTCTTGTTATTTCAGGCATGCAAAAATATCTCATCACCACCTTACACCTATTCCACCTAAATTCTCTCCAAACTGGAGAGGCCAAAGTGAAATGCACCCCTTTCCAAATCTGTGTCCATTCTTTTTCTTATAACTGAATGCCTCAGTGGATCACCTTCCCTCCAGGCCTCCCAGGGGGTTAGATTCCCATGAAAGTAAGAAAGCCATAATCTTGGAAACCAGGTCCTTCTGCCCCTCCTGAGTAAGCAGTGGGAGGAGGAATTTCAGGAGTGGCTTTTTGCACTCTAATGTTGAGATATCAAGATCTTTACCTGATAAAAAGTGTTGTATTTGTAAGAACCTGAATAAGCCTTGGGATGGGAGACCAAAGTACCTAACTATTTGCTGGAAAGATTTAAGGACAACACCTACATACAATTGGCCAATATATTTTAACCCATGCCTTGCCCACCTAAGAAAACCCGTGTCCATCCAGACAGGCATAAAGTCCTCACAAGCCATTATGGGGGTCTGAGAGGTCAGTTTTATCTGCATTTCCAATTTCCTGCAGGCCATCAACCAAACTTGTTTCAGAGTTAAAGACCATGGGTTAGCAATAGCAAACTTAAGTAACCCCACTTTGCCCATTAGGATTATATCAGCAATTTTAGCACCAGAGGCCAGCGGTTTCTCCAGCTCTGCTCATAATGGGGGTTTCCCTCTGGACCACAAAGAAGTGAATGCCTGCAACTCAGTGGCCCAGAAGTACTTGACAAAGTCGGGCATACCCATCCCCCCTCCCAACTTAGCCCTTTGGAGGATCTGCCATTTAATCCTAGGAGGTTTCTGTTTCCAAAGGAATTTAGAAATAGAGGCTTTTTTACTTTTCCAAAAAGAAATTGGGGGTCTCAGAGGAAGCGTTACAAATATAAAGAGGAGGCGGGGCAAAACATTCATTCTGATAGATTCTATCCAACCAGACAGAGAGAGGGGAAGTTCGTTCCATCTATTAAGATCTGCCTGAATATTCTGGAGGAGTTTGAGGTGATTAGTGTGATATAATGTACTAATGTTATTGGGTATCCAAATGCCCAGGTATCTAAATCCATCCCTTGCCCACCTAAATTGACCTACCTGAGGGAGTATGCCCAGAGGAGAAGGTCCTATGGGGAGCATCTCTGTCTTAGTCTCATTAATCTTAAAGGCAGAGACTACCCCAAAATCATGTAGAAGAGAGCCAAGAACTGGTGAGGAACCCACCGGATCTCTGACCTATTACAGAGTATCATCCACATACAGAGATGCAGAGTTCTGTCCTCTCCACCCTAATTCCCTGGTAGGCCTTGGATTGTCTAATTAGGGATGCTAAGGGCTCCATACTTAATGCAAACAGGAGGGGAGAGAGTGGGCAACCCTGCCTAGTACCCCTCTCAATACTGAATGTCCTTCATAGCACCCCACCTACCTTCACCTAGCCTTGGGGTTTCTGTATATGTTTGCCACCCAGTTCCAAAATTTGCCCCCAAACCCAAATTTAGCAAGAGTATAGTCTAGAAAAATCCAGTCAAGGCAATCGAAATCCTTCTCAGCATCTAATGAAATTACCGCATTTAAGGTATTGGCCAGGAAGGAATCCATGGCTGATAAAGTGTTCAGCAAGAGACGGATGTTGTCTTGGATGTGACGTCATAGGACAAAGTCGGTTTGGTCAGGGTGTACTAGACTTGAAATCAAGCCCTGCAGTCTTTCACCTATGAGCTTGGCAAAACCAGGGACTCAAATAGTAATAGAAAAGAGGAGTCCCAGCAGGGGACAGAGTTGTGATGAACCAAGATGGAAAGTTCACCCCACCGGGTGTTAATCAAACTTGTCACAACCCATACAGCCCAGTACTCCAGAGAGTGGGCCTAGGAGGGAAGTCTGTGTACCTCCAAATGAAATGTAGTGGAGGAGTGCAGCACTCTATGTGCCAAGTATAGGCCCACCAACCTACGTCAGTGAATGCATGCCTTCCCCTCCTTCAGGTACTTTAGTTGACATGGCAGCCCAACAATACTAACCATGGGCCCCAGGTCTAATAATGCATTTTCACCCTCCATCCTTAAACTTTCTGACCCTTTCACCTTCCCGTCCAATCATGGTTGTCAGCTATAAACTGTGCGAAGGGCTCGGGGTGGAGTGAACTTTAAATGTATCTGAAAATTACCCACAACATACCCGCTGACCCCCTCATCCCTCCTCCTCAATTCAGAAAAATATACTGCATCAGGGAGCAACAGTCATTTCCCTGTTACCCTTATTATAAACCCCTGATACAACTATAATGATAATTGTAATTCTCTAATCCAAAAGAGAATCAGACGGTTGGTGGTCAAGTCCTGGTAAAATATTTTGCAAACAAATTGTATTTTCAACAAGAATTCCAAACAAATGTCCTACTTCTGCTCTGTTGTGGAGGGAAACATTCAGTGCACAGCCCAATCAGTCATTCGGGAGGTGTTATTGTCCTGCAGTTCAAAAAGAAAAAAACAAGAACAAAGGGTACAGGAATGAAGAACTCCTGCTCTGGATCCCCACACCCTATTATGATTAAATAATAGTACTGAAAGAAAGGAGTGTAGGCATAAATTAATACTTGCAGAAAGTCAGGCAAATATATGCGATGACTTGGGGCTGTCCTCATGGGGGAACTAAAATGTCCTCCACCCCAATATAGTTCCACCCTCCAAGGTCCTGAGGAAAACAGCACCACTGCAAAAAGGTTTCTCCCTTCACGTCAGCTCCCCTGGTGGCAGGATTGTGTGAATCAACTGACAGAGAGCCCTCTGTACACAGTGCTACAGTGAGGAGGATCAAAAAAGCAATCACAGGAGTTGTGTCCTTCACCCAAGGAAGTGAGGTATTTAACAGAATACTTTATTGACATTTATTCAGGTTGCTGGATGCCTGGGGTGATTCACCTGGCCACATCTGCATGGAAGGGTAGCAAGGAGTCTACCCTCTTTCTGTGAGCACGTCATCCTCCTGGAGCTATGGCCCAGAGTAGATCTTCTCTTTCCTGTTCAGCCTACTCTTCACTAGTGTATGGGACCTGAATGCCGAGTGCCTCTAACATTGGAGTTGTTTGCAGAAGTGAGTCATAAACATGTACCACCTCTTTATCTTGCACCCAAAGCTTTGCAGGGTAGCGAACGAAAGCTTTCAGCCCTTTTTCCCTCAGCACTTTCATAACCAGCAATATTTTTATTCTTTCAGCTAGCATGAGAGGGGGTCCGTCTCAGTCAAAATATACTGTCTGTCCATTGAGATTTAAGTCCTTTTTGCTCCAGGCCAAATGCAGGATTTTCTCCTTTGAGGGAAATCTCAGGAATTTGATTAAAAATGACCATGGGGGAGCCCCTGGTTTGAGTTTTGGGGCAACCACTCTGTGAACTCTTTCTATATCCAGCTGGAATTCATCATTTAGGGACAACTCTTGGCATAACCAGCATTCTAAATATGCCACCATATCTTCCTGCTCAACACCTTCAGGAATTCCAAAGAGTCTGATATTATTTCTTCTGGCCCTCGCCTCTGCATCCTCTGCTCTAAGTGTCAGGTCTCTCTCTCTCTCTCTCTCTCTCTCTCTGATGCAGAAAGGCTAGAGAGCGGCCAAAGGCCATGTGTTCATTTTATAGTGTGTACAACTGAGACTCAACAGCTGTAGTGCAAGATTCTAGCTTTTTAAAGTCATTCTGCAGACCTGTGATTTTAGAGTCTATCCAGTGCAAGATTTGGAGCGTGTGGTGGCCGTCAGCTTTAATGAATGCTGTGGTAGTATCCAATCCTGAGTCATCCTCCTCATCTGCCGATGCAGTCAGCGCAGAGGACTGAGACAGAGTAGGGCTTACAGACCGTGTGTCTGGTTACAAGGTGGATCGTCTCCCCAAAGCACCAAAATCCTTTTTTTTAGTTTTCCCCATATTGCCTGTCATTTGGAAGGGTAAGGATTAGGCAAGACTTTTGGTTTTGTGGGTGGATGGCAAATGATTTTAGTAGTTAGTTGACCTGGGGCTCCAGAGCTGTAAATCAGGTTGCCATCTAGAGCTTGACGTCACGGGAAGTCCACATTTGCTGACATTTCTGACGTGTTACATCTTCCTCAGAGCTCTGTAGAAGTAGAGAAGATGGCAAGCGAGTAAACTACGAATGTATAATCCAAATTTAAACAAAACCCCAAACTGCCTGCTGAATGCAAAAAAGTAAAGGTGTGCCCTCCCTAAAAGAAAGAGTGATGATTTAGGCGATTGAGTCATGGACTACATCGAGCAGTAAAATGGACTGTTTGAAGGGACGAGTGAGACTGCGTTATTCATACAAACCACTGAAATTTATTTTTTTAATTAAGGTTTCCGCAGTTGATGAGACTGTTAAATTTATGAAACTACTAAAAAAAGTTTTTCTGAATTAAGTTCTGTGCAGTTCTGTCGAGCTCCTGGGTGTAGTTCCCTGCTATTGGAATGAGTCAAAGAAAGTCAGTACACAAACAATTATTGGAGTGGCTGTGGTTTATTTTGAAGGTGCAGTGCCTCCCAATAGGTTTTGCAGGGAGTGAGAGCAAAATGAATTGTGCATAATTAGTTGAATCC
This sequence comes from Neoceratodus forsteri, assembly GCA_016271365.2. Taxonomy (NCBI): domain Eukaryota; kingdom Metazoa; phylum Chordata; order Ceratodontiformes; family Ceratodontidae; genus Neoceratodus; species Neoceratodus forsteri. The sequence continues at coordinate 202,183,170 of CM057458.1, forward strand.
CCCCGAGGAGCACATGACCAAGGTTCATACTGTGTGGTCTTGGAATAATTATACAAATAGTAAAGAGAAAAAGAGACCAAAGTGAGCACAAGCAACTACTCTGCTACAGTTAAGCAATTAGAATAGCTTTTATTCAGTGACGCTACCCCACAAGTGAGCAGTAGACTGAATGGATGAGGTGGGTTATACTTCATGTAGGGTTTAAATGAATTGGATTGTGATTTTCATAGGCTAGCAAAGCTTGTCAGAAAGTCTTGGATTTTGTAGGAAATGGAGTCAGTAGGCTAGAGACTTCCTGCTTTTTTTATAGTGTCAAAGAAAAAAACAGCCTTACATGTCGAGAAAGTGGACCAGGTCCACCTAATTGGACAGGGGGGAACAGTGCTGTGTCACACCAGTACTGCCAGATGAAATAGTATGGGGTGAATGCTCAGTGATAGCCTTTCACCCCCACTGTTAAAGGTCAGTTCAGTATCTGGTGAGCTCCCTTTTCTCTACAGTACTCGCAAGACATCTGCAGGGCTATGCACACTGCAACTGTAATGAGAAAAAAAGTTTATAAGTAGTGGTTCAGAGTTTTTTTTTTTGTTTGTTTTTTTACAGCCCAAGAACTGAGCTGTAATTCTTTATTATATACAAGCCTGCACAATGGAGCAGCAAGCAACTGCAGCCAATGAGCAAAAAATATTTTTATCCTGCACCACCTTACTGTTCCAGTTTCACTGACCAGGCAGAAAAACAACACTGAACAACATAGCTTCTGTCTACTTTTAAACCAGCAATTATGAAAAATAAGATATGGGGAGGCTGGTCCCTCTGTGTGATACCTGGTTAAAACACTCATACTTTGCTCTGGTGAATTAAGTGGCATCACACGCCTCAGGTGTTTACAAAATCCCATTGCACTACAGTATGTGTATTATTCTATTTCTATATCAGTAAACACTTTTGTCCCATTGTGTCAGGGTAAGTTGGCATAACTGTGTTTATAGTCAGCTATTATTTGCATGCTTCTGCCCGCTGGGATTCTCATGAAAATAAGATGATGCATCTTATGGGGCTGCTCTGTGGTACAAAATTAAAAAGACAAATAAGTGGTAATATTGTAACATTTCATATCTTAAATACAGTAAGGAGTTAAAATCCATCTTGATGAAATAAAAATGCCATATTTTACTAATTTTTTACCTGGGTGACCATTTTGTATTATGTCAAGCAATGGATGGTTCGGACTTCATGTGGAACTATTGGAGGTAATGGGTTCTCAAGCATGGTATAGCACCAAAGGTGCAAAAAGGCATCAGATATAGCTGCTTTTCTTCTGGTTATTCTACATTCTTCAGAGTCTAGCTTACCCTTTCCTGAGAAAAAATAAGTACTGCCAAAAGAGCAAGCAGTTCATTTAAAATGTTTATTTTTATACCCTGATTTAAACAGGAATTTTTGGATTTCATATTAAAAACTGAAGTATGGGTATGCTTGGTTACAATATCAATATAACACTTCACCTTATATGCGGGGTTGTGCTGAATGCCCATTTTCAATAGAACAGAATGATTATGGAAAGTTCTGTAGAATCCCATCAGTAATAGAATTACAACACTTCCCCAGCAAAATAGTTTTGCAGATTAATAATATCACTAGCACTAGCACATTGGTAGACAAAAGTCTGACAGAGTACTTTACTGCCATGGCCAGTGGAACTAGTCAACTAAGAGGACTTTCACTTCTGGGAGCTGCTCACATCCAGCCTCACCTGTCCACACACTCAGCCCATATGCTGCTGCACCATGCTACCAAATCTACCCTGCCACACACTCATGTCAGATTCCCAGTGCTACACCCTGCTCCATGCCACACAGTCAGGGATGCCACATCATGATGCCAACTGTACCCTTACTAAAAGTAGATGCTGCTATACCCTGTTGTACTTGGGCCACTCAACGACAATCATGCATGCTGCATCTGGATGCCACATGGCTCTGGAAACACAGTAGAGCATGATTACCACTACTGTCCATTGTCTTCTGCACCACATTCATGGCAGATGCACAGTGCTGCCAAACCTCAACCGCCACCACAGCCAGGGTTGCTGTAAAATGCTGCCTCCTTTCTCCTGCAGTACAGTTCTGCCAGCTGCACACTGCTTCCCCATGACAAACAGTAGGGGTTGCAGCACAATGCTGCACCCTGTCCCCAGAACAGCATTCATAACTACTTAGTAAGTGGGACAACTCTGGATGTAATGCTTAGGAATAAAGACCAAAAGCAATACAGTAGCAAAATGCATGGAACATACTGGCTTAAGCAGGCCAGGTACTGTAAATCACACAAGCTGAAACAGGTAGTATTCAGGTGATCATAAGCAGTAAGTTGCCACATTACCAGTTTTAATTAATTGGACTTGTTCTGTACATGTGGTCTGGGAGTTGAAATTAAATTATAAACAGAATAATGAACTTTTGAGTAAAAGTTTAATCAAGAAGCACTGTCAGTCACACATTTAGTGTATTTGTTTAATTAAAATGAACGGTGGGACTGAAAACCAGGCACAGGGGCTGGGAAGTGGCAATTAAAACAAACCTTTTTTTTATTGCCTTCCAATATGTCTCCCTTTCAGTCATTTTTCCTTCATTTTAATTTAAAATCTAAACTAAATATATTTGTCAGCTTCTTGATTAAATAGAAAAGGCAAGGGTTTGGCTGAAATGCGACACAGCGGCTGATGGCAATTAAAAAAGAAAATTTACCTCCTACATAATCATTTGGCTTTGATCCAAATCTGATTCACTAAAGTTAACTCCAAACTCAAGTAATGGAGTCACACAGTAATGTATTTATTTCAATGAAATGAAGGACTGACTGAATCACACAAATGAGGAATCAAAACATATACCTCTTGTTCCTCCCAGTCCATCCTGGCTCTTGTGCTGTTGCCTGGCTTGGCCTTGTTATTTTCCTTGGTGTTACAGTCTAGTACCTGCAGCTGGTCCTAACTTGCATACCATTCTACTGGAGCTGTATGATGGGTAGGTCGGTGACAGTCCCTGAACACCATTCTCCTTCTCTCTCTGCTGGCAACTTGCAGTGCAGCACACTACTCACTCCACTGAGTGGTCCCAGTGGTCTCCCTTCCTGATCAAAAAGAAGAAAGCACAGCTCTCAACTCACTCTCCACAGACAGTTAGCTTGGCACTGACACCAGCAGTATTGCTGGTATCTTCTCTTGCAGTCCTACTCCAAAACCCAGTGGAATTGATAATGCAACCTTTTGAGTCCCGGCTGCTGGCTCCGAACACAGAACTCTGATCCTGGCACTGACTGTCCAGTTGGGTCCCCCAAATGCACAAAGTTCACAAGCAAGCAGATGGCTGCAGGGGTCCCCCATTTCAGTTTGGCACCAACTATAACCCCCAAGCAAGCACATCAATCAGGTCCCTGAAAAGGAATGAGCAGAGTGTTTAAATCTCCAGTGCAGTGCAAAGCTGCCAACCAGCAAAGGTAACTGTAACCTCTTCCTCTGATGGCCAGTAGAAGTAAAAGACTGTGATTCAGGGCTCAGTGATGTTTTGGGAAGACCCTTCATCAGACCAGGATGAATCAGCATTAAATGCACATACACTGACTCCGAGAATGTAGTAAACATTAAAAAAAAAGACTTTAAGGAGTATAGGAGCAGTGCTTCTCGCAATTCGAAGTGCCAGTGGTAGGCTCCTTCCTAAGTGTAAGCTCTGGCAGCATCGCACCACTGGTGCCATTGTAAATCTGGTAGAGAACACAGCTCATTTGCAATGGCCTCCAGGCAGTTACACATCAGTTATGGTAGAAAATAACATACTAACATACTATTTGCAGCAGATTAGGCTTTACGGTCTATTGAGTCTGCTCGAACCTCAGATCCCTAGTTGGGTGCCGAGGACCCCCCCCTTGTGTTCCAGAAACCCTTATCATCCATCCCCACCCCCGGGACAGGCCATCATCTGATACATCCACTTTCTGTGTCTGTCCCACCCTCTCTTGAAGCCCTCCATTGTGGATCTCTGAACCAGCTAGCCAGGCAGTGCATTCCAAGGGTCCACCACCCTCTCAGTGAAAACCTCCTCCTCTGTTCCCCCCTCACCCTTCCACCTTCCAACTTCAAACCATGCCCTCTGGTGATACCTCCCTGCTTTAGTCTAAAGATCCCCTCCATGTTTACCCTATTTATTCCCTTGAGGTACTTGAAGACCTCAATCATGTCCCCCCTGTCTCTCCTCTCCTCTCCTCCAATGAAAACAGGCAGAGCTCCTCAAGTCTGTCCTCATACGTCAGATCCCCTAGTCCTTGCATCATCTTAGTTGCCCTCCTCTGTACCCTCTCCAGGAGCTGTATGTCCCTCTTCAAGTGTGGTCTCCAGTACTGTACACAGTACTCAAGGTGTGGTCTAACCAGTCCATTGTACAGCGGCAGAATCACTTCCTTGCTCCTAGAGGTGATCCCCCTTATGATGCATCTCAACATCCTGTTTGCCTTGCTAGCCACTCTCCTGCACTGCTCAGAGTTATTCATACATGCAACCACCATGACCTCTAGGTTTTTTTCCCCTACTGAGGCCTCCAGCACCTCCCCTCCCAGGGTGTACCTGTGTTTAGGGTTTCCCCACCCAAGACGTAACACCTTGCACTTGGTGATATTGAAATTTAATTTCCATGTGTGAGCCCAGCTTTCCAGGGTGTCCTGGTCCCCTTGCAGGGCCAACCTCCCCTCTTCTCCCTCAACTACTGCTCCCATCTTGGAGTCATCAGCGAAGAGACTCATTTCACACCCTATACCCTCCCTGATGTCTGATATGTATGCATTAAACAGGATCGGACCCAGGACTGAGCCCTGCAGTACCCCACTACCAACCTCTCTAGGGTTCGAGAGCTCTCCACCAACCACTACTCTCTTGGTGCATCCAGCTAGCCAGTTTTCAATCCATCTGACCATCAAAGGGCCTACTCCCAATCCCATCAGTTTCTCCACCAGACTATTGTGGGGGACAGAGTCAAACGCCTTACTGAAGTCCAAGAATAATACATCCACAGGCTTTCCCCTGTCCAGTTCTGATGTTACCCATTCGTAGAACTCCACAAGATTGGTTTGACATGATCAACCTGGCACAAACCCATGTTGCCGACTATCCAGACCTCCCACCTCCTCCAAGTACACCCCCAATCATTTCTTTAGTATACTCTCCATTAATTTTCCCACCACCGAGGTCAAACTGATGGGTCTATAGTTACCTGGTACTTCCTTCAACCCCCTTTATGGATTGGCATCACATGTGCCTCTCGCCAATCCCTAGGCACCCTCCCTGTCTCAAGTGACCTGTTGAAGAGCTCTGCCAGGGGTGCAGCCAGTATGTCCACCAATTCCCATAGTACTCTCGGATGAATGCCATCCGGCCCAGGAGATTTGTCTTTCTTTAGGGCCTTGAGGGCAAACCACACCCTTTTGGCAGAGATAGCATCATCCATCCCCTCCACCTTACTGGCCTTTTTATCCTTATCCTGATGTGACTCTACTGGGGTACCTCTCCCTTCCTCCCTCTTGCTCCATTTCTGTTTCTCCCCTGATCCCACTCACTGCTGCTTCTATCCCCATCATGCCTTGCTTTGTAGATATCCCATCCCCCTCTCTAGTGAACACAGAGGCAAAGTACTCATTAAATACCTCTGCCTGGTCCCTCGCCTCTTCCACCCACCCTCCTTCTGATCTCAATCTGCTGAGATGACCCTTAGTTTTTCTCCACTCCCCAATGAACCCGGAAGAACCCCTTTTCCCCTCCATGTATCCCCTGTGCCAGCCATTGCTCTTTACTGGACTTTGCCCCCCTCAACATCCGGGTGACTTTTCTAGATGCAAGATGGTACATTACCTTATCCCTATCCCCTCTTGTTGTTTTATATTTTTTGTAGGCCGCCTTCTTTTCTCTGACCGCTACCTGAACATGTTATGCACTGGATAGAAAAAATCTTGAAAGTTGACTGGTCAACAGCATTCTATGCTCATGCTTATATTCATTCAAAAAGGAGTGGGTAAAAACAAGAGCCCTGAGCAGAACTGGTTTACATACATCAATATCTCTACACCCTGTCAAAACCCTGCATCACAGAAACCACTCACTTCTGATAGATCAGCTTCCTGAGGTGACTTTCCACTTTCTTGAGGTAAAATCTTTTGAAGACTGACCAATTCAACATTTACAAAGCCTAACTTAAGATTACTGACTTGCTGCATTACAAAATGCTCACTTAACATTAATGAAATAAAAAAGTCTAATTTCTAATTTATTGATGTTACACTAAAGTGACTGCTTGTAATGTGTTATTTATTAAATATTTATTGTAACCAGTTAAAGTTACTATAGTTACCATGATTAATGACTCCAGCACTGGACTATTTAATGGACTAATGTGCTTCCACAGTTAAAAAACAGTAAAGAAAAATTGTTTGACTTGTGTTTGTGTATTTTTTTTATTTACTGGGGTGATCCAGTGCATAATCGCAACAGTACACTCTAGGGCATGCTTTATCATGGGATATCAGCACATTTCGGATGCATAAGGCACTTGGCTTGGCTTTGTGCCTCACAATGCACTCGAGGAGTACCAACATCCTATGATGGAGCATGGTATTGCTTAATTATAAAATGGATTTCAAAAATCATGAAACCTGATTGGTTGAGGGCCATCTTTATCCGTGGTGTTATCTCAGTACAACAACACTGGATAAAGATCCAGGAGCCTCTTCACAGTAAAATCAATACTATCCTCACATCCCTGACTGCCATCACAAACATGGCTGCCATGTTTACTCACTTAAAAACCTTCAACTATACTCAAAAAATAAAATTGCCTTAAATTAAAAAGAAAACGCAAAATGTAATTTGCTCTCATAATTCTCCTTTTACACTCACATACATACATTTAAAAATAAAGTACCACAGTACTTACAGTTTTAATTTCTGGTATTTCTTTGCTGACCATGAAAAATCCCACTCCTAACTTTACTTGCTTTCCAGGGAAATCTATGCTGTTTAACCTGAAACAGATACAACAGAAGCCCTGGTTCTATCTGACACCTTCTGTTGTGTGATGGGGGGTGGGAGGCATTCTGCCAGCAGAACTGACCAGAGATTTTAAGTCATATATTTCATCCTTAGTAACCTTTCCATCTACTGAGTGTAGGGGACATAGAACAGAAACAAAGTGGGCAAAAGGGAAGAAATAACATAAAGAAGGGGAATGGTGAGGAAACAGCTAAATGGAGTGAGTCTGGGAAAATAGAGGTTTTGAGGGGTAATTTGAAAAAAAAAATGCATTTAGCTGTGCATTATATTTGAAACAGAGATGTTATAGCAAATGTTGGTATGTGCTGGGACTATTTTGTTAGGGTGGATGAATGTTTAAAAAAAACTATTAAAATGCTTAACATTACTTTATTTTTGTATATATTTATAACCCCGAAAAAAAATCGTAATAAGACATTCCTGGGTGTGCTTTGTGTTGCAATAACTTCACTTTTTGAGGTGTGTGGTGGGATAACTGCACTTCCTGGGGTGGCAGAAGGCACTCAGCGATATCTTGTGCCTCACAACATACCTGAGGTGTGTTGTGATCCCATCACACCACACATCCTGTCATGATGACTTATTGCTTAATTATGCAATGGCAGGAGTATTCCTAGAATTCTAATAGTCTGTTGAGTCCTAAAGACAGTGAAATTATATGACTATAACATCACTGTATCAAGGTCCAGCAGCTACATGACCATGTCACATTTAATGTAGTAGTAGAAGAGATTAGTACACCCTAATCTGTAAAACAAAAATCCTCCCTTCCAGCAAGTCACAGTGTTGCCCCCCAAACACACAAAATCTATTTTTGTTTCACATTCTTTGATTTCCTTTCAAGTACTGGAGACTTTTATTTTTAAATACAACCCTGCAGCTTGTATGGACAAGTGAGTGGTTCTTGAAAAGGACAGTGCAAGACCTTTCGTTTCTGATACTGATTGCGGTGCTCACTGCATACAAAGCTTTTTTTTATTTTCTCCCTTTTATACTTTTGATTAAAAAAGCATAATTTCAAGTGGCTTTTCAGCGAACAAGTAGTACTTTAAAGCAGCAGTACTACAAAAAGAAACTTGCACTTTTTTCACAATTTATTCCCTGTGCCCTGCTAATCATATACCTGATACTCTTTCTCACCGGCATTGTACTATCGCTGAGTAATTTGCTCAATTATTCTCTGCTTTTGTTTACATTTCTACCTGTAAGCATGTTGCACTGGAACTCCCTCTGCTGCCAGCTGCACATATGAATGACTTGCAGGGGCATCGGGAATGGTCAGCAGAGGGTCCCTCTGCTGTTGTCAAAAGATGTGATGTGACCTGTAGAAAAAGCTCATGGAAAATTAATCAGCCGCCATATCTGTTGTAGCACTACAACCATTCAAATAAATTGCAAATATCTAAAAAACTAAAAATGACTGGAAAAAAACATTTACAGGTATGGAAACTGGAACTTTGGCTGCATGCTTACAGCCAAAAAACAGAATTTTGATAGATCACTTCCTGATTTCATAGTACTGCTGCTTTAAAAGGATAGTACATGGCTGTTTTTTTCAGTTACCGCTCATGCTCACTCATCAGATAAGCTTACTATGAAAGCAGGTGAATGGCTAAGGAGAGAAATGCAGAAGTGGCCAAAGAGACAAATGCAAAAATATTTGGCTCAGAATTAACATCTACAGGCAGACAAACGGGTATGCCAACAGAATTGGGGGTCCACAAAAGAATCAGTTGCACTCCAAGGAGTTTAAAATAAAACTTGCACACTCATACTGCCGCACCGACTATTTTGTTACCAGTACAGGAAATGACATACAGTGCAGAATCAATCCATACAATAACTGCAGTTCACGGTCAGGAAGCACATAACCCCAACACTTTGCTGCAAGACTTCATCATGGGACAAGGACTAATGGTGGGACCCATCTTAATATAGTCCAACAGTGATGATGTCACTGAGTGATCACTGATTAAAAAGAGAGACAGATTACAAAACATTTTAGTGGCCAGTGAAAATTGAAGTGCTCAGTGTAAACTACTTAGTGCAAACATTAAAATGTACAGTATCCGTCATTACAAAAAAACTAAATTCATGTCTTAGTGACTACAGCAACATAATACTTTTAGCACATGTTAATATACCCACAACATACTAATCTGCCAATGAATGCTGCCCAAGATAGAAATACCTCTGCCTTTCTTGCATCTTGGCCTGTGATCACACTTTTACTTTTCCTGCTTTGGTTATACAGGGATCCACAGGTTCTGTAAAATCCAGGTGTGGGTGTAGAGTAGCAAAGAAAAAGTATTTTGAGTTGTAATCCTGAGAGAACTGACTGTGGGTGAATTATTTGTTAAAAACAGGGTATTTTGACCCTACCCTGTTCTGTGTTTAAACGGAGGGGCTTTATTAAATTTTTAGCAGCAAATACGTTAATTTTTAACAGTTTGCCGGTTCAGAAAAGGGAGGTTACATGCCCAGGAACACTTCCTGGTTGCTACCCATAAAACTAGCTGCCACAAGCGAGCGACTTCTATTCTGCTCTTTCCTCATAATGTGGGACCATGTTTTTTTGGTGAGACAGGCATGGGAGAGCAGATCCTGAATGAAGTTTTTATCTGTACTCTCTGAATGCAAAAGTAATTATACATGGGGAGTGATTGCTAGAATTCTGGGAATTGTAGTCCACTGAGCCAGCCTGGGACTACAATCCCACATCTAGAAAATTGTCTGTGGGTGAATTATTTGTTAAAGACAGACTAATTTGACCCTACCCTGTTCTGTGATTAAATGGAGGGGCTTTATTCAATTTTTAGCAGCGATTACATTTATTTTTAACAGTTTGCCCTTTCAGACAAAGCAGGTCATGTCACCAGGAACACTTCCTGGTTGGTGCCAATAAAACTAGCTACCTCGAGTGAGCGGGGCGAGCTCAAGTGGGGTGAGTGCACAGTTCCACACATGGAGACGTGCACAGAGATACACGTATGTCTGGCGGGAATAAGGGGCCAACTCATAAGTAAGCCATGGTTTTAGTAATTGTATTAGATGGTACAAGTGGTTGTATTCTTACTTGTCACAAGTTTTGCACTAACTGTGGCTTCCTAGTCTCATTTCAGTATTATTGATTAACACTACTTTACTTTACGATAGCTACAGTAAACGTGGCAGATACCATAATTACCTTAGATGGTGAAGTAGAGTGTAAGTGTATTTCATGCAACATGTACCAATTAACAAAGAATAATGAAAACATTAAAGGGGAATTAGTATGTGAGAAATGTGACATGAATAATAAACTTTATGAGGAAAAGAATAATGTATGTTCCAGGCTTGATATATTAGAAAAATCACAATGGGAAATGGAGCAAAAACTTAATCCTATGAATCATACATCAGCTTCCTTCAGACCGGTTAAAAGAAAAAATGTGGATGAATCACAATCCTTGGATGATGACTGGTCCACTGTTACTCCTCATCCTAGGAAAAGACAGGCTAAAGCCCTACCAACTAATAGAAATTACACAGATTTGATACTTACTAATAGTTATTCGATATTACAGCAACAAGATAAAACACCTGATGATAATCCTAGTGAAATTCCTTCTACAAGCACTGACTTTGACCCAATAGCTCCACTCCCTGTCCCCAAAACCACTCTGACATACAACATGGATGCCATTTCTAAAGAAACTCAAAATAACAGTAATCTTCCTTCACTAAATTCTGGGCCACCAACTGCAAGTAGGGGGGGACTTAATCTGTAAGGAACAACCTACCACTAGTAATAATTCACTACCGAGTCCCATGCTAATTGATATACCTGAATCATCAAATACATTGCAACATTCCAAAGTGGGCAAGCATTAAGGATGCAATACTTGAAGCAAAATCCCATTGTGTCAGACAGAAAAGGAAGTGCAAAAGAAGAAGGAAACCACTTTGGTTCTCAAATACAGTAGCAGAAAAGGTCAGAGCCAAAAGGCTGGTCTTCAGGAAATATGAGGGAACACAGTGGGGTGAAGATAGAGAGGCATACCAAACTGCCCTATGGGAAGCAGGGAAGGCAGTAAGGCAGGCAAAGTCCCAAACTGAGGAAACACTAGCATGAACAGTAAAAGAAGGTGACAAGACTTTCTATAGATACATTAGTGAAAGGAAAAAGTCCAGAGGGGTATTGCTAAGCTCATAGGAGAAAAGGGGCATGTGAGGAGGAGGACCCTGTAAAAGCATCTATCCTAAATAGATACTTTTGCTCAGTATTTACTGAAGAGAAGGTAGGCAGGGACAACAGCTCAGCACCATGGACACAGGGGGGAGGGAGGTGAGCACTACTTCCTTCACAAAAGAAAGGGTCCTATAAGAGCTCACTAAGCTCAGGGTGGACAAGGCAATAGGACCTGATGACATACATTCCAGGGTACTTAAGGAGCTAAGGGTGGAACTAGCAGAGCCATTAGCAGAACTGTTTTGTGAGTCTCTGAGCATAGGAGAGGTCCCAGAAGACTGGAGAAGGGCTCATGTGATCCCGCTCCACAAGAGTGGTAGCAGGGAGGAGGCAGGGAACTACAGACCAGTCAGTCTCACCTCAATAGTGGGCAAGATTATGGAGGCACTCCTTAAAGAAAGGATAGTGCAACACTTGGAATCCATAGGAGCACAGGAGCCAAGACAGCATGGGTTTACAAAAGGAAGGTCCTATCAAACTAATCTCATAGATTTCGTTGACTGGGTAACCAGAGTGGTGGACCAAAGGGGAGCAGTTGATGTTGCCTACCTTGACTTGACTTCAGCAAAGCTTTTGACACTGTTCCACATAAAAGATTGATAAATAAGCTGGGTAGGCTCTGGGTGGGTCAGAAGTTGGTCAACTGGGTGGCAAACTGGTTGACGGGCAGAAAACAGAGAGTGGTGGTAAATGGTATACAGTCAGAAGAGATGCAAGTCACAAGTGGGGTACCTCAGGGATCAGTCCTGAGGCAAGTCCTCTTCAATATCTTCATCAGTGACATTGCAGATGGATTAGAGGGTAAGGCTTGTCTGTTTGCAGATGACACCAAGATCTGCAACAGAGTTGATGATCCAGATGGGGTGGGTAGAATGAGAAGAGATCTGGATAAACTAGCAAAATGGTCAGAGGAGTGACAACTGGGATTTAATGCAAAGAAGTGCAAGATCATGCACATAGGGAAGAGAAACCCTGAAGCCACCTATATGCTGGGGAGGGAGTTGCTGGCAGTCACAAAGGAAGAAAGAGACTTAGGCATCATCATCACCAATGACCTGAAATCATCCAAGCAGACCTCTAAAGCAGTAGGTAAGGCTAGAGGATGTTAGAGTGTATTAGTAGGGGTATCACAACTCGTAAGAGGGAGGTAATAATCCCTCTTTACAAGACACTGGTTAGGCCCCATCTGGAGTACTGTGTGCAGTACTGGAGCCCACACCTTCACAAGGACATTAACCAAATTGAGGCAGTCTAGAGAAGGGCAACCAAAATGGTGTAGGGACTGCATCAGAAGACATATGTGGACAGATTAATAGAGCTCAATATGTATACCCTTGAGCAAAGGAGGGAGAGAGGTGATATGATTGAAACATTCAAACACCTTAAGGGCATTAACAAGGTGAAAGAGTCTAACATGTTTAAATATAAGAAAAATAGCAGGAAAAGAAGACACAGCATAAGATTAGAGGGAGGCCGATTAAGGGGGAATGTGAGGAAATTCTTTTTCACAGAAAGGGTGGTGGATGCATGGAACAGCCTACCTCAGGAAGTGGTGGCTATGAATACAGTGCAGGGCTTCAAACAGGCATGGGATAGGCAAAAGGGAGCAATACAGATGAGTATGAATAGATAGGCCACTGACAGAGCAAAGGCCAATGGCACATTTATAAGGTAGAAAAAGAAATGGGCAGACTAGATGGGTCTTGTGGTCCCTATCTACCATCAACTTCTATGTTTCTATGTAAACAAAATATACTTAACATAGCCAAACAGGACCCATGTATTAACATATTACAATCAACTATACCTACAAGCATGTTGATCAGAAATATATAATCTCATGATATCTAAAATAGTGTTATAAATAATACAGCAAACACTCAATAAATATTTGTCTTAGGTGACTCCATTATTAAATGCTGTGACTCAAGTATATGTAAGGATGACAATAAACTGAACCTGTAGTAGTTACAAAGGTGCTAAAATCTCTGATATTACCAAACAAGTTGTTATGATTCTAAAGAACGCAAGACCTAAACCATTAGCTATAATCCATGTAGGCACCAACAATATCAATAAGTGTAGTAAGCATTAAATCAAGAGAGAATTTGAACTTTTGAATTCCAGGTTGAAACAATATGGTGCTAAGTTGTGTTATTCAGAGATCTTACTGGTTCCTAGGTTTAATCAAGACAAAAACAAGAAAATAAAAGAAATAAATGACTGGTTATGCAAATGTCCTTTACAAAACAACTTAGGTTGTCTAATGCATTGGGAAAATTTAGAACACGATTACAAATTTTTCTGCTGGGATGGCCTACATTTGAACAGAAAAGGCAGCACTTACCTAGGCAAAAAATAGATCAATACATTGCAAAAATGTAAAACTAACTTCTAGGGGGCAAGGGAATTCATCATCAAATCTTAAACTTAAAAAATTTAAACCATAAACCAAAAATTCTAGTATCCAACACATGCAGCCTCAACATACTTAAAAAAATAGAACTAGAAGTCCTTATTTCACAGGAGGGTATTGATATTATTTTAGTGGTTGAAACATGGTGGGATTAAACCTCCCTATGGTCTAGAGAAGTCACCTGGTCATAATATCGTACGCTTAATAGCGTACGACATTATAGCTAACCTGAAAGAGTGCTGTCCAGGACAGAGAATGGTGCAATATCACATTTACTGCTGTACATGGTATTGCACAATTTACACATGCCCAGGCAAAGGATAAGACCTCTGCTGGGACTGGGTTCTGCTGAGCAGCTGCCGTGGCTCACTGGACAGAGCCACAGCAGCAGGAACCCAGGCGCTGTGTCCGGGACCAGGTTTGATTCCTGGTCCCAGACTATATATTTTTTTACACTATTTCTGCATTACCTGAGTTGGACACCCCCCCAGAGTTGAAAATCTTTAGTGGGGGGTCCAGGGGTGCAGCACCCCATAATGGGGGGTGTGGGAGTGTAGCCCCCCACAGAAAGAAGAGATGCTGTATTGCAATATTGCGCTGTAGTGGCAGCATGATATTGCCATGCGGCATAAAGTCTTGCAACATTATGACCCCATGCCTTGAGTAATCAACGGCTTTACATTGTACTATAAAAACAAGTTTAATAAAAAAAGAGGTGGTGTATGTCTATACAGCACAACCTCAAAGATCCGAAGTTCAGAAATCCAGACTGACTGGCCAACCGAATAGGTACTTGCCACCCCCCCCAGCACTCAGCACTCAGCAATTAGCTTACCGTCACAACTCTAGCACCTGTAATACCTTTTGTGCACAATATAAAAGGTGTTAATGTGCAGTGTTGGTGAAGTGGTAGCACTAATGGGGTGCTACAAGCATGGCAGGCGGCAACAAAAGAAAATGGGTCACGCTGTCTAATGAGACCAAACTAGAGATAAGATGCAGTGCCAATAGCCAGGTGCATTTCACGGAAGAACGAGCAGCACTTCAGTCCATGAAAGAAGAGCAAGAGGACTGGCTGAGAGCTGATAATGAAAAACTGGGGCATGATATACAGTCATAGATTTCGCCAGAGTGAGTACTGAACATGAGAGTTTGAGTAACAGTGAGGGGGACAAGGACACTGTTAAAATTCCTCACAGCAGAGGCGAGGAGTGCTTCACTGTGTGTGTTCAGTGAAAGAAGCTGCAAAATATGGCTGCTTAAAAGCGCTACAGCTCGCTGAAGCAGAGCACTATAATTATTTTTTTTTTAAACTTTTGAAACATGAATAAATGATTTTAAAGCATACAACTTGTTTCATAAAAATTGGTAATATTTCGAAGATACGGATTTTTCAGAGATATGAACACCATTGATTCCCATGGTGTTCGTATCTTTGAGGTTGTTCTGTATATAAACAACAAATACCATAGCTCCGAAACCACACTAACATCAAATAACAATGACCAAACTAAATCAATATGGGTTAATGTCAGAATATCAGGTACCCTCTCAGTTCTAGTTGATTCCTGTTATAGGCCTCCTTTCAGCACTACTAGCTGTAATAACACACTTATACAAGAAATAACCGAAGCTGCCAAGTCAGCCAATGTCATTATTTTGGGTGACTTTAATTATCTAGACATAAATTGGTCTATTCATTCTGCTTCAAATTTAAATGAACAAACCTTTCTCTATTCTATGCTATCTGTGGGAGTCGAACAGCTTGTTAATATTCCAAGAGCAGATAATATACTTGATTTAGTACTAACCAATATACCAAGTAACTTTTTGGATATTTCTATCAAAAGCCCCCTAGGTAAGTGACCACAATGTCATACTATGTAATCTTTACGAATCTAGAACAATCAACCAGGCTAATATCTTAACAAAAAATGATAATAAAGCAAACTACCAGGCTATTAAACAAATTCTGGATTCAATTATCGGGGATAACATACTTTCTACACTCCCAGTAGAAGAATGTTGGCAAACTATAAAGAATATTATTCTAAAAACTGAAGAATGGTTTATACCAACAAAACCTGTCTACAGTAAAAAAAGGTTAAATCCCACCCTGGATGACCAAAAAGCTGATACGACAAATAAAAAAAAAAGGAAAGGGCATATAAAAAATACAAAAATAATAAGCGTGAACATTCTTACTCTAACTGTAAACAGGAACGAAAAACAACCAAACAGCTAATAAAAATAGAAAGAAGAAACTTGGAATTTAGGATTTCTATAGCAAAGGAAATAAAGCTTTTTTTTCCCAACGTTAAACCAACTAAGCAAGGGGAAAAAAACACCATTAACTTAATATCTGCCAATGGCAAAATTACATATGATCTGCTCAAAATAGCTACAACATTGAACAATTATTTCACAACTGTTTTTAATAATAAAGAGCCATTTAATAAAGAAAATATCAATACAAAAGATATGAAAAAATTTACAAATGAAGAAGTACAGCAAGTCTTGCTCAAACTAAGTCTACATGCATCCCCCCAGCCCAGATAGTAGAAACCACAAATACTTGAAAAACTTGTCATCTAGCCTGAATGTGCCCCTAACAATTCTATTTAACAGATTAATAACACTTGGACAAATACTATCTGAATGGAATAAAGCCAACATGAGCCCAATTTTTAAAAAGGGTAATAGACTTAGGGCTGGATTCACAAAGCTTTCTGAAGGTGCAAAACCTTCCCTAAGTTTCCAAAACTGCCGTAGCTATAGAAACAAAGAGGAACTTGCACTGAGAGCTATTCACAAAACCCTCTTCAGCTGCAAAAAACAACACTAAGAACTGTGGAAAAAAAGTGCAGCTGCAGGAAGTCCCTGAGGAAAAAAAGGTGTGAGATAAGTAAGGCACAGCCCCTGAAAGGCTATTCATAACCAGTTTGTTTCCGAAGCTGCGGAAAAAATGTTACACACAGTGGAATGAGGTGTTACTCTCCCTCAGCAAACTGCAGTAGTGCTCCAGAAATGGGAATCAATTAAGGTGGAGGTGAGGCACAGGTAATAGCAACCCAGATAGTATAACAGTGGCTGCAGTAACAGCAACAAAAGCACACATTGCCATGATATGGCAACACACAACAACCCCCAGACTCAATGCAGCCCATGATGGAGTCCCACAGGCAGTAGAGCCTGGCCAGCCTGCAGTGAGTGCTACCCCTGCAGGCAACAGGGATGCCACAGGGAGGGAGGACCAGCAGTAACATTGGCCACTGTGGTGCCATGATATTGCTGGTACCTGTGGTGCTGCAGTGGTCCCAGTTGAGGGACTGGTTTCTGGTCTCTTTGTGGATGCTTTCAGCTTCATTCTATGGCAGCCCTGTTAAAGTCTGCTGTTCCAGCTAATTAAGATCACTGTTGCTGTGCACCCTAAGCTATTTCTGCAGCTGCGGATCCGCAGTTGCAGATTTTCAGTAAGTGCGCAATTTCTGTAGCTGCTGAAATTCCGCAGCTGTGGTCATTTTACAAAATTCCGCACCTGCTCAAAATTTCTATATGAATATCACAAACTGCATTTCCACAGTGCTGCAGGTTTTTTTCCCACAGCTGTGGGATTTTTGGCTTTCTTTGTGAATCTTGCCCATAAAGTCTATAGTAGAGTCATATATGGGGTTATTTTTCCCTAGATGCAACACTGCACATTTGTTTATATTTAACACCATTTTATTTGCCTTGCACTAGTTTAATATGTTATTACACAGAACACAGAATTAGTATAGGTCAACTATAGTCCACAAACATAACATAAAGTCATTAGTAAAGTCAATAATAAAGTCAAAGTTCTTGGTGGTTGGGGATGGTGCAGGGGTTGGGGGGTAGTTGAGGTGGGGGGGGTAGAAGAGGTCATTATACAAACTTCCTATACTGTAGGTTTACTCTGTAATATTTCTATCAGAGTTGCCATTTTAGGATCAAGAAAACACTCAGTTCAGATTTTTTAGCCCCACTTCTAGGCTTTCATCTTTGTATCCTGCAAAAAAAGTTTGATGTCCAGATAGTCATTTAGTCCTTCTGGATTCATTGTGTGCAACCAATATGTCCAAAAACTTCCCCTCTTTAAGAGGAGATTCTGTCTGTTTCCTCCCCTCTACAGAGGTTTTACCAATTCAAGTCCCATAAAGTTAAAGTATTTAGTGTCTGTGCCACGGTGTTCCACAAAGTGTCTTCCAGTCGGGATATCCATTCTTCTCTTAGTGATGGACCGTACATGTATGGATTGATTCTGCACCAGGGTGTAGCTGACCTAGTACCTTTTGGTTCAACAGATGGGGTGGGGGTGCACAGTGCCAGGAAGAGAGACAGATACAGAACTGTGGAAAAGAAGCACTCAGCATGTGGTGGCAGCACCACCTACTGATAAAAACAGTGGACTGTTCTTCATACGTATACTTACACATTGTAAAATTTAGTAGGAACCTATTTTTACATTTTTTTATCTTTTTTTTCTTTATAACAAGCCATTGTATAATACCTATATTACTCCAAGGCTGTGTGTCAGGTGTAATAATGTCATTCCATGGGTGTTGAGACCACTCGGCTTGCAGCCTCATGCTTTAACCTACCCAAGGCATGACATTATTACACAACAACACATGCCCTGTTGTGTATTATTGCTTAATCATATCACATATCATAGAGCTATAGCTGCAAAAAGCGTGAGGTCACAAACAGCAATTGTGAGCTCAGCAGGGGAGAGTGAGATACATTTTGAAAGACTCAATGAAATAAGTACTGCATTATCTGCAATATTTAGTAGACCAACAACAGAGAAAATAAAAAAAAAACAACTAGAAAACACTAACATTAAAATGTAATTGGTGTACATCTAGTGGCTTTAATCTTTTTATAATAGAAACATAGAAACATAGAATTTGATGGCAGGTAAGGACCGCTTGGCCCACCCAGTCTGCCCATTTCCCTACTTACTGGATAAGCTGCAGATCCTAGTTAACCAGCAGCCTAATTCTTCCTACCCCCAACCCCTAGAATGGCCTTATGACTGTCCCATGCATGCTTGAATTCCACCACTGTTTTTGACTCCACAACCTCCTCCGGAATGCCATTCCATGCATCTACAACCCTCTCTGTGAAAAAAATACTTCTTTAAATTACCTCTGATCCGCACCCCCTCTGTCTTCAAATTGTGCTCCCTTGTTCTTGCACACCTCTTTTTTTGAAAGATGCTACCCTCTTGGACTTTGTTGATTCCCTTGAGGTACTTGAATGTTTCTATCATGTCCCCCCTCTCCCTCCTTTCCTCAAGGCTATACATATTAAGCTCCTTTAGTCTCTCTTCATATGTCTTCTGGTGCAGACCCTGCACCATTTTAGTTGCCCTCCTCTGGACAGCTTCCATCCTGTCTATGTCTTTGCAGAGATTGGGTCTCCAGAACTGCACGCAGTACTCCAGGTGGGGTCTGACCAGCTGTCTGTACAGAGGGATAATAACTTCCTGTTTTCTACAGGTGATGCCTCTCCCTATGCATCCCAGTATCCCCCCAGCCCTCCTTGCTGCCCTCTCACATTTTTCTAACCTTGCCAAGCCCCTTCTCATCCTTTCCACCCCACCTTGTGCATCAACTCTGTTGCAGATCTTTGTGTCATCTGCAAAGAGACATACTTTTCCTTCCAGTCCCTCTGCAATGTCGCTTATAAAGACATTGAAGAGGACTGGTCCTAATACTAAACTCTGCGGTACCCCACTAGTAACCCCCCCTTCTTCTGAGTGGACTCCATTTACTATTACTCTCTGTGTCCTATTCTCCAGCCAATTCTTTACCCAGGCTGTCATCTTGGGACCCACTCCCAGGCTGGCTAACTTGTATATTAATCTTTGTGTGGGACTGTGTCAAATGCCTTGCTAAAGTCTAGGTAGGCCATGTCCACAGCCTCTCCTGATCTACTACTTTGGTCACCCAGTCAAAGAAATCTATCAGATTCATCTGGCATGACCTTCCCACTGGGAATCCATGCTGCCTAGGGTCCTGTGCCCCTCTGTCCTCTAGATACTCGACAATTCTTTCCTTCAGAAGTGATTCCATAATTTTCCCTATCACTGAGGTTAAACTAACAGGTCTGTAGTTTCCTGCTTCTGCCTTGCTCCCACTTTTGTGAAGGGGAATCACATCTGCCCTCCTCCAGTCCTCGGGTACCACCCCATCCTCCCATGATTATAGTATAGAGTTGCTATTTAACCCATAAGAAATATAATTACAACTTTGTGACTGAGCAGGGCAGGACTTGCTACTCTTTACATTTACTTAAAAGAAAACACTGTTTACCTTTTGGTGCCTTCAAGTTTCTGAGATTCAGTCCCAGGTGGCTCTTGTGAAGCCAAAGATGCCACTGGGTCTAAGCAACATGCCACGACTATGACAGTGGGCTTAGTCAAAGCAAACAGGGCCCTCAGATGTAAAATAGAAATGCTGGAAAAGATTACCAGAGCTGCCAATGTAAAGATCCTTTGTTTGGTGAAACACATCAAGGGAGATAATCTGGTGGTCTTTGTGAGCCCCTGGCTCAATCATCTTTTGAGAATGGAGCATGTTATGGGAGTCCAGAGAGCATAGTGCATTATGCCAAGAAAGGGGCGACAGGACAATCAACCATGGACATTACTAGTGATCCTGACTTGGTGCCTTGAAAGGGATAACATCCCTATAGCATTGAGAATTCTCTGAACAATTGAACTGGATGGTGGTAGTAACATTTAAATGTACCCTGATTTAATATTCACCACAAGGGCTCAACAGTAAATCTTTTGACTCTCTATACACTGTTCTAAGAAACCCTGTTGCATCCCATGCCCTCCAGTATCCCACCGAATTAAAAATCATAAAATCTGGGAAAATGTTTTTGTTCAATGACCTTCAGGAGGTGGGAGTACTGATTAATAAAATCTGGCAGGACTTCGAGGACAAGGAACACAGTCTAGAGTAGGACTCACAATCTGGACCATTAATTGGCTTTCTGTGTAACTGTTTTGTGATAGTGATTGAGGGTCAGGGGATTTGGTGGTTGGTGGCTGCATTCAGGACACTACAGTATATGTGTATGTGGGGTATATCTCTATTCCAAGATAAGCTATTTGGCTCAAGACAGGATCCTCAACAATGGTGCTGTTCACATGGCAACTGCTATCTCTCCCCCCCGCCAGCTAGCATCTTAGTTGAGCTTTAGATTATCTTAAATTTGATTGTGTTTGGGTCTCATCAATGGTTATTATGAGTGTACCTCTTTTTGAATGTTTTTTGCAAAGGTAAACAATGTGTAGAAAGGCTATGTTCTTCTATGGGAGAGGGCGGTATGTCTTGAACTTCCCACAAAGTATACCTTTTATGAATTGCAGGGTATTTCCCTTGGGGTCTTACACCAATTTTGGAAAAAAGTAATTCACCCATCAGCATCTAGCTGTAACACGCTCACATGCTAGGCTCACTATTTGTATTCTTGGCTATATATCTCACTCCCTTTGTTGGTACATTCAACTGTATCATGAGGTAGATTTTTTCCTACACAATCCACTTACTCTAAGGTCTGGATATTCAAAGCAGTTACACATGGTGCAACTGCGTTGCACCAGTGCAAGCACGGAACTGTTCCATGGAGTCATATTCAGCGGGTGCCAATACGCAGTGCAAGTACCAGTGCACCAATGCGCAATGACAATGAATGCAGGTGCAACAACAGGGGGTGTGCCCATGTATGTCCAGCACAGTGTAATATTGAACCATGGAACCATAGTGCATGTGAGGAACAAAGCCAAGATGCACAGAGCAGACCTGAGCCTATAAAAACCAGGGGCAAGCACACGGACAGCACTTGCGCCAGGCGAGAGAGGGGAGACAGAGAGAGAGAGAGACAGAGATGGAGACTGAGAAAGGCAGCAGGACCAAAGAAAGACAGGAATAAGGTAAGAGAGAGAGAAAGAAAGAAGGTGGGAAAGAAGGGCACAGAGAGACAGACAGAGACCGTTAGAGAGGGAGTGCAACACAGGCATCACTGGAATGGGAGAAGGGGCACTGGGAGTGAGAGGGAGCGGCAGGCACAGTGCCAGGCGGTGCACCAGGGTGCCACACACCCATCTGCAGCCAACTGCCCAGGGGGTGATGACACAAGAGGGGCCATGGACAGAGCACCATACATGATGGAGGCCGTAATGAGGGGTATGAGGGGACAGGTGGAACAGCGACATGGCCGAGGAAGGGCCCATCGGCAGTATGTCTGACACAGGTAGTACCATGCCCACACCACATTTGAGAACGTCACCGACACAGAGATTGTGGGCCAGTACTGCCTGAACAGGGCAATCCTGAGGCAGTGAGGAGATGCAGGCACCCACTAGATGGAGTCATGCATTGTTAGTGGAGATGAAAATCACAGCAGTCATGTGCCTGCTCACCACGGTCACCTTCCAGAGACCAACAGGGGACACCACAGGCATAACTCAGTTGGCCATGTCATGCCTCCTCACACAGTTCCTCAATGCCCTGCTGCCAAGTGCTTCAGAATACATCCATTTCCCCAGCATACAGCAGCCATACAGGACTTCCACAGGATAGTACGTATGCCTGGTGTTCTCGGGGCCATCGACTGCACCCATGTGGGCATCTGCATGCCACCTGGCCCAGAGGGCCTTGTGTACATCAACTGGAAGGAGAGCCTGAGCATCAACTACCAGGTGGTGTGCGATGCCACAGGGCGCATCACCAATGTCTGTGCCACACACCCTGGAAGCGCACATGATGCCTTCATCTGGCACAGCTCTACGCTGAGCCACAGATTCGAATGTGGGGACATCCCCACAGGCCATCTAGTGGATGAGTATTGGATGGGCAAGGGGTGACAGGCAGGGCAGGCAATGGAATGGGGGTGGGAAAGGTGGGCATGCAGGTGAGAGCACCTGGGCAGGCAAGAGGCACAGCAAGGATGGGCAGAGAGCTAACCATGTCCCTATCCACATAGGTGACAGCATTTTCCCATTGAGGCCCTGGCTGCTCACCCTCTACCAGCGCCCATCATCCCCATCCAAAGAATGCTACAATGAGGCACATGCCAGGACATGGAACATCATATAGCGTGTATTTGGAATGCTGAAGGCATGCTTCCATTGCCTGGACAGGTCTGGCAGAGCCCTACAGTACAGCCCCTCAAAAGCTTGTGGCCTATTTCTGGCCTGCTGCATACTGCACAACATGGCCATTGACAGTGGGATAGCTGTCGAGGCTGATGAGGATGACAGTAGTGGGGACAATGGAGGCAATGTGCCAGAGGGTGGTGGGCAGCCCCCCCCAGGTGGAGGGATCCAAGGCTGATGAGGCAGGCCCAACAACACCACAACACTATTGTGCAGGAAAATTATGGTGCACCAAGGTAGGTGGTGCCATACATATGCAAGAGCCACACACACAGGCACAGCACACAGGCAGGGGTGAGCATGGTGATGGGCATGCACACACAGAGGTGTGGTGCAGGGACATGAGGGATGGCAGCACCCCACCACACACAACCGCACACAACAGCACACAGCAATGCACACACACACACACACACACACTCCCACATGCCCTGGCGTTGGCATGTGGTACAGAGCAGAAGCATAACACCAGTGCACAGGCGTATCCAACACAGGACAGCCCTCATCATGCCCATGCCACATGGGCCAGTGATCAGGCAGGCATGCACACAGGCGGCATGCAGCATAACACACAGGCACCAAGCTTGAGGTATGCACACACCACCCATGAACGCACTGGGCAGCAGCAGCAGACTGGGGACAGGGTGGGCCGCACTTCAGGGCTACTGCACAGATCCCTGACCACCACGGCCATGGGGGCAGCCATGCCGGGAACAATCAGCAGCCATGGGCTGCTCACCAGTGACAGGGGGTGTTTACAATGTCCCCCAGAGGTTGACTGGTGGGACCATGACTGGGTCCGCTCGGAGGTGCATAGGTGCCCGAACAGGCCCACCCCAGGCATGCCTGGGATACCAACAGCAGAGCCCGGCATCGACAGTGTAAGTGTCGCCTGATGTTGGGAAAGTAGGGTGGATGATGCACTCTGTGGTGTCCGCGGTGGCCGACCATGCCCTGTGGCAGCCAGCAGTGCAAAGCCATCTGAGACCACCTGTGCAATGCGATCCATGGATGCAGTCATGGCCTTCTGCATGCAGTGTGCAATATGCTCCATGGGTGACATCAAGGCCTCCTGCATGCACTGCATCCACATCAGGAGTTGCCCAATGCCCCTGTCGCATTGCTCGGCCAGCTGGCACACCTTCACATGAAGTGCACGCAGCCCAGTGGTGACCTGCACCTGTTGCTCAATGGAGGCCCAGAGCAAATGGGTGTGCCTAGCCCTGGGCAGGATACCAGCCCTCCTGTGGTGACCATCCATGCTGCACAGCCCCCCTCTCTGGTGGACGCTGCACAGTGGGGCCCTTTTAAGGTGTGTCCCTACCTGATGCCCCAGCGGCAGACCCTGCATCTGGCTGCCCTGAGACTCCAGCAGCTTACTGCCGCTGCCCCTCCAGCCGCTGACCCATGCTCAGCACCTATGCAGCCACACCACCACCACTGCATGGCACCCTGCTGTAGCAGTGCCCATGATGGCACCTGCAGAGGCGGCTGGCAGCTGGTCCCCTGCTGACAGGTCAATTGGCACATTACCCATGCCTGGTATAGGTGCCTCCCCTACTATAGTGCCCATGCTGCCCGGAATTATGGTGAGGTTGTCATCAGTGTTGGACCCCACCCTGACCTGTGTCTCCACACACAGGACGCCATGTCTGGCATCCTGTAGGATCACATCCAGGGCCTAGTCTGACCCCATGCCCAGGACATCCGGCCAGACAGTGGTGGTGTGCTGTGGCTTCCCAGGCCCCTGGATGCCCATGGAGGTGGATGACTGGTCATCCAGTGCTTTACCAGCCTCCACGGCCACTGCCAGTGCCTCATCCTCCTCCTGAAGGTGTTCCAGTGCTGTAAGACAGAAAGGATGAGTTAGTGAAGCAGTGGCCACATGCGCCCCCCCATCGACATGCCACAGCATGCTGTATTATGCCGCCATATGTATCATGCAGGGATGGGCTGCCACCAGTCTAGAATCCACTGCCAGACACACCCTCCATGGTGCTGTGGTGCTTGGTGGCTGCCACCAGCTCCTCTTATGCCATGAGCTGTGGCAGAACATCAAGCCCGCCTCCAGTGGCAGTCTGGGCCTCACGGATAGCCACCACCTTCTCTTTAATCCACCTCCTGTCAGTTCCCACTTTCTTGCAGCACTCCTGCATCAACCGCTGGTGGCTGCCCTGCTGGTTGATGCAGTCAGTCAGCTCCACCCAGGCCCTGACCCTGGCCTGTGGTGTGCCTGTGGCATAGCTCAGGAGTGGCTCCTCATCGAGTTAGGCCTCAAACAGGGCATCTGTCTGTGCCTTCATGAAGTTGGACCTGCGCTTGAGGGTAGGCCCATGCTCCCCAACCTCCTCAGGTCCTGACATGTAGCTTCCTGTTGTAATGGATAGCACAGTTCATCAGTGGCTGAAGCTCCCAGTGCCCTCCCCCATGCTGTGTCCTCTGTGCTCAGTGTGCTCCTGCAGCATGCGAAACTTACCTCACAAGGGTGAAATACCGGTCCATGGCCTGTGCTGGTCCATGGCGCTTATATGGCCCATCATATGCAAATGTGCTTTAGCACAACGGTAATGATATGCGAATTCCCCCATTGTGCCATGCATTGGCTGATGAGCTCATTAGGATGTGGCGGCTGAATATCACGTATTTGCACCATGCCCAGTGAGAGTGCTTCAGAGCAAGTCAGTTGGATGCTGCGTAGCACGCCATGGTGCATTATGCATGCATGCGCAGTGCACAGTTGCACTGTGCACATGCTCTGCATGGTACTCCACCACCTATTGTGAACAGTGCAGTGACTGCTCAATAGAAGCCATAGTGCTGTGTGTGCACCATGGCTGCTGTTGCGCAGTCACCACACTGTGCATGGCATGTCTTGACCACTGACCCCTGCAGTGACCTCTCCCCAACTGAGTCACACACATGACCCCCAGCCATGCCCATATCTTGCATCCATGTCATTGTGTGATTAGCGGGCATAGCGCATATCCACTTGGCCCATGCATCTGGTGGATGCTGCTGGCACGTGCAGCTATGGGTGCCATTTTGTACCTTGGCACACAGTAGTGTTATGGCACAGTGGAGGGTGACCCATCATGTGAGTAACTGGACACAGATGGAGCTGGCCAGCCTCATGGCCTGTGTCCAGCCCCACGCACCACAGCTGTGTAGTCAGACCCCATTGCAGTGGCCTCATGTCACTGTTTGGGATGACATTGCTGCTGCACCGGTGCAGCATACTGGGGTGGCCAGTGCCAGCACCGGTATGGGGACCTCCTGCACAGGGATCCAGGATGCCTGTGACTCCTGGAGGTGCTCATCAGGTGTGGCTGAGTGCCACAGCCAGGTGAGTAGGCCCAGCATGCGTGTGTGCCCTGGTGCTGTACTGTGGTGGGCTATGGGCCACCTGGCATGTCCCACAGGGCTGTGGGTTGTCATTGTGTGCACTGTGGGGATGCATCACACACTGCCACTTGTGTTGCCCTGTTGGTGTGCAGACTGCACCAGGCAGGGGACACACTGTGCTGGGAGGGGGCCTGTCCAGTGGCCGTGTACTGATGTGTTCCTATTCTTGTACCATTCCCAGGCCCTGAGGATTGGAGGAGAGCTGCACCAGCTGATGCAGCAGGGCAGCAAGTGGCTGCATTACCAGGAGGTGGTGCCGGAGTGGCCCCAGCATCTGCATGGCCACGGAGGGCAGGTAGGCACTGGCATGGTCCTCCACAAGTCTATGGAGGTTGGTGGGGGCATGGGTTTGGACATAGCCACCTGTGCTGTGTGCCACGGGGGCTGGATGTGTTGCACTATGCTTGGTGCCTGACACTGTGGCACATCCATTGTACACATGTGCCAGCTGTTGATGGGGTGGGTGTGCATCCAGCCGCCACTGTCGGTGCTGCATGGGCACTGTGCCATGTGACTGGCAATGCACATTGCTGGCAGGCATAGGTCCATCCCCTGGTGGGCAGCCTGTGCAGGCCCTCTGAGGGTGTGCGTTCCTGCTGCCCTATGCGTGCAGTTGTTGGGCATGGTGTTGGGGGTCACTGCACTGATGGCCTGTCCTGTCCCTTCCCCTAGGTGTTTGGAGGAGGGGGAGGTTGCCCCTGTACTGCCAGCTGTTGCAGCAGATCATCTTGATCACATTGACCACAATGAAGACAGTGATCCAAATACACTGGAGGGTGTTTTCCGATGGACGCCATGGACGACATGGGCCAGCACAGAGTAGCCACCACTGATAGATGCCCTACTCTCAGCCAGATTTAAAAGTCCAAGTTTGGTAAGTGTTAGTTTGAAATTTGATTGTTTTAACAATTAACCATGCAGAAATATCACTAAGTGCAAGGTGTTGCATCTTGGTCGGGGAAACCCTAAACACAGGTACACCCTGGGAGGGGAGGTGCTGGAAGCCTCAATAGGGGAAAAAGACCTAGGGGTCATGGTGGATGCATGTATGAATAACTCTGAGCAGTGCAGGAGAGCAGCTAGCAAGGCAAACAGGATGTTGGGATGCATCGTAAGGGGGATCACCTCTAGGAGCAAGGAAGTGATTCTGCCGCTGTACAATAGACTGGTTAGACCACACCTTGAGTACTGTGTATAGTACTGGAGACCACACTTGAAGAGGGACATACAGCTCCTGGAGAGGGTACAGAGGAGGGCAACTAAGATGATACGAGGGCTAGGGGATTTGACGTATGAGGACAGACTTGAGGAGCTCTGCCTGCTTTCATTGGAGGAGAGAAGAGACAGGGGACATCATTGAGGTCTTCAAGTACCTAAAGGGAATAAATAGGGTAAACATGGAGGGGATCTTTAGACTAAAGCAGGGAGGTATCACCAGAGGGCATGGTTTGAAGTTGGAAGGTGGAAGGGTGAGGGGAGAAAAGAGGAGAAGATTTTTTACTGAGAGGGTGGTGGACCCTTGGAATGCACTGCCTGATGAGCTGGTTCAGTGATCCACAGTGGAGGGCTTCAAGAGAGTGTGGGACAGACACAGAAAGTGGATGTATCAGATGATGGCCTGTCCCAGGGGGGTGGGGATGGATGATAGGGATTTCTGGAGCACAAGTGATGGAAGAGCCTCGGCACCCAACTAAGGATCTAAGGTTTGAGCAGACTCGATAGACCGTAGGGCCTAATCTGCTGGCAAATAGTAAATATGTAATGTACTGTGTTTTGCTTGTAATACTTATTAATCAATGGAAGAGGATTGACTGTTGGGATCGGGGGGTCGCTCCATCACCTGCAAGGCAGCAAGAAAAAAATATGCTGTGGCATTTGTTTATGTCGTTGGGTCCAGAACTTATTTATAGAACCAGAAGAAATGGATTCTCTAGGCAGTGGAGATTATTTAATCAGGTCAGAATCCAATGTTTTTCACTTAGAAAATCCCACTTAAAATTAACTACACCATTTGTTTGTAGCATAGCAATACTGCTTGCAGGTGATGTGGAGATAAATCCCGGCCCCAAAGGAGTTAATAAACAAAATTCAAAAATTTCACTTGAAAATGCAAGAAGTGTTATAAACAAGATGCATGAATTTCAAATATGGACTAAAAGTTATGAACCAGATGTGATAGGTTAAACTGAAACATGGTTATCTCAAACCATACAAGATAAGGAAATATTAATGGATGGTTATAACCTTTTTAGATTAGATAGGGGAATGAGGGGTGGTGGAATTCTTTTATATATTACAGAGAAATTGGGTTTGGGATAAGTTGTTTTTCAGGGTAATTTAGAAGGAATTGAATGCCTCTGTGTTAAATTTGAAAGATTGCATCTCTTAATTAGTATAATATATTCCCCTCCAAAAGTAAATGCTACTAAGTTTGAAATAAATATTGGCATCAAAATTAGCATTAGTGTCAGTTGGTAAAGATTTAATACTGATTGGTGATTTCAACGCTGCTTGGGGCAAGCTAAGGGGATTAAAATTGGAACAAAGTTTTGAGATACTAAATGTTAATCAAATAATAAATCAAAGTACTAGGAAAAGTGGGGTTAATAGTCAGGGGAGTATTTTGGACTTTACTTTTCTCTCTAGGGGCTTTCATGTTGAAAAATGTTTGATTTTACCTCCAAATATGGGGGATCATAATCCTGTATATTGTGTTGCAAAAGATTTAAATCAAATAATTGAGGAAGAAAAGATTACCCAAAAAAGAAACTTTAAGAACTATCACCCCAATAATTTTGTTTATGATCTAAATTGTGTAGAGTGGGGAAGATTAAATTTAATTCCAGATGTAAATTTGGGAGTTGAAGAATTTTCTAAAACTTATTTGGAGGTCTGTAATAGACATGCACCATTTAAAAAACTAAAACAAAGAAAAAGCATCTTCCAGGGATA
Source organism: Neoceratodus forsteri (assembly GCA_016271365.2). NCBI lineage: Eukaryota > Metazoa > Chordata > Ceratodontiformes > Ceratodontidae > Neoceratodus > Neoceratodus forsteri. The sequence continues at coordinate 202,212,460 of CM057458.1, forward strand.
AATGCATATTTGAAAAAGAAAATTCATATTAGAGATAGAATCTGGAAACAAGCAAATAAAACAAAAAGGGAGGAAGACTGGGTTAATTTTAAAATTAAGCGGAATGACTGTAGAAGGTTAATTAGATCAGCAAGAAAATTTTTTTACAACATTAAAATTGAGACTACTCATGATCCTAAACAATACTGGAATATGATAATAGAATTGGAAAACCCTTTGAGAGCTAAGCCTTATATGAAAATGTCTAATAATAAGGGTGAGCTCCTTGATTAGAAGAAAACAGCCCTGTTGTTGATTAAATATTTTTTAACATTGCTAGATATTACCATCCCAGTTGGTTCACAAGTACAAACTGATTTAGTAAATAAAACAGTCAATAATGAAAACTGTCCTCTTTTTTTATTTAAAAAAAATAAAAACCTCAGAAGTTAGGTGGGAGATCTTAAAACTAAATAAAAATAAATCATATGGTATGGACAATATTGAAGGGACATTTATTAAAGATGCAATTGAAGTCTTATCACCAATACTGACTGATTTATTTAATCAAAGTTTGATGGAAAATGTTTTTCCCCTTCCTCTGGAAAATAGCCAAAATAGTACCTACATTTAAGTGGGGTGATTCTAATGATCCCTCAGATTATAGACCAATAGCGATCCTCACCATCCTTTCTAAGTTAATGGAATGGATGGTGTTCGGCCAGTTGTATAGTTACTTAGAAAAATATTCAAAATTGACCAAATACCAACATGGCTTTAGGGCAGGTTATTCGACTTGCACTGTGCTCGTGGACTTTGTTGATAAAGTGGCAGTGGCCTTAGATAGGGGAGAGTCCATGGGCACAGTGTTCATCGACCTGTCCAAAGCCTTTGATTTGGTCAACCACCATTTACTGTATGAGAGGATGGAGAGGATCGGTAAGGCCCCTAGGTCACTGTTATGGTTTAAATCATATCTGAGTCAAAGAAAACAGCAGGTAGTAATAAATGGTCATTTTTCTGAAATGGGTAGTATATTAAGAGGTGTCCCTCAAGGTTCAATTTTGGGGCCGTTATTGTTTTTGTTATATATTAATGAATTACCTATCAAAATAAACAATACATAAATCAGGCTGTATGCTGATGATACAGTACTTTTAGCATCAGCAAAATCCCAAAATGAAATGATGGTTAAACTACAGATGGATTTTGGTGTTTTACAGGATTGGTTTTCCAGCTCTAAATTAGTGATAAGTGATAAAAAAAACTCAGGTTATGTTTTTCAATAAAAAGACAAAGGTTAATAAAAAACAGATTAGATATAGGGAAATACTAATGAGGAATGGGAAAAAATTGGTAGTTACAAATCAATATAAATATTAAGGTGTAGAGATTGATCACACTTTATCTTTCTCAGCTCATATTAATAATACAATAAAGAAAATTAATAATAAGATAGGGGCATTACGTAGGTCATCAAGGATATTAAATCTACAAACCTGGAGGTTAATTGCAAATCAATTAATTATGCCTGTATTAGAATATGGAAATATGGGCCCAGATATTCAAAAGGGTTATGCATCCCACTGATGTGCCCTGGCATGATATTCAAACGGGAATTGCACCTGGCACAAATCCCGATGCACCGGAGCGCATCAGTAATGTATGCAGGCGCAGGTAGGGGGGGGCGTGCCCATGCATACTCTGCACATCCCGATATTCAGCCCTGGATGTGCTGAGCCCCTACTTGTGCTGCACAAAGTTGATAAAAAAAAACAGAGCAATGGCCGACCACCCACAGGGTGCAACACGGCAGCTGCCACCTGTGGATGGCCACCTGAGCTCTGGCTGCACCTCCGTGGTGGCACTCCTCCATGCCCGATCGTGGGCATTTTTATGAAGAAATAGAATCCTATATCCCTGGTGGTCCAGTGATCTCCAGCAGCCCGGACGTTAAGCAAAATAACAAAGATTCCTTGCGTGGTCCAGTGACGCGCACAGCCCGATCATGGGTTTAAGCAAAATAACAAGATCTCCTTTCTGAGGTGTCCAGTGATCACCGTCGCCTGACTTCAGCCGGCAAATTACAGACCCCATATTTCAGGGTCCAGTGACCCTTCCCGTCTCCACTGATCCCCGCCACCCCACTCCTCCTGGTCAGCGGCGGCTGCAGCACCCCACCCACCTGTTGGGCCCCACTGCCTGCTGACTGATTGTCGACTGGACACACCCATTGGTCCACAGCGTTGACCCAATGGGCGACAGCCCCACCGATGGTGTCAGCCAGCGGGCGGCAGGTGGTGGGTGCTGCTGCCACCGCTGACTGGGGAGCGGGCAGTGGACCAGTGGCGGGTGGGGAGGGGGGTCCACTGACCACCACGGATATAGGAATCTTTATAATTTTACTTAAGCCCATGATCGGGCTGACAGCGGTCCACTGGACCACCAGGGAAAAAAGAATCATTATTATTTTACTTAAGCCCGCGATCGGGCTGACACAGTCCACTGGACCACCAGGGATATTGGATACTTTATTATTTTTCAAATGCCCGCGATCGGGCTGTGGGGCACATTGCCACGCTGCAGGGGGCATCGGTCCCCGATGGCTGCTGCCTGGCAGGGCGCCAGGCGCAAGTCACCTGGGATTGGCGCACCTGCATGCAAATGGGGCCATAATGACATGCAAATGGCCCCATTTGTGCCTTGCATACATTATGGCCCCAGAACACCACCCCCCTTCCCCGTGGAGAAAGGAGGTCGCGAGGGCCAGTCTTGAAGCCCTCCCTGCCCAGAAGCCCAGCCGACCCAGAACACCACCCCCTTCCCCGTGGAGAAAGAGGTCGTGAGGGCCAGTCTTGAAGCCTTCCTGCCCAGAAGCCCAGCCAACCCAGAACACCACCCCTCCCCGTGGAGAAAGGAGGTCACGAGGCCAGTCTTGAAGCCCTCCTGCCCAGAAGCCCAGCCGACCCAGAACACCACCCCCTTCCCCATGGAGAAAGGAGGTCGCGAGGGCCAGTCTTGAAGCCCTCCCTGCCCAGAAGCCCAGCCGACCCAGGTAATTGAACAGCCCACCTGTCTTTTGGCGCCTTTTCCAACGGCTGCCTGATCACAGCCCTGCCGCTCGCCTCCTCAGCCAAACGCAGCCTCTGCTGGGAAAACTCCAAAGCGGATTTCTGCAGTTTATTGTGTGACTTTGGTGTGAACAGCTGCTTTAGGGAACTGAAAAACGGAGCTCAGCAGCTTCTGATAAGCCTGTCTTGCTAACACAGATGTAAAAAGCTGCATATTCTCTAATCAGTGTTTGTTAATTAATTGTAGAGGGAAAAAGCTGCTTTTTTGTTTCCTACAGGACTTGAATTAATTTAAAGTAAGGTGCAACACTGTATGCAAAGCAGGGGGATTGTGTGGGACTGCAACAGGACCCGATTGTAATTGAGTGACTCAGGGAAACGCAATACGGGCTCCAGGGGACTGTTTGCTTGCTAACCATACAGGACCTGGGCAGTTAAGTGCACTAGGGACTCGCAATGGGAAATTGGGCAGGTACTAGCTGTGCAGAGCCTCTGAGTTCTCGAGGCCAGGCGCTCGCAGACCCCTGATCTCTGCAGTATTATCTAGCTCCAATTACATCTTGCACCAGCCAATCTCAGCCTAATCCCCTCCCTTTCTGCCTACTTAAAACAAATTGTCTCCCTCTTTCTCTCCCCAGAACACCACCCCCCTTCCCCGTGGAGAAAGGAGGTCGCGAGGGCCAGTCTTGAAGCCCTCCCTGCCCAGAAGCCCAGCCGACACAGGTAATTGAACAGCCCACCTGTCTTTTGGCGCCTTTTCCAACGGCTTCCTGGTCACAGCACTGCCGCTCGCCTCCTCGGCCAAACGCAGCCTCTGCTGGGAAAACTCCAAAGCGAATTTCTGCAGTTTATTGTGTGACTTTGGTGTGAACAGCTGCTTTAGGGAACTGAAAAACGGAGCTCAGCAGCTAGAGCCCCGCCGAACGCTACGCGTTCGGCTCCCCACCACCCCCACCACCACCCTTGCTCGGCTCTTGAATATATACCCTGTAGTAGGTCAGGTGACAGGCAAAATAAACCTATCAGCCCACTTCTCCAGCTGCAGGTTATAGAAATCCAGCCCTAGAGGCCGCTGTCTTGCTTGGTTAGACCCACTATGTATTTCACCCTATTTACAATGCTAATGACCAGCAGGCTCACTCTCCTTGCTCATCAACCCCCAGTGGCTCCTCTGCCCCATGACTCCACCACGAACCCTGTTCCTTAGCTTCTGACAATTGCCGCACAACCACCCCAACGCTGCAAGCCAATGCCCACTAGTACTAACTTACCTTTTTGCCTATACCCTTGTTCACACCCTCACTTCAACTGCAAACACTGTACCACAGTTTTTCCCCAACTTATAACCCAGTCCCTTCCAGCTACAATAACATATTGCTACTTCCCCATCGCTCCTCCCTTCTTCCCGGCGACATCTCTAGCTCACCAGTCCCCACCCACAACAAAAAATAAAACATTCTCCATTGCCCTCACAGCATGAGTCTCTTAAACCTCCAGGCTCTCCTGCTACGACATGTATTCCTTCTACTCCTCCTTTCTGGAAACATTCACCCCAACCCTGGTCCCCTCAACAAAACCTCCCAAACAAACCACAGGAAGGCTACTGCTGGCATCACTTAATATTTGTAGCCTTCCCAAAACACACCCTACTGCAGGGTTGGATTGCCCAACATGCCCCAGACATCCTAACCTCTCTGAAACCTGGCTATCAAATAAAATCCCTAATGATGCTGTTTCCTAGCAACTATAACCTCCTTAGGACGGATAGATCCGGAAAACGAGGTGGAGGCTGCAATATTCATTAAATCAACACTCTGCACCACCATCGTTGATACCCCCAACATGGGGCCCAGACTCTTGCAGTCAAAATTAGATTGGGCTCTAAAACAATCATCATCATCTCAGCCTATATCCCCCCGAGAAACCAGAAACCCGCATTTGAATCCATCCTTCACGCTGTCTCACACCTCCCAAATACTAATGAAACCATATTAATGGGTGACTTCAACATCGACTGGGCATCCCCATCCTCCTCCGTCTTCAGAGATGCTGCCCAGGCTATGGGTCTCACCCAAATTATCACATCCCCAACGAGGCGCGACACAAGAACTGGGACATCCTCACTACTAGATCTCATTTTTACCAACAGGCCAAAAAATATTACCCAGGCCTCAGTGCTCCTGACTCTATCAGTGACCACTCCCTCGTTATCTGCTGGTGGTCGGGCAACCTGCCCACTGCACCACCCAAAACCACATGGCAATCGAAAACTCAAAAAGGAGGCATTAATAACCTCAAAGAATACCCTAGCCAATAGTTACTGGCTTCCTATATAACGCACAATCAGTTGGTCCGCCTCTGCCCACTTTATAGCTACCTTTAGCAAAGCCTCTGATATATATGTTCCCTCACTAGGCAGGTCGTGAAAACCAGGTCTACACCATGGATAACACCCTCCCTCCTAAAACTCATGCAACACAGGGACAACCTCTGGCACAGGGCCATAGACTCCCAACACACCCAGGACAGACAACTCTATAGGGAGGCTCGAAATAAATACACCTGGGCCACACGGCAGGCCAAGGCTGATTACTATCAGCACACCCTCTCCTCCTCCTGGGGAGATGGGAGAAAGTTCTGGAGTAACATACAAGAAATTAGTGGCAAATCACATTCCCCCACCCCTACCCAACTAAGTCTGAATGGGGACGTTACCCAAGATCCTGCTAAAATCACTGAAGCCCTCAATGAAACTTTTTCAGACCTCTCACATATCCTCCCGCCTAACTTCTTCCACCCCCAAGCCCCCTCTACTCCACTTATGGCGAGTACAGTCCTCCCTCCCCCTTTCCGGTTCCGTACCATCCCCTGCTCCTTAGCCAAGCGCTACATCTCCAAAGCAATCGCCAACACTCGCTCCAGCAACGACTCCCGGACCTAAAACTCATAAGGCTTACCCTTGATATCACCATAACCCATCTCACACAAACCTAAACATCTCGCTTTGCCTCGCCAATCCCCCACTACCTGAAAAGCCGTGATCACCCCTATCTTAAAGAGCGGTGATCCCACCCTCCCGGAATTATAGACCAATCTCTATACTCTCTCCTCTCTCCAAAGCCCTGGAAAAATAGTCTCAGACCAGCTTACTGAGCATCTAACAAAACACAACCTGCTCAGCAAGGAACAGCATGGGTTCAGAGCTGGCCACAGCACCATCACGGCTCTCGCTGAGCTCACAACGTTCATCCATGAGGCGCTCGACCAAGGGTCACTAGCAGGGGCTATCTTTATAGACTTAACTAAGGCCTTCGACACGGTCAGCCACGAATTACTCCTTCAAGTCCTGCCGCAACTAAATGTAGTCTCAGAGGCCACTGCCTGGCTAAAGGACTACCTCACAGAATGCTCGCAGCAAGTAAGAATCAACTCCACCATCTCCACTCCCAAGCCTGTTCGCTCCGGTGTTCCGCAGGGGTCAATCTTAGGCCCTCTGCTTTTCACTCTCTTCCTTAATTCTCTCCCCAAAGCCTGCAGCGGTCATCTCTTACTCTATGCCGACGATGCGGTTCTCTACTGGAAACGCCTCAACTCAGACGCAGACTCCAGCACACCTCCAGGAATACTTCAGGAGCTGGAAAATTGGTTCGCTGACCACCGCTGATCATTAATTATTCCAAAACTAAGGCCATGACCTTTGCTCATCGCCAAAGCCCACACAGCCAGATGGCTCTTCACATTTCCAACGTGGATGGTTCCCTGCTGGAGCACGTCAATCACTTCAAATACCTGGGGGTCACCCTGGATACCTCCCTCTCCTACCACAGACATGTACGCCTCCTCTCGGCAGCAATCAACTCGAGAGTGGGTACCCTCTACAGAATCAAAAACAGTCTGCCCGCACATGCCATGCAGATAGCTGTCACATCCTCCATCCTCTCCCTAATCGATTACGGGATTGTAATCTATGGCACTGCTGATAACTCCACCCTAAGCTGCATAACCACTGCGCTAAACAAAGCATGTCGCCTTGTCTCGGGTTGTGACAGACTCACCCACACCTGCGACCTATACAAACTGACTGGCTGGCTTAATTTCCATCAAAGGCTCAAGTACCACACCTGCATTCTAGCAAAAAAGATCCACCTCCAGCTAGCGCCAACCGCCCTTCACCCCATCATCAAACCGGCCCCTCTCAGGCGACACCAGACCTCACGGCTACCACATCCTTCGTGGGTTCCCCCATGTCGAACGCCCCTGCGCAGAGATCCGCCCCGCCACTGTGCCCTCAATTGGCTAAACACTCTTCCGCCTCCCTCTCCCAATCCCGCAGCATCCATCTCTTCAAAGTAGGCCTAAAACCTTCCTATTGGGTAGCTCAAATGTGAATGCTACGTCTGGCCTACCTGTCTCCTCCTCCCCCACACACCCACACAGGCCCCAGGCCTATATCTAAACCCCCCATGCTCAACCCAGGGGTCGCAGGTATGTCTCCTACCTGCCCAAACCAGAGGGAAAAAAAGTCTCTGCCATCATACCGCAATTAATTCAGTAATACCACTTGTTTATTATGTATTGAAAGTTGCCTTCCATTGCCTTTACTGTCATATGTCTCTCCACCCTCTGTAACCACCGGAGAGCTAATGTTACTAAAATGTGACTGTACATAAATCTGTAAATAATTTGTGCTTGTATATAATTTTGCCTGTTCTGTCTGTCTTCCCCCAACTCGTGTTCCCCCCTCCACCCTCTGTAACCGAAGTGGAGCCTTTGCAAAAGAGTCTTTGACTCAAAGGTTTGTAATTCCGAATTTACAGTAAATAAATAAAAATAAATTTGCATGTGTACTTTTGAATATCGCAGTTGTTGCACCTAGCGCAATGGAACTTGCACTAGCGCATCCCCTTGCTCCACTCTGGCCACTTGTGCTGGTGCAGTGCCATTGTGCCATGTGCACTGCGGGTGGCCAGGGTGATATTCAATGATGCTGAGCCATGGCGCAGCTCCGTTGAATATCGTCCAGTCAACGCCCCTGCGCAGCCATGTTTACTCTGCACCCAGGCTTGAGCCACAGCCTGGCGCAGTTTGAATATTTGGGCCATGGTGTATAATTTTGCGGGTCAAACACATTTAAATAGATTAGTCATATCATATAATCGATTGGCAAGATTTGTCCTGAACTGTAGTTACAATACCCATCATTGCATTTTGTATAAAGACTTAAACTGGGACAGTTTATCAGTACGATTTAAAAAACATTATTCAGTATTTATTTACAAAATAATAAATGGGATAACTGATGGAAATATGGAATTGTCTTCTGTTAGTAAATGTTATCCCTATGTTTTAAGGGATGTAAAGCACAGAGGTTATAGTTTTCCAAAAATTAATACAACATATGGTGCTATGACATTTGAGGCTCAGACTGCAAATATTTGGAATAATATTCCCCCTGAATTAAGGAAAGCAACTAAACTATCCCAGTTTAAATTAGGTTCAAGCACTGCATTTTACAATGAATGTACTTGTTTTTAAAATGTGGATAAATGTGTTAGTAGTTGGTTTGTTTGAAGATTTTTTGTTTTGTATAATGTTAAGAATTATTTATTAGTTGTTTTATGTGTTCCAAGTTGTTGTATGTTATATTGAATGTAATTTATTTTTTTGGCACAGGACAGCTTTGAAAATAGGTCTATGACCTAAAGTTTGCTATTCTGTATAAAAATAAATATTTTTACTACTACTACTACCATCCCTTGTGTCCCCTGCTGTTCCTCCCCTACCAGTCTCCCTTCCCACTGTACTATCCCTATTCCCTGTCCCCATTCCTCTCAGTCCTGTGCCTTCCCTTCCCAATGTTATTGTACATAGTTGGCTGTTGTGTTCCTCATTACATTGTTTTGCCCTACCTGCCTGTGTCAGTGTCTGCTTTGCAGGTGGCATGCGGCACCATGCTGCAGTGGCCCAGTGCCTGTCCATGTCATGTGCATGTGTCAGGGTGCCTGTTGTGCTGCTGTGGGTCTCTGATGTGTGCCATGGTGTGTGTCCCACTGTGGTCAGTGGGTGTGTCGTGGGGGTGCTCATGGGTGGTCTGTTGGGTGGTGCTGTGGGTGTGTGCATGGCTGCTTGGTCCTGGGTGCATCCTGCACTGGTCTGGCTGTGGGTGGGGCATGGCATGCAGCCTGCAGGGGTCCCCTTGGTGGCCCTCAGTTGCCCATTGGCTTCTCCCGGTGCCTTACTATGGTGCCACTGTTGTGCATGGGGTGGGGGCATGGGTGGCTGTTCACAGCCTGCCGTTCCCTGCTGGTGGTGGCCTTCTGTCACCTGTCACTGTGCCTCCTTGTTCTGTTAGTGGGTCCCTCTCTGTGCCATGCCCCCCCATTACTCTGCTGCTGTGGTGCAACTGTGTGTGTTTGTGTGCCATGGTGCACCTCCTCTTGTGCCATGGCGCACCATTCCTTGAGCCATGGCGCATTGTCAGTTGTGTCATTGTGCAACAGTGCTATATTCAGCTGGGTTGCACTGGCACACTTCTGCATGTGCAGCCTCTGAATATTGCTCCAGTTGCACTTCTGCACATCGGATTTGTGCTGTGCTGGACTTGCGCTGCACTCCGGCGCAGTTCTGAATATCCGGTCCCAAATGTTTTTTACTTGTTATTCTTTAGGTGGGCATTTATCCCACATTTCCTGAATGGATTTCTATACTTTCCTTTGACTGAAGTGAAATCTTTTCATTATGTTTATACTGTAATATACAGTCTTGTGCAGATGGATGAGGGGCAACACAATGAAACCATCAAATACAAACTGCACGTCCTAGTTGACCAGATAAATCCTCCACTGTACGCTGATAAAACAAAGGGTTTTTATTACTCCAGTTGCTTAAAAAGTCCACTCATGTATGATGTAGAGACTGATGTGAATAAGTAATGTGTTACTGTATATTTTGATTTTCCACCACACATGTTGGAAAACACTGAATAGAGGGCAATGCATACCGCTGTTCATGTACGTTTGTGTGCCTGTATGTGATTACTGCATCTACTGTGGAAACTGCTTTTAAAAGCTGATCTTATAAAAACTAAGAAAAATAATTTACAACAAAAGATAGATAAAGCATTGTATGAATTTGCAGGCCTTCTGAGTAGCAAGATATGTTTGTGTGTGTGGGGGGGGGTATAACGATTCTGTTAACTTTTCTCCATCTCTAAGGTACCTTAAGCCTAAATTAACTTCATTCCACTGGCACCACTATGGGTAAAACCCTTCACAAGAGAGTTTGTGTGCCTTCAAGGTACTGCCAAAAAGGGTGGCAGTCCCTGTAATGGACAGAGAGCATAAACAGCTACAAGTATGCTGCATAAACATTCAGACTACTCACTTTGAATCAAACAAACTTCAGTTACAAGTGTCCTCCTAATAGAATAACATACCAAGCTATATAAGCATCATTTTCTCCTTGTGCTTAGTCACTCACTGACCCAATGAAATTATGAATACCAGATTTCCTGAAGGCAGTGTGGTATATGTGAGAGTAGTAAGCAGTAATAGTAATACTGTAATTTTATTCACATTTTTCATATAAATGTAACCTCCATGTCGGGGGCTTGCTTGTGAGCCCCCGAAAAAGGCTGTGTTTCCCTGGGGTTTTGCTGCCACCCAACTTTTTTTGCCCAGGTCCTTTTTCTTCTGGCTTGCCCCTTTATCCAAATCCTCTCCTGCTGGCCCCCATGTTGGTTTCAGAGAAAGATCGGGGCCAGAGGAGCAAGTTCACGGAGCTGCCGGCTTCTGAAATGGCACTGCAGGGCCGGTGAGCTCTGTGCATGTGCAGAGGCGTGTATTCATGCAGCCATTTCAGCAGCCTTTGGGGATGCCTTTCCAGTGGTCTCAGTCCCAGGGAAAGATAAGAGAGTGACCGGGGACCCTTGTTCAGAAGGAGAGACAACCAGGAGAAAGAAAAATAGATTTTGTGAGTGCCAATCACGCTTGAGCTACAGGGACACTGCTTCATTAATATTCATGATGCATCATGAATAAAGATAAGTGGGGAGCCTGTCTAGCACTGGGGAAGACAGTAGTGCTAGCGACAGGCTGAAAAAGGGAACTAAATGAAATAAAGATATTTGTGCACAGGGAAAGGGAAGGCTGCCAGTCTGTGGGGCAGAGAACAAATAAAAAGGATCCCCCAGACTGCAGCAGTAAATGAAGTGGGCACTGTGTAAACTGCAAATGATATTGTGTGTGCTGCCTGGGGACATTAGGAAAAGGCAGCAGCGACTGCTAGGGGGTTAATGTCACAGGTTAAGAAGCACAGTCACTTTACAGGGCACAAGGGTGGCTACTTAATGCTTGGGTTAATGTTAAGTAAAAGCAAAGTGTTTGGCTGCAGCAACTTTTGGAACTCAGGACTCTGTATGAATCTGGGAGCCAGGGTGAAAAGGTGACTATGTCAGGTTGAGAGACCGTGAAAGCGGAAGGATGAACAGGTGCTTTCTGGTTCGAGTACCTGTTGTCTGCTGCTGAGATACAGCAAAGAGACAGATGGATTGCTGTGACTACACACCGTGGCAGGAAAAGAAAGAGAAGAAGCAGAAGAGTATGTGCTGAATGTATTTCTGCTGACACCCAGGGCCAGGTGGGGAACTTGCTAACCCCCATCAAGTGGGGTCTGCAACTGCAGGGGAGGCACGGGTCTTGTACCCAAGTGCTCGGGTGTTTTGATCGGAGGGAGCCGGGCCATAGGGCCACTCCCCAGTCTGGGTCACCTGTGGTTGGCAGGCCTTGCTCACATGCTCTGCAATGGGGCCTGTGGTGGGCTGAAGGGGACAAGCTGCAGGATCTGCATGCAAGCTGAAGAGAGAGCAAGCTGCAGCCTCTGTGCCCCTGTTCAAGAGTGGTTTCCAGTTCTGCCTGTGATCTATCTCTTCCCAGAATATCAGGAACTGTGCATCCAAGGATTGAGTCTGCAGAACCGTGAGTAAACAGCAGGAATTGCCCTGCACCTGGGAATTGGATATAGGTTAATTGTGCCTCCTAAGGCTGGAGGAAAAGCAAAGGGAAAATGTATAAAGTTTATTTAATTCATGAAAGTGCACCAACACCAACTACCAGCTGCACCTCAGGCCTGCAACTTTAAAACTGGGTACCCAGGTACTGGACTTTCAGGGTAAATGGACTGGGACCTGTGGGTCTGGGTTTTATTACACCTGCAGCAGAAGTTAGTTAGTTAGTTAGATAGATCTAGTGGCTGTAAATGATTAAGTGATGGGATTGAATCAAAAGGAAAGTGTGATTTGGGAAAATGAAATCTTTAAAACCGTGCTTAACCTCTATTCCACTTACCCTCATCTTAAACACTTCTGCTATAAATAAACCACAAAGTTATTGTTTTGCAGCACAGATGATTCCAGAGCCTAAATTTAGTGAGTCTGCCTATTGTCTGAAATGGAAACTGTAAAAGGTATAATTGAATGTGGAGAGAATCGAACTTGGTAAGTCCATCATGGGGTAACTGTTGGAGAGGTGGGTTGGCACAACATCCCAGGGGGTTGTACCACAGGTAACCAGGCCCACTGATATTACTCTGGGTGGAGGCACTGCCATTTTTTTAACTTCTGGGAAAGGAGCTCTGTAGGTCAGCTTTGGGAAACAAGGCCCCTTGCCTTTGGTCCAGCCAGCAAGGCAGGGGCAGTGGCCCTCTCCAGGATGGCGCTGGTGAAGGGCTACATGAATAAGGGTTACCCAATTGAGCAGACCTCAGTTTAAAAGGTTACAAAGTATAACACCTCAAATACTTACAAAAAACAGTATATCATATTCATATCAGATGTGATAATATTAATTTGTACTGAAACAAGAACAGGAGGTTCCACATCCATTTTAAAGTAGGGCTGGGTGGACTGTTCCACCTAAGATCTGAACCCCTGGATCGAACCCATAATCCATAGACCCAGATAAATATGGACTCCACCGCAGAAGTCCAGTTCCGGGTCCATGGAGTGCCATTTAGTGTATTGTTACCATGGGGATGCCGTTGACTCACTTGCTCAATGTACAGGTGGCCAGCGGCATCCAGTCAGTCAACAGACAGGCACATGACACACTCACGGTATATAACCATGCTGAGTGCACAATGCAGACCCAGACAAGTTGGAGGATGGTTGGAAGAGCTTTTACGTCTGCAGTAGTAGGGGTTGATGGCTGGCCGTGGTGGTGAGAGGTGGGCAGTGCTAGTCACCGGCTGGGTATGGGTGTGGGGGTGTGGGGTGGTCTAGCACTGCCAGGTAGGAGGCCACTAGACTACCAGGGCTAACAAGGATCATTTTTGTATTGCACAGTCTGCATTACAACTCAGACTTGAGGTATGGGGATAGAGGCTGGGGGGAGGTGACCGAAAGCCCTGCTGGGCTTTACTGTGCAATATTACAGGGGATCAGGACTGCGGGACAATAGCCATGTGGGGCTTTAATGTGAAATATTATGGGGGTTGGGACTGGGGACAATAGCCCTGTGGGGCTTTAATGTGAAATATTATGGGGGATCAGGACTCGGGGGACAATAGCCATACAGGGCATTTCATACATATGTCAGTGGATCAGGGCATGGGGGGTACATATACTGGGGGATGGGCTGGCAGCACATTGCAATCCCCAGTGGACAAAAGGTACACTTATGCTAGCTAATCGCTGGTGTAAATGTACTTTAATGTATGCTCTTCGAGGGTTGCTTCAGAATATCAAACTCGGGGACTTGGCAGCTGCCCTTCCAGAATAGGGTGCAGCTGCTTCTGCCATAAACCCCCTTGTGCCATGTTGCAGGGGGTTTTGTAGCACAAATGGTGGTGTAAGTCCACTTCAGGCAAGCAGCCTGTGACATATCGCAGGCTGCTTTCCTGAATCCCAAATGTCACAACTCATGAAGCAAACTGATATCTGCATCATTTTTTTGGGTGCAAGACACTTTGCACCATGTGTAACCTTTTGTGAATCCGGTCCCATTTTTTGTTTGGTCATACTTCTCCATTAGTGCTTCTAATGAGCTGGTGGCAACATGCACTATTTGTAACAGCCAATCAACAGGGGTAAAAAGAAAGGAGCATTGGGAACTTCAGCACTGAAAAGGCACCTAGGCAGATATCATAACATTACTGAGAACTCCAGTTATGAATCTCAAAGAAAAAGTGACAGCGATAGCTCACTACACTCAGGGGTAGCTCCCATAGATGAAAGCAGTGGCAGTCCCCACTGCATTAATGAAACAAACACCTCCACCACCACTTCCTCCCATTCAAAAGATTCCTCATACTGTTATTGAAAGTGACTGTGTTCAAAAGCCTTGCTCCTTCAAAGAGACAGCTTACCATCTCAGAACATATAAGCGTAATGCCAAATATGCCTCGACTCACCCTGTTGCTGTTATAATAATCCAAATAATGTCAGAAATGATAACTGTTGATTTGCTACCATATAATGTGGTTGAACACATAGGATTCAGATGTCTGCTTGAGTATTTCGAACCTCGATATAGTATACCATTACAGAAATACTTATCAACAACAGTGATTCCAGATCTTTACGATGTCGTATGTAAAAAATTAAGTTGTGTCTTGTGCAGTGCTGTTGGGAGACTGTTGCATCTCACAACAGATATCTGGACAAGCTGTCAGCCTGAACCCTTCACGTGTGTAATGGCACATTTAGCATGTTTCGATAATTCACGTGGGACTGGGGACAGTGAAGCATCGCAGTTTGCTGTTCTAAGAATGTTTTATTTTACATCTGAACATATGCCATATAACATCAGTGAAGAGCTCCAAAAACCACTACAGCAATAGCTGTCTTCACAGGGACTGTCAGTTGGCTTTATAGTTGCAGATAACGGGTCCAACATAAGGAAGGCCTTGGAGGAGGGGGGCTTTGTTCACATCCGCTGCTTTGAGCATTGCTTAAATTTAATAGTTCACAGTTTTCTTGAAGATGACAGTGAGCTTAAGGCTCTCATTAGCACTGCTAAAAGAATATGCACTCATTTCAGTCACTCAAACAAAGCCTGTCACTTGTTGAAAAAATACAGCAAGAGCACAGTTTACCTTTGCACAGACTGATCCAAGACATTTCTACTCGATGATATTCAACCTTTTACATGTTCCAAAGGCTGCTGGAGCAAAAGAAAGTTGTCAGGCAATACACCTTGGAAAATAAAATTGGAGATGAAGACGTCTATATTACTCCACCACAGTGGGCTATGCTGGAGTTTCTCATTGTACTGCTCCAGCCATTTAAGGAAATCACCAGGGAGGTTAGTGCAAACACAGCAACTCTCAGCCAAGTGATACCCCTAAAAAATTTTAAAATTCAGATTGAATCTGATTAGGGAAAAGTTAGAGAAGCAAGACAGTTCCATGATCACACAGGCTGCCAATCGTTCTACTGAAACATGTAGGTTGCCCTCCAGAATATAAGATCTAACGAGACATATGATCAAAACAGTTGAAGAAGATGACAAACTATGTAAAATGCTTCATTCTGAGTACTACATTAAAGCAAACATCTTGGACCCACGATACAAATCAAAGTAACTATTGAGTGATGATGATGATGACACTTATTTCAAGATAAACAAAGAAGAAATAATTGACGAGGTGTGCGCTGTCATGGAACAGAGTACAACAGCAGCACCACATTCAGAATCTTCTTCATGACACAGCACAGCATCAGGTGGCTTATCCTCTACTGTTGCAGCATTTTCTCCCTCTTCCTCCTCAGCTACTGCAGCCAAATATTCTTCTTCACCACCAGCCAAACACAGCACTGTCCCATAGTCACTTGGTTCAGCTTCGTGTCTCTGGAGTCACTTAGAAGATGTAGTTATAACATCTTCTTCACCTGCCTCTTGTAACACAGCCTCATTACTGACTATTGTTGAAATGTGCATGGCAGAGGCCAATGTCAGCTGGAATGCTGATCCTTTGAAATACTGGAAATCCAAACAAAATATGTTGCCTGTTTTAGTAAACATTGCAATGAAGTACATGAATTGCCCTCTGACTAGCATCTGTTCAGAATGATTGTTTAACTCAACTGGCAACGGCATTACCGACACACGATCCTGTTTGACACCAGAAAATGCTGAACACCTCACATTTCTCAAAGTCAACATTCCTCACTTTAATTTCAAATATGATACCTGAATAAAACATACACTGACTGCTCTGAGCAGGCCCAATCCCAAAAAAACTTTTAAGAATCTGTGCCTGTGGTGAAAAGCTTTTGTGAATAGGGTCTGCTCCAAGAGGTAAAAATTAATTGCAACAAGTCAGGTCAGGACAGACTAGACCACGCCACTATTACTTGAATGATCACATGAGTAGCATAGAATAGAAAAATAATAATAACTTCAGTGGGGTTAGAGTCAAAATACAGCAAGCAACTATATTTCATGTTACAAACTTACTTGGTGGTACCTGGTATCACTGTCTGATCTGGAAGGTAGGGTACTACTGTCTACTACTACTACTACTACTACTAACAGTTTTTGTCCTCACAAGTCACAGCTACTAGTTGTCACTTTTTGTCCTTACTCCAGTCCTTACTACTACTTGTCACTTTTTTTTGTCCTCAGTGACTGATCCTGACTGTATTGTTTTAATTTTCATACAGTGCATGGCTTAGCAGATGCATGAAACCCAGAAACTGAATACTCTTTGTATATTTCTCATGTCCCCCATACTTAGCTGCGATTACTTCACAGAAAAAAAATGCTACTGAATTCATATAATTTCTTTGTTTGTGTGTACATGGTATGCTAGCCTGGTTACATCTCACTTACAATAACTGGGATGAGATTATTACTATATTTTATTTTGGGTTCTTAAATCACTTGGCAGCAATTGTAAAACTAGTAAGGATGTATTTGTGTTGTGTGTCATCAGGTCTCCAGGTGGCAGTGGCAAACTTTTTTATGACTGCACTGCACTTGACTGATGCGATGTGTGACTGGCTGTCTGCCTGGGTGGTGGTGATCACTATGTCTTTCATTTTTCTTCTTTAAGGATTCAGCGTGTTGATCAGATTGAGTAGAAGTAGACATAGTACTAGAAAACATTACCACCTCTTGGACTAGGTAGTGTACCATATACCACAGTACACTGGGGCATGCAAAGCAGTTGCATCATTCACATGGATTGGGTAGGTGGGCTCTCTTAGTGCTTCTCATTTGATCATTCATATCCATTTCTTTGGCCTGTTTGGCTCTGCCTGGAACAGCCATCAAAATAATACCAGCACAGCACCATTAATAAAAATAAAAGAATCTTAGCTGCCTGGCATTGCCTGCAGTGCTTGGTGGTGCTATAATATAGGTATTTTCATCTGTCTGGCTCTCTCTCTGTCTCTCCCAGCACACTCATGTCATGGACCCGAGCAGGATATGCCACAATTACAGGCCAGCCATGAAGGGACTAGTAGTGAGTGATTGCTTTTTTATTTAGCAGTTTGACTTTAATTTCTATACAAATAATCCATTAAATTATTTCCTTTGGGCATTTGTGTCAAATGTGACTGACTTTGGACACTTTTATGCATTTTTTCAAATATTTGTCAATAAATCAGAACTAATCAGAACAAATCAGAACTTCACCATGTTCCAGTTCTTATTTAATAAGGGTCAGAACTTCACCGAGTTCTCCCATCCCTACTTTAAAGTGCCCTGCTTACAAGTATAAGAAAGACCAGTAATCTAAATACTAACATAAATTAGAATTTCTATAAAATCTAAGTGTAAAAAGGACTACATAGTACAGACAAACACAAAGGTTAACCCACGCTGAATCTGGGACAGCATGGAAGGGGATTCTTCTCCAACACCAATGCACTCAATTTTTATCTTTTCCAGGCTTATTATTCTATCTGTTGGCCTCCGGTTATATGGAATTGAATTCCAAATTTCCAAGCTAATGGGCCTAGATAATAAAATGTTGCTCTTCCCATGTTTGTTTCACAGGATGGTACAATGTATTCTATCCCTTGTGCTGATTGTAAACTTTCTTTTACCTGTAGAAAAACAACAAAGGAGACTGCAGTTGGATACGGATGCCTCAGACTACACAAATCGATAATGTTAACAAAAAAGTCAGGCACGCACCACCTGTATGAAAGTAGATGCTGCTTCAAAAAGTACTTCTGCGCAAAAGTGCTCCTTTATTTTCAGTACCATGCATTGTAAAACATCAATATGCCTGATGCATTTTGGAGTATTACATCCTTTTTTAAAGGCCAATTAGTTGTCTGTGGCAAACCCCTTAAATAGGCTCAGGTAGGAAACATCATAAAAACACAACCTCAGATGACATCAAAAGGTCACATGTTAAAAACGTGTTTATGTGCAAAACAGTGCCATAGATAATTATAAATGTAACTATTAACTCCACTATTTACAAAAAAATGATACTATGATATATATATATATATATATATATACAGTAGTACATGTGTTATCACAGTTAAAATTAAAATGGCATCTTACATCATTTAATACACATTACTTTACTACAGCATATTAGAAATGACCTCATTTTTTTTTATTAGTGGATTATACCTTTACTGACAAAACTGATGACCAGAATTAATCTTTCAAATGAAAAGAGTGATGAAAAACAAGATATAGAGAATAATGGATGGGGAAGGGTTTGATATGAGAATTTAATGCACACCCAAGTTGTGGGATGCTACATAAACCCCAAGGGCGAAGCCCGAGGGGTTTATCAAAGCATCCCACAACAAGGGTGCACATTAAATTCTCATATGAAACACCCTCCCCATCTTTTAATTTTTATAACAACAGACCAGCAATTTTTCTCCAGCAGTTTGTGAGACTATTTGGCCCCGCCCACATACAGAATGTTGGCCAATGAGGCAGCAGCACAGTTTGACTGGCATAGCTCATAAATGTCATGGAAAATATCAACCTGGTCAGTACATTGAGAGAAATTGCTGACCAGTTATTATTGATAAATATTAGCTGGGTACATGTATTTCAGGAGGCCCTCTGCATACCAAATCTGTCAGGAGAGGAGGTAGAGGGAGAGGGAGAGGAGAGGGAGAGGGAGAGGGGGAGAGAGAGAGAGAGAGAGAGAGAGAGAGAGAGAGAAAGGGGAGAGAGAGAGAGAGAGAGGGGGAGAGAGAGAGAGAGGAGGAAAAAGTTATTATCATTCACATGAATTCATATTCACTTCCTAAAAAAAAAAATACAACCTAGATGAGATACTTTCACTTAATTATGTAAAGGTGAAAAGACAGAATATGTGATGGATACCCGACTAGAGTGGGGAGGGGGGTACTTTTTCTTTTTTCAAGCAAAACTAATAAGTATCCTAAGCCATAGACAAAAGTCGCCTATGTATGAAGCCTCAATGCTGTATTTTAAGGGAAACCAGCCACTTATTAACATCACAAATGCAGCTGTGCAAAAATTGGGGACTTTTATTGTCTTTTTAAAAAAGGTGCCAAATCAAAATGCCCATTTAAGCCTGGAGTGGTAGTGGCTCCTAGACTGAAAATCCAGAAAGCTTCTCATTTAAGGACTAGATTATTCAAGTCCCCTCCTCTGGGGTTTGGTTTACCTTGTCTAATGCCATAAAGGAAAATATGTGTTCATCCAGAATCATAGTTGCTGTATCATTCCACATTGTCAATGGGGAAGTTAATATATATATATGGGTAAAGACCACCCCTGCCAGGGTAGTGGCACAGCCCAAGCTATCAATCAGCATAGAATCCATTTTATTTCATTTTCATTTCATTTCATTTTTATTGGTTATACTGGAAAGGCATGTGAGCATTGCTGCCTGTTTACACAAGCATCCAATTACATACAACAATCATGAGACATGACATAGGCTTAAACATTTAACTACAGTGAGGGTTAATAAAATGGTACATAAATTTAGGATAATATAGACTAAAGGGCAAACCATGAACTAGCCTTGGTGAATTAACAAATACAAGGTGACATTAAGCATTCAGTGAGGGTTTAACAATAATATAATATAACAGTGGGAAACAAAAAAATTTAAGTGCAATCTAAAACTAGCCTAGGTGGATTAACAATACTACAAATGCTAGAAAGAGAGGGTAGGTGACTGAGGTGGATAACCAGAGAATGAGGGGAAAAAAGTGCAGAATGGGAGCCAGATTAAGACTGTGAGCAGGTGCAGGTGGGAAAGAAATGTCTCCTGTTATTGTGTTTGAAGGCATTTGTGAAGGGACAGAGTTTTAGTTCCGGATGGAGAGAGTTGAAGCACTTGGGTCCCATAGAAGAGAGTGTTTTCTGGCCTTGAGTGGTCCAGCAGAAAGGAACAGTGAAAGAGAGAGTGGAGGACAGTCTAGTGGTCCTGGTGGTGGCGGCGCTCTGGAAAAGAGAAGTGAGGCAATCAGGGAGCAGTCCATGGCAAGAGTTTGAAGAAGAAGGTGGCCATCTTGCAGTTGAGATGGGCCTCAAGGGAGAGCTGACCAGTGAGCTTATAAAGGTCATAGTGATGTGTGAGTTTAGGGAGACCAGAGGCAAAGTGGATAGCGTTGTGGTAGGAGCTTCGAAGTCTGGAGAAATATTTGCTGGAGAGGCGGGGGAGGGAGACAAGTGAACCATAGTCAAAGACAGGAAGGAGGAAGATGGAGATTAAGAGGGCCTCCTGAAATACGTGTATCCAGCTAATAGTTATCAATCTTGTTTTTCACCACTCTGTTCATTTGATAGATTAATTCTGGTTGTCAGTTTTGTGAGTAAAGGTATAATCCAGTAATAAAAAAATGAGGTAATTTCTAAGGAAATGCTTGGTTCTGTGGAGGATACCGAGGCATTGGTGGGCTTTTTTGATTGTGAGGCTAGTGTGAGCATTGAAGTTAAGATGGCTATCCAGGAGTAAGCCAAGGTATTTGAATTCAGTGAGTCTTTCAATGGCGTTACCAAGGTTGTCACAGAGGGAGAGGTCAAAGCCAAGGGGTTTGCAGGGGCTGGAGAAAACCATGAACTTGGTTTTCTTGGAGTTGAGTACAAGACCTTTGGACGTGAACCTGGTGTGAAGTCTGCTGAAATCAAATTGGAGTTTGTTAATGAGAGCGGTGGAGTGTTTGTTGTGACAGAAAAGGGCTGTATCATCAGCACAGAGAATGAGTTCTGAGGTGGTGCAGATGTCAGGCAGGGAGTTAAGGACCAGAGAGAAGAGAAGAGGGCCCAGGATGGACCCTTGGGGGACATCTCTATTTGACAGGGCAGGATTCAGAGAGGACACTGCCAATAATGGTGCATTAGGATCTGCCCATTAGGTAATCCTTGAACCAGATGGCAGACCTCAGGTGAGAAATGGAGGCCAGCCAGGGTATGGAGGAGGACTTCATGATCAACGAGGTTGAAGGCTTTGGTGAGGTCTATGAATGCAGCACCAGTATAGAGGCCTTCGTTGTTAGCTTTACCTATGCAGTGGGTGAACTTGATGAGGGCAGTTTCTATATTGTGTCGAGCATGGAACCCATGCTGAGCCTCTGTGAGCAGGTTGTATTTGAAGAGGAATTCTGAGGTTTGCCTGTGGACCACTTTCTCTAAAGTTTTGGAGAGAGGGGCAAGGAGGGAGATGGGACAGTGGTTGGATACTAGATTCTTGGAACCAGATTTGTGAAGAGGTTTAATAATGGTGCATTTCCAAGCTTTCAGGAGACCCCATGCAGGGGGAGTGGTTGAGGATGTTAGTAAGAGGGATGGCCAGGGAGTCACATACAGGACAGATAACTCTGAAGTCAATGTTGTCAGTGCCCTTGGATGATCCTGGGTCATTTGTTTTGATTAACTTGACCACTTCACCAAGGGTTAGGTACCTGAAATGGAACTTATGGTGGGAGACTGGGAGGTGTGCGGGGGTAAATGAGGTAGGAGTAGAGCTGGGCTTATACTGGTCGAGGTCACTGAAGTATTTATTGAAAAGGAATGCTATTTCGCTTGGCTCAGTGGTGGTTGTCCCTTCAGAGGTAAGACAAATATGATCTTTGGAAATTCCCCTACCAATAAGGTTGTTAAGAATGCTCCAGGTCTTCCTAGGGTTATCCTGGGCAGCACTTTGTTTTTCCTAGGATGAAGGAGGATTTAGCAGATCTTGGGGAAGATTTGCACCTGTTCCTGAGGGTTTTGAAGTCTTGGGGGAGTTGGGGGGGGGGTTGTGTTTACTGTATAACTTCCAGGCTCAGTCCGTATTCCTCATTAGTTTGCAAAGCTTGGGGGTGACTCATTCTTGGCTAGACCCCTTAACCCAGATTTTTTTAAGCAGGATGAAACAGTCACAGTGGGCAAGGAACTTATTGCTAAATGTTTCAAGCACTTTGCAAATGTCAGAAATATTTTCAGTGAAGGACCAGTCTTGGCTAGGGTGGCTTTAGAAAACTCGGAGGCATCGAGCTTCTTCAATTGCCTGGTTTGGATGAAATTCTGTGGGTGGGGGGGGTGGTTCTGTGCACCATCAGCAGAAGACAGCATAGTGGTCACTGACTGAGTTGGGAAGAACTCCAGAGGTGGTGACATGGGAGAGGTGTGAGACAAGGACCCAATCAATGAGGGACTGATGTCCAGTTTTGTAGTTGGTTCTGGTAGTTTCAGTGATTAGCTGGTGCAGGCCAAGGCCAAGTATAGATTCCTTGGTGGAGTCACAGTGGGGGGACAACCAGTTTAGGTTAAAATCCCCAAGGATGATCCAATTCCTCCCTTGGGGGAAGGAGGCCTTGATATCGAGGAAGAGGTCGAGATCATGGGGTGAGGAGGAGGGTGGCAGGTACACCACACTGACTGTGACCCTTTTATCTGCTCTGTGGAGGAGGTTAGGAGGAGGTTAATTGAGATGGTCTTGAGGGAGGAGATGGGTAGTGGGGGGACAAATTCGGTGGCAAGGAGGTTATTGGCAACCCAGATGAGGCAGCCTCCCCCACGCTTCCCCATCCTGTCTTTTCTGAAGACTGAGCAACCTTCAAGGAGGATTTCATTGGTGGAGATGTCCTCCTTCAGCCAGGTTTCGGTGAGGGCAATGACATCAAAAGCGTTAGCCATCACCCAGCACTCGATTAAGGTTTTTTTGGCAAAAAGGCTTTGCACATTAAGGTGAGCAAAAGTGAGCTGCTTAGTGGGGTTGGGGGAGGAGTGAGGGGTGAAATCAGTAGAGGGTGTGGGGCTGGGGCTGGTGTAAATGGAGCCTGAGATAAGGAGTAGGAGGAGGAGGAGGAGGAGCCTGAAGTGCCTGCAGTTCGCAAGTGAAGACAGCTTGGTGGAGTATAGCCTGGTGTAGAGGTGGGTAAAAAAGATATGGCTGTGGTAGGAAGGAGAGAACTCATGGAACAGGCAAAGGCTGATAAAGGGGCTTGTGTGGGGAGGGGCAGGGATGGATTTGGATGCATAAGTGGGGGGATGGGAAAAGGGAAGGGTGAGAAGGTGTAGGACAAGGGGAGAGAGAGACATGAGGGAGGGTGTGAGAAGGATTTGAGGAGCAAAACTGGTGGGGAGGGGGATGAGAGGGAGGGGAAGGTGCAGGGTGATGGGAGTTGAGCAGAGAGGGGCAGAGGGGAAGAACAAGGAGTGAGAGTAAGTAGGGGAGGTGGGCTCAAAAACATTTTGAAGGCTGAGAGTCTTTGCTGTGCCACTGGAAGGATAGTTCAACACAGGAGAGCTCTCTATGAATTTCTTTGCTGCAGTTTGTTATTTTTTTGGCCACATTTGTGCAACTCTACAGCAGGTTGGGGCTGCTTGTTCCCAGGGAGCACACTCAAATTTAAAAATCATTTCTGTTAAGCTGTGGTTTTCAAATTGTCTAGCCTGCTAGTCCTTTTTCTCCATATTTCACTGCTTTTTGAGATTGAATTAGGGGCCACGTTCCTATTCTCTATTATCTATTTCTGATTCTACAATGTTTTGTATCGAGTATTGCATGCATTTTAAAACTTTTAATATAACTGTACAAGCTGGTGCTCTTTATGACCCTTGGTTTTTAAATGTTTTGTAATTTTCTTGTAAAGGCCAAAAACCAAGCAATAAACTTGAAACTTGAAACTATTCTCTATTAAGGTGTGCTGCAGGTCTCCCTTGATTTGCCTTAACCAAGTGCCTGTGAGGTGATTGAATTTTCCTATTTTTTTTGGTGGGGTCATCTCCAGTTTAGGGGCCTCTCCTACTCTGTCTCTCCCCCCCTTCTTCACCTCTGGCAAAGGCCCTTCCTCTGGGATTTCAAGCACTGTGTTTTTGTTTATCTATTTTAGTTCTTCCCGCAGCATCGGAGCAGCAAGGGGTCATGAAGGCAGCAGATCTGTTCACAGTCCTTCCCCTCAATGTTCACCAGAGCCCTGCCTGGAAAAGCAGCCTTTGGACATTTTGGACTTAGCATGGCATACTCCCCTCCTGCCTTGGACCCAGTCAGAAGGCTGTGTTTGACATAGGGGCATCCCCAAGCAAAGTCCTCTATTAGTAACTGCCAGAGTCAGCATTTTACTGACTCCTGTTCTTCCCACAGCATTGGAGCAGCAAGGGGTCATGACGGTAGCAGATCTGTTCACAACCCTCTCCCCCAATGTTTGCTGGAGCCCTGCCTGGAGGAGCAGACTTTGGACATTCTGAATTGGGTGCGGTGCACTTCCCTCCTGCCTTAGACCCAATTAGGAGGCCGTGTTTGACAGAGGGGGCATGGATGTCTTCCTGCATTTTAGGGGAGCACTGCAAGTGGCCTCCGCACTGCAGTCCTCCGTGCAAAGGATAGATCACTAAGGATAGTGATGTTGCCTGCCTTGAGTCTGCTGGAGTCAGCTGGGTGGCTAGCCATTATGCTCCACTCTTCTCCTGTATCCTTTCCAGCGGGTCATGTAAGATCAAATACCTATTAGTCAATCAGCTCCTGATTATGCTGTTATTGCTCTAAGTATGCATACTCTGCTGCAGGCCTGTTCTCTGCTTTAATCTGTTCAGTCATACCTCACTGTTCATTTATCATTATTGCATTATTGTAATTGTGTATACTGCTTATATATCATTACTGCCTTGTTTTATTGTGTAATCCTGCAATGTGATTTAGTTTGCTTTTTGTTTGCTACCTGCTGTTTCCTTCCTCCCTATTTTGGCTCCCTACTATGCTGTATGTTGTTCATTCAGCTGCTCACATTCAGCTCCCTATCTGCTTGTTCCTAATCACAATGCCCTTTCTGCTTACCCCCCCCCCCAATCCCTGGCTTGTCTTCGCTCTTCCGACTTACCTTACATATCATTAATTGCATTAACTCCCTACCTTGGGTCCCCCTTTCTTTCTACCTCTGTTCCCCTCCTCCCCTTCCCCTGTGCTGCCTCACTCATACTGCTTACACTCATCCTTCTTTCCCTTACTTATTAGCTATTGCACTAACTCCCCATACAGGGTCACCATATCTTATTATCACTGTACTGCTGTCACTCACTCAGTTCCCGTTCTACTTGCCCCATCAACTCCTTCTCCCCTACCCATCCCTCTCTCCTCCCCACCACCCAGCTATATTTTTTTCATCCTTTCTTGTGTTGCTTAAACTCTTCCCTTCATTCTTCATTTTCTCATCATTTCTCATGCTGACTTTACTCTTCCTTCTTCCCCTTCTGTATTGACTATTGCACTAACTCCCTACATGGGGTCCCCTTATCTTTTCATCACTGTGCTGCTCTCACTCTGCTCCCACTCCACCTGCCCCATCACCTGCTTCTCACCTACCCATCCCTCCCTCCTCCCCACCACCCAGCTCTATTTTTCTCATCCTTTCTTTCCCCCCTTTCCTTACCTATCTAATTTCTCATCCCCCATAGTTGGCCTTTTTTGATTCCCCTTCCTTTCAGATAAACCCATACTCCCCCCCCAAGCCCTACCACTGCTTTTCCTTGTAGAGTGCGTTCACTCCTGCTCCCTTTCTCAGCTTAGCTCTCTCCCCTTCTCCTTTTTTTTAACATGTTCTGATCCCACGGCCTTCAATCTTTATAATATGTTCTAATCACCTTTCTCTCTTTCCCTTCATTTTTTCCCTAGCTTCCCTCCCTCCTACCAGCTTTCCTTCTTCTCCACCCTTCTTCTCCTTCTCCCTCTCCCTCTCCACATTCCCACCCTCCCTCCCCTGCCTTCCCTCTTTCTTCCATTTCCCTGGCTCCTGGTTGCTCCCTCCTCCCTTCCTCTTGCCTCCACTTTGAAACTCTTAGATATTTTCTTCCCTCCCACCCCACTCCCGCCTCATCCCCTCTCTCCCCTCACCCACCACGTAAACGCATCTCTGTCTCCATCAAGCTCCTTATCTGATTGCTGCTGTTAGTGGCAGGTGATATTGAGCCCAATCCTGGCCCTATACACTCCCTTCCCACTTGTCTCCTCAAAGGGCTGAGAGAGGCACACATCAATGTCTGAAGCCTCCTCCCAAATATAGAGCAGCTGCAACCTCTCTTTGTTAATTTTCAACCAGATGTGCTAATTATTCCTGAGTTTTGGCTATCCCAGAAGATCCCTGATACTGCAGTCACTATCCCTGGGTACAGTCTCACCCAGCAGGCTCATGCTAAGAGGGGTGGTGGTGTTGCCATCTACCTGACCTCTACCATCCAGTCCGTGTCTGTACTCTCTATCACATCTTCCTCTACGTATGAACTCCTCCTCCTACTACTGTCTCTCCCTTTCTCTGTCCCTATCTTTGTGGCTGGTGTCTATTGCAGCCCTGGCCTATCCCCCTCATAAATCACAGAGCTCCTTACCAATATCTCAACACAGATGGGTGAATTACTCATCTTTAGGGACTTTAATATAAATCTGCTCTCCCTCTCTCAAACTAAATTCTGCCAAAACATTAAATCCCTTCAGCTTACTAAACTAATCTCTGACTCAACCCGACACAATCATAAATCCCTCAATCACTCATCACTCCTTACCTTACTGAACTGGGTTCTTACCTGTCACCCTCACCATATCACAGATGCCGGCACCCTCCCAGATGCCCTTAATGACCACCATATGGTCTACTATGTGCGCAAAATAAACCATCCCAAAGCCCCGTCCAAACTCCTCCAGATCTGGTCCTTCCAGTTGCTGAATTTGTCCTCCTTACAAGCTGACTTGGTGGCTATCCATTTCTTCTGGCAGTAATATCAGTTTTGCCCTCAATTATTTTAATACCAAATTCCTGTCTATCTGGGATCTGCATGCAGCCCTCAGGAAACCAGGGTCCGTGGTTCCCACCACCCTTGGATATTAGCTAAATTACTGGCTACCTACATGAACGAGATCTTGCCTGGAAGACTCTTAAGTCCTCTGTCTCCTCTGCTGACCTAATCAAGTACCAAGCCCTTCATAATGCCTGTACCAGAGCCTCTAGGCTTGCCAAGGCTGAGTACTTTGCCTCCGCCTTCCAGAACAACCTTAATCACCCCTCCAAGTTCTGGAAGGTTATCCACACCCTCTTCTCCCCCCTCCCAACCTAGTCCTCCTCCATGGTCTTCAAGGTGGGTGACATCCCCATTTCTGACCCCCTCTCTGTTGCCTCAGAGTTCAACTCATTCTTCACCTCCTATGCCTCCTCCCTTCTCTCCTCCTTTCCAACTACCCCCTCTTCCCATCCTATCACCCCATCTCTCCCCTTCTCCTTTTCTCCTATCATTCCTGCTGCCTCCCTCAAGACTCTCAACCCTCTCAAGGGCAAACACTATGATGGGCTTGACCCCAGAATCTCTCCATCTCTCTGCCCCTGCCATTGCTCTACCAATCACCTCGCTTCTCGCCCTCTCTTTCTCCCTTGCCTCTGTCCCTGACTCTTGGAAACTGGCCTCTGCCATTCTCCTTCTCAAAGGAGGTGACTCCTCTTATCCTGGCAACTACTGCCCTATCTCCCTGCTTCACACTTTAGCTAAGCTGCAAGAACATCTTGTGCTGTCCCAGCTCTCCCCATTCCTAGACTGTTCCTCTTTCTTCACCCCTTTCCAGTCTGGCTTCTGTAAATTCCACTCCACCCCCTCCTCCCTCCTCTGGCTTACTGACTCCCTTCTCTCAGGCATGGATCAGGGCCTTATTACCTCCACTGTCTTTGTAAACTTGGCCAAAGCATTCAACACTGTAGCCCACACCATTCTCCTTGACAAGCTTAAGGCAGCTGGACTCTCCAACTCTTCAACCAATTGGTTCTGGTCCTACCTCAAGGGCAGTTTCAATCTGTTAGAATTGGTAATGCCTTATCCCCTACACTTCCTATCAGCACTGGTGTCCCACAAGGGTCCATCCTTGGCCCAGTACTCTTTTTGGTCTTCCTGAATTACCTCCCCACTGCCTGCACCTCTGTGTCCATTCACATGTACACAGACGATACTGTACTGTTTGCTTCTTGTTCCTCCCTCTGTGATCTGATGGCCAGACTTCAGCTGGACTTCAACTATGTTATTCCTCAATGCCAAAAAAATTGTTTCCCTGACTTTTGGCATTAAACAGAAGCTCACTAGACTTACCACCCTCCCTTCCTTTCTCACCTTAGATGGGGCCACAATTGATGATGTTCCCTCATTTAAGTGCCTTGGGGTCTGGCTCGACCGGCACCTCAACTTTTCAGGGCATGTAGATGCTATACACAGTAAACATCACCCTAAACTCAGAGTGTTATACAGGAATAGAGGTTGCATTCCTCTACCTGCTCACCAACCTATTGTCCTGAAAATGATTCTCCCCATCTTCGCTTATGGTGACATTGTCTACAGTGCTGCTCCTAAAACCACCCTAGCCAGACTGAATTACCTCTTTCACTCCTTCTGTCACTTTGCTTTGGACTGTCCCTCCCACATCCACCATTGCTCCCTATATTACTACTTCTCACGTTCCTCTCTTGAAGCCAGATGTCTTGCTCATTGTACCTCCTTTATCTCTAAATACTGGCTAGGCTCTTTCCCCCCTTACCTTACCTCGCTCCTTTCTGCCCCCCACCTTCTTCTTCTTCCACCTTTCACAACTCTAGCTATTGTTCCCTTGCATGCCCTACAAGGAAATCCTTAGCTGTTCAGTGCCATTGAGACATAAGTCAGGAAGCATAGGAAAACCAGGAGCAGTTATAAAACTCACAATTAGCATTTTATTATTTCCAATAACAATAAAATAAAAAAAAATGTACAGAATGTTTTTTAAACATAGGCAGTTCAAACAAAACAAAGTCCTTCCTCTGAAGGGTACCCTGTGTACAAGGCAACCACAACTGAGTGTTTTCAAAAAGGGTGACTCAATCATGGCGCCTGTGCACAGGGCTACCTGGCAGAGTAGTGACTGGATACAGGGGGTAGGTCAATATAGTTGCAGGATGTCACTATGTATACACGTGCGTGGGGGGGACCACGCTGTGCAATGGTCAGAAGGGGAGGGAGGGTTTGTGGGGTGTAGTGTGGTGGTGAGCTGCCGAGCAGGCTGTGTGGTGTGGTGGGTTGGTGGCAAGCTGGGGTTGATATGGTGCTGGTTTCGGTTCTGGGCACAATAGTGTTTTTGCACCAGGCCATTTTTTTTTAAGTGTTGCATCCCCTGACATGCATGCCCCTGGAGTTGAGAATCCCTTTGTAGGGGGGTGCGGGGGGCCAAAAAGAAAACTGTAGATCTCGGGTGCCCTGTTGCAGCTCGCTGTGAGTGTACCTTGCCAAAGTTCATTTTCAGTGATGTACACTCACCCAACGGCGATCACTATTCCGTGATCGCCATTATCACATGGAACCCCTCTGATGGTATCTCTAATTCTAAGTTTTCAGTCTCTCTCTCTCTCTCTCTAACAAAAGATTACTCTTTATACAAGAAGTCTTTTCCTGGCAATTAATTTCTGCATCCAGAGCTCGTTACCAGACATCCTATTTCTCATAAAATGTATCAGAACTTTTTATGTTTCATTTCTTGCAGGTTCAACAAAATATAACATGGTGTCCTAAAACTAATCTGTTGTTGACAACTCTTCAAATGAGCTTGTGCTGCATCTCCATATTAACCCCATGAGCTCCAAATAGCTTTTTGCAATCATTTCAAAAATACAGTTATATACACTGCCAAACAAAGGGATCCCAGTTTCACATACAGATTCGCATATATTTTTATAACCACAGATAACAAAGGAGGAAGAAAAGACAGAAACAGCAAGTGAAGGCAGAGAGATACCAGGAGGCAGAGAATCGCAAGACCATCAGAGTGATCAGTCACTAGATCTCACAAGAAAATCTCATTACACAATCAGACAGACAAGAGACAGAAAAGGAGAGGATAGACCAGATCCCTGTATTTAATTCTTTCTGCATAACAAATGGTACAGGGTCTTATTCAACCTTGTCACAGTCTGGGTGCTTTCTCCTATCATTTCCCCAAATTATGGAATTCTGTGACCCTAACTATTCACTCTGCCTCTTCCCAATGCTCACTCTCCTCTCTTCTCCATGGTTTTACCTCTCACTTCTGCAATTGCACCTGATACTTATTCCTGTTCCACTACTCACTACCTTCTACACCCTACTATCTCATTTCTCCAGATCTACACTCGACCCCCCTTTTCTCTCCCCCTCATAGTAATAATCCCTAGCTCCTAATGTTAACCCCCATTACCTCTGAACTTTGAATTGTATTTTGTTGAATCCCACTGGATAGCATTCTGTGCCACTCTCCTTGCATAAATTGCACTTTGCACTTTGAATTGTATTTCCTTGATACCCACTAGATTACATCATCTGCTTTATCCTTGCATAAATTGTCTATTGATTGCAGCTTAGTATATGATGCTTAGTTTTTTCCTGCTATGTAATTATTGTTCTGATTGTTATTCATTCCCCTTCTCTACCTACCCCAACACATCTGGAAACTAACTGTTATCGGCTCAGTATGTCTTTCCAGTTGAAACTTTTGAAATAAATACATTTATGGCCAGCATTGTGTCTTTTATTGGTCTTTGTATTCAGGGATCTGTGTACTGGGCTGTTGGTCTGTGCTTTAGAGGCAGGAGTAGACAAAGCAGCCTGTGCCTTGCTGCCAGTTACATTTTTTTTCCCTTTTACATTTTATTTCAGGTATCAGCAGTGGCTGCTGGCTGTCTCTGTGCCTGCTAGTGCATAGTTTCCTCCAGCACTAACAAGCTGCACATGCCTGCCATTGTTGACATCTTGACAGCCAGTTTTTGTGCTTTTTTTTTCTATCGGTGCAGTCCATTAGGTGCAGGCTTCATGCGCTGGACCATTGGAAGCAATCAGACTCATGGCCATGATGTTGCATGCCTTTGTGTGATGTCACTTCCAGTCATGCTCCTGTGCCTTCACCTGTACTCCTAAGATGCGCTTTTGCTTAGTAGTGCCAAGGTTGCTTTCCCCAACCAATGAGGAACTCCCCTATCATTTTTGTCTGTCCAGTTCTCTTTCAGGCAACTCCCCTGCCGGTCACTGGGTGTTCTTCACTCTGAGAGGCTCAGGTTTTGCTGGGAACCTCTGTTTTCAGGTCAGCCTCTCTCCAGTGTGACAGGGCTAATACCTGTCATGGAATAATGTTTCATACTTTCTCTTGGTTGCAACCATCTATCTTCTTGTCTTCTAGAGCTATCCCTTTTATTTTCCTGATAAGGAGGCAGGTCACCTCCTTATCAACTAACCCCCCCCTTTTAAGTCTTCTATATTCTTTGCTCTTCTTTTTTATTCTCTTCCTTCCATTATTTATTCCATTATTCACAAATTTCCAGCATAAATCCACCTTATACTGGTTAGAAAAGGGTTATGGCTCCCTTAAATAATTGATGTAGTGGTATAATGCCCTTAATAAAGAAAGACATATCCCCTTTACTTTTGTGGTAAAGACTGTGGGAGCTTTGCAGTTTATAAGGTTCTTAAGTTGCCCAAAGGGGTAATAAAATCTGTTTAGGCTTATTTTGTATGCTTTTGTAGCTCACCCCCATTTTCGTTCGCTTTGCAAACTCTTTGTGGTGGCTGCGCGATAGTGCGATCGTGCGCATGTTCGTGCAGCAAATTTTTATGTTGCAAATATAGAATTAAATGGCAGCATGATGTTAAATGCTGCCTAGAGTTGTAATTTTGCCCAAATCACAAAGCCCCTTGTCCTGGAGAGAGTGCAATGACTCTGAAGTGCTTCCTTGTTCCTAGAGTAAACGCTGCCGACGGCTTAGCCTGCCATGTCTGCACTGAAGCCAGCTGTCTAGCCTGCATAAACATAGTTTCCTCCCATTTTCTTGCTGCAGGAGTCTGTGCTTCCCAGTGGAATGGACCTAATGGCAGAAGAGGGTGGGCAGCCTTGGTAAACAAATATTGTCCTTGCAGGAAGCCCAGAAAAACACTGTGAAAATAAGTATGAGCCCCAGTTCTTAGTGAAAGCTTTTCATTTTGTTTTTTCTTTCTCCGGAGCAATATATTAGTAGTGTGGCTCCTACTTTTATACTTGCACTTTTGAAATGTCCCCCTTCAGTTATGCCACAGTAGTAGAAATTTTATATTCCAAAATAAAGGAATAAATAAATTGTACCTTAAGCTTGGCAGGAGAGATACACAATGGAAGCTGCTCTGAGGATTAGCTGTGTCAATCTGGCAGGGAGCTATAGGGGAATGGCAGCCCCTAGTGGGCTAGATTTATACTGTTGCAAAGTCATGTATGGTGATTGAATATACTTAGGCTTGATATATCAAAATTGGTCACAGAAAATACTTCTACAATTAATTTAAGCATTGTACAGCAATCCATGTGTGCTTTAAAATGTTAAGTTCAATTTTAAAGGCAATTATTGTTTTGTTACATAATGAATCTAAGTCACATGATTCAGGGGGAGGATATAAATGTCCTTTAGTAAACTGCTTTTTTTTTTTTAGATAAGGTCAGTGCTTGCTGATCAGTGGTGGAGGAAGGTTCCACTGGTTTGAGGATATTCCATTTATGATTTTGTTTGTATTTTGTTCTACAAACTGGTGCAAGTGGAAGTGAATGCTGAAGAAGGTGCCAAAGCTAAGACTGTGATTTATATATTTTTTTTGTTTATTTTATTTTCATTTTATAATAAAATTCCCACTTAACCAGGTGGGTTGCACCTTATTCTGAAGCGTCTGTCCATCTTGTATATCCCACACCGTAACATTTTGTTTTAGAAGTGGGATATAATTGCCGTTTTTGTGACTAGAGTAAAGAAGAGAGTTGAATTGGCAGGTATTTGTTTGGATACCCAGGATGGACAAGGCGGCTGGTGGACAACCACAGGACACCCTTACCAGACACATGGCAGCCCAGACTGGGGCCCAATTATTGACTGTATATAGCCTATAATATATAGCATGATGTACATCCCAAGGTTAAGAGACAACCATCTGAGAGGTCAGAGGAGGAACCAGGTGAACTTGGAGATGCCTTGCCAACAGAACAACTACTGGAACTGGAGGATCTTGAGAAGGAGGTGGATGCTTCATACATGGAACAAGCTCCCATGGAGGATGTGGGAGAACTCTTAAAATGGTTATGTGTTCGGCTGGTCCAGTTGGATAAGGAACAAGAACTGGATCAAAGGCATCAAGATGCCAAATGGGCAGATACTATGTGGGTACTACAGGCTATCAGAGTAGAGCATGCTGATCATCCTCAAGGTCCCCTGAGACATTAAATTAGCTAGACTACAAGAGACTGATGACACTGAGGCCTATTTAACCACATTTGAAAGGGTGGCACAAACATGTGGATGGCTGAAGGAGCAATGGGTTGTGTGACTAGCCCCCCAGTTGACAGGAAGAGCCCAGGTCATATATAGCCGACTAACTATACAAGTGGCAGATGATTATGACTTTGTAAAGAAGGAAATTCTAAGGTGATACGATATAAACACTGAGACCTATCAGCAGCAGTTTTGTTCCTTAAATATGCAGCCAGCAGATGCTCCCAGAGAGGTTTATGCATGCTTGAAGGATCTTAGTGACAAATGGCTACAACCTGATAGTAAGACCATTCAGCAAATAATGGAGGCCATCACCATCGAGCAATTTATCAAAATTCTCCCCCAGGATGTACAACTCTGGGTTAGAGAACATAAACCTGAAGGAGCTGAAAAAAACATTGAACTAGCCGAAGACTTCCTGGCAGCGAGACCATCACGGGGACGATACACGGGGGATCCATCCATACCCCTGCAACTCCTTCGGTAAGAAACACCTTTTCTTCTGATTTATATAGAAACAGACCAGAAATGAGAAAAGAGAGAAGAGAAAGATTCCCCCCATCAGAGGTAGTATGCCATGGCTGTAAGAAGAAGGGACATATGATTAGAAACTGCCCAACAGCTAAAAAAGATTTTGGACATTTGGCCTTGGCCAATTGGGCTCCTTATATCACCACAGTTAAAATGGGACCCCATAACATCATAGGACTGTTGGACTCTGGGAGTTGACAAACGCTAGTGAGAGCTGACCTAGTGGAAAACAGCAAAGATGGAAGGAGGAACCAGGGTCACATGCATCCATGGGGACACCCACTATTACTCCACTGCCCCAATAAGACTCACCATTAATGGAAGCACTAAAGACCTGGCAGTAGGAGTAGTACCTCATTTGTCTGTTCCACTGATAATAGGACAAGACCATCCAGACTTTTCCAAATTAATGGAAAGACATGATTTAACACCTGTGGTAGCAGTAACAACATGTTCACAAACCAGGCAAAAACAGGCAAATGAAACAATGGAATCTGTGTTTCCTTTTTCAGATGACTTATTCGAGGCCCCAGGGAAAACACCTAAAGGGAAGGCAGAAAAACGAAAAATAAAAAGGCACTGGCAAAATCAAAAGATTAATAGACTGATGAGTCAAGATCCTGAGACAATAGCTCAGGAACAAAGAAAGGATGAAACCTTTAACCAGTTTTTCTTACAGGTTAACAAAGATGATGGGACTGATGGAACTCATAAGTTCTTATTATTGAATAACATCTTGTATAGAGAATGTACCAACCCTAAAAATGGGGATAAAGTCTTGCAATTAATTGTGCCACAGAAATTTAGGAAAGAAATAATATAATTGGCCCATGATATACCCCTAGCAGGGCATTCTGGGAGAGACACCACCTTAAAACAAATACTTGATCCTTGTTTCTGGCCTAGAATACATGACATGTTAGCTGACTATGTTCAGAATTGTCCTGACTGCCAGAAAGTCACCAAGATAGGAAGAAAGGAGGTGCTACCTCTCCAGAATATACCCATAGTTAACCAGCCATTTGATAGAATCGCCATGGATATAGCAGGCCCTTTAGAGACCAGCACTAAGGGTAACCGGTTTATCTTAGTCATCTGTGACTATGCCACCCACTATCCAGAGGTGATTTCAATGCAAATGGTCACAGCACAAAAAGTGGCCAAAGAATTGGCAAAGGGTTTTGTAGAGTTGGCATTCCTAAGGTGGTATTGACGGATAGGGGAAACAACTTTACTTCTGTACTATTGGTGGAACTATATAGACTACTGGGTATACAGGCTATTCAGACTTCACCTTATAACCCCCAAACTGATGGGCTGACAGAAAGATTCATCCAGACCTTGAAGAACATGTTAAAGAAATTTGTTAGTGAGGAAGGCAGGAACTGGGACTTATTTCTGCCCTACCTTTTGTTTTCATATAGAGAGGTACCACAGACCTCCACAGGCTACTCCCCTTTTACCCTCCTGTATGGGCGTAACCCAAGGGGACCTTTGGATGTAGTCAAAGAGTCCTGGGAGGAAAACACTAAGGTAGGAAAGAAGGGGGTCCTAGAGTACATGGTAGCTTTGAGACAACATTTGAAAAGGTATGTTACCTTAGCCCATCAGACATTGAGTGATAAAAAGGCTCAACAAAAGAAACATTATGATTTAGGTGTAGGACATAAACAATTCATCCCAGGGGACCAAGTATTAATACTTTTATCTGCCAGTGAAAATAAACTACTGATGAAATGGTAGGGGCCTTATAGTGTGGTTAGGCAAGTTGGCCCTGTAACTTATGAAATACAGATGCCCCATAGAAAGAATAAAAAACAGATATACCATGCAAACTTGCTTAAGCTATGGCATGCAAGGTCCAAAGAGGAAGAAGTAGGTGGCTATATACAAACGGAACCCCAACAGTCCGAGCTGGATATAGCCTACGAAAGGTTGGAAAATAGGAGCCGACTACAGGAAATGCAGATAAATCCTTCTCTATCTACATCTCAACATACCCAGTTGCAACAATTGCTCAGTAAATATATTGACATATTTACTAGTGTACCTGGTAATGTGGTGGGTATACAGCATGAGATCAGATTAACACAAAATAATCCTATACATCAGAAACCATACCGGTTACCAGTACAGGTTAGAACAGAGGTAATAAAGGAGGTAAGAGCTATGGAACAACTAGGTATAATTCAGCCCTCCTATAGTGCCTGGTCTTCACCAATGGTGATAGTGAATAAAAAGGAGGGGGGCATTCGCATTTGTTTGGATTTCCAAAAGGTGAATGCTGCTTCCCTCCTTGATAGATATCCTATGCCTCGCATAGATGATATTATTGATTGCCTAGGAAGTGCCAGGTACATATCCATCCTTGACCTCACAAAAGGGTACTGGAAGATTCCCCTTGCCCCTCAATCAAGGGAAATTACCACTTTTAGTACCCCGGTAGGCCTATACGAGTTCCTAACAATGCCTTTTGGACTGCATGGAGCACCGACTATGTTCCAGCACTTCATGGATCACATACTACAGCCCTACACATCCTTCTCTGCAGCCTACCTGGATGATGTGGTGGTGTTTAGTCCAGATTGAGAATCACACCCGAGCCACCTAGAAGAGATCATAAGGGCATTAAAAAGGGCAGGGGTCACTATAAATCCTACCAAATGTAGCCTGGGACAGACCGAAACAAGGTACCTGGGGTACATGATTGGGAATGGGGTTATTAGACCTGAAGTGAATAAAGTGGAAGCAGTATCCCACTGTGATATTCCCTGAATGAAAAAGCAAGTTTGTACCTTTTTGGGGTTGGCCGGTTATTACCGACGCTTTATACCCAGATTTTCAGCCATAGCAGGACCCCTAACAGAGTTAACTAAGAAAAAATATTCAAATAAGGTAGAGTGGACTAAGGAATGTGATGAAGCATTCAGAATGATTAAACCTACCTTATGTGCCTATCCAGTTCTGAGAAGTCCAGATTTTGAAAAACCTTTTTATGTACAGACTGATGTATCAGGAGTAGGTTTGGGAGCTGTGCTTATGCAGGTTATAGAGGGAGAAGAACACCCAATAGTATATATGAGTAGGAAGTTACATGTGAGAGAGTGGAAATATGCAACTGTAGAGAAAGAATGTTTGGCCCTTAAGTGGGCTATAGAAGCTTTAAAATATTATCTCTGGGGTTCAGAATTTACAGTTGTTATGGACCATAATCCTTTATGTTGGCTACATCAAATGAGAGATAAAAATCCCAGAATTATGAGATGGTATTTGGCCTTATAACCATACCGTTTCAAAGTTATCCATAGGAAAGGGAGTGAACACAAAAACGCTGACTATCTATCCCGATATGGGGCGGATGATGAAAATATACCTGGAGAAAACAGACCCTTAGACAAGGAATGAATGTTTACAAAAATAATGTAACATATAGTATCATATGGATCTCAGAGAGAATGTAGTAGATAATATATGGTGAGATTAGGATCTGATTAATGTTGGATTGATCATTTTAAAGGGTCCCTGAGATGGAGCTTCTTGGAAGAGGGTGGTCCGGAGCTCCTCCATCCCTTTTAGTACAAGAAGAGGATGGACCATATGGATACTATATGATTTCTCAAGAGAAACAAGATAGTAGCAAAAGGATAAGATGGCTATTGTTATCCCAGGGCAAGTTCGGAAAGGAAAAAATGGCATGATGGATGCCAGTATCTTGATATAAATGGGGCCCTGGGTTGGAATTCCTGAGAGTGGGAGGGTGGGAGTTCCACCCTCCTTAAGGAAGGATGTTTATATCTAAAAGAGGGAGTATTCTCCTCTTTTCTTTAAGGGGTGGTAAATGTGACAGGGCTAATACCTGTCGCGGAATAATGTTTCATACTTTCTCTTGATTGCAACCATCTATCTTCTTGTCTTCTAGAGCTATCCCTTTTATTTTCCTGATAAGGAGGCAGGCCACCTCCTTATCAAGTAAACCCTCCCCCTTTTAAGTCTTCTATATTCTTTGCCCTTCTTTTTTATTCTCTTCCTTCCATTGAAACATTATTCACAAATTTCCAGCATACATCCACTTTATACTGGTTAGAAAAAGGTTATGGCTCCCTTAAATAATTGATGTAGTGGTATGATGCCCTTAATAAAGAAAGACATATCCCCCGTACTTTTGTGGTAAAGACTGTGGGAGCTTTGCAGTTTATAAGGTCCTTAAGTTGCCCAAAGGGGTAATAAAATCTGTTTGAGCTTATTTTGTATGCTTTTTGTAGCTCACCCCTTTTCGCTCACTTTACGTAACGCTTTGTGGCAAGTGCTTATAGTGCGATCGTAGCACGCTCGCAGTAGCAAATTTTTATGTTGCAAATATAGACTAAAATGGCAGCATGATGTTAAATGCTGCCTAGAGTTGTAATTTTGCCCAAATCGTGAACCCCTTGTCCTGGAGAGAGTGCAGTGACTCTCTGAAGTGCTTCCTTGTTACTAGAGTAAACGCTGCCGACGGCTTAGCCTGTCATGTCTGCACTGAAGCCAGCTGTCTAGCCTGCATAAACATAGTTTCCTACCATTTTCTTGCTGCAGGAGTCTGTGCTTCCCAGTGGAATGGACCTAGTGGCAGAAGAGGGTGGGCAGCCTTGGTAAACAAATATTGTCCTTGCAGGAAGCCCAGAAAAACACTGTGAAAATAAGTATTAGCCCCAGTTCTTAGTGAGAGATTTTCATTTTGTTTTTTCTTTCCCCGGAGCAATATATTAGTAGTGTGGCTCCTACTTTTACACTCTGCACTTTTATAATGTCCCCCTTCAGTTATGCCACAGTAATAGAAATTTTATATTCCAAAATAAAGGAATAAATAAATTGTACCTTAAGCTTGGCAGGAGAGATACAAAATGGAAACTGCTCTGAGGATTAGCTGTGTCATTCTGGCAGGGAACTATAGGGGAATGGCTGCCCCTAGTGGGCTAGATTTATACTGTTGCAAAGTCATGTATGGTGATTGAATATACTTAGGCTTGTTATAACAAAATTGGTCACAGAAAATACTTCTACAATTAATTTAAGCATTGTACAGCAACCCATGTGTGCTTTAAAATGTTAAGTTAAATTTTAAAGGCATTTATTGTTTTGTTACATAATAAATCTAAGTCACATGATTCAGGGGGTGGATATAAATGTCCTTTAGTAAACTGCTTTTTTTTTAGATAAGGTCAGTGCTTGCTGATCAGTGGTGGAGGAAGGTTCCACTGGTTTGAGGATATTCCATTTATGATTTTGTTCGTATTTTGTTCTACAAACTGGTGCAAATGGAAGAGAATGCTGAAGAAGGTGCCAAAGCTAAGACTGTGATTTATATTGTTTATTTTTTGTTTATTTTATTTTTGTTTTATAATAAAATTCCCACTTAACCAGGTGGGTTGCACCTTATTCTGGAGCGTCTGTCCATCTTTTATATCCCACACCGTAACACCCAGTCAGAGTGTTTTCCTTTCTTTGCTTCTGGTTTCTGGCCATTCCACAGCAGCGGGGGGGGGGGCAAAGCATTGGAGCCCTTTTTCAGTAGTGGGGGAAAGGAGCATTGTGCAGGCTAATTGCTAGCTTTCTTGCTGAATAATTTTTTTTCCCCCTCGTTTCTGGCTCAGTAATTAAACACCAACAAAAAAGAATTGGCATTATGGCTTATAGGAGACCTGTGCTTTTTAAATGATGTAAGACATGCAGAAAGACCATGAGATTGTCTCCAATAGGGTCTTACTGCCATAACTCAGAAATGCAATCTAACATGTCTATTTCAGCTCCCACCCAGCCGGTGTGACAGGGAGATCCTGTCACTCTTGAGGACCGACCTTTTCTTAAATCTGTTGAAACAGTTCTTCTATTTTGTAGCCTAATCTATCCATTATAATTTGCAGTCCATAAGGCTGGCCAGCTATGGTCACCCCCTTCCCTTTCTTGACTATGCTATAGTGTCCTCTTTAATTTTTCCTTTTCCCTCACAGATCCTCGTACAGGGAGGTTATTGTGGTGACCTCCGAGCTGATGTAAAACACCAGACTGTGTTCCTCATTGTTGGATTTAGTATGCACTATTGCTATGTCATAAAATACCTTGATATATATGCCTTATGCGTTTGAAACCTGTAAATGTTGAAAATACTACAGCACTAGGTTTTTTTGATGAAGATAAAAAGTTACTAGGGGACTGTATTATAAAAATTTAGTTAGTTGTGTTATTTAAAATGCATGTAAATTACAGATTGTTTGAGGGGCCCTTTGGCACCATTCATTCCTGATTTAAGCTGAACAAGCCTAAAATTTCATGGTGATTTGCTTATAGATCCAATTGCATTATGGGGGTATGTGTGTTGTGTTTCTTTGAAACTTGGCTTTATTGCTAATGCCCTTTGGGATAACCCTTGCTTCATTCAGTGCTTCTGCACTGAGGTTTTTCGTCTTTAGTTTTTGAGTTTTTGTTTATTGAGCTCCCCATCACCCAAACACACAAGACAAACATAGGGAATGAAATAATTTTCACTAAAAAGAGAGCTCAGTAGATCAGTGGGTTAGTAGGTACTGACTAAGTGCAGAAGAAGGACATGCATAGTCTGTTGCTGCAACTGATGTATTGAAGAAGGGATATGCCATTGCTTAAGGTTATCTGCCGTGTTTTAAATAAACATCATGCAGAGATTGTGTGTCAGGTCCATCTGTTATCCAACAACCCCTCCACAGCCAGACCCCCGAACTAGGTGATGGTGCATCTGGAGTACCAACTGGAAGTGGTGGGACCAAGCTGAGAAAATCCTTTTTGCTGCTCTTAAATGAGCTGATAGGATCTGATGTTCTGCAGGACATCCCTACCAATGCACCTGACCCTGTGGTGGGCTCCTCAGGTTGGGTGGGTCCATACAGGCACAGCCAGGTGTGCCAGAGCAAAATGATGATGCTCACCCAGATCTGCAGGCAACCCCTAAACTTGACAATGTTGATGGTCAAGAGGAGAATTCCAGCATCCATGGGGAAAATCCTGACCCAGTTGCAGTATTGGAGGAAGAAGATGATCTATCAGAGGTGGAGGAGAAAGGGGAATGATCAGAGTCTAAGAAAAAGATCACAATTCCATCCCTGTTTGATCCAAAACCTATTAAATAAGGTATTTTTCTCCACCAAAGTTATTTCCTGGGTGGATCAATATCTTAAGAAATCCATCACAAAGAACACTGATACATGGATTTTCAACTATAGATTCTGGTCTTAGGTGTGGAGTACCACAGGGATCCATACTTGGTCCCCTGTTGTTCTACCTCTTTGTGAATTCTGTTTCTCAGCTCTTTACACAAACTGAATTACTTTTATATGGAGGTGATGTGGTTCCTTTCTGCTCAGATAATATAATATTAAAGAACTACAAGAAACCCAACAACAAGATTTCAGTATCCTCCGTTCATGGTTTGAATCACATAATTTGGTCTTAAACTCCACAAAAGCAAAAGTTATCATTTTCCATAGCTCCAGAAAAAACCCTATTGATAACTTGTTACTTTTCAACAATAATAGAAATAATATTACAAAAATAACTTCATTCAAATATCTTGGTTTAATATTGGATCAACATCTCAAGTTTGAACTTCATATTACTGACAATAAGTAGATTACATAAGAGACTAGGTTCATTATGTCTATCGTATTAATAAACATCTCACTACTGAGATGAGAAGAATACTTACTTGCAGTTTTTTGCTTTCATTAATTGATTATGGTGCTAATATTTACTTATTTTCAACCGAAATAATTCTTAATAAACTCAGGTCAACTTATAATAGTATCTTATGTTTTGCATTGGGAATACCTAGACTGACTCATCATTGTGTACTGTATAAATCCTTTAGATGTTTACCTATCACTGAATCATTCTATTATGGTGCATTAG
Source organism: Neoceratodus forsteri (assembly GCA_016271365.2). Lineage (NCBI taxonomy): Eukaryota > Metazoa > Chordata > Ceratodontiformes > Ceratodontidae > Neoceratodus > Neoceratodus forsteri. The sequence continues at coordinate 202,254,649 of CM057458.1, forward strand.
TATTTATACATAAAGTTCAGTTAAGATTGGTGTCTGATAGTATCGTATCTTTGTTCTTGAGATATAACTCAACACTCTGCACAAGAACTCAAGGTAGAAAACTCTTGAAGGTTCTTTTTTTTTTCCATTCCACTTATTCACAAAACTCTATTAACTCTGTTGCATTCAAACTGCATAATGATTTACCAGACACTATCATAGGCTGCACTACTGTAGGTTGTCAGTATTTAAGAGAATGATTAAATGTTATTTTTTTAGATAAAACTGTTTGTAACTGTTATGACTGATTTCTGTCCATTTGATTGATATGTCTGATATGTATGTAAGTGTTTGAATTTTTAAATACTGTACTATTTATAACTGGATGCCTGTGAAAATGGGCATTGTGCCCACAGGCCTTTTCAGTAAAAAATAAACAGGAAATTAAATATGAAGTCTCTGTCCTATCTCATAACATAATCTTGACAGATGTTATAGCTCAAAAAGGTGCAAGCCATGGAGTCCTTGAATGTGAATCCAATTCTGTCCACCTCCTGCTCTGCACCAAAATGTTTTCCCAGACTTTGTGCACTGTACCAGATCACTGAGCAGGAATGGGCCAGTACAGATAAGCATGTGCACCTCCCTAGACTGAATGTGAGAGGTTATGCACTTTTGGAGGAGAGCTCTTAGAACTGGGAAGCTCCCCGCTTGGCAGATATGCCTAATTCTGTCAAGCACACAACCATCCCTTTTGAGGGTTCATTGGTGCTCACTGACACCTACAATAAGAGGCTGGACACCTTGTGCAGAGGAGCTTTTGCTTCAGATGGGGGTAAATCTTCACACCTCATATGTATTCTTTATTGTTTCAAGAGCCGTTAACTCATGTGTCACTGACCTAGGTAGATGTATTCTCCCAGATTCAGATGGGGTGAACATCTTACAACTGGTGGCCACTGGCTATGGCATCTGCCTTTCTGGGGGATGCCACCATGGATAATCTAAGGATGTCCATATGCTCCACTTACCACATTGTGGCAGCTATGCAGGGTGTCTGGCTTAGGCTTTGAGTCGCAGATCAGGCCTCAAAGGCGAGGTTGTTTTACATGGCCTTTGAACGTGGGTTATTATTTGGTTCAGGATTGGATGACATCCTAAAGGCCATCCAGGATAAGAAGGGACAACTTCTGGTGTCAAAAAAGCAGTAGAGAGTGACCTTAAATTCCAGGGGTTGTTGAGGTGCATGATAGCCTCAGCCCTGTGTCAGTTTTCAGCCCTTGTGGAATTGCAGAAGTCAGTGTTACAGAGGAGCTTATTACAGATTCAAGAACAATAGTAACAGAGGATTCTTCATCTGTAGGCATAATGGAAGTGCAGGGCGAAGAGGAGGACACTCCCAATGAAGGTACGTGGGTCCATCTCTGCCTCCCTTCCCTTAGTGGAAGACTACTGCAGTTTTACCAGAGATGGGTCCAAGTCATGTCAGACATATGGGTAGTGGAGATCCTGGAGGTAGGATATGCTATAGAGTTTGCAACAGTATGCACAAGAGGTTGTTTCTTGCCATCCCTTCTTCCCCAATACCCAGTGAAAAAGAAGGAGGTCACCCAAACCCGGGATCACTTGTTACAGTTTGGGACAATTATTTGGGTACCCCCCCCATGAAGAGAGTCTGGGGTTCTCCTCAATTTACTTTGTGGTTCCCAAGAAGGGGGGGAAGCTTTCAGCTGATTCTGGCTCTAAAACAGCTAAACAAGTTTTTTCTCTATGCCACTTTCAAGATGGAGTCCTTGGGGTCAATAATCCAGGTCATTCAACTGGAGGATTATCTGGTGTCCATAGATCTGAAAGATGCCTATCTATACATCCTTATATGCCAGTCACACCAGATGTTTCTGAGGTTCAAGATTCTGGGATGGCATTTTCAATACCAGGGGCTTCCCTTTGGGCTGGTAACAGCTACACAAGTATTCTCAAAGATCCTGATCATGCTAGTGGCACAGTTGAGGCAAGAGGGACACCACATGTACCCCTACCTAGATGATCTCATCAGAGCATTATTGGTTCACAGAGCAAGGAGATTGGTGTCAAGAACCCTCCTTCAGACTCACAGTTGGGTCATCAACCAGGAGAAGAGTTCCCTTGTTCAAGCCCAGAGTTTAGAACACTTGGGAAAGGTGTTCTGGATGGATGAGGGAAAAGTCTACCTCTCATCATCCACATGTGAGACTCTGAAACAAAAGGTTCAGTGACTGAGCAGACAGCTGTCAGTCTTTGCTCACAGACTACTCTGTATTCTTGAAATGATGACTGCAGCAATTGAATTAGCACTGTTGGCACACTTGCATATGCAACCCCTCCAAAACAGGATGTTGGAGGCCTGGAATCCAGCCTTGGAAGACTGCCAAACTCTGATTGTGCTTCCTCAATCCATCCTGCAATTGCTGGATTGGTGAGCAAGTCCTGAGAACCTTTGCAGGGGGTCCCTGCTGGAAGATCCATCACAGCTGATCTTGATGACCGATGTCAGTCTATCAGGCTGTGGCACAGTCCTGGACCATGTCCTGGCTCAAGTCAGTTGGATCCCTCAAGAACAGCAGCTACAGATAAACATATTGGAGATGAGGGCTGTACATCTTGCCCTTTGTCATTTCCACACTCCAGTGTGGTCCAAGGCAGTGAAGATAAGGTATGATAACACTGCCACCATAGCATACAGAAACAATCAAGGAAGCAAAAGAAGCAAGGAGATGCTAGCAGAAGTCACCAAAGTTCTGCTGTGGGAAGAGGAGCATCTCCTATCTCTTTCAGCAGTTCATCTGGCAGGAGAACTGAACTTCCAGGCTGATTGGCTGCATCAAGTGAGGATCCACCCTGGGGGAATGGACATTGAACCTAGAGGCATTCAATATTCTGTCCTGAAGGTTCCATCAGTCCCAGATCAACCTATTCACATCCAAGGAAAATGCTCAGGTACTGAGGTTCTTTAGTTGATACCACTGTCCGCAGGCAGAAGTAGTGGATACTCTGTCTCAGACATGGAATTCCTGGGACGTACATGTTCCCTCTGCTACTGCTTCTTCCCAAAGTGCTTTGCAAGGTAAGATGTTTAAGAGGAATCATCCTCCTTATAGTATCAGAATGGTCAAGAAGGTCATGGTTCTCAGAACTGGTGAATCTTGCCCAGCAAGTACCATTTTGGCTCCCACTACACAGGGATCTTCTCTTCCAATGCCCCATCCTGCATCTAAATCCAGAGGTGATCAACTGATGGCTTGGCTCCTGAGAGGAGAAGATTATTAAGGTGGGGTTTTATGAAAGAGTCATAGATACTCTGATGGCCTCCAGGAAGGTGTCAACCTATGATCATGTGTTGACTGTTTTTTTAGTTTGGGCTAGACAGAGAAGCATCCAGCCCTGCAAAGCTACAGTTCCATAGAGTTTGCATTTTTTGTAGCCAAGAGTAGATAAAGGGCTTGCACTGAGCACTCTGAAAGGTCAGGTGTCTGCTCTAGGAGCAGCTCTGGGAAGTTCCCTCAGGACCAGTCAAGAGGTTCTACATTTTCTAAGAGTGGTTGTCAGGACCGGGTCATCATTCTAGTTGCCAGTTCCTCTGTGGGACCTTAACTGGTCTTAAACGCTGTCTGTAAGGCCCCTTTCAAGACCCTTTCCTCAGTGCCATTGGATATCTTGTTGTACAAGGTGTGTTTCCTAATTGCAATCTTCTCTGCCTGAAGGATTTGTGAACCTTAGGCTTGAGAGAACTCTCCTTGCTGAACTAAACTTCCAGTTTTTGCTGTGCCACTGGAAGGGTAGTTCAGCATAGGAGAGTTCTCTTAGAATTTCTATGAGCTATAGTTTGTTTGTTATTTTTGATTGTGTTGGACAGGAAAATGTCATGGTTCAAAGTATCAAAACCTTTGAAATATTGATGAAAATTGCTCCCAGTGACAATCTCATGTCCAAAGATTCCTGGTTGTCTCCCACCAACTAAATCAAAGCTGTAGTGCTGTTGTGTGTTTTGCACAGAAACCCTAACTGGTAATTACTTACAATGTTATTACGGTCCAGAAAATACTTCATTTGAATACTAATTAACCTTTTCAGTATCTTGGACACTTGTGAAAGTAGAGAAATTGGATGGTAATTACCTCTATCTGTTTTACCACCTAATTTGTGAACAAGAATAACCTTGGCCAGTCTCCAAGCTGATGGAAACTCACCAAGGTTCAAAGACATATTAAATATGTAAGTTAAAGATCCTGAAATAACTAGAGCTGTATTGTCTACATTATTCAATTCTTTCATTACCTCATCTACTTTTATTGTGTTAAATTTGAACCTGTTTTCTGTACTGCTCACAGAAACAGAACTATTTGAGGAGCAAGCACTTAGATTTGTGTCCACTTGAAGGGTATTTTACCCCATACATATATACAAAATAAGAAAGTGAATTTTGTTGCTGCCTCTGGTCATAATAGAATAGTTTGTCCCTCAACAATAGACTACTTAGGGAGCTCAGCAGTCCTCTGATTTTTTAACTTCTTCATGGCCTTCCAAAATTCTTTTGGTTGACTTTTGTTTATATTCCCAATAGAGGTGGGCAAAAGTTGCGAATCTGCTTTCGCAGAACTTTTACAAAAATTCAGAAATTTTGTAGAATTTTCCGAACTTCGGCTGTTTGCGAGATCGGAATCTTCTGAATATGTTTGGCAGATTTTTGCCTGGTTCTATGGAATGTTTGGCTGAACTGCGGAATAATACACATGAACTGTGGAATAACAGTTCTGAGGATTTTTTTTCTACAGTTTAATGAATTATTCCTCAGTACATGCAATTATACCACAGCTCAGTGATCAGTTCTGTGGACTTTTTTCTCCTCAGTTTAATACAACAATCTACAGTTTATACATTTATTCCACTGTTCTAAGTTGGAATTTCCATGAAAGTTGATAATTAGATTTCCGCAGTTTCGTGGAAGTGAAAATCTGAATTTCATGGAAATTCTGCTGGCAGAAGTTTATTTTCTCACATCTTTGTGGTAAGTTTGTTTGGCTAGTCTAATTTCATTTGTATAGTTATTTTGTATTGTCTATATTTATTTCAATTTGAGAGGTTGTTAGATTTTTTTTTACAGCAAACCATAGTTTGCCACTTTGTTTCTTTAAGTGTTTTAGGTTTGGATCATATCAGGGGCATTTGTCATTTTTACCATTTTTTGCTTCTTAAGGGCATGAATATTATAGATCAATATAAATTCCTGGTAAAAATAATCCCAGTCCTCACCATCTATAGTTATGAGTTCAAGCACAGTCCAATCAATGGCTTCAAGATCTAACAAAAAGGCTACATAAGCCATGTTTTTATGTGAGTGATAGATAATACTGGAGTTTAAACTTTTTTCTTTAGCCAAAATACAAAAAAAAATGTTTGATGATCACTAAAACTATCTGGTAATACCCACCAAAATGTATAATTCTCTGTGTCATTTATGAAAATTAAATCAATTATTGTAGAAGTTACAAGAGTTTTGTGGCTTACTCATGTTAGCTCATTAATAAGTTGAGTCAAGTCTAAATTAGCCTGAAGATCTATTAAAGAATGTGAGCGGTTAATATTATGCCAGTTTACCTTGAAATCTCCGATAATCAAGAAATGATATGTAAGTTTGTATTTGCAGAGTACATCTTGTAAAATGTTAAAACTTTTAAGTTTGTTTTAGGGGGATGATACAAGCCCATTAGAAACAGTAGTTTAGTATACGGGAGTTTAATTACTACTCCCAAGATTTTAGTCCTTCAATCTTTGTTAGTTTTAGTTTATTTGCTATCAAGTCATTTTTTTCATAAATGAGTAGACCACCCCATTTATTTGATCTATCTTCATACCATGTTTGGAAACCTTCTATACTAATGGAGGTATCTGATATTTTAGAGTTTAGCAAAGTTTCCAATATGATCAGCAGGTCTGATCTATACTGGAGTGTCCATTTCCTAATTTGATCCATTTTTGGGATTAAACTCCTCACATTAAAGTGGACAATACTAAGCCCACTACCATTTAACACTTCTGCAGGGTATTCTTGAATATTCTGAGGGCCAGGGTTGGGGTGGACATCTCCACACATCAAAAACATAGGTACAATATGGAGCATTCCAAGCCAACCTTCTTGTTAATTAGTTTCTATAGTAATTTCCTACAGTAGAATCAATTAATTCTCCATTTTTCCCAGCCCCAGTTCCCTTTTATAACTGGGGAAGAAAACATTCTTAGGGTTGTTAATTTCATGTAGCCATGCTCTGTCAATTGTGATAACAGTTTTCCTTTTATGATTAACCAGGCTGAATGTGAGAAACCTTCAACTTTGTTAAAATCACTGTATGCGTGTGGAGAAAATAACATCTAGTCATGTTGTCTTGACATATTTTGTGCTTGTATTAAATTAAACATCCCACATACTGTAATACAATCAAAATCCCCAGTCCTACTAGAATCCCCATCATTTTCATTGTTTATCCCCAACTCTTTTTACGCCACACTATAATCATACAATTTACCATTCATAACTGGACTTGAGAGTGGGAGCAAGCAAGGAAAACTGCTCCTATGCTAATTAAAATAGCACATTTATCTAACTACAGCCTAGACACACTAGGTGGGATATTCAAAGGGGTTGCGCATGGTGCAACAGTGTTGTGCCATGCACACCTACTAATCTTGACAGGAAAATTCAAAGAGTGAAAGTTGTGCCGCAAATCCAGCTGCCACCGTGGGTGCACAAGGCTAATGTATGCACAAGTTTGGGCGGCTCCATGCCTACTCGGCACATCCCATATTCAGCCCAGGGATGTGTGGTGGCTATGCAGGCACACACCCACCTTGCGCCACACAGGGGGGAGCAAAGATCCACCCATAAAAAGAAGGCACAAGACCTGGCCACCCCCAGGTGAGCTGCCGTATTGCAGGGTGCAACATGGCAGCTGCCAGCTGTGGGTGGCCATCCGACCTCCAGAGACAAAGTCCAGGCATCGTGGCCCCCCATCCGATCATGGGCATTATGAATACATAAATTCCCTGGTGATCCAGTGGACCTGTTCCCCAGTCCAATTGTGAGCTTTATAAGTGAAAATAAACCCTGGTGGTCCAGTGCACCCACTTCCCAGCCCAATCGCAGGCTTAAGTAAAATAAATAATTCCCTGGTTGTCCAGTGTACCCGAACCCCAGCCCGATTCTGGGCTTTAGCAAAGGTAACATCCCTGGTGCTCCAGCTGCACTTCGCCCCCACCCACCACTCAGACCCACCACCTCACTCCCCAGTCAGCAGAGGGTGGAAGCTCCCCCATCCACAAGCCATACAGCATGACAGCGTACAGTGCAGCTGTACACCCATTGGTTCCACTGCATAGTCAATGGGCATGAGACAGCCAGACTCACACAGTCCCAAAATGTGAATGAAACCATTCACATTATGGGACTGTGTAGTACAGTATGATCTACATGCCCATTGGCCCATGCTGTCAGTCAGCAGGGAGGCTGGGCAGCTTGAGGGTGGGGAGCTGTTGCCCACCTTCTGAATGGGGGGGAGTGGGGTGACAGGTCTGAGTGGGCAGGTGGGGAGGGGAGTACCATTGGACCACCAGGGATGTTACATTTGCTAAAGCCCATGCTCAGGCTGGGGTTCGGGTCCACTGGACCACTAGGGAATTATTTAATTTACATAAGCCCATGATTGGGCTGGGGAGCAGGTCCACTGGACCACCAGGGAAGTTTCATGTATCTAATGCCCTTGATCAGGCAGTGAGGTAGGGTCCACTGAACCACCAGGAATATTACATTAACCACAGCCTGTGATTGGGCATTGGGGTGCATTGCCCACCGAGGGGCAGGGGCATCGGTCCCTGACAGCTGCAGCCTGGCTGGGCACCAGGTGAAGTCGCCAGGATTGACGACCTGCATGCAATGGGGCTATAATGACAAGCAAATGGCCCCATTTGCACCTTGCATGCATAATGGCCTCATTTGCATGTCCAGCACTGAATATTGCAGGTCATGCACCTAGCACACCCGCACTTGCGCTGGCACATCCCCCTGCCCCTCACTTGCCACTTGAGCACGGCGCAGTGCCACTGCACAGTGCGCAGTGTGGGTGGCCCAAGTGCCATATTCAATGGTGCTGAGTCATGGCACAGCACCGTTGAATATCACCCAGACCATGTCCTGGTGCATCCCAGTTGTTGAATTCTGAATATCCCACCCACTGTTTAAATATACATATACTAAATAAAATAAAAGTTGATCTGGCCACAGCCTAGATATGCTGTTTAAACATACACAACATTAGTCTTTCTAGTAAAAGTAGTCCTTACTAAAAGGGAATACAATATTAAACTAATTACAATATGCTAAAATGCAACAGCAGTATATTAAATAAAGTATGTATACAGCTATTGCAATATATTATATGGAATTTGAAGGATCAAAGGGAACATAAAGCTCAAGAAATAGGAAGAATAGTTGTGTCCTCAGCCAGATTGTAATAGTGTTGTTGAGATATAACTTCATTTATTTTTGGGATTTATCTATATTTCAAATTTTGGGGGATCCACTGCTAGGAAATGGGAAGATGACAGCTATTTAAAACTTACATATGGCTGGTGTTCGAACTCCCTTCACTTTTGTTAGATAAATACCATTGGACGTAGATACATTCAGCATCGGGATTAAGAGATTCTGCTGCCTCCCAAAATAGCTGAATCTTCTATACCACTTTTTCCAGAGCATCATCACGACATCGTATCCTACAAATTCACCAATTTTTGATTGGCTCTTGCAACTGAGGTGGGCATGGACAGTTTTTTTCTTCCTAGGATACACCTCTCTCTGCACTTTCCACTTTTGAAGTTCATAGTCAATTTTTCCTTTAGGTTTTTGAATGCATTTAGACACAGTATTGAAACAAACATCTTTGACTTACTGTAGCTCAATTTTCATGTGTCTTACATATTTCTAAGACAAATAGTTCCTGAGATATGTTAATGATGGCCATAAACATTGTTTCCCAGCAAAATGTCTTCAAAAGAAAATAATCAGCTTACTTCCCATGTCTTTAGCTTCAAAATGATGTATCTTTCATTCAAATCCATCTTCAGGAAATTCTTGAAAAGGAACAAGTTCCTTTATGAAAAGTAGTTTCTATGTTGGAGATTTCCCGATCTGGTAACTCATAAATTTCCAGCTGACAGGTTGTTTACTAAAGCAGTCTGAAAAACTTCCAAATGATATAACATGACCTGGCAGCCATCTGAGGCATAAAGTCATATTTTCGATGTCTCATGAGATAAGCTTCCAAGAAAGTGCAAAGATTAATAGGCTATCTCCAACACACTTAGCAGATGACATATTTGTAAATAATTTGAATTCCTCAACAGTTGCACTTCTGAGTCTTGGACCCCTGATAGGTAAGAACACAAGATTTCCAATGGTGTGTTATGAATGCCTGCAACATCTTAGGTCTTATGGCAATAAATAAAAGTATATATTCAACATTAATGTATTACAGCTTCCCTTTGTTCCAGGCATGAGATCCAGCTGCACTTCATAAATTGTCAACCTTGGGGTATCAGTTGCTATGGTTCCATTATCTCTTCAGGCTGGAAGACACTTAAGTTTGAAATGTAAGATGACCATTTGAGGGAACAGTACTTTTAAAATGCAAGTTTGAAATCCCATTTCTTTTCCACCCAAGTACAAACAGCTTTAAAGACCCCTGACACCATTAGAAAACTTGGAAAAGTGTGAGATTTAGGCAGTTCAGTTTATATTTCATGTATTTCTATAATTATTTACCTTTTTCCTTACTACTGATGACAGCTGTGTAGAAGAGGCTTACTGTCCCTTAGACCTTGTCTGCTCTTTTGCTATCCTACCTATGACATCATAATCTGGTTGCACCTGGAAACGAGCTTGTGGTCATGATGCTTTTCCCGTTACCAACTTATAAATAAATAAAATACATAATCCCCATTTATGGCATCGTAATTATCCCCACAGCAACAGACTGATGTCATAAACAGAACTGTGATGTCATATGTAGGCAAGCAGCCAGAACAAATAGGGCAGTGATCCTGTTTACATGCAAATGTCCTTAGTAATAAAGAAGAATGAGAAATACAGAAACAATATTAAAATGATAAGCTAACTTTGCAAACATTACATGTTCTCAAAGTTGTCACAATGGTGTCAGGGACTCTTTAAACCTCTTTTTCTATTCATGGACAAAAACAAACAAACAAACTGTAGAGTCTTTGAACCAATTGTATAGTATCACATAGCATCCCAAATAACAACATAATATTAACTAGGTAATATAACAAAAATAGTATATTATAAAATATTTTTGTAAATTATACTTTGTTCTATGGTGGTGTAAAGTAAAATATGGTATTGGCTGTGGGTGGATGGAGGACAGTCAGATATTGGGGTTAGGAAAGCGTAAAGAGCTTTATAGGGCCTTTGCATTATCAGCCAATATAATTTGGGACCAAGTAGGTCAAGCTAGGGAAGAGATTGTTGTTAAAGGAAGGCTGACAGAAGACCAGACAATATTAAGATGTGGGTACTGAGAGGTAGTTGGGTATGGGAGGTGACTGAAGGGTTGGGAGACATGAGACTAGCCCTGACCACCTGCAGACTTGCTATACAGTTTGCAGCCAAATAAGGAATAGTCTATGAATATTTTGAGGGCAGAATATGGCTATTTAGCAAATTATTAGCTGAAGGTAGAAACATAGAAAGGTGACAGCAGAAGGAGACCAAAGGTCCATCAAGGCTACCCTTGAGATACCAAGATCCTAGGTGATTCTGTATCCTAGCTAGTAGATTCCCTTGTGGATTTGATTCTAACATACTCCTTATTCCAATCCCTTTTGAATGCTGATACGGTCCTAGCACCTACTACCTCCCCAGGTAGTTTGTTCCATGGCTCCACAATCCTATCTGAGAAATAATGCTTCCTAATATCCCTCCTGAAACTCCCAACCCTCAGTTTCCATCCACGCCCTCTCATGTTTGAGTTGGGAGCCCTGGTGAATAGTTCAGCATAGGCTACTGAATTTAAAACCCTCATGTACTTAAAGGTTTCTATCATATCCCCCCTTTCTCTCCTAGATTCAAATGAGTACATGTTTAACACCTCCAGCCACCACTCATATGGCAGCCCCTGAAGCCCCTGTATCATTTTGGTTGCCCTTCTCTGAATGATCTCTATTCTGTCCCTATTCTTCTTAAGGTATGGTCTCCAAAACTGTATGCAGTATTACAAACTAGGGTCTGACCATAGATCTGTACAGTGGAAGCATCATCTCCCTGTGCCTACTGTCAAATGCTCTCCCTATGCATACCAGCATTTTATTGGCCCTACTATATGCTGCATTGCATTGGTTGGTTTGTTTAAGGGTGATGCTAATAATAACTCCTAGATCCCTTTCTTCTTTTGAGTAACTGAGTTTGACCCCGTTTAGCCAATAGGTTGCTCTAAGGTTATTCCTGCCAATATGCATCACTTTACATTTCTTTGGCATATACTTTCAGCAACCAGATATAAGACCATTCTTCTAACCTTTTCAAATTATTTTGTATAATTCACACTGCTTCTTCACTGTCCACCCTTCCCCCTAATTTAGTGTCATCTGTGAACAGTGCAATCTTGCCTTGGATACCTACTCCTATGTGGCTGATGAACACATCAAACAGGATTAGGCCTAAGACTGAGCTCTGCAGGACCCCAGTCATCACTTCTCCCGCCTCTGACATCTCCCCATTGACTAACATCCTTTTGCTCCTTCCATCCAAACAGTTTCCCACCCACTTAGCGATGCAGCTTGCTATGCCCAGATCCTCTATCTTCTTCACCAAGCATTTGTGTGGTACTGAATCAAAGGCTTTGCTGAAGTCAAAAAATAGAGGAGGTCCACTGGCCGGCCACTATCCACTTCCCTAGATACCCAATCAAAGAAAGTAATCAGGTTTGTCTGGCACAACCTGTGTGTAATGAAACAGTGTTGTTTTTCGTCCTGTATGCTTATCCAAGTAGTCTACTAGGTCTTGTTTAATCAGGGCATCCATTTGTCTTCCTAACACTGATGTAAGGCATGTAGTTACCAGCCTCTTTCCTGCTATCACCCCTTTGCAGATGCACCACGTCGGCTCTTTTACAGTTATTAGGTACAACTCCTGTCTGGAGAGAACGGTTAAATAGGTGCACTAAGGGGTCTGCTAACTCACTCACTAACTCCTTAATTGTCCTCAGATGTATTCCATCCGGACCAGGAGATCTGTAGATCTTTAAACACTCAATCACCTCTCTGACCCTGCCTGGGGCAATACTCGTTTAGGTATCTGCATGCCCCTAAAAAAGGGTTATACAGCATGAGCAGGGGAAGCTATAGCTGAAAATCCTGGATGTACAGCAGGGGTGGGCAAAAATTATGGATTCCAATTCTGTGAAACATTTGCAGAATTCAAAAATGTTCACAGAATTCTGCCAGATATTCACCTTTGACAAAATTCATACTTTTCATTGAATCCTCACCTGATTTGTGGAATAATTAGGTTTACTATGGAAAATATTTAATGAACTGCAGAAAGTAATTATTAAAGAGAAAGAAAATGCTGTTCACAAGTATAATTCGTGGAAATGTATTGTAGAAGCTATTTAGTCATGTGAGTTCATTAATGTAGGTGGGAATTAAATGGGCAAAGAGCTGTTTCTTATAGTTCCACTCTCTTTCTTTAGTGATACTGACCATCTTGTCCAAAGTAACATTTTATATGATAATATTCCAAACAGTAATTTACTTTGATTTCATAAAAAAATTCCACAGTACGTCCACCATTCACTAACATTTTCCGCTAACACCCCCAAAAATTCCTTGAGCAATGCTGTCACTTGGTCTTTTTTCTGCAGGGAGGAATCAATGTGTCAAAGGGTTAGTTGCTATAGCAACCCCACCCCATCTCTGTCTAGTAACTGCTCTTCCTACTGCTCAGTGCAGTTCTTGAGAGGTTGTTGAAGTGGAAAGATCTGCTGCTCTAGTTGTCTGCAGTTTCTGTATTCATAATAGGATTTAAAAATGCAGTTTGTTATTTGTTTCATAGAAATAGTTTTAAAGTGCTTAAGTCATTTTCTCCTTTTTTCCTTCTACTAAATGTAAAACTGATATATTATTAATCAACAGAACTATTTTTTCTTTACTAATTTTAAATTACTAAATTGCAAAGATGGTAGGTCCCAAGAAAACTGTCAGTGGATATGGGACTGACAGTGCTAAAGTCATGATGCATAATTCTAGTGCTCCTGGTGTGTGTTGTTGTGGGGATAATGGTGCAGGTGGTTCTGACAGCAGCAACACTGTAGTTTCTGGCAACACCAGTGCAATGGGTTCTGGCAGTAGCAGTGCTGCTGCAAATCTTGTGCTGTACACTAGTTGGAAGAAACAAGGCTGCAGTCAGTTCTACGAAAATAGTTTCCACAATTCACCACAATATTATAAAATACTGTGCATGCAAAAAATTCCACAGGTAAGGGTGGAATTTAAAAAAATGTTTTGCCTTTTTCCACGAAATGCACAGAAGTGAATTCAACAATTCACGAATTTTCACCAGTGGAATTTACATTTTGTACAGTCCTAATGTACAGTAAGTCCATACTCAAATGGGTAAAATGGTTCTATGTCACAAAGGTCGTCAGCCAAAGGCAATCGCCATTATTGCAACATCACATCACCAAAATCAGTTTTAGCGATGTAGCACCCCAGCGCACAGCAAAAGGGCGCTGGGGACTTCAATTTTAAATGTCATGTGGAGGTGCCCCCACACACCCCCACTATATGATTCTCAAGTTCAGGAGGCGCATGTTGGGGGGGTGCAAACTGTGAACATAAATGTGGTCCGGGTGCAACAAAACGTATCTGTGCCTGGACCCGAACCCAGCACCCTGTCCACCCAAGCCCTGAACCCATCCACCACACCATGTGGCCAACTCAGCAGCTCACCATGGTACCACCTCAAAACCCTCCCCCACCAGCCTCTCACTGAACATGCTCGCTCCCCTCATGCACATGTACATATAGCAGCATCCTGTCATATATGTGGAACCCACCCCATCCGGTCACCCCTCCTCGTCCATAGCCCCATGACATGTGCCACAATTGAGTCACCATTTCTGTGTGTGCTCAATCGTGATCATCCATGTCACGGGCTACTGGTATAATTACAGCAGTACCTCAGCATAGCTGGACAAGACAGGCCCTATTGAAAGTCCGTTCCACCCTCGCAATAATACATACAAAGTAGTATGCATACGAGGTCAATGAACCTGAGGCAAATTGTGTAGGGAGGCAGTTTAGCTTAGTGGTAAGAGTCCAGAGCTGTAACACAGGGACCTAGGTTTGAATTCTGCAATTGCAACTAACTTAATGTGTGCCCCTAAGCAAGTCACTTACAGTAACCTCCCTATGCATTTAATCATTCTGTAATCTCTCTTTTATCTAGAGTATCTCTATGCTATTAGAATTTCCCTGTGTGTCTAAATAGCAGCAACATTCTTTCCTTCCTCTCCTGGACAGTAAAGTGCTCTGGAATACAGTTTTTATGAAAAACACACTGGTTTGCTGGACAACATCATTGCCCAGTGTGGACCAAAAGGGGAAGGAGTGGTGTTGATGGGGGACCTTAATATGCCAGGTACAAACTGGAGAACCATGTCCTCTAAGGTGGCCAAGGAGCAGAGGCTGCTGGACAGCATCCAGGATGTGTTCTTAACACAGCATGTGATGGAGCCCACAAGGGAAGGGCATGTCCTGGACGTGGTTCTGGCAGATGGGGATCTGGTAAGGGACCTGGTTGTAGAGGATCCCCTGACTGGGAGCGACCACAATACTGTCTGGTTTCAAATAACCATGGGGAGATCTAGGACACTAGCAGTGAACTTCAGGGGGGAAGACTTTATGGGCATGGGAAATATTCTCAAGGATCACTTGAAGGGGATTACATCAATGACAAATGTGGAAAGGAGATGGGAGGTCATAAAACCGGGACTTCATGAGGCAGTCAGGACCTGTGCTAAGGTGAAATGTAAGGGAGCAAGGTCATATAAACCATGCTGGTGGTCCAGTGAGGTTCAGGTAGCAGTCAGAGAAAAGAAGGCAGCCTACAAAAAATATAAAACAACAAGAGGGGATAGGGATAAGGAAATGTACCATCTTGCATCTAGAAAAGTCACCTGGATGGGTGAGGGGCAAAGTCCAGTAAAGAGCAGCGGCTGGCACAGGGGATACAGGAGAGGAGGGTTCTTCCGGTACATTGGGAGAGGAGAGAAAATTAAGGGTCATCTCAGCAGATTGAGATCAGAAGGAGGGTGGGTGGAAGAGGCTTGGGACCAGAGGTATTTAACTTAGTACTTTGCCTCTGTGTTCACTGAGGGAGGGAATGGGATATCTACAAAGCAAGGCATGATGGGGATAGAAGCGGCAGTGAGGGGATCAGGGAGCAACAGAAATGGAGCAGAGAGAGGAGGAGAGGCACCTAGGGTGTCCATCAGGATAAGGATAAAAAGGTCTGTCAGGTGGAGGACGGATGATGCTATCTCCTCCAAAGGGTATGGTTAGCCTCAAGGCCCAAAAGAAAGACAAATCTCGGCATGATGGCATTCATCTGTAGTACTATGGAATCTGGCAGACATACTGGCTTCACCCCTGGCCGAGCTCTTCAACAGGTCACTTGAGACAGGGAGGGTACCTAGGGATTAGCAAGAGGCACATGTGGTGCCAATCCATGAAGGGGGGGGTCGAGGGAAGTACCAGGTAACTATAGACCCATCAGTTTGACCTCAGTGGTGGGAAAATTAATGGAGAGTATACTGAAGGAACGATTGGGGGTGTACTTGGAGGAGGTGGGAAGTCTGGATAGTCGGCAACATGGGTTTGTGCCAGGTAGATCATGTCAAACCAATGCTGTGGAGTTCTACGAATGGGTAACATCAGAACTGGACAGGGGAAAGCCTGTGGATGTATTATTCTTGGACTTCAATAAGGCGTTTGACTCTGTCCCCACAATGGTCTGGTGGAGAAACTGATGGGGTTGGGAGTAGGCCCTTTGATGGTCAGATGGATTGAAAACTGGCTAGCTGGACGCACCAAGAGGTAGTGGTCTTTGGGAGCTCTCAAACCCTAGAGATGTTGGTAGTAGGGTACTGCAGGGCTCAGTCCTGGATCCGATCTTGTTTAATGCATACATATCGAACATCAGGAGGGTATAGGGTGTGAAATGAGTCTCTTCACTGATGACTCAAGGCAGGAGCAGTAGTTGAGGAGAAGAGGGAGGTTGGCCCTGCAAGGAACCTGGACACCCTGGAAGCTGGGCTTACACATGGAAATTAAATTTCAATATCACCAAGTGCAAGGTGTTACATCTTGGGTATGGATACTCTAAACACAGGCACACCCTGGGAGGGGAGGCGCTGGAGGCCTCAATAGGGGAAAAAGACCTAGGGGTCATGGTGGATGCATGTATGAATAACTGTGAGCAGTGCAGGAGAGCGGCTAGCATGGCAAACAGGATGTTGGGGTGCATCGTAAGGGGGATCACCTCTAGGAGCAAGGAAGTGATTCTGCCACTGTACAATGGACTGGTTAGACCACACCTTGAGTACTGTGTACAGTACTGGAGACCACACTTGAAGAGGGACATACAGCTCCTGGAGAGGGTACAGAGGAGGGCAACTAAGATGATACGAGGGCTAGGGGATTTGACGTATGAGGACAGACTTGAGGAGCTCTGCCTGTTTTCATTGGAGGAGAGGAGAGACAGGGGGACATGATTGAGGTCTTCAAGTACCTCAAGGGAATAAATAGTAACATGGAGGGATCTTTAGACTAAAGCAGGGAGGTATCACCAGAGGGCATGGTTTGAAGTTGGAAGGTGGAAGGGTGAGGGGAAGAGGAGGAGGTTTTTCACTGAGAGGGTGGTGGACCCTTGGAATGCACTGCCTGGCGAGCTGGTTCAGAGATCCACAGTGGAGGGCTTCAAGAGAGGGTGGGACAGACACAGAAAGTGGACGTATCAGATGATGGCATGTCCCAGGGGGGTGGGGATGGATGATAGGAGTTTCTGGAACACAAGGGGGGGGAAGGCCTCGGCACCCAACTAGGGATCTGAGGTTCGAGCAGACTCGATAGACCATAAGGCCTAATCTGCTGGCAAATAGTATGTTAATGTGTCCAAATTTCCTACCATTGCTAACTTACTGGATCCACTGCACATCCTACGAGTAAACATTTTGTCATCAATTCTCCTGGTGCTGATGCTTACTGGTTTACAAGTTCCTAGCTCTGATACAGAACCTTCCTTTAAAATATAGGGGCTACAGTTGTAGTGAGTGGCAAGATGCACTGTATACTCTGTTTGGATATATCAGGAAATATCCCAGAAATCCAATTGAAATGAATGAGGATTTCCTGTGTTATATTATGATATATCTCTGTATATTCTGCATCATGTTACTGGCTGCCATTGTACATAAGCCTCCCAGTTAGCAGCCACATATAATATCCAGTTTGACACTTTGAACATTCCTGCAAGATGTGTTGTTAACTCATAGACCAATTATCATAAAATTATTAATTTAAAGCCAATTGGTGCCAGAGTCATATTAATATAAATTCCCTTGAGCAATTATTTCTTCTTCCTTTGTTATGTGTAAGTACTGCTGTAATATACCAATTATCTCCTTTGTACAAAAATACTTACATCACTATGTTGTCCATCCTTTTTTAGAAAAAAGAATATCAGAACATTTAGACAGCCTGCTACGTCATCATCTTTATCAAGTAGGCCTCCTTCAATTGAGATCTTTAGCAGCCAAAAACAGTTTCATATTTTTTCACATTGTCTGTTGTTCGGTTAGTAGCCCTCTTATCTGTATGCCAAAAAGGTCAGATGGTCATGGGTTCAGGTATGGTACCAGGCACTTGGACTAATACTCAGCAATGACACTGCAGTGCTGTACTGCACTGTGATGGGGTGGGGTGCATTTAATAGTTACTCCACGTATACAGCACACAGTCCCTGACCTACCAGTATCTAATTTATTTAAGCAAGAAGGCATGACAGCGTGTGCATTATTGTGGGATAACAGCATACCTCGGGAAGAGATGCGCAAGGTGAAGCTGAGTACCTTATGCTCCTGAGAAGTGCCATTATCCCACAAATACACACACACCCTGTTATGGCTTACTGTGTTTATGAAATGGCTTCTCTGATTTTTTAGAACCATGTAATAAAGTTTAGAAAGTTAAGCTTTTCTGACCTGTGCAGTTGTACTGAAATAACACACAGTTTCAACCTATTTTATAATTAAGCAATAATACATGGCAAGGCGTGCGATATCATAAGATATTATCCTGCCTCAGGAGCATTGTAAAGAATGAGGCCTTGGTCTCAGTGACTTCAACCACCTGAGAAGGAATGCTATCCTATGAGATCCCACACTTTGGGGTGTATTATTGCAGTTATGAAATGGATCATTTTTGAGTTAATAAAAAAATTTAAAAAGTTAGTTGTAAAAAATATTATCATTTTTGTTGACTGGTGACATGGCCTGCTTGTTGAAATATTTCATGAACTGCTTGTTGATGAGATGCATGCATAGCTACTTTCCCACTGGGATTATGTCCTGATATCACCCCAGCTGAATGTAGTCTTGTCCAATAAGATATGAGAATTTTAACCATCCATTTCATATTGCTTTGTACAGCCCTTTGCAACACAGTGGACTGTATTTTCAAGGGGGTTAGATGCTGATAAAAATGAGATTTTTGCATCTATCAGCATCCACCTGTTTGTGCCTAAACTTGAGTGCTCTATTTTCAAAAGTGCTTGTGTTTTTGCAAGTTTCCACGAGTTGCATAAAAATATGATACACGTGTCATTTTTGTGACACAAGTGTCATTATGTTTGATGCAATGGCCCACTATTGCTTGGATGCTGTTAGGCCCTCTTTTATGTGGTCCAGCAGCATCAAAACATCTGCCACAGTTTTGCACAATTTCATGAGAATTGTAGCACAACTCTTTAAAAACTCCTGCCCAGTGCGTCTGAAAGTCACTATACAAAACCAATTCCTATCCTATTCTGTTTTTTCTTTCTCTGTGGTAGCTAAAGCATTTCTTACTATTAGTTTTTGACCAGAATGCTATTTGTTTGTTGTTTTCCTTTTTTCTCATCTAGGCCTACTTTTAAATAGTTGAAATATTTAGTGTACTGTCTGAAACAAATACTAGTTTTCAAAAGCAGTCATCTATTAGCTTTTATATCTGAGGTATTTTTTATATTTCCTTTTGGATAATTTGAAGATGTTTCACGTGATGTTAGTAAGTGTGATCTGCCTGGCAGCTGACATATCTATCTCTGTTCCTGACACTACATCATCATCATTGTGACCTCACTGGATGTGATGTCCCAGCTGCTGAGGAAGGGCCACTAAGTAGATGCCAAGTCAGTCACCTGTGATATCACTGAGGTCACACTGCTAATGATGTACTGGGATTAATAAATCTATATATGTTAGCTGTCAAGCAGAGTGCTATTCCACACATCCAGCATAGAACTATCACACAGAAAACCTTCTGTTGAGCAAAAAAGAAAAGACAAATACTTTAGAAACAAAAGTTACAACTAACTACTTCTTAAAGTTTGTAAAACATTTTCTGTCTGCTATTTTTGTTCTACTAGCTTGTTAAGGTTTTTGGGAACACTGTCTTCTTCAAGTCCTGCTGTTTGTATTTTGTATTTACTTGTATGTACTTTCTTCTTACCATCAGTTGTCTGTAATATTTCAGCTGATATTCAGATACACCATAGTAAGAGTAATGAGCTATTAATGAGCTTGGCACATCTAAGAGATCTGGGTTTGATTCCCACAACCTCCACTTGCATGCTATGTGACTCTGAACAAGTCACTTAACTTCCTCAGTGCTCCCATTTCATCCCTGGAAACAGGCATTGTGCCTAGTAGGCCTTAACCGGTTACCAAAGGAAAAAAAGTTAAAAAGTGTATTTCTGCTGTATCTACATATTATTCAACTGCAGTGATATACAGTATATGTTATGTTTTTTTACCTCATCTATAAAATCTTGTAGCTTCATCAGCAGGTTTCAGTGACTGAAACAACTTAATTCCATGTTTCAAGTTTGAATCTTCCTCATGGGAAAGAGATTAAATTCTACAAACTGTTGCAAAAAATGCCACTCAGAGTGACAACAGTGCACACAGTGAAAGGAACATAAATATTACTCACTTCAACCAATCCAGAAACAAATGATTTGATACCTTTTATTGGACCAACATGGATGTTACAGAAAAGAACAAAGTGCTTTAGCTTTCAAACCAACCAGGTCCTTCTTCAGAAGCTTTGTGGCAGTTTTTTCAAATATCCCATACTATTAACACCAGATTATGCATGAAAGTATCACTTGTAAGTGTAAGTGCAAAAAAAAAAACAAATAAATAAATAAATAAAATTTCTTGTCAAGGACCCCAAGAAAACGAGACCATGAGCCTGATAAATGCGGATTTCAACACAGAGTCTGTGTATAACAAAATGCACAGAATCAGTCTAAGCAATCTAAATGAAAACCCAAAGGAATTACACCTTTAATGAACCCCAAGTAAATGAGATATGCATCTTAATATGAGCAGTTGGATCTGTTTTTAAAAGGACCAATACGGCACCTACAACTTTTTTTTTCACTTCAACCAAGAAATTATGCCATACCAGCATCAGATACCAGTGCTGGTATGAGGATTAATTGGAAGTAGAGCTGCAGGACATGTAATTTCACTGGCAGAAGTCATGCAGAATGGCTATTCTACCTCTGAAATGCTTTTCACAATTAATTTTTTAATTCTGCAGAATTTCAAAAAGCAATAATCCATGGATTATGTAATCTGTGCAAAAAATGAATCTGCTATTTACATAAACTGCAGAAATATAGTTCTGCAGTTCACATTTTGCTTACAAATTTTGAAATTCCCTTTTTGATGAAATTCCATGGAATTAGGAGGAATTTAGAAAATTCCACAGAATTTTGGTAGAAAGCTGGCTCGGTGGCACAGAGGGTTGAGGCACTGGATGCCTTACGTCGACTACGCCGTGACCCAGGTTCAGGAATAACTTTGGGTCGTTGGGGTGCAGGTGGGGGAGCAGGATTGAGCATGCCAGTGGGAAGTTTTCCTCTCCTGAGGTGGTGGGGTGGGTTGGCACCCCACCCAGTAGTTCCGCCTCCCACTGGGTGGAGGTCCAGTGGCAGTATAGGGAGAGGCAGAAAAGTATTGGAAGGTGGAAGGCTGAGCTGGCACCATGGATTATGAAGCATGCCTCCACACACTTGCACGGCTGTGTGCCAGGGCCTCAGGGGGTTAGGAGAGAAAAATCAACAAAATTCATATGTGTCCACATCTCCAGTTGGTGGCAGGAGGCGACAGGGACCAAAAAAAAAAAAAAATTCTGGTAGAAGCGGAATTTGTAAATTCCGTGCAGCTCTAACTCATAGAAGCATAGAAACATAAAGTTGATGGCAGATAAGGACCACAAGGCCCATCTAGTCTGCCCATGTTTCTACCTCATGAATATATAATAGGCCTTTACTCTGTCAATGGCCTATCTATTCATACTCATCTGTATTGCTCCTTATGCCTATCCCATGCCTGTTTGAAGCCTTGCACCATATTCATATCCACCACTTCCTGATGTAGGCCATTCCATGCATCCATAATCCTTTCTGTGAAAAAGAACTTCCTAACGTTACCTCTTAATCAGCCTCCCTCTAATCTCATGCTGTGTCCTCTTGTTCTGCTATTTTTCTTATATTGAAACATGTTAGACTCTTTCACCTTGTTAATGCCCTTAAGCTGTTTGAATGTTTTGATCATATCACCTCCCTCCTTCCTTTGCTCTAGGGTATACATATTGACCTCTGTTAATCTGTCCTCATATGTTTTCTGATGCAGTCCCTGTACCATTTTGTTTGCCCTTCTCTGGACTGCCTCCATTTTGTTAATGCCCTTGTGCAGGTGCAGCCTCCAGTACTGCACACCGTACTCCAGATGGGGCCTAACCAGTGTCTTGTAAAGAGGGATTATTACTGTACCTCCCTCTTACTACTTGTGATACCCCCACTAATACACCCCAACATCCCCCTAGCCTTACCTACTGCTTTAGTGGTCTGCTTAGATGATTTTGGGTCATCTGTGATGATGATACCTAAGTCTCTTTCTTCCCTTGTGATTGCCAGCAACTCCCTCCCAACCTATAAGTGGCTTCAGGGTTTCTCTTCCCTATGTGCATGATCTTGCACTTCTTTGCATTAAACCCCAACTCAAGCTGCTGATGTCACTGTGGGCAGTTCTCAGGAACCTGTGATCACTGTAAAGTGTGGTATAACATTAAGAGAGGAACAGGAGGCTAACCACACAAGGATGAGTGTCCTGGACTCTAGGATGGTGGATATTATTTTATTTGTATAATTACTGTTTTGGGGCTGTTGAAAATGTTAAACCTAGTTTGGTGTGCTTTTAGTGGTGTTGTTATTCCTTTGCTGTCATTACTTGGAATTGTTTTGCGCTATTGAAAATTTGAAACCTAGTCTGATGTGCTTTTAGTGTTGCTGAAAATGTTTGCTCACTCCTCCCTGCCCCAACTCTTAATTAAATGCCCTGTTAAATCTGATTGACAGGAGTCAAGCAAAGGGAATAGCAGGAGTTGTGGAGTAGGGCATAAGGGGAAGGAAGCCCTCCTTCGGCACAACAAGTGTTTTGACTCATTTCTTGTTGTTGTTTTCCTTCTTTAAAAAAGTATCTGAGGATCAGTGGCAGGATTTTCAGGACAGTAAAATAATAAAGAGGGAACTAGAAGAACAGCTTTAGTAACAGACAAGTACTGGAACAGCAGTATAAGTGCAGTATATTGTGGGGAGTAGTGCAATGCAGTTGATGCAGGGCAACTGTATTCAGGCAGACCTTCTGAACACTGAGGTGCTGCCCTATCTGCAGGTATCTCTTTGGTCTGTGGGATGAGGTAGACAGACTTGGAGCAGAAGTAAACTGGATCATGAGTACTTTCGCCCTTACCATGGACCACCCAGTCCAACTCCGCAGCCTCCAAGGATGCCAAGAACGAGGATCACTTGGATGACGGTGGGCTCAGGGAGGGTTAGGGCAGTCAGGCAGAGGCACATCCCAAATCCTATTCCACTCCAGAACTTGTATGCCACACTAGCAAATGTGGACAACCAAACAGAGGCACCCAGAGAAGTGGAAGGGAAGGATATGGAGATCAATCGAGGAGGTGACCTCGGTGGGGAGAGCAGTGGACCCCAGAGGAGGAGAAGGAAGTGAATCCTGTTGGGGTACTCTATCATAAGATGGGTCCAGCTAGGAACACACAAGGGAAGACAGGGAGGTGAGGTGCCTACCAGGTGCCACAGAATGGAGGATTAGAGGAAGATCCTGGGGATCGCCGGAAGACAAGATGGGAAGGTGAGCTAGATGTCATTATCCACCTTGGTACTACTGACCTGGCAAATGGGGAGCATAAGGAAGTTCATGAAGAGCTTACAAAATTGGGGAGAGGTCTCAAGCAAGTAGCTACATCTGTCACCTTCTTGGAAGTACTACCTGTGAGAAGCATGGAACAGCTTAGGGCAGGCACCAGGAACTTCAACACATGGTTGAAGAACTGGTGCTGCAAGGAAGGGTTTGTATTCATTAGTGACTGGGGACCCACCTGAAGGGATAGGGGCTTGTTCAAGCCTGATGGCTTGCATCCATTCTGGAGGAAAATCCAAGCATTCAATGATAAGTTTAAATGCCACATGGACAAGCATTTAAACTAGCCAAGGGGGTGGCAGACCAGCAAGTAGGGTACCTAATTGCCCACCTCCCATATCTAACAGTGGAACCAGTGAACAGGAGGAGGGGATATCTCTACAAAGCAGTGTGCAAAAGATGGAGATAGGCACCCAAGGGGTGAATAGGCAGAAAGGGGGCAAAATTCAACAAAAGGGCAGAAAATAGAGAGAACCAGGGATGAAGGACAACCTGAAGGGACTGGAGTAGAACAGCTAATACGCCAATGCCAGGAGTCTTAGCAAGAAGATGGAGGATCTGAGGCTGACATGGTGCAGTCAGACCTGGACATTGTGGCCATCACAGAGACCTGATGTAATGATAACCACAACTGGGAGATGGCCATACCTGGCTACAACATACAGAAGAGGCAGAGCAGGTAGGAGTGGCACTTTATGTGAAAGATAGCATAAAAGCCACAGAGATCCAGATGGAACAAAACTGGGGAGAGATACTGTGGGTTGCTGGGAAGGAAAATGGGCAGCTCTCTTCATAGGGGCTATCTAAAGACCACCAGCCCAGGAGGAAGAGACAGTTAGGAATTAATGCTAGCCATACAAAGGATGGCAGTCAAAGGGAGGTGGTGCTGATTGAGACTACAATATTCCAGATGTCAACTGGAGCCTCCCAGCAGCAGCATCAACCAGGAGCAGATTTATCCTGACTCTCTTCAAGGTGTCTTCCTAAGTAACTGATCGTGGAACCAACTCTTCAAAAGGCAATACTGGACCTCGTGCTCACAAACGGGGACAGTGTGATGGGGTAACAGAGGGGAGTACTTGGGGAACAGTGACCACTGGTCACTGTTGTTTGAAATGACAGAAAGAGTAGAACTAAACCACACAAAACCATATATCCTGGATTTTCAGAGGGCAGACTTTGAGAAAATGTGGGCAAACTTGAAAGAAGCACTAATGGGAATGGGGAGAGGATCAGGGGTGAAGGAACAACAGGCAATATTTAAAACAGGGATTACAAGAGCAACAGTAATATGCGTTAAGCAAGTTAGAAAGGGGAAAAGGAAGACGAGGCATTATGGATTTACAAGGAAGCAGCAGAGAAAGTGAAAGTCAAAAAGATTGCATTCAGGCAATACAAAAAGATGCAGGCAGAAGGGGATGGGGAAAAGTACCAGGAGAAGCAAGGGGAGAAGGGGAGGTCAGTAAGGGAAGCCAAAGCTCAGACAGAAGTGTGCATCACAAAATCAGTGGGTAGAGGGGACAAAACCTTTCAGGTACATAAGGAAAAAGAAGGGCAAAGGGAGTGATAATGAGACTAAAGGGGGAGGAAGGGGGCCCCGTGGATGGTGACAACAGTAAAGCTGACATACTGAACAGATATTTCTGCTCAGTCTTTACTGTGGAAGAGGAGAGTAATGGTCCTTAAGGGAATACAAGGGGTAGGAATGGCGCAGAAATGGACACAAGTCCCTTTACATGAGAAAGGGTGCAAAAGGAACTGGAAGGAATAAGTGAAGATAAAGAAATGGGGCCAGATGAGGTGCACCCCAGGGTCCTAAAGGAACTAAGAGAGGTGGTGGCTGAACCTCTGGCAATCCTGTTTAGCGAATCACTGGAAACAGAGGAGATACCCAAAGACAGGAGGACAGCAGATGTAGTTCCCTTATACAATAGTGGGAACAAAGAGAAAGCAGGGAACTATAGACCAGCCAGCCTGACCTCAGTAGTGGGGAATATCATGGAAGCGCTACTGAAGGAGAGTCTGGTGGAACATCTGGTTGCTAATGGACTACGGGATCCAAGGCAGCATGGTTTCACCATGGGAGGTCATGTCAGACCAACCTCATTGAATTTTTCGACTGGGTGACAAGGGAGGTGGGTCAGGGGAGAGCAGTGGATATGGCCTATCTGGACTTCAGCAAGGTCTTTGATACTGTGCCATATAGAAGGCTATTAAGCAAACTGGGGAATATGGGAGTGGGCAGAACAGTAGTGCGGTGGGTGGGTAATTGGTTGGGTGGCAGAACACAGAGGGTGGTGGTAAATGACTGTCAGTCCACAGAGGGAAGAGTGACCAGTGGGGTACCACAGGGATCAGTGCTGGGTCCAGTCCTATTCAAAGTCTTCATCAGTGACATTGCACAGGACGTAGAAGGCAGAATTTCCCTGTTCACTGATGGCACGGCTTTGAAAAGAGTGGACATTCCAGAGGGTGTAGACAGAATGAAGAGGGACCTGTAGAAGCTTGAAGAATGATCAAGGGTTTGGCAGTTGAAATTCAATGCAAAGAAGTACAAGATAATGCATATGAGGCACAAAAACCCTGGAACAACATATCACTTGGGAGGTGAGGATATAGCATGCGCCAATCAGGAAAGGGACCTTGGGCTTATCATCTCTGATGACCTTAAGGTAGGGAAACAATGTAACAAGGCAGCAGGTAAAGCAAATAGGATGCTGGGATGCAAACGCAGGGGGCAGCAACAGCAGGAAAAGGAGGTAATAATTCCACTATACAGGACACTAGTGAGGACCCACCTGGAGTACAGTGTACAGTTCTGGACATAGACAGTGTAGAGAAGGTTCAGAGGAGGGCAACAAAGATGGTAGAGGGATTGCATCACAAGTCCCATGAGTACAGGCTGAAGGACTTGAATATGTACTCCCTGGAGGAGAGGAGGGAGAGAAAGGATATGATAGAGACATACATGTACCTTACAGGGAGGAACAGAATGAAAGAATACACTATTTTCCAGTGAAAAAGATGTTCCAGGACTAGAGGGCATGGGATGAAGTTGGAAAGTGGGTGATTCAGTGGAAATGTGAGGAACAGTTTTTTCACAGAAAGGGTGGTGAACAAGAGGAACACCCTGCCAGAGGAAGTGGTGGGGGCTGAAACAATCACGGGATTTAAGAATGCATGTGATAGACATAAGGGAATTCTGGAGGACTGTGGTAAGGGGCAACAGACTTCTTGAAAAACATAAGGGGAACTTACAAGCTCAAATGGGCAGATTGGGTGGGCCATAGGCCCTTATCTGTTGACAGAGTCTATGTATCTATGTACTGTACTTTCCTTCTACTATGACGTGCCACCATCGCCCATGCCTTGCACCCAGCCTCATCACCTGCCTTATCCGGGACTTGCCTCTCCCATGTTCCTCCCTTGCTTACTCCTATGGTGGCACTGGCATGGAGGACCCAACCCCCAGAGGAGTAGAGTACAGTTTTGGGAGAGCAGGGCCACAACAAAAGATGAGCACCATTCTATTACTGTTAGGTGTTTTTTTCTATTTTCTTCCCCAGACTCCCTGATGTCGATCAGCACATGATGTGCATGCACACATACACATGCTCACACCAATGTCCTCCTCCCTGAGCCTTGACTCCTGCTGCAATGCCAGCTGTGGTCACCTAGGTGGCACTACTGGTGTGGAGACCCAACCATCCCTCCACCAAGGTGGAGCATGTCCCCTTGGGATGCTCAGTCAACCTCTCCAGCTGGCTCTCTGACATACCAGGCTTGTTCCAGAACCCAGGCCATTGGCATTGCAAGTGGTACTGCAACTACTACACTGGTGGGATGGCTCAGGGGGTGGATTTTAAAGAAATGGGGGACTGGGGAGATCATGTGATGCAGAGTGCCAGCTAGCAGCTCCTCCACATCGCTCCAGCCACCCGATTCTTTATTTCTCATTCTAAATGCAGGCAACCTGCTAAAAACCTTAACAGTCTACTTTAATAGAAAGCTCTAACATCCAGGGCACATTTGATGCAGTCTGCTGCTCCAATGGATGTGGAAATGAAGAAAGCTGGGGTTCGGGTCCACTGGACCACTAGGGAATTATTTAATTTACATAAGCCCTTGATTGGGCTGTGGAGCAGGTCCACTGGACCACCAGGGAAGTTTCATGTATCTAATGCCCTTGATCAGGCAGTGAGGTAGGGTCCACTGAACCACCAGGAATATTACATTAACCACAGCCTGTGATTGGGCATTGGGGTGCATTGCCCACCGAGGGGCAGGGGGCGTCGGTCCCTGACAGCTGCAGCCTGGCTGGGCACCAGGTGTAAGTCGCCAGGGATTGGCGCACCTGCATGCAAATGGGGCCATAATGACAAGCAAATGGCCCCATTTGCACCTCGCATGCATAATGGCCTCATTTGCATGTCCAGCACTGAATATTGCAGGTCATGCACCTAGCACACCCGCACTTGCGCTGGCACATCCCCCTGCCCCTCACTTGCCACTTGAGCACGGCGCAGTGTGGGTGGCCCAAGTGCCATATTCAATGGTGCTGAGTCATGGCACAGCACCGTTGAATATCACCCAGACCATGCCCTGGTGCATCCCAGTTGTTGAATTCTGAATATCCCACCCACTGTTTAAATATACATATACTAAATAAAATAAAAGTTGATCTGGCCACAGCCTAGATATGCTGTTTAAACATACACAACATTAGTCTTTCTAGTAAAAGTAGTCCTTACTAAAAGGGAATACAATATTAAACTAATTACAATATGCTAAAATGCAACAGCAGTATATTAAATAAAGTATGTATACAGCTATTGCAATATATTATATGGAATTTGAAGGATCAAAGGAACATAAAGCTCAAGAAATAGGAAGAATAGTTGTGTCCTCAGCCAGATTGTAATAGTGTTGTTGAGATATACTTCATTTATTTTTGGGATTTATCTATATTTCAAATTTTGGGGATCCACTGCTAGGAAATGGAAGATGACAGCTATTTAAAACTTACATATGGCTGGTGTTCGACCTCCTTCACTTTGTTAGATAAATACCATTGGACGAGATACATTCAGCATCGGGATTAAGAGATTCTGCTGCCTCCCAAAATAGCTGAATCTTCTATACCACTTTTTCCAGAGCATCATCACGACATCGTATCCTACAAATTCACCAATTTTTGATTGGCTCTTGCAACTGAGGTGGGCATGGACATTTTTTCTTCCTAGGATACACCTCTCTGCACTTTCCACTTTTGAAGTTCATAGTCAATTTTTCCTTTAGGTTTTGAATGCATTTAGACACAGTATTGAAACAAACATCTTTGACTTACTGAGCTCAATTTTCATGTGTCTTACATATTTCTAAGACAAATAGTTCCTGAGATATGTTAATGATGGCCATAAACATTGTTTCCAGCAAAATGTCTTCAAAGAAAATAATCAGCTTACTTCCCATGTCTTTAGCTTCAAAATGATGTATCTTTCATTCAAATCCATCTTCAGGAAATTCTTGAAAAGGAACAAGTTCCTTTATGAAAAGTAGTTTCTATGTTGGAGATTTCGATCTGGTAACTCATAAATTTCCAGCTGACAGGTTGTTTACTAAAGCAGTCTGAAAAACTTCCAAATGATATAACATGACCTGGCAGCCATCTGGAGGCATAAAAGTCATATTTTTCGATGTCTCATGAGATAAGCTTCCAAGAAAGTGCAAAGATTAATAGGCTATCTCCAACACACTTAGCAGATGACATATTTGTAAATAATTTGAATTCCTCAACAGTTGCACTTCTGAGTCTTGGACCCCTGATAGGTAAGAACACAAGATTTCCAATGGTGTGTTATGAATGCCTGCAACATCTTAGGTCTTATGGCAATAAATAAAAGTATATATTCAACATTAATGTATTACAGCTTCCCTTTGTTCCAGGCATGAGATCCAGCTGCACTTCATAAATTGTCAACCTTGGGGTATCAGTTGCTATGGTTCCATTATCTCTTCAGGCTGGAAGACACTTAAGTTTGAAATGTAAGATGACCATTTGATGGAACAGTACTTTTAAAATGCAAGTTTGAAATCCTTTCTTTTCCACCCAGTACAAACAGCTTTAAAGACCCCTGACACCATTAGAAAACTTGGAAAAGTGTGAGATTTAGGCAGTTCAGTTTATATTTCATGTATTTTCTATAATTATTTACCTTTTTTCTTCTACTGATGACAGCTGTGTGGAAGAGGCTTACTGTCCCTTAGACCTTGTCTGCTCTTTTTGCTATCCTACCTATGACATCATAATCTGGGTTGCACCTGGAAACGAGCTTGTGGTCATGATGCTTTTCCCGGTTACCAACTTATAAATAAATAAAATACATAATCCCCCATTTATGGCATCGTAATTATCCCCACAGCAACAGACTGATGTCATAAACAGAACTGTGATGTCATATGTAGGCAAGCAGCCAGAACAAATAGGGCAGTGATCCTGTTTACATGCAAATGTCCTTAGTAATAAAGAAGAATGAGAAATACAGAAACAATATTAAAATGATAAGCTAACTTGTGCTAAACATTACATGTTCTCAAAGTTGTCACAATGGTGTCAGGGACTCTTTAAACCTCTTTTTCTATTCATGGACAAAAAACAAACAAACAAACTGTAGAGTCTTTGAACCAATTGTATAGTATCACATAGCATCCCAAATAACAACATAATATTAACTAGGTAATATAACAAAAATAGTATATTATAAAATATTTTTGTAAATTATACTTTTGTTCCTATGGTGGTGTAAAGTAAAATATGGTATTGGCTGTGGGTGGATGGAGGACAGTCAGATATTGGGGTTAGGAAAGCGAAAGAGCTTTTATAGGGCCTTTGCATTATCAGCTAATATAATTTGGGACCAAGTAGGTCAAGCTAGGGAAGAGATTGTTGTTAAAGGGAAGGCTGACAGAAGACCAGACAATATTAAGATGTGGGTACTGGAGAGGTAGTTGGGTATGGGAGGTGACTGAAGGGTTGGGAGACATGAGACTAGCCCTGACCACCTGCAGACTTGCTATACAGTTTGCAGCCAAATAAGGAATAGTCTATGAATATTTTGAGGGCAGAATATGGCTATTTAGCAAATTATTAGCTGAAGGTAGAAACATAGAAAGGTGACAGCAGAAGGAGACCAAAGGTCCATCAAGGCTACCCTTGAGATACCAAGATCCTAGGTGATTCTGTATCCTAGCTAGTAGATTCCTTGTGGATTTGATTCTAACATACCCTTATCCCAATCCCTTTTGAATGCTGATACGGTCCTAGCACCTACTACCTCCCAGGTAGTTTGTTCCATGGCTCCACAATCCTATCTGAGAAATAATGCTTCCTAATATCCTCCTGAAACTCCCAACCCTCAGTTTCCATCCACGCCTCTCATGTTTGAGTTGGGAGCCCGGTGAATAGTTCAGCATAGGCTACTGAATTTAAAACCTCATGTACTTAAAGGTTTCTATCATATCCCCTTTCTCCTAGATTCAAATGAGTACATGTTTAACACCTCCAGCCACCACTCATATGGCAGCCCCTGAAGCCCCTGTATCATTTTGGTTGCCCTTCTCTGAATGATCTCTATTCTGTCCCTATTCTTCTTAAGGTATGGTCTCCAAAACTGAATGCAGTATTACAAACTAGGGTCTGACCATAGATCTGTACAGTGGAAGCATCATCTCCCTGTGCCTACTGTCAAATGCTCTCCCTATGCATACCAGCATTTTATTGGCCCTACTATATGCTGCATTGCATTGGTTGGTTTGTTTAAGGGTGATGCTAATAATAACTCCTAGATCCCTTTCTTCTTTTGAGTAACTGAGTTTGACCCCGTTTAGCCAATAGGTTGCTCTAAGGTTATTCCTGCCAATATGCATCACTTTACATTTCTTGGCATATACTTTCAGAAACCAGATATAAGACCATTGTTCTAACCTTTTCAAATTATTTTGTATAATTTCACTGCTTCTTCACTGTCACACCTTCCCCTAATTTAGTGTCATCTGTGAACAGTGCAATCTTGCCTTGGATACCTACTCCTATGTGGCTGATGAACACATCAAACAGGATTAGGCCTAAGACTGAGCTCTGCAGGACCCCAGTCATCACTTCTCCCGCCTCTGACATCTCCCCATTGACTAACATCCTTTTGCTCCTTCTATCCAAACAGTTTCCCACCCACTTAGCGATGCAGCTTGCTATGCCCAGATCCTCTATCTTCTTCACCAAGCATTTGTGTGGTACTGAATCAAAGGCTTTGCTGAAGTCAAAAAATAGAGGAGGTCCACTGGCCGGCCACTATCCACTTCCCTAGATACCCAATCAAAGAAAGTAATCAGGTTTGTCTGGCACAACCTGTGTGTAATGAAACAGTGTTGTTTTTCGTCCTGTATGCTTATCCAAGTAGTCTACTAGGTCTTGTTTAATCAGGGCCTCCATTTGTCTTCCTAACACTGAAGTAAGGCATGTAGTTACCAGCCTCTTTCCTGCTATCACCCTTTGCAGATGCACCACGCGCTCTTTTACAGTTATTAGGTACAACTCCTGTCTGGAGAGAACGGTTAAATAGGTGCACTAAGGGGTCTGCTAACTCACTCACTAACTCCTTAATTGTCCTCGGATGTATTCCATCCGGACCAGGAGATCTGTAGATCTTTAAACACTCAATCACCTCTCTGACCCTGCCTGGGGCAATACTCGTTTAGGTATCTGCATGCCCCTAAAAAAGGGTTATACAGCATGAGCAGGGGAAGCTATAGCTGAAAATCCTGGATGTACAGCAGGGTGGGCAAAATTATGGATTCCAATTCTGTGAAACATTTGCAGAATTCAAAATGTTCACAGAATTCTGCCAGATATTCACCTTGACAAAATTCATACTTTTCATGGAATCCTCACCTGATTTGTGGAATAATTAGGTTTACTATGGAAAATATTTAATGAACTGCAGAAAGTAATTATTAAAGAGAAAGAAAATGCTGTTCACAAGTATAATTCGTGGAAATGTATTGTAGAAGCTATTTAGTCATGTGAGTTCATTAATGTAGGTGGGAATTAAATGGGCAAAGAGCTGTTTCTTATAGTTCCACTCTCTTTCTTTAGTGATACTGACCATCTTGTCCAAAGTAACATTTTATATGATAATATTCCAAACAGTAATTTACTTTGATTTCATAAAAAAATTCCACAGTATGTCCACCATTCACTAACATTTTCCGCTAACACCCCCAAAAATTCCTTGAGCAATGCTGTCACTTGGTCTTTTTTCTGCAGGGAGGAATCAATGTGTCAAGGGTTAGTTGATATAGCAACCCCACCCCCATCTCTGTCTAGTAACTGCTCTTCCTACTGCTCAGTGCAGTTCTTGAGAGGTTGTAACTGGACAGGGAAAGCCTGTGGATGTATTATTCTTGGACTTCAGCAAGGCGTTGACTCTGTCCCCACAATGGTCTGGTGGAGAAACTGATGGGGTTGGGAGTAGGCCCTTTGATGGTCAGATGGATTGAAAACTGGCTAGCTGGACGCACCAAGAGAGTAGTGGTCTTTGGGGAGCTCTCAAACCCTAGAGATGTTGGTAGTGGGGTACTGCAGGGCTCAGTCCTGGATCCGATCCTGTTTAATGCATACATATCGAACATCAGGGAGGGTATAGGGTGTGAAATGAGTCTCTTCACTGATGACTCCAAGACGGGAGCAGTAGTTGAGGGAGAAGAGGGGAGGTTGGCCCTGCAAGGGAACCTGGACACCCTGGAAAGCTGGGCTTACACATGGAAATTAAATTTCAATATCACCAAGTGCAAGGTGTTACATCTTGGGTGGGGATACTCTAAACACAGGCACACCCTGGGAGGGGAGGCGCTGGAGGCCTCAATAGGGGAAAAAGACCTAGGGGTCATGGTGGATGCATGTATGAATAACTGTGAGCAGTGCAGGAGAGCAGCTAGCATGGCAAACAGGATGTTGGGGTGCATCGTAAGGGGGATCACCTCTAGGAGCAAGGAAGTGATTCTGCCACTGTACAATGTACTGGTTAGACCACACCTTGAGTACTGTGTACAGTACTGGAGACCACACTTGAAGAGGGACATACAGCTCCTGGAGAGGGTACAGAGGAGGGCAACTAAGATGATACGAGGGCTAGGGAGTTTGACGTATGAGGACAGACTTGAGGAGCTCTGCCTGTTTTCATTGGAAGAGAGGAGAGACAGGGGGGACATGATTGAGGTCTTCAAGTACCTCAGGGGAATAAATAGGGTAAACATGGAGGGGATCTTTAGACTAAAGCAGGGAGGTATCACCAGAGGGCATGGTTTGAAGTTGGAAGGTGGAAGGGTGAGGGGGGAAAGAGGAGGAGGTTTTTCACTGAGAGGGTGGTGGACCCTTGGAATGCACTGCCTGGCGAGCTGGTTCAGAGATCCACAGTGGAGGGCTTCAAGAGAGGGTGGGACAGACACAGAAAGTGGACGTATCAGATGATGGCATGTCCCAGGGGGGTTGGGATGGATGATAGGAGTTTCTGGAACACAAGGGGGAGGGCCTCGGCACCCACTGGATGTGATGTCACAGCTGCTGAGGAAGGGCCACTAAGTAGATGCCAAGTCAGTCACCTGTGATATCACTGAGGTCACACTGCTAATGATGTAGTGGGATTAATAAATCTATATATGTTAGCTGTCAAGCAGAGTGCTATTCCACACATCCAGCATAGAACTATCACACAGAA
The DNA here is from genome assembly GCA_016271365.2 of Neoceratodus forsteri. Classification (NCBI taxonomy): domain Eukaryota; kingdom Metazoa; phylum Chordata; order Ceratodontiformes; family Ceratodontidae; genus Neoceratodus; species Neoceratodus forsteri. The sequence goes on from CM057458.1 coordinate 202,289,066, forward strand.
AACCTTCTGTTGAGCAAAAAGGAAAAGACAAATACTTTAGAAACTAAAGTTACATTTAACTACTTCTTAAAGTTTGTAAAACATTTTCCTGTCTGCTATTTTTGGTTCTACTAGCTTGTTAAGGTTTTGGGGAACACTGTCTTCTCCAAGTCCTGCTGTTTGTATTTTGTATTTACTTGTATGTACTTTCTTCTTACCATCAGTTGTCTGTAATATATTCAGATACACCATAGTAAGAGTAATGAGCTATTAATGAGCTTGGCACATCTAAGAGATCTGGGTTTGATTCCCACAACCTCCACTTGCATGCTATGTGACTCTGAACAAGTCACTTAACTTCCTCAGTGCTCCCATTTCATCCCTGGAAACAGGCATTGTGCCTAGTAGGCCTTAACCGGTTACCAAAGGAAAAAAAGTTAAAAAGTGTATTTCTGCTGTATCTACTGTATATTATTCAACTGCAGTGATATACAGTATATGTTATGTTTTTTTTTTTACCTCATCTATAAAATCTTGTAGCTTCATCAGCAGGTTTCAGTGACTGAAACAACTTAATTCCATGTTTCAAGTTTGAATCTTCCTCATGGGAAAGAGATTAAATTCTACAAACTGTTGCAAAAAATGCCACTCAGAGTGACAACAGTGCACACAGTGAAAGGAACATAAATATTACTCACTTCAACCAATCCAGAAACAAATGATTTGATACCTTTTATTGGACCAACATGGATGTTACAGAAAAGAAGAAAGTGCTTTAGCTTTCGAACCAACCAGGTCCTTCTTCAGAAGCTTTGTGGCAGTTTTTTCAAATATCCCATACTATTAACACCAGATTATATAGAAAAAGCAGAAATAATTCTCATTGGTTTAACATATACATTTAAAACATAGTAGAAGATTACGTCAGAGAAGCTAATTAACACCAGTATGCCTTAAACTGAAGAGCCTCAGAAGGGCAAAGGTTATCAAGAATTCTCTACAGCCAGAGAGTTCTTGTCACATAAATTTTAAAATGTCTCAGTATGCCAAGAAAGCATTCTAGTGATAAAAAACCTTGAGTGGCATTCTTCTAATACATGTAAGATGAGCTACAACTTACATTCCAATTGTCCTGGTATATTAAAGGACAGATAATGAGAGACAAAATCCTGAAATTAGGTATAACTGCAAGTTGAAATCAAGCCTCAAATTAACCTACACATATAAACATGATGCATGAAAGTATCACTTGTAAGTGTAAGTGAAAAAACAAATAAATAAATAAATAAAAATTTCTTGTCAAGGACCCCCAAGAAAACGAGACCATGAGCCTGATAAATGCGGATTTCAACACAGAGTCTGTGTATAACAAAAATGCACAGAATCAGTCTAAGCAATCTAAATGAAAACCCAAAGGAATTACACCTTTAATGAACCCCCAAGTAAATGAGATATGCATCTTAATATGAGCAGTTGGATCTGTTTTTTTAAAAGGACCAATACGGCACCTACAACTTTTTTTTTCACTTCAACCAAGAAATTATGCCATACCAGCATCAGATACCAGTGCTGGTATGAGGATTAATTGGAAGTAGAGCTGTGCAGGACATGTAATTTCACTGGCAGAAGTCATGCAGAATGGCTATTCTACCTCTGAAATGCTTTTCACAATTAATTTTAATTCTGCAGAATTTCAAAAAGCAATAATCCATGGATTATGTAATCTGTGCAAAAAATGAATCTGCTATTTACATAAACTGCAGAAATATAGTTCTGCAGTTCACATTTTGCTTACAAATTTTGAAATTCCCTTTTTGATGAAATTCCATGGAATTAGGAGGAATTTAGAAAATTCCACAGAATTTTGGTAGAAAGCTGGCTCGGTGGCACAGAGGGTTGAGGCACTGGATGCCTTACGTCGCACTACGCCGGTGACCCAGGTTCAGGAATAACTTTGGGTCGTTGGGGTGCAGGTGGGGGGGAGCAGGATTGAGCATGCCAGTGGGAAGTTTTCCTCTCCTGAGGGTGGTGAGGGTGGGTTGGCACCCCCACCCAGTAGTTCCGCTCCCACTGGGTGGAGGTCCAGTGGGTAGCATAGGCGGAGAGGGGGCAGAAAAGTATTGGAAGGTGGAAGGGCTGAGCTGGCACCATGGATTATGAAGCATGCCTCCACACACTTGCACGGCTGTGTGCCAGGGCCTCAGGGGTTAGGAGAGAAAATCAACAAAATTCATATGTGTCCACATCTCCAGTTGGTGGCAGGAGGCGACAGGGACCAAAAAGAAAAAAAAATTTGGTAGAAGCGGAATTTGTAAATTTGTGCAGCTCTAACTCATAGAAGCATAGAAACATAAAGTTGATGGCAGATAGGACCACAAGGCCCATCTAGTCTGCCCATGTTTCTACCTCATGAATATATAATAGGCCTTTACTCTGTCAATGGCCTATCTATTCATACTCATCTGTATTGCTCCCTTATGCCTATCCCATGCCTGTTTGAAGCCTTGCACCATATTCATATCCACCACTTCCTGATGTAGGCCATTCCATGCATCCATAATCCTTTCTGTGAAAAAGAACTTCCTAACGCTACTCTTAATCAGCCTCCCTCTAATCTCATGCTGTGTCCTCTTGTTCTGCTATTTTTCTTATATTGAAACATGTTAGACTCTTTCACCTTGTTAATGCCCTTAAGCTGTTTGAATGTTTTGATCATATCACCTCCCTCCTTCCTTTGCTCTAGGGTATACATATTGACCTCTGTTAATCTGTCCTCATATGTTTTCTGATGCAGTCCCTGTACCATTTTGTTTGCCCTTCTCTGGACTGCCTCCATTTTGTTAATGCCCTTGTGCAGGTGCAGCCTCCAGTACTGCACACCGTACTCCAGATGGGGCCTAACCAGTGTCTTGTAAAGAGGGATTATTACTGTACCTCCCTCTTACTATTTGTGATACCCCCACTAATACACCCCAACATCCCCCTAGCCTTACTTACTGCTTTAGTGGTCTGCTTAGATGATTTTGGGTCATCTGTGATGATGATACCTAAGTCTCTTTCTTCCCTTGTGATTGCCAGCAACTCCCCTCCCAACCTATAAGTGGCTTCAGGGTTTCTCTTCCCTATGTGCATGATCTTGCACTTCTTTGCATTAAACCCCAACTCAAGCTGCTGATGTCACTGTGGGCAGTTCTCAGGAACCTGTGATCACTGTAAAGTGTGGTATAACATTAAGAGAGGAACAGAGGCTAACCACACAAGGATGAGTGTCCTGGACTCTAGGATGGTGGATATTATTTTATTTGTATAATTACTGTTTTGGGGCTGTTGAAAATGTTAAACCTAGTTTGGTGTGCTTTTAGTGGTGCTGTTATTCCTTTGCTGTCATTACTTGGAATTGTTTTGCGCTTATTGAAAATTTGAAACCTAGTTCATGTGCTTTTAGTGTTGCTGAAAATGTTTGCCCACTCCCTCCCTGCCCCAACTCTTAATTAAATGCCCTGTTAAATCTGATTGACAGGAGTCAAGCAAAGGGAATAGCAGGAGTTGTGGAGTAGGGGCATAAGGAAGGAAGCCTCCTTCGCACAACAAGTGTTTTGACTCATTTCTTGTTGTTTCTTCTTTAAAAAGTATCTGAGGATCAGTGGCAGGATTTTCAGGACAGTAAAATAATAAAGAGGGAACTAGAAGAACAGCTTTAGTAACAGACAAGTACTGGAACAGCAGTATAAGTGCAGTATATTGTGGGGAGTAGTAAATGCAGTTGATGCAAGGCAACTGTATTCAGGCAGACCTTCTGAACACTGAGGTGCTGCCCTATCTGCAGGTATCTCTTTGGTCTGTGGGATGAGGTAGACAGACTTGGAGCAGAAGTAAACTGGATCATGAGTACTTTCGCCCTTACCATGGACCACCCAGTCCAACTCCGCAGCCTCCAAGGATGCCAAGAACGAGGATCACTTGGATGACGGTGGGCTCAGGGAGGGTTAGGGCAGTCAGGCAGAGGCACATCCCAAATCCTATTCCACTCCAGAACTTGTATGCCACACTAGCAAATGTGGACAACCAAACAGAGGCACCCAGAGAAGTGGAAGGAAGGATATGGAGATCAATCGAGGAGGTGACCCGTGGGGAGAGCAGTGGACCCCAGAGGAGGAGAAGGAAGTGAATCCTGTTGGGGTACTTTATCATAAGATGGGTCCAGCTAGAACACACAAGGGGAAGACAGGGAGGTGAGGTGCTCACCAGGTGCCAACAGAATGGAGGGATTAGAGGAAGATCCTGGGGATCGCGGAAGACAAGATGGAGGTGAGCTAGATGTCATTATCCACCTTGGTACTACTGACCTGGCAAATGGGGAGCATAAGGAAGTTCATGAAGAGCTTACAAAATTGGGGAGAGGTCTCAAGCAAGTAGCTACATCTGTCACCTTCTTGGAAGTACTACCTGAGAGGCATGGGACAGCTTAGCACAGGCACAGGAACTTCAACACATGGTTGAAGAACTGGTGCTGCAAGGAAGGGTTTGTATTCATTAGTGACTGGGACCCACCTGAAGGGTAGGGGCTTGTTCAAGCCTGATGGCTTGCATCCATTCTGGAGGAAAATCCAAGCATTCAATGATAAGTTTAAATGCCACATGGACAAGCATTTAAACTAGCCAAGGGGGTGGCAGACCAGCAAGTAGGGTACCTAATTGCCCACCTCCCATATCTAACAGTGGAACCAGTGAACAGGAGGAGGGGATATCTCTACAAAGCAGTGTGCAAAAGATGGAGATAGGCACCCAAGGGTGAATAGGCAGAAAGGGGCAAAATCAACAAAAGGGCAGAAAATAGAGAGAACCAGGGATGAAGGACAACCTGAAGGGGACTGAGTAGAACAGCTAATACGCCAATGCCAGGAGTCTTAGCAAGAAGATGGAGGATCTGGAGGCTGACATGGTGCAGTCAGACTTGGACATTGTGGCCACCACAGAGACCTGATGTAATGATAACCACAACTGGGAGATGGCCATACCTGGCTACAACATATTCAGAAGAGGCAGAGCAGGTAGGAGTGGCACTTTATGTGAAAGATAGCATAAAAGCCACAGAGATCCAGATGGAACAAAACTGGGGAGAGATACTGTGGGTTAAGCTGGGAAGGAAAATGGGGCAGCCTTCTGCATAGGGGCTATCTAAAGACCACCAGCCCAGGAGGAAGAGACAGTTAGGGAATTAATGCTAGCCATACAAAGGATGGCAGTCAAAGGGGAGGTGGTGCTGATTGGAGACTACAATATTCCAGATGTCAACTGGAGCCTCCCAGCAGCAGCATCAACCAGGAGCAGATTTATCCTGGACTCTCTTCAAGGTGTCTTCCTTAAGTAACTGATCGTGGAACCAACTCTTCAAAAGGCAATACTGGACCTCGTGCTCACAAACGGGGACAGTGTGATGGGGTAACAGAGGGGAGTACTTGGGGAACAGTGACCACTGGTCACTGTTGTTTGAAATGACAGAAAGAGTAGAACTAAACCACACAAAACCATATATCCTGGATTTTCAGAGGGCAGACTTCGAGAAAATGTGGGCAAACTTGAAAGAAGCACTAATGGGAATGGGGAGAGGATCAGGGTGAAGGAACAACAGGCAATATTTAAAACAGGGATTACAAGAGCAACAGTAATATGCGTATGTTAGAAAGGGAAAAGGAAGACGAGGCATTATGGATTTACAAGGAAGCAGCAGAGAAAGTGAAAGTCAAAAGATTGCATTCAGGCAATACAAAAGATGCAGGCAGAAGGGATGGGGAAAAGTACCAGGAGAAGCAAGGGAGAAGGGAGGCAGTAAGGAAGCCAAAGCTCAGACAGAAGTGTGCATCACAAAATCAGTGGGTAGAGGGACAAAACCTTTCAGGTACATAAGGAAAAAGAAGGCAAAGGGAGTGATAATGAGACTAAAGGGGAGGAAGGGGCCGTGGATGGTGACAACAGTAAAGCTGACATACTGAACAGATATTTCTGCTCAGTCTTTACTGTGGAAGAGGAGAGTAATGGTCCTTAAGGGAATACAAGGGTAGGAATGGCAGAAATGGACACAAGTCCCTTTACATGAGAAAGGTGCAAAAGGAACTGGAAGGAATAAGTGAAGATAAAGAAATGGGGCCAGATGAGGTGCACCCAGGGTCCTAAAGGAACTAAGAGAGGTGGTGGCTGAACCTCTGGCAATCCTGTTTAGCTAATGACTGGAAACAGGGAGATACCCAAAGACAGGAGGACAGCAGATGTAGTTCCCTTATACAATAGTGGGAACAAAGAGAAAGCAGGAACTATAGACCAGCCAGCCTGACCTCAGTGGGGAATATCATGGAAGCGCTACTGAAGGAGAGTCTGGTGGAACATCTGGTTGCTAATGGACTACGGATCCAAGGCAGCATGGTTTCACCATGGAGGGTCGTGTCAGACCAACCTCATTGAATTTTTCGACTGGGTGACAAGGGAGGTGGGTCAGGAGAGCAGTGGATATGGCCTATCTGGACTTCAGCAAGGTCTTTGATACTGTGCCAATAGAAGGCTATTAAGCAAACTGGGGAATATGGGAGTGGGCAGAACAGAAAAGTGTGGGTGGGTAATTGGTTGGGTGGCAGAACACAGAGGGGGTGGTAAATGACTGTCAGTCCACAGAGGAAGAGTGACCAGTGGGTACACACAGGATCAGTGTTGGTCCAGTCCTATTCAAAGTCTTCATCAGTGACATTGCACAGGACGAGAAGGCAGAATTTCCTGTTCACTGATGGCACGAAGCTTTGAAAAGAGTGGACATTCCAGAGGTGTAGACAGAATGAAGAGGGACCTGTAGAAGCTTGAAGAATGATCAAGGGTTTGGCAGTTGAAATTCAATGCAAAGAAGTACAAGATAATGCATATGAGGCACAAAAACCCTGGAACAACATATCACTTGGGAGGTGAGGATATAGCATGCGCCAATCAGGAAAGGGACCTTGGGCTTATCATCTCTGATGACCTTAAGGTAGGGAAACAATGTAACAAGGCAGCAGGTAAAGCAAATAGGATGCTGGGATGCAAACGAGGGGCAGCAACAGCAGGAAAAAGGGAGGTAATAATTCCACTATACAGGACACTAGTGAGGACCCACCTGAGTACAGTGTACAGTTCTGGACATAGACAGTGTAGAGAAGGTTCAGAGGAGGGCAACAAAGATGGTAGAGGATTGCATCACAAGTCCTATGAGTACAGGCTGAAGGACTTGAATATGTACTCCCTGGAGGAGAGAGAGGGAGAGAAAGGATATGATAGAGACATACATGTACCTTACAGGGAGGAACAGAATGAAAGAATACACTATTTTCCAGTGAAAAAGATGTTCCAGGACTAGAGGGCATGGGATGAAGTTGGAAAGTGGGTGATTCAGTGGAAATGTGAGGAACAGTTTTTTCACAGAAAGGGTGGTGAACAAGAGGAACACCCTGCCAGAGGAAGTGGTGGGGCTGAAACAATCACGGATTTAAGAATGCATGTGATAGACATAAGGAATTCTGAGGACTGTGGTAAGGGCAACAGACTTTGAAAACATAAGGGAACTTACAAGCTCAAATGGGTAGATTGGGTGGCCATAGTCCCTTATCTGTTGACAGAGTCTATGTATCTATGTACTGTACTTTCCTTCTACTATGACGTACACCATCGCCCATGCCTTGCACCCAGCCTCATCACCTGCCTTATCCGGGACTTGCTCTCCCATGTTCCTCCTTGCTTACTCCTATGGTGGCACTGGCATGGAGGACCCAACCCCAGAGGAGTAGAGTACAGTTTGGGAGAGCAGGGCCACAACAAAAGATGAGCACCATTCTATTACTGTTAGGTGTTTTTTCTATTTTCTTCCCAGACTCCTGATGTCGATCAGCACATGATGTGCATGCACACATACACATGCTCACACCAATGTCCTCCTCCTGAGCCTTGACTCCTGCTGCAATGCCAGCTGTGGTCACCTAGGTGGCACTACTGGTGTGGAGACCCAACCATCCCTCCACCAAGGTGGAGCATGTCCCCTTGGGATGCTCAGTCAACCTCTCCAGCTGGCTCTCTGACATACCAGGCTTGTTCCAGAACCCAGGCCATTGGCATTGCAAGTGGTACTGCAACTACTACACTGGTGGGATGGCTCAGGGGGTGGATTTTAAAGAAATGGGGGACTGGGGAGATCATGTGATGCAGAGTGCCAGCTAGCAGCTCCTCCACATCGCTCCAGCCACCCGATTCTTTATTTCTCATTCTAAATGCAGGCAACCTGCTAAAAACCTTAACAGTCTACTTTAATAGAAAGCTCTAACATCCAGGGCACATTTGATGCAGTCTGCTGCCTCCAATGGATGGGAAATGAAGAAAGTTGGGGTTCGGGTCCACTGGACCACTAGGGAATTATTTAATTTACATAAGCCCTTGATTGGGCTGTGGAGCAGGTCCACTGGACCACCAGGGAAGTTTCATGTATCTAATGCCCTTGATCAGGCAGTGAGGTAGGGTCCACTGAACCACCAGGAATATTACATTAACCACAGCCTGTGATTGGGCATTGGGGTGCATTGCCCACCGAGGGGCAGGGGGCGTCGGTCCCTGACAGCTGCAGCCTGGCTGGGCGGGTGTAAGTCGCCAGGATTCACATGCATGCAATGGGGCTATAATGACAAGCAAATGGCCCATTTGCACCTTGGCATGCATAATGGCCTCATTTGCATGTCCAGCACTTGAATATTGCAGGTCATGCACCTAGCACACCCGCATTTGCGCTGGCACATCCTCTGCCCTCACTTGCCACTTGAGCACGGCGCAGTGCCACTGCACAGTGCGCAGTGTGGTGGCTAAGTTATATTCAATGGTGCTGAGTCATGGCACAGCACCGCTGAATATCACCCAGACCATGCCCTGGTGCATCCTAAGTTGTTGAATTCTGAATATCCCACCCACTGTTTAAATATACATATACTAAATAAAATAAAAGTTGATCTGGCCACAGCCTAGATATGCTGTTTAAACATACACAACATTAGTCTTTCTAGTAAAAGTAGTCCTTACTAAAAGGGAATACAATATTAAACTAATTACAATATGCTAAAATGCAACAGCAGTATATTAAATAAAGTATGTATACAGCTATTGCAATATATTATATGGAATTTGAAGGATCAAAGGGAACATAAAGCTCAAGAAATAGGAAGAATAGTTGTGTCCTCAGCCAGATTGTAATAGTGTTGTTGAGATATAACTTCATTTATTTTTGGGATTTATCTATATTTCAAATTTTGGGGGATCCACTGCTAGGAAATGGGAAGATGACAGCTATTTAAAACTTACATATGGCTGGTGTTCGACCTCCCTTCACTTTTGTTAGATAAATACCATTGGACGTAGATACATTCAGCATCGGGATTAAGAGATTCTGCTGCCTCCCAAAATAGCTGAATCTTCTATACCACTTTTTCCAGAGCATCATCACGACATCGTATCCTACAAATTCACCAATTTTTGATTGGCTCTTGCAACTGAGGTGGGCATGGACAGTTTTTTCTTCCTAGGATACACCTCTCTCTGCACTTTCCACTTTTGAAGTTCATAGTCAATTTTTCCTTTAGGTTTTTGAATGCATTTAGACACAGTATTGAAACAAACATCTTTGACTTACTGTAGCTCAATTTTCATGTGTCTTACATATTTCTAAGACAAATAGTTCCTGAGATATGTTAATGATGGCCATAAACATTGTTTCCCAGCAAAATGTCTTCAAAAGAAAATAATCAGCTTACTTCCCATGTCTTTAGCTTCAAAATGATGTATCTTTCATTCAAATCCATCTTCAGGAAATTCTTGAAAAGGAACAAGTTCCTTTATGAAAAGTAGTTTCTATGTTGGAGATTTCCCGATCTGGTAACTCATAAATTTCCAGCTGACAGGTTGTTTACTAAAGCAGTCTGAAAAACTTCCAAATGATATAACATGACCTGGCAGCCATCTGGAGGCATAAAAGTCATATTTTTCGATGTCTCATGAGATAAGCTTCAAGAAAGTGCAAAGATTAATAGGCTATTCCAACACACTTAGCAGATGACATATTTGTAAATAATTTGAATTCTCAACAGTTGCACTTCTGAGTCTTGGACCCCTGATAGGTAAGAACACAAGATTTCAATGGTGTGTTATGAATGCCTGCAACATCTTAGGTCTTATGGCAATAAATAAAAGTATATATTCAACATTAATGTATTACAGCTTCCCTTTGTTCCAGGCATGAGATCCAGCTGCACTTCATAAATTGTCAACCTTGGGGTATCAGTTGCTATGGTTCCATTATCTCTTCAGGCTGGAAGACACTTAAGTTTGAAATGTAAGATGACCATTTGAGGGAACAGTACTTTTAAAATGCAAGTTTGAAATCCCATTTCTTTTCCACCCAAGTACAAACAGCTTTAAAGACCCCCTGACACCATTAGAAAAACTTGGAAAAAGTGTGAGATTTAGGCAGTTCAGTTTATATTTCATGTATTTTCTATAATTATTTACCTTTTTTCCTTACTACTGATGACAGCTGTGTGGAAGAGGCTTACTGTCCCTTAGACCTTGTCTGCTCTTTTTGCTATCCTACCTATGACATCATAATCTGGGTTGCACCTGGAAACGAGCTTGTGGTCATGATGCTTTTCCCGGTTACCAACTTATAAATAAATAAAATACATAATCCCCCATTTATGGCATCGTAATTATCCCCACAGCAACAGACTGATGTCATAAACAGAACTGTGATGTCATATGTAGGCAAGCAGCCAGAACAAATAGGGCAGTGATCCTGTTTACATGCAAATGTCCTTAGTAATAAAGAAGAATGAGAAATACAGAAACAATATTAAAATGATAAGCTAACTTGTGCTAAACATTACATGTTCTCAAAGTTGTCACAATGGTGTCAGGGACTCTTTAAACCTCTTTTTCTATTCATGGACAAAAAACAAACAAACAAACTGTAGAGTCTTTGAACCAATTGTATAGTATCACATAGCATCCCAAATAACAACATAATATTAACTAGGTAATATAACAAAAATAGTATATTATAAAATATTTTTGTAAATTATACTTTTGTTCCTATGGTGGTGTAAAGTAAAATATGGTATTGGCTGTGGGTGGATGGAGGACAGTCAGATATTGGGGTTAGGAAAGCGAAAGAGCTTTATAGGGGCCTTTGCATTATCAGCCAATATAATTTGGGACCAAGTAGGTCAAGCTAGGGAAGAGATTGTTGTTAAAGGGAAGGCTGACAGAAGACCAGACAATATTAAGATGTGGGTACTGGAGAGGTAGTTGGGTATGGGAGGTGACTGAAGGGTTGGGAGACATGAGACTAGCCCTGACCACCTGCAGACTTGCTATACAGTTTGCAGCCAAATAAGGAATAGTCTATGAATATTGTGAGGGCAGAATATGGCTATTTAGCAAATTATTAGCTGAAGGTAGAAACATAGAAAGGTGACAGCAGAAGGAGACCAAAGGTCCATCAAGGCTACCCTTGAGATACCAAGATCCTAGGTGATTCTGTATCCTAGCTAGTAGATTCCCTTGTGGATTTGATTCTAACATACTCCTTATCCCAATCCCTTTTGAATGCTGATACGGTCCTAGCACCTACTACCTCCCCAGGTAGTTTGTTCCATGGCTCCACAATCCTATCTGAGAAATAATGCTTCCTAATATCCCTCCTGAAACTCCCAACCCTCAGTTTCCATCCACGCCCTCTCATGTTTGAGTTGGGAGCCCTGGTGAATAGTTCAGCATAGGCTACTGAATTTAAAACCTCAATGTACTTAAAGGTTTCTATCATATCCCCTTTCTCCTAGATTCAAATGAGTACATGTTTAACACCTCCAGCCACCACTCATATGGCAGCCCCTGAAGCCTGTATCATTTTTGCTGCCCTTCTCTGAATGATCTCTATTCTGTCCCTATTCTTCTTAAGGTATGGTCTCCAAAACTGTATGCAGTATTACAAACTAGGGTCTGACCATAGATCTGTACAGTGGAAGCATCATCTCCCTGTGCCTACTGTCAAATGCTCTCCCTATGCATACCAGCATTTTATTGGCCCTACTATATGCTGCATTGCATTGGTTGGTTTGTTTAAGGGTGATGCTAATAATAACTCCTAGATCCCTTTCTTCTTTTGAGTAACTGAGTTTGACCCCGTTTAGCCAATAGGTTGCTCTAAGGTTATTCCTGCCAATATGCATCACTTTACATTTCTTGGCATATACTTTCAGCAACCAGATATAAGACCATTGTTCTAACCTTTTCAAATTATTTTGTATAATTCTCACTGCTTCTTCACTGTCCACCCTTCCCCCTAATTTAGTGTCATCTGTGAACAGTGCAATCTTGCCTTGGATACCTACTCCTATGTGGCTGATGAACACATCAAACAGGATTAGGCCTAAGACTGAGCTCTGCAGGACCCCAGTCATCACTTCTCCCGCCTCTGACATCTCCCCATTGACTAACATCCTTTGCTCCTTCCATCCAAACAGTTTCCCACCCACTTAGCGATGCAGCTTGCTATGCCCAGATCTTCTATCTTCTTCACCAAGCATTTGTGTGGTACTGAATCAAAGGCTTTGTTGAAGTCAAAAATAGAGGAGGTCCACTGGCGGCCACTATCCACTTCCCTAGATACCCAATCAAAGAAAGTAATCAGGTTTGTCTGGCACAACCTGTGTGTAATGAAACAGTGTTGTTTTTCGTCCTGTATGCTTATCCAAGTAGTCTACTAGGTCTTGTTTAATCAGGGCCTCCATTTGTCTTCCTAACACTGAGTAAGGCATGTAGTTACCAGCCTCTTTCCTGCTATCACCTTTGCAGATGCACCACGTCGGCTCTTTTACAGTTATTAGGTACAACTCCTGTCTGGAGAGAACGTTAAATAGGTGCACTAAGGGGTCTACACTCACTCACTAACTCCTTAATTGTCCTCGGATGTATTCCATCCAGACCAGGAGATCTGTAGATCTTTAAACACTCAATCACCTCTCGATCCTGCCTGGGGCAATACTCGTTAGGTATCTGCATGCCCCTAAAAGGGTTATACAGCATGAGCAGGGGAAGCTATAGCTGAAAATCCTGGATGTACAGCAGGGTGGGCAAAATTATGGATTCCAATTCTGTGAAACATTTGCAGAATTCAAAATGTTCACAGAATTCTGCCAGATATTCACCTTGACAAAATTCATACTTTTCATGGAATCCTCACCTGATTTGTGGAATAATTAGGTTTACTATGGAAAATATTTAATGAACTGCAGAAAGTAATTATTAAAGAGAAAGAAAATGCTGTTCACAAGTATAATTCTGTGGAAATGTATTGTAGAAGCTATTTAGTCATGTGAGTTCATTAATGTAGGTGGGAATTAAATGGGCAAAGAGCTGTTTCTTATAGTTCCACTCTCTTTCTTTAGTGATACTGACCATCTTGTCCAAAGTAACATTTTATATGATAATATTCCAAACAGTAATTTACTTTGATTTCATAAAAAAATTCCACAGTATGTCCACCATTCACTAACATTTTCCGCTAACACCCCCAAAAATTCCTTGAGCAATGCTGTCACTTGGTCTTTTTTCTGCAGGGAGGAATCAATGTGTCAAAGGGTTAGTTGATATAGCAACCCCACCCCCATCTCTGTCTAGTAACTGCTCTTCCTACTGCTCAGTGCAGTTCTTGAGAGGTTGTTGAAGTGGAAAGATCTGCTGCTCTAGTTGTCTGCAGTTTCTGTATTCATAATAGGATTTAAAAATGCAGTTTGTTATTTGTTTCATAGAAATAGTTTTAAAGTGCTTAAGTCATTTCTCCTTTTTTCCTCTACTAAATGTAAAACTGATATATTATTAATCAACAGAACTATTTTTCTTTACTAATTTTAAATTACTAAATTGCAAAGATGGTAGGTCCCAAGAAAACTGTCAGTGGATATGGGACTGACAGTGCTAAAGTCATGATGCATAATTCTAGTGCTCCTGGTGTGTGTGTTGTGGGGATAATGGTGCAGGTGGTTCTGACAGCAGCAACACTGTAGTTTCTGGCAACACCAGTGCAATGGGTTCTGGCAGTAGCAGTGCTGCTGCAAATCTTGTGCTGTACACTAGTTGGAAGAAACAAGGCTGCAGTCAGTTCTACGAAAATAGTTTCCACAATTCACCACAATATTATAAAATACTGTGCATGCAAAAAATCCCACAGGTAAGGGTGGAATTTAAAAAAATGTTTTGCCTTTTTCCACGAAAATGCACAGAAGTGAATTCAACAATTCACGGAATTTTCACCAGTGGAATTTACATTTTGTACAGTCCTAATGTACAGTAAGTCCATACTCAAAATGGGTAAAATGGTTCTATGTCACAAAGATCATCAGCCAAAAGGCAATCGCCATTATGGCAACGTCACATCACCAAAATCAGTTTTGGCGATGTGCATCCCCAGCGCACAGCAAAAGGGCGCTGGGGACTTACAATTTTAAATGTCATGTGGGGGGCTGTGCCCCCAACACACCCCCACTATATGATTCTCAAGTTCAGGAGGCGCATGTTGGGGGGGTGCAAACTGTGAACATAAATGTGGTCCGGGTGCAACAAAACGTATCTGTGCCTGGACCCGAACCCAGCACCCTGTCCACCCAAGCCCTGAACCCATCCACCACACCATGTGGCCAACTCAGCAGCTCACCATGGTACCACCCCTCAAAAACCCTCCCTCCCCACCAGCCTCTCACTGAACATGCTCGCTCCCCCCTCATGCACATGTACATATAGCAGCATCCTGTCATATATGTGTGAACCCACCCCATCCGGTCACCCTCCCTCGTCCATAGCCCCCATGACATGTGCCACAATTGAGTCACCATTTCTGTGTGTGCTCAATCGTGATCATCCATGTCACGGGCTACTGGTATAATTACAGCAGTACCTCAGCATAGCTGGACAAGACAGGCCCTATTGAAAGTCCGTTCCACCCTCGCAATAATACATACAAAGTAGTATGCATACGAGGTCAATGAACCTGAGGCAAATTGTGTAGGGAGGCAGTTTAGCTTAGTGGTAAGAGTCCAGAGCTGTAACACAGGGACCTAGATTTGAATTCTGCAATTGCAACTAACTTAATGTGTGCCCCTAAGCAAGTCACTTACAGTAACCTCCCTATGCATTTAATCATTCTGTAATCTCTCTTTTATCTAGAGTATCTCTATGCTATTAGAATTTCCCTGTGTGTCTAAATAGCAGCAACATTCTTTCCTTCCTCTCCTGGACAGTAAAGTGCTCTGGAATACAGTTTTTATGAAAAACACACTGGTTTGCTGGACAACATCATTGCCCAGTGTGGACCAAAAGGGGAAGGAGTGGTGTTGATGGGGGACCTTAATATGCCAGGTACAAACTGGGGAACCATGTCCTCTAAGGTGGCCAAGGAGCAGAGGCTGCTGGACAGCATCCAGGATGTGTTCTTAACACAGCATGTGATGGAGCCCACAAGGGAGGGGCATGTCCTGGACGTGGTTCTGGCAGATGGGGATCTGGTAAGGGACCTGGTTGTAGAGGATCCCTGACTGGGAGCACCACAATACTGTCTGGTTTCAAATAACCATGGGGGGGGGAGATCTAGGACACTAGCAGTGGACTTCAGGGGGGCAGACTTTATGGGCATGGGAAATATTCTCAAGGATCACTTGAAGGGGATTACATCAATGACAAATGTGGAAAGGAGATGGGAGGTCATAAAACGGGGACTTCATGAGGCAGTCAGGACCTGTGCTAAGGTGAAACGTAGGGGAGCAAGGTCACATAAACCATGCTGGTGGTCCAGTGAGGTTCAGGTAGCAGTCAGAGAAAAGAAGGCAGCCTACAAAAAATATAAAACAACAAGAGGGGATAGGGATAAGGAAATGTACCATCTTGCATCTAGAAAAGTCACCTGGATGGTGAGGGGGGCAAAGTCCACTAAAGAGCAGCGGCTGGCACAGGGGATACATGGAGAGGAAAAGGGGTTCTTCCGGTACATTGGGGAGAGGAGAAAAATTAAGGGTCATCTCAGCAGATTGAGATCAGAAGGAGGGTGGGTGGAAGAGGCTTGGGACCAGGCAAAGGTATTTAACTAGTACTTTGCCTCTGTGTTCACTAGGGAGGGGAATGGGATATCTACAAAGCAAGGCATGATGGGGATAGAAGCGTGAGTGGGATCAGGGAGCAACAGAAATGGAGCAAGAGGGAGGGAGAGGTACCCTAGCGGTGTCACATCAGGATAAGGATAAAAAGGTCAGTAAGGTGAGGGGACGGATGATGCTATCTCCGCCAAAAGGGTATGGTTAGCCCTCAAGGCCCAAAAGAAAGACAAATCTCCTGGGCCGGATGGCATTCATCTGAGAGTACTATGGGAATTGGCAGACATACTGGCTTCACCCCTGGCCGAGCTCTTCAACAGGTCACTTGAGACAGGGAGGGTACCTAGGGATTAGCAAGAGGCACATGTGGTGCCAATCCATAAAGGGGGGGATCGAGGGAAGTACCAGGTAACTATAGACCCATCAGTTTGACCTCAGTGGTGGGAAAATTAATGGAGAGTATACTAAAGGAATGATTGGGGGTGTACTTGGAGGAGGTGGGAAGTCTGGATAGTCGGCAACATGGGTTTGTGCCAGGTAGATCATGTCAAACCAATGCTGTGGAGTTCTACGAATGGGTAACATCAGAACTGGACAGGGGAAAGCCTGTGGATGTATTATTCTTGGACTTCAGCAAGGCGTTTGACTCTGTCCCCCACAATGGTCTGGTGGAGAAACTGATGGGGTTGGGAGTAGGCCCTTGATGGTCAGATGGATTGAAAACTGGCTAGCTGGACACACCAAGAGAGTAGTGGTCTTTGGGAGCTCTCAAACCCTAGAGATGTTGGTAGGGGTACTGCAGGGCTCAGTCCTGGATCCGATCCTGTTTAATGCATACATATCGAACATCAGGGAGGGTATAGGGTGTGAAATGAGTCTCTTCACTGATGACTCCAAGACGGGAGCAGTAGTTGAGGGAGAAGAGGGGAGGTTGGCCCTGCAAGGGAACCTGGACACCCTGGAAAGCTGGGCTTACACATGGAAATTAAATTTCAATATCACCAAGTGCAAGGTGTTACATCTTGGGTGGGGATACTCTAAACACAGGCACACCCTGGGAGGGGAGGCGCTGGAGGCCTCAATAGGGGAAAAAGACCTAGGGGTCATGGTGGATGCATGTATGAATAACTGTGAGCAGTGCAGGAGAGCGGCTAGCATGGCAAACAGGATGTTGGGTGCATCGTAAGGGGATCACCTCTAGGAGCAAGGAAGTGATTCTGCCACTGTACAATGGACTGGTTAGACCACACCTTGAGTACTGTGTACAGTACTGGAGACCACACTTGAAGAGGGACATACAGCTCCTGGAGAGGGTACAGAGGAGGGCAACTAAGATGACACGAGGGCTAGGGAGTTTGACGATGAGGACAGACTTGAGGAGCTCTGCCTGTTTTCATTGGAAGAGAGGAGAGACAGGGGGACATGATTGAGGTCTTCATACACTCAGGGAATAAATAGGTAAACATGGAGGGATCTTAGACTAAAGCAGGAGGTATCACCAGAGGGCATGGTTTGAAGTTGGAAGGGTGGAAGGGTGAGGGGGAAAGAGGAGGAGGTTTTTCACTGAGAGGGTGGTGGACCCTTGGAATGCACTGCCTGGCGAGCTGGTTCAGAGATCCACAGTGGAGGGCTTCAAGAGAGGGTGGGACAGACACAGAAAGTGGACGATCAGATGATGGCATGTCCCAGGGGGTGGGATGGATGATAGAGTTTCTGGAACACAAGGGGGAGGGCTCGGCACCCACTGGATGTGATGTCACAGCTGCTGAGGAAGGCCACTAAGTAGATGCCAAGTCAGTCACCTGTGATATCACTGAGGTCACACTGCTAATGATGTAGTGGGATTAATAAATCTATATATGTTAGCTGTCAAGCAGAGTCTATTCCACACATCCAGCATAGAACTATCACACAGAAAACCTTCTGTTGAGCAAAAAGGAAAAGACAAATACTTTAGAAACTAAAAGTTACATTTAACTACTTCTTAAAGTTTGTAAAACATTTTCCTGTCTGCTATTTTGGTTCTACTAGCTTGTTAAGGTTTTTGGGAACACTGTCTCCTCCAAGTCCTGCTGTTTGTATTTTGTATTTACTTGTATGTACTTTCTTCTTACCATCAGTTGTCTGTAATATTTCAGCTGATATTCAGATACACCATAGTAAGAGTAATGAGCTATTAATGAGCTTGGCACATCTAAGAGATCTGGGTTTGATTCCCACAACTTCCACTTGCATGCTATGTGACTCTGAACAAGTCACTTAACTTCCTCAGTGCTCCCATTTCATCCCTGAAACAGGCATTGTGCCTAGTAGGTCTTAACCGTTACCAAAGGAAAAAAGTTAAAAGTGTATTTCCTGTATCTACTGTATATTATTCAACTGCAGTGATATACAGTATATGTTATGTTTTTTTTTTTTACCTCATCTATAAAATCTTGTAGCTTCATCAGCAGGTTTCAGTGACTGAAACAACTTAATTCCATGTTTCAAGTTTGAATCTTCCTCATGGGAAAGAGATTAAATTCTACAAACTGTTGCAAAAAATGCCACTCAGAGTGACAACAGTGCACACAGTGAAAGGAACATAAATATTACTCACTTCAACCAATCCAGAAACAAATGATTTGATACCTTTTATTGGACCAACATGGATGTTACAGAAAGAAGAAAGTGCTTTAGTCCGAACCAACCAGGTCCTTCTTCAGAAGCTTTGTGGCAGTTTTTCAAATATCCCATACTATTAACACCAGATTATATAGAAAAGCAGAAATAATTCTCATTGGTTTAACATATACATTTAAAACATAGTAGAAGATTACGCCAGAGAAGCTAATTAACACCAGTGTGCCTTAAACTGAAGAGCCTCAGAAGGGCAAAGGTTATCAAGAATTCTCTACAGCCAGAGAGTTCTTGTCACATAAATTTTAAAATGTCTCAGTATGCCAAGAAAGCATTCTAGTGATAAAAAACCTTGGAGTGGCATTCTCTCTAATACATGTAAGATGAGCTACAACTTACATTCCAATTGTCCTGGTATATTAAAGGACAGATAATGAGAGACAAAATCTTGAAATTAGGTATAACTGCAAGTTGAAATCAAGCCTCAAATTAACCTACACATATAAACATGATGCATGAAAGTATCACTTGTAAGTGTAAGTGCAAAAAACAAATAAATAAATAAATAAAAATTTCTTGTCAAGGACCCCCAAGAAAACGAGACCATGAGCCTGATAAATGCGGATTTCAACACAGAGTCTGTGTATAACAAAAATGCACAGAATCAGTCTAAGCAATCTAAATGAAAACCCAAAGGAATTACACCTTTAATGAACCCCCAAGTAAATGAGATATGCATCTTAATATGAGCAGTTGGATCTGTTTTTTTAAAAGGACCAATACGGCACCTACAACTTTTTTTTTCACTTCAACCAAGAAATTATGCCATACCAGCATCAGATACCAGTGCTGGTATGAGGATTAATTGGAAGTAGAGCTGTGCAGGACATGTAATTTCACTGGCAGAAGTCATGCAGAATAGCTATTCTACCTCTGAAATGCTTTTCACAATTAATTTTTTAATTCTGCAGAATTTCAAAAAGCAATAATCCATGGATTATGTAATCTGTGCAAAAATGAATCTGTTATTTACATAAACTGCAGAAATATAGTTCTGCAGTTCACATTTTGCTTACAAATTTTGAAATTCCTTTTGATGAAATTCCATGGAATTAGAGGAATTTAGAAAATTCCACAGAATTTTGGTAGAAAGCTGGCTCGGTGGCACAGAGGGTTGAGGCACTGGATGCCTTACGTCGCACTACGCCGGTGACCCAGGTTCAGGAATAACTTTGGGTCGTTGGGGTGCAGGTGGGGGGGAGCAGGATTGAGCATGCCAGTGGGAAGTTTTCCTCTCCTGAGGGTGGTGAGGGTGGGTTGGCACCCCCACCCAGTAGTTCCGCTCCCACTGGGTGGAGGTCCAGTGGGTAGCATAGGCGGAGAGGGGGCAGAAAAGTATTGGAAGGTGGAAGGGGCTGAGCTGGCACCATGGATTATGAAGCATGCCTCCACACACTTGCACGGCTGTGTGCCAGGGCCTCAGGGGGTTAGGAGAGAAAAATCAACAAAATTCATATGTGTCCACATCTCCAGTTGGTGGCAGGAGGCGACAGGGACCAAAAAGAAAAAAAAAAAATTTGGTAGAAGCGGAATTTGTAAATTCCGTGCAGCTCTAACTCATAGAAGCATAGAAACATAAAGTTGATGGCAGATAAGGACCACAAGGCCCATCTAGTCTGCCCATGTTTCTACCTCATGAATATATAATAGGCCTTTACTCTGTCAATGGCCTATCTATTCATACTCATCTGTATTGCTCCCTTATGCCTATCCCATGCCTGTTTGAAGCCTTGCACCATATTCATATCCACCACTTCCTGATGTAGGCCATTCCATGCATCCATAATCCTTTCTGTGAAAAAGAACTTCCTAACGTTACCTCTTAATCAGCCTCCCTCTAATCTCATGCTGTGTCCTCTTGTTCTGCTATTTTTCTTATATTGAAACATGTTAGACTCTTTCACCTTGTTAATGCCCTTAAGCTGTTTGAATGTTTTGATCATATCACCTCCCTCCTTCCTTTGCTCTAGGGTATACATATTGACCTCTGTTAATCTGTCCTCATATGTTTTCTGATGCAGTCCCTGTACCATTTTGTTTGCCCTTCTCTGGACTGCCTCCATTTTGTTAATGCCCTTGCAGGTGCAGCCTCCAGTACTGCACACCGTACTCCAGATGGGGCCTAACTAGTGTCTTGTAAAGAGGGATTATTACTGTACCTCCTCTTACTACTTGTGATACCCCACTAATACACCCCAACATCCCCTAGCCTTACCTACTGCTTTAGTGGTCTGCTTAGATGATTTTGGGTCATCTGTGATGATGATACCTAAGTCTCTTTCTTCCTTGTGATTGCCAGCAACTCCCTCCCAACCTATAAGTGGCTTCAGGGTTTCTTCCCTATGTGCATGATCTTGCACTTCTTTGCATTAAACCCCAACTCAAGCTGCTGATGTCACTGTGGGCAGTTCTCAGGAACCTGTGATCACTGTAAAGTGTGGTATAACATTAAGAGAGGAACAGAGGCTAACCCACACAAGGATGAGTGTCCTGGACTCTAGGATGGTGGATATTATTTTATTTGTATAATTACTGTTTTGGGGCTGTTGAAATGTTAAACCTAGTTTGGTGTGCTTTTAGTGGTGCTGTTATTCCTTTGCTGTCATTACTTGGAATTGTTTTGCGCTTATTGAAAATTTGAAACCTAGTTCATGTGCTTTTAGTGTTGCTGAAAATGTTTGCCCACTCCCTCCCCTGCCCCAACTCTTAATTAAATGCCCTGTTAAATCTGATTGACAGGAGTCAAGCAAAGGGAATAGCAGGAGTTGTGGAGTAGGGGGGCATAAGGGGAAGGAAGCCCTCCTTCGCACAACAAGTGTTTTGACTCATTTCTTGTTGTTGTTTTCCTTCTTTAAAAAAGTATCTGAGGATCAGTGGCAGGATTTTCAGGACAGTAAAATAATAAAGAGGGAACTAGAAGAACAGCTTTAGTAACAGACAAGTACTGGAACAGCAGTATAAGTGCAGTATATTGTGGGGAGTAGTGCAATGCAGTTGATGCAAGGCAACTGTATTCAGGCAGACCTTCTGAACACTGGAGATGCTGCCCATCTGCAGGTATCTCTTGGTCTGTGGGATGAGGTAGACAGACTTGGAGCAGAAGTAAACTGGATCATGAGTACTCGCCTACCATGGACCACCCAGTCCAACTCCGCAGCCTCCAAGGATGCCAAGAACGAGGATCACTTGGATGACGGTGGGCTCAGGGAGGGTTAGGCAGTCAGGCAGAGGCACATCCCAAATCCTATTCCACTCCAGAACTTGTATGCACACTAGCAAATGTGGACAACCAAACAGAGGCACCCAGAGAAGTGGAAGGGAAGGATATGAGATCAATCGAGGAGGTGACCTCGGTGGGGAGAGCAGTGGACCCCAGAGGAGGAGAAGGAAGAACTCTGTTGGGGTACTTCTATCATAAGATGGGTCCAGCTAGGAACACACAAGGGGAAGACAGGGAGGTGAGGTGCCTACCAGGTGCCACAGAATGGAGGGATTAGAGGAAGATCCTGGGGATCGCCGTGAAGACAAGATGGGAAGGTGAGCTAGATGTCATTATCCACCTTGGTACTACTGACCTGGCAAATGGGGAGCATAAGGAAGTTCATGAAGAGCTTACAAAATTGGGGAGAGGTCTCAAGCAAGTAGCTACATCTGTCACCTTCTTGGAAGTACTACCTGTGAGAGGCATGGGACAGCTTAGGGGGGCACAGGCACCAGGAACTTCAACACATGGTTGAAGAACTGGTGCTGCAAGGAAGGGTTTGTATTCATTAGTGACTGGGGACCCACCTGAAGGGATAGGGGCTTGTTCAAGCCTGATGGCTTGCATCCATTCTGGAGGAAAATCCAAGCATTCAATGATAAGTTTAAATGCCACATGGACAAGCATTTAAACTAGCCAAGGGGGTGGCAGACCAGCAAGTAGGGTACCTAATTGCCCACCTCCCATATCTAACAGTGGAACCAGTGAACAGGAGGAGGGGATATCTCTACAAAGCAGTGTGCAAAAGATGGAGATAGGCACCCAAGGGGTGAATAGGCAGAAAGGGGGGCAAAATTCAACAAAAGGGCAGAAAATAGAGAGAACCAGGGATGAAGGACAACCTGGAAGGGGACTGGAGTAGAACAGCTAATACGTCAATGCCAGGAGTCTTAGCAAGAAGATGGAGGATCTGGAGGCTGACATGGTGCAGTCAGACCTGGACATTGTGGCCATCACAGAGACCTGATGTAATGATAACCACAACTGGGAGATGGCCATACCTGGCTACAACATATTCAGAAGAGGCAGAGCAGGTAGGAGTGGCACTTTATGTGAAAGATAGCATAAAAGCCACAGAGATCCAGATGGAACAAAACTGGGGAGAGATACTGTGGGTTAAGCTGGGAAGGAAAATGGGGCAGCCTTCTGCATAGGGGCTATCTAAAGACCACCAGCCCAGGAGGAAGAGACAGTTAGGGAATTAATGCTAGCCATACAAAGGATGGCAGTCAAAGGGGAGGTGGTGCTGATTGGAGACTACAATATTCCAGATGTCAACTGGAGCCTCCCAGCAGCAGCATCAACCAGGAGCAGATTTATCCTGGACTCTCTTCAAGGTGTCTTCCTTAAGTAACTGATCGTGGAACCAACTCTTCAAAAGGCAATACTGGACCTCGTGCTCACAAACGGGGACAGTGTGATGGGGTAACAGAGGGGGAGTACCTGGGGAACAGTGACCACTGGTCACTGTTGTTTGAAATGACAGAAAGAGTAGAACTAAACCACACAAAACCATATATCCTGGATTTTCAGAGGGCAGACTTCGAGAAAATGTGAGCACTAATGGGAATGGGGAGAGGATCAGGGGTGAAGGAACAACAGGCAATATTTAAAACAGGGATTACAAGAGCAACAGTAATATGCGTTAAGCTAGTTAGAAAGGGGAAAAGGAAGACGAGGCATTATGGATTTACAAGGAAGCAGCAGAGAAAGTGAAAGTCAAAAAGATTGCATTCAGGCAATACAAAAAGATGCAGGCAGAAGGGGATGGGGAAAAGTACCAGGAGAAGCAAGGGGAGAAGGGGAGGTCAGTAAGGGAAGCCAAAGCTCAGACAGAAGTGTGCATCACAAAATCAGTGGGTAGAGGGGACAAAACCTTTTCAGGTACATAAGTGAAAAAAGAAGGGCAAAGGGAGTGATAATGAGACTAAAGGGGGAAGAAGGGGGCCGCGTGGATGGTGACAACAGTAAAGCTGACATACTGAACAGATATTTCTGCTCAGTCTTTACTGTGGAAGAGGAGAGTAATGGTCCTTAAGGGAATACAAGGGGTAGGAATGGCGAAGAAATGGACACAAGTCCCTTTACATGAGAAAGGGTGCAAAAGGAACTGGAAGGAATAAGTGAAGATAAAGAAATGGGGCCAGATGAGGTGCACCCCAGGGTCCTAAAGGAACTAAGAGAGGTGGTGGCTGAACCTCTGGCAATCCTGTTTAGCGAATGACTGGAAACAGGGGAGATACCCAAAGACAGGAGGACAGCAGATGTAGTTCCCTTATACAATAGTGGGAACAAAGAGAAAGCAGGGAACTATAGACCAGCCAGCCTGACCTCAGTAGTGGGAATATCATGGGCGCTACTGAAGGAGAGTCTGGTGGAACATCTGGTTGCTAATGGACTACGGGATCCAAGGCAGCATGGTTTCACCATGGAGGTCGTGCCAGACCAACCTCATTGAATTTTTCTGGCTGAGACAAGGAGGTGGTCAGGAGAGCAGTGGATATGGCCTATCTGGACTTCAGCAAGGTCTTTGATACTGTGCCATATAGAAGGCTATTATACAAACTGGGGAATATGGGAGGGCAGAACAGTAGTGGTGGGTGGGTAATTGGTTGGGTGGCAGAACACAGAGGGTGGTGGTAAATGACTGTCAGTCCACAGAGGGAAGAGTGACCAGTGGGGTACCACAGGGATCAGTGCTGGGTCCAGTCCTATTCAAAGTCTTCATCAGTGACATTGCACAGGACGTAGAAGGCAGAATTTCCCTGTTCACTGATGGCACGAAGCTCTGAAAAAGAGTGGACATTCCAGAGGGTGTAGACAGAATGAAGAGGGACCTGTAGAAGCTTGAAGAATGATCAAGGGTTTGGCAGTTGAAATTCAATGCAAAGAAGTACAAGATAATGCATATGAGGCACAAAAACCCTGGAACAACATATCACTTGGGAGGTGAGGATATAGCATGCGCCAATCAGGAAAGGGACCTTGGGCTTATCATCTCTGATGACCTTAAGGTAGGGAAACAATGCAACAAGGCAGCAGGTAAAGCAAATAGGATGCTGGGATGCAAACGCAAGGGGCAGCAACAGCAGGAAAAGGGAGGTAATAATTCCACTATACAGGACACTAGTGAGGACCCACCTGGAGTACAGTGTACAGTTCTGGACATAGACAGTGTAGAGAAGGTTCAGAGGAGGGCAACAAAGATGGTAGAGGGATTGCATCACAAGTCCCAGAGTACAGGCTGAAGGACTTGAATATGTACTCCTGGAGGAGAGGAGGAGAAAGGATATGATAGAGACATAATGTACTTACAGGGAGGAACAGAATGAAAGAATACACTATTTTCCAGTGAAAAGATGTTCCAGGACTAGAGGGCATGGGATGAAGTTGGAAAGTGGGTGATTCAGTGGAAATGTGAGGAACAGTTTTTCACAGAAAGGGTGGTGAACAAGAGGAACACCCTGCCAGAGGAAGTGGTGGGGGCTGAAACAATCACGGGATTTAAGAATGCATGTGATAGACATAAGGGAATTCTGGAGGACTGTGGTAAGGGGCAACAGACTTCTTGAAAAACATAAGGGGAACTTACAAGCTCAAATGGGCAGATTGGGTGGGCCATAGGCCCTTATCTGTTGACAGAGTCTATGTATCTATGTACTGTACTTTCCTTCTACTATGACGTGCCACCATCGCCCATGCCTTGCACCCAGCCTCATCACCTGCCTTATCCGGGACTTGCCTCTCCCATGTTCCTCCCTTGCTTACTCCTATGGTGGCACTGGCATGGAGGACCCAACCCCCAGAGGAGTAGAGTACAGTTTTGGGAGAGCAGGGCACACAAAAGATGAGCACCATTCTATTACTGTTAGGTGTTTTTTCTATTTTCTTCCCAGACTCCTGATGTCGATCAGCACATGATGTGCATGCACACACACATGCTCACACCAATGTCCTCCTCCTGAGCCTTGACTCCTGCTGCAATGCCAGCTGTGGTCACCTAGGTGGCACTACTGGTGTGGAGACCCAACCATCCCTCCACCAAGGTGGAGCATGTCCCCTTGGGATGCTCAGTCAACCTCTCCAGCTGGCTCTCTGACATACCAGGCTTGTTCCAGAACCCAGGCCATTGGCATTGCAAGTGGTACTGCAACTACTACACTGGTGGGATGGCTCAGGGGGTGGATTTTAAAGAAATGGGGGACTGGGGAGATCATGTGATGCAGAGTGCCAGCTAGCAGCTCCTCCACATCGCTCCAGCCACCCGATTCTTTATTTCTCATTCTAAATGCAGGCAACCTGCTAAAAACCTTAACAGTCTACTTTAATAGAAAGCTCTAACATCCAGGGCACATTTGATGCAGTCTGCTGCTCCATGGATGTGGAAATGAAGAAAGTTGGGGTTCGGGTCCACTGGACCACTAGGGAATTATTTAATTTACATAAGCCCTTGATTGGGCTGTGGAGCAGGTCCACTGGACCACCAGGGAAGTTTCATGTATCTAATGCCCTTGATCAGGCAGTGAGGTAGGGTCCACTGAACCACCAGGAATATTACATTAACCACAGCCTGTGATTGGGCATTGGGGTGCATTGCCCACCGAGGGGCAGGGGGCGTCGGTCCCTGACAGCTGCAGCCTGGCTGGGCACCAGGTGTAAGTCGCCAGGGATTGGCGCACCTGCATGCAAATGGGGCCATAATGACAAGCAAATGGCCCCATTTGCACCTCTGCATGCATAATGGCCTCATTTGCATGTCCAGCACTGAATATTGCAGGTCATGCACCTAGCACACCCGCACTTGCGCTGGCACATCCCCCTGCCCCTCACTTGCCACTTGAGCACGGCGCAGTGCCACTGCACAGTGCGCAGTGTGGGTGGCCCAAGTGCCATATTCAATGGTGCTGAGTCATGGCACAGCACCGTTGAATATCACCCAGACCATGCCCTGGTGCATCCCAGTTGTTGAATTCTGAATATCCCACCCACTGTTTAAATATACATATACTAAATAAAATAAAAGTTGATCTGGCCACAGCCTAGATATGCTGTTTAAACATACACAACATTAGTCTTTCTAGTAAAAGTAGTCCTTACTAAAGGGAATACAATATTAAACTAATTATAATATATAAAATGCAACAGCAGTATATTAAATAAAGTATGTATACAGCTATTGCAATATATTATATGGAATTTGAAGGATCAAAGGAACATAAAGCTCAAGAAATAGGAAGAATAGTTGTGTCCTCAGCCAGATTGTAATAGTGTTGTTGAGATATAACTTCATTTATTTTTGGGATTTATCTATATTTCAAATTTTGGGGGATCCACTGCTAGGAAATGGGAAGATGACAGCTATTTAAAACTTACATATGGCTGGTGTTCGACCTCCCTTCACTTTTGTTAGATAAATACCATTGGACGTAGATACATTCAGCATCGGGATTAAGAGATTCTGCTGCCTCCCAAAATAGCTGAATCTTCTATACCACTTTTTCCAGAGCATCATCACGACATCGTATCCTACAAATTCACCAATTTTTGATTGGCTCTTGCAACTGAGGTGGGCATGGACAGTTTTTTCTTCCTAGGATACACTCTCTCTGCACTTTCCACTTTTGAAGTTCATAGTCAATTTTTCCTTTAGGTTTTGAATGCATTTAGACACAGTATTGAAACAAACATCTTTGACTTACTGTAGCTCAATTTTCATGTGTCTTACATATTTCTAAGACAAATAGTTCCTGAGATATGTTAATGATGGCCATAAACATTGTTTCCCAGCAAAATGTCTTCAAAAGAAAATAATCAGCTTACTTCCCATGTCTTTAGCTTCAAAATGATGTATCTTTCATTCAAATCCATCTTCAGGAATTCTTGAAAAGGAACAAGTTCCTTTATGAAAAGTAGTTTCTATGTTGGAGATTTCGATCTGGTAACTCATAAATTTCCAGCTGACAGGTTGTTTACTAAAGCAGTCTGAAAACTTCCAAATGATATAACATGACCTGGCAGCCATCTGGAGGCATAAAGTCATATTTTTCGATGTCTCATGAGATAAGCTTCCAAGAAAGTGCAAAGATTAATAGGCTATCTCCAACACACTTAGCAGATGACATATTTGTAAATAATTTGAATTCTCAACAGTTGCACTTCTGAGTCTTGGACCCTGATAGGTAAGAACACAAGATTTCAATGGTGTGTTATGAATGCCTGCAACATCTTAGGTCTTATGGCAATAATAAAGTATATATTCAACATTAATGTATTACAGCTTCCCTTTGTTCCAGGCATGAGATCCAGCTGCACTTCATAAATTGTCAACCTTGGGGTATCAGTTGCTATGGTTCCATTATCTCTTCAGGCTGGAAGACACTTAAGTTTGAAATGTAAGATGACCATTTGAGGGAACAGTACTTTTAAAATGCAAGTTTGAAATCCCATTTCTTTTCCACCCAAGTACAAACAGCTTTAAAGACCCCCTGACACCATTAGAAAAACTTGGAAAAAGTGTGAGATTTAGGCAGTTCAGTTTATATTTCATGTATTTTCTATAATTATTTACCTTTTTTCCTTACTACTGATGACAGCTGTGTGGAAGAGGCTTACTGTCCCTTAGACCTTGTCTGCTCTTTTTGCTATCCTACCTATGACATCATAATCTGGGTTGCACCTGGAAACGAGCTTGTGGTCATGATGCTTTTCCCGGTTACCAACTTATAAATAAATAAAATACATAATCCCCCATTTATGGCATCGTAATTATCCCCACAGCAACAGACTGATGTCATAAACAGAACTGTGATGTCATATGTAGGCAAGCAGCCAGAACAAATAGGGCAGTGATCCTGTTTACATGCAAATGTCCTTAGTAATAGAAGAATGAGAAATACAGAAACAATATTAAAATGATAAGCTAACTTGTGCTAAACATTACATGTTCTCAAAGTTGTCACAATGGTGTCAGGGACTCTTTAAACCTCTTTTTCTATTCATGGACAAAAAACAAACAAACAAACTGTAGAGTCTTTGAACCAATTGTATAGTATCACATAGCATCCCAAATAACAACATAATATTAACTAGGTAATATAACAAAAATAGTATATTATAAAATATTTTTGTAAATTATACTTTTGTTCCTATGGTGGTGTAAAGTAAAATATGGTATTGGCTGTGGGTGGATGGAGGACAGTCAGATATTGGGGTTAGGAAAGCGAAAGAGCTTTATAGGGGCCTTTGCATTATCAGCCAATATAATTTGGGACCAAGTAGGTCAAGCTTAGGAAGAGATTGTTGTTAAAGGAAGGCTGACAGAAGACCAGACAATATTAAGATGTGGGTACTGGAGAGGTAGTTGGGTATGGGAGGTGACTGAAGGGTTGGGGAGACATGAGACTAGCCTGACCACCTGCAGACTTGCTATACAGTTTGCAGCCAAATAAGGAATAGTCTATGAATATTTTGAGGGCAGAATATGGCTATTTAGCAAATTATTAGCTGAAGGTAGAAACATAGAAAGGTGACAGCAGAAGGAGACCAAAGGTCCATCAAGGCTACCCTTGAGATACCAAGATCCTAGGTGATTCTGTATCCTAGCTAGTAGATTCCCTTGTGGATTTGATTCTAACATACTCCTTATCCCAATCCCTTTTGAATGCTGATACGGTCCTAGCACCTACTACCTCCCAGGTAGTTTGTTCCATGGCTCCACAATCCTATCTGAGAAATAATGCTTCCTAATATCCTCCTGAAACTCCCAACCTCAGTTTCCATCCACGCCCCTCATGTTTGAGTTGGGAGCCCTGGTGAATAGTTCAGCATAGGCTACTGAATTTAAAACCTCATGTACTTAAAGGTTTCTATCATATCCCCTTTCTCCTAGATTCAAATGAGTACATGTTTAACACCTCCAGCCACCACTCATATGGCAGCCCTGAAGCCCTGTATCATTTGGTTGCCCTTCTCTGAATGATCTCTATTCTGTCCCTATTCTTCTTAAGGTATGGTCTCCAAACTGAATGCAGTATTACAAACTAGGGTCTGACCATAGATCTGTACAGTGGAAGCATCATCTCCTGTGCCTACTGTCAACGTGCTTCCTATGCATACCAGCATTTTATTGGCCTACTATATGCTGCATTGCATTGGTTGGTTTGTTTAAGGTGATGCTAATAATAACTCCTAGATCCCTTTCTTCTTTTGAGTAACTGAGTTTGACCCCGTTTAGCCAATAGGTTGCTCTAAGGTTATTCCTGCCAATATGCATCACTTTACATTTCTTGGCATATACTTTCAGAAACCAGATATAAGACCATTGTTCTAACCTTTTCAAATTATTTTGTATAATTCTCACTGCTTCTTCACTGTCCACCCTTCCCCCTAATTTAGTGTCATCTGTGAACAGTGCAATCTTGCCTTGGATACCTACTCCTATGTGGCTGATGAACACATCAAACAGGATTAGGCCTAAGACTGAGCTCTGCAGGACCCCAGTCATCACTTCTCCCGCCTCTGACATCTCCCCATTGACTAACATCCTTTTGCTCCTTCTATCCAAACAGTTTCCCACCCACTTAGCGATGCAGCTTGCTATGCCCAGATCTCTATCTTCTTCACCAAGCATTTGTGTGGTACTGAATCAAAGGCTTTGCTGAAGTCAAAAAATAGAGGAGGTCCACTGGCCGGCCACTATCCACTTCCCTAGATACCCAATCAAAGAAAGTAATCAGGTTTGTCTGGCACAACCTGTGTGTAATGAAACAGTGTTGTTTTTCGTCCTGTATGCTTATCCAAGTAGTCTACTAGGTCTTGTTTAATCAGGGCCTCCATTTGTCTTCCTAACACTGAAGTAAGGCATGTAGTTACCAGCCTCTTTCCTGCTATCACCCCTTTGCAGATGCACCACGTCGGCTCTTTTACAGTTATTAGGTACAACTCCTGTCTGGAGAGAACGGTTAAATAGGTGCACTAAGGGGTCTGCTAACTCACTCACTAACTCCTTAATTGTCCTCGGATGTATTCCATCCGGACCAGGAGATCTGTAGATCTTTAAACACTCAATCACCTCTCTGACCCTGCCTGGGGCAATACTCGTTTAGGTATCTGCATGCCCCTAAAAAAGGGTTATACAGCATGAGCAGGGGAAGCTATAGCTGAAAATCCTGGATGTACAGCAGGGGTGGGCAAAAATTATGGATTCCAATTCTGTGAAACATTTGCAGAATTCAAAAATGTTCACAGAATTCTGCCAGATATTCACCTTTGACAAAATTCATACTTTTCATGGAATCCTCACCTGATTTGTGGAATAATTAGGTTTACTATGGAAAATATTTAATGAACTGCAGAAAGTAATTATTAAAGAGAAAGAAAATGCTGTTCACAAGTATAATTCGTGGAAATGTATTGTAGAAGCTATTTAGTCATGTGAGTTCATTAATGTAGGTGGGAATTAAATGGGCAAAGAGCTGTTTTTATAGTTCCACTTCTTCCTTTAGTGATACTGACCATCTTGTCCAAAGTAACATTTTATATGATAATATTCCAAACAGTAATTTACTTTGATTTCATAAAAAAATTCCACAGTATGTCCACCATTCACTAACATTTTCCGCTAACACCCCCAAAAATTCCTTGAGCAATGCTGTCACTTGGTCTTTTTTCTGCAGGGAGGAATCAATGTGTCAAAGGGTTAGTTGATATAGCAACCCCACCCCCATCTCTGTCTAGTAACTGCTCTTCCTACTGCTCAGTGCAGTTCTTGAGAGGTTGTTGAAGTGGAAAGATCTGCTGCTCTAGTTGTCTGCAGTTTCTGTATTCATAATAGGATTTAAAAATGCAGTTTGTTATTTGTTTCATAGAAATAGTTTTAAAGTGCTTAAGTCATTTTCTCCTTTTTTCCTTCTACTAAATGTAAAACTGATATATTATTAATCAACAGAACTATTTTTTCTTTACTAATTTTAAATTACTAAATTGCAAAGATGGTAGGTCCCAAGAAAACTGTCAGTGGATATGGGACTGACAGTGCTAAAGTCATGATGCATAATTCTAGTGCTCCTGTGTGTGTGTTGTGGGGATAATGGTGCAGGTGGTTCTGACAGCAGCAACACTGTAGTTTCTGGCAACACCAGTGCAATGGGTTCTGGCAGTAGCAGTGCTGCTGCAAATCTTGTGCTGTACACTAGTTGGAAGAAACAAGGCTGCAGTCAGTTCTACTTAAAATAGTTTCCACAATTCACCACAATATTATAAAATATCGTGCATGCAAAAATCCCACAGGTAAGGGTGGAATTTAAAAATGTTTTGCCTTTTTCCACGAAATGCACAGAAGTGAATTCAACAATCCACGGAATTTTCACCAGTGGAATTTACATTTTGTACAGTCCTAATGTACAGTAAGTCCATACTCAAAATGGGTAAAATGGTTCTATGTCACAAAGGTCGTCAGCCAAAAGGCAATCGCCATTATGGCAACGTCACATCACCAAAATCAGTTTTGGCGATGTGCACCCCCAGCGCACAGCAAAAGGGCGCTGGGGACTTACAATTTTAAATGTCATGTGGGGGGCTGTGCCCCCAACACACCCCCACTATATGATTCTCAAGTTCAGGAGGCGCATGTTGGGGGGGTGCAAACTGAGAACATAAATGTGGTCCGGGTGCAACAAAACGTATCTGTGCCTGGACCCGAACCCAGCACCCTGTCCACCCAAGCCCTGAACCCATCCACCACACCATGTGGCCAACTCAGCAGCTCACCATGGTACCACCCCTCAAAAACCCTCCCTCCCCACCAGCCTCTCACTGAACATGCTCGCTCCCCATGCACATGTACATATAGCAGCATCCTGTCATATATGTGTGAACCCACCCCATCCGGTCACCCTCCCTCGTCCATAGCCCCCATGACATGTGCCACAATTGAGTCACCATTTCTGTGTGTGCTCAATCGTGATCATCCATGTCACGGGCTACTGGTATAATTACAGCAGTACCTCAGCATAGCTGGACAAGACAGGCCCTATTGAAAGTCCGTTCCACCCTCGCAATAATACATACAAAGTAGTATGCATACGAGGTCAATGAACCTGAGGCAAATTGTGTAGGGAGGCAGTTTAGCTTAGTGGTAAGAGTCCAGAGCTGTAACACAGGGACCTAGATTTGAATTCTGCAATTGCAACTAACTTAATGTGTGCCCCTAAGCAAGTCACTTTACAGTAACCTCCCTATGCATTTAATCATTCTGTAATCTCTTTATCTAGAGTATCTCTATGCTATTAGAATTTCCTGTGTTCTAAATAGCAGCAACATTCTTTCCTTCCTCTCCTGGACAGTAAAGTGCTCTGGAATACAGTTTTTATGAAAACACACTGGTTTGCTGGACAACATCATTGCCCAGTGTGGACCAAAAGGGAAGGAGTGGTGTTGATGGGGACCTAATATGCCAGGTACAACTGGGGAACCATGTCCTCTAAGGTGGCCAAGGAGCAGAGGCTGCTGGACAGCATCCAGGATGTGTTCTTAACACAGCATGTGATGGAGCCCACAAGGGAGGGCATGTCCTGGACGTGGTTCTGGCAGATGGGGATCTGTAAGGGACCTGGTTGTAGAGGATCCCTGACTGGGAGCAACCACAATACTGTCTGGTTTCAAATAACCATGGGGGGGGGAGATCTAGGACACTAGCAGTGGACTTCAGGGGGGCAGACTTTATGGGCATGGGAAATATTCTCCAGGATCACTTGAAGGGGATTACATCAATGACAAATGTGGAAAGGAGATGGGAGGTCATAAAACCGGGACTTCATGAGGCAGTCAGGACCTGTGCTAAGGTGAAACGTAGGGGAGCAAGGTCACATAAACCATGCTGGTGGTCCAGTGAGGTTCAGGTAGCAGTCAGAGAAAAGAAGGCAGCCTACAAAAAATATAAAACAACAAGAGGGGATAGGGATAAGGAAATGTACCATCTTGCATCTAGAAAAGTCACCTGGATGGTGAGGGGGGCAAAGTCCAGTAAAGAGCAGCGGCTGGCACAGGGGATACATGGAGAGGAAAAGGGGTTCTTCCGGTACATTGGGGAGAGGAGAAAAATTAAGGGTCATCTCAGCAGATTGAGATCAGAAGGAGGGTGGGTGGAAGAGGCTTGGGACCAGGCAAAGGTATTTAACGAGTACTTTGCCTCTGTGTTCACTAGGGAGGGTATGGGATATCTACAAAGCAAGGCATGATGGGGATAGAAGCGGCAGTGAGTGGGATCAGGGGAGCAACAGAAATGGAGCAAGAGGGAGGAAGAGGTACCCTAGCGGTGTCACATCAGGATAAGGATAAAAAGGTCAGTAAGGTGGAGGGGACGGATGATGCTATCTCTGCCAAAAGGGTATGGTTAGTCCTCAAGGCCCAAAAGAAAGACAAATCTCCTGGGCCGGATGGCATTCATCTGAGAGTACTATGGGAATTGGCAGACATACTGGCTTCACTCCTGGCCGAGCTCTTCAACAGGTCACATGAGACAGGGAGGGTACCTAGGGATTAGCAAGAGGCACATGTGGTGCCAATCCATAAAGGGGGGGATCGAGGGAAGTACCAGGTAACTATAGACCCATCAGTTTGACCTCAGTGGTGGGAAAATTAATGGAGAGTATACTAAAGGAACGATTGGGGGTGTACTTGGAGGAGGTGGGAAGTCTGGATAGTCGGCAACATGGGTTTGTGCCAGGTAGATCATGTCAAACCAATGCTGTGGAGTTCTACGAATGGGTAACATCAGAACTGGACAGGGGAAAGCCTGTGGATGTATTATTCTTGGACTTCAGCAAGGCGTTTGACTCTGTCCCCCACAATGGTCTGGTGGAGAAACTGATGGGGTTGGGAGTAGGCCCTTTGATGGTCAGATGGATTGAAAACTGGCTAGCTGGACGCACCAAGAGAGTAGTGGTCTTTGGGGAGCTCTCAAACCCTAGAGATGTTGGTAGTGGGGTACTGCAGGGCTCAGTCCTGGATCCGATCCTGTTTAATGCATACATATCGAACATCAGGGAGGGTATAGGGTGTGAAATGAGTCTCTTCACTGATGACTCCAAGACGGGAGCAGTAGTTGAGGGAGAAGAGGGGAGGTTGGCCCTGCAAGGGAACCTGGACACCCTGGAAAGCTGGGCTTACACATGGAAATTAAATTTCAATATCACCAAGTGCAAGGTGTTACATCTTGGGTGGGGATACTCTAAACACAGGCACACCCTGGGAGGAGGCGCTGAGGCCCTCAATAGGGAAAAAGACCTAGGGGTCATGGTGGATGCATGTATGAATAACTGTGAGCAGTGAGAGCAGGCTAGCATGGCAAACAGGATGTTGGGGTGCATCATAAGGGGATCACCTCTAGGAGCAAGGAAGTGATTCTGCCACTGTACAATGTACTGGTTAGACCACACCTTGAGTACTGTGTACAGTACTGGAGACCACACTTGAAGAGGGACATACAGCTCCTGGAGAGGGTACAGAGGAGGGCAACTAAGATGATACGAGGGCTAGGGAGTTTGACGATGAGGACAGACTTGAGGAGCTCTGCCTGTTTTCATTGGAAGAGAGAGAGACAGGGGACATGATTGAGGTCTTCAAGTTCTCAGGGAATAAATAGGTAAACATGGAGGGGATCTTTAGACTAAAGCAGGGAGGTATCACCAGAGGGCATGGTTTGAAGTTGGAAGGTGGAAGGGTGAGGGGGGAAAGAGGAGGAGGTTTTTCACTGAGAGGGTGGTGGACCCTTGGAATGCACTGCCTGGCGAGCTGGTTCAGAGATCCACAGTGGAGGGCTTCAAGAGAGGGTGGGACAGACACAGAAAGTGGACGTATCAGATGATGGCATGTCCCAGGGGGGTTGGGATGGATGATAGGAGTTTCTGGAACACAAGGGGAGGGCTCGCACCCACTGGATGTGATGTCACAGCTGCTGAGGAAGGGCCACTAAGTAGATGCCAAGTCAGTCACCTGTGATATCACTGAGGTCACACTGCTAATGATGTAGTGGGATTAATAAATCTATATATGTTAGCTGTCAAGCAGAGTGCTATTCCACACATCCAGCATAGAACTATCACACAGAAAACCTTCTGTTGAGCAAAAAGGAAAAGACAAATACTTTAGAAACTAAAAGTTACATTTAACTACTTCTTAAAGTTTGTAAAACATTTTCCTGTCTGCTATTTTTGGTTCTACTAGCTTGTTAAGGTTTTTGGGGGAACACTGTCTTCTCCAAGTCCTGCTGTTTGTATTTTGTATTTACTTGTATGTACTTTCTTCTTACCATCAGTTGTCTGTAATATTTCAGCTGATATTCAGATACACCATAGTAAGAGTAATGAGCTATTAATGAGCTTGGCACATCTAAGAGATCTGGGTTTGATTCCCACAACCTCCACTTGCATGCTATGTGACTCTGAACAAGTCACTTAACTTCCTCAGTGCTCCCATTTCATCCCTGGAAACAGGCATTGTGCCTAGTAGGCCTTAACCGGTTACCAAAGGAAAAAAAGTTAAAAGGTATTTCTGCTGCATCTACTGTATATTATTCAACTGCAGTGATATACAGTATATGTTATGTTTTTTTTTTACCTCATCTATAAAATCTTGTAGCTTCATCAGCAGGTTTCAGTGACTGAAACAACTTAATTCCATGTTTCAAGTTTGAATCTTCCTCATGGGAAAGAGATTAAATTCTACAAACTGTTGCAAAAAATGCCACTCAGAGTGACAACAGTGCACACAGTGAAAGGAACATAAATATTACTCACTTCAACCAATCCAGAAACAAATGATTTGATACCTTTTATTGGACCAACATGGATGTTACAGAAAAGAAGAAAGTGCTTTAGCTGAACCAACCAGGTCCTTCTTCAGAAGCTTGTGCAGTTTTTTCAAATATCCCATACTATTAACACCAGATTATATAGAAAAGCAGAAATAATTCTCATTGGTTTAATATACATTTAAAACATAGTAGAAGATTACGCCAGAGAAGCTAATTAACACCAGTATGCCTTAAACTGAAGAGCCTCA
Organism: Neoceratodus forsteri; assembly: GCA_016271365.2. NCBI lineage: Eukaryota > Metazoa > Chordata > Ceratodontiformes > Ceratodontidae > Neoceratodus > Neoceratodus forsteri. The sequence goes on from CM057458.1 coordinate 202,326,236, forward strand.
GAAGGGCAAAGGTTATCAAGAATTCTCTACAGCCAGAGAGTTCTTGTCACATAAATTTTAAAATGTCTCAGTATGCCAAGAAAGCATTCTAGTGATAAAAAACCTTGAGTGGCATTCTCTCTAATACATGTAAGATGAGCTACAACTTACATTCCAATTGTCCTGGTATATTAAAGGACAGATAATGAGAGACAAAATCCTGAAATTAGGTATAACTGCAAGTTGAAATCAAGCCTCAAATTAACCTACACATATAAACATGATGCATGAAAGTATCACTTGTAAGTGTAAGTGAAAAAAAAAAACAAATAAATAAATAAATAAAAATTTCTTGTCAAGGACCCCCAAGAAAACGAGACCATGAGCCTGATAAATGCGGATTTCAACACAGAGTCTGTGTATAACAAAATGCACAGAATCAGTCTAAGCAATCTAAATGAAACCCAAAGGAATTACACCTTTAATGAACCCCCAAGTAAATGAGATATGCATCTTAATATGAGCAGTTGGATCTGTTTTTTTAAAAGGACCAATACGGCACCTACAACTTTTTTTTTCACTTCAACCAAGAAATTATGCCATACCAGCATCAGATACCAGTGCTGGTATGAGGATTAATTGGAAGTAGAGCTGTGCAGGACATGTAATTTCACTGGCAGAAGTCATGCAGAATGGCTATTCTACCTCTGAAATGCTTTTCACAATTAATTTTTTAATTCTGCAGAATTTCAAAAAGCAATAATCCATGGATTATGTAATCTGTGCAAAAAATGAATCTGCTATTTACATAAACTGCAGAAATATAGTTCTGCAGTTCACATTTTGCTTACAAATTTTGAAATTCCCTTTTTGATGAAATTCCATGGAATTAGGAGGAATTTAGAAAATTCCACAGAATTTTGGTAGAAAGCTGGCTCGGTGGCACAGAGGGTTGAGGCACTGGATGCCTACGTCAAGACTCGCCGGTGACCCAGGTTCAGGAATAACTTTGGGTCGCTGAGTGCAGGTGGGGGGGAGCAGGATTGAGCATGCCAGTGGGAAGTTTCTCTCCTGAGGGTGGTGAGGGGGTTGGCACCCCACCAGTAGTTCCGCCTCCCACTGGGTGGAGGTCCAGTGGGCAGCATAGGGAGAGGCAGAAAAGTATTGGAAGGTGGAAGGGCTGAGCTGGCACCATGGATTATGAAGCATGCCTCCACACACTGGTACGGCTGTGTGCCAGGGCCTCAGGGGGTTAGGAGAGAAAATCAACAAAATTCATATGTGTCCACATCTCCAGTTGGTGGCAGGAGGCGACAGGGACCAAAAAGAAAAAAAAATTCTGGTAGAAGGGAATTTGTAAATTCTGCAGCTCTAACTCATAGAAGCATAGAAACATAAAGTTGATGGCAGATAGGACCACAAGGCCCATCTAGTCTGCCCATGTTTCTACCTCATGAATATATAATAGGCCTTTACTCTGTCAATGGCCTATCTATTCATACTCATCTGTATTGCTCCCTTATGCCTATCCCATGCCTGTTTGAAGCCTTGCACCATATTCATATCCACCACTTCCTGATGTAGGCCATTCCATGCATCCATAATCCTTTCTGTGAAAAGAACTTCCTAACGTTACCTCTTAATCAGCCTCCCTCTAATCTCATGCTGTGTCCTCTTGTTCTGCTATTTTTCCTATATTGAAACATGTTAGACTCTTTCACCTTGTTAATGCCCTTAAGCTGTTTGAATGTTTTGATCATATCACCTCCCTCCTTCCTTTGCTCTAGGGTATACATATTGACCTCTGTTAATCTGTCCTCATATGTTTTCTGATGCAGTCCCTGTACCATTTTGTTTGCCCTTCTCTGGACTGCCTCCATTTTGTTAATGCCCTTGGTGGTGCAGCCTCCAGTACTGCACACCGTATCTAGATGGGGCCTAACTAGTGTCTTGTAAAGAGGGATTATTACTGTACCTCCTCTTACTATTTGTGATACCCCCACTAACACCCCAACATCCCCTAGCCTTACCTACTGCTTTAGTGGTCTGCTTAGATGATTTTGGGTCATCTGTGATGATGATACCTAAGTCTCTTTCTTCCTTGTGATTGCCAGCAACTCCCTCCCAACCTATAAGTGGCTTCAGGGTTTTCTTCCCTATGTGCATGATCTTGCACTTTTGCATTAAACCCCAACTCAAGCTGCTGATGTCACTGTGGGCAGTTCTCAGGAACCTGTGATCACTGTAAAGTGTGGTATAACATTAAGAGAGGAACAGAGGCTAACCACACAAGGATGAGTGTCCTGGACTCTAGGATGGTGGATATTATTTTATTTGTATAATTACTGTTTTGGGGCTGTTGAAAATGTTAAACCTAGTTTGGTGTGCTTTTAGTGGTGCTGTTATTCCTTTGCTGTCATTACTTGGAATTGTTTTGGCGCTATTGAAAATTTGAAACCTAGTTCGATGTGCTTTTAGTGTTGCTGAAAATTTTTGCCCACTCCCTCCCCTGCCCCAACTCTTAATTAAATGCCCTGTTAAATCTGATTGACAGGAGTCAAGCAAAGGGAATAGCAGGAGTTGTGGAGTAGGGGGGCATAAGAGGAAGGAAGCCCTCCTTCGGCACAACAAGTGTTTTGACTCATTTCTTGTTGTTGTTTTCCTTCTTTAAAAAAGTATCTGAGGATCAGTGGCAGGATTTTCAGGACAGTAAAATAATAAAGAGGGAACTAGAAGAACAGCTTTAGTAACAGACAAGTACTGGAACAGCAGTATAAGTGCAGTATATTGTGGGGAGTAGTGAATGCAGTTGATGCAGGGCAACTGTATTCAGGCAGACCTTCTGAACACTGAGGTGCTGCCCTATCTGCAGGTATCTCTTTGGTCTGTGGGATGAGGTAGACAGACTTGGAGCAGAAGTAAACTGGATCATGAGTACTTTCGCCCTTACCATGGACCACCCAGTCCAACTCCGCAGCCTCCAAGGATGCCAAGAACGAGGATCACTTGGATGACGGTGGGCTCAGGGAGGGTTAGGGCAGTCAGGCAGAGGCACATCCCAAATCCTATTCCACTCCAGAACTTGTATGCCACACTAGCAAATGTGGACAACCAAACAGAGGCACCCAGAGAAGTGGAAGGGAAGGATATGGAGATCAATCGAGGAGGTGACCTCGGTGGGGAGAGCAGTGGACCCCAGAGGAGGAGAAGGAAGTGAATCCTGTTGGGGTACTCTATCATAAGATGGGTCCAGCTAGGAACACACAAGGGGAAGACAGGGAGGTGAGGTGCCTACCAGGTGCCACAGAATGGAGGGATTAGAGGAAGATCCTGGGGATCGCCGGGAAGACAAGATGGGAGGGTGAGCTAGATGTCATTATCCACCTTGGTACTACTGACCTGGCAAATGGGGAGCATAAGGAAGTTCATGAAGAGCTTACAAAATTGGGGAGAGGTCTCAAGCAAGTAGCTACATCTGTCACCTTCTTGGAAGTACTACCTGTGAGAGGCATGGACAGTTTAGCATTGCATACTCAGGAACTTCAACACATGGTTGAAGAACTGGTGCTGCAAGGAAGGGTTTGTATTCATTAGTGACTGGGGACCCACCTGAAGGGATAGGGCTTGTTCAAGCCTGATGGCTTGCATCCATTCTGGAGGAAAATCCAAGACTAATGATAAGTTTAAATGCCACATGGACAAGCATTTAAACTAGCCAAGGGGGCAGACCAGCAAGTAGGGTATTCCAATTGCCCACCTCCCATATCTAACAGTGAACCAGTGAACAGGAGGAGGGATATCTCTACAAAGCAGTGTGCAAAAGATGGAGATAGGCAACTCAAGGGTGAATAGGCAGAAAGGGGCAAAATTCAACAAAAGGGCAGAAAATAGAGAGAACCAGGGATGAAGGACAACCTGGAAGGGACTGGAGTAGAACAGCTAATACGCCAATGCCAGGAGTCTTAGCAAGAAGATGGAGGATCTGGAGGCTGACATGGTGCAGTCAGACCTGGACATTGTGGCCATCACAGAGACCTGATGTAATGATAACCACAACTGGGAGATGGCCATACCTGGCTACAACATATTCAGAAGAGGCAGAGCAGGTAGGAGTGGCACTTTATGTGAAAGATAGCATAAAAGCCACAGAGATCCAGATGGAACAAAACTGGGAGAGATACTGTGGGTTGCTGGGAAGGAAAATGGGCAGCTCTCTTCATAGGGGCTATCTAAAGACCACCAGCCCAGGAGGAAGAGACAGTTAGGGAATTAATGCTAGCCATACAAAGGATGGCAGTCAAAGGGGAGGTGGTGCTGATTGGAGACTACAATATTCCAGATGTCAACTGGAGCCTCCCAGCAGCAGCATCAACCAGGAGCAGATTTATCCTGGACTCTCTTCAAGGTGTCTTCCTTAAGTAACTGATCGTGGAACCAACTCTTCAAAAGGCAATACTGGACCTCGTGCTCACAAACGGGGACAGTGTGATGGGGTAACAGAGGGGAGTACCTGGGGAACAGTGACCACTGGTCACTGTTGTTTGAAATGACAGAAAGAGTAGAACTAAACCACACAAAACCATATATCCTGGATTTTCAGAGGGCAGACTTCGAGAAAATGTGGGCAAACTTGAAAGAAGCACTATGGAATGGGGAGAGGATCAGGGTGAAGGAACAACAGGCAATATTTAAAACAGGGATTACAAGAGCAACAGTAATATGCTAAGCAAGTTAGAAAGGGAAAAGGAAGACGAGGCATTATGGATTTACAAGGAAGCAGCAGAGAAAGTGAAAGTCAAAAGATTGCATTCAGGCAATACAAAAAGATGCAGGCAGAAGGGGATGGGGAAAAGTACCAGGAGAAGCAAGGGGAGAAGGGGAGGTCAGTAAGGGAAGCCAAAGCTCAGACAGAAGTGTGCATCACAAAATCAGTGGGTAGAGGGGACAAAACCTTTTCAGGTACATAAGTGAAAAAAGAAGGGCAAAGGGAGTGATAATGAGACTAAAGGGGGAGGAAGGGGGCGTGGATGGTGACAACAGTAAAGCTGACATACTGAACAGATATTTCTGCTCAGTCTTTACTGTGGAAGAGGAGAGTAATGGTCCTTAAGGGAATACAAGGGGTAGGAATGGCGAGAATGGACACAAGTCCCTTTACATGAGAAAGGGTGCAAAAGGAACTGGAAGGAATAAGTGAAGATAAAGAAATGGGGCCAGATGAGGTGCACCCCAGGGTCCTAAAGGAACTAAGAGAGGTGGTGGCTGAACCTCTGGCAATCCTGTTTAGCGAATGACTGGAAACAGGGGAGATACCCAAAGACAGGAGGACAGCAGATGTAGTTCCCTTATACAATAGTGGGAACAAAGAGAAAGCAGGGAACTATAGACCAGCCAGCCTGACCTCAGTAGTGGGGAATATCATGGAAGCGCTACTGAAGGAGAGTCTGGTGGAACATCTGGTTGCTAATGGACTACGGGATCCAAGGCAGCATGATTTCACCATGGGAGGTCATGTCAGACCAACCTCATTGAATTTTTCGACTGGGTGACAAGGGAGGTGGGTCAGGGAGAGCAGTGGATATGGCCTATCTGGACTTCAGCAAGGTCTTTGATACTGTGCCATATAGAAGGCTATTAAGCAAACTGGGGAATATGGGAGTGGGCAGAACAGTAGTGCGGTGGGTGGGTAATTGGTTGGGTGGCAGAACACAGAGGGTGGTGGTAAATGACTGTCAGTCCACAGGGAAGAGTGACCAGTGGGGTACCACAGGGATCAGTGCTGGGTCCAGTCCTATTCAAAGTCTTCATCAGTGACATTGCACAGGACGTAGAAGGCAGAATTTCCCTGTTCACTGATGGCACGAAGCTCTGAAAAAGAGTGGACATTCCAGAGGGTGTAGACAGAATGAAGAGGGACCTGTAGAAGCTTGAAGAATGATCAAGGGTTTGGCAGTTGAAATTCAATGCAAAGAAGTACAAGATAATGCATATGAGAGCACAAAACCCTGGAACAACATATCACTTGGGAGGTGAGGATATAGCATGCGCCAATCAGGAAAGGGACCTTGGGCTTATCATCTCTGATGACCTTAAGGTAGGGAAACAATGTAACAAGGCAGCAGGTAAAGCAAATAGGATGCTGGGATGCAAACGCAGGGGGCAGCAACAGCAGGAAAAGGGAGGTAATAATTCCACTATACAGGACACTAGTGAGGACCCACCTGGAGTACAGTGTACAGTTCTGGACATAGACAGTGTAGAGAAGGTTCAGAGGAGGGCAACAACGATGGTAGAGGGATTGCATCACAAGTCCTATGAGTACAGGCTGAAGGACTTGAATATGTACTCCCTGGAGGAGAGGAGGGAGAGAAAGGATATGATAGAGACATACATGTACCTTACAGGGAGGAACAGAATGAAAGAATACACTATTTTCCAGTGAAAAAGATGTTCCAGGACTAGAGGGCATGGGATGAAGTTGGAAAGTGGGTGATTCAGTGGAAATGTGAGGAACAGTTTTTTCACAGAAAGGGTGGTGAACAAGAGGAACACCCTGCCAGAGGAAGTGGTGGGGGCTGAAACAATCACGGGATTTAAGAATGCATGTGATAGACATAAGGGAATTCTGGAGGACTGTGGTAAGGGGCAACAGACTTCTTGAAAAACATAAGGGGAACTTACAAGCTCAAATGGGCAGATTGGGTGGGCCATAGGCCCTTATCTGTTGACAGAGTCTATGTATCTATGTACTGTACTTTCCTTCTACTATGACGTGCCACCATCGCCCATGCCTTGCACCCAGCCTCATCACCTGCCTTATCCGGGACTTGCCTCTCCCATGTTCCTCCCTTGCTTACTCCTATGGTGGCACTGGCATGGAGGACCCAACCCCCCAGAGGAGTAGAGTACAGTTTTGGGAGAGCAGGGCCACAACAAAAGATGAGCACCATTCTATTACTGTTAGGTGTTTTTTTCTATTTTCTTCCCCAGACTCCCTGATGTCGATCAGCACATGATGTGCATGCACACATACACATGCTCACACCAATGTCCTCCTCCCTGAGCCTTGACTCCTGCTGCAATGCCAGCTGTGGTCACCTAGGTGGCACTACTGGTGTGGAGACCCAACCATCCCTCCACCAAGGTGGAGCATGTCCCCCTTGGGATGCTCAGTCAACCTCTCCAGCTGGCTCTCTGACATACCAGGCTTGTTCCAGAACCCAGGCCATTGGCATTGCAAGTGGTACTGCAACTACTACACTGGTGGGATGGCTCAGGGGGTGGATTTTAAAGAAATGGGGGACTGGGGAGATCATGTGATGCAGAGTGCCAGCTAGCAGCTCCTCCACATCGCTCCAGCCACCCGATTCTTTATTTCTCATTCTAAATGCAGGCAACCTGCTAAAAACCTTAACAGTCTACTTTAATAGAAAGCTCTAACATCCAGGGCACATTTGATGCAGTCTGCTGCTCCGATGGATGTGGAAATGAAGAAAGCTTCACAGAAACACACTCTTCCTGTTACTCCTGAAAAGGCCCCAAAGAAACCACAGGCCTCTGGTGTGGCAGAGCGGCTGTCGCTAGTAATCGCGGCTGCAGATCAAGAACCCCTAACACTCTGTCGGTTTTTGGAAGAATTTAAACCCTTTCAAGACGAATTGCAGAATATCTCCTCGGAGCTCAGATCACTTACATGAACAATAGAAAACGTAACGCAGAAGGCCTCGGATAATGCCGTCAGAATTTGCTCCTTAGAAAAGTGAGTGGCTGAAATTGATCCTGATCTGGTGGCCATGCATCAGAAAATGTCCCGACTCAAGCTTAAATTAGAAGATCTAGAGGGCCACAGCCGCAGGAATAATGCAGTCCTCACAGGCCTTCCAGTAGGAGAGACAGGCCAAGATACTATTGCTTTCATTCAGAAAATGGTTGAAAAGATTACTGGCCCCTCTCCTTTCATGTCCAAATATGTAATTGAGAGAGCACATTGGGCACCTCACCAAAAACTCCCGACTGGAACAACGCCTCGTCCTCTCATATTTCAGTTTTTGAATTTCCTTGAACGCCAACATTTTCTTGCAAAAATCAAGTAATTACAGGAGGCGAGATGGGTGGGCAACAAAATTAGAGTCGCACAAGACCCCCCGACCACAGTGCGACAGAGAAGATCATTCTTTCATCCGACTGTCTCTAAAATCATCACAACCAGGATTAAGTTCAGGATGGTATATCCAGCCAAGCTACAAGTACTTGTGGCTGGAAGTTGGCTCTCTTATGAAGAACCGGAGGCTGCACTGACTGGGCTTAAGGCTGCCCTCCCCGATCTATTCCACGACCATTGAATTGTGGTTGGAGTTCACAGGAGATCTGCTAAGCAAGGTAACAGATAGAAAAAAAGTTGTCTTTTGGTAAAGCAGTATGGAGCCACAAAGCCTATTTCTTCTTGGAAACTTATTTCTGGTCTAGATCTACTAGATCCGAGTTTGTACCCAGCTGGGGTGTTCTTGCTGCAGTTTATTGTGTTGATCTTGGTAATGTTTGAGACATTTCTGCCATATTACAAGCACTACTGAACTTCAAAGGGACACTATGAGAACACAGCCTAAGAGGATCCTCCTTTTCTGCAGCCATTCTGAATTCCAGGTGCATTCTGCTTTTCCTCTGTGATGGTGAGCATCGGCGAGCAGTCAGTTTTGTAAAGGTACCTTAATAGGTCTGGACAGCCTAATGCCGCTAGAGGGAGCTCACTGCACAACTTCATTGAGCTCTGGCTCTGAAACTAGTACCCAAGGCTATGTCCAGTTTGTTCTATACATGGAGTAGTTTGGAGATTCTTTTCTAACGACCACCGAAGGAGCTAATCTCTGGATCACTCTGGTTTGGTGCTTTTCTTATCTGAACTAGTTTGTTTATTGATGCCCTCGGGATACAATTCTCATTGTTTCCATTCATTTTGAAGAGGGAGATGCATATTCAAGCTATTTAGTATGTTTAAAGTGAAGATCCTTGTTCAGACTTGCCCGTAGTAGCCATGATACTTATGGTGGATTTACTTTGTATTTTAGGCTGACTTTTTTCCTTTGTACTTTCGGAATCCTTTATCCACGGACCATTCAAGACTTAAATGATATTCAGTTTATTTTGTATGGTTTGTCAGTGTGGTTTCAAGTATATAAGTGCTGCAACTAGATAATGCTAATTATACAATCTTAAGGTATGCCTGCTACCTAGATCACCCACAAACATGTGGGTAATGCTGTTAACACTCAACAATCATAGTCCAGAACATAACTGTAATAGTATTCAGGTCCCAGCTGGTCTCATCTATATCTTTGGTTAATATAAACATAAAGACCTGGTGTTTTTCTTTTCTTTTTTTTTTTTTTTGAGCCTGACAAGCTGGGCATTTTTATTTATGCACCAATGGTAGATCGGACAGTCATAGTCCTGATTCAGTAGACAGAGGTAATAAACCTCTCTGACCTGTTATTTTGTTTTTATATTAATGAAGGGGAGTTCATAATGCCTGTCTCACAGATGTTACTCGTTTCTATGGTACAGTACCATCTTTTTCGCAAAATTGTTAGAGTTTTTCTGCTTTATTTTAGTGAGGTAGTGGTGGGTGGCTGGAGGGGGGAGAAGTGGTGGGGTATAATGCAGAGTGAAGTTTGTAACAGTAAGGGAGGAAGGGAGGGTTGGGGATTATTCAGACATCAGGGAATTTATTTACTTATATATTGGCTTATGGGCTGGCAGGAGGGGCAGGGTGCTATTAGGTATCTGGGGAGGGAGGGGATTGGGTAGTGGTGTGGGGAGAATATTGCCAGACTCACTTCCATGTTACTCCTGGCAGGAGTTTGTTTTATTTCATTCAGGGATGCCCGCTCACAAATCATTCGGGACAATAGCTAGGGATTTAATGTTTGCCACGTGGAATGTTAAGGGAGCCCAAAGTAAGTTGAAAAATACTAAATATTGAAACATTTACTTTTATTAAGGGTAGACATTGCATTCATACAAGAATCTCACTTGCTAATCCCCGAAGCACTAAAGATGAGAAGTCAACAAGTAGGTCAAGTCTTTGCCACAGTTGCCTGAAGGCAACTCTCAAAGTTGTGGGGTATTGATTTTAAAATAATGATCTGTTCCATTCCTACCGGTAAATGTTATTACTGACTCTAATATAGATTTTTACTCATTCGGGGGAAACTACATACCACTAATGTTCTATTAGGTAGCATTTACCGTCCAAACAGTGACTCTCCCATTTTTTTTGTGCCGCTGGTTAATACCTTGGTTCACTATTTATCTATTCCTATAATATTACGTGGGGATCAAAATTTAGCTTTTGACCCAAATATTGACCATACAGGGATTCAGTTTAGAGGCCTCTCCCCAGCTCAAAGGGCGTTAAGAGAATTTGTGGATCATGTGGGTTTATACTATGCTTGGCGTGTCCTTCACCTCTCAGAAAGAGGCTACACATTTACCTCCCCGGTTCATGGGACTTCCTCAAGAATTGATTACATTATGATTTCCCATGGGTTAATCTCAGGGATATTGGGCTCATTCATCCACCCAGGCCCCCCATCCGATCACTCACTGGTTACATGTCAACTTTCGTTTTCCTCCCTTCCCAAAAATGGGGACGGTGGAAAATCAATAACCAGCTCTAAAAAGATCTGGGTACAGTACAGGTTATTGCAGATCATATCACACAATTTGTGGCTATCAACCACAACACTACTGGTAAACTAGACATTGAGTGGTGTGCCTTAAAGGTGTATTTAAGAGGCTTACTTATTGGTTTGGCTTCCAAGTGGAAGAAAGTGAGTTAAAGCCAGATGTTAAGTCTTATTTCTCAAATCAGAACCATTGAGGCCAGATTGTCCCCATCTAGCCCTGAACAAACTAAGCAAGAACTCATTAAGTTGAATAATACTTACGTAAACGTCTTGAGAGAGAAGGCTGAATTTATGGTTATAAAAACTAATGCCTTATACACCGAACAAGGAGAAAAAGCAGGGCGTCTCCCGGCATTAAGAATTAAGCAACAAGAGTCTTCAAGGCTCATTGCTGCCATTCAGTCATCCTTAGAGGGTACCTTGAAAACAACACCAGCTGAGATTACGGCTGAATTTTATTTTTATTATCAACAATTACATGGTTCTATGCCAAACCTACCCTCCCTTGATAGTCTGGACAAGTAACTCACAGATTCTCACTTGCCTTCTCTTTCAGAAATTCAACAACTCTTGCTATGTGCTCCAATCACCAAAGGAGAACTTTTTAGAGTTATAAAGGACCTCCCCACAGAGAAGACCCCAGGACCTGATGGCTTCTCTCCTAACTTCTACAAAGTTTATGCAAAATAACTGCTTCCCCTGCTTGTCCCCCTGTACTAGTATATTCTCTCTGGATCTGACATAGATAAAACCCTATTTGAGGCCTTCATTGTTCTTCTACCTAAACCATGCAAGCCCCCTGATTTAGTAACTAGCTACAGACCAAAATACTGACCAAATTACTAGCTGATTGTATCAGTACTGTTCTACCCGATCTAATAGGTTCGGAACAGGTTGGATTCATGAAAGGCAGATTCTCCGTTGATCACTATGTACTTTGGCCCATGTCTTCTCGGTGTCCAGGGACACACCATACCCCACTGCTCTTGTCTCCCTGGATGCCAAGAAGGCATTTGATACAGTTGACTGGACCTTCCTGTAATGTACTTTACATGCCTTCAGCTTCCCCTTAAAATTTCAAAATTGAGTCCGAGCACTTTATAAATCTCCTTCAGTGAGGGTGACATGTAACAGAGTGGTCTCAGATTTATTTCCTCTGCAATCCGGTGCAAGACAGGGATGTCCCTTGTCTCCTCTCCTTTTAAATTTATATCTGGAGCATCTGATACGTAGGCTTGTTAATTGTCCCAGGATTCGAGGTATCACTGTACAAGACTACGAAATTGAGGTCTCAGCTTATGCTGATTATCTATTACTTACTCCAGCTCTCTTATCCTGTTTCATCTATCCCTCCTATGCTAGAGACCATAAAATAGTATAGTGTCCTTTCTAATTACAAAATAAATGCAGACAAAACAGTTGTTTTTCTCCTCAATTATAAAATACTGAAGCAGGAAATCGTGGCCCTTGGACTGTCTTGGGAAAAGGAATCTTTGAAATATCTGGGAATTGAGCTCTCGGGAAGCCCTGCTGTCCTCCAAAAGAAAAATGTTGATTCTTTATTGATCATACTTACCCACAATTTAAAAAGATGGTCCCGTCTCTCATTTTCTGTATGCTGTAAAATCAACCTGGTTAAAATGAATGTCTTCCCTCATCTTTTTTATCCACTCAACCTTTTAAATCTCTGGCTTCCTCTCTCATGGTTTAAGAAAGTGCACAGTCTCATTGTGGATTTCATTTGGGCTGGAAAGAGCCCCCTGTTTGGCCTTTCATAAATTAGTAGCCCCTAAAGCTAAGGGTGGCCTCCGTCTCCCACATATTGAAACAAAGACATAGACTTTGACAGCAGATAAGGACCGCTTGGCCCACCTAGTCTGCCCATTTCCCTACCTAGAGGATAAGCTGCAGATCCTATTTAACCAACAGCCTATTTCTTCCTACCACCCCCACAAAAAATTGCCTTATGTCTGTTCCATGCATTCTTGAATTCTGCCGCAGTTTTAGACCCCACAATTACCTCAGGAAGGCTGTTCCATGCATCCACCACCCTCTCCGGAAAAAAATACTTTCCCACACTGCCCCAGAGCCATCCCCCCTCTATCTTCAAATTGTGTCCCCTTGTTCTTGCACATCTCTTTTTCTGAAAGATGCTACCCTCTTGGACTTTGTTGATTCCACTGAGGTACTTAAACATTTCTGTCATGTGCCCCCCTTCCTCCTTTCCTCAAGGGTATACATAATAAACTCCTTTCGTCTCTCCTCGTATTGCTTCTCTTGCAGACCCTGCACCATTTTAGTTGCCCTCCTCTGAACTGCCTCCATCCTGTCTATGTCTTTGCGGAGATGGGGTCTCCAGAACTGGACGCAGTACTCTAGATGGGGTCTCACCAACTGTCTGTACAGGGGGATAACAACTTCCTGTTTTCTGCTGGTGATGCCTCTCCCTATACATCCCAGTATCCCCCAGCCCTCCCTACTGCCTTCTTACATTGCTTGCCAATGTTTAGGTCATCTGATATGATTACCCCAGGTCCCTTTCCATTTTGTTGTTATTACTATGTCCCCCCATTGTGTAATCTTCCACTGGGTTTTTGTTTCCCAGGTGCATTACTTTGCACTTCTTTACACTGAATCCAAGCTGCCATACTTCCGACTATTCCTCCAACCTTGCCAAGTCCCTTCTCATCCTTTCCACGCCTCCTTGTGTGTCAACCCTGTTGCAGATCTTTGTGTCATCTGCAAAGAGGCATACCTGTACTTTTCCTTCCAGTCCCTCTGCAATGTCACTTATAAAGACATTAAAAAGGACTGGACCCAGTACTGAACCCTGCGAAACCCCACTAGTAACGCCTCTTTCTTCAGAGTGGACTCCATTTACAATTACCTTCTGTGTCCTGTTGTTCAGCCAATGTTTTACCCAGGCTACCACCCTGGGACCCACTCCCAAGCTGGTTAATTTGACTACTAATCTTTTGTCTGGGACTGTGTCAAATGCCTTGCTAAAGTCTAGGTAGGCCATGTCCACAGTCCCTCCCTGGTCTACTACTTTGGTCACCCAGTCAAAAAAATCAATTAGATTCGTCTGACATGACCTCCCCTCTGTGAACCCATGCTGTCTTGGGTCCAGTGCCCCACTGGCATCTAGGTACTCAACAATTCTTTCCTTCAGAAGTGATTCCATCACTTTCCCCTACCACAGAGGACAAACTGACAGGTCTGTAGTTTCCTGCCTCTGTCTTGGTCCCACTTTAGTGAAGGGGAATCACATCAGCCTTCTTCCAGCCCTCAGGTACCACACCATCCTCCCGTGATTTGTTATAAAGGGTAGTCAGTAGTGTCACTAGTTCTCTGCTTAATTCTTTTAGAATTCTAGGGTGAATTCCATGTGGCCCTATTGTTTTGTCTACCTTCAGTTTTAGGAGTTCTTTCAGAAAATATTCTTCTGTGAAAGGACTGGGATCGACCCCCTCTCCAGAGTGCTTCTGTTAATTGGATTGGGCACCTCCCGCACTTCCTCTTTTGTGAATATTGAACAGAAGTATTCATTCAGTATCCCTGCTTTTTCACTGTCGCTCTCTGCCCACCCACCATCCATTCCATTCAGCTTCACTATCCCTCCCTTTGTCTTTCTACGCTCCATGATATACCTATAAAAGGTTTTATCCCCCTTCTTAACTGAGTTGGCTATCTTTTCCTCAGTTTGTGCCTTTGCTATTCTGACTACCCTGCCTGCTTCCTTCTGCCTTAACTGGTACAGTTCTCTGTCCTGCTCCTTCTGTGTTTCCTTATAATTCCTAAATGCTATTTTTTTCTCCCTAACCTTCACCACCACTTCTTTTGAGAACCATAGTGGCTTTTTATTTCTTTTTGATTTGTTTATTTGCTTCACACAAAGGCTTTTTGCCTCTGTGATGGCAGTTTTGATATTTCCCCATTGTTGCTCCACTCCTCCTTCTAGCCTGTTTGCTAGTGCTTTTCTAAGGCACTCTCCCATCTTGCCAAAGTCAGCCCTCCTGAAGTCCAGAACCCTTATTTTTGTATGGCTTGACTCTGTAGCTGAGTTTATCATGAACCACACTCTTTGGTGGTCACTTGTTCCCAAATGGCTACCTACTTCTAGATCTGAGATCCCCTCACTGTCCCCATTTGAGAGTATGAGGTCTAAGATTGCTCCCTCATGAGTAGGTTCCAAAACTAGCTGTCTGAGGCATGCCACCTGAAGAGCATCAAGAATGGCCCTGCTTTTGGATGTGGCTGCAGCAAAGGTGCTCCAGTTAACATCTGGCATATTAAGGTCCCCCATCAACAATATCTCCCCTTTCTTTGCAACCCTAAGTATGCCTTCTATCATATCCTTGTCCATTCCCTCCCCCTGACATGGGGGTCTGTAGACAACCCCTGTGCAGATTGTGGTGCCATTTCCAGTCTCTAAGGTGACCCACAGTGCCTCCTCTCCTCCCTGTTTACTCTTTTGTTCAGTTGCTTTTATCTCTTCCCTTACATAGAGAACTACACCCCCCTTCTGCCCTCCCTGTCTCTCCTGTAGGTTGTGTACCCAGGTATGTTAACATCCCAGTCATGGTTCTCTGTGTACCATGTTTCTGTGACTGCTACAATATCCAGGCATCTCTCTTCCATCAAGGCCACCAGTTCAGGGAGCTTGTTGCCTAGACTATGGGCATTGGTACTCACTACCCTCCATTTCTTGATGGCCTTACCCCTTTTTGCCCCATCCCTGATCTTTACTACTGGGCTAGTCATGCCAGTAAATATCTCAGATGGCTCATGACGGAAGATCACGGAACTCCATCACCTTATATAGGAGGCAGTATAGTGCAGTGGTCTAAGGCTCTGAGCTGCAAATCTGGTGACATCCAGCAGACCAGACCTGGGTTTGAATCCCACAGCTTCCACTTGCATACTGTGTGACCCTGAGCAAGTCACTTAACTTCTTTGTGCTCCCAGGTTGCACCTGGAAACAAGCTCCGGCTTAGTGTGCCTTTCCTGGTTAAACAATTTCCCCTTTCCCTTATATACCACTCTGACTCAAAATAGATTTTGTTCTAATTCAATGCCATGGCCTTTCCCTGTCTGCACTTTTATGCATTAAGATTAAGTGTCTTCCTGTGCAGCTTCGTTCTACTGTGTGACCCTGAGCAAGTCACTTAACCTCCTTGTGCTCCCAGGTCGCTCCTGTAAAAAAGCTTTCAGCTTAGTGTGCTATACCTGGTTAAATAACTAAATAAAAAAAAATAAAATAACCCCAATTGCCCTTTCTGTCAAAGTACATTCCCAGCTTCGCACTTTCCTGAAGTATGATCATTGCTTGGATTTGACACAACCATTAATGGGGAACCCTAATCTTAAAATTGATGGTAAAGTCCTTTCTGCTCCTTGGCTATCACAGCTAACTGACTGTACTCTCTCTTACTTCCTAAATGGAGTAACAAGGTCCTGGATATCTTCGCTTGAGATTTTAGCTAAGTCAGGTATCCCAAACTCCAACATTTCTAAAATCTTTAAATTATGCCACCTGTTGATGAAAACTATAGGGGTAACCCCTTTTCTGTCCACAAGCCCTCCTTTTGGCATAGGATGGGTCACTCTAGCTGGCCTCCCACATGCAGTGTCCAAGATGTTTAGTGCCCTCTTTGATTGGATTTACCCAGACCATTTTGGTACATCTAACTACTGGGTAGGCTCGGGATGGGTCAGAAGTTGGTCAACTGGGTGGCAAACTGGTTGACGGACAGAAAACAGAGAGTGGTGGTAAATGGTATACAGTCAGAAGAGATGCAAGTCACAAGTGGGGTACCTCAGGGATCAGTCCTGGGGCCAGTCCTCTTCAATATCTTCATCAGTGACATTGCAGATGGGCTGGAGAGTAAGGTTTGTCTGTTTGCAGATGACACCAAGATCTGCAACACAGTAGATGATCCAGATGGGATGGGAAGAATGAGAAGAGATCTGGATAAACTAGCAAAATGGTCAGAAGATTGGCAACTGTGGTTTATCACAAAGAAGTGCAAGATCATGCACATAGGGAAGAGAAACCCTGAAGCCACCTATAGGCTTGAGGGGAGTTGTTGGCAGTCACAAAGGAAGAAAGAGACTTGGGTGTCATCATCACTGATGACCTGAAATCATCCAAGCAGACCACTAAAGCAGTAGGTAAGGCTAGAGGGATGTTGGGGTGTATTAGTAGGGGTATCACAAGTCGGAAGAGGGAGGTAATAATTCCTCTTTACAAGACACTGCTAGGCCCCATCTGGAGTACTGCATGCAGTACTGGAGGCCACACATTCACAAGAACATTAACCAAATTGAGGAAGTAATGGTTTTATCTTGGTCCCAAGTCAGAAACACATTTTCTTGTGGCCATAGCATGGCTGGATTAACACAGGCAGTTTCGAGGATGCAGCCTTCGGCCCCGGAGTTTGAGAGTTCCCCCCCAAGAAACAAGAATATTTACCATATATATCATATGTATTTATACTAATGTGCTATTGTGTCTTCGTTTTGAACTTATTGCACTGATTGACTGAGGTACTGCATTCAGCAATTACCGCACACATGAGTAAAAACTAAATGCTTATGTGGTGTCAATCCCTGCTATCTGGCATGACCATTCAGTTTTAAATAGCGTGCTTGAGCTACTGTTGCTCAGAAGAACATAATACAGTAGTTTCTAAGTAATTTCTAGTGAATCAAGCAATGATATCTGTCCTTTTTAAAATCAGGCTTACCGGTATTGGAAAAACTGCATATAAATGCATCGATTCATCTACTCTCTGTCACTGTGGATTTTGTGATCATTGGATAGTCTCTGTTTTCATCCCCGAGGTACACCTTATGGTTACAGTTGGCATGTCAGTTCTCAGTTGGACTATATGAACTTGAGAACTTTTACATAGGTGGCAAGACATTCAGTCCAGAGCCATAGTTTTTTTCCCTCAGTAGCCACAGTATTTCAAATACTGCAGACACAAGCCTGAAACAACAGACCAGAGATGCCCAGAATCATTTTTTTTTCCAATGGTGGCAAGAAATTAAGTCCCAGTCTGTTCTGACAATGGTTCTATCCCCTGTCCTGATACTGTGATTTGTGCATGCACTGGCTTGCCACTACAGACCTGAAATGCTCCTCAGATGGTTTGTAATCTGTCCTCTTTTGTGCCCCCAAATCTGGTTACCTGTCTGGTCATAAAACAACTATGTGAAAGAACTGAATATGCCATCGTCAAACACCCCCCCCCACCAAATTGTCTGATTGCCCCATTGACCGTAGTTATATCACCGAATATCGCCCCTGAACCCTGCACCCACACCACACCCCAAACTCATTTCAAAATATAAAATGCCCTGAGTAGAAAGTGCAATTTTGTAATAGGGTGCACTAAAGCAATCAGCAATGGAATGAATCATCTAGCCCTAGGTGGCAGTCCCTGTGACTCAATGCCCTTTTCCGACTTCACCAATCCAAGTATGCAGCACCGTAGGGGACTGTAAAAAAAAATGTTGTAACTAACATATATTACGGCATTCTAGCATGAAATATATTCGATGATTAAATGACTTGTTTTTTACTCACTTGCAGTCGGTGAGTAACACTCTCTGCACTGGTCTCCTACTGTTAGTCTGGACATTGCTTTTGAAACAGGGTAGCCAATGTACAAGTATGTGTGTCTAGCACCTGATCATATGTGAACCTGGTGGTGGACGTGAGCGGTGACCTCCTGTCAAGTCTAACCACTACATTGTACGTACAACTTGTAATGTGTTCTCATATGGTTTCTCGAACACAGAACAGCATCATGACATCATAGTGACTAGGTGGGGGAAACGGAGTTACCAATCTATGTTGTCTGTTACTAGCCTCGCAGCAATAGCCCCCCCCACCACCTCCACCCCCAATTCGGATAGGGAGTGAGGAATCAAATGCTGTAAGATGCACTTGTACAAAGTGAATGGAAGTTGTGCACTCAACCTTGACATCAGCACCACAGTAGCTGCATGCATAATATTGAGAGTTCATTCCTATCTCTTTCCCATGGCAGCTGGTGCTGCGAATCCACATAGATTTCCTGCTATAAACCTAGTAATGCCTATGTGGCTACCAGCGACAATGTGACTGTGTCACTTGCTGTTGCAATGTTCCATCTATTGTGCCGCTGCACCTATATTTCTCACATCCATGGTGCCTATGTCAGTAGTGTGATTGAAATCCAAGGGTATTAAATGGGTCATCACCACTTGGCGTGCCAATGTTTTGCTGCCATTACATATTTCAGTGTATGCAATGTAGTGCTGTGTAATGGAAAATCCATATACTGATTTTGTTTTTCATCTACTTTATGACTCAGGAGTTGGTGCTGCATGGTCAACACTTCACATCAGACAGGGCATTGGCACTTCTTGAACAATGTGTGCACCACCCTGTGCATGAGGGCTGTTACCAATCAATGTCTCAAAGGCATGAGTGATGCATGTCATATCACATTGCTTGATCGCCAGTGATTTCTGTGACAATTCAAGAAGTGCAAGACAACCAAATGGGGAAATGTTTATCTCAGTACACTGCTGGCAAATGTCACCCATTCATATTGTGGTGTCCCTAAGCCACATGATGTCCTCCAATTTGTTTCATTTGCCAAATGCACCTCTCCAAAAAACAAAGTCTTTGGAACCCTCCCACCACCAATACCACTAGCACCACACACACACACACACACACACACACTGCTCCATAGCCACATTTATCCCCCAGTAAAACCTAGAATTGCTCAGCTCACTTGCTCACACCAGGTCATGATGGACAGTGATCCAGCTGATAATACAAGCTGCAATTCCGTCCGATAGGCGTTGTTCACTCAAGTGTTAGTTCTTTTCCATTCAACTTTTATTAAAGTTTACAATACGGAGAACAAATCCAAAAGACATTTAACGTAATAAAATATGATTACCATACACGTTGAGCTGATTCATTCTTTCTCTACCCACCCCCACCCTCATACCCCCATTCCTGGCACAGCTGTATACCAACCAGATAACACCATGTGCTTTTTTAAGGCTGTGTTTCAAACTTGCAAAGAGTACAGGACTTGAAGAGATCCCCATATCCTATTAAACTTCTTAAGTTTATTGGAAAGACTTGCAATGGTTCTCTCCATTCTGAGATTTGCAAGAAGCTCCTGGAACCACTCAAGATAGGACAAGTTGTAAGAACCTTTCCAATGCCTAAGTACCAGTTTTTTAACAGACATGGAAATTAGTGCCATATAATATTTCCTATACACTACCGTAATAGCAGAAAAATCCCCCAAGAGACATACTTCAGGTGTGAACAACTCTGAAAGCCCTAAAATTGGGTCAGCTCTTTGTTTTATAGTAGTCCAAAGCGGAGCAACTTTGGAACAATTTCAGAAAATATGCCGAGAGTCCCCAGGCTGCAACCTGCATCTTGTACAGAGCGGAGAGGACACTACACCCATCCTGGCCAATTTCTGTGGAGTATAATGAATATTATGTAGAATTTTAAATTGCATTAATCTAAGTCTATCCTGGAACAAAAATTTATGACAATTACGCCAGAGAAGTGACCAGTCGAACTCCTTATCTGGAAAAAGAGAAGACCAATAAGAGACAGGGGCAAAATTATCTGGGTATGCCCATGCAAATAAACTACTGTATATCTTCGACACCGCATGGGGCATTCCAGCCAACTCCACGAGAGAAACCTGAAAATTAAGCTGTGTGGGGAGAGGTGGAGTAGCCCCAAATATTTTTAACATACAATGCTGAAGTTGATAAATCTTGAAAATATTTATACCAGGAATCATAAACTTATGTACGATTTCCACCGAGGAACACCATTGTCTATCAGCTGTAATAAAATCTTTTAACAAAGAGTGTTTTATCGGAGGAAGCCAATTAAGAGATAGAGGCTTATTATCCAATTTCAGATTAGGGTTACCAATTACGGGCTGAGACAAGTCCTTAGTATTATCATAGTTAAGAAACGCGCACAACTGGGAATGGGCAATGATCGACGCTGCAATGGGAGAATTTTGCAACGATACCAGGAGGAGTACTATTTTAGTATATAACAACGCACCAGGGAGGAGGCCGTGTTTCTTAATACTATCCAGCTCCACCCTGAGCCAGATCGGGGTATATAAGGAGTGTGCTAGTTGCTGCTCCGCTGTCAGCCACTTAAGATATTTATTGGCCTGACTGGCCCAATAATACAACCCCATATGCAGAAGCTTTAACCCTCCTTTGCCTTTGGGAGCAGCCAATTTACGAAAGGCCATTCTAGATTTTTTGTACACCCATATAAAAGTGGAGAACATACTATGGATTTTTTTAAACCAGGACAGTGGAAGGCTAATGTTCAGCATATTAAGGGGATAGAAAAGATGGGGAAAGACATTCATTTTAATCCGATTGATCCTACCCCATAAAGAAAGAGGAAGAAGCGTCCATCTGTGGAGGTCTTGATCTATTTTCTGGGCCAATAAGTCCAAATTTAACTGTTTAAGTTGAGTGCTACTCCGAGTAAGGATGATTCCCAGGTATTTGATGGAATTAGGCTGCCAGGCAAGCCCAAAGGTAATAATTTCTTGTTTATACACCCTGTGATTAAGAGGAAAGACCAAGATTTTCCCTGTATTAAGTTTGTAATTCGAAACCTTGCTAAACTCCTTTATTATATTAAGAGTAACAGGAATAGATGTGGCAGGATTAGTTATATGCAAAAGCAGATCATCTGCATATGCTGCAACCTTGACCACATGCCCGTGTAGAGAAATACCTGGGACACCCTGGGCTCTCATTAACCTCCGAATAAGAGGCTCTAAATATAAGTTAAAAAGCAACAGGGACAGAGGACACCCCTGCCTTGTTCCCACATGGAGTTTAATCGGACTGGAAATCATGCCATTGTAAGAGATTCTGGCAGAGGGAAATAAATATAGTGAACACACCCAACTCAGAAATTTCTTGGGAAAGCCGAATGCCTCCATTGTCGTAAACAGGTAATTCCAGTAAACCCTATCAAAGGCCTTCTCGGCATCCAGGGAGACCAAAGCCATTGGGGTAACGGCATCCTTGGAGGCCGAGAAGACATGAGCGAGGGTTCGTAAATGATCAACAGATGACCTTCCCTTCATGAACCCCACGTGCTCCTCCCCAATTATCGAAAGGAGAACCACGCTCATGTGATCCGCTAATAGTTTGGCTAAGATTTTAATGTCATGGTTGATTAAAGATATGGGTCTGTAACTTGAAACAAGGTCCTGTGAGTTGTCTGGTTTAGGCAATAAAACTATAAGGGCCTCAAAAAGGAAAGGATCGTACCCCTGACCCGAAAGAAGGAATTGAAAGAGAGACAACAGGATGGGGGTTAACTGCTTGGAGAATACTTTATAAAAATTGGAAGAAAACCCATCAGGACCAGGGGTTTTATCAGACGGGAGAGATTTAATTACCACAGCTATTTCACCCTCAGAAATAGGGGATGTAAGTGCAACTTGTTGAGATTTAGTTAGGGAGGGTAAATGCAAATCTATCAAATACCTTTGCACATCCTCGTCAGAAGGGGGATTAACCATGGGACCATATAGATCCTGGAAATAACTAGTGAATACATCGACTATCTCTGAAGGTGAAGTTTTGAGGGAGTCCCCTTCTAAAGAGCGAACAGCTGCAATAAATCTAGCTGATTCTAGTTGCTTAACACGCATTGCCAACAGTCACCCGGCTTTCTCCCCTTGGTCTGTGTAAACAGCATTAGTTCCTAGAATAGCAAACTTGGCTTGCTCTCTTAACATGTCAAGGTAAGCATCCCTTAATTTGATTAGATCCTGCTTAAACGTTTCAGAGGAAGCCGGGGAAAGACAGCATTCCATGTTCCTGATTTGGGACAAAAGGCGGGAGGCTTTGTTTTCCGGTTCCTTTTTCCTTTTCGAAGTTAGGCCAATTAAAATGCCCCTAAGGAACGCTTTAAGAGCGTCCCATTCCATATCAGGTCGTTGTGTAGTGTTAGTATTTAAAGCCATAAACTGTTGAATTTGGGATGCTATACAGTCAACCTTATCAGGTTTTTTGAGAATTTGATTATTCAGCTTCCATCTACCCCCTTTTTTGGGAAAAGAAAACAAGGACATTCTATATACTACCGCTGAATGATCCAAAAGTGGGCCAGAGACAATATTAGAATCTAGAACCCTGGACAACAGTGACTGTGAAATGAGAATATAATCGATCCACGAAGAAGTGCCATGTACTGGTGATACAAATGTATATTCCCGGACCTTGGGATGAAGCACATGCCATACATCGCAGAGCTCTGCAGAATCTACAAGGTCCCTGAATGCTCTTTGAGCAGGGGAGAGGCCGTGGGAAGAGCAACCAGACCTATCTACCAGGGAATCAAATACCAAATTAAAATCTCCCCTATAATAATAGGGATGCCCAAAAAAGGATTAAGAACCTCCAGTATTTTCATAAAGAAACCTGGAGTATCAGCTTTGGGCCCATAAATACTACCCAACACAATATCCAAAGTATGCAACCTACCCTTCACAAATAGAAACCTCCCAGAGGGATCAGCAATACTTTGGATAAGCCTGAAAGGGATCGATCTATGTAAAAGGACCATGACCCCCCTACTTTAGGTATTACCTGTGCAAAGAAGACCTGTCCCACCTGCTGTCTTCTCAGCTTATCAGCTTCATGATTGAGCAAATGTGTTTCTTGCAAAAACATAACTTGTGCTTTTAAGTGACTTAGATATTTCAGCATCTTGTATTGCTTGGTCTTATGCCTAGCCCCTTTAACATTCCATGTGGTAAACAGGGTATTATTAGTCATTAATCATTAAGACCCTAGGTACCTTCCTAAAGTCCCATCTGTACTTGTACACAATTTTCTTGCCGCACATTATGAGGTATCTGCTGCACCAGCCCACCTCCCCTCTGCCCCTAGACAACCGAACCCCAATAACAAGGCCCCCAAAAAACAACCCCAATAGCCCACTATAGACCCCTACCCTCCCACTCCCACCCCATAATCTCATGGTACATGACAACCAGCTCACCTATACATCTCCCTGCCACCTCGCCCCCGCCTATTAACACTAGACTAACTGTTTTATTATACCATCTATGTCTATTATGTCTACCCTAACCGACCAGCACAGAAGTACAGTTAAGCAATAATCATCTATATACAATACCTCTAAGAGCACAAGCATTAGAATATGCTAAACTCTCAGGACCATACAACAAGGACGGAAAAGAAAACAAACAAAAAAAAAAGGTGGAGGTGGGGAGGGAAAGGGAAGGGAGTATACTCCGCAGAAACAAAATTCATCTTGCCTTTCCAGGTCAGCAGACAAAGGAAGGGGGTCCTGAGAGGGATTATAGCACAACCTCTTCCAATATAATGAGTTTCCAGTTACATAAAGCCTAAACATAGAGCACTTATATTAACAGCCCATTCAAAACATATCTTCATTATGCTCATAACTGTACTAGGAAATATTCCAATCATATATCCCCTGTAACTACCAGAAAATAAAAGGATTTATAACCATCAAAAGCCTTTTCCTACAAGAAGCCTGTACAAGGATGAAATATAAACCATAAAAGAGGAAAACGACAGTCTCTGGTGCCATCTAGCGACAAAATGTCCGTAATGTCGGATCAGATTGCATACCAGAAACCAATATTTCCTTGGGAGAGACAACAACGCGATCCATCATTTCTAGTCTCCATTCCAAAATCAGGCTTGGCTCCAGAGAGCAAATGGCAATCGAACCATAAAGACAGTTCATCCTCGCACCTGCCTCAGTTGCTGAAACATTATTCGGGAACACTTGCTGTGCAAAACAATACTAGCTGACTGGTTATAGGTTCCCTTTACATTTAGAGATCTAGCAGGCACAGAGACAGATGCTAGCATGAGTTCCGAGGCAGATCTTGTGACTTGACTCCTTCATTTACCAGAGAAAGCAACAAAAAAAAAAAGGCTTATGCAAGATCTGAAGCGAACAAGGTATGCTGCCATCCTTCACCAGTCCAATTAGCTTGGTCAAGATCAGGTATTATGCACTGTTATTAGAGCTCTCACCTGGGCACAATCATCCTTGCCTCAGGTAGTGTGAAACAAGTTAGGGAGTGCAGCCTTGAGCCCAGCAGCTGCAGATTCCGCATTATCATATGAAATCCAAGAACTGGAGACCAATACTTGCAATCTGGCCGGGTAGCTCACTTTAAATTTGATATCAGCCGCTATTAATTTTGTGGCTAAAGGATGGTAGGCAGCTTGTTTTTGACGCACTGAGAAGGGTAGATCTTGCGCTACCCTCAGCTTGGCTCCTTCCCACTTAAGTTCCTTGGCTTCTCGGACTTTAGCCAAAAAGTGCTGTTTCTCTTGGTAATTTAAAAATCGAAAAATAAAAGTCCTGGGGGCTGCTCCTTGTGGCGGCATTGGTCGCAACGCTCTGTGGGATCTTTCAATAGAATATTCGGAGCTGAAGGGGGTAGGACCGGCAACTTTTTTGATAAATTGCTTGGTAAACTTAATTGGGTCTGTATCTTCCTCCCGCTCTGGTAAGCCTATTATTACTGCATTATTGTGGCGACTTCGGCCCTCAAGATCCTCTACTTTGTTTTCCATTCTGGCTACTCGTTGCCTCAAGGCCACCAGCTCAGGGTCAAACTGCTCTTATTTGCGCTCCAGAGAATATATACGATCGTCGTTGTCCGATGTTCTCTGCGAGAGGGATTCTAAGGCATTGGAAATACTTTTAATTTCTCCTGCAATATTCTGGATTTCTGCTCTAAAAGGCTGAAACTCCTCCCGAAATTTAGCAAGGGTGAGAGGCTCTGAGTCCATACTCCTCGCACCAATAGAGTGTATCTGAGATGCAGTAGAGGCCTTAGGCTTCCTCGGGGCCTTCTCGGGTGTTGTTGGAGGGGTGTGCTTAGGAGGGTTTTTCTTCATCTCTATTTCCATCTGGCCTCCGTTGGGTAAACACCGATAGCTCAGAAAACTTCCACCACTTAGAAAATAGCAAAACAAGTTCTCAGTCCTTGCTCAATCAACAGAAAAAACTGACGGGGGGCAGGAGCTCATGAAGGAGAGTACTACCCGGTGGACTGCATCACGTGACTCCTTCCCTCAAGTGTTAGTTCTTGACAAACATGGATTTTTACTTCATTCTTAATGTGCACAATGGCACTCTACTGCCCGATTTTGAAAATAAAATATCATACCATTGCTTGTTTTGTCATGGGATTCATTGTTACTACATGAAATCTTAATTTTATGTTTTGGCTGGGGGTTAGGGTGAGGGGGAGACGGGGTGGGGGTACATCCAGAATAACAATCATTAGCACACTACCAACTAGCTCACATTGTATGTAACTGATACTGACTCAGTAATGTTGCATTAGGTGCCAAGTACCTGAGGCACTGGCAAGATAAGGGTTGTGGACTTATTCTATCTAAAAGTGGGACACTGTCCCCATTGAAGTGAGTGTGAGTAAGTGGTGACCAACAATTATCCTCCTTGCATGAGATCCATTTCATATATGAGTAAGCGCTTTAACAATACATATGTCAGGGAGTCCATGTAACCATTGAGTGTGAGTGTGAAATAATTACATCTCTTATTTTTGGGAACGTGGCTACAGGCTTTGTAACTCATGACCAGCAAAAAGTATTGTCTCTTATTGCACCTGAATCCTCCTGCCATCTTCTGTCATAACATTAGGAGTAATAATCAGCGATGTTGTTCCAAACAAAATAACCCCAAAACACATTTTTGCACATCAATGAAGTTAATGTCAATGTCCTATCTTTTCTATTTAGAAATATCACAAACAGCACATCTGGCTACCATTGCTTCTGTTATGTTATGCTTACATGCTGACATGTTTCATGAACAGTACCTTACATTTCCTATACTCCTTCATTGCTCAAATATTACACACTTGACTTTCCTGTTTGCATTTGATGCAGTACATCTGCATGTCTGAATACTGTATATGTCTGCTGTCATTCACTTTCTTCCTTTCATATGCCTTTTGCTGGCAATTCAAGGTGTTTCATGCTTCCTGCTGCCAGTTTACCTACTTCCGCAAATGTATTCAAACTCACCTTTTATCACCTCTTTGTGTTTCTCTGATGTTTTGGTTGTGTTCTTTTATGCCATTGTTCTAAGTCTTGCAAAGCTACCCTTAATTGATGACACCCATTTATGCTTTTGTCTCAGCTTCCATGCCTTATCCTCTCAAACTGCTTTGGTTTCCAGCCTGAATTATTCAACTTGCTCATTACAATTCCTGTAGTGTAGAATAATACCCTCAGGGCTACTGCCTTGAACTGGGTATTCATTTTCTAGCATACACAATTTTTAGTTTTAGGGGACAAATCACACAACAATCTCATGGTTTGCCACTATGAGCAATTCAGAAATCCTCCACAGACATCAACTCTCCACCACTCATATGCAACATTGCCTTGTACTCAACTCTTATGATGACAAACCAGCACCTTATTAGGTCAAGTCTGTAGGTTTTGTCTTTTATTGTCTAGACACAATTTAAAACAATCACAGATGCTATCCCAATCTGTGTTTGGCCTCTTATGCAGAATAAAAGCTTAGTATGTTATGCATTGTCGTACCCAATTTTTTTGTTTGTGGGGGTCCTGTTTATTTATTTATTATTTATTAGCATTTGGTTACCGGGTAAGTGCATTAGGTAATAATCCTGCCTATTTTCAAGCATGACCCGGGAGGTTACAGTATACATACAGTGACACAAACAGGAGCATTTAACAACTCCTTGAAGTGATTAGCCAACCATGGGTCTTACATGCAATCAGTAATGACCCAAATATTCCATACTAATTTTCTTGGTACAATCATTCATCGGTGAAAAGGTCACTCACTCATTTGTGATACTGTAACATAGACACACAGAAATATAAAAACATAAACTTTGACAACAGATCAGTATCACTTGGTCCACCTAGTCTGCCCATTTCCCTACCTATTGGATAAGCTGCTGAATCCACTTACCCAACACCCTACTTCCTCCAACACCTCACTAATATTGCCTTATGTCTGCCCCATGCATTCTTGAATTCCCCCACTGTTTTTGACTGCACAATTTCTTCAGCAAGGTGGTTCCATGTGCCCACCACCCTCTCTGTCAACAAGTACTTCCTCATGTTGCCCCTGAGCTGTCATCCCTCTATCTTCAAATTGTTTCTCCTTATTCTTGTACAATATCATGCCCCCCCCTTTCTGCAAGGGTATACATATTAGGCACTTTTTAGTCTCCCTTCATATGGCTTCTGTTTCACACCTTGCACCATTTTCTTTTCTTTTCTCTTCTCTGGACTGCATCCATCCTGTCTATGTCCTTGTGGAGATTGAGTCTCCAGGACTGCACGCAGTACTCAAGATGGGGTTTCACCAACTGTCTGTACAGAGTGATAACAACTACCTGTTTATTTTTTTTTTTATCATATCATTATTTATGCTCCTGCATCCCGACCAGCCAACCTCCAGTGGCCGCCTTCATCCCTGATCATCATGCAGGCTCACTTACATACCAGCTTGCACAGTGCTGTACCCACAGGGTGGACCCCCATGTTCCCTGTGCCATGCCAGGAACCACTACCGCAGTGTGATTCCATGCCAGGCCCCCTGGTTGCTGAAGTGCAGCCATCAAGCTGCCTCGGTCATCCTCCATTTTCCTCCCTTTTTTTCCCCAAGAAGTGCTGATGTGCAATGACTTTGAGGCACAATGTGCTGACGTCTGACACACTTCTCCCCACATGTATCACTTCTTCCATTAGTGTCCCAAATTGCTATCATGGGCTGCTTCAGCACGATGGATGTCCCAGTCCCACCCAAGGGAAAGGATAACAGTAATCAGATGCTCAATCATTTCCCTTCCCTTGCCAATCCCTGATGGCCATGGCGAGTTCCCAAATCCTTGTCGCCAGTGTCAATCGAGGTGTGGTGTCCAGCGCCTCAACCCTCAGTGCCATTGGGCCAGCACAAATTCCTGTTTTCTACTCTTGAAGCCTCTCCCTATACATCCTAGTATCCCCCAGCCCTCCTTACTGCCTTCTCACATTGCTTACCTACCTTAAAGGAGTAGTCCACCCAGAATTTGCATAAAACATATATTATGCAGAGTGTTTTGATATGTATGTTAAGTCCTAGTGTGTCCTTCCCTCTGTCTGTTATTAGGAGTTTTTCCTAAATTAGCCTGCTAGCTGTATGGTAGTTTTATGATCCCTGGAGATCTCCATCACACACAGATTCATTTGCTTTCTTTCTCCTACGATGCACCCTGTCTCATGTGACAGTGATGTAGCCAGGCCCTTAGATTTAGCATGTGCACTGCTTTAAAATCAGTTCACAACAGCAGAGCTTTGTAACTGTTATTATACAGGGAGCACAAATGGCAACAGTTACAGTGTAGCAGATACCTGAGAGCTAACTTACTGGGGTTTCTGTAAGAAAACAGCTGCTAAATAGCTCTAATTCATTATTTATGTTTTCGGTGTGTGTCAGGTCTAGCTAGCAGTAGTAAGTGTTTTTAATTTAAAATGTTAGTTCTGCAAACTACACACAACAATAAAAAGCACAGAAATTGCCCCAGATCATCAGTGCCATAATTAGTAAAGACTGTAGCTGTTTTCTTACTGAACACCTACTTAGCTCTCAAGTATTTGCTAAACCATAAATGTAGGTACCATCATTCTACTAGAAGAAACTGGGAGTTTGGGCTGACTTCGCTGTGTGACATGACTTTCATTTATTTATTTATTTACCTCCAGCCAGCGCCTAGCTCCATAGAGCTGGAGAGACCCTCCAGGAAAGAGGAAGACCCTTGCTGAGCGCCCCTTACTGAGCGCCGAGGCCAGATGCCGCCAGCGGGTGGCGGCACCTCCAGCCGGCACCTAGCTCCATAGAGCCGGAGAGACCCTCCAGGAAAGGTATGGCAAAGCCGCAACTTTTATGCCCACCCGCCTTCCCTTCTTGTACTCTTTGTTAAGTAGTCACTTTCCCGCCAACACTATAAAACCACGCCCGCCGCGTCTTGCCGACCTATAGCCTGCCACACATCCCTTGTTGATCGCAGACAGTGGATTACCATATTACTCCCCACGCTGTCTATATTGCTGACACAATTAGACTGTGTAACCACCTAACATCACAGCCAACGGAATAAGCAATTACTGCGAGTACTCGCAAGATATTCTTATAGAACCTCTGGTCACCTTCATAATGGGGAACTTTCTTTTGAGCCTTCTTGTATTTCTTATAGTACATGAACTCAGTAAAAGATGCAGACATCCACAGGATACCATGCAATGTGATATGATGTCGTTCTCCTCCTGCTGCAATTCCACAGCAGTCCCAAGAGACTGGATATGTATCTAGACATCCCACTGACACGACCTACACACTTAACATTTACTATGGAGGGACACAGTCGGCTGTATACTTGTTGGGTGACTGTCTCCAACTGTATACAGAAAATATTCCACGCTTATTTCTGTTAAAGTAATAATCTTCTCTCACAAGAGGTCAAGGACCGAACCTGGATGGCACATAAGATTTCAACAGAATAAAAATAAAAAAATAAAAAGGCATCTATAAGAACCTATACCTTATCTCTGGCAGCAACTATGAAATTACTACTGCTATTACTAATATGCTCAGGGAATGTGGAACTTAACCCTGGGCCACCTGGGACTATCTCTGCACCATCAGAACTAGTAAAGATTAAAGGGCTAAGCCTTCTACATATTAATGTATGTAGTCTACTAAAAAAAATCACAATGCTCCAAGCCTGGGTTAACCATACACTACCTGACTTCTTGGTAGTGTCTGAGTCATGGCTTAGGCCTGACACAGCTGACAGAGACATAAACTTACTTGTCTATCAAACGTTCAGAGCTGATAGACATACAAGAGGAGGTGGGGTAGTAATCTATGTAAAGGCCAACCTACCTGCAACTTGTCTTAACTCTTCTTCTATGGCAAAAGAATTTGAGTGCCTATCCCTCAGAATAGCTCTCTCCAACAATACCTCGCTGCAGTTGATCGGCTGTTACAGACCTCCCTCAGCTGGCCTTAAGATACTATCCCACTCGGGTGACTTGATCACACAAGGGAATGAAGAAACCATAATTTTAGGCGACTTAAACCTAAACTGGCTTTCTAAGGCAGCTGCATCACTAACATCATTCTGTGACATGCATGGGCTTACACAGCTCATAAATGAACCTACTAGAGTAAACAAAAAGAACCCTAAAAACAGCACACTATTGGACATATTATTAGTGAGTAAACCTCACCTCTTCTCACACATTGGAGTACTGTTCAACGACATCAGTGATCATTGTACTATTGCAGCAATTAGGTCAGCATGTAAGCCTTCATCCCCTACAAAATTCATGCTGAGGAGATCGAAAAAAAAATTCAACATCAATGCATATCTGGATGATATCAAACACTCCACAAGATGGATGGCAAGAGTTCTATCTAGTGAACACAATGGAGATTGCATATGGTATTCTAAATGACATTATCACAGGTGCTCTAAACACCCATGCACCAGTTTCTAAACTACGTATCAAAAATAAAACCTGTCACTGGTTCAATTCAGACCTTAAATCCACCCTCCTTGACAGGGACAAGCTTTGGAAGAAGGCTCAAAAAACTAAGTTAGCCACTGA
This sequence comes from Neoceratodus forsteri, assembly GCA_016271365.2. Lineage (NCBI taxonomy): Eukaryota > Metazoa > Chordata > Ceratodontiformes > Ceratodontidae > Neoceratodus > Neoceratodus forsteri. Next base: position 202,357,681 of record CM057458.1, read on the forward strand.
CTGGGAGCAGTTCAAAAAAGCTAGGAATCTCTGCATCAAGAAAGTGTGAGACACAAAAGCTGCATATTACATGGCTGAACTAGACTCCTCATACCACAGCCCTGCCAAATTTTGGAACACTATAAAAGATATAACTGGCCATGTCCCAAGTAACTTACTCCCAGCAAAATTACATAGTGGAAACAGAACCATCAATGACAGAATAGAAGTCTTGGAAGCCTTCAATAATCACTTTACAACTGCTGGGCTAGCATTCGACTCCTTTCCAGCCAACCAATTGAGATTACAACTAGGGATTAAGAACACTGATGCAAGAGTGACTGACTCCACTTTCTCCTTCACACCAGCCACGCTGAAGCAAGTCGAAAAGCTAATCTCACAGTTGGATACAAAAAAAAGTGCAGGTTTTGACTCCCTCGACCCCTACTTCTTAAAAATTGCCATACATGTATTAGCAGTACCAGTGACACATCTGTTCAACCTTTCACTACAGTCAGGAGATATCCCATCAATCTGGAAACCGCTCAAGTTATTCCACTACTGAAAGCCGGATCCCACAGACCTCAATAACTACAGACCAATTTCCATTCTTCCTGTGTTGTCCAAATTACTTGAAAAAATTGTGAGCACCCAATTAAGAGAATATCTAGAAGCTAACAATCTACTAAACCCAGCACAATCTGGTTTCAGAGCAAAACACAGTACCATTACAGCTCTTGCAAAAGTCACCAATGACTGGCAACTTGAATTGGATAAAAACAATTGTGCATGTGCTGTTTTCTTAGATCTAAGTAAGGCCTTTGATACGGTTGACCACGACTTGCTCCTCTCATCACTGAGGTCATTTGGACTTGACACCAAATCCATTAGATGGTTTAATAATTATCTTTCAGGAAGAACCCAGCAGGTAAAGGCCAAAGGAGATATATCCCCACTCAGACCACTTCAAAGAGGAGTACCACAAGGATCTATCCTTGGCCCTATCCTATTTGCTATATATATCAACAACATTGACATAAATCTTACCAAAGCCACTGTACACCTGTTTGCTGATGATACAGTACTGTACATCAGTCACCCTTCTCCTGTAACAGCCTGCAAAGAATTACAAGCAAAATTCGACCTGCTGCAACACCAGCTGCTGGGAAAGAAACTACTATTGAATGCAAAAAAACTAAGGCAATGTTTTTCTCCCCACAGGTGCAGGCAGGATACTCTATCCCTATCGACCTCCCTAAACTATCCACTGCCCTTGTGAAGAAACCTAGATTATGTCACAAAATTCAAATATCTGGGGGTATGGCTAGATAATAGGTTAGACTACCTAGAGCACTTGGAAGAACTGCTAAAAACTCAGACAAAGACTCGGACTTTACTATAGAATAAAGCACTTCCTTACAAGTGATTCAAAAAGAAGATGGTCCAGGCCACTTTCCTCTCAGTACTAGATTACGCTGACTTCTTATATAGTCGCTGCCTCACTGTATGTTTGAACAAATTAGATACACTATACCACAGAGCTTTGAGGTTCATCACAGACCTACCATACAGCACTCACCACTGCCTACTATACTCTGCAGTGGGATGGACTTCGCTTCAATTTAGAAGAGATAGAAATGCAATACTATGGACCTACAGAGCAATATCACAGCAGCTTCCAAAATATATCTCTGACTGTTTTTTACAAGCCACATCAAGTAGTTATGCATTAAGAAGTCTGAACCTCATTACCCTCAAGGTGCCTAAATTCCACTCCCGACATGGCAGATATGCAGTTAGCTATGTGTTATCCACTCTATGGAACACAATGCAGAAGACATTGAAAGTGAACAAGTTTATATCTATTACAGCCTTCAAATATCTATACAATAGGATATTCAAAGAAAAATGTAACTGCTTCCACCAACACTAGATTAACCTTCCATCTATCTCCTCTGCGGGTGGACAGATAGGATAGCTTACCAGCACCCTATGTGAAGTTACCCCAGAGTTCACAAACCAGTACCTTAATCCATTCTTTATATTCATTAATGTTCTTAGTCTCCTTTAAACTCTCAGCTCTTTACCTCTCCAGTCTGGCCCTCTCCTCTTCCCCCCAGACCCACTCTAGATCTCTAGATCCCCTTATTGCACCAGCTCTTACGATTCCTTCCCCCACCCTGTTCCCTACCACTGACCATTACTTCAGGTATGCATCCTACCCATCCCCTTGTCACTGCTCCTGCCGGTACCGCCAGCTATGAACCCTCATTGTAGATATATCTTCCAGCTATCCATACATCCTGTCACCTTAGTTTAAAAATTATCTAAGTAATTCTCTGATACTTCTAACCCTTCATCAAAATGTGCTAGTATTAAAGTGTCTCCCATTACCTATTTAGCAATCTGGCTACCTCATGAATCCTGTATATATGTATTATATCCTTGTTTTTCTAGCATATCAATTTACCGTGTTCTGTATTTGATATATTGCTTTCATTTTCTGTCTTCTCAAAGTTGTGTATACTCTGATTGTTATATTTCTTGGATTTGATGTATTACTTTCACTTTCTGTCTTCTCAAAGTTGTGTATACTCTGAATGCTATATTTCATGTAAATTGAACCTTGACCTTACCAGCTCCATCTTGCAAATGAGCTTTGCTCAACGATGTTCGCCTGGATAAATAAAGATTTGATTGATTGATTGATTATTTTTTGTTTGTTTTTGTTACAAATGTGAAGTGTCTTTTTAATAAAGTATAAAAATCTGTATGTGTGAGTTATTTAGTTTGGAGAATATTTGTTTTACTATTTGAAAAAGTGTGATACATTTATGTGTAGTGCAGTGAACCATTGTAAAATGGAATCAAATGTGTAGCTGGAACAGTCACTGTCATCCTGTTGCTTTCATGCCATACCATAGGCAGGAGAAAAGCTGACTTCAAAGTATTTTGCAGTTTCTAGGCTGCAGCTTCATACCATACACTTCATTTGTAAAAATGAAAAAAATATGACAATCTTGTCACAGAGCAGAATCAGCACTAACTGCTAATAGAACGCTGATACCTACATTTACAGTTTAGCAAATACTTGACATCTAACTGAGTGGGGTTTCTGTAAGAAAACAGCTACAGTCTTTATTAATTATAGCATTGATGATCTGGGCAGTTTATGTGCTTTAATGGTTGTGTATAGTTTGATAAAATTAAAAGTTTTAAAATTAAAACACTCCTGCTAGCTAGACCTGATGCACATAGAAAACAAAATTAGTGAATTAGAGCTATTTCGTAGCTGTTGTCTTACCAAAATCCCAGTCAGCTTGCTCTCAGGTATCTGCTAAATTGTAACTGTTGCCATTTGTGCTCCCTGGATAAGAACAGTTACAAAGCTTTGCTGTTGTGAACTGATTTTAATCTGATTTTAAAGCAGTGCACATGCGAAATCTAAGGACCTGGCTACATCACTGTTACATGAGACAGAGTGCATCATAGGAGAAAAAAAGCCAATAAACCCATTTGTGATGGAGATCCCCAGGGGTTGTAAAACTACCATACAGCTAGCAGGCTAATTTAGGAAAAACTCCTAATAGCAGACAGAGGGAAGGACACACTAGGACTTAACATACATATCAAAACACTCTGCATAACATATGTATTTAGTAAATTCTGGGTGGACTACTCCTTTAAGGTCAGCTGCTATGACTACACCCAGGTCTAGGTCCCTTTCCATTTTTGGTGTTGTTAGTACCTCCTCCCCCATTGTGTACTCTTCCATTGGGTTTTTGTTTCCCATGTGCGTTACTGTGCTCTTCTTTGTAGTGAATCTAATCTGCCCTGTTTTTGACCATTCCTGCTATCTTGCCAAGTCCCATCTTTTGCACCCTTGTTTGTAATGAAGTATCTGGAGGTGAAAGGTCTGCTGGATGACAGACAGACAGGTGTCACTCGCGGCAAGACAAGCCAGTACAATTGGATCAATTTTTTCAATTGGGTGATGCAGGTACTGCACCAGGGTGGTATGGTGGTCATGGCCTATCTGGATTTCAGTAAGGCCTTTGGCACTGTACCAGATAGGAGGCTGGTCAACAAATTGTATGTAGGGTCAAAACAGAAAGGTGTGTGGAAATCTGGCTCACAGATGGCAGTCAAGGGTGGTGGCGAATGTGGTGCACTTAGGGACTTAGGGATCATGCACATGAGGAATGGAATTCACCATGTAGAAGTGCTGGGTCCCCACCTCTACACTGTCTACACTGAGAACATCACAGACAAACTGAAAGTGATGGTATCACTCTTTGTGGCTGACACAAAAATCTGTAATAGAGTAGACTTCCCTGGGTGGGTGGAGGGCATGAGAAGGGAACATAGAGTCTTGGAGGAGTGGGCCGAGACCTGGCAAGAAGTGAGCTGTTATGTACATGGGACAAAGAACTCTAAGGGCAAGAAACATGCTGTGGCAGTGGGAGAGTCAGGGTGACATAGGATGGGAGGGATACGGGTGTAGCAGTCTCAAAAACCTCAAGGTAGGGAACCATAAAAACTTCATAGAATTTATACAGTATCACAAGTTCAGGGGCTCTAGGGCGATGGTGTGCTCCTTTGCCTGTGATCATGTCAGTTTCTATGTCACTGTGTAAGCACAACTCATGACTGTGCATCAGTGGCCTGCTGTAGTTCCTGTTGCGATGGCATTTGCATGACTTGCTGAACAGTGATTGCCAGTGTTGGTAGTCTTTTTGGTACATGTGCACAAACAATAACAGTGTGCAACCCCATCCTGGCCCTAACACTGCCTCTGGTGAGGCAGAGCCCTTTCACTGGACCCATTGCACATTTGTGTCCCAGATGCTAAGCAGCAACTATTTAGAACAAACATGGACTTTGATGACAATATAGGGTCACTCTGGAAGATGAGTTCATGAGCATAAGTGTATTATCCACCAGTCTGATCCACAAATATTAAATATTGCCTCATAGCACATAACAATAACCTATGCCACTATGTGAATATTCAGATATGTAAACATGTGGATGCCAAGAGTAACCATTTCATCTACAGTCTGAGTTGACACTCTATGGCCATGTTATTCATTTAAATTGTTTAACAAGGAGTGTCACACTAAGCTCCAAGCCTTTTTACTGGTGCAACATGGGAGCGCAGAGAAGTTAAGTGACTTGATCACGGTCACACAGTATTCACATGTGGGCTGTGGTATTCAAACCCAGGTCTCCAGAATGTCAGGCCTGGAGCCTTAAACAACTGCGCTATACTGCCCCTAAGTGCTGTGTGTGTGTTTGTGTGTATGTGTGTGTGTGTGTTGGTGATTGTGTGTGTGTGTGTGTGTGTAGCTGCATATGTGTGTGTGTGTGTGTGTATATGTGTGTGTGGGGTTGGCTCGCATATTTTTTGTTTGACTTACCATTGCCCTCTACCTTACTGTTTTAGGTAATCTCTACTTCATCTCAGTCATCATCATCATCGGACAGCAGTGACTGTGACTCCTCTATTCCTGGTGATGTTGTGGCCCATGTTCCAACAGCACAAGCAAATATATCTACTGCTAGAGGAAAAGGACATGTGGCAAGAAGAAGAGGACAACAAAGAGGGCATGGTGTGCACCATGGATGGGGGTGGACAATTGGTTGTGCAATTGCAGCTGCAGCACCAGCACGTTTGGACCCAGTCGCACGCTTGAACCAGCAATCGGATGAAATGCTGGTAAGGTGCACAATTTTACCATTAAAGCCTTTCTTTTCTTTCTTATTTGTTTGTTTATCTAATATTTCTGTGTTTTGGTTTCAAGGTGGATGTGTATAAATTGCCTACCTTCTACTGGACACAATGCTGTTCTCATGACCCCAGACAACCTTTTGTGTTTGTTGTTCCTCAGCTGTTATGGCCACCACCACCACCACCACCTCCACAGGCAGAGTGTTCCACAGCGTAGCCACCCTCTCATTGACTTTAGGCCAACCCACATTTGCCTTGTACCGACCCATCTCCCTCTCAGTTCATTCCGTCCTTTTCTAGTGCCTACCTTGCCAGTAAATTCCCGCCAACCCCTACATTAATCCACTTAAAGTACCATGACTTTTCTCTAATGTCCTCCCTCTCCATTTTGGTATTTCATATAATTTACAAATACAACACCATCAACCCATCTTCTTATGGCTTTGCACATAATCTATGCCCCATCCTACTGGTCCTTTTCTGAACTCTTTCCATTCCATCTATTTTCTTGCCTGGGCATGGTCTCCAGAACTGTATCTGGTACTCCTGGTGTGGCATCACCATGGTCTTGTATAGTAGCATCAGCACCTACCTCTCTCTACTACTTATCCTTCTTCCTGTGCATGCTATCATTGTCTGCGCTTTGCCCTCTGCCAATCAGCATCATTTTAGTATTGTATGGTTGTCTGTGCCTATGATTCCATAAAGTTATTTTATTGCCCAGTTGCATTCTGTACCTCCACCTGCCCCCACCCCATTGTGTGCTGTTTGCTTGTCTGTTATTCTGCACCATGATCAGCATCACTGTGAATGTTATGGGATTGTTTTTTTGCTGCCACTTTCTCGTGTTACCCAAAAAAGTAATGCTATCCATTGCTCATTCTGTCATTTTAGAACATTAATGCTCTCCATAATGTACAGCACAACTCCTCACCCCTTCCTGCCTGCCATATCTGTGTTGCATTAATTGTCTCATCTGAAGGCCCCATATCACAAACCAGAGAAAATGTGAACAAGATGCACATATAAACTTGCCTGGCAATGCTCCAGCACACAAACACACCCATTCCATGATGTGTGTAACAAGCAAGAGAGTTAATAATTTACATTCAGTCAGTAACAGTGCAGCAATGTGACTGGGTGAATAGTCAGACTGACTCGTAACCCAGTGAATAAAATGTAAGTGGAAATAAATGGCTATATAATATTGTTTCACCCGTTTTAACCGAGAGATTCGGCACTGAGACACAATGGCATGCACAGCACCAGTGTCAGTGTCTTTAAAATGACATGCATATCATAGCATGTCTACCACTTTGACCATGTTTTGTTTCTCATGTGTCAATCTTTTCTGTTGCCTTAGGTACAAATTAACAACATGAGCTTGTCAGGACTTCGAGATCTTTGCAGGCAGTGTGCAATGCAAAATCCTGGGATAATTTTCAATATTCTTGCAGGAAGGATGCCAGAGCTGTCCCAGAAACCTCCACAAGAGAACAGTGTGCTACCTGACTGGTGTATTTGCCATAAGTGCCGCCAAATGCCAACTGCAGTGGAGAGTTTGTGCTGTGGGTATCATACAGATGATTGTCTGTCCGGTGTACAGGTATATACAGTGCACAGTTTATTGATGACTTTGCTAACTGTTTGGACTCATGTAGCACTAGGCCCAATGTTGGTGTGTGTGGCCAGCACAGACGATAGCAATAGAGAAAGAATGGTCTCCTATGAGCCAATTTGCACCGACAGGACACAGCATGTCAATCAAAGGCAGCACTATAAATTACTCTAAATATTAAATGCATTTGAACATTGAACTGTTATGAGTAAATCATTATAAGTGATGTATGTTTACCATGGTCATATGTGCAGGTGCCATCATTATCTTTGCTCAAGTTTTACAGTCAGGTGTACCTCAATAGCATCAGTGTATGGCAAGCATGCACACCGACGAACACTTTACATTACAACACTTGAGTAGCCACTCACTCAAAATTGACAATGTATTTTCATGTACATAACAGTGCAGTGGCTGTCATGGCAAACTGTACAGAAACAATGTAATATTGCTGCACGCCATTGGACTGTACAGCAACTGTTTTGAATCACGTGCCAATAATTTCATACTGTTTCCATTGCCAACACAAAGCAAATTGTGTGCATGCTACATTCATTTCATTGCCTGGTAACAAACTTGAAGTTCAATGTAAATCAATTTGGAATACAGGAGGCAATTGCAGAGGGTCAGAGTAACACAAAGGCAATGGCAGCACAGATAACTATTTCATTTTGTATTTGTAGAATCTTGAGGAGTTGGGCCATTACAGCTATCGAGTAATACTTTACTGCAGTGCACGCTGTCTGTTATTGCAATTAACTATTTATGACATGATTGATATTTCACATATATGATTTTTGATTGTTGCAATGTGTCATATACGAACATACAAAGAAGCCAGCAGAAGACAATTTAATCTATCAAGTATGCTTGTATTTCAGGGTCCACAGCATGAACTAATGTTCATGCCCTCTCTCCACACTAATCCAATCCTTACTAACCATCATCCTTACCATCCCCCTATGCCTATCCCAGCCTCTCTTAAAACTTCCCACTGTAATGATCTTGTAGTTTAGACAGACTATGTGGAAGAGACATAGTGTGTTAGTTGCTAGTTGAGGGTTCTCGAATCTTAGGTAACGGAAAGACAGAGGCTAATGTCCAGCAATGTTGGAACCAAAGCCATAGTGAAAGAAAGCTTGGGGAGTACAGATATTGTGTTGTGAATAGCAGAGGCAGGCAGGTGCAAGAACTTTGGGTCTAGACAATGTAGACTAGTACCCTTTTGAGGGTTTAGAGTCAGTATGGCTTCATGTGCTTCAGCATGGTGAAACATTAGGAAAAGAGAATGAGGTTGGTACAGGGTGCTGAGAGGGTGGAGTGTGCAGATGAAGAGGATGGGAAGATGGGAGTGGGGCTAGAGTACAGGATGATAGAGGTACCGGTGGGACAGAAACTTCCACATCCATAGTATGTATTAGTAATGTCATTTGCATGAATGAATGATCATTTGCCCTCAGTTTCTCATCTATATTCACAGCTGACTCCCTGTCTGAAGTTAAAATTTGCTGAACTGGCATCACATTTTCCTGACGTGGCAATGGATGTGATGACATAAGCCATGCATTATGACCTTGGGTATGAAGACAGCAAGAGGATTGGGAAAAGCAGTAGGGAGGAAACATCATGCTTCATGTTAATCAGCTAAGCATTACATAATATGCAGTGGTGATCACAACTTAATGTCAAATACATGCTGTACTGCATCTAAATTTTAGGTGTCAAGACATTTATCTTGACACCATCTACCGCTCCATAAGACAGCTTATTTTATTGGCTATTCATGCATTTAAAACCATTGTTAAGCAGTATTACAGTACTTGCCTAATGGATACATTCCAATACACACGCATGTGTAAGGTTATGTCAATATAGCAGTACTATGCTCTTGTATATTCCCTGATGGTCAACATAGCTTTATGGCTGAGACAATGCACACATTACATTTTGTTCACTAACTTTTAATGTTTCCATTACAGATGATGAATCACCTAGTCTTGAACCCCTCAGTTCTCTTCTTGGCATCCGCATATAGAGAGAATATTTTTGTTTTCCACCCGATGTAGATATGAACAGATCCTGTCGACATGCAGCCTATCGGCAGTTTATATTGTGGCGACTATGACATCTCAGTAGCTGTGTGCGCACACCCATTCCGAGCTGCTGCGTGTGGCACATCCATGACATTTACCCTGATACATCTGTCCAATACACAGGATACCGAATAGATAGACTCTCCTAATTGCATTTCTACTGTTGTTCCTATGTTATATTATGTGTGGCACATACTGTAATTTTTTTTTTTATTAAAATTTATTGGAGAACTTTTTTTCTAAAAAGATACATACATTAACAGACAAATATAAAGTTCATTCCTACTCACATGCACCATAATAGAACCAGAGACAGAAGAGAGGAGAAGAAAAGGAATAGAAAAGAAAGGCAGAGGAGAGAAAGAAAGGGGGAGATAAGATAAACATGGGGTAGAGTGCCTTCAAAACTTACAAAAGGAAGAGGAAAATAGAAAAGGAGAAAAAGACGAGAGGGCAGCAAAACACTTTAACATTATAAGTGCATTCAATAATTTATTGCCTTTAACAAATAATAATATAATCTCAATTGTTACTAAAAGCCCAGACAAGCACAGACGCCCTGATACTGCATTTAATTAATAAGTGCCCAGTAGAAAAGAACATGTCCAGAAAATAATAATAGGGCAGGTTTGAGGCACAGAAATGGAAGGACCTCCTGGTCCCGTATCCCAGTCAGCATATCCAGACTGAACCAGGAGAATCCTCTCAGGCATATCTGGCCAGTAATTCTAATACAGGTTTCCTCTCCCGAGAGGCCATGAAATGCATGAAAGGTAGCCATCTTTCTTTAAATTTATCTAAAGATAATCTCAGCTTGGCAGTCAGATATTCCATTTCTAGAATACTGGTGCAAATTTTATACCGGGTGGAGATGGTGGGCTTATCCGAAGTAAGCCATAACAAATTAATGGCTTTGAGAGCTGCTGCCACCAGGATTCCAAACAAAAGACAGGAAGATCTAGAAGCCGGGGGGGGGGCAAACCCAGTAGCCAGTACTGAGGAGACTCTGGCAGTACAGACTCAAAAATCTTTTCGAAAATATCCTTTACTTCACTCCAATACTCCTGTATAACTTTACATTCCCAGAATATATGGGAATAAGTACCAACCAACTGACAGTTTCTCCAGCAAAGGTCAGAGTGATGTAACCCGTAATGTTTTGTCACCACAGGGACTCTAAAAAATCTAACAACTAGCTTCCACCGAAATTCACGCCAAAAAAGGATGATGTGGTAGTTTGAATTGCCTTCCAAATGTGCGTCCAGTCAGATTCCAACAAGATCACACCAAGGTCTCTATGCCATGTATCTTTAACCAAAATTAAGGAGTCCCTCTCGACGCAGTGCATCCCCTGAACTAATTTGGAGATCAGTTATTTTTGATATGGAGACCTAATCAGGGAGGACAGGGTAGATTGCACTGGGTTGTTTGAAGACTCAGTACCCAACTCAATCTCCTTTTCATTTAAGTGGACAAAATGTCTTGGCTGAAGATAACGGAAAAAGTCTGTATGTTGGAGATTGAATTTGGCCTTTAACTGCTGAAATGATTTTACTAGGTTCTGATCAAAAAGCTGGCCCAGATTAATCAGCCCAGCTCTCGCCCACCATTGAAAATCCATATCCCACTTAAGTGGGCCAAAATCTGAGCAGCTCAATATCGTTGTGCATTGGTTAAGCTTCAAGGTAATACCTAGTTTAGAATTCATGTCCCTCCAAACCTGGGAAATCACCCTAGTGAAGGGATTTCTAATGTCAAGCCTCCGCAGCCTGGGGGTATCCAAGAAAATAAGGTCTGAAACCTTTCCCAAAGGAAAATCAGCCCCCTCAATCTGAACCCACTTTGGTGGGGGCTCCTGGGCCATAGTCACCAAAGGTTGCAACTGAGATGCCTAGAAATATTTCTGGACATCTGGTAACCTGAAGCCCCCCTTTCTTTAGGGGCCACCATGGTCTTCCATCTCACATGGGGCGTCCTCCCAAACCAAAGAAATTTAGAGAGGGTAGAGCTCAAGTCTCGCCAGAAATTCCTCAGGGGCCTGAAAGGAATGGCTCCCAATATAAACAGCAGGCGAGGGAGAATATTCATGCGGATGGATTCACCCCTACCCGAGATGGAAAGGGGAAGCTCTCTCCATCTGTTATAGTCCTCCCTAATCTCCTGAAGTACTCTTAAATGATTAGTAGAGTATAGGGCCTTGAGATCCCTAGGAACCCATGCCCCTAAGTATCTGAACCCTGACTTACACCACTTAATTTGCTGCACCCTTGGTAAAGACTGACCCAGGATACCCCGCAAGGGGAATAATTCAGATTTGTCCGGATTAACCTTATAACCGGAAAGAGCTCCGAATTCAGAAAGAACATTGAAAATTCTGGGAACTGCGTTTAACGGATCAGATATATATAACAAGGTGTCATCCTCGTATAGTGAGATCTTGACCTCCACCCCCCCCAACCTGAAGACCCTCGAAGAAATCCGATTGCCGAATAAATGTGGCCAACGGTTCCAGACTCAGGGCAAATAAAAGAGGGGAGAGAGGGCAGCCCTGCCTGGTGCCTCGCTCAATCCCGAATTGAGTGGAGATTGCCCTGTTCACCCAAACCCTAGCTCTGGGCTTGGAGTATAAATTAGATATCCAAGACCGAAATTTCTCGCCAAACCCAAAGCCCCCCAGGACCAAATCCAAATATTGCCAATTTAGACGATCAAATGCTTTCTCAGCATCTAAAGATAGTATTGCTGAAAGTGGGGAATCTATAGGGAGCTGGGCTGAGGAAATAACATTTAACAGCAATCTAATGTTGTCTTGGATGTGCCTCCCAGGTATGAACCCAGTTTGGTCCGGGTGAACCAAGACGGGGACCACTTTCTGTAGACGTTCGCTAATGATCTTTGCAAAGATTTTAGCATCTTGGTTGAGCAACGAGATAGGTCGGTACCCAGCACAAGAAGCATGATCCTTCCCAGTTTGGGTAATACCGCAATAAGGGCCTCTCCCCATGTATCTGGCAAGGCCCCCGGCTCCTGCGCCACATTACAAACTCTGGTGAGCAGCGGGGTTAACACATCCAGAAATCCTTTGTAAAATTCCGAGGTGAACCCATACGGGTTGGGAGCCTTGCCAGAGCTAAGAGTCTTAATAGCTGCCCTCACCTCTCCCTCGGTAAAGGGAGCCTCTAGGGAGTCCCTCTGAATCCCCAATAAGGCAGGGAGCTCTAGACCTTGTAAAAAATTCAAAATTCTATCACCATGCTCATGTGTTTCTTCCTTCGAGTAAAGTTGTCTGTAAAATTCCGCAAACTCTTATGCAATTTCACCTGGAAGGATCTTTATAAGGGAGATTAGGGGGATCTGAACTGACCTTAGCCACATACCTATCAGCTGCCTGCCTGCGGATCCTTAAGGCAAGCAGTTTGCCTGCCCTCTCTCCCCTCTCATAGTAACATTGCCCAGTGTATCTAAGGGAGTTCTCTACCCGCCTATGTAATAATGAGTTATAGGAATCCCTGGCTTCTCTTAACTTTTTGAGTGTGAAATTAGACCCCGTACATTTGTGTGATGCCTCCAGGTCAGCAATTAAGATGAGGGCTTCCTGCATACGAGCCTGATGCAGCTTATGCTTATGAGAGGAAAATGCAATTGTATGCCCTTTCACCACCGCCTTTAAGGCATCCCACAAGTACTTGGGCCTAGAAAGCGCCTCTGTGTTCTCTTTTAGATAACACTGAATAACTTTTTTGGTAGGTTCTATGTACTGTTTATCATTGTGCAGCCCTGGAACGAACCTCCAAAGACTGCCCCCCTCCGTTGAGTACCATCGAAGTTGTGCCTTAACCATAGCATGGTTGGAGATCGTGATCTGGAGAATAGAGATATCCCTAAATGAATGCAAAGCGTTTCTATGTGTATAAAATCTGTCCAGTCTGGAATACATCTTGGAAGCCGGAGAGAAAAATGTGAAATTTTTCACTGAGGGATTAAACAGCCTCCAGGGGTCGATTAGTCCTGCTTCTGCCAGCAAGTTTCAAAGTAACCGGGAGCAGGACCTTGAATTTGGAATTTTGGCAGAGCTTCTGTCCAAGCTGACATCCTCAGCATAATTCCAGTCCCCCATTAAAATAACTTGTCCAGGAGGTAAACTGGCTACTGAGTTAAAAAGGGAGCAAAAAAACTCTCCAGAAGGTGGGGTGGGGGCATAAACCCCAATCAAGTGTATTGTTCGACCCTTATAAATGCCGGAAACCATCAGTTGGTGTCCCAAGCCTGATTTGGTTACAGACTGAATCTGAAATGGAAGGCCCCTATGAAATAAAATGGCTACTCCCCACCTTTTTGGATTGTGGATGCTCGTCAGAGCATACCGTGTTCACCCAATCCCTGTGCAATTTCATGTGCTCTCCCAGGGTCAGCCTAGTCTCCTGTAAACAGGCAATGTCACACTTTTCCCTTTTAAATTCAGCTAATATCTTAGCACGCTTAACAATATTATTAATATCCTTAACATTAAGTGAACAAATTGTCAAATCAACCATATTTTTAATCCAATAAAACTTTGACAACTAATTATACGGCCTTTATCCAGTTGTACAGTCATGACACCTACTCGTACATAAAGGCACTCTCCCCAAACAAGTAAAGGCAGAAAAGAGAGAAAGAGTAGAGAAGAAACAGAGCAACAAATAATACAACCACCTTAACACCTGGTAAATCTAAAGACCTTGCATGCCCCGCAATAAGAGTGCAGGACCTGCCTCCCATAAGGGAGCGCAATGACACCAAGTCATTGCTCGAACCTGGCTTGCTAGCCGAAGCGTCCATCCGTGCCGATAATAGTCGGCTCGGTAGGCGCTCCGGTGTAGGGTAGGGGGGAAACAACTTACACCCCCTCGAAGGAACAACACTCCACAAGGAGTGAAAAGGTTGGAGGGCTCCCCAGATGCCTGGAGAGTCACCAGCCTGTGCCCTCTATTAGTTTCCTTGCAGCAAAACTTCCTGGAGGGGCTGAGAAAAAACACCCTTCGGGTCCCCAACGTAGACACAAAAACTGACACACTCCCATAGTGGAGAATCCAATGCAGCGCTGACTGCAGGAGAGAGAGAAAAAAAAAGATAAAAAAAAAAGGGTGGGGATGGGGAGCGGGGGAAACATCAGGATTAATAATTGATAGATCCTCATTCTAAAGTGGCCAGCCCTCGTAAAGATGTTGGGGGGGGGCACCCCAACTCAGGATCCCATTCAAATAAAAATCTAGGCCCTCAGATGGGAGTCTCACCCTCGGGAAATCCTAATAATAATAGAAAAATATATACTCATTCCCCCTTGTTGGCACTGACCGTCCGTTGGGGACCTAGCACAGCCAGGAACTGTATATGCCTATCGAACTCCACCCCAACCCGAGGTCTACAGCGATAATTCAGATCGCAAGGGAGTAACCCACTCTCCACTCTGTTCTCGGGGGGAGAGCAGCAGAAACAAATCACAAGGCAAAAACTATCCCCTTTTTCCCCTTTCTCCTGTTCCTGCCCCCAATCCCTGAACCAGAAAGGAATGGGACTGATTGTTACTATTACTATTGGGATGAAGGGTAAACAACAAACCCAAAATCCACCCAAATCAAACTGTTTATCTTACTTTAAATTAGAAAAGCCGTCCCTCTTGAGAGTATCCAGGCCATGGCCACCGAGATATCCCAGTCTTCTACCAAAAACTCCCCATTTGGTTAGCATCCTTCGCATGGAGGAGTCAAAGAATAAAACTGAGAAAGCACTGTGAGGGCAGAGGGACCGGTATCCAAGCCAGACTCCAGGAAGGCACCACCCTAAAAAGGGGTCCCACCCACCGTGGAGTCTAAAACCAAAAGGGCCGCCCTTTTAACCCTCCGCTGCGCAGTTATAGACTCACAGCACATCCGAAGGAAGAAAGGGACACCCCCGACTCCACCCCCTCCGGGACCAGGGCCACCACTGAAAAACAGAAAAAAAAAGGGGGGGGGGGAAGAAAAACAACCAGGTAAGCCCTTTAACCACCATTTTTCTATGCTCTAAGGGCGCTTCGTTAAAGTGTTCGAAATAAGCACATTATAAACAGTAGGTTCTCCAGTAGAACCGAGAGAGAAGAAGACATGCATTCAGTTATTACAACTCAAACAGTCTTCTCAGGGTGCTTCCCCTTAGCAATACATTTAGATAAATCAGCGTGTAAGGGCAGAACTGAATCCGCTCTGAAGTGGGGCCGATTACTATTCTTTGAGCCTGGAGCCACTGCCCAAAGAAGCTGCTCGATCTCCCTCTCGGTGATCTCTTCTTTTATATTGGGGACCTGGATGTCCTTCGAGACCAGAAAGTCATGAGCCATTAGTAAGGAATCATAAATTTTAGGACCATCAGGCAGCTCTACCCACAGTCCAGTGGGGTAACGCAGCTGGGCTTTCAAGCCCTTTTCTCTGAGCTGTTTCACCACACCAAGCACTTTTCTCTGATGCTGGGCCAAGGTGGGTGGAAAATCTTGATCCACAAACACCTTCACTCCATCGAAATTCAAATCCCTCTTTGCCATCCCAAACGCAGGACCCTGTCCTTAGTAGGGTACCTCAGAAATTTGATTATAATGGCTCTTGGGGGAGCACCCTGTTTGGGCTTCAGGGCGAGGGCCCTATGTGCCCTTTCAATCTCAAGTGGAGTATCTTCCTCTATCTGCAACTCCGTTTTCAGCCAACAGTCCATGAAGGCCACCATATCAGCCTGCTCAGCCTCCTCCGGGATACTGACCACCCTTATGTTGTTGCGCCTGGAACGTGCCTCAGCATCCTCGGCTTTTGCTGTCAGTCATAAGAGTGTCATATAAGAATGCCAGTGATCTACCGTAGGCCATATGCTCGGCCTGCAGCCCCTCAAAATGCTGTTTCACTGCTGTGGTTCTAGATTCCAGCTTTTTAAAGTCCCTCTGAATGTCTGATACCTTTGCATCAATCTTATGCAGAAGCTTAATAATCTTCCTTGATTCTGCCCGGGTGTTCATTGAGCCTGAATCGGAACATGAATCTTTGGCCCCCGATGCTGAAAGCACCGATGAACGCGAGGGAGCTGGACTGAGGCCTGCCGATTGTCTGCCTGGTGAGTTTACCAAAGCCATTTTGGTTATCAATGAACCTCTTTTTTTCGTGCGGACCATTGTGGGTCGCTACTTGCACCTGTACCACAGTGTAGAAATGCAGAATGCTTTCAGAAAGCACTGGATTCTCCTTTCATTTAAGGTTGGAGGACCGGAGCGAAGAGTTAAGCAGCCATTCCCGCCTGCTACGTCACCGGAAGTCGATCGCACATAGTGTAATTTGAGTTACATCTGAAATATACCTATCTCCTTGACGCTATTGTGGATGACTACTGTGCCCAGAAAACTAAATTTCAAATAGTAGATGTTACTTTGTAGCACCCAATGTTGCTGAATAAAAATGTTGCTTTTAAAATCAAAGGTATGATTCAACTTGCAAGCCCTATGGTTGGAGTTTATTACATGTGTTTGCCGTACAGTTATGCAACATGGAAGATGTTTGAGGTTTCTTTCATACTTTGAATACTGGGTGAATTGAAGACATGTTTCACAGGTGTAATGGATGACCATATGTATTGATCACTGAGATAGCAGAGGCAAGCTACAGTAGATTGCATATGAGCAGACAGTGGCCCTCAACATCGTAATGACACCAACTGCCACTTCTGTGCATGGCATTCACATAACGGATAAAGAAAAGGGTTGGTAAATGTTACAGTTGGTAGATCACAGTCAACAAACAATCTTTTCATCAAAATGTATGTAGAATGTATTCAACTTCTGTGCAGCATCACCCTTGGTATTATCAAGGACCTACAGAACAATGCATGTGTCAAGGACAACATTTTTATTGAATGACTAGAGAGTCCTGTAATGCCACTGACATCTTTGGGTTATACTGCTCACTCTAGTCACTCTATGTCCAGGCACACATCAGGCATTACTGATGGAGGGCAACATCCTTTATTGTATCACATGACTGGAAAACCGCGTTTGATACTACCTTTGTCTTGTGGAAAGAACCCTTCAGGAACAAAAACGCGTACTGTAGGTTTGTGTAGTACAATAAAGGATGACCTGTTCAAATGAAATTGTTATTGTGGCATCACTCTTTAGAGCTTGTTGTGTGCCCTAATTGTGACTTACAGGAATGAGAATGATTTTTGGACTGACCAATGTCCTTGACATCAGTCTATACACGTGATTATAGTTGTCATTTAAATTTGCATCACTATATGATCACTATAGGGAAATATGATGAAGATCTGAAAACATATGAACTCAACGCACGTGTAAACATCCTTAAGTCTGTAAATTACTTGTGTCATTAAATCTATGCCAGTGGTATGAGTAAGAGTATGATGGCCCTGTGTTACCGGTGACTCCAACATGAATAACAGACCATTATGCCCTGTCTGCATGTCTTGTTCAAAACTCACGCTATTGTCATTTGGTAGCTAGCCTGTGGGACTTGTTTGGTTGAGGTTGGTGGGAGTGGTGTGAGAAAGGTGACATGACTTCATCTTTTCAACACAGTGTTGCATCTCTGGTGGGAAAGGATAATAATACTTCCCAAAGGTGGATGTCCAATGGGCAACATTGGTAGGCATGGGTTGTAAGCAGCAACAATGTGCATCTGAACCTTGGACTGTTCCAACTGGTATACCCACCCTAGCGTGGCATTTCCACAGCAACATACGTTGACATATGCCCTGTGGCTAGATGGGTCCTGGGGAGAGGCCAGACGTACATACGAACATACGAAATTGCCAGCAGATACAGTCCATTCGGTCTATCTAGTCTGCTCAAGTGTGCAGCACTTCAGTTCATTAGACTGCAGCTGCCCCCCCCCCCATATGCTCACTCCCATCTCCCACCCCACCCAATTTGTACCCTCCACTTGAATCTTTCCCACCCCTCTTGAAGCCCCAACACTCTGCAATGATACAACTTCCTCTGGCAGAGCATTTCACCTTGCCGCCACCTTTTTCGTGAAATATTGCCTCTTCAGTTTCCCCTTGAACCTGCCCCCTTCCAGTTTCACAGAGTGTTCCCTGGTTTACCTTCCACCTTTCAGATTGAACATACAGCTGGTGTATACTTTGTTCAAACCCTTCAGGTACTTGAAGGTCTCAATCATATCTCCTCTCTCCCTTCTTTACTCCAGGGTATACATATTGAGCTCTTTCAGTCTCACCTCATATGGTCTGTCACCCAACCCCAGGGTCATTTGTGTTGTCCTGTGCTGTACCCCCTTCAGTAGTTTTATGTCCCATTTCAAGTAGTGGTGCCAGAACTGCACACAATACTCTAGGTGCGGTCTCACCAGGGATCTGTACCAGGGTAAGATGACCTCCCCACCCATAGAAGTAATATCCCTTGCTATGCACCCTAGCATCATGTTTGCCTTTGCTGCTGCCTATCTGCATTGAACAGAGTGGTTCATCTCCCCGGTTACCAGCACTCACAGATACATTGCCTCCTTGGATTTTGTTAACGGGACACCCTCCAGGCAGTAATTGTGTCCTGGGTTCTTGCCTCCTAAATGCATCACTTTGCACTTCTTGGCATTGAAGCCAAGCTGCCAAGTGTGAGACCATTCCTTCTATTTCACCAAATCCTCCTGAAGTACTTTTTCTCCCTCCACCCACATCTACCTCGGCACAAATCTTTGTGTCATCTAAAAAGAGACTGATCTTGCTCTGACTCCCCACTGCAATGTCGGCTATGAAAATGTTAAAAAGAACCTGTCCCAACACTGAGCCCAGTGGTACACCACTTGTTACTGCCCTATGTTTAGATGCCTCCCACCCACCACTACCTTCTGCTGTTTACCCTGCAGCCAGTTCTTGGTCCATCTGACCAGTTTCCTCCCTGCTGCCAGACTCTTCAACTTGCAGGTCAGCCTATTGTAACTGTGTTTTGCAGGAGGCAAAGGGTAGTGATGTGGAAATTCTCCTCCTCCTTTAGCCTCCTGTCATTTGGAGTTCCTTAGGGTTAGGTCTTGTCGGCAAAGTTGCTTGCCATGTATATGCTGCCACTGGTAGAGCTCAATAGGAAGTACAGCTTGGGTTTTCATTGTTATGCTGATGATAACCAACTGTATATTTTCTTTACTGTCTTTCACTTTTTCTGGATTTACCCCTGTCCTGCTCCCTATTGGCTTCTCTATCTTTCTGCCTACTTTCCTTTTTAGTGTGTGTGTGTGTGTGGGGGGGGGTGGTTTGAGATTTAACAACTTAACTTGAGTGCCCCCCCGGCTATTTTTAAATTCTTGGCAATGAAGCATTTAAACCTATCACATAGGGTACTGGTTTCCCTGCTGGACAGATGCAGACCATCATGCAAGTAACATAGAAACATAGACTTTGGCGGCAGATAAGGACCTCTTGGCCCACCTAGTCTGCCCATTTCCCTACATACTGTATAAGCTGCAGATCCTAATTAACCAACAGCCTATTTCTTCCTACCCCCCCCCCACAAGAACTGCCTTATGTCTGTCCCATGCATTCTTGAATTCTCTCACAGTTTTAGACCCCACAACCTCCTCAGGAAGGTTGTTCCTTGCGTCCACCACACTCTGTGAAAAAATACTTCCTCACATTGCCCCTGAGCTATCCTCCCTCTATCTTCAAACTGTGTCCCTTTTTCTTGCGCATATCTTTTTCTGAAAGATACTACCCTCTTGGACTTTGTTGATTCCACTGAGGTACTTAAAAGTTTCAATCATGTCCCCCCTCCTTCCTTTCCTCTAGGGTATACATATTAAGCTCCTTTAGTCTTGCTTCATATGGCTTCTCTTGCAGACCCTGGACCATTTTAGTTGCCCTCTTCTGGACTGCCTTTATCCTGTCTATGTCCTTGAGGAGATGGGGTCTCCAGAACTAGATGCAGTACTCCAGATGGGGTCTCACCAACTGTCTGTACAGAGGGATAACAACTTCCTGTTTTCTGCTGGTGACGCCTCTCCCTATACATCCCATTATCCCCCTAGCCCTCCCTACTGCCTTCTCACATTGCTTGCTTACCTTAAGGTCATCTGATATGATTACTCCCAGGTCCCTTTCCATTTTTGTTGTTGTTACTACCTCCCCCCATTGTGTACTCTTCCCCTGGGCCTTTGTTTTCCCAGGTGCATTATTTTGCACTTCTTTGCATGGAATCCAAGCTGCCATACTTCTGACCATTCTTCCAACCTTGCCAAGTCCCTTCTCATCCTTTCCACCCCCCCCCCAGTGTATCAACCCTTTTGCAGATCTTTGTGTCATCTGCAAAGAGGCATACATTTCCTTCCAGTCCCTCTGCAATGTCACTTAAAAAGACATTAAAAGACTGGACCCAGTACTGATCCCTGCGGTACTCCACTAGTAACCCCCCTTTCTTCAGAGTGGACTCTGTTTACTATTACCTTCTGTGTCCTGTTGTCCAGCCAATGTTTTACCCAGGCTACCACCCTGGGACCCACTCCCAGGCTGGCTAATTTGTTTATTCATCTTTTGTGTGGGACTGTGTCAAATGCCTTGCTAAAGTCTAGGTAGACCATGTCCACAGCCCCTCCCTGGTCTACTACTTTGTTGACCCTATCAAAGAAATTGATTTGGTTCATCTGACATGACCTTCCTGCTGTGAATCCATGCTGCCTTGGGTCCTGTGCCCCACTGGCATCTAGGTACTGAACAATTCTATCCTTCAGAAGTGATTCCATCATTTTCCCTACCACAAAGGTCAAACTAACAGGTCTGTAGTTTCCCATGATTTGTTAAAAATAGTAGTCAGTGGTGTCCCTACTTCTCCCCTTATTTCTTTTAGAATTCTGGGGTGTATCCCATCAGGCCCCATTGCTTTGTCCACCTTCAGTTTTAGGAGTTCTTTCAGAACCCTTACTTCTATGAAAGGACTGGGATCAACCCCCCTATCCAGAGTGCTTCTGTTAATTGGATAAGGTACCTCCCCCTCCTCCTCTTTTGTGAATACTGAGCAGAAGGATTCATTCAGCATCATTGCTTTTTCTCTGTGCCTTTCTGACCACCCACCGTCCATTCTATTCAGCCTCACTATCCCTCCCTTTGTCTTTCTATGCTCCCTAATGTACCTGTAAAAGGTTTTATCCCTCTTCTGAGCCAAGTTTGCTATCTTTTCCTCAGTTTGGGCTTTTGCTATTCTGACTGCCTTCCCTGCTTCCTTCTGTCCTGCTCCTTCTGTATTTCCTTATACTTCCTAAATGCTATATTTTTCTCCCTAACCTTCCACACCACCTCTTTTGAGAACAATAGTGGCTTTTTCTTTCATTTTGATGTATTTATTTGCTTCACATAAAGTCTTGTTGTCTCTGTGATGGCAGTTTTGATGTTTCCCCATTGTTGCTCCACCCCCTCCTTCTTGCCTGTTTGCTAGTGCTTTTTAAAGGCACTCTCCCATTTTTACAAAGTCAGCCCTCCTGAAGTCCAGTACCCTCACTTTTGTATGACTTGACTCTGCAGCTGAGTTCATCGTGAACCACACTGTTTGGTGGTCACTTGTTCCCAGTTGACTACCCACTTCTAGATATGAGATCCTCTCACTGTCCCTATTTGAGAGTATGAGGTATAAGAGTGGTCCCTCCCGGGTGGGTTCCAGCACTAGCTGTCTGAGGCATGCCCCCTCTAGGGCATCGAGAATGGCCCTGCTCTTGGATGTAGCTGCAGCAGAGGTGCTCCAATTC
The DNA here is from genome assembly GCA_016271365.2 of Neoceratodus forsteri. Lineage (NCBI taxonomy): Eukaryota > Metazoa > Chordata > Ceratodontiformes > Ceratodontidae > Neoceratodus > Neoceratodus forsteri. The sequence goes on from CM057458.1 coordinate 202,379,857, forward strand.
ACATCTGGCATATTCATGTCCCCCATCAACAATATCTCCCCTTTCTCTGCCATCATAAGGATGCCTTCTATCATATCCTTGTCCATTCCCTCCCCCTGAGATGGGGGTCTGTATACAACCCCTCTGTGGATTGTGGTGCCATTTCCAGTCTCTAAGGTGACCCACAGTGCCTTCTCTCCTCCCTGTTTACTCTTTTGTTCCATTGCTTTTATCCTCCCCTTCATTTACCCTCCTTCTGTTTCCTGTAGGTTGTGTACCCTGGTATGTTAACATCCCAGTCATGGTTCTCTGTGTACCATGTTTCTGTGACTGCCACGATATTCAGTCATTCCTCTTCCATCTAGGCCACCAATTCAGGGAGCTTGTTGCCCAGACTAAGGTCATTGGTACTCATTACCCTCCATTTCTTGATAGCCTTACCCCTTTTTGCCCCATCCCTATCCTTACTGCCTTTGTCGTTTTCTCCATTTACCTCTGCCCTTCTCCCTATCGATGTCTCTATCTTGGTGTTTACTTCACTAACTACCATGATATTTGGTGGGGGGGGGGGCTAGGATTTCCCTGCTCCTTTCCAGTGCCTTCCTTCTTGACTAGTTTAAATGCTTGCCAATGAATCATTTAAACCTATCACCTAGGATTCTGGTTCCCCTCCAGGACAGATGCAGACTATTGTGCCAGTATAGGCCTGCATCACTCCAGGTGGATCCCCAGTCCCCAGTGAAGCCAAACCCCTGAGCTCTGCACCAGTTTTTCAACCACTGATTGAATCCCATGGTGTGGAGCACCCTAGACTCATCCATGCCATAGACAGGCAGCACCTCTGAGGTTACCATGCGTGCTACTTGTCTAAGGCCCCTCCCAAACTCTACAAACTCCTCCAGTACTGTTCTGATCCCTTTCCAAGCCAGTTCATTTGTCCCTAGGTGGACAATGTCATCCAGGTTCCTCCCCTGTGCAGCTGCTACCGTGATCCTGAGGATTCCCTCCTGGTCCCTCCAAGCCATAGTACCTGGCAGGCACCTTACCGCCCTCTCCCCTCCCTCCCCCATTTCTACCATCCTAACAATGGAGTCCCTCACCAGGAGTTGTTTTCTTCCCCTGTGGGGTCCCATGCCACCCTCCTGTGGGTCTCCTTTGTGGAGGTTCCCAACATCTTCCTTGGTCTCCGCTACGGGTGCCTCGATAGAGAAACCACACTCTGCCAGAGTGGCATACGATTTGTGGAGAGGTACAACTGGAGAGATGCACTTCTGTTCCACCACCCTCACCCTTCCTGAGCCTACTGTGGTCCAACCGCTCCTTCTTCTTGACAACCTCTGAGGCAGCGGCTGTGGCCCTAGTGGTCCCTAAGTGGGAGTGGAGGTCCCCCAAATCCTGGCCAACTCAGCCTGGAGATGAGCAACCTTCACCCTCAGCCCAGAGTGGTGCCTGCAGATGGGACAACACTGCATTTTCTAGAATGTTTCCCGAATAGGCCCACATCCCTCCAGGTGGACCCAAAGGAGGATAATGGAATGTATAGGGGAGGCATCACCATTTGAATACATGTAGTAGTATTCCACTGTTTGTACAGCTGGTTGTTGAGACCCCATGCAGAGTACAGTGTGCATCAGTAGAGAACACATCACAGCAGTGACACAGATCATTTGGCACAATAGGTCCTCTATTGTTCATTTCTGTGTTGTTTCCTGCACCATTGGCATAATTTTATTACTGTGATGTTGTCTATGGTAATGCCACTAAGTCTGCCATGGCCTGACTAGGCACCCTCTTCAATTCCTTCTGCTACCTTACCCTGAATGACACCCCTTGCACCTATTACCGCAATCCTTATCGTGTCCTAGCCTTACCCTCTCTAACAAACAGGAGACTGTCCCAGTGTGATAAATTTATCATCAAGCACTGGTTGGGTGATTTTTCTTCCTACCTCACCTCCTCCTTTATAACCCACACCACACCATCATTTTGCCTTAGATAAACTGACTCCCTTATACTAGCTGTCACCTGCAGATCCTCTCAAATCTGCCAAACCGATGTCTCTCAATACCTCCCAAAACTTTGGGATTGCATTCCCCCTCAAATCAGGCATTCATTCTATGCCTACTCCATCCACTCAGCACTCAATAATTACCTTGCACCTAGCTGGTCCATCAATGAACCGCCCTAGTTCCCTCGCTAAGCCCTCAACCAAACATAACCCTCTACTGTCACTTTAATTTTACCCTGTGTACACCATCACCCTGAAATTTATATCTCTCCTCCCTTTTCAAAAAACTGCTGCACCTTACTGTCCTCCCGTGATCTGGCACAGAATGTGATGTGCCCTGAATGCTCTCCATGGGTCCCTCTCCTACCCCCCACCCCCCAAGTGGCTTATATCTCTCATCTACTGTCTTCCACCAATATCCTAAATGGACCACTCTTGGATACTGTCTTCTCCCCTTCTCTCTGCCCCCCACCCCAGTACCCTTGCAGGATTTCTCACATCCTGAGGGGGTCTCCAGGGACATGACTCTTCACACACCCAACCACCTCAGCCCTCACTCCCCTTTCCACCACTTCTTGCAGATAAGCACATCTTTACTTATTAACTGGGCACTTATTGTTATCTACTCTTTCTACATATTATGTGCAACACAGATACTTTTATGACTATCATATTCCCTCTCTCCCTCCTCTCCTACAGGGAGTACATATTCAAGTCTGTCAAACTGTCCTCATAGGACCTGTGATGCAATTCAAGTACCATCTTTGTTGCCCTACTCTAAACCTTCGTTACCTTGTCTATTTCATTATGAAGCCTAAGGTCTCCAGGACTGTACACTGTACTCCAAGTGTGGCCTCACTAGTGTCTTGTATAGTGGAATTATGACCTCCCTTTTCCTGCTTGTGATGCCCCTGTGTATGCATCCCAGCATCCTATTTGCTTTACCTGCTGCATTGTCGCAGATTCCCTACCTTGAGGTCATCAGGGATGATATTGCCAAAAACCCTTTCCCGCCTGGTATATCCTCACCCCCAAATGATATAGTGTTCCAGGGTTTCTGTGCCCCATATGCATTATTTTGCACTTCTTTGCATTGAATTTCATCTTCCAAACACCCGACCATTCTTCAAGTTTCTGCAGGTCCCTCCTCATTTTGTCCACACTCTCAGGCGTGTCAACTCTGTTACAGTGCTTTGTGTCATTAGCAAAGAGGGAAATTCTGCCTTCCATGTCTTGTGCACTGTCACTGATGAAGATGTTAAATAGGATTGGTCCCAGAACTAATCCCTGTGGTACCCCATTGGTCACACTTCCCTCTGTGGGGCAACAGGCATTTACCACCACCATGTGTGTCCTGCCACCCAGCCAGTTACCTACCCACTGCACTAATTGTCCTGCCCACTCCCATATTCCCCAGTTTGTTTAACAGCCTTCAGTGTGGCTCATTGTGAAATGCCTTGCAGAAGTCCAGATAGGCAACAATGACTGCTCTCCCCTAATTCACCTCCCTTGTAACACAGTCAAAAAATTCAATGAGGTTGGTCTGATATGCCCACTCCCTGGTGAAACCATGATACCTTTGGTACTTTAGTCCATTGGCAACCAGATGTTACACCAATCTCTCCTTCCATAGCACTTCCATGATCTTCACCACTACTGAGGTGAGGCAGACTGGTTTGTAGTTCCCAGCTTTCTCCTTATTCCCATTTTTGTGTAAGGGGACTACATCTGCAGTCCTCCAGTCTTTGTGTACCCACCCTTTTTACAGTGATTTGCTAAACAGGATTGCCATAGGTTCAGCCACCACCTCTCTTAGTTCTTTTAGGACCCTGATGTGCACCTCATCTGGCCCCATTGCTTTATCAACTCTCATTCCTCCCAGTTCCTTCAGGACCCTTTCTTGTGTAAAGGGACTTGTGTCCATTTCTGTTGCTTTCCCACCCTTGTACTCCATTCAGACCCATTACCCTCCTGTTCCTCAGTAAATACAGAGCAGAAAGACCTATTCAAAATGTCATCTTTGCTGTTGTCATCCTCCACCCATCCCCTGTCCTCCCCCTTCAGACTCACTATCCCTAATTTGCCCTTATTTTTTCACTTATGTACCTGTAAAAGATTTTGTCCACTCTACTTACTAATTTTGCAATGGCCTCTTCTCTCTGATCTTTGGCTTCACTCACTCACCTCCCTGCTTCCCTTTGCTTCTCCTATCAATTCTCCTATCCCTTTCTGCCTGAGTCTTTTGTATACCTGATTGTCTTTCTTGTCTTTCATTATCTCAGCTGCCTCTTTGGAAAAATATAATGGCCTCCTCTTCTATTTCCCCTTGATAACATGCTTAATGCATAATTATTTTGCTCTTGTAATCACCGTTTTAAATATTGCCCACTATTCCACAACCACTGATTTCCACCCCATTCTCAATAGTGGTTCTTTCAAGCATTTATCCATTTTTCCAACGTCTACCTACCTAAACTCCAGGATATATGTTTGTGTGTGGTTTGGTTCTGTTCATTCTGTAGTTTCAAGCCACAGTGAGTGGTGGTCACTGTTTACCAGTGCTCCCCCACTGTTACCCCCATCACACTGTCCCAGTTTGTGAGCTAAATGTCCAATATTGACTACAGCTGAGAAGATTCCATGACCAGTTTTCTTGGGGAAGGCACCTTGAAGGGAGTTCAGGCTAAATCTGCTCCTGGTTGATGTTGCTGGGAGGCTCCCATCTATGTCTGGAATACTGAGGTCTCCAACCAGCACAGCCTCAACCTTGTCTGTCATCCCTTGGAAGACTAGCATCAGCTCCCTATCTGATTTTTCTTCCATGGCTGGTGGTCTATAGACCACCCCTGTGCAGATGGCTGGCCCCACTTTACTTTCCAGCTTATCCCACAGTATCTCTCAACCATTTATTTCCTCCTGGCTCTCTGTTGCCATTATGCCATCTGGCTCATAAAGTGCCACTCCACCTCCTATCCTACCTTCCCTGTCTCTTCTGAATATGTTGTAGCCAGGTATGGCCATCTCCCAGTCATGGTTATCATTAAAGCAGGTCTCTGTGATGGCCACAATGTCCAGGTCTGACTGCACCATGACAGCCTCCAGATCCTCCATCTTGTTGCTAAGGCTCCTGGCATTGACACACTTGGCTTTCCAAGATTTGAACTGCATGGACTGTTTAGCTGTTGTACTCCAGCCCATTCTCTGGTTGTCCTATATCCCTGGTTCTCCCTGCTGTCTGTACTTATGTTGAATTGTGCTCCCTTGGGCAGCATATGTGCAATAAACATCTAATGCTTTGAATTATATGTACAGTATTCCTTGCAAAACGTTTCTGTTAGAATTGTTGGATATATGAGGGCACACTGTTGTGATGTATGACAGACTGGACTACAAGAACCAATAAATTGCATATGTGTGATGTTTTGAACTTGCTTAGCATGGAGATTTGTATCAAATGAGTCACGAGATTGGCCTGCTATTAGGTAGATTTAGTGACATCAAGAGTTTTGCCTTCATTGGTGTAAAATGTTAGAAAAAAATATATATTTTTATTTAACAATACTAAGAACTAAAAAGAGTCAAGCACAAAATATACAAAGTTATAAGATACATTGTTCAACTCTAATTTACATTGTATGTATCTCTATCTGCCCCAAAAAGCATAAAGAAATACATGAATACAGAAACAGTTTCCCGAAAGGGAGATTAGGAGTTCAGTAATAAAACCTTGCTTGTCCTGGAAATAGCAGCACAGGTATCACGTGCATGGTAAATGAAAACACCAAGGCACATTCTGAAATATGCACTCTATTATCGTAATAGTACTGTACCATTGACAACAAATGAATTGTTGGTAAATGCCATAATAACTGAGTGTGACAGTATCAGATTGCTTTTTTGGCCCCCCCAACTGTGGCAAAATGACATATAATAGCAACTAAGAGCAAGTATGATGAATTTTTAATCACAGTATACCACATAGATCTCCAATGGGGGGATTGGCAACAGTACACATACCAGTTGAAGCCATAACAATTGTACCTTCATTTCAAATTATTCATATGCTGTGGCAGTCCATATGGACACTTTGAGAATCAGCAATAGCAGCAGAGTACAATGTCCATGTGGTTCATGTCATATAAAACAAGAATGTAAATTATACCTAGTCGTAAACCAGTCTGGTGACATTAAAGGAGAAAAGACAAACACAAACATGAGAATTGCATTATTGATGCATGATTGCCTTTCATTTCGTGCAATGCATTATTATGGGCTGACGTGGTTTAGGACATAAGCAAGGAATGTACTGTGTTATGCTGACAGGCATGCTATCATTCTGACATAGAAATTACTTGTGTTGCAATGCTACCAAGACCAGACTAAGGTACCACATGGCCATAAAGTGACAACAGGAAATACATCTCAAATACAAACATGTCGTTGGGCTTGGTGCGATGTTAAAGTCCAGCATTGCTCTCTGATTATGGTGGATATAATGGATATCAGTGGCTATCTTCGTAAGATGATATAGGGTACATAGACAGCATTAAACACAATGTCATTGTTCTTGCGTGTGCCACTGGTGTTCCAATTCACATTAGTCTCATGGATGTTTGTTACCACCACGGTGTTCACTTGGTTAAATCTAGACATTTGCTGGGCAAAATGTTCCTTTGTATCTGGAGGATCAGTTGAGGCAATGTTAGGCTTAATGCCTTGTGGATCTCCCACTGTCAGTGTTGAGCATGATGTCACACTTGTAGTGGACTGCAGATGTATGATGATGATCTGCTTCATGATGCCAGTAATGTACGAACAGTCCTTTGGCATCTTCTTGGCAACTACGGTCCATCATCCACTTTTCTTGTTAAACAGAAGCCTGTAACTGAACAAGTGACAAGTAACTGTTATCACAATGAACAGTGACAACATCATGACAGCAGCACATGACACCATCATTGTGATCTTCACTGTATTCTGTCTCCTAGTTGTGATCACAGTAGCAAAGAAATATATAATTTTCCTAATAGAAAATTGAGTTTGCCACTGACAAACTGTTTTTGTAATGCAGAGTGCTACGGCAATGGAATCCCTTAACAGTGAGGTCCATACTACTATCAGAGCTTGCTCACCACCCGGGTCATGCCACTGTAGAAAAGTCTGCCCAGTAGACAGTCATGGAGAGATCATGTTGCCATAACTTTACACATGACATTGACTGGATTGCAATAAACTGAAGGAAAACATTCAAAAACACAAAATACATTGTTGCTTGCTGTACACAGATGTGATTACTATTCTATGTGACATTACATTGTAGTGCTTGTAAAGAGTGGCAAATGATTTTTGACCTTTGGCGTTATCAACCATCTTGAAGAGAAGTACTTACACCTTCTCTCCTTTGTGGTTGAGCATGTGTGATAGTGCGATGTGGTGATTATAATCCAATGCTGCTAGGTAGTTGCATGCCCTGTACACAGAGTAGGTGTAGGAGTACCACTTTGCCACATACATCAGGATCTGCTGTTGAAATTGTTCTAATTTGGCAGTGTTTCTGTAAACTAACAGAGAATGTGTATGGCAATAGCATTACAGTGACAGAATACATATCTTGACTGTTGGGTGATCATTATTTTTTTTTTTTATGGACTTGAAAATCTACATTTCTTTGTACCTAAATTGCAGATAATGGTGGACTGATCCAATGAAGCACTCGTTAATCAGAACCTTGATTAGCTCTCTGTGTGGGTGCGACATGGCAACTATCCATTCCTTGTCTCGTTGCATTCCCAAGAGAGTGTGGGAGCATCTGCTAAGTACCTCACCAACCCCTAATTCCCACTCATGTATGTTTGTTACATGATGACCCACTCCTCACCACTGTGCCTGTAAAAAGCAGCAAACAATTAGAATCACAACGGCATGAAACAACAAATCAGTACTGCAAACAGCTATGTATCACCATACACATTGCCCACCATGAAGTCACGATAGTTGGAGGAATCCTTACAACAGTGCCAGAAATGATTCACATTATCATGGCACCATTTCAGCAAAATTTTACACCCTGGCTGCATTCCTGACTACAATAGGACAAAAGACAAAACATGAAATGATTGAAACTGTCAATAGGATCAGAACAATAATACGGTTCTAGATGAATGATTGGTAATCATGAGTCAAAACCATGCTCACAGCACAAATCCGCTTGCTAAGATTCTTTGCACCATGCTACATGTCATATGAATGTTTGATTCATAGGCAAAAATTCCCTAGAAGGAGAAGACAATGAGTCATGAGAAAAAACACAACATGCCCACATGTAGACCAATACTGAATTGTCAATACTCACTCATCAAACATGCAATTTGCTAATGTGCATCCGTGACCACCTCATCCACTTCGAAGCTGCGGTTAAGTAGATTGTCCAATGCATGCTAAAAAGCTAACTTCTCCATATTGATGGACTTGAATGCTGTCTCACACTTGTCTACCATGTGGATTGAAAATATTTTCTTGGTGTCATAGTCCATGCATGTGTACATGCAGTACTGTGCGCAATGTCCTGGACTATCCATGCGACCGTCACCAAAGAAAATGTAAGTTCAGGGATACATAGGTAATGAGAAAACATTGACTAAAGAATAACAACAATAGACTGTACAGGCACTACAGCTGAGTTTTTCACTGATGTCAACATAGCACGCTAATCACTATTCTTGTTGCCATACCCATTATCACTACTTTCTTGCCACACCCTTTAGCACACAGCTGTGACTGCACTGTGTCCCACACACATTCAAGGACAGGCACAACATATAGTCTTTGGATTCTAAAAAAGGAGGATTCACTGATCATTGCAAGCTTCAGAAATCTGAACATCAGTGCAATCTTGCCATAGTTATTGCCTGACAGTATGACAGAGCTGGCAGTCATCAAATCCTCTGCATTGAAGCCATGCTTTAGTTGCGGCTGACTTGTCCATTTGAATTCCAAGTGATTGTTGGCATATATCTGTTACAAAGAGAGGGACATGATCAGTAGTTATCACAATAGTTTCATATGTGTGGTCAGTGATAATTCCCTGAATGTAAGCAGAACTGGTAAAATAGCTATTAATTAACAAACTAATATGAACTGCTTATTCACCAATAGCACCCGATACTGATGAGAGTTATCTACATGTTTTGTGTCAAGTAACATACAAGAAACATTTCAACAACTGATTAGCTTATCATTAGAGAAATACTGTTGCAAAGGTTAGATTTCAATTAGGTTGTGCAATGTTCTACAAATTTACTCATCCATGTCAGAGTCAAACAACTGCCGCTGGTGCATGACACGAAATCCACTTACAACCACAGGTGTGACAGATGCAAAAATGGGTCTGTTTTGCCAATGTCATTATGTTCTCTGAAAAAAACAAAAACATTGTCTGGTCAGCAATCAAGCGTGACTGTTCCTTGTCATCCATACTGGTCTCCCGAATGTGTTGCATTGGATCCACAACTTCACAGTGCTCTTCCTCGTCTGCTTCATCCGACAGTCCCAAAACATCAACAGCAATGGATCCATTTGGTAGCTGTGGCACACTGTGGCAGTATATACAAAAAAAATGACACAAATTGTGACTGCAAGCACACAGTGATACAAATATAGTGCTTTTGTCTTTTTGTCGATGCACATAGTACATAGACAACAACTCAATATACAGTATGCAAACAAAAATAAAGTCATAAGCAAGTAAACATCAAGCTTTGTAAAACAATCTACTGTGGAATGAACCCATGATTGGGGGTTTTTGGCACATGGGCCTCAGGCTGGGTCCTTGCAACAGCTCAAAGTTGGATTAATTCCAGAGTGCACCCATCCTTACTACTGTCTTAATATCTTGTAACATGGCGATGCTTCTATTGTTAAAGTTATGTGGGTCAACCAATAGAGACCGAGAGATGTTCTTTTTCAATTGTTTATGATGTGCAGTGATACCTGGACAGAACATTCTTAATACACATCTTAGACATATCACAGCTTCTGTGAACACAGCTTTCATTAGCAGCGTCATGGTTTTCTACTGCGTTCGCTAATGGTGCTGTTGAGGTTGTGCTGTGCTGCAATGTGTGAAGGGTTGATGCCAGAAATGTCACATTTGAATGCAGTCAAGTGCAGTAAGCAAGTATCATCAGAAGTCAGATCAGCCATTTCTAATTTATAAACCTAGATTATACTGTTTAACTTTGCCTTCAGCAAAAGTTTTGTAAAAATGGACTACAGCAGTATCTTATTCATAACAGTCACATCTAAGGCACAACAAAATAGTCAAAACATTGCACTGAACTGCTCCATTTTAATATTTCTTTGTGCATGACAGACCATAGGATGGGTGGATGAGTCTGAAACATTACTGCTGCTTTTTATTTATGTGGCTTACAAGGGTACCACATGAGCAGTGGATGTCCTGTATCTGGACTTCAGTAAGGCATTCGACTCAGTGCCACATGGAAGGCTGGGAAGTAAGTTAGTAGGCACAGGAGCGGGTGCAAAGCTGGTGAGATGGGTAGGGAACTGGCTTCAGGAAAGGCAACAGAGGGTGGTGATGGGTGGGGAGCTCTCACACCCAAGGGTAGTGACAAGCGGTGTTCTACAGGGCTCCGTGTTGTAACCAGTGTTGTTTGGGATATTCATTGCAGACATATCATTGGACATCAAGAGCAAGATCAGTCTGTTTGCTGATGATACCAAGGTAGGAGTGGTGGTGGATGATCTAGGGGGATGGCAGGGGTTGCAGGATGATCTGGCAAAGCTTGAAACCTGGTCAGACACCTGGCAACTGCGGATTAAAGCCAAAAAGTGCAAGGTGCTGCATTTTGGGATAAAGAACCCAAGGAGGATTTACCAGCTGGGGGAGTGCAGCTTGCCCAGACAGAGGAGGAGAAGGATCTGGGGGTGCTCATTACAGTGTCAATGAACAACTCAGCACAATGTAAGAAGGCAGCTGCAAAGGCCAACAAAATTCTAGGTTGTATGCAAGGGGTATATCTTCGAGGAGGCAGGAGGTGATTCTGCCACTGTATAGGTCATTAGTGAGACCATACCTGGAGTACTGCATGCAATACTGGCACCCATATCTGAAGAGGGAAATTAAGTTACTAGAGGGGGTACAGTGCAGGGCAACAAAGATGATCAAGGGGCTGGGGGACTTATCATACAAGAAGAGGCTGAGGGAGTTGAACATGTATACGCTGGAGGAGAGGAGGGACGGGGGGACATGAAAGAAACCTTTAAGTACATGAAAGGAATAAACAAGACAGGTACAGTGGGGCTGTTCAAAGTAAGGGAGGAAAGGGACACCAGGGGCCATGATGTGAGACTGGAGGGAGGAAGGTTCAGGAGGGAGATAAGCAAACACTTTTTTACAGAGAGGGTGGTGGCTGGGTGGAATGCGTTACCTGGAGAAGTGGTATCCAGTAGAACAGTGGACTGCTTCAAAAGGGGATGGGACAGGACAAGAGGGAGGGTCAATGAAGGGGAAGGGTGGAAGGGAGGGGCAGCTGCAGAATAAGGGGTGCTAGCTGCACATTCAAGCAGACTTGATAGACCTCTAGGCCTTTATCTGCTGGCAAATTTCATATGTTCACATGTTCGTATCACTCATGGATGCGCAGATTAAAAGACCTCTTAACATGGTCACAGTTGCACTGCAGCAACCCGTAAACATGGGTCGAACCATTACAAATGTTACTGTGTGGACATGTAGCAGAGCATGTTAATCCAATTGCAAATACACTCCAAGATTCCATGGCATGCTTGGAGCACCAAGAGGAGTGAGCAGCTTACAGTGGTTTCAGTAGCTGTGGCACATGCCGCTACAGAACCGTGCTTAAAATAAATGACACCTGTGTGACCAACCAGGGTGCCGTAGCTGCTTAATTTAACTCCTACTATACCTCGTGTGCCACTGAACTAGAGAAATACCTTCTTCTACCTACATACCTTCCTTCATACCCTTACTTCTCTCCTCTCCTCTCCTCTCTCCAATGGTACCTTGCCTCCCCCTTCTCCCACCCCCATTATCCTTCGATACAGTCTCCCAAAATAACATGCTACAAGCCCTCCTTGCCATCAACCCATCAAAAGACTCCTACCCAGATGGCCTAGACCAACAACTTCTCTCTCTCTCTCTTATCTCTCTCTCTCTCTCTCTCTCTCCCCTGCGACCATTGCCTATACCCTTTCCCCAATTCTAAAAATATCATTTTATAATGTTTTGGTCCCTACCCCATTGAAACATGCTGTGGTCCTGCATCTTTCCAAAGTCGGTGACACATCTTCCACTGGAAATCACCACTCTGTATCTGTTTCCTCTATGCTATAGCTAAATTACAGGAACACCTTGTCCTCTACCAGCTTACCTCATTTCTAACTGACACCTCCTACTTCACCCCTTTCCAATCTGGCTTCTGAAATAATCGCTGCACCACTACCTACAGACTTCGGTTCATTGACTTGATCACAACTTGACTGGTCAATGGTCAAATTACCTCAACCATCTTTGTAGACCTTGCCAAGGTCTTTGACACTGCTTCACACTGCTGCAACCTTGATTACCTCTCAACAGCTTGCGGATCACCTTCAGCCACTAGCTGGGTCAAGGACTATCAAACTGGCCTAACACCGACCACAGGTTTGAGTCATCCACAAAGAGGCTCATCCTGATCCTCATACTACTTCTGATGTCACAGATATAGGTGTTAAACAGGATTAGACAGAAGGCATTCTTAAAATGGCAGAGAAAAGGGAGATACTGTTGATGGGAGACCTGAATATGCCAGATGTTAATTGGAGCACATTTGCTGCAGCCACATCCAAGAGCAGGGCCATTCTTGATGCCCTACAGGTAGCAGGCATTAGACAGCTAGTTTTGGAACCCACTCGTGAGGGAGCAATCTTAGACCTCATACTCTCAAATGGGGGCAGTGAGAGGATCTCAGATCTAGAAGTGGGTTGCCATCTACAGGGACAAGTGACCATCAAACAGTGTGGTTCACGTTAAACTCAGCTACAGAGTCAAGCACAAAAAGTGGGGTACTGGACTTTAGGAGGGCTGACTTTGGCAAGATGGGAGAGTGCCTCAGAAAGCACTAGCAAACAGGCTAGAAGGAGGTGTGGAGCAACAATGGGAATTATCAAACTGCCATCACAGAGGCAACAAGCCTTTGTGTAAAGCAAATAAAGAATCAAAACGAAAAAAAAGCCACTATGGTTCTCAAAAGAGGTGGCTGTGAAAGTCAGGAAGAAAAAGATAGCATTCCGGAAGTATAAGGAAACACAGAAGGAGCAGGACAGAGAGCTGTACCAGTTAAGGCAGAAGGAAGCGGGAGGAAGTCAGAATAGCAAAGGCCCAGACTGAGGAAAAGATAGCCAACTCAGTTAAGAAGGGATAAAACCTTTATAGGTACATCAGTGAGAGAAAGACAAAGAGAGGGATAGTGAGGCTGAATAGAATGAACGGTGGGTGGGCAGAGGGGACAGTGAAAGCAGGAATACTGAATGAATATTTCTGCCTAGTATTCACAAAGAGGAGGGAAGTGCCTAATCCAATTAACAGAAGCACTCTTGATATGGGGTTGATTCCAGTCCTTTCACAGAAGAAAGGGTTCTGCAAGAACTCCTAAAAGTGAAGGTGGACAAAGCAATGGGTCCTGATGGAATTCACCCCAGAATTCTAAAAGAATTAAGGGAGGAACTAGTAAACCACTGGCTACTCTTTTAATAAATCATGGGGGATGGTGTGGTACCCGAGGACTGGAGGAAGGCGGATGTGATTCCCTTCACAAAAGTGGGACCAAGACAGAGGCAGGAAACTACAGACCTGTCAGTCTGACCTCTGTGGTAGGAAAGTGATGGAGTCACTTCTGAAGGAAGAATAGTTGAGTACCTAGAAGCCAGTGGAGCACAGGACCCAAGGCAGCATGGGTTCACAGCTGGAAGGTCATGTCAGACATGATCAATAGATTTCTTTGACTGGGTGACCAAAGTAGTAGACCAGGAGGGGCTGTGAACATGGCCTACCTAGACTTTAGCAAGGCATTTGACACAGTCCCACACAAAGATTACTAGTCAAATTAACCAGCCTGGGAGTGGGTCCCAGGGGTGGTAGCCTGGTAAAACATTGGCTGGACAACAGGACACAGAGGGTAATTGTAAATGGAGTCCACTCTGAAGAAAGGGGTTACTAGTGGGGTACCGCAGGGTTCAGTATTGGGTCCAGTCCTTTTTAATGTCTTCATCAGTGACATTGCAGAGGGACTGGAAGGAAAAGTATGCCTTTTTGCAGATGACACAAAGATCTGCAACAGGGTTGATACACAAGGAGGCATGGAAAGGATGAAAAGGGACTTGGCAAGGTTGGAGGAATGGTCAGAAGTATGGCAGCTATGATTCAATGCAAAGAAGTGCAAAATAATGCACCTAGGAAACAAGAACCCAGGGGAAGAATACACAATGGGTGGGGAGGTAGTAACAACAACAAAAAAGGAAAGGGACCTGGGGGTAATCATATCAGATGACCTTAAGGTTAGCAAGCAATGTGAGAAGGCAGTAGGGAGGGCTGGGGGTATACTGGGATGTATAGGGAGAGGCATCATCAGCAGAAAACAGGAAGTTGTTATCCCTCTGTACAGACAGTTGGTGAGACCCCATCTGGAGTACTGTATCCAGTTCTGGAGACCCCATCGCCGCAAGGACATAGACAGGATAGAGGTAGTCCAGAGGAGGGCAACTAAAATGGTGCAGGGTCTGCAAGAGAAGCCGTATGAGGAGAGACTAAAGGAGCTTAATATGCATACCCTTGAGGAAGAAGGAGAGGGGACATGATAGAAACTTTAGTACCTCAGTGGAATCAACAAAGTCCAAGAGGGTAGCATCTTAGAAAAAAGAGACTTGCAAAGAACAAGAGGACACAATTTAAAGATAGAAGGAGGCGGTTCAGGGGCAATGTGAGGAAGTATTATTTCACAGAGAGGGTAGTGGATGCATGGAACAGCCTTCCTGAGGAGGTTGTGGGGTCTAAAACTGTGGGAGAATTCAAGAATGCATGGGACAGACATAAGGCAATTCTTGTGGGGGCTAGGAAGAAATAGGCTGTTGGTTAACAAGGATCTGCGGCCTATCCTGTAGGTAGGGAAATGGGCAGACTAGATGGGCCTAGCAGTCCTTATCTGCCATCAAAGTCTATGTTTCTATGTTTCTATTAGACTCAGCACTGACCACTGTGAGACCCCACTTGAGACTACCCAGGAGGATGAGACCTCCTCACCCACCCTCACACCCTGTACCCACCCTGCTAGCCAGTTTCTTATCCACCGACCTTCTGCCCCCACACCACCATATTCTCCAGCTTCCCCAGTAGCCCATGATGAGGCACAGAGTCAAATGACCTACTGAAGTCCAGAAAGAGGACCTCCACTGACCGACTATGATCCAGCACCATTGTCACCCCTTCATAGAACTCCACCAGATTGGTCTTACATGATCTGCCATTAACAAAGCCATGCTGGTGATCATCCAGGTGAACCTGTGCCCTCAGAACACCATCTATCCACTCATTCAGGATGACCTCTATCACTTTGCTCACTACTGACATCAGGATAACTAGACTATAGTTACCTAGCTATTCACGTAAGCCACCAGTATGAATAGGCATGAATATGGGCTATCTTCCAGTCATAAGGTAACCTCACAGACTAAAGGGAGGAGTTAAAAATGTCTGCTAGGGGAGTGGCCCAGGTATTAGCCAGTTCCTTGAGCACCCAGGGATGAATCCCATCTGGGCAATGTGCCTTATCCCCTCTTAGGGCATTGAGGGCTTCCCAAACACTCCTTCAGGATATTTTAGCATTCAGAACCCACACTTCACCTGCCGGTCACCCTGCCCCTCTCCTAGCCATGTCTCCCCCATTCTTTTTGGTAAAGACCAAGGCAAAGAAGTCATTTAATACCTCTTCCTTATCTCCCACCTCTTCCACACACCCATTCACTATCATAAGCTGAATAATATGACCATTCATTTTACTTGTTTGCCTGTTATACCGAAGAACATTTTTTCAACAATCTAATCCCCTGATCCAATCTTAGCACCACCACCGCCTTGGCAGATTTCACAACCCTGGTTACCCTACTGGCTGCCTTATCATAGTCATCCTTATATAAGCAACAAGGATGAAAAGGAACCTTTTGATTCTCATTTATAATTAGCTAATGATGACAACATTGAGTACAAAAGATGCAGTGATGGACAGTGCAATGATGGCATGCATGTGCAGAGGTATGAGAAGCAGAAGGCGGGAGGTGTTGATGACATTGTTCAAAATGCTACCACTGCATAACATACAGTAATGTGTTCAGTTGAGGAGGCAACACCATCTTAGGACATTGACTGGGTGGAGAAGTGACAGAGAGTGACAACTAGGGTTGGAGTGGCCAATAGTAGAGGATTTGCAACAAAAAAAAGAATTAGTGGAGACTAAAGGAGGTCATCAACATGTAAGTGCTGGAGGACAGGAGAGATGAGGGCCATAATTAAAGCCTTGATATACCTTAAGGGCATTACAAAGCGGGGCAGTGTGAAGACATCTGCACACATAAGTGGTGTACAAGAAAGGTGGGTGGTGGAGGGGGCAGATATCAAATGGGAAGCGCAGCATGATGATGGAAAAAAAAAATTATTCAGAGAGAGGGTCGGACAAAGCAACAAGGTAGCCTGCGATAAGAGCGATTACAAATGAGCGATTGTAGAAACAGTTGGTCATTTGTAGCGCTATCATCATCATCTACTTTGCAAGAGTAGTGATGGTATAGTGAGGAAAGCGACCGGTCATGGAAGGAAAAGGGAGGTGTAGAAGAGGGATAGGTGGGAGGGTTTAGATTACAAGGGGATCGTGCTGCAGCCAAGACAGTCTTGTGATGTGGTGGTGAAGGGTGTCTGGCTACAGTGCAGCAGGAACTGTGTTTGGGACTAGCAAGGGGAGATTGTTTTGTCCCTGCTTTTGGATGCCTGTTTTTTTTTTTTTTTTACAGCCGTGTGTTTTTTTAGCCTCCTGGACATGTACCCCCACCCCCACAGATTTAACAATCTTAAGTCAGGGGGGTGCGGGAGGCAAAGCACCCAACAAAGGGAGTGGGTGGTGTGGCGCTGCTCACAGCAGTATAGCGCAGTGGTTTAAGGATCTGAGTTGCAAACCTGGAGACCTGGGTTTGAATCCCACAGCCCCCACTTGCATACTGTGTGACCCTGAGCAAGTCGCTTAACTTCCTTGTGCTCCCAGGTTGCACCTGTAAACAAGCTTTCAGCTTAGTGTGTCTTTCCTAGTAAAAAACAAAAAAAATAAAAGTAAACAAAAAATGCCGTAAGTCGGGTCACTGAGCTTTGTATATCTTCAAAATTCCTTTTGCCAATATACCCTCATTATGATAGTGATCACTATATTGAGATTGCTATCAACACATGCAACCAGTGAAAAACAGTTGTACTTCAGGTAGTGGTGACAAGTACAGTGCAGGGTAAAAAATGGGCATGGAACAGGAGCAAGTGTTTGAGGGGGTAGGGATAAGTGATAAGCCATTGACCTGGTATGGTCGGGGGCAAAAACTAGTGTTACATAGATACATAGACACTGTCAGCAGATAAGGGCCTATGGACCACCCAGTCTGCCCATTTGAGCTTGTAAGTTCACTTTATGTTTTCCTAGAAGTCTGTTGCCCCTTACCCCTGACCTACAGAATCCCCTTATGTATATCCCATGCATTCTTACATCTTGTGATTGTTTCAGCCCCCACTATTTCCTCTGGCTGGGTGTTCCATGTGTCCACTAGCCATTCTGTGTTGAAATTCTTCCTGACATTTCCTCTGAATGGCCCTTCCTCCAACTTCATCCCAAGCCCTCCAGCCCTGGAATATCTTTTTCATGGAAAAATAGTGTATTCCTGCACCCTCTTACTCCATGTAAGATACTTGTATGTCTCTATCATATCCCACTCTCCCTCCTCTTTTCCGGGGAGTACATATTCAAGTCCTTCAACTTGTCCTCATAGGACTTGTGATGCAATCCATGAACCATCTTTGTTGCCCTACTCTGAACCTTCTGTGCTCTGTCTATGTCCTTATTAGGTAAGGTCTCCTGAACTGTACTCTATACTCCAGGTGGGGCCTCACTAGTGTATTACATAGTGGAATTATGACCTCCTTGTTCCTGATGGTGATGCCCCTGTCTATGCATCCCAGCAACCTATTCGCTTTACCTGCTGCTGCCTTGTCACACTGTTTCACTACCTTGAGGTCATCAGAGATGATAACACCAAGATCCCTTTACTACTTGTTGCATGCTACATCCTAACCCACCAAGTGATATGTTGTTACAGGGTTTTTGTGCCCCATATGCATTATGTTGCACTTTTTTGCATTGAATTTCATCTGCCAAACCCATGACTATCCTTTAAGTTTCTGCAGGTCCATCCTCATTCTGTTTACACCCTCTGGTTTGTCCACTGTGTTACAGAGCTTTGTGTCATCAGCAAAGAGGGACATTCTGCCTTCTAGGCCCTGTGCAATGTCACTGATGAAGACGCTTGAACAGGACCAGTCCCAGCACTGATCCTTATGGTACCCCACTGGTCAATCTTCCCTCTGTGGAGCGACAGCCAGTTACCAACACCTTCTGTGTCCTGACTCCCAGCCTGTTACCTACCCACTGCATGACTGTCACGATATGCCACCAATTTGTATGTTTAGATGTGAAAATAAGTACCACTAACAATGGCCCATACAAAAAACTATAAATACCATAGACGTTGCAGAGAGACAGTACTGGTATATGGATGCCTCCATTCATGGCACCTGAAGAGAAGTGTGTCCCCTTCTATAGTGTTGTGGCACTGCTGCATGACCATTTGGGGTACAGAAGGAATGTACTGATGATTGGAAAGGAACTAGAAAACAAAAATACAACATGAGACCACGACATGAGGCGATCTCAATTTCTGTGTGCTGGCAACACAACAAAGTTTTGGTGTGGGAGGTATGAGCACAAGGATGTGCTGAGAAATATGTGACAATTTTCAACACTTTATGCATTCCTATGTGAGATCACCTCATGCACAGCCGCTTTTGAAAAGTGTTGCTGTATGCCGACATCAAGGCACAGTAACAACTCAACATGCACAAGCTTAGTGGTAATAATATTTGCACCACAGACTAGCATGGCCCGAAAGAAAGAATGATGCAGAGTGCAGTGTACCAGGTATAACAGGAAAATAGTGTTGGCTGCACAATACACTGTCTAATGTACCCCATGCAATGTGTGTGGTTCAGTGTTGCACGACCTTGCTCACACACACAAACAAATTAACACAAACTGAAGCAAAAAAAAAGAGAGAATGAAAAATGCAGTGAGATTGGATTTGAGTGCAATCAGTTGACCCACTTGTGCCATCTTCATTTGGTCTGGGGCACTGTATATCAGCAATAATTTGACATGTTATGCTGTGTGTGGCAAAAATACAAAATTTAAAAGTGGCAACAGCACAAACGTCAATAACTACTAACACTACATGAAGCACGCCTTATCTGCCATGGTTATTGGCTCATGTGTAGGGCATTAATCTCAAAGCAGTTGCTAAGGATGGTTGAACAGGAATCAGGCACCCTTGTATTCACCCTGTAGGTCTGGATGTGTGTGTGTGTGGGGGGGGTAGGTGGAGTGCAATGCCCACAAGTGACATGCTCCACTTTGGAGACCTAGCCTCTCTTACATCTGCACCTTCACACTTCCCAGTGTATAGCAATACTCGGACTGACTGCTTGCAATCAACAACATGCGTGCATTGTTGATTACTGTGGACATATATCACAACACTGTTCACTGGTCAGATAAATTAATTGCAAATGAGACCAGACAACAAGCCACCTGACAAACACGAACATCACACTAGCTGTGCCTCAGATTTTATTGACAGCTGGAAAACATAATGAGGGTTTGGTCACTAAGACACACCAGTAGCGAAAGACAACTGGTACCTTCAATTGGATCTTGGAGGGCACACAAAAGATAGTATCAAAGGTGCCCTTTCAAGAAAAAAATACGAGTACATTGTAACAAGATGAAAATCATGTCACTATTCAGCACAGACTACTGTAGATTGGAAGTAACTTTTATTATCATGCTTCGTGCATCCTCTCAGTAAAGAGTGAAGTAACCATTGGTCTTTTTGTACAGGTGTGGATTGCTGTGATGCTGTTGTCACCACTATAGGCTCTATTGCCTGGTGGCACTTGTTTGAAGGGGAGTGGCATTTGACTAGTCTGCACTGCACACAGGGAAAGGGAGAAGAAAGAATGCAAGAATAAAGAAACGAGCTATTATGAATGACAGCTACGAGTTTGAGTCATAATAGCGGCACTTGTGAGCAGCAGAAAATATTGGAGGCATAATTTAGCATAAAAAAAAGTATAATCAAGGGACATCAGGAACAGTACCATTCCTTTGAGTTTTGCTTCTGTTGCATGTGGGAAGTGAAAACGGTAGCATTATGTAATTTCACAATGACCATATCCACACTGAAATGAATTCCTGAGTGGGACATGGAGAAAAAAACATAATAAATGTCTGCTCAGAAAGGGAGATTGAAAATCCCAATGAAATTCAATGAAAGACTGCCCTAAACTTAAAACTGGCTGGTATTTATGCAGCTGACCCATGGACCACTGCCTGGCCAACCTGAAGCATGTGTACACAATGCATGCTATGCGTTTTTTGGGTCGCATAAGAGTTCAGGTCTCCAGTTATAAAAACAGAGTACAGGAGAGAGGAAAAACTGAACTGGTTGATAATTTAAATAAATTTGTCAGTGCAGGGTCTGGGCAGGAGTATTAGTGCCTCAAAAGTGGCAGTGTCACCTCCATATTTTGCATCAGCCAATACAAGGCATGGCAACCAGGAAGGGCAACAATTTTAGTACTTAATCACCCCACAAATAGTTACTCAACAGCACATAGTACATGATGGAAAAAAAATAAACATTGCACAAACACTGACATGGGATGCAGGGTTTTGCACCATGGCTTGACTCGCCATAGACCCAGCAAGTCACAGATAGTATGTAAATGATGTTCTGTCACTAATAATTATAATGATCATTTAAACAAGTAACAATTGCACACATTTTAGGGTGATTCCACACAATTACTGAATTCCTGCAAAAAAAAAACACAACCCACTACAATACACATGGCCAGAGAACAACACTGCAGCAGGGCTTACCTGCTGAAACAAAAGGCAATGCCTGAAGATCGGAACTCGCACTGCGGTGCTCCAGTGTGAGTTGGACAACAATTGGGATTGGAGTGAAGGGTCAGCTATCCCAGAGCATGCATGCGCTTACAAGGTGGGAGGTCCAAAGACTGTCCTTGCGTGGTGGGCAGTCCGAGTAAAGGTAGGATTTCTGGCGGGTCACTGTGGAATTGAAAGAAGTTATTTACCACCACAAAAATTATAGTTATGGGCAAACTGGGGAGGCATAGCATAACCAATGGGTTTTTGGCACATAAAGGTGACACCACAAATAGGGGTTAAATATTGCCACTAAGAACCTGACAGTGTCCCTTTAATGAATTAAATTGAGGTTAAAAAAAAGCCTCATAAATTACCACTGGCAGTGATCACCAGCCACTCAAAGACAAAGGTGCTAGATTTCAGAAAGGCTGACTTGCAAAAAAATAAGGAACAACATAAGTAGCCAGTTAATGGAACTAGAGGTTGAGGTAGTGGAGGTCATATGGGGAGACTCAAGACAGTGATAAAGACTGCCACAGATCAATGTGCCAGATGGGTCAGCAATGCAAAAAGGAAAAAACATCCTGTATGGTTTTCCAGGGAAGTGGCTACCACAGTCAAAGAAAAATATAAGGTGTACAGCATATACCAGGAAACCAAAACTTAGAAAGACTGGGAGTTGTACAAGGAAAAATGAAAGTATCTAACAAACACATTAGAAAGGCAAAAGCCCAGACAGAGGAAAGGATAGCAGAAGGGGCAAAAAGAGCAGACAAATCATTGTTTTTGATACATTAGGGAATGTAGGAAGGCAAATGGGGGATAGTAAAGATTGCTGCTGAAGAAGGAAAATGCACCAAACATGACCCAGAGAAGGCCAAAATCTTAAACAAATACTTCTGCTCTGTGTTTACCAAAGAGAACACAGGGGATGGCCCAGCCCTGAAAAAACACAACACGACAGGACCGGTGTAGACACAAGTCCCTTTACAGAAGCTGAAGTATGGGAGACACTAAATAAACTAAAAACAGACAAAGCCATGGGACCAGATAAGATGCACCCCAGAATCCTTAAGGAACTGGGGGAAGAATTAGCAGCCCCTCTGGCACTTCTATTCACGAAATCCTTGAAGAGTGGTGTGGTACACAAAGACTGGAAACAGGCAATAGTGGTTCCATTTCACAAATCAGGCAGTTGTGAAGAGGCTAGTAATTACAGACTGGTGAGCCTCATGTCTATAGTAGGGAGAATAATGGAGACACTACTTAAACAGAGGATCATAGCATTTCTTGAAACTAGCGGCCAACAAAACCCTAAGCAGGATGGTTTCACAGCAAGTAGGTCATGCCAGAGAAATCTGCCTGAGTTTTTTGACTACACTACCAAAATAGTGGACAATGGTGGGGCAGTAAATGTGGTCTACCTAGATTTTAGTAAGGCCTTCAACTCGGTTCCACACAGAAGACTGGTAAAGAAGCTTGATCATACAGGGGTTGGTCCAGAAGTAGTCAGATGGGTATAAAACTGGTTACAAGGCAGAACCCAGAAGGTACAGGTTAATGAAATGCAATCAACAGAAGGCAGGGTGACCAGTGGGGTGCCCCAGGGCTCAGTGCTGGGCCTCTGCTCTTCAATGTTTTTATAACAGACATTGCTAATGGACTGGAAGGGAAGGTGTGTCTGTTTGCAGATGATACCAAGATATGTAACATGGTGGACACCTCAGAAGGAGTGAGCAAGATGGAATCTGACTTCAAGAAACTAGAAGAATGGTCTGGATTGTGGCAGCTGAGATTTAAAGCCAAAAGGTGCAAGGTGATACACATAGGAAAGAAAAATCCAAGAAAGGAGTATGACCGAGGAGGCGAAAGACTGGCAGCCTCAAATCAGGAATGAGATCTGGGAATCATAATCTCAGATGACTTGAAGTTTAGTAAGCAGTGCTAGAAAGCAACATTTAAAGCCAACAGAATGCTGGGTTGCATTGGGAGGGGAATCATGAGCAGGAGGATAGAGGTGGTACTACCACTGTATAGACTGCTGGTCAGGCCTCACCTGGAATATGGAATCCAATTCTGGAGGCCTCACCTCAGGAAGGACATTGACTTAGTGACAACAGTACAGATTTAGGTGATAAAAATGATTCAGGGTATGCAGTACATGTCCTAAGAGGAAAGACTTAGGGAACTGAATATGTATATGTATTCCCTGGAGCAGAGAGAAGAGAGAGAGGGGACATTATTGAAACATTCAAGTACATAAAAGGCACTAACAAGGTACAGGCACAGGAACTTTTTCACTTCAAGAAAGGCTCCAGGACCAAGGGACATGACCTCAGGCTTCAAGGAGGGAGGTTCTCTACCAACACCAGGAAGTTTTTCTTCACAGAAACAGTGGTGGATGCCTGGAACAGCCTGCCCCAAGAGGTTGTGGGGGTCAACACTGTGGGGTGGATTCATGAATACATGGAAGATACACAAGGAAGCCCTGACTACAAAGGGCAACTAGTGTCAAATAGGTCTAAAACAAATGGGCAGACTAGATGGACCTAGCGGTCTCCTTCTGCCATCAACTTCTATGTTTCTATGCTTCTATCCATTCTGAAGACTTTTTTCATGCAGTTTAATAAATTAACCCACAGTCTGTATATTTATTCAGCTGTTTTAAGGTGAAATTTCCACGAAAGCTGCAAAAATGATCTCGAACTCGAAAGCGAGATTACACTTTATGGAAATTCACCAGCTGAATTTTTTTTTGCACTTCCCTAGTCTCTTGGGATGCCCTTAAGGTAGTGCTTCAAGGAATTATAATAATTGCATACTCCTCAGAGCAAAAAAGAGAAAAGAGACCAAACAGAGTTTTTCTCTTAGGATTCCAAATTAAGATTATATTAAATGATAAGGTTAAAGAACAAATGGAGGGTGCTAAATGAACTCTACTAAGCTCCTTTATGCACAGATGGATGGGATCTATTTCATGATACAACATAAGTGCTATGAAGGAGGAAACAGAGTGACTGATTGTTAGCCACCACTCTAAGAAAACAAATGAGTAACAGGGCGGTGGTTAAATTACATAATCCACTGTTTGGGGGAGGGGGGTCTGACAGGGAATTCTAGCTCCTAGGGACATAGTTTAAATCTTTGCTGATTACTATACCCAGCTCTATGAGCAGGAAGATATACCGGGACTGGGAGAGTAAATAGAGGGATATTTTTTCAAAATTGCTACCAACCTTGACTGAGCAGGAGCCTGCAACTGTGGATGGTACCATGGGCCAATCATAAATTGCTGCTAAAATTAAAATTTAAAGATGGTAAATCACCAGGACTGGATGGCCTTCAGGCAGAATTCTATAAGACATTTGGTACATTACTCTATCCCTTTCAAGAGAAGGATTATTCAGAAATATTTTTTTGGGGGGGCAGATTCCAATGTCCTGGGGAAAAGCACAGATCTCAATCCTTCCAAAGCCAGATAAAGACGTAACAAAATGTGAATCATATTGGCCAATCTCACTATTGAATGTAGATGTAAAAATTATGACTGGCATCTTAGCAGAATGGGTACAGTGGATTGTAGGCAAAGTGATCCACCCAAATCAAAGTGGTTTTCTGAATGGCAGATATATACAGAGGGTGGGATGTTCAGACTGCGCCAAAAAGATGTGCAATGGGGGGACCAGGCGCAAGAGTAGTGCACCAATGCACAACGTGCATGATATTCAAACCAAGCACAGGCCAACACAGCTGAATATCATGCCCGATGCACCATGGTGCAACCAGGGATGCGTAGTGGAGCAGGGCCGATGCACAGCAGCACATCCAGGGATGCGCAGGGACAAGGACAGGAAGCAGAGGTGCACTAGCCATGGATGCACCATAAGTGAAGGAGCATGCAGCAGGCCAGACAGACCAACCCCCCCCAAGGCCCCTCATGAGCTGCATATCCAGAGGTGAGCTGAACAGACCACCAGCCCATGAGCCCCAGCACCGATCCCACAGCAGATGTGGGCCAGCCATCTACACCTGCAGGGCAAGGTGCCCAAGCACACTCCCCCAGCAAACAGTGACAACACAAGGAGGGCCAGGACCCTCCCATGCCACAGCACCACACCAATGCTGACCACCCCTGTACAGCGATCCCAAGATACCCGGTCCTGAAGCATTACCAAACAGTGCATGGCACCAAAGGCATGCCACCACCACCACCGTGACAATGCAACCCTGTGCCCCATGGCGCCATGCAGAACAGCCCCACCATGATCCCCCACAGCAGCGACACCAGCCAGTAACGCCACTGCAGCATACACAATGCCTCCCCGCATGGCCCCCACAGTGGCACAGCAAAGAGGTTGACCATGCATCAGTATTTGAGGGACCCAGCATGTGACAAGGCCTGCCCTGGATGCCACCACCAGCAGGACGGCACCGCGCACACCCACCCATGCACACAGCCTGTCCCAGCTCTGGCCCTACCAGACAGCACAGCAGCCCACTGTGGTGCATGGAGGCATGCGCCACACAGGATGCAACACAGGGCATGGACAAATCCCCCACCTGGTCCCTAGGGTAACCCATCACAGAGCCACCCATAGCAGGGCAACAGATGCCGCTGTCATGAGTCCAGTGGTGCCAAGTACCCATGGCCTGCACACCACCATGGCGCTGGTGAGCTAGCCATGTGGTGCATGCATCACGAACCTGTCTGCCGCCAGCATGCAGCTGGAGCACATGTGACAGACAGAAGACAACAGGCACCGCCCCAGACACCATCAACAGCATGGAGGGGGACAACAACAGCACCGCCCACAGTGTCACCAGAGGCAGACGTGCAATAGTCCTGGAGTCAGGATGCCAGCTGCAAGGGCACCATGACCAGAGGGTGGCTGGCATGGACTGCCATCAATGTCATGCCAGCAGACATACATGCGGTGGAGGGATCGGCATGATCGTGCATAGCACAGACACGCAAGGGGCACAGCTGAATGTGCCAGGCACACACTGCCAGGGGCAACAGGGACACAGTGCATACACCAGAGACTGCTGCACACAGGCATACAGTGCACAGGGCACAAAATACATGCCACAGACATGGACCATGGCCCCCAACCACACCAGTGGAGGGGCCCTGGCAGACACACCCATGACCAGGCTGGCACTACCCTCAGATGCCATTCGCACCACGGCAGCAAGGCACCAGATACCCACTGCAAATCAGAGACCACCACTGTTGTAGTATGAAACATATCTATAATTCAAAAGGTAACATATTCAACAAGAACTATATACAGTACTATATACAGAGTGGGGTGGGAGAGGGGATGTACAAGGCTACAACTGGGGGACAGGCAGGGGGAAAGGGGAATAGTAAGGAGGGGACAAGAGTGTGAGGGACAGTCAGGAGGAAGGAATAGCATGGCGCCAGAGGGCCCTGTCACTGGCAGCCCCTCTGCCCTGCTTTTCCTGTGGCGCCTTCTGTACCACTACTGGTCACTCCACTCCATGCCTTGCAGCAGCTCCAGTGTGGCCCAGGTAACATGCAGTATCTCCTGAATGTGACACTCCTGGGTCGTCCAGCGTTGTCCACCTAGGACAAGGGAGCAGAGTCAGTACGTGCCACTGGCCAGACCCCTGCAGCCCACCAAATGTGCATGGCATATAGCTGTGGTCTGCGCCCCTGTGATGGCATGTGACCACCCACAGTGGGTGTGCCTACATGACCCACCTACCCAGGCACCCATAGCCATTCATACCGCTGCACATCCCCACCACCCATGAACTGCACGGTACCAACATGGCTGTACAGTGTCATGGTTATGCAGTGTGATGGCAGTGGCACAGCCAGGTGCCCAGTTCATGCACAGCCCACCTGCAACACCCACCCACACGTGCAGTTCCACAGGATGGTGTGGAGTGCACCGTGGGGCATGCACGGCAGTGGGGCCATGTGCAGGGGGCCATGCGCCACCACCACCCCTGCAACCCACCACACACAGATGTAAGGGGAAACATGGCACTCACCTGTGTCCTGGTCAGCAGGGCACTGCTGACCCCGGGCACCACCACTGTACCCTGGCTGTAAGGCCGCCCCTCTGGTTCCAGCCTGCCATCCCTGCTCACGGGCCAACCGGGCCCTGTGGCAATCCTTCTGGCCTAGAGTGAAAACATGGAGAGGGTAACATCAGTTCAGGCCAGTAACATAGCCCCCCGCTTGCTGTGTGCGTGCCCACATAGCCCAGCTGTGATGCAGTGGAGCAGGGCATACATGAGGCACCCCCAACACCAGCAACACAGGTACGGTCCCCCCATGGCATGGCCTGATGGCCATCGCGATACAGGGACAGACAGATGCTACCAGTGTTGGGAAGGAGCACCTACCTGGCCGTGGCACGGTGCCCCACCGGGCAAGTTCCTGCAGTTGCCCTAGGCAGTTGGGGTCCTGCCGCTGGAGGTCCCCATAGCAGTGGCAACACTGCTCAGCTGTCCTGCTGCACCCTGTGGCCTCCTCCAGGCCCTCTACCACCTCCTGCCACACTGCTGTCCCTGGCCTCAGGAGGGGTACTTGGCCAAAGAGGGCTCCTGCATGGGGCTCCACTAACGTCACCAGGCTGGCAAGCTCAATCACCATCCACATGGGTGCTCTGGTGCATGGCATAGTGCTGTAGCTAGCAGCCACAAAATGGTGCCCTGTAGCACATGTGCCCCACGTGTAAAGGCAGCGTGGTACTGGGCTGCCAGTCGCTATTGCACTGGCACCGGACTGCACAATAGGGGTGCAGCCATGAATACACATGGCACCTGGAGGGTAAAGGTCAGTCACAGGGTCAAGGGTCTGTCCGCACATGGAGCACCACAGTGCTATTGGGAAGCCTTGCATGTAGCACGGTAGGGTGCATGTGTGTGACGCCATGCAGTGGCCTACCATGCTGTGGCTCCATGGCACCCACAGTACACCATGGCATGAGCACCTCCTGAGCATATAGCGCACTTGTGCCACTGGCACAGTGATGGCAGTGCCCTGTACTGCTTCCCACACACAGCACGTCAGCAGCACCACTAGTGTCGGTGTCAGCACCACTGGCATGCATGGTGTGGTGCCAATTGTGCATGTCACAGTGGTGTTCCATAGGCTGAGCACACTCAACACCATTGTGAAAGACACAACAGTGCGATATTCAGCCAGGATATGCAAATCAGCTCATAAGCCATTCCAAGGCACATCCACTGCATTAGCATCCCATTACAGTTGCACCTGCCTTCATTTGCATGCGTTGCACTATAAATATGTGACCTGAGGCTGCATAGGCCATGGATTGGTATTGCAGTCCTTTGAGGTAGGTTGCATGCTGTAGGGAAGTGGGGACAGTGGTCTGAGAGAGCTGTATGGGACTGCACAGTCCAAGGTAACACCTGTCCATCTCCCAGGCATGAGCATGACTGAGCAAGAGGATGAAGAGGAGCAAGGAAGGGTGTGAAGGAAGAGGCCCAACTTTACCATGGCAGAATCCGATGCCTTGTTTGAGGCATACCTCGACAGGGAGCTGCTGCTTAGCAGACAGCGGGGAACACCACAGGCCCATGCTGCAGCGTGGGATGAGGTGGCACGTGATGTCAATCAGCAGGGCAGCCACCAGCATTCCATGCAAGAGTGCAAGAAGAAGGTTGGCATGGACAGGAGGTGGATTAAAGATAAGGTGGCTGCCATCAGGGCAGCACATGCCGCCATCGGTGGGGGCCAGCAGGACATACCCCTCCTGATTCCACGGGAGGAGCAGGTGGCCAGCAGCATGTGGCATAGTGCCGTTGAGGGTGTTCCTGGTGGTGACTTCCAGACAGGCGGCAGCCCATCACTACATGGTAGGTCCAACGCTGGCAGTGTATGGGTGGTTTGGGGGGCAGGCCCCAGGGCCAGGCAGAGCCACTAACGGTACTGTGTTCCATTACAGCTCCTGAGCATCTGTGTAGGGCAGTGGTAGTGGGTGTGTCCACTGAGGGGGAGGCCCAGGACATGGTGGAGTGTCCATCTACCTCCACAGGTGTCCGAGGGACCGACTGTCTGTGGCCCTGCATGTCTGTCTGGACTGATACCGCTGGTGCAGGTGTGGACATGGCCCTGCCTGTGTCCCAGCATGACACCACCCTCAGTGTCCAGTATGCTGGGATAAGTATCAGGGCCGGCTCCAGCACTGATGATGATGTGACACATGACCCGGACAGTGATGTATGTGGGACACAGAAAGGTCCGACGGATGGCATCCGCCCAGGCGGTTCCGTGGGTAGTGCTTGCGTGGCTGCCTGCACAACAGCCCATTCCTAGGCTGCATCTGCATACTGCAGTGGAGCAGCACTGGCGTGTGGCCAGGGTGGTGGGGCTGTTGCTACTACTGCTGCAGTTGCCGTTGCCTGGCAATCGGCAGGCGGAGGGGCAGAAGCAGCAGATGGCCAATGTCAATGTGGGGATGGGGTGGGGGGAGGTGGCAGTGCACTGCGTGTGGACGTATCCCAGACTGGCAGCACTGTGCAGCACCCACCAATGAGGGGTGCTGGGTGGCAGGGCCAGGATCACCACGGGGGACAGCATACTGGACATGCAGATGACCCCTTGGATGACCACAGCCATCTTCTCCAGGCCTCAGTAGATCAACAGATGCAGTTTTGGCTGCAGTGTGCATGCGCCAGTGCGGGTTCCCAGGCTAAGTAGAGGTGAGCAGCAGGGACCACGCCTTGATCCTGGCAGAGTTGAACCAGCAGCGGCAGATGTGACCGCTGCCATTGACAGGCAGACCACAGCAATGGTGACTGTCGTGGCTACACTGGCCAACTGGTTGGGTGCCCAGCCGGCGCACACCCCACAGAGTGATATGTCCACCCCCCGTTCCCGGCGTCATGCAACCCCTGCTATGCTGACAACAGGTTTGGCTGTGGGCATACCTCACATGCCTGGTGCGGGCATGTTTGGTGGCCTGCAGACCCCTGTGTTGACGTAGTCGTGTTCACGCATCACCCTTGGGGGCCCATTGGTGCCACCCCATGAGGCCACTGGTCAGCCTGGCATGGCTGGCAGGTCTCGGCAGGGCCACCCACGCATCCATGGTGGCCGTGGTACTGTGCTGCATGACTGACCAGTCTCCCTCCATGGCCACTGTCTCAAGCCACTGCCCCGCGTGTGGTACCTTTGTGCACCATAGGTGAGGGGTGCCCAGCCCCAACACACATGGTCCCTGTGCACACCCCTCACGGGCTGCTGGCCACTGTATGCATGATGATGCTCTGGGTGTAGTGCTGTCCGCCACTGTGCAATGGTGCTCAGCTGCCGAGGCACACACAGTGCCAGCCACTGGGCATGGTTGTGTGTGGTCCTGTGTGTGTGTGGGGGTGCCTGTTGGGGTAGGCATGTCTGTTGCCCTTTGGGCACGTGTTGTCGTGTGTGTGTGTGTATGTGTGTGTGTGTGTGTGTCATGTGCAGCCCTGCCTATCCCTGCCTTTGTGTGCGGTCCACCCACCCATTCCCATGCCCCTGACGCTGTCCGCCCCTGGTGTCCACCCCTGCCTGTCTGTGGGCTGTACCCTTGCCCTTGGTGCTTGCATGTGGCCCCATTGTCTACTTGTGTTGTCCAAAGTGCTCCTTTGCGATGGTGTCCCAGTGCTGCTGTGCCATCTGGGCCAGCCGGGGGTCCCTTCGCCCAGTGGGTGGCTGCCCTACACCAGGTGGTCCGGCATCCTCTTCATCCCCACCGCTGTCCCCTTCCTCGACCTCAACTGCTATCCCACAGTCAGTGGCCATGTTGTGCAGGATACAGCAGGCCAGGAATAGCCCACAGCCTTAGAGGGGCTGTACTATAGGGCACCGCCTGACATGTGCAGACAATGGAACCATGCCTTCATCAGCCCGAACACCTGCTCAATGACATTCCATGTTGTGGTGTGTGCCTCATTGTACTGTTGCTGCGCTGGGGTCAAGGGGCACCAGTATGGTATGAGCAGCCAGGGCCGCAACGGGTAACCACTGTCACATGTGTGTAGAGGGGAGTCATTAGCATGGTGGTCTGCATCACTGTGCCATGGGCCATCATAGCCATTTCCCACATTGCCCATGCCAAAGCCCCACACCCCTCCACGTCTTCACCCATCCTCCAGCATGCTATGTGTACTCACCTGCCAGATGGCCAGTGGGGATGTCCCCACTCTTGAACCTATGGCACAGTACAGACTGGTGCCAGATGAAGGCATCGAGTGCTTCTCCAGGGTGTGAGGCACAGACATTGATTATGCACCCCCTGGCATCGCACACCACCTGGCAGTTGACACTCAGGTAGCCCTTGTGGTTGATATACACCGCTCTCTCTGGGCCAGGTGGCATGTGGATGCCTACATGGGTGCAGTCTATGGCCCCGAGCACGCCAGGCAACCGTGATACCTTGTGGAACTCCTGTATATGTGCTGTGTGCTCCGCCTGTGTGCTGGGGAAATAGATGTACTCTACAGCATGTGGCAGCAGTGTGCTAAGGAATTGTGTGAGTAGGCATGACGTGGCTGACTGGGTTATGCCTGTCATGTCCCCTGTTGGTCTCTGGAAGGTGCCCGTGGCAAGTAGGCACATGACGGCTGTGACTTTTGTCTCCACAGACAGCGCATGGCTCTGTCATGTGGGTGCCTGCATCTCATCACTACACAGCTCACAGAGTTGCCTCAGAATCACCCAGTTCAGGCAGTACCAGCCCATGATCCCGGTGTCACTGTACTGTTGGAAGGTGGTGTGGGCTTGGTACAGCCTGTTCTGGGCATACCACTGATAGGCCCTTCCACGGCCACGCCTCCCTGCTGCCTGCTTTCTCACACCCCTCATTACCACCTCCATCTGGAAGGTGGCACTGGCCATGTCCCTGGCTGGTATTCCCCCCCGGGTTGCTGTCTACCTGGTTCCCCCTGCCATGTGTTGCTGGTGCCGCTCCTGCACCAGGATCACCTCTGGCTGTTCACCTCTGAGAGCTCTGCCTCTTGCCACTGCCCTCCGTCCACTGTGGCACTCTCAGGACCTCTCACACATACACACACTCCTTCTCTCACTCAGGCATACCTCCGGTGGGACCTGTGCACCTCCTGGCCACGCATGTCCCCTGCTTCCTGTCTTGCCTCCCTGCCACTCTGTCTCCCCACTCCCACCTATGGCTCCTCTGTGATGCATTCATCCTCCCCTCTCTTGCTCCCTTTATTTTGCTCATTTCGCTGTCACAACTTCCACTTGCTCGCTTACCGCGCACGCCACCTACTGATGAATATCGCACTGCGCACATTATTCCTGGTTCCGCCCCCTGCAGTTGCACATGCATTCATTTCAGTTGCACTGTGGCGCATTGCATGTTGTGCTGTGCTACTGCTCCCACTGAATATCGCTCCATGGCACATTTCCACTCTTGCGCGGGTGCATCCCTATTGCGCATGGTGCATCTGATCTGAATATCCCACCCTGACTAACATATGGACCATGTTGAATATAATGTCAGCACAGCAGGGACAGGGGCCTTTCAACTGGAGATCTCCATGGATGCTGAAAAAGCATTAAATAGGGTCAGTTGGCAATTTCTTAAAAAAAATATATATATATTGAAATCATGAAAATTTGGCCCCAAATTAATAGATATGATTCAAGCTGTATATACGGACCCACAGGCCCTAGTGAGAGTTACTGGTATAAATCCGGCCTTTTTTCCCTTGACCAGAAGGACACATCAGGACTGTCCCCTGTTCACATTTATCATGCAAAAGACCCAAGGCAGCATGGATTAATTGAAGAAAGGTCCTGTCAGACTAATCTTATCGATTTCTTTGACTGGGTGACCAGAGTGGTAGATCAGGGAGGGGTGGTGGATGTCGCCTACCTGGATTTCAGCAAGGCCCTTCGACACCATTCTGCACAGAATGTTGCTTAACAAAGTGGGGAATCTGGGTGCAGTGGCGGCTCTACACCAGGGCCTGCCAGGGCACGTGCCCCGGTAAAAAAATGCTGTGCCCCAGTTGGTGCCCCACATGCTGCAGAGCTTCCCCCATTGTAACAATATATCAGTGCCCTGGCTGCCATCTGTTGTGCCCCAGCTGTGCCCTGGTAACCATTTGTGGCTAGAGCCACTGCTGTCTGGGTGTGGGCTCTAAAGTGGTAAAATGGGTTGGAAACTGGCTTAAAGGCAGGACTCAGAGGTTGATAGTAAATGGCATAAAATCTGAAGGGGGGAGGTGACCAGTAGGGTGCCACAGGAATCGGTGCTGGGTCCAGTCCTATTGAATGTCTTCATAGGTGACAGTGCAGCAGAACTGGAAGGTAAAGTATACCTGTTCACAGATGACACCAAGATCTGCAGCAGAGTCAGCAAATGGGGGCTAGATAAAATGAAAAACTACCTAAGACTACTCGAGGAATGGTCAAGGGTTTGGCAGTTAGGTTTCAACGCTAAGAAGTGCAAGATAATGCACCTGGTACACAGAAACCCAAGACAGGAATACAAGATCGGGGGGGGGGGGCAGGTTCTAGCCACCACAAGTCAGGAGCGAGACCTGGTGGTTATCATATCCAATGACCTGAAGTCATCCAAACAATGCAAAAAAGCAGTGGGCAAAGCAAACAGAATGCTGGGGTGCATAGGAAGGGGCATAACCAGTAGGAGGAAGGAAGTGGTGATGCCACTGTATAGATTACTGGTGAGGCCTCATCTGGAATACTGTGTCTGATTCTGGAGACTGCATCTCAGGAAGGACATTGACAGAATGGAAGCAGTCCAGAGAACAGCAATAAAAATGATACATGCACTGCACCACAAGCCTTATGAGGAAAGACTCAATGAACTTAACATCTGTTCACTGGAAGAGAGAGAGGAGAGAGGAGATATGATAGAGACTTTCAAATACCTTATAGGAATAAACAGAGTACAGGAAGGGAGCATATTTCAGAGAAGAAAGAGCACAAGGACAAGGGAATATAATATGAGGCTGGAGGGAGGGAGGCTTAGGGGGAATGCTAGGAAGTATTTTTTCACAGAGAGGGTGATGGATCTCTAGAACAACCCACCAGCGGAGGTGGTGGAAGCAAAAACAGTATGGGGATTCAAAAGTGCATAGGACAAGCATAAAGACACCCTGCTATACAGCAGAGTGGGGGAAAGGCAGTCCAGATGAGAGTAGGGATTGCCAAACCAAGAAAGGAAATGGACAGACTAGGTGGGCTGTATGGTCCTTATCTGCCGACAGATTCTATGTTTCTATGTTTGCTATTTGTATTGAACCCCTAGTTGCAAAGGTCTGTCAGGATCTGAATAAAGTGGGAGTAACAGCAGAAGGGATGGAGCAAACATAAACCTGTACACAAATGACTTGATATTCTTTCGTGGATCTCCAGAGTAGTCGGTAACATAGCTAGTCAAGGTGTTGGGACAGTTTTGTAAACTATTGGGGTATAAGATAATTTTACAGAATTGGAGGCCATTAAACTTAGTGGACAAATCCCCCAAAGTTAAATGGCCACATTTTCATAAAGCTGGGCTCCACACAATAGGTTTCATTATTTGGGAGTGCAGTTCTCTACTGATTTGTCTGGGTTATTTGCATTAAATAATGAAAAATTATGGGAATCCAGGCAGACTTGGGATGTTGGATGCTGTTACCCCTTTCTTTGATGGGAAGAATATATACAATAAAAATGGATGTCCTCATCCTAGTTTTTATTTTTATTTCAAACCTTACCCATTAAAATTCCCATTAATTTTTGGAATAAGATCACATAGAGGATTCAACAGTTTGTTTGTGGTTAGAAGAGACCAAGAATAGCAAAATCTATTCTACAAGCAATGGACAAGGGTGGTTAGCCTTACCGGACTTGCACAAATGTTATTTAGCAGCACAAATGTCAGCTAGTTTCTTCTGGGCCAAACAAAGGAGGGACTCGGGTGGTATGACATAGAGAATGCTGGAGTGGGGAGCACCCCTTGTTCATGTTAGCAGTGGTTTCAATTACTGCGGAGTGTAGGAAAACAGTGTAGAACAGATGGGTTAATCACAGCCTGGGCCTTTTATGGCAGATCAGAAAGCTCACAAAGACCACACAAGGAGTGGAACCACTGTCTTTAATACGTAATAACACAGATTTTTTCCCCCTGACGATGCAGGGTATGTATGTTCGGAGTAGTCCAGGATTACCAGTTTTTCATAGCTTTTGGAGCAGGGCATTTGTGTTACCTTTACCAGCTCAAAAGAGAAGTCTTGTTGTGACAATGAAGAATATGATGTGCTAATGCTGACAGGGGCCTAGCATTATATTTCTGTCATGTAACAGTTATTATGGGCTGTATTGGAATTCTTCCTCAGTGCAGTTAGGGAGCTCCGGGAAAAGAAGACTAGAGAGTAATAAACTGACACACAGTGGGTGACTAGATTACGTAAAGGGTGAAGGGTCACCTCTGCCCTTTTTGTGGTATGAGTTCTGGAAGGTGTCAATCAGATATTTCAGAACAATGACACTCATGCAGCATTATTACTCAGCCAGCAAGGCAGAATGCTAGATGGGGTGTGGAAATGTTGGCAGTTAGTGGAATATATTCTGGGGCTGTACCAAGATGCAACTGTTTTGGGCTGATATCCCGATGGCTGTTCAACAGATAACAGGGGTACAGATACCACTATTTTTTTTCAGAATGGATGCTAGGCTTCCCCAAGGTGGTTAATCTGAGGCCAGATGTAAAAAAGACCTTCCTTATTTTGTTGATAGCTGCTTTAGAATGTATTACATTGCATTGGTTAAACCCAGATATACCTACAACAAAAGAATGTTGTGGTAGAGTAAGTAAAATATATGATATGGTATTCATGACAGCTAAGTTGAACTTTGAAAGAGAAGAAACGTGGACAGATGGAAAGGTTAGATCAACTGGATTTCAAGAGGGGATTGAGGGGATGACCTTGAGGATGAAGAGGGGGAGCTGGCACAAGGGAGGGTAGCCGGGCAGTAGGTTAGCATAGGGAGGTTCAACTTGCTTGCCCTTGGAGTTACTGGAGTCCTCACAAAGGCCCTAGTTAAGAGCATTAGGGGGGAAGGGAGCTGTTTATCCTTAGTGCTTAATATACTACTTGATGAAAGAATTCCATAACCTCTGTGGAAAGGAGGAACACAGTATACTTTGGGAGTGGCACTGAGTTTTCATGATCCTAGTGATACTCCATAGATCCTGGAGACTATATGGAACAGGCAAGACATTGTTCTTTTTATTTTCTATGGGAAGTAATTGCACAACCCAGTTTTACTTGTTGAAGTAGTCCAATTATTGTTCACCTTTATTTTTTAATAGATTTCATTTATGGATTACATGCTGACATTTATTGTGGCAGGTAGCAGTATTTGTATGATGTTAATCTGGTAATATATACACCATGGTAATATTTTTATGAGTCCAGAAATTTATCAGAAGGCCAAAGAGGGCAGGCTGCTCTTTGTAGTTTAAATAACAGGGAAACTTTATTGAAGGGCATTCCGTAGGCCCTAGTATGAACTCTATTGCTATACAGGGTATCAGTTGATCGCTGACATTCCTGTACACTTGAACATTTTTTGATGGTCATATTATGCTAGTAAAGCAGAGTTAGAAAAAAATGAAGAATTTGCCAACAGATAAGGACTACTTGGCCCACCTAGTCTGCCTACTTTTCACTGCCTATAATATCACCACAGATTCTACTTGATTCCTAACCCATTCACCCACCCCCTCTTCTATTTCCCTGAGATTCCTTTATTCTGATGCCCTGCATTCTTGAACCCATTCATTCATTGTTTTCATCCCCACCACTGCAAGACTGTTCCAGGAAGAACAAGAGCAAGAAAAAGCAGACATCCTAAACAGGTACTTCAACTCAGTCTTCATAGTGGAGGGAGGGGGAACGACCACCAGGAATCCAGTTGGAGTTGGACACAAATTAATTTCCAGAGGAGGGAGTCTGGAAGATACTTGTAGCTCTGAAGGTGGGCAAAGCTATGAGGCCAGCCAGGATACACCCAAGGGTTCTAAAAGAATTCAGGGAGATGCTAGCTGTCCCACTGGCAGCCTTATTCCACAGCTTACTGTAAACAGGTGTGGTTCCAGAGGACAGGAGAAGAGCTGATGTGGTCCTGCTATATGAGAGTGGCTGAAGGAAGGAGGCTAGCAAGTATGGGCTGGTCAGTCTTACTTTAGAGGTGGAAAAATGAATGGAAACCCTGTTACAGGAAATAGTAATAGAGTATATTAAATTCAGTGGGCTGCAAGATCACAGGTGGCATGGATTTACAGAAGAAGGTCATGCCACACAAAACTAATAGATTTCTTTGACTGGGTGATCAGGGAACTAGATCGGGGTGGGGGGGGCAATAGATGAGGCCTATCTGGACTTCAGCAATGCCTTAGACACTGTGCCGCACAGGAGGCTGATAAAGAAACTGAGCAGCCTTGGAGTGGGAACCAAAGTGGTGAATTGGTTAGAAACTGGTTAATTAAGGCCAGTTCAGTGTTGTGGCAGCAGCACTACTGCTCACCACCCTTGTGACCAGGGTTCAGGAGTGGACTTGGGTTACTGGGATAAGACAGGTGGAGATGGATGAGCATCCAGAGGAATGCTCTCTTATCACGAGGGAAAGGCTCGGTCAGCCCCACCATTGACTGCCACCAGGTGGAGGCCTAGTGGCTGTGCAGGCTGGGGTGGTATATAGAATGGAGGGGCCACTGATTTGGTGGGGGCGGCGGGTATTCTAGAAAATAGAAAATGGGGGCCATGCTGGCTAATGAAGCCCTGCCTGCCTTCTCTAAGCCTGTGCCACCAGCCGACCACCTGAATCTAGATTGTGAGTACTGGGGGGAGGATGGACCCCCCCTTCCCTGGCCCTCCACAGGTGGAAATCCATGGGGGAACTTTGGTGGGTCAGTGTGATGGGTGGTCGAGGCAGGCAGGAATGGAGCTGATAGCCCTCCCTCACAGCCCCCATGGAAAAAAAAGTTTGATGGAAAAAAAAGAAAAGAAACTGGTTAACGGATAGGATACAGATGGTGGTGATAAAAGGTACTCACTCTAATATTTGGAGGATGAACTGCAGGTGCCACAAGGCTCAGTACTGTGATTGATTCTCTTCCATGTCTTCATAACTGATATTGCTAAGGAACTGGAAGGGAAGGTATGCCTTTTTTCAGATGATACAAAAATCTGCAATAGGGTGGACACGCAGTAGGGGGAGTACAGAATGTGTAGGAATCTTGGGAAAGTCAACCAGTGATCAAGAAGATGGCAGTTGGAGTTCAATGCCAAAAAGTGAAAAATCATGCACCTAGGGCGTAGGGACCCAGGCACTGGAGGAAATGGCAGTCACTAAACAGGGAAGGGACCTTGGTGTTATCATATCTGACAACCTCAATATGGCTGGGCAGTGGACAAAACAGTGGGTAAGACTGGTGGGATGCTGGGGTTCATAGGGAGAGGTATCCCTTGGAGGAGGAGGGAAGTGGTGTTGCCACTGTATGGATTTCTGGTGAGACCCTACCTGGAGTACTGTGTGCAGTTATGGAGAGGCTACACCTAAGAAAGGATATAGATAGAGTGGTAGAGAGGAGAGGAGAACAATTAAAATGGTGCAGGGGCTGTGCGAGAAGCCCTGCTAGTAAAGACTGATGGATCTCAACATGAACACCCTGGAAGAGAGACGAGCAAGAGACGACGTGATAGAGATCTACAAGTACCTCACAGGGGTGAACAGTGTGCAGGAGGGGAGCCTTTTTCAATTGAGAAAAGCACCAGGACCAGGAGGCATGCAGTGATTCTTGGGGGGAGTTTAAGGGAGATGTATGGAAATATTTATTCACTGAAAGGGTGGTAGACACCTGAAACAGACTGCCAGCAGAAGTGGTGGAGGCAAAAATAGTAGGGGGGGCTTCAAGCAGACATGGGATAGACATGGGATTTATTATTCATTTAGTTTTTGTTTATGAGGTAGGTGCACTAGACAAAACAGTTGCCTATTTTTAGGCACAACCTGAGAGGTAACAACAACAATACAAGTACAAGCAGTGAAACAGCAATGAACAGTAGAAATTGTATCCAGAGTTATAGAGTATGATGTACAATGCAAAGTGGAATAGTTGGCGAGAATATGTGAAGGTGCAAAACAAGGTCCATGCAACATAAGTAGTTTACAACAATAAACAAGTGCAAAACGCTTGCTATGATGAGAAGCATAAGTTAAACATAGCACATAGAAGCCCAACAACAAATGTGTGCCAACTACAGGCAGGCGCACATTGATGTTTTAAGTACAGTAGATGGAACTGGTAACCACTTTAGAAAGCCTGGCTAGAGTGACACTGCCAATTCATAGTGGAATGAGGTTCCAAAATCTGGAACAGTGTAAGAGAGGGCAATCTTGACTAATGTGGTTTTAGTTTTTGATACTGAAGGGAAATGAATATAAGAGGCTCTTAGGGTGAAAGAGGTTCTACCAGGTAGGAGAAGCGATGCAATGGGCAGGGGCAACATTACACACAGTTTTGTGAATGACACCACCCATTGTAAGGTTGTATAGGGCAGGTGGGGGGAGCCATATGAGTTTTGAGTATGAAGTACAGTGGTGAGTATGTCAGTTAGACACCTGAGAAAAGCAGCAGATATTATTATATACCGTACCCCATTTTTGTATTATAGGTTTGGAGCCTGCAAAACAAAAAGACATAACACAAAGAAGTTTATGGAGTAAGATGCCTTCGGCTATTGCAGTGCAACACCCAAGAAGTTGAACGAAGAGACTGAGGCCAAGGATACTCTGTTATTACAAACAACCAAAAGTGGAGCTGGACAGCTCTTTATCCTGGGCGGTGAACCAAAATGCATGGCTTGTAACTTGGCATAGTTCAGGAGGGGTTTGTTAGAACAGAGACATTGTTGGACAGCCCGGAGATCCAATGACAGATGTCCAAATTGAAAACTCATAATGCATTGTTTTTCAACACATAACCAGCTCAAGCAATGTTTGTAAAATGCTTTTGCAACTCAATTGGAATGCACCTGTATTCCAGTCACAATGTAATGCAAATTGAATTCTAACTCTTAAGAAAAAGTTTGTGCACAGGTTTGTATTAGATCCATTAACATTCATGCAACTCAGACAAAAACACTAAAGCAACTTATTGGATGAACAGTTTAATGTTAATTGTACTGTAGGTTAGATGTACTATATGAGAAGCATTGGTGAATGGGATTAATGTAAGGAAGAAGAGCAGTGGTCCTGGAATTGATCCTTGAGGGATCCCAAGTGTAATAGGGACTGGCTCTGACAAGAATGGTCCAAATTTAACATGCTGGCATCTACTGGTCAAATAGCTTTTAAAAACCAGGGAAGCAGTGAGGAACAAAAACCATGGTCACTGAGTTTCTCACAGAGCAGGGAATGTCTACCAAATCAAAGGCCTTGGCGAGGTAGATGAATACCCCACCAGTTAGCTCATCTCTATCCAAAGTACTGGCAGTTTTCATTGTAAACATAAAGAGGGCAGTGGTAGTACTATGTGTTTGTTTGTTTTTTGAAACCATGCTGTACATGAGAAAGGAGGTTATAGGTGGTGAGATATTCAGTGAGGTGGGAGAAACCATCTTTTCACGAATCTCGTTTAGCACAAGAAGGATTGAATGGGTATATAATAGCTAATCATTTTACATTTACCCTTTTTGAACACAGGTACAAGATGCAATCTCTTCCATATGTAAGGCACTGTACGAGAGATGAGACAAATTAAATATTCATGTGATTGGTGCATTTTTGAGGAGGCTGTGGAGTCAAAAACAGTGGGGGAATTGAATGCATGGGACAGACATAAGGCAATTCTGTGGGGGTAGGAGGAAATAGGCTGTTGGTTAACTAGGATCTAAAGCTTATCCATTAGGTAGGGAAATGGGCAGACTAGGTGGGCCAAGCGGTCCTTATCTGCCATCAAATTCTACATTTCAGTGAGTTCAAAGACAGGAACCCTGTGTAATTTGGACTCAGTCCCATCAGAACCAACAGATTTAGTAACAGAAATTTGCATAAGATGTTTATTCACATAAGAGATTCAGTTTTATTTATTCTTTTGGTAACTGGATAAGGCCAGGTGAGGGATCTTGACTGTTTTAAGATGGAGGGCTTACATCTGTTCATTGTTGGAGGTGAGGGGAGGTCAAATTTGTGGAGATGGGGAAGGACCCAGTGTAGGCTGAGATAGTGAAGCATTTGTTAGTGTTTGCTATTGTTGTAATATTATTGCATTTGACTCCATTAATATCTAAGTCCATGGATGTAGTTGCCAGATTGACCCAGGGTTTGTTTTATATATCTTCAGAACTGGCATGGGTTCCCAGAAGTGGACTCAAATAGTGATTTACAGTGCTGAGTTTTGTATTGGCAGATGGTTGTTTTACACTCATTTCTGAGTGCTTTATATTTTGCAATCAGAGGTAGCCTTAGAGGCTTTAAAGGTGGGCCAACAATTATCTCGCACTTTAATTAGAGACAACAAGGGACGATCCATTCACTTTGTGACTTGGCTACATACTGTACTCTCTGAATGCAGGGTGGGGGGCATAGTTGTCCTGAGGTCCTGTGAAAATAAGGTTGAAATAGAAAAGGTCCTGCTTAACATTATTGGTGGTCCACAACTGTGCCCAGCCCATACATTCAATCTCCTGTTTCAATTGAGTAGGGCTGAAGTACCAGAAGTCACATAAATGAATAATTCTGAGAGGGACCTTTGCTGGCTCATCTCTCCAAACACAAAAGATTGCAGAGTGGTCATTGATGGCATCAGAGAGTAAACCCAAACATATAACTCTGCTTGACCTGGGCATAAGTATCCAGTCAATAAGGGTACCAAACTGACCATTGTTAGACCTCCTAGCAGGTTCTGAAATTATTTGGTTAAGCTGGAGCTTGTTGAGGGTTAGTAAATTTTTTTATTTTTGCAGCTGAGCCAATCAATGTTCAAGTCTCCAAAGAGGAGAATTCATTATTATGGACAAGGGGGTCCGCAGCACTGATAAGAGCGGGAAGGGCCTGCTGGCTGACAGTTGAGGGAATATAGAGACACAGAAGATATCATTTATTGGAGTTCCCAAGGAGAACTGCATGACAAAAAGTCAATTGAGAATTGAGAGCAGTTAAACAACTAGGGGCAGAACCCTTTAGATGTTTTTTTTGTAATAAATGATTGTGCCACCTCCTTTCTTAGCATTAGGGCTGTCACATCTTTAGACGTTATAGCCAGGTAAATCACAGAGGTTATCTGGTATGTAAGGCTTAAACCAGGTTTCTGAGATTCCTAGAATGTTAGGGTTGTAGTGGTTAACCCACGCTGTGAGATTTCCAGTGTTAGAGATTAGGCTTCTAATATTCAGATGAGCAAATTTTGAGGCCCTTTATTTGCTGCCGAGGGGGATACAATTGGCAGGGTTGCTCAACATGGGGCCTGAGTTAAGCTGAATACTCCCTGCAGTCAAAAGGAGTGATAGTGCCAGAAGGACTAAGGAACAAACATTAGGTGGAATACTTGCTGGACTGACCCTCCGGCAAAGCCCTTTGAGATAAAAGACAGCCTCATATCATCCATGCTATATAAGGAGAGAGTGACTATCCAAGCTCTTGTGTGGGCACATAAGGGCCTTTGACATACTGAAGTTGGTGAGGTCAGATGAGGCACTGCTACTAGGGTGGCCAAAAGTCAAGATGTCAACCATGAGGAGCAGACAGATAAGGGCACATATCAGAGCAAGAGCCCAGCATAGTGAATCCACTGTAATGATCTCAGGTTAGGCAGAGTTATACCTAAAAGCTCAGATAACAAGGGTCAATACACTCTTCCTCCCAGTAACAGATACAAATGCAATGCACAAGTAAGACACTAAGCAGTTAGATGGTCATAGGCACTACAGAACCAATGCTCAACAGCAGTAATGTGAGAACCATCTAAAAGTGCATATCGGCAGGGAAGTTGTGGCATTACATGACATGACACTGCACTACATGATTTAGAATGGCCTATGACAGATTCTAAAGTAGATCAGTTGTATATAGTACTTAAAAATATAAACAGAAACCTCTTGTCAAGGTACAAACCAAGAATCGGACAGAATGGCAATCTTGTAGATGCTGAGTATAACTAGGCACCATAAAAACAGAACACAAAATAGCAACTTAGAGTCCACCCATATAAGGTTTTAGCAAGGATAATGATATTTTAGGGTATTACACAGTTTGAGGTTCAAGGCACAACACACCTAATAGCAAGGGAACTAGCAGCAGTACTCGGTGGATAGCAGGGTATATAGACAATAAAGGAACAAATACTCACATTCCCAGAAATGCATACATTAAAAGGAGGGAAGTTAAATGTCAACTGACAGGTAGATGGGATGGTCAATGGCTGATGCACAGCTGACACCCACAGTATGTCATGCTTTGACACCCTCAATACGACACCCTTTGCTCTCCAGCCCACAACGCTATGGCCCACTTGAAGTGGAGCCCATCGAAGAAGGAGTTGCTGCCCATTCCAGAAAATGCTGATTTCTGATTGGTTGAGGCTACAGGAAGGG
Organism: Neoceratodus forsteri; assembly: GCA_016271365.2. Lineage (NCBI taxonomy): Eukaryota > Metazoa > Chordata > Ceratodontiformes > Ceratodontidae > Neoceratodus > Neoceratodus forsteri. The sequence goes on from CM057458.1 coordinate 202,423,789, forward strand.
GTGCAACTTCAGTCTCTGGCTTCTGCACAAGAAAGACAAAGTCCCTGGAGCCTCAGTAGAGTGGAGATTGGTGGAGATGGTGGTGTGGGGGAGTATTCACAGTAGAACAAAGAACACTCACTTTCATGACCCCTTCTGGTCCCATGCTGGTTCCCATGCTGTGCATCAGCTGGAGGACTCTCTTGTAATTTCAATTTTAGTGGACTTTTTACATCTACCAGTTGCTGAAAATGCTGCCTCCAAATTGGTTGAGGTTGCAGGAGGGTTGTGGCTTCACTCTTTGGTACCTGGATGAGAGGGACAAGGTCTCTGGAACCCTAGTGCAGCAGTGATCATTTGGGGGAATGGAGGGTTCACTCACCCTCACTGCCCCATTCTGGTCCCAGTGCTAGTTTCTGTACTGTGGATCAGCTGAAGGGCTCTGTTGTTTCTTCACTCTGCCCATTGTCAAAAATGCCACTTCCCAAGTGGTCAAGGCTTCAGGAAGGTATATGGCTTCAGTCTCTGCCTCCTGGATGAGAAAAGCAAGGTCTCTGGAGCCCCAGTAGAGCAGTGATTGTTGAGAGGGAGTGCATGCTTATAGAAGAACAAAGGACATACACCCTCATGACTTCTTCTGGTCCCGGTGCTGGTTCCCATGCTGTGGGCCAGCTGGAGGGCTCTGTTACAAGTTCAAATACAGTATTGGTGGGCTTTTGCACTTCGCTTGTTGATGAAAATGTCACCTCCTGATTGGTTTAAAGCTGCAGGATGGAGGTGTGACTTCAGTCTGTTGCTCCCAGACAAGAAAGACAAGGTCCCTGGAGCCCCAATGGTATTAGAAAATAGGAGGAGAGGATGGAAGGTACCCAGAGATGAGTTAGGGTCAGGAGGAAATAGATTAGGCAAAAATTATCTGGACAGACTGGGTGGGTCAAAGGGCCCTCTTCTGCCAACAAATTCTGTTTTTATGTTTCTAGGAAATTTATTCCAAACAGGGTTAAAAAGCATCAACAGCAATGCAATCTCCCAACTGACATCCAGCATTTCATGCAGACTGAAATGTGTTTTCAAGGATGTGTGTTACACTACCTGCAGGTGGACTTTAAAAGAAATATATATTTCAATTACTCATTACCTTCTTTTGTTAATCTCTGTCTTTCTTTCCATTGGTCACCGGAGCTCCTGGTCACTCTAGCCCTGACACCCAGTGTCCTCCAAAGCTTACCTGCCAATTCTTCCACCCAGGGATTGCTATCCTGGAAGGGTTGAGAGGTTCCCCAGCCCCAGTTGTTGAACAGGATCCAGTTTTGCTGGACATGATCTGTATAGCCAGGTTCAAGGCCTGTGGTTGACCAATGTCATTCAGCCAGCAGCGAGTTTTTCCTCTGTTCTCCAAGGAGAGGTGTGGATGTGCAACACCATCATGATGCATGTTGCATTGTCCCATGTGACATGTGTGGATGGCAGATGCACTTCCCTGCACTTCTGATTGGCCCTTGACTGCCTTCACCCTAGTCTCTGCTAAGGGCAAGGTGTATGTTGGGTTCCATGTCCCCAACCTCCAGAGGAGAAGAGCAACCTCACAGACGCTCGGTCCTCCTCCCTCTGACCAATCCTCTGATACCCCAACTTTGCTTCCAAACCCAGATAATCAGTGCTGCAAACAGTAACACTACCACTGCGACAGTGGGCAGGCACTCCCTGTACCTTTTGTGTTCTATTATAAGCTTTTGGATTAATTGTTAGGTATCAGATAATGCATGAGATTTTTTTTACTTTTATATTTGCAGTTGATGGTTTTATTGGGGCTATTGCAGTGTGTCACATATTTTGCATATTTTGTTAATGTTGCACCATATATTTTGTGATTTTTGCACTGTCACTTAACATGTCTGTTTATAGATGACACTTGCAGGTGGGTGTGGCACATACCCTTGACAAAGCACACGAGTCTGTGTGAAACGTTCGATGCCAGTTGGGGATTGCTTATTTGCCTGACTTACATGAGTACTGAATTCTACAAATTGCTTTATCCTAAGAGAAACGATTCCATTTCAAGCATTCTTCCAAGAATGTATTTCAGAAAACACCTGACAGAATTCTGGCTGAAAATCACAAGAAAGTGATCCTTAGCTGAAGGGTCTGAGACAGACTAAGTGCAGCCTGCCACCTACTATACAACAGACTTATAGGGCACGATTGTCAGAAGGAGCAGACACAGATGCAGCTGCATGTAGGTCACTTGCAGCTGTCTAAATTTGAATCCAAATAGGCATACAGAATTGTGTTGAAATTGTTAAACTGCAAAGGATGTAGCTGTATCTGTGTGTGGCAAAAATTCACAATTGATGTAAAACCCTGGATGTGAATTAAATTTCCATCCGATTTGTGGTTCAAATTTGACTGGACATATGGAAATGTTAGACTATATCCATGCAGATGCAGAAGCAAGTCTGAAGTTGAAAATATGAGCAGATGGATCCTAGATGGATCACTTTAAAAATCTTGCACAGAGATGTTCAAGACATGTTATGCAAGATATTCTCCTGGCGAAATAGTTGAATGTCTAATAATTTCTGAGACTACCCTTTTGATGAACCTGTTGCTGTCAGAATATTCTAAAAAATTTCCTCTTATCTGTTTGTATGAGGAATATGTAGGGAGAGAAACTGTAAACTAAACATGCTCATAAGAGATGAATAGGCTAATATGGCAGACAGAAAAGAACAAGCATTTGTCAATGCCTCATGTTGTCTTGCTGGCGTTGGCATTGGTAGTGCAGGAGTTAGAGAGATGCATAATAGGAATGGCAGTGAAGTATTGAACTGACGCCAACCCCACCCCCACCCTGTAAAGACTGACAGGCATTGGGGTGTGCCTTTGGGTCATTCGGCCATAACTCTCATGCCATGTCACCTCACCCTACCCTGCAGACACCAGCAAGTGTTGCAGTGTGCCTTGGGGTCTTCGGGCCTTATGCTCACCCCATTCCATAAGGAAATATGCTGCGATGGATGAAGTATAGGAGAATGGGGAGAACTTTGGGGCTGAAGAGTCTAAGGTACACCTTGATGCCTGTCACTGACTGCAGGGTGGGGGTACGGGGTGGAATGGCGTAAGCACTACAGCCAACAATCTTAAGTCACACCTTGATGCCTCTCAGTCTGTACAGGGTGGAGCGCTGCAGTTGGAAACCCTAACACCCTGGATGTTTGCTGGTATTTTCACTCCAAATTTTCAACATGGGCTTTTTGTGACCCCACCTCATGAACAATGGCAATATCAGTTCATTAGCCAAAAGGTGATTTTGCACAGCGACTGCGCCATTTGACGCTACAGATGCAAAAACACATTTCAGGCAGGATGTGAAAAATGACAGCTGTACTGCTCATGAAAAGGTGTAAAGAAATGGCAATGTTGAAAATCTGGAGTGAAAATATGAAAAATTGGAGAAGTCATGACCGTGCGTAGAAACTGCGCAACACACTCCCGTAATGCAATTATTTTGGGGATCTTCTTAACCAGAATTTCAACATAGTCATTTGGGACCTCTGCTCATGAACAGTGGCACTATAATTTTGTTAATTTGTCCTGAAAGTTGATTTCCCACAGCGGCCGCGCCATTGTGCACTAGATGTGCGAAAACACATTTTGGGCAGGATGTGAAAAATGACAGCTGTATTGTTCATGAGGAGGTGTAAGAAAATTACAATATTGAAAATTTGAGTGAAAATCTGAAAAATTGGCGAAGTCATGAGCATGAGTAGAAACTGTGTAATGCACGTTATTAACGTAATTATTTCGGGAATTTTTTAACCAAATTTTCAACATAGGCATTTTTGGGACCTCCACTCATGAACAGTGGCACTGTGATTTTGTTAATCTGTCCCAAAAGTTGATTTCCCACAGCGACCTCACCATTGTGCACCAGATATGTGAAAACACATTTAGGGCAGGATGTGAAAAATGACAGCTATACTGTTCATAAGGGGGTGTGAAGAAATGGCAATGTTGAAAATCTGGAGTGAAAATATTAAAAATTGTCGAAGTTATGACAGTACATGGAAACTGCGCAATGCATGCGTGTAACACAGTCATTTTTTGGAATTGTTTCACCAAATTTGCAACATAGGCTTTTTTGGACCCCACTTCATGAACAGTGGCACTTTCATTTCATTAAATGGTCGTGAAAAATGATTCAGCACAGTGACCACGAAATCATCTTTTGGGACCACATAATGAGATGACAGTTCATGTGTTCATGAGGTGGGGTATCAAGAACCCCATGTTAAAAATTTCAAGGCAAAATAAAAAAAAATGGCTGAGATATTCACCTAAGTTGAACCCCCCGACCTGATTGGTGTCATTATATAGCTTACTAGCATTTCTTCATTTGCAGTTCGGCTTTCAAGAGTCCAGACGTGTTCCTACTGCACTGAAGATCGCAGCACCAGATGTCCAGAAGTAAGTATAGGGTGAGGGGGGGTATGTGGGAAGGTGGGGTGTGCAGAGGGTGGGTGCAGGTTGGGGGAAGGGGCACCGCAGACAACAAGGGACTGTTTTCTTTTTTTCAGATAAAAAAAAAAAACAGTCATCGCGACATGGTTTGTTAGGCACACTGGGGTGGGCTCCCGGTGTGCCCCATGACTTTCATGGGGGGTGTTGGACACACTGGGGTAAGCTCCCAGTGTGCCCCTTGACTATTGGGGGGGAATGCTGGACATACTGGGGTGGGCTCCCAGTGTGCCACACAAGCGAGTGGGGGGGAGGAACACTGTCGGCTTTGTGTAAGCGGCAGCACATTGGGGTGGGCTCCCAGTGTGGCACACAATGTGGGGGGTTGGGGACATGCCTACACAGGGATTGCACCCCTGATGTCGACTTTGTTTGGGGAGGCATGTCATCTCTGCCGCTGTGTGAAGAGCTTGTCTCTGATTGCAGCAGCACATTTCTTTCAAGTTGGTGGCACTTTACATAATTCTTGCATCAGTGTTAGCATGCTGGCTAATTGGAGAATGAGGGACACACCTACCAAAGTGTGCCCTGCATTCGCCAACACTGACACACCTCTCACTGTGCTATTACTACCAGAAGATGTTGCTTGCACGTGCACAAGACAACATAAAAAGGAAGTTGTGCTGGTTTACTGCTGATAATTTAATGAGCAAGATACTGTAACTGTCTACTGCCTTTAGCAGCAGAGATTTACAGCATATGCAAAGCAATTCAAAGCTGGTGTTTTATGTTTAATGTTTATGATGTTTAGGCAACTCTTTAGACTGAATCAACATCATTATTGCTTCCTACATCCTAAAAACACCTACATGGTAGACCTTTCAGGGTCCAAATAAAGCAGCCCACATGACTCTAAAGTAGTAATGAATTCATTGGATCACTCAAACCTTTGTTGCCCTACAACTCTGTTGTACCTTAGGTCTCTGTGTTGTCCTGCTTTAAAAACCTGAACAGTATTAGCTTCCACAGCCTCACCAGGTAGACTATTTCGCATATTAACCACTCCCTGTGTAAAATAATGTGTTCTAATGTTGCCCCTTTTCCTACTCACCACTTGGAATGCATATCCTCTTGTTCTGCATGCATTCTCCAGCTCTGACATCTGTTTATACTTGTCACAGACCACACATCTGCAAATCTGCCTGTGCCTCTCTCACACCATCTTGGCACAGATCTCCACCCTAGTTCACCATGTTCTTTGTCCTGGATCCACCCTCACCCCTCTGCATATTTGGCATGCTCCAAAAACCTGGACTCGTGAACTCAGTCACCTGTCCCTTACATCAAGCCAAGGCCAACTGCTCAAACCTCAGATAGCCTGAGGGGTTGTTTACCACTCTTTCCTTTATCACTTCCCAGACTTCATAGTACAGTATATGTCACTTATACTGGACATGTCCAACAAATATCACAATGTCCAGTACAGACAGTGTCCAGTTTAAATGCCAGTCAGCTTTAGTTAGCTTTAGAACACCTCATACGGCCATGTGCAGGATGGGAGACCAAGAAACAGACGGGGCTAAAGAGCTAGTTTAATAAAATAAAATATCCGTTGTAAGAGGTTTGTTCTCATGCTTATTTGTATGGTCACAGGCAGGATGGGTGTGTGTGTGTGAGAAACAGGCACTAGAGAGCTATCATGCCTTAAAAAGTAAAAAAAAAATCATCTAACTCACCAGACAACTTGCTGTCATGCCTGTTCTATCCCTGCTACCCACCGTAAGACTATAAGGATTAACAACTTGGTCACCCCCAAAACACACAAACAAATCTGCCTTCAGCTCACAAAAAACAAAATGAAAATCTGTAGCTCTGGTGTTTCCACTCTTCTGCCTACTCCAACAGCTGTAAATAGTCTGCTACTGTAGCAAAAAAAAAGTTTAAAAGCACTAAGTATACCACTCTAGCCAGTGAAGCTTGTCTGGCCCCCGCTTTCTGTAAGGAGAGTCTTCCTGTCATACTCACCCTGGCATCCCATCGCACACTGACCTACCTTGTTTACCTATACTGAATCGACAACATCATTATTGTAGTTTGGCATAGCGAGATCCCCAATGTTGACAAGAGAAATTTCATCTGTCCGACATTGGAGTGTTTCTATCGCGGGCTGTGCTCCCTGTGTCCCCTCCACCAAGGATAATCAGCTCCAAGTTGGAGTTGATTTGAAGAGGGGCAACACATAGCAAAAGAGTGAAATTTTGCCTTCAGGGCTCCCACAGCGACAATTCCAAAACTTGTTGAAATTGTCACTGTGGAGGATTTCGCCGTGACAGTTTAGTTGTTCAGTCAGCACACCAACCCACATTGGGGTCGGCCACAGTTCTTTTGGGTGCAGTACACAAACTGAATACCAGTAATAGGTTTTGGTGTCTTCACCTGGGGTAGGGGTATATATGGCTAAACAATGTTGCCCTATCCTTCCCTCCAGAAGCAAATATTATTTTCCCTCACACACACACACACAGGTAACTTTTCCCCACACAATAGTACTACACACCAAACAATCACTGTGAACAATAATTAGAACGTGAAATAACCTCAGATTTATTAAAGGAGAGGGGTGAAGGGGATGCTTCAAGCATAATAGCAAAAAGGTTTTAACAGTGATTTCCTACGCAGTTCCTGTACCAATCCAGCAGGTTCACCTGGCTCCCCTCCCCCCACAGCCATAAGAATTGCTACAGTCTTTTGCGGTGGGTACCTCACCGGGTTTCTGGCAGCCAACTGGATGATGTAAGGGTGAAGACAATTTCAGGATACTGTAGAAACAACAGTCTTTTGAATATGACCTGGCAGAACTTGGTAAGGGGCCTCAATGTGGTTCCAAAACAAACAAACAAGTATTTTTCAGTCTTCTGCCTGGGCTTATCTTGCAGCTTAAAAAAAAAGTCCTGCTAAAGACCTCACTCCCTTTGTATCTAACTAATTAATTAACTAACTAACTTTGAAAAGGACTCCTCAAGGCTGCAGCCAGAGGCACTCACAGTTTCTACAGATCTATGAGTGCTAAGAATGATAAGCATTGGCAGTACCACTCTAGATGCAACAGGCAGTCTCTCCATGAACACACAAGGCTGGCAGGAAACTTCAAAGCGGGCAATGTTCCCCTCACACTGAGGGTCTTTTATCGTCCTCACCTCTAAGGACTTTCGTTGCCTTTGCCTCTCAAGCCCTTTGTCATCTTTGCCCCATGGGCCTTTTGTCATCTTTGCCACACAGGCCTTTTGTGGCCTTCTAAAGGGACCACACAGGCTTGTAGTCACCCAGAACACCCAGAGCACACAGCTTCCATGGGGCCTTAAACACAGTCAGTCTTTCAACAGTCTCATACCCAGCCCAAGCATCTTTTTTTCCCAGCTGGCAAATAGTTCAGATAGTTCATGCAAACACAGACTTTGATGGCAGATAAAGACCGCTTGGCCCACCCCGCCCATTGGATAGAAAGCAGATCCTAGTTAACCAACGGCCTGCTTCGTCCTACCCCCCACTAGAATTGCCTTATGTCTGTACCATGCATTCTTAAATTCAGCCACTGTTTTTGACCCCGTGACCTCATCAGGAAGGCAGTTCCATGAGTCTACCACTCTCTTTGTGAAAAAATACTTCTTCACGTTGCCACTGAGCCATCCGCCCCCCTCTGTCTTTAAATTGTGCCCCCTTGTTCTTGCACATCTCTTTTTCTGAAAGATGATACACTCTTGGACTTTGTTGATTCCCTTGACATACCTGAAAGTTTCTATCATGTCCCCCCTCTCCCTCCTTTCCTCATGGGTAAACATATTACACTCTTTTAGTCTCTCTTCGTATGACTTCTGTTGTAGACCCTGCACCATTTTAGTTGCCCTCCTCTGGACTGCCTCCATCCTGTCTATGTCCTTGCAGAGATGTGGTCTCCTGTACTGCACACAGTACTCCAGATGGGGTCTCACCAACTGTCTGTACAGAGTGATAACAACTTCCTGTTTTCTACTGGTGATGTCTCTCATTATGCATCCCAGTATCCCTCCAGCCCTCATTACTGTCTTCTTACATTGCCTGCCTACCTTTAGGTCATCTGATATGACTACATCCAGGTCCCTTTCCATTTTTGTTGTTGTTAATCCCCCCCCCCCATTGTGTACTCTTCCCTTGGGGTTTTGTTTCCTAGGTGCATTACTTTGCACTTCTGTGCATTGAATCTAAGCTGCCATACTTTTGACCATTTCTCCAACCTTGCCAAGTCCCTTCTTATTCTTTCCATCCCCTCTTGTGTGTCAACCCTCTTGCAGATCTTTGCATCGTCTGCAAAGAGACATACTTTTTCTTCCATTCCCTCCTCAATATCACCTATAAAGACATTAAAGAGGACCCGTCCCAGTACTGAACCCTGCAGTACCCTGCCAGTAACCCCTCTTTCTTCGGAGTGGACTCTGTTTACTATTACCCTCTGCATCCTGTTGTGCAGCCAATTGTTTACCCAGGTTACCATCCTGGGACTCACTCCCAGTCTGGCTAACTTGTTTATTAGTGTTTTGTGTGGGACTGTGTCAAATGCCTTGATAAAGTCTAGGTAGATCATGTCCACAGCCCCTCCCTGGTCTACTACTTTAGTCACCCAGTCAAAGAAATCTATTAGATTTGTCTGACATGCCCTTCCTGCTGTGAATCCATGCTGCCTTGGGTCCTGTGCCCCACTGGCCTCTAGGTTCTCAACAATTCTTTCTTTAAGAAGTGATTCCATCATGCTTAATCTGGTTCAGTTTCAGTTGGTTACCATCTGTATACCTCCCCCCCCCGCATTGCCCCTAAAAAAGGGACTTCTGATCTCAGTGCGCCTAGCCGGTGAACAAAATTCAATAAATAAATAATTTTCCCTACCACTGCAGTCAAACTAACAGGTCTGTAGTTTCCTGCCTCTACCTTGCTCCCACTTTTGTGAAAGGGAATCACATCCACACTCCTCCAGTCCTCAGGTACCACATCATCCTCCCATGATTTGTTAAAAAGTGTAGTCAGTGGTGTCACTAGTTCTCCCCTTAGTTCTTTTAGAATTCTGGGGTGAATCCAATCAGGCCCCATTGTTTTGTCCAGCTTCAGTTTCAGGAGTTCTTTCAGGACCCTTTCTTCTGTGAATAGACTGATATCGATCCCCCTATCCAGAGTGCTTCTACTGATTGGTTTAGGTACCTCCCCCTCCTTTTCTTTTGTGAATACTGAGCAGAAGTATTCGTTCAGTATCCCTGCTTTTTCACTGTGCCTCTCTGCCCACTCCCCCCTCCCCTTTATTAAACCTCACTATCCCTCCTTTGGTCTTTCTTCACTCCCTAATGTACCTGGAAAAGATTTTATCCCCTTCTTAGCTGAGTTGGCTATCTTTTCCATGGTCTGGGCCTTTGCCATTCTGATTGACTTCCCCACTTCCTTCTGCTTTAACTGGTGCTGTTATCTGTACTGCTCCTCCTGTATTTCCTTATACAGTACTTCCTGAATGCTATATTTTTATCCCTAACCTTCCCTACCACCTCTTTTGAGAACCATGGTGATTTTTTCCTTAGTTTTTATTTATTTATTTATTTATTGAATTTTGATGACCGGGTAGGCCCGCTGGGCCCCGAAGGTCCCTTTTTCAGGGGCGACCCGGAGACACATTAAGTGGTATTACATGTATCACATGTATTTGCTTCACACAAATGCTTGTTGCCTCTGTGATGGCAGTTTTGAGTTTTCTCCATTGTTCCTCCACCCCTCCTTCTTGCCTGTTTGCTAGTGCTTTTCTCAATCACTCTCCCATGTTGCCAAAGTCAGCCCTTCTAAAGTCCAATACCCTCACTTTTGTATGGCTTGACTCCATGGCTGTGTTTATCATGAACCATAGTTTGGTGATTGCTTTTGTTCCCAGATGGCTACCAACTTCTAAACCTGAGATCCTCGCTCCATCCCCATTTGAGAGTACCAGGTCTAAGATTGCTCCCTCCGAGTGGGTTCCAGCTCTAGCTGTCTGAGGCATGCACCCTGCAGGGCATTGAGAATAACCATGCTCTTGGATTTGGCTACAGCAAAGGTGCTCCACCTAACAACCACACACAGGGGTTTTGGGGTGCTCAGTGACAATATCCAACTGTAGAAAACAAAATTCACGGCATTCGCCATGCACACATAAAGAAAGAGACAGAGAAACTTAAACTGAAACAATTCTGCACTCACCCCACCCTAAATAAAAGACTGCTCACCACATGTAAATGTGCTCCATTTTAATAAAGTGCCAATGTGCCCACAGTCCTAATGCATTTCGGAATACACTGATTTCTTTCTCAAATGATCTGAAAATACATAAGAAATGCATAATTTATATAGCACTAAGAATGACATCATCAGAAAGCGTCAGAGAAATTCTTAAAGTGAAACCGCACAGTGCATAAAATGCTTTAAAAATACAAAAATATGTACAATAATACTGACATAACTATTACTCTAATAAATACAGCCTAATATCAAACTCAATAACATTAGTAAATAAATACTATAAAAAATATGTTAATTTCTCTATATAAAAAGCAAATAAGTCACATGACTGTCCAGAGAACAAAATCCACATGGTTACTTCAATTTGGGTGTGTCTTAAATTCATCAGGAAAAAATAGAAAGAGAGGGAGAAGCTATAATTATTATCTATGGTCAAAACCATGTGTGATGACCTGAATAGTTCTCAACATCTCCAATATAGAATCCTATGTATATACTTATAGTAATTGGCAAGTTGTCTCACTACATATGCTCCCTAGTGCACAAGCCTCACAATGTGTATCACTGTTCACCTCAAACTTTGTGCTCCTAGACATACCCAGGACATGTACTAATCAGGGCAGAGGTGCCATTAGTTTTGTCTTCCCATCTCTATGGAACCAGCTGCAAAAAAATCTTGAAGCTAACTGAGATAGTCATGTTAAATTGCTTTAAGTCCCTAGCCAAGAAAGCATTTGAAGTGGTCTGCCACTGCTCTTCACACCAAGGTAATATATGAATTCTCACCATCCCTTCTGCTTGTCACCCTATCCCTGTCTCCCCACCAACTACCCAGCCTAACCTCTCACCCATCTGCCCCACCCACCCCTTATTCCTACCTCAACTCCCTTTACCCATTCTGCCTTCTAGCACCTCATCCCTTCCTCCACCTCCCTGTCTCCCTACCCCCTTCTCCCATACCCCATATTCCTACCCCAACCCCCCATTTACCTAGTCTGCCTCCTTGCACTTCTTCCCTTCCTCCACCTCCCTGTCTCCCTACATCCTCCTCCCCTACCCCAGTCAACTCCCTGCCCTAGACCCCCTCCTTGTACCCCCATCTCTGTGCACAATGTTCCTGTCCTGCTGAACCTACCACCCTCCCCTTCCCCACCTCCCTGTCTCCCTCCCCTTCCCTAGACCCCCTCCCTGTACCCCATCTCAGTGCACAATATTCCTGTCCCTCTGAACCTACCACCCTCTTCTGCAATGTCATCTACAGCCCCATGTTTTCACTTTCTTCTTTTTTTCCTTTTCCTTCTGCCCCAGTGAAGACTTGTCTCACTCTATGTGTATCATCTATGTGCACATTAGTGCAGTTAGTTTTTTTTGTACATAATATATCAGTTATTTGCAACAATCCAAGTTGTACCTTATCATTGCCATTGCTGTTTACTCATGTTATCCAAATCTGTTTTGTATAAGATCATGTACGTCATTGTGTTGTTTGAAATCTCCAGGACCTCCTTGTGAATGAACTTGCTCAATGGAGTAATTCCTGTAATAACAAATTTAAACTTGAACTAAACTAATTCAGCCATGTATTACTATATTGAAATATAAAAAAAGGCTCATGTTGTCAGCACTATTACATCTTTTAAAATGGTAACCATAAGCCTATCAGGCACCATTTATTTTCTCTTCCTCAAGTAAGGAGTGACATCAAACCTATCATTAAGGCCTGGATACTTGTATGCACTTAAAATGTATGTCCAGAAACCCTCTCTTTCTAAAATAAAATTATTAAAGTCACCCCCTTTTGAGAAAACCTAAGATTGGGTGATACGTAGGAAGTTTGTTGCACCCTGTTTCCTGTTTTTATGTTTGCTTGTGCGCAGCGCAAGAAACATATTGCGGCAGCTTAGTGCTGAAGCAGGTTCTGGAGATGTGGCACTGTTGTGGCCAATACCGGCATGGCATTTTGGGGCATGTGTGATGTCCACCAATAATGGGGGACACTGCCGGTGACACTAGTTTGGAACCTTGCCAACAACTTGAAAGAAAATTGCTGCAGCCAGATGGATTCCCCCCACACGCACACATGCATATTGCCTGCTAATGCACCCCCTGCACACACACTGTATGGCCAACGAGGGTGCTCAATCCCCCATCGGCTCCAATGCCCCCCCAACAGACAACCAGGTGCCACGATGGGAGCCCACCCCAGCATGGCAACACTCTATATGGCCGACGGGGGTGCCCAATCCCCCATCGGCTCCACTGCCCCCACCCCAAACAGCCTTCCAGCTGCCATGCTGGGGGCCCACCCCAGCATGGCAAAAGTCCCGTGTTGTCCAAGAAAAATAAAAAGAAACCTGAAAGAGAAAACCTTCCCTTGCTGACTGTCCTGACTCCCACTCCCCCTCCCACGCCCACCTTCTGAGCACCCTGCCTTCCCACACCCCCCCTCACCCCATACTTACCTCCGGAGTCTGGCACGATGATCTTCGGTGGACCGGGAACATGTCTGCACTCTTCAAAGTCAACCGCAAACTGAGGGAATGCCGGTACGCTGTATAATGTAATAAATCAAGTTTTTTCAACTTTGATGCATATCTCAGGCATTTTTGGGAATTTTTTTCACCAAATTTTCAACATGGGGTTTTTGAGACCCCACCTCATGAATTCTGTCACTGTCATTTTGTTAATAGGCTCCGGAAGGTGATTTCATGGTCACTGCGCCGAACCACCTTTCAGGACTGATTGTAAATGACCAGTGTCCTGAATCATGGTGGGCTAAACCTATGTTGAAAATTGAGTGAAAACAATTCCCCAAAATGACTGTTTTATGAGCGTGCATTGTGCTGCTCCTGTGCATGCTCGTAAGTTCACGAATTTTCAATATTTTCACTCCAGATTTTCAACATTGCCATTTTACTACACCTCCTTATGAGCAGTACAGCTGTCATTTTTCACATCTTGCCCCAAATGTGTTTCCACGCATGTAGCACACAATGGCGCAGTCGGTGTGCGAAATCAATGTTTGGGACAGATTAAGAAAATTACAGTGACACTGTTCATGAGCAGAGGTGTTAAAATGGCTATGTTAAAAATTTGGTGAAAAAAGTCCATAAAATGACTGTGTTATGAGCGACCATTGCGCAGTTTCCACGCATCCTCGTAAGTTCATGGATTTCTAATATTTTCAGTCCAGATTTTCACCACTGGCATTTTTCCACACTTTCTTATGAACAGTACAGCTGTCATTTTTCATACCATGGCTGAAATGTGTTTTGCACTTCCAGCGCAGAAATGCGTGGTCGCTGTGGGAAATCACTGTTTGGGACAGATTAAGAAAATCACAGTGACACTGCTCATGGAGCGAGGTTCCAAAATGCCTGTGTTGACAATCTGCTGTAAAAATCCCCAAACTAATTGCATTATGGGTGTGCATTGCACAGTTTCTATACACACTCATGACTTCGCCAGTTTTCTTTTTATATTTTCACTGCAGATTTTCAACATTGCCTTTTTTTCCACCTCCCAATGAACAGTACAGCTGTCATTTTTCATATCCTGTTTGAAACGTGTTTTCGCACCTGTGGTGCCAAATGTCATAGTCGCTGTGCAAAATCAGCTTTCGGCCAATGAACAGATAATGCCACTGTTCATGGGGAGGGGGTCTCAAAAAACCCATGTTGAAATTTGGAGTGAAAATGCCAATGAAAGCCTGAGACATTAGGGTTTCCAACCATAACGCCCCACCCTGTAGAGATTGACAGGCATCAAGGGTGTGACTTGGGATTTTCGCCTGTAATGCTCATACCATTCCACACCCTGCAGCTAGTGAGAGGCTTCAAGGTGTGCCTTGGACTCTTCAGCTCCAAAGTTCACCCCAGTCTCCTATACAGAACCCATCTCACTGTATTTCATGATGGAATGGGGTGAGCATAAGGGCCAAAGACCCCAAGGTGCACCATGACACTGGGTGTCTGCAGGGCAGGGTGTGATGAAATGGCATGGCCGTTATGTCTGACGACCCAAAGGCACACCCCAATGCCTGTCAGTCTCTGCAGGGTGGTGGCAAGGTTGGCTCCAGTTCAATACTTCACTGCCATTCCTATTATGCAGCTCTCTAAATCCTACACTACCAATGCCGATGCCAGCAAGCAAACATTCAGCATTGACAAATGCTTGTTTTACTGGCTGAAGTAAAGACAAGAGACATTTTTGAATTGAATCAAGTCTCTGTCTTTTTCTTTATGTGCACATGGAGAGTGGCGTGACTTTTGTTTTCTACAGTGCTCCAGTTAACATCTGGCATATTCAGGTCCCCAATAAACAATATCTCCCCTTTTTCTGCCATTCTAAGGATGCCTTCTATCATTTCCTTGTCCATTTTAACCCTGAGATGGGGGTATGTATATAACCCCAGTGAGGATTATAGTACCATTTCCTGTCTCCAGGGTGACCCACAGTACCTCCTCTCTTCCTTGTTTACTCTTTAGTTCCATTGGTTTAATCCCTTCCCTTATGTAAAGATCTCCTACTCTCCTCTTTTACCCCCCCATTCCTCCGATAGATTGTGTAGCCTGGTAGGTTGACATTCTAGTCATGGTTCTCTGTGTACCATGTTTCTGTGACTGCCACAATATCCAAGTGTCCCTCTTCAATCAAGGCCACTAATGCAGGGAGCTTGTTACCCAGACTACGGGCATTGGTACTCACCACCCTCCACTTTTTGATGGTCTTATCCCTTTCAGCCCCATCCCTGACCTTACTGCCTTTGCCTTTTTCTCAATTTACCCAAGTTCTGCTCCCTATCAACTTCTTTACCTCAGTGTTTACTTTACTAATGACCCTGTTTTGTGTGGGGGGGGCTGGGATTTCCCTGCTTCTTTTCAAGACCATGCCCTCCAGAAACAATCAGCTATAGCTCTGATCCATGACTCCTGTGCATGATTTCCTTTCTTTCAGCAAGACAACCTGCACAACAATTTAATAGACAATATACTCTGCCAAAATCAATTTCGATCAGAGAAAAAAAAGCAGTAAACTGTAAACCTGTAAGCACAAAACAGCACCAAAATGTGCAAGTACAACCTGTAACATTTTATCAAAAGAACTGTGCACAAGGTAATAGTGGTGCTTTCAGCCATCAATTCATAGTTTCACAAAAAGCTGACACACACACTTATCCCACAAATGAAATAAAACATGGAGCTACTAAAATATTAACTGTATTACACCAACCAGACCACCTGATGCATTGCGGACAGCAAGTCCTTTATTAAAGGTTAAAACATCACTCAAAAAATATCAGTTAAATATCATTACACATATGACATCATGGTGATATATCAAGAATGCATTGGTTCATTTCAATCATTAACTAGTTAAAACACCATCACCATAATAAAAACAATTGAGCCATTAAAGTTAAACTGCAAGATCCATTAATAACAAGAAAAAAAGTCCTTTTTTAACATACAAAAATGTTAAATTCATATACCAATATATAAATACATTCTTATTCTATTTATATTCCAAGTAAGATTTCAGTTCCAACCTTGCATTAATTCCTGTTTTTTTATGTGCATTTAGTCTAAAAATCCATTCATTCTCTTTTCTCAGGATTTTATTGTGAAAATTACCACCCCTCTATCCAACAGAGATTTTTTCTATTCCCATAAACTTAAAATTATGTCTTTCATTCTTATCTTTGTTTTCCACTATATGTGCAGCAGTGACATAAATGGTGTCCTGTTTGTCTATTGCACAAACATGTTCCAGCACTCTCACTTTAAATGCCCTCTATGTCTTTCCAACATAAAATGCTTCACAACTGCATTTAGCCAAATAAATGACTCCTTGTGCATTGCATATAATCAACTGTCTAACATCAAAATATTTTTCCTTACGAATTGCAACACATTTTTTACCCTGTAATATATATTCACAAGCTGTGCAGTTTTTGCACTGCATACATCCTTTACTCTTAGTCAGCCAATTACTGGTGTGTTCCATCTGTGTCATAAAATGGCTTCTCACTAATGTGTCTTTCAATGTTGGTGCATATCTATATGACATCATAGGGTAAAATTAAGTATACTGTTGTAACCCACATTCACAGGACAGCATCTTTCAGTGTTTTTGAATTACTCTCTCCACTTCCTTACTATGTGCACTAAAAGTGGTCACATAATGAAACCTCTCACAGCTACTTTTTTTTATCTTCTCTGTCTAATAATAATTCCTTCCTTCCTGGAATAGCTGCTGTTTCATATCCTGATTCTATAGATCTCTGCATGTAACCTCTATTAGTTAACCAATTTTTTAAAACTATTTCCCCTTTCTCGTAATCATCTGTTTTGCTACAATTTCATTTAATCCTAAAGAATTGCCCCTTGGGAATATTTTCCACAGTGTGTTTTGGATGACAACTCATGGCAAAAAGTAAGGTATTGCCATCTGTTTCCTTCCTAAAAAGATAAGTACTAACTCGTCCCTCTTTTTCTTTGGTGATTTTCAAATCCAAATAATTAACTTCTTCATTACTAGCACAGTAAGTGAACCTAAGGTTTTCATTTATTCCATGCAGGTACTCGATAAACTCTTGTAACATTTCTTTAGTCCCTTTCCATATGAGTAAGACATTGTCAAAAAAAGTTTCCATAGCAACACATTATAAAAATAGGGGTTGCTATGGTTATTAAAAAATATGTCATACTCCCATTTTCCCACATACATACTAGCTACTGACTGGGCGCTAGTAGCCCCCCATCACAGTTCCCTTTATTTGGCGGTATATATTGCCATCAAAAATAAACATATTCTTGGTTAGTATATGTTCCAGTAATTTCAAAATCACTTCTGTTTGTATATCGGAACTTGCTCTAGTTTGATTTAGGAAATAAGCAATGGCATCAAGTGCCCCTTTGTGGGGTACATTAATGTAAAGTGATTCAATGCCTAACATTGCTAGTATGCAATCCTCTCCCTCTGCTACCTCATCCAACATCCTCAACACTTCTTTAGTGTCTTTTATATATGATTGCACATTTTTAACATATTCACATAAAACAGAATCCACATATTGTGACAAGGGTTTGGTTAAGCCTCCAAGACCACTAACTATAGGATGTCCTGGGGGGGGGGTTACATCCTTATGAACCTTAGACAGTACATAAAAAGTTGGTTTCACTGGATGATCCACTTTTATAAAACTTGTTTTATCTTGCCTGTAGTTGCTCCTTGTTCAAATGCTCTATCTATAGTGTCATCAATGAAGGATTTATATTCCCAAATTGGGTCATAGTTCAATTTCCCATAGAATAGTACATCATTTGGCTGTCTCATTACTTCTCTTTTATAATTCTCTATATCCCACAATACAACACAACCACCATTGTCTGCTTGTTTAATAGTAATGTTATTGTCTTTTTGCAAATTTGTTAGTGCTTCCTGTTCTCTTCCACACAAGTTGTTAAAGTGAGGGTGTGGTAAATTCTCAAACAATAGTTCCAAATCCTTTTTGCATAAATCTCTAAAGACACTCACTGCATTACACAGTTAGAGGATTAAACACAGATTTTGGCCTAAGTGTCATACTGGGGGGGGGGAAGGATCTGTTCCATCATTTCCATTTGTTCTATAGAAAAACACTTTCAAGTTTAGTTTTCTACACATTAAATGCAGATCAATGATCATTTGTACTGGGTTTAATTAAATTTTTGGTGAAAAGCTAAGTCCCAATTTTTAACAGGTTCTCCTCAGAGTCCGTTAATACATGTCTTATACTAAGGTTCCTACTAAGGTTAGAAGAAAGAGCTAGTAGGCCGAGGCCCATAATGCTCTTATGCTAGGCCATGGAGTAATATGATAAGTCATACCCAGACATAATTAGCATGTCGAGATGATGTTTAAAAATCTCTTTTGTATTACTTGTTACTACATCGGATGGAAGTCTATTCCAAGGTCCAATAGTTCTCACAGAAAAGAAAAACTTATGATTATTATGTTTAAAGGATTTACCAGTTAACTAGAGGAAATGACCTCTAGTATTATGTTTTGATGGCTTAAAAGAAAATCCTAACTCAGTCATGATATAGAGGTCAAGAATAATGTCATATAGGAGGAGAAAGTCACCTCTAAGTTGTCTGATAGTAAGAGGCATAAGTTTTAATGTATCCAACCTAGACTCATAAGATGAGGATTCAAGGCCAGATTTTTTTAATATATTTTTGCTGAACCCTTTCAAGAGAGTAACTATCTGATTTTTTAAAAGGACACCACAACTGTGAAGCATATTCAAGATGGGGATGGACATAGGACCTGAATGGGGTAACAACACTTCCTGGTCTCGAGATCTGATATTACGCAAAATAGACCAAATAATTTAGATGTACTAATAGCCAAATGCATATGCTTGGAATATGTTAAATCATCTGAAATAGTTATACCCAAATCCTTCTCATCATTAGTGGCACACAATGGCAAATCATCCCAAAATATACTGGAAGTTTAAATTATTGGATCCCAAATGTATTACTTTGCATTTTTGTAGAGTTTAACTTCATGCCCCATTTGTTAATCCAAGTGCTGACAATATCAAGATCATGCTGAATACATGATATTTGGTCTAAATTAGAACATGGTCCTCCGATCTTCACATCATCTGCATATTTAATTGTAAAAGAAAGGCAGGAATTAGTTAAATCAGATATGAAGGCCTGAAAAAGACAGGGGCCGAGAACCGAACCCTGTGGAACACCACTTAGAACTTTATCAGAGTTAGAAATTGCCCCATTAATCATCACCTTTTGAGTTCTATTAGAAAGCCAATTATGAATCCATGTAATTGTATGACTATTAATACTAAGACCTGTGAGTTTTTGGATTAGAGCCCAATGTGGCATGGTGTCAAAAGCCTCACTGAAATCAATAAAGACAATGTCACAGGCTAACCGGTTATCCAAACAAGAACTATAGTGTTCATAAAAGCAAAGCAAATTTGTCAAACAGCCTCTGCCCTTCTTGAAGCCATGCTGTTGTAAATCAGATGCATCAATATAAGGGGCAATAATATCCTTGAGTAGACTTTCTAACACCTCACATATAGATGAGGTCAAACTAATCGGCAGATAGTTTTCCCATAGTTGTTTGGATCCCTTCTTATGTATAGGAACCAAAAAAGCTTCTTTCCATTCACTAGGAATATAATTATATCGTAAAAAAGATTGAATAAAAGTTTGAGTGGAAAGGCAATATGGTCAGACAATAAGTAAAGTAAATGCCCTGCTATATTGTCTGGGCCTGAACAAAATTTACCTTTTAGTAAGTGTAGTTTTTTAAGAATTGACTCCACTGAGAATATAATAAAAGGATCTGATGGTGAAATCATAGGTTGAGGTGGCTGAACTTCTGATTCAGAGAAAACTTTGCAGAATTCAATATTAAATACATCAGCCATGGCTTTTGACTCATGAATAAGTATATTATCTGATGTAAGAGGCCCCACTTTTCCTGAGGGAGTTTATATAAGAGTAGAATTGTTTGGAATTTGACTTTGCCAATTTCAGTTCCCATCTAGATTTGGCCATACGGATAACTAATTTACACTTCCTACTTGATTTCAAATAGGAATCCCAATTAGAAGTTATCCTATTTTTAAGGTAGTTACGATGTTTTTTATTTTTTATATTAATTAAACATTTGATGTTTTTATTCATCCATCTAGGAGTCTGCTTACCATTAGAATTCTTAATTTTAGATGGAATATAAGTATCACGAAGAGTAGAAATAAGTGATTTAAAAAGAACCCAACTTTGATATGAGGACTGGTAATCAAAAAAGGATAACCAGTTAATTTTGTCAAGGTATTGATTGATGCTGTGAAGATCAGCTTTATCATACAGGTACATAATTGAAGAATTAGTATTAAAAACTGTATGTCTCTGTAAATTAAATAAAATTGAGTTATGATCACTGCTGCCAATTGGTGATGAAATATGCACATCCCTAATATCTAAAGCAGTACTACTCAGGACAAGATCTTATATATTATTACCTCGGGTGGCAGAAGTTATCCATTGCTGTAAGTCCAATTCTGAACAAGTGGACAAAAATGTATTACTAATACAGCTAGACGCTATAAAAGAAAGCCAATTTATATTGGGAAGATTGAAGTCCCCTGTAATTATAACATAACCCATTCGAGTAGCTATTTCAAATTCAGAAAGAATGGCATCCATAATTAAACTAGATGAATTTAGGGGAAGATAGCATATCCCAATGATAATAAAATCCTGTTTTGATAGAAACAGTTTAAGCCAAAGACTCTCAGTTAGGAGATTATGAATTTTTATAGAACTAGAAATATTGACTGAGTTAATTTTATTATTAATAAATGATGCAACACCTCCACCCTTCCTTTCACTTCGATTCAAATAATAAGAGATATAACCAGGGAGTTGCTTGATCCAGTGGGAATTATTATCACCCCATGTTTCACAAACCGCAATAATGTTAAAATCCTTATTCGAAATCACAGTTTGTAATTCATCGAATTTCTGTGTCAAACTTCTCGCATTAAAACTAAGAAACTATAATTGTTTACTGGATAGTTTATAAGAATGAGACAAAGGGGAGTGGACCGTTGCTCCCCCCCCCACCACCACCATTATTTAGTTTAAATTCATATTAATTGTAGATAGGAATTGTTGACTCAGCAATGCATTCCCTTGTTTGTTAAGATGCAGGCCATCAGTACAATAAAGCTCAGGTCTATCAGAAAACTCCTCCCAATGGGAGTACCATGGTATGGGTAAAATCTCTGAAAAAATAATATCACACCCGAGATCAATAATTTAATTAGTCATAGAAACATAGGCTAATTTGATATTCTGAACAGAGTTCATGTAAATGTTGTTGGCTCCAACATGGATAATACACAGTGGATTGATGTCTAGAGAGGTAATAATATTATCAACCATATATGTTAGATCTGAAATCTTAGCACCACTGAAACTAGAGCAAGTTCTGTTATGTTTGTCAGGCTCACATATAACCCTATCCAGATGTTTAACTAAGGAATCACCCAGAACAAAGGTTTTTCTGATATATTTATCATCATTAGGAACACACAAAGAAGATGCCTCTTCACCAGTTTGAATAGTAGCAAAATCAATCAAAGGAATATCAGTCGTGGAATTAGGTGGTGGAGTTAAAGAATTAGGCGTGTCAACCACGACTTGGGAAATGTTTATAGAAATTAATCCTTCATTCGGAGACTCAATAGGAATACAATTAGAATCGACAGACAGTGGACAAAGGGTCAAAACTATTATGTAGACTAGAGGAATGTTAAAATACTCAGCCTTTCTCCTTTTTTTTAGTAGCTTTTGACCCTTGCACATTATACCAAGTAGTATCTTCTATGCTGTTTACCAAACTGTACTCATCTCCTCTAGCTCTTTTTTTTGAAACACCAGATGGATGAATCACTAAGCTACTCATAGTAGTTGACTATTCTCACTAGATATTGTTTTTTCAGAAGGGATGCTGTTAGCAGAGGTAGAGGAAGTCTCACTTAAAGGGATACTTGTTACATATAAAGCTTCTTGAAGTGTTATAGGTTCAGCATCCTTTCTAGATTTGAGTGCCAGTATCCGTTTATAGTATAAGCTGTTTTCACATTGTAACACTATGTTATCAGTACATTTTGAGCATTGAAAGGGGAGATTGTTAAAAGTGACAGCTGATAAGCTAAACATATAGCAAGACGTGCATTATATACCCGTTTCCGCTTTAGTAGTGGTTACAAACACTTTAATATTACTGGATAGATTGAAGGAGGATGCCATTACCACAAGTGGGAGAGAGATCAAACGGAACCATGTAATATTTATATACAATAAACTTGGTGATAGTACTCACGAGTATAAGAGATGGTGAACACAAACTTGATTAATCCACCTAACACCGCCTAACATGCTTAACACACGCTGTACATGCGTGTCTTAGCGCACATCTTCGCACACAGAATAATGCACGTCCTGCTCCTTTGCTCACCCTGCTTGCACAGGGAGTGTTTTATATAGGGAGGAGTGAACTGGAAGTGCCGAAACAAGGTCACATAGCCTCCCGAGAATTAGTTTTTTAAATACCCATTTTAAACTCCACTAAAACCACTCATGCATGGAGCTGGTAGAGTTGTAAATGGATGGTAGTCCCTGAATTTAAAATAAAATGTCCCTGGTTGAACAGTAGTTCTCACGTGTATGCAGGAGAACTACTGTCCCTCTTCCTGCTTCCTGAAAACATCAGCAGGGCTCCAGATAGTCACTAGTAAGGTACACAGACAGATAACACAAATCTGAAATACAGTTTTAAAATAAATCGTTGATTTAAAACAGATAGCCTGCAGAGAGAGAGACACACTCTGCTCAGGCTGTAAAATTTGTGGCAGAACAGAACAAACTAACCGGGATGTTTTAAGTAAGGCATCGTGACCCGGAAGTGCCCAAACAAGGTCACAGAGCCTCCCGAGAATTAATTTTTTAAATGCCTGTTTTAAACTCCATGAAAACCACTCATGCATGGAGCTGGTAGAGTTGTAAATGGATGGTAGTCCCCAAATTTAAAATAAAATGTCCCTGGTTGAACAGTAGTTCTTGAGTGTATGCAGGAGAACTACCGTCCCTCTTCCTGCTTCCTGAAAATGTCAGCAGGGCTCCAGATAGTCACAAGTAAGGTACACAGACAGATAACACAAAGCTGAAATACAGTTTTAAAGTAAATCATTGATTTAAAACGGATAGCCTGCAGAGAGAGACACACGCTGCTCAGGCTATAAAAATTGAGGCATGTTAATAACTTGAATTTCTTCACTCAGCTCCTCTGATTTCTGGCGTTCCATCTGCTGCCATTGTTCCTCCTGTTGTAACAGCCCCTTTGCTCATGATATACCTCGTTGTTTCTGCCCCCTGCATATTCACTTCCTTGACCATAATTCACCAGCCTGGGGCTCTGGTGTAATTCTTGCTGTACCGGTTGTTCTATATCTGTTTGGCCCCTGTGTAAAAAATGACCTTGTGTAGAATTCCTCTCATCCCCTTCTGACTCACTCTCCTCTGTGCTGTAACTAAAAGACACCCATTGTGGACATTTTAAAATCCCTCTCCTTGTTTCTTTCTTCCAAGCGTATACTCGATTATTTTCATAGTCCCCTTTATCATGGATGAATTTGGTCTGTTTTACACTTTCATTTCTCTGCCCAATTTATTAATGGATTCTTGTAATGTTTTATCATAAAAATCAAAGTCCTCAATTTCTTTGTATTTTAAACTTCTTTTTCAATCTGTTTTAAATCTTCTTTAAGTGCTGCTTCTCATTCTTTACTATATTTAACTATCAATTCCATCAATTTACCACTGGCTTCGCTTAATATTTTCTCCTATTCCAGCAAAAAATTCTCATTTTCCATTCCAAATGCTGGATTTTTTATTAGCCTTAAGCCTATTGGTATTCTTTTTAGATGCAAATATGCTTTTAAATTAGAGACATTCTAGAATATTTTCCTCAGATGATGCATAGTCCTTTCCAATTCCCTGAACACTCCTCTTAGTGACTGAGCTTCATTAGTGGCTAGTTCAGGCTCATTGGTTTCTGATAGAAATGGATTGATAGCACTCACCATTGAAAGAAGTTTATCCACATAAAATAAAGGATTTTCATTCTGCATTTTCTCAGTCGGGTTACTAATCAGTATCACTTCCATAGAATTAATTTTAATAAATATGCTCTCTCGTTGTTCTCTAGGAGTTTACTCATTGCTTCATTTCTTTAATATTCTTCTTTGAACAAAACATGTGCTACAGTTCAATTTACTTACTCATTTCATCAAAAAAAAACATGCACAAGGAAATAGTGGTGCTTTCAGCCATCAATTCATGGGGTTTTCATAGTCCTTATTAACCTACATAAAAAGACAGTTTCACTGGATGATCCACTTTTAAAAACCTTTTTATCTTGCCTGCAATCGCTCCTTGTTCAAACGCTCTATTTATAGTGTCATCAATGCAGGATTTATATTCTCAAATTGGGTCATAGTTCAATTTCTCACAGACCAGTACATCTTTTAGCTGTCTCATTACTACTCTTTTATAATCCTGAGAAAAGAGAATGAATGGATTCTTAGACTGAAAGCACATAAAAAAAAAAACAGGAATTAATGCAAATTTGGAACTGAAACCTTATTTGGAATATAAATAGAATAAGAATGTATTTATATATTGGTACATGAATTTAACATTTTTGTTTGTTAAAAAATAAAGCTTTTTTCTTGTTATTAATGGATCTTGCACTTTAACTTTAATGGCTCAATTGTTTTTATTATGATGATGGTGTTTTATAATGATATAATGATTGAAATTAACCAATGAATTGTTGATACATCACCATGATGTCATATGTGTAATGATATTTAACTGATGTTTTTTGACTGATGTTTTAACCTTTGATAAAGGACTTGCTGTCTGAAATGCATCAGATGGTCTGGTTGGTGTAGTAAATTTAATATTTTGGTAGCTCCTTGTTCAATTTCATTTGTGGGATAAGTGCGTCCATCAGCTTTTTGTGAAACTACAACCTGTAACAATTTAACAGAAAATATATCCTGCCAAAAGCAATTTCAATCAGAGAAAAATAAAGCAGTAAAGTGTAAAATCTGTAAGCACAAAACAGTAACAAAACCTGTAAGTGCAACCTGTAAGCAAAAAACAAAACAGTAGCAAGACAGTAACTCTGATTAGCCAAAGAAGCTTTATTGTTTCTCCTTGCTCTGTTAATTTTGCTCCTTGCTCTGTCCTTTCAAGCAAACCTAGAAAAAAAGCAAAGCTCAGGTGAAGCTAGGTGCTTTTTTGGTTTTTAGGTTTGCTGGCAAAAAATCAGGTTACAGGCTTAAAATGGATACAGAGTAGTTCAACTAAATCCCAACTGAGAAACACAGGTGACCAGTTTGAAACATATTCTTGCTGGGAAGGTGGGCTAGAAGGCACTCTGTCTTAAACTTTTCTCTGGGCTCAGAGGGGCCTTTATGCACCAAGGATAGAAGTTTGTATCCCAGTCCAGGCATCGCTTGTTCTGGACTGTGCCGAGCCTTCCCCACAGTGCTCAGAGGTGCAAAAGTTCAAGGATCTCAGCCCTTCTAACATGCAGGGCAGAGGAAACAGCAGGACTCTGTGGCACCTGCCTTGAGAATTGGAGGGAGGGATCCCAGGTCTGAACCCACACAGGGCTCCTGGGATTCACTCCAGTCACATTTTCAGCAGCACAGGGGACTGAGGTGGAAAACAAAACATAGAGGCAACAAGGGCAATAGCCCACTACAGGCAAGCCCCACATGGTGATGGGGAGGCTTACACTTATCCTTCAGACTGATAACTGACTAGTTAGCACCTAGTTAACTGGACCCCATGAGGTCAGGCAATGACAAAGAGCCTCATTAATACTTCCACGACTGTGGTAGGACAGAGTGAGGTAGTGATAGGGGCAGGCTTATCAATTTATCAACACCTAGTTAGGAGCTTAGGCATCAGGTATAGCAAACAGCCCTAATCTGTTGTAAGACATGGATTTATAATGAAGCCCTATGGAAATGGTTTCTGGCTTTTGGATTTTGTCCAGTAAAATGGGCTATCCAGGTTAAGCAATTCTGTATTAACTGGCACATGCTGTATTAGGAAGGATTATATAACTCTGGTTACCTATGATAGTGTGTCTTTTCAATAGAACAGATACCTAAGATATCTGCGAGAATAACCATTTCAAACTCACCAACACCACCAGTTACTCATATCTTAATGAAATATGTTATTAGTCACAAGATATATTTCAATGTTAACAATGATAAACAATGCAATCCATAAAACAAAACAAAGGAAGAAAACACTAGTGCGCTCAAAAGAGGTGGCAGGGAAGGTTAGTGAGAAAAAGACAGCATTCAGGAAGTATAAGGAAACACAGAAGGAACAGGACAAAGAACTGTATCAACTAAAGCAGAAGAAAGTGGGGATGACAGTCAGAATAGCAAAGACTTAAACCAAGGAAAAGATAGCCAGCTGAATTAAGAAGGGGTATAAAACCTTTTATAGGTACGTTAGGGGGGTGAAGAAAGACCACGGGAGTGATTGTGAGGCTTAATAAAGAGGAGGGAGGGTAGGCAGAGGGAGACAGTGAAAAAGTAGGGCTACTGAATGAATGCTTCTGCTCAGTATTCATAAAAGAAAAGGAGGGAGAGGTACCTAAAACAAACACTAGAAGAACTCTTGATAGGGGGTTGATACCAGTTCATTCACAGAAAAAAGGGTCCTGAAAGAACTCCTAAAACTGAAGGTGGACAAAGCAATGGGGCCTGATGGGATTCACCCCAGAGATCTAAAAGAAGTAAGGAGAGAACTAGTGACACCCGACTACCCTTTTTACCAAATCTAGGGAGGACGGTGGTGGTACCAGAGGACTGGAGGATGGCAGATGTGATTCCCCTTCACAAAGGTGGGAGCAATGCAGAAGCAGGAAACTACAGACCTGTTAGTTTGACTGCAGTGGTAGGAGAAATGATGGAATCACTTCTGAAATAAACAAGTTTTGAGTATCTAGAGGCTAGCGGGGCACAGGACCCAAGGCAGCATGGATTCACACAGGAAGGGCATGTCAGACAAATCTAATAGATTCCTTGGCCTACCAAGACATTATCAAGGCATATGACACAGTCCCACACAAAAGATTAATAAACAAGTTTGCCAGCCTGGGAGTGGGTCCCAGGGTGGTAGCTTGGATAAAAAAGTGGCTGGACAATAGGACACAAAGGGTAATAGTAAATGGAGTCCACTTCGAAGAAAGGGAGGTTACTAGTGGGGTACCGCAGGGTTCAGTAGTGGGATCGGTCCTCTTTAATGTCTTTATAGGTGACATTGAGGAGGGACTGGAAGGAAAAGTATGCCTCTTTGCAGTCAACACAAAGATCTGCAACAGGATTGATACACAAGGGAGGGTGGAAAGGATGAGAAGGAACTTGGCAAGGTTGGAGGAATGGTCAAAAGTATGGCAGTTTGGATTCAATGCAATGAAGTGCAATGTAATGCACCTGGGAAACAAAATCCTAGGGGAAGAGTACACAATGGGGGGAGGGGGGAGGTACTAACAACAACAAAAATGGAAAGGGATCTGGGAGTAGTCATATCAGATGATCTAAAGGTGGGCAGGCAATGTGAGAAGGCAGTAAGGAGGGCTGGGGGGATACTGGCATTCATAGGGAGAGGCATCACCAGTAGAAAACAGGAAGTTGTTTTTCCTCTGTACAGACAGTTGGTGAAACCCCATCTGGAGCACTGTATGCAGTTCTGGAGACCCTATCTCCGCAAGGACATAGACAGGAAGGAGGCAGGAGGGCAACTAAAATGGTACAGAGTCTTCACCAGAAGCCATACAAAGAGAGACTAAAAGAGCCTAATATGTATACCCTCGAGGAAAGGAGAGAGAGGGGGGACATGATAGAAACTTTTGAGTACCTCAAGGTACAAAGTCCAGAAGGGTAGCATCTTTCCGAAAAAGAGATGTTCAAGAACAAGGGGGCACAATATGAAGATAGAGGGGAGATGGCTCAGGGGCAACGTGAGGAAGTATTTTTTCACAGATAGGGTTGTGGCCTCATGGAAACGGCCTTCCTGAGGAGACCATGTGGTCAAAACAGTGGGGGAATTCAAGAATCCATGGGACAGACATAAGGCAATTCTAGTGGAGGGTAGGAGGAAGTAGGCTGTTGGTTAACTTGGATCTGCAACTAATCCAATATGTAATGAAATGGGCAGACTAGGTGGGCCAAGCGGTCATTATCTGCCATCAAAGTCTATGTTTCTATATAAAAAGCAAATGAAAATAAAGGGGCCGCTTTATGGCGACTTGTGCCAAACTCAGTTGTGGCAAGGACCCTGCACCAGATTCTGCAAGGGACAGGGTCCCCGTGGCTAAGTCCTGTGACATGCAACATTCCCACAGGTACACCCAACAAAGCATGTACTTGAAGGGTATGTCACAAGCCACAGCCATTTTTGTGTAGGGTGCAAGTGCCCCTCTATGCCACAATCCACAGGCCTCAAAACGCTTGACAATGCCCCCAACCCCCAGTATTAACACAATAGCCCCCAACCCCCCCAATCCTGCAGATTATGCCCTGCACGGCTGGAATGTTCCCCCAATCCTCATTCCTGCAATTTATGCCCTGCATAGCTGGAATGTGCTCCTGACCCCAGTTCCTGCAAGTTATGCCCTGCAGGGCTTGCCTGCACTCAGAACCCCTGCAAGTTGTGACCCCCACCAGCCCCGATCCCTGCAGTGTCTAAACTGCAACAAATCCTGGTAGTCTACTGGCTCCCCTACCCAGTATTGCCAGACATCCCGCACCCTTATTCTGCGGGCGGTTGGCACAGCCCACCTCACACTGTATAGCCACTGACTGAGCTCTGTCTGAGCGTGTACTGTATATACGCTCAATGAATGAACTGTCATTCATACATTGAGTACATGTACACAGCACACACTCAGACGGAGCTCAGTCAGTGGCTGGCTGCAGTGGGAAGAGGTGGACTGTGCCAGTCGCCGGCTGGGTGGGGGTGTGTGGGTTGGTCTGGCAATACCAGGTTGTGGGCCACTGGACTACCAGGGAGTATGGGGTAGGGTTTGTCTATTGTTACTATTTGTACAGGCAAGTGCCATTTACAGGTGGCTGGCATTGGGGCAGGGCAGAGGGCATGTGTAGCCCTGCAGGTCTTTCAATAACACATTTGAAGATTGGGGCATGGGGGACTGTGAGTAGACCTGTGGGACTATTTTGCAAGTACTGGGGATCGGGGGCATGCAGCAGCCCTGTGGGGCTATTTTTCCAATATTGGGGATTGGGTTCATGCAGCAGCCCTGTGGGGCATGTTGGTTTTGGGGGGGTCATTACCATGTTGTTTCTGGGTCAAGGCATGGTGGGGAAAGAATTAGCCCTGTGGGGCTTTTGTGTTTTGAGGTCAGGGCAGTGTTGTGGGGGAGAATGTCATACCATCGGGGGGGGATGGTGTAGCCGCACATGCAGGCAACCTGCAGGGGTGTAAGTACAGTTATGCCAGTTATATGCTGGTGTAACTTACATTGATGGTTCCCCTGGGGGTTGTTGGAGAATAGCGCCCTGGGGGACTTTGCCATTGCCCTTCCAGAATAGGATGCAACTGCTGCCGGAATCTCCCTAGCGCCATGTCACAGGAAGTTTACGGTGTAACTGGTGACATAAGTTCACTTTGGTGCAAGCAGCCTGTCGCATGTCCATAGAATACCATATATCACAACTGCTAGCATAATTTGCTACTTGCACCATTTTTTTTGGTGCAAGTAAAGTTACGCCAGACGTAACCTTTTCAGAATTGGGCTCCAAGGCTTTAAATAGTAAACACAAGTACCTAAATGTAGACTGATTTAGGCTCAGATTTAGAGTTAGAAATAGTATATCAGCCAAATGCAATATAGGTGATCAGTTCTTACTTAAAAAGACAATTCTTCTCTATTAATATCCCCCACCAGATAATTGACTGTCAGTACAATCTGCCTTCAGGTTTTGTATTCCCCAACAGAATGGGGAGAATGGTGACTCAGTTTTATTCCCCTCATAGCCTCACTGTCCCTGAAAGCCCCATTTTAGTTTCAGAGGTCAAAAGAGGTCCTTCTCTCAAGAATTATGACTGTTTTTCCCAGAGGTGACTTATACCTCTTGGTCTACTCTGTCCTGTCCAAGATATAGAGACTATAAGCCATTTAGCTGTCAATAAAAATCACACTTTGCGACATTCCACTGCTTAGCAAGTACTTATTACTCTGGAAAAAGTAATAAACATGTAAGCCACATTACTCAATCCTATCTATCCTCTTAGTATCCAGAATACTTTGATCATGTTCTCTCTCACTCTTCTCTTATATCCCTCTGAAAGGCACTTGCCATCCACATAAGTACTCCACTGTGGGTAATCAGACTCCCTAACCCCACCCGCTAGGATATTAATCCACCACAGACTAGCTCATACTCCTAACTGTGTTCCTTCCTGCCCCTCTCTCTGCAGGCCCTAGCTTCAATAGTTCAACTCATCCCTTTTACTCTTTTCTTGCCCCTACCCCCTCATTTTTCCTCTCCCTCTCCTTACCGTCTCGCCACTCTACCCTGCCTTTTCCTCATACTCACCTCCACTTTACTTCGCCCATCACCTGTTGCTCTCCCAGCTCCAGTCTTTCCAACACATCTCCAGGACTGAGCCTGTTTATCTCCGGCTCCTGCACCCTCTCCCTCCTCCCAATACCTGCAACTGTTTTAAAGAATTAAGACCTGAAATATGTGACAATGCCTGGTCTAAAGGCAGCTATTTTTACCTCTCAAACTTGTAATTTGTGCCTGTTTGTAACTAACTACTTAGCTACTGGCTGACCTGGTGGCACTGATGGTTGAGGCACTTGATGCCACACTTCACACCACGCTGGCAACCTGGGTTTGGGAACTAGCCTGGGTCATCGGGGGTCAGCAGGGGCAGGAGGGGATTGAGCATCCTTAGGACTGTACTCCTCTCCCAGGGATGGGATTCAGGGAGCTCCTGGTGCTGCAGTGATCTGTGGTGAAAACCAGTGGCAATTCAAGTGCACGGGACACAGTAGAGGGGAGGGATGATGGTGGATTCCAGAGGTAGGAGATGTGGAGCCACACAGGAGACATTGCATGATGCATCCTGAGGGGCAAGCAAAGAAAAAAACCCTCCTAACAAGCACAATGATGCTCATGACAGGGGACCTCCACTGCAGGTCAGACAAAGCCCAGAGTAAGTCAGGGCCATGGAGGAGGCTGGCCTGCAGGGGGTAGTTGAGCTTCTGCATATAGGGCAGATTGAGGCCAAGTAAGCCCCACTGTTCAGATGGTGCATAAACAGACTAAAAAAAAATACTTAGCTACTGTTATGTCCAGCTAGTATTCCTATGTTAGATATCTGTATTTTTGTCTGTGAGAATTGTACCATTTTATTCTGTTGTATTCTCTCTTGACGTGGAACCTTTGTAAAAGAGCTCAGAGCTCAAAGGTTATTTATGAAGTGGTAAATAAAATAATAAAAAAAAAAGAATAAATCTTTTCTAGGTGAGATAGTTTGAGATTGTCTAATCTCTTTGTACTGTGGTGACCAGAACTGAATGCAGTGCTGCAGGCAGAATGTAAACCAGGTCTTGTACTGGGGAGGCTCACCTCCCTTAAACTGCTTCACAGCCCACATGCATCCCACTTTGCCTTTGCTTTCTTGACTGTAGCAGCACACTGCCTGCCTTCTTTCAGCTTATTACCCACAATTACCCCAAGATCCATTCATTGCTCTTGCTGCCCCTGATTGCACCACCCAGGGGAACATGAGGGATCCTGAATCCTCATCCCTATGTGTTGTACCATCTATTTGCGTAAATTAAATCTAAGACCTAATATTTTATAATATGACCCGACAGGGAAAATGATACTGTATTTGTGTGAATTTACAGTTGTTTGTAATTTTCACATACTGTATGCACTGCTTTGATAGGGTAATAACTCACGGCCAAAGGTCTGAATCCATATACTGAGATACTTAAAACAACAAATTTCTGGTTCCATGAAGTGAACTGTACAGAATGTTGACCATAAAAATATAACATTACAAAATTCAGTTTTTCACATCAACATTCGTAATTTTTTTAACCAGGAAAGGTGTATTAAGCCATTATAGCTTGTTTCCAGGTATTCCCTAGGGGGTGGGTTACATGGACCTGTTCTATTGACAGGGGAAATGTTGGGCATTGCACTGGGAAAACTCCCCTGCTCTTCCTGAGGGAGGAGCTGCTGTCCATCTGTCCAAGATGGTGGACTGCAGGACTGAAGGTAGAGTTGCTGGTGTGCATGCAGGTGAGCTGACCTAGATCCCTGCATGTCCAGCACAGGAAGTCAATTCCAGTGAAATGTCTTGAATGGGAGAAAATGCAGAGCCAGCATTTTGAATTGTGATAGCGTCTCTAGAAAAAATTAATTTTCAGAACCCTCTGAAATGGATAGGGGATCTGAGGAAAGAGAATTCCATACAGTGATGATTGAATGAAGAAAGTACTTACTTGTTTTTATAGCAGAAGAAGGTGCTTTTCTTAAAGAAGAAAGAGATGCTAAGTGCATTGCCTGGAGCTCCTAGGGTCAACTCAGAAAACACTGATGTGTCACAAACAGCTGAGAGGAGTGACTTTGGAGCATCAAAGGAGCCAGCTGTCAGTGGAGCTGGGCTGAATGTCAGCTGCTCTGACAAAACAAAAGCCACGGAAGTGGTGAAGACCCATGGAGGTAAAGTTTTTCAAATAACAGAAGAGAAACCAGGATAGCCTAAAACAACAACTGGAAATGGAAATAATGCAGCAGACTATGTTAACAAATGAGACCGTATACAGGTCTTGAGTGCCTTCTGGATTTGTATAAGGGGAGAAACTCAAGGTTGCAAATGCCGAGGGATACAGAAAAAGATATATCTCATTGGACAGCAGAGATAGGATTAAAAGGAGTGGATCTGAAAATGAATGAAGCCGGTCAATAGACTCTGGATGCAGCACACCGCCTAATACCATGGCAGCATGCACAAAAGGATGTCAACTGCAAAAATGAGAAGTCCCAGGTGAAATGGTTGCAAAGCGGGATCCCATTTCATAACAGGTACCATCTTTAGCGATTTTGACTAGTAAAGTGGGGAATGCTACTAAAAGAGTATTGGGGGGAGAAAGTTGGGACAAATTTCATAAAGACTGCTGCCACAAAGCTTTCAAAGATGTTGGCTAATGGGAACACAATGGATATAGAAGTGCCAGAAAATGGTTTTCCCCAGAAGATAAAAGTTTTCAAACAGGCAGAACTGATACAGAGGGCTTTGTAGAAGATACCCAAAATGTAGGAAAAGAAAATGTGCTCCCCCCAAAAAAAATCAAGAATATACATTTCATGAGCAACCCTCAGAGGATGAGTCAATAGGTAAAGGGCATAGCGAACATGCTCCTTTTTCAAATTGGGAGGATAGAGTGGAGAGGAAAACAGATTATCCTACCCCTTGACTTTCCAATGAGCAGCCAGAAACTTTACAGCAGAAGTGAAGAAGATTTCAGATGAATGACCACTTTTCCAATAGTGCAGCTCCAGCACAAAGAGAAATGCAGCAAGACTATGATACAAAGAAGGCCTGGATTCACCCCAGATAGGATGTATGTGGGCAGCAAATTGATAAAAAAACTCCATGTTTTTCTTACTACAGAGATTTATGCCTTGATACACACACACTGAAGGACATCCTATTTAATATTAGCTCTAAGACCCCTGTGAATCTGGAGAGAATTTGTACAAAATATGAAACATTGAAATATATTGAATTATGGTTACCCTTCCAAGCAATTCCCCTGACAAAGCTTCCTATTAAGACTGTAACAATTTTGTTTAAGAATAAAGGGGTTAATGTTTTTGGTATTGAGTTTTGTTTTCACAATGGTATGAAATTCTTAGTTCACTAGACCCCATAATTGATGAAAAAAAATAGCTTTGGACAGGGGCAGGGGTTGGAGATTTAAGGTGAAACTGAAG
The DNA here is from genome assembly GCA_016271365.2 of Neoceratodus forsteri. Classification (NCBI taxonomy): domain Eukaryota; kingdom Metazoa; phylum Chordata; order Ceratodontiformes; family Ceratodontidae; genus Neoceratodus; species Neoceratodus forsteri. Next base: position 202,458,182 of record CM057458.1, read on the forward strand.
CAAAAACTTAAGTGCATATGGCACTATCCTACTTGTTTTTTTGGTAAGTAAGGATTGTGGTCAATGCTTTTACCAGGGACAACCAAAAACTTGTTTTAAATGTGGATCTTCACTATATTCAAGTAATGCATGTGACAAGGTCTGACATAATTTTTATCTGGAATATGAGTCACATGAGCATGTACTGTGCTAGTGATTTAAAATGAAACTTGTGTGAGGAGACAGGCCACCAATTTAGAACTTGCCATTGGGCCAAACGCAATAGAGGTGACCATCCTAATCAGGAGGATTTACTTAATACAGTTCAAAAATACAGAATTACCAAAACAACAGCAAATGGCTGATGAAAGAAGGAACCATAAGCAACAGCAGTCAGAAGAGGGGAGAGGATCTTGGGGAGAAACTGATCACTTCTGTGAAGATCTAAGATGGCAGTTGTGCTCCATGTCTGAGAACGACTCTGACCACTCTCTCCAGGCATGAGGTAGCATACTGCACAATGTTCATTTTCTTGCTTTCTAATACATTAGTTCACCATGGGTGAGACTTTTTATGAAAAGGAGAAGAGAAAAGGAGCAAGTATATGGTTTTAAAAAGCACCATGTGCAAAAAGTGGCTAGCATCCAAAAGGAGACTATGGCCCTGGGAACGCAAATGTCTGGTGCCAAGACAGGTAAAGATTCCAAAGCTTTTTTAAATCAATTAAGCAATTAGAAATTTAAACCAGGCTTTGTACCAACATGAGTGGAAGAAATCTGTGAGCAAATTCCAAGGAGGAGAAGAAAAGGAATACCCCAAACAAAAACTTAAACAACAATGTTGTGTACCTGGATTTTTCTAAGGCTTTGGATCTTGTGCCACTCACACGGGCTTAATAAATAAACTACATGACTTTAGGATTGACCCAGTAATAGTAAAGTGGATTACATCTTGGCTCACTAATAGAAGGCAAAGGGTTTTCATAAGAGGCCATATGTCTGACTTGGGAGAAGTGACAAGCAGTGTACTGCAAGGCTCGGTATTAGGACCAATACTATTCAACATATTTATAGCAACCTTACAAACATTAGGGAATTGTTGGATAACCAAATCTGCAGATGAGAGCAATATAGGGGCAATTACCAGTTGTGAGCAAGACATTATAAATCTACTAACAGAACTTGATAATATATACCAATGGACTCAAGATAACAAAATGAAATTTAACACAGACAAATTATGTGTAATATACTTTGGCAAAATAATAAAAAAGTAAATTATTAATTAAACAATGTGTTAAAATCATCTAGATGTGGAAAAGGATTTGGAAGTATTTGTCACAAACAAATTAACATTTAAACATCATAGCAGTTACTAAGTCCTTCCGAGGGAGGGTCCGGAGCCACCTGCCAGGCTCGGGAGTATAAACAGCTCTATATAAAAAAAAGAAGTAGCCAAAAGGTCAAACAAAATGATGAACTGTATACTATAAAACATCTAAAGCCATGACAGTATGGTAACTTTGCCTCTATATAGATCATTAGTCAGACCACTAGTGGAGTATGGTGCACAATTTTGAAGCCCATCACACAAGGTGGATAAAGATCAGATAGAGAGAGAATACAGAGAAGGGTAACAAAAAGTATAAGTCAAGTCAAAAACCTAACCTATGAGGATAGACTTAAAGAGATGGGATTGTATACATTGGAGTACAGGAGGCAGAGAGGGGATTTATGCCATGTATGGATAATTTAGAAACAGTGATCTGTGGGAATGTGTGGGACTAGAACACAAGATACCTAGTAAGACCACAAGGACACACAATTACATAGATACATAGACAGTGTCAACAGATAAGGGCCTATGGCCCACCCAGTCTGCCCATTTGAGCTTGTAAGTTCAGTTTGTTTTCCTAGAAGTCTGTTGCCCCTTACCACTAACCGCCAGAATTCCTTTATGTCTATCCCATGCATTCTTAAATCCTGTGATTGTTTCAGCCCCCGCCACTTCCTCTGGCAGGGTGTTCCACTTGTTCACCACCCGTTCTGTGAAGAAATTCTTTCTCATGTTTCCTCTGAATCATCCTCCCTCCAACTTCATCCCATGCCCTCTAGTCCTGGAACACCTTTTTTGCTTAAAAATAGTGTTTTCCTGCACCCTGTTCCTCCCTATAAGATACTTGTATGTCTCTATCATATCCCCTCTCTCCTCCTCTCCTCCAGGAGTACATGTTCAGTTCCTTCAACCTGTCTTCATAGGACTTGTGATGCAATCCATGCACCATCTTTGTTGCCCTCCTCTGAACCTTCTCTACCCTGTCTATATCCTTACGTGGTATGGTCTCCAGAACTGTACACTGTACTCAGGTGGGGCCTCACTAGTGTCTTGTATAGCGGAATTATGACCTCCTTTTTCCTGCTAGTGATGCCCCTGCCTATACATCCTAGCATCCTATTTGCTTTACCTGCTGCCTTGTCACACTGTTTCCCTACCTTGAGGTCATCAGAGATGACAACCCCAAGATCCCTTTCCTGCTTGGTGCATGCTATATCCTCACCCCCCAACTGATATATTGTGCCAGGGTTTTTGTGCCCCATATGCATTATCTTGCACTTCTTTGCATTGAATTTCAACTGCCAAACCTCTGACCATTCTTCAACTTTCTGCAGGTCGCTTCTCATTCTGTCTACACCCTCTGGTGTGTCTACTCTGTTACAGAGCTTTGTGTCATCTGCGAACAGTGAAATTCTGCCTTCTAGGTCCTGCGCAATGTCACTGATGAAGATGTTGAATAGAACCGGTCCCAGCACTGATCCCTGTGGTACCCCACTGGTCACTCTTCCCTCTGTGGAGTGACAGCCATTTACTACCACCCTCTGTGTCCTGCCACCCAGCCAGTTACCTACCCACCACACTACTGTCCTGCCCACACCCATATTCCCCAGTTTGTGTAATAGTCTCTATGTGGCACAGTGTCAAAGGCCTTGCTGAAGTCCAGCTAGGCCATGTCCACTGCCCACCCCTGATCCACCTCCCTAGTCACCCAGTCAAAAAATTCAACGAGGTTGGTCTGACATGACCTCACCCTGGTGAAACCATGCTACCTTGGGTCCTGTAGTCCATTGACAACTAGATGTTCCACCAATCTCTCCTTCAGTAGTGCTTCCATGATCTTCCCCACTACCGAGGTGAGGCTGACTGGTCTGTAGTTCCCTGCTTTCTCTTTGTTCCCACTTTTGTATAAGGGGGCTACATCTGCTGTCCTCCAGTCTTTGGGTACCTCCCCTGTTTCCAGTGATCGGCTAAACAGGATAGCCAGAGGTTCAGCCACCACCTCTCTTAGTTCTTAAGGACCCTGGGGTGCACCCATTTGGCCCCATTGCTTTATCAACTCTTATTACTCCAGTTCCTTCAGGACCCTTTCGTAAAGGGACTGTGTCCATTTCTGCACCATTCTCACCCCTTGTACTCCCTTCAGACCCATTACCCTCCTCTTCCTCAGTAAAGACTAAGCAGAAATACATGTTCAATATGTCAGCTTTACTGTTGTCATCCTCCACGCAGCCCCCATCCTCCCCCTTCAGTCTCACTATCCCTCCCTTTGTTTTTCTTTTTTCACTTATGTACCTGTAAAAGGTTTTGTCCCCTCTACCCACTGATTTTGCAATGTGTTCTTCTGTCTGAGCTTTGGCTTCCCTTACTGACCTCCTGCCTCCTTTGCTTCTCCTGGTACTTCTCCCTATCCCTTCTGCCTGTGTCTTTTGTATTGCCTGAATGCAATCTTTTTGGCTTCTTACTTTCTACCTCTTTGAAAACCATAATGGTCTCCTCTTCCTTTTCCTCTTTAACCTGCTTAATGCATAATTCTGTTCTTGTAATCCCCAATTTAAATACTGCCCACTGTTCCTCAACCCCTGATTCCTATCCCAATCCGCTAAATGCCTCTTTCAAGTATCTCCCCATTTTCCCAACGTCTGCCCCCCTAAAATCCAGGATACGTGTTTTTGTGTGGTTTGGTTCTGCTCTTTCTGTGATTTCAAACCACAATGACTGGTGGTCACTGTTTCCCAGGTGCTCCCCCACTGTTACCCCCATCACACAGTCCCTGTTTGTGAGCACAAGGTCCAGTATTGCCTTCTGCTGAGTTGGTTCCATGACCAGTTGCTTGAGGAAGGCACCCTGAAGGGAGTCCAGGATAAATCTGCTCCTAGTTGATGCTGCTGCTGGGATGCTCCAGTCCACATCTGGAATATTGAAGTCTCCAACCAGTACTACCTCACCCTTGTCTGCCATCCTTTGGATGGCTAGCATCAGCTCCCTATCTATTTCTTCCTCCTGGG